>OX596238.1:6187500-8687500 GCA_951394345.1 Salicornia ramosissima | reverse complement strand
ACATTTATTACCAACAACCAAACGTGTTGTAGCATTTTTGGAGGATGTAGACCATTTTTAGATAATTAGAAACAGTAGGCTATTAAAGCTCGTGCTGTGCCGGATTGGCACTTGTTATTTTTTTTCCTAAAGTCTTTTGGAGGATGTCTGCAATTCTTAGATAATCAGAAACAACAGGATATTAGAGCTGAGCACGAGCCGAGTTGCCTCGAGAGCCAACTCTGCATAACACAAGCTTGCAATTGGCACGACTCAGTATGAACTATGAAGGCACGTAAATGGGACAATGACCGTACATGGACACCATACACACACACACTCTCAGAAGGCACGACTGAAAACATGAGCCTGGCTATGGGCCTTATTTTCTAAACATTTGACATGTTCTGCGCGACATGATCTTTTCTTAGCTCATTTTGGACACGGCCTTCTGTGGCATTAGGCATGTCGGCCGTGCCGGTATGGCCCAAGCCTAGCTCTACAGATAGGACTTGTCACACAATCATGTTCAAATCTAGAAGAAACGTTATTTTGTTGTGTTATTCATTAATACTTGATCATAAGTCTGAACTTCTGCAGCTTTTCAATGAAGCTGCTTGAAATCTTACTAAGCTAGCAAACAATACAGAATATAAATATTTGAAATGGCTATTCGGCAATTCCTATAGTATCATATTCCATTGATCTTTATAATCCACTCAGCTTGTCTTGTGTTACCATTGAACTATGCAGACAATTGCTGCGGCTATTGTACTTGGTACCATCCTTCATGCTGGGAATCATCTTGCATGTGATTTTGTGAGGCTGGAGAGATCATCACCACAAGATTATACTCGCTTCTTGAGTGACTTTGGTCAAACAAAACCAACATATGGAGATCTAGTGCGAGGTGTTGAGGGTGTAACTGGAGTCCTAATGGTCGTTTTGATGGGAATTGCTTTCATTCTGGCTACTCGATATTTTAGACGTGGCGAAATTAAGCTGCCTAAGCCTTTTGATAGACTCACGGGATTTAATGCTTTCTGGTACTCACACCACCTTCTGATCATTGTCTACATTTGTTTGTTAATACATGGGATAAAGCTATACCTTGTCCATACATGGTACAAGAAGACGGTAATTCTTATATAAACATTCTTCACTCAGATTTCATTCCATTCTAACCACTGTTGTCAATCGATTAATTATCTTCTGTATCTATGGTTGCAGACATGGATGTATCTTGCTGTTCCACTCTTACTATATGCTGGGGAAAGAACCTTGAGATTATGTCGATCTGGATTGTACTCTGTTCATCTTTTGAAGGTTAATTTTAAGTACTGTTTTAAGCTGTCTTGAAAAACTTTCAATTGCACATAGCTGGTAGCTGCTTGCCTCGACATTAAGGATTTGAGTTTCCCAAGTTACTGTTTTTATTTATCTTGTTTATTTTCTTTAAATCAGGTAGCAATTTACCCTGGAAATGTTCTCTCGCTTCAAATGTCAAAGCCATCTCAATTCCGGTACAAGGGTGGACAATACATGTTTGTGCAGTGTCCTGCTGTTTCCCCCTTCGAATGGTAATTTGATTGTAACATCTCCTCAAATAATTATGATCTTATATTGTCTGGTGAATGTTTATTTCACTCTCAAATCCCATTTCCTTGCACTAATGCTGCTAGAACATTAATTTTAGAAGGAATGCTGCTAACTAATGTTGTCGTGAAACATTTTGTCGTCTCATTCCTTCTAAATTTAGTTAGTTTCCTAGATGCAAAGTTTCCATCATAAAATGAACAAACGCTAGCCTGGCACCCGCCTAGGCCTTTTAGCTATTGCATTTGCTATTGTCATTTCTCATTTGTATATGCCAGAAGCAGCTTTAAGGCTTACTCAGTCCTTTTTACTGCGGACAAAAGAATGGGAAGCTGAACTTAATTCTGTTGAAATTAATTTGACAATTTTGACCCTCGTAGGCACCCATTTTCAATCACTTCCGCTCCTGGAGATGACTTCCTCAGTATCCATATCCGCAAGCTTGGTGACTGGACAGAAGAGCTACAGAAGGTATTCAAAGCGGCTTGTGAGACTCCTTCTGCTGGGAGAAGTGGGCTTCTTAGAGCCGATGAAACAACAAAGAAAAGGTTTTACAATTGATAATTTTTTGCTCTTATATTGGTTAGTGTAAATGATTTTATGCAATCTGAAAATCATTTTTTGGCTGTAGTTTGCCAAAGCTGCGGATAGATGGGCCATATGGTGCTCCAGCACAAGATTACCGCAAATATGATGTTCTCCTCCTAGTTGGTCTTGGTATTGGAGCAACTCCATTCATTAGTATCCTTAAGGATTTGCTTAACAACATAGTCAAATTGGAGGAGCAGGAGGAAGAAGTGAGTAAATTTAAAATTAGCATTATGGGCTCGTTTACATTAGCTGAATAGAGCTGAACTGAACTGAACTGAACTGAATAGAAGTGTATTGATTGAACTCAATAGAGATGAACTGAACTGAACTGAACTGAATATAATCTGAAGTAAACAAGCCCTATGTAAACTGTCAAAGTAGCACAGATATCCAAATGGAGAGCTAAACATTCATGTTTTGTTGTTTATATTCTATTATCATGAAAAAGAAAAAAAATCTAGGCAAATGATTTTTGCAATTCCACATAATGATTCGTGTCTAGTTGACACCAAATCATTTTGATACTAAGGCTTTGTTGTTATAATATCAGGAAAAGGCAGCTGATCTTTACCCCGTACCTGATCTCGGTGATAAGGGCTCCCCAAGACAAAAGAAGCCTTTCAGGACTACAAATGCCTACTTCTACTGGGTAACCAGAGAGCAAGGTTCATTTGATTGGTTTAAAGGAGTCATGAATGAAGTTGCTGAACTTGATCACAGGGTAAAGCCGAAAACTCAAAGTTTCATTTCAGTTTCAAGTATTATATATACACACCTGACAGATAAAGTTGTTATATTGAACATTACTGGTAGTCTAATGAGCATGCTTTTTTGTGACAGGGCGTGATTGAGATGCATAACTACTTGACCAGTGTATATGAAGAAGGAGATGCCCGATCTGCTCTAATCACTATGGTTGCAGCTCTTAACCATGCCAAAAATGGGGTGGATATTGTTTCTGGCACCAAGGTATGTACAGATCAATGCCATTTTTTTCATTTTTATTGATGTCCATCTTGTTTATAGAAATCAGGAATAACTAACTATTCATTACCCATATATTTCCACTTAATCTTTCATTACTCAGTCCTTTTCTATTTTGTTCAATTGATTTATGCTTATGTTATTCTTTTGTTTTTTTCCTAACAGGTTCGCACCCATTTTGCAAAGCCAAACTGGAAAAAGGTTCTATCTAAGATAGGCTCCAAGCATGCAAATGCTAGAATAGGTGAGTAAACAAAACTTTGAGCATTTGACCCTGCAATCTAATATTATTTTTTTTCAAGTGAACCTAAACTTGTATGTCATACATTTGGGAAGAGTAATGATCTTTATTATGAGCTGCAAAAACTAATTTAATAACTGAGACTTAAAAACAATTAGGGCCTGTTTACTTCAGCTTAAATTCAGTTCAGTTCAATTCAGAGTTTAGCTCAGCTCTCAATTTCCTTCTCTTATAAAATATTGCTTTCAGTTGTATTCAGTTCAGTTCAGGATATTTCAGTTCAGTTCAGCTTAGCTCTCAATTTCCATCTCGTATAAAATATTACTTTCAGTTGTATTCAGTTCAGGACAGTTAAGTTTTGTTCAGCTCAACTCTCAATTTCCATCTCTTATAAAATATTACTTTCAGTTGTATTCAGTTCAGTTCATGGTAGTTCAGTCCAGTTCAGCTGTATTCATTAAACGTAAACAGGCCCTTAATCTGTAGAATTATGAGGATTTAAGATACAATTATCAAATCAATTAGTCAAAATGAGGTTGCTCGTCTGAGTTCAAGCTAATAATCTTTTTTATTCTCAATTGAAATATATCCTGAATTGTTGAAACTTGGGAGCAGGTGTTTTCTATTGTGGTGCACCAGTCTTGGCCAAAGAACTGAAGGGGCTATGCAATGAGTATAATCAAAGAGGCACAACCAAATTCGAATTTCACAAGGAGCATTTCTAAGGTCTCCTCAGATAACCTTACACTTTTTCAACAACCGGAAAAAGGGAAATTTTACACGCCTCACTCTATCTATCTAGAACATACACATATACATATCTTTTTTCTTTTTCTAAACTATATGTAGATACAAAGCAAGATCAAGGAGAGAAAAACAAAGCAACAACAAGGCAAAAATAACACAGAAGATAGAATAATGTATAGTCATGCATAGGAATGAAATGAAATTGTAGGGGAAGATGTACAATTACCCCCTTCTATTTTTATTTTTTCATTTTTGTTTTTTTTGGAGAACTTAATTGTCATATATCAAGCTCAACAAGCCAACTTAGGATCGCGTTGGCAACAAACATGGATTGGAAAGGCAGAGTTAGCAGAAGACGGGGCATGTAAATAGTTCATGTTAGCAGAAGAATGGTAATTTGAAGCTTGTTTGAGAGTAAGGCCCTGTTTGGAAACTGGTTTTTTGGTTGGCTTTTGGCTTTTCAATATGGTTAAACAGTCAAAAAATATGTTTGGTTATCAGGCAACTATAATACTTGGTCCAAGTTTGGTAATGCTCCGTACATAACTGTCAATCAATTTTTGGAAAGGCGATGTGTTGTTCGGGTGTAGATGAGGCACAATTTTGAAGGCAAAAACCTGTTGAATGGATTATGCTTATGCCACTTTTATTTGATCATTTATCTGTTTCAACTTTAGCAAATGGTGCAAACACAATGTAACTTGTAAGAATACTAATTTCTGAAGAATATCTATGTTTTTTAATTCTGTCATGACATATAATGGAGGTCATCATAGCTTGTAAATATTTATACTGTAAAAATTGTACTCCGTACTAATTATTCCCAAACTTTTAAAAATAATCTTAACTATTGATTATGTCATCATAGCTTGAACTTTAATAGGTACTCCGAATCTTTTAAAACCAAAAAAAAAAAAAAAAAAAAAAACACATACACCATAATTCTTAGTTTCTTACTTGTACATCATATCCACACGTATCATATCTCACTAAAAACTTGATTATACTGGTTGTATACCAATTTACTGTTTTTATCAACATTTTCTCCATGATATAATTTTGCAAGAATATACATTAGTTTTTTTTACCTACGATCATCAAGAAACTTATAACTAAAGGCAACGATTTGAAAGGATTGTTTAATTTGTCCATGAAAAAAATTGTTGCGACAAACTTAAAACGGAAAATTTATTTTTTTCACGACGAGCTAGCCAACTTGTTGAATCACACATTATGACTAAAATTTATAATAATGTAGAAGTTCTTAATAAGTCACACGGCTCACTACATACTTGCACAACACGAAATGTAACTTGAATCATAGTGCCTTAATTATTTTCTAATATGTGGCTCGAACGTGACATGAAACGATATTTTATTGACTTGTTAGTTGTAGGCACAACTTGTCATGGCATGAGTTACACTATGACCCTTTCCCTTAATATCTACACTTACATGTATGTAAAAATTATAAAAAGTTGATATTAGAAAGTATTTGATGAGACAAATTAAATTAAACAAGATTTGACACAGATTTTTGTAAAGCGTAAATCACAAATCTTGGTTAACCTAAAAAATGGATAGTGTATGAAACCTAGATAATTGTCGCAACTTTCTGTTAGGGAAGAAGTAACACCTCTAGTCCTCTTTATTTACAAATACAAGGGGGAAGGCGGGAGTACATATATACACCAGACACACCAATTGGAGAGTATGACATGTATGTGTCGATCGGGTTGAAATAAATATTGGATGTACTTATGTGGGACAAAACGTCTATATGAATTATCTAGGCAATCTATTTTTTCTCTCCAAATGATATTTACTCTTAAAGAGAAGCAAGAATAACATTATGGTAAGGCTGACATTGCAATTTATGTGCCCATACCTACCAAGATTAAAGGCTAACGGCTATAATATATATTCAGGTATTCTATCCCACCCCGACAAGAACACAGTTAAACATACAACATCATCCACCCAATTGGGTATCATGCCCTTTCCATCCTTGTTTTCCTCGCCCTATAACCTTGTATATCTCCATTTCAGACATGTTGATGACCTATCATCAAAAAACATTATTTCATTCAAAAAAGTATTCACAAAATATTCTTTTCTTTACAAAATGATCTAAAATGACAAATGCACATTTTTAATAATAATAATAATCTTAATGGTTTATGTTAGATCATAGTGTATTTTTTGGTTTAAAATTTTTTTATAACTACATGAGTATGGGGCGGCTATGGGTAGAGTGGAGACCGTGAATGGGGCAAGTACAAAGTGGCTCATCGACCAAGGGAAGTTTCATCTTCATCCCATTAAAATTTGACCTATTTGAGCAACACCACTAATAATAACATTATTCCTAAAGAGAAGTGTGGAAAAAGGGGGGGCCACAAGACACAATCCTGAAATTTATCTATCTCATGATTAACAAATCTACTATTTTCATCAAATCTTGGTTTTCAGCGACTATCCTCATCCATCGGCATGGAACAAAGTTTTTTACTTTCACATGAAAGTCACATTTTTCTATTTATATTAGACTAGTAGCTTAGGACCATGCAACGGCTGAGTGCTAAAGTCATTGTTTGGAGTGATGACTCGGAATCGATTTCAGTCTCTCTCCATTAAATAAATATAAGAATAATGTTAAACCGATATTTATAAAGATTTTTAGGCTATGCATTTATTCTGAAACTTGGAGAGCAAAAATATGTAGAGTCTACTTGAAGAGAGAGAATGTACAACTTCATTCTCACTTCATTAATTCACAAAACAGTTTCATCTTCTCTAAAAAGCTTTTACGTATATTTGAATTTTTGTGTGAGCATCAAAAACTTGTCTTCTAATTCTCTGTTGTATCTCAAAGGCTTTTTCGGTAATCCCTTGCTCATAATTTATAGGGTCGAAATCTAGTCTTTAGGAAAGCGTTCGCTTGCCTCAAAGGTTTTATTTCTTTGTTTCTTATTGTGCCCATTGTTGTTCATCATTTTAACTCCCTTAGCTTTTCCCTAACAATCTAAAGACTAGAGAGCACTAGTTCAGTCTAGTACATTTGGTCATTTCAAAACTCAATTAATTAAAGTATTAAAGACGCTTGTATGAGTATTTGGGCACAAGAAGAAGGTGTGTACCAAGTGTGCCAAAAGTAGTACCTCAAGATCGAAGAGCGCAAAAAGAAGAAGAGTGTTAAATTGAGAAGTGACAAAAATGTAAGGTTACGGTTGAGTTGTGTGGGTGTTCGTACAAATGATGTTTTTGTACAACATCGAGTAAGTATATGAACGTGGTGCTAGCGGCGGTATAAGATGTGTTCTTGTGTCGAAAGTCTTCCCGATATGTTGTTCAGGCAGTGTGTTTCGTTGGCTAGGCGATTGATTGTTTGTGGTGATGTTGTGTTAGTAGCTCCACCGTGAGATGGTGTTGGAGGATGAAAGCACAAATAATACACAAGTGTGAGAGGGAGTAATTTTGGTGTGAGGCAAACACAATATTACTGGGAGGGTGTTTAGGATTACATTAGTGAAAGTACCAATTTGAATGGTACAAGTTGCACTTTATTCTAAACACATGTTGTCTAATATTGTTGTTATAGTGTATTTTTTGTACTCCCAAATATATTATAGTGAATTGAAGTGTTATTTCAGAAGATTGGGTCCGTGGTTTTTCTCTAGTTTAAAAGGGTTTTCCACGTAAAAATATTATGTCTTATTTCCGTACTTGATTTTCTTCCCGCCGGTATTTTTATCCGTTATTTGTTTTCCAACACATGTATAAACTCCCGTCGGTATTATTTTAGAATCAACTTGTGGCTAACAAAGGTGCTAGGAACTGGATCAGTAGAAGGGAGTTCTAGTAATAAGATGTCAAATAAAACCTTCTATATATTAAAAACAAGATTTCAAAATAACAGATTCAAAGTATCCCTTTTATTATATGGATCATCCGATCCGTAACGACAGGGTCAAAACACTAATAAAGATGCTTATGATCTGATCTTTATATTAGAGTAACCGTTTAGAAGACACAATTAATTTTGAAGGACAAAACTTTAAAAAGCTTTCGGCAGCATTAGAAATTAAACGTGGAATAGTCAAAAGTTGCAATTTACTTTGGTAGGAAAAGCACTTAGTGTAGGACCAAATTCCTTCTAAAGAGACAAAATATGAATCACAACTCAAAGTGTAGATTACCATTACCATTAAAATGAATTATAATAACTCCTATAGTTTGTAACATCAACACTTTAATTAATTGAGTTTTGAAGTGACCAAATGTACTAGATTGAACTAGTGTTCTCTGTGTCTCTCCTCGGTTGCATTGAAAGTACGATACTTAGAATATTCCGATACCTTTCACACTAATATTTTTTGTCTTTGTGATATTAATTAACTAGGTTAATTACAAAGGGAATGATCCTTAAATTCATTGGTAGAGCAAGGAATTCTGGTCCTAGAGGTGATGATCTGGATTTGATCCTCATCAGTCATCACAACCCCCACACCACGCGTAAAGGTAATTTCTTAAAGTAGGAACTTTGTGCATGCGAGTTGACGATCTACTTGTTATTTACAATACATACTTGATTTTCAATACATTGAGGTTAAATGACTTGTTCCTTGTCAAGCGAAAGTGGCATCAATTTTAACATGCTTACTTTTAGCGTGATGGAATGGATTAGCTAATATGGCAATGGCTGCCTGATTGTCATGGGAATTGTTTTTTACTTGATGGCAAGTTCTTTCAGTAATTGTTTCAAATATAGTACGAGTGCTTCACACAAGGTAAAAGCCATGCTCCTGTATTCAACTTTTGCAGTTGAACGAGCAACTACACTCTGCCCTTTACTCTTCAAGAAATAAGGAACTTGTACAGCAGTATAATTTATTACAACTTTTACAATAGATACAAAGCCCTTCTAAACAAGGAGAAACCTAATTTGTCCTCCTTAATATCACTTCGTAGTAAAAATGTGAGAAGGATAAGAACACTATATACAAATAGTACTTCCTCCGTTTCAAAATAAATGCAACAATTTCCTTTTTAGGAAGTTTCAAAATAAATGCAACAATTTCCTTTTTAGGAAGTTTCAATATAAATGCAACAATTTTAATCTTTCCATTTTTGTAAGTCTTTTGTTTTTATCTCTCACAACATCACATACACCACTTTCTCTCTCTACTTTCACAACAAAAAATTGTCTAGAAAATTGTGTCTCCCCATTATTGCGTTTTTTTGAAACGGAAGAAGTATATGAAACTAAGTGGCCTACATTAGCAATTTAGTCTACAACGCATTTAATAAACATGGCCAACCAATGAGGACTCAAAATTTGCAAGGAGCATCCAAATTTTTATGACAAGATGAACGATCTTTCAATGTACGGTATAATCTCTCCTTTCTTGGAATTTGAAAAGAACAAATAAATACAACAATGCAACATAAAACTTTTTCCATGGGCGACATTATCTATTTCGTAACACATTTCAGCCATTGTGTTATCTTCAACTTATATCAAATCAAATCAAATCAGACCATATCAGATCTCATCTCACCAATTCTAACGTGTATTACAATTCTAAACCAACTAAGAAAATTAAAAGCATTTCAACTACCTTATTAGTTCAGCTCATTTCAACTATCTTAAAAGTTTTAGCTTTATTAAGGTCCCCATTGCCAAACATAGCCTACATTAAATAAGAATCATTACAAATTCAGAGATGAACTAACCACACATCACAAACTACCATAACACACAAGTAGTAAAAAGGAAATAGCATGGACCATATCATATGTGCTCCCTATTTTAGGGAAAAAAACTTTAGGATAGAGACCATTCCCTTCTACTGTATTATACGGAGTACGATACAACTCTGATGAGAAATCAGACTTCACTACTCAATAACTACTGATATACATTAATATCATACGGACGCATAATTCTACCCAAATCAATTCATTCTTCTTCTACCACTCCACCACTGCGGAAATGCTTAATTCCTCACTGTTAGAGGTTTATAAACATCTAACAGTGGCATTTTGGTAAATAAGTGGAACTTTTTAATGGCATTATCGTAAATAGATAATGCCATTAAAAAGTTCCACTTATTTACCAAAATGCCACTATCAGATATTTATAAACATGTAACAGTAAGGAATTAGGCAGTCCTCCACACCGGAACTTCTTACCAGTGATTTGGGTATTTTTTTTTTAACTTTTTACCCATTTTTCATTCATTTCATTTTCTTTTTTTTTACTATTTATTTTCCATTTTTCACTTTTACTTTGCGCACCCTAAAACTACCAGTAATTTACAAGACTACCACTACCCCTCCCCTCTGCCTTCCTACGCTGCAACGACGTCGTCTTCTACCTCCGCCGCCACCTCCGCCATTGCCGAACTCGCTTCTTCCCCATCTACCAAACCCCAAAATCAAAATGTCAAAACACGGCCGTGTGTAATTCGTATCACAAAGATGCACAAATTAAGAATAATTCACAAACAAAAACAAAAAAGAGAAATTAATACCAGTGGATGAAGAATTGAAGGAGCGTTTACAGTGCAAAATGGCACTCTGAATACCATCTTGTTGCTGAAAAAGCGAATCATCTCTTTTCTTAGACGATGACGAAGAAGAAGAAGACGATGACGATGACGAAGACGAAGACGACGTCGTATTCTGCTCCATAGAATGAACCACGGAAGACTTACTCTTCCCTAAATGCTTCTTCGCAATAACCTTCAAATTCAACCCTTGCTTTTGCCCTGTTTTCTCCGACGCTTCTTTTTGTGTCTTTTTCGACACTTTTACATAAAGAGGTTTCACCATTTTCAAGTATTTCTGCACTACCTCTTTTTTGTTCTTCTTCTCGTCTTCTCCAGAACCTTCCAAATTTGTAACTGGACTCTCTAATTTCTGTTGTGGTTGCTCATCTTCGTTTGCGTTATTTGAATTTGAGTTGTTATTCTTCGAATTCGAGGAAGCACGAGTTAGGAGAGAGAAAATCGGAACCTCCTCAACTTTGAATTTAACGGTAAACATCTTCTTAGCATTAGCATTAGCGTTTGAATAATTAGGGTTTATGTTTTGCGGTGGATTTTGGGGCTTAGATTCGGACTTAGAACGTTTCAACCCTAACAAAAAAACGCGAAACTTCGTTGCCGATTTAGCAAGTGAAACTGGAATTGGAAACTGCCCTGAAACTGACTTCACAACATTACCAGAGTCAATCGCATCTTCTTCTTGACCGTCGATTTCGAGAATCCTTCCTTTGAAAACCAAGTCATCGGACGGTGAGAAACTCACGTTAGCTACATCTTCTTCTTCTTCTTCTTCTTCTTCTTCTTCTTCTTCAATAACAGCATCATGTAAGTGATGCACATCAACCTGATCATCTCCATCTTTGCAGTCGTCTTCAGTGGTAGGAAGGGCGAATTCGAGGTCGAAGAAAGGTCCGTCATCGTCAGCACCGGTGTCGGAATCGTGGTCATTGGTGGCGGTGACAATGGTGGTGGTTGCGGCGGCGGAGGTGGTAGGAGGTGGTGGGGCACCATTGGAAGATTTCCAGTACTTGAGTAAGCTAAAAGATTCCATAGTGGGGAAAGCCAGAATAAGTGTCAGGTTTGAAACTCAAGCTTTGCAGCTGGAAGAAAAAAACAGAGAGTAAAAATGGAGGTCTATAAATGGAGGATGAAATTGAAGTTAAAAATGGAAATGGGGGAGAGAAAAGGAGGGGGAAGAAGACGAAGAGAAAAGAGAGAGGTAGAGGAGAATACACGGGGGGGGAAGAAGCAGGAAAGTCATGTGAGAAAGGCAGTGGAGTAGCAGAAGGTGCAGAGAGTTATATTGTTTTTATCAGTTTGTCAGATTGGTGTGTAGGGAATAGGGATAATTCACTCTTTTTGGTTCTTTAGGTGTAATTTTAAATTAAAGGATAATTTGTCTAAAATCACTTAACCACCCTATAAAACAGCTTTTTTGTCAAAAACCATCTTATAAATTTTTTTTTTGCGGAAAGAAACCAAAACTAAAATATTTTTTGTCAAAGAAAACCAAATTGCACTAATTAGGGTTTGACCTTAGATTAATTAACTTTGACTTTGATTATGTATAATTATTATACATAATTAAACCTTAAACTTTAATATACCTTAATTAAACCTTAAAACTTAAAAACTAAATAATTAAAAATAAAAAAATCCTTCCCCTATCCCCACCAACCCCCTCCCCGGCAGCCTTGTCCCTGGCGCAACCCCTCCCCGGCAGTCCCCTTCCCCGGCTAAGCCCCCTTCCCCCACCCCGAAACTCCCAAACACAAATACCTAAGCTACCCCCACCCCCAAAACCCTCCCCTCGCCCACCTCAGCCACCCCCACCACCTCCGACGAGCCTCCCCACCCAACCCCCCACCCCACCCTCCACCCCCCGCGCCCTTACCGCACCCGCCCCTGCTGCATCACGGCCACCACCCATTCTTGATTTTTGATTTTTTTTTTCAGTTTTTCTTTTTTAAAAAAAAAAAAAATCTTAATATATTGTGAATAATTGTTTTAATTAAAATTAGCTTAGGTTATTACTAATTGGAAGAGCAATGCCTTTAATTGTAGTCAAATCTTAGATTAGTGCAATTTGGTTTTCTTTGACAAAAATTTTTTTGGTTTTGGTTTCTTTTAACAAAAAAAAAATTATAAAGTGGTTTTTGACAAAAAAACCTATTTTAAAAGGTGGTTTTAGACAAATTATCCTAAATTAAACACCAACTGGAAATTTTTACTCCCTCCCTTGCTTAAAAAAAAATGAAAATAATATACTCCCTCCGTAACATAAAACTTTTAACAATTGGTTTTGCACGCATTTTGAGAAAGCGATTCAAAGATGTAAAAAAAAGAATTAATCAATATAATTTTAATATTAGGAACTTATAATCACATTCTTACTTGTATTAAAACCATTTTGACTAATTCCTTCGTTTACACCCTTAAATCGATTCCTCAAAATGCGTGCAAAACCAATTGTTGAAAGTTTTATGTTACGGAGGGAGTAGATATAATCTTTAGAGTTATATGTACTCCGTAATAAGTTGAATAAAACATTTACTTCGAGGATGAAACAACACTATTATTTCAAATGATGTGTAATTTTGAAATTTTGTCATAAATTCTTGAATTGTTAAGGAGTTGGGGTATTTCTCAATGTTACTATTCATGTGAGAGGGGGAGGAGTGACAAAATCAAATTAGGGAGTGTCAAAATCATTATCCAGCGGTATGTCTTGGTGGTAACTAGTAAGCACCTCACGTCTTGTGACCAAAGTCATGGATACAAATATACGATCCTTACCCAATAGGCTAACATTATGTTGGGTTATCTTCTACTTCCCCTTTACACTAAGAGTCATATAACAGTCAATGAAATTTGTTACCTACACGGCTACACCGCTACACCGTTACACCACCACCAGTCCACCACACCACACTCTAGTACTCACTTGCTAGTTGGTTGTTACATACATTCTTAATTTCATAAATTTAACTCTTTTTAAATTTATATACTTCTTCCATTCCAAAAAAAAAAAAGCGTCAGTTTTCATTTTGGGATATTTTAAAATAAATGCAACAAATTTTTATTTCCCTTATTTGGTAAACTTTTGCTACTTAAAAAGACATAAATGCTTTTACTAATTTTTTAATTGTCCCCCACTTTTTCTCCTTCCAATTCTTCTTTAATTGTCTCCTCTTTCCTCACTTTTTTTAATTACTCACAACAAAAAAATGTCTACAAGTTCGTATCATGGCAATTGTCGCGTTTTTTTAGAACATAGCTAGTATGAAAAATACAATTAATTTAGTTTGATTCGCCTCAAGATTTATTTTTGGATTATTCCGATTGGTATACCTGAGAATTTGCGTATTCCCAGTGGTATACTTGAGTTTTAAAAAATCCTAGTGGTATACCTACATTTTTAATGGAATTCAATAACCACTTTTAAAGGTTGTTTTAGTACATTAACAACCATAAAATCGGTTTTTTCTTTTTATTTAGTCAACGGTGGTTACCCGACAAAACTAACTATAGTTAACCTAAGTATATTTATGGTCGAATTAGTGGTATTTAATGGCCTGAAACAACCTTTAAAAGTGGTTATTGAATTTCGTTATTTATTTAGGTATACCACTGGGATTTTTTAAAACTTAAGTATACCAGTGGGAATATGCAAATTCTCAGATATACCAATGGGAATAATCCTTTATTTTTTACATACATAATTGTTTATTATATATATATTCAAAAAAAAATATTTTTAATTGTGTATCTGAGAGGTATAAAAACATAATATAACAAGTAAAAAAGATGGAGGGAGTATAAATTTTCATTGGAACAATTTTCATGAATGATATTCCCTCCCTATCAAAATAAATGATCCAATTATTGATTTTCATACTTTTCAAACAACATCAATATTTATATAAGAATAAATTATAAAAATTATATATTTGAAAAGTATATACAAGTATATTAAACGAATCAAATGATTTCTCATATGACTATGTTTTATAATTAAAATAGAGTTAAAGCTATATTGTAAATAGTAACCAAAATCAAAACTGTACAATTTTTTATGGAGAAATAAAATAACTTAATTAAAACCAATTAAAAAAATTTTAAAAAAAATTCATGAATTTTATAAGAGAAATCATTCCACATTAATAAAAATAAAAAATCAAAATTGAATTTTCATATGAACCTGAAGACCACTTTCTTCACCCAAACATGCAACTTGCATCCCAGCGGGAATGTCAAAGGATTATCTCAACCAAAATTTTATGTTAATGGTTAAGGCAAAAGATTATATTATATAATTTATCACTCTCTCTCATATGTGAGGCCTTTTGAGCTTAAGATGCGGATACAACACTAGCCCACCATACCCTACACGAATTAATTTCACTTCGTAAAGGAAGGATGAATGAGATTTGAACTCATGACCTTTAAGTCACGTTGGCATTGATCAAAGATTTATCTCAACCAAAAGCTTAAGCTGATGGTTAAGACCCCAGACTATGTTATTTACTCTACCAAGGAGAAAGAGCCCCAGGAATGAGTGAAGAAGAAGAAAATGGCAAAAATGTATACTGACTAGATGCAGTTGAGTTTTAATTATGTAACTTAAGAAAAACTATAATCATGCCGCATTTTGTTCTATTTGTTGGTTCTTTTTTTCACCAAAGTTAAGTTTTGGTTCAGGTCAACTTAGACAAGTTAAAATAAATCACAATCAAGTCTAATACGTTCAATTATATTTAAATTAATTTATAAAAGGTACACCGTATCCATGAGTAGAGAAAAATATACTCCCCATACAAATGCAACTCATGCTTAATTAATGTTCATTGTTGATGATGATGGATGTTTATTTTGTCTATTTTGAAATTTAAATAATGGTTCTGAACTTAAGCCTTGTACTAATGTTCATTTAAATTGAACTAAAGTATATAACATGTGTATCATTCTGTTAGTACATATGTTTGTACATTCGAATTTGTATATTTAATTAGGGTCAATAAGATGTGATAAAGTTAATTTGTTTCTTAGAATTAAGGCAAATTAGATCCAATATGTTTCAATTGGAGTTAACAAGTTAGATAAGTATAGATAAATTCAGTTCATAGTTGAATAGAACTAACACACCTTCAATGTGTACTTTCCAAATGTATAATTTTATCATTTTTTGTTAAGCATAACTAGAGATATTAATGTTTTTACATGTTAAAGTGGATTGGGCTACAATTTATAGCTCCTCCGATCCCCACGAATATTACATTGGTATTTTCCTAAAGGTTATGAAAGAGGGTTCGACGTTGGTAAAAGTTGAATCTCACACTCTAAGTATGAAAGGATTATTCTAGTGCAACTACGCTAAAGCTCAATCAAATAAACCACCAAATAACCATGGTTGTCTACTTCTCTTATTAAAGGAGTCAAGATTAAGAATTTACGTTACAAATACTTCTCACTACGTTATATCAGGATTATGTGTTGTGGGAGGCCAAGCATAATCCTTCAAATCAGAAAACAAGTTTTTAATTAATAAATGGACAGGCAAGTATGTAGGATATGAGTAGTATATTCTGAATGATGATTACAGAATTGACAGTATTAGAATGATTTAGACTAATGGGTGATTTGGGCTAATTGTTAGGGGGAAACCAAGTTATCTTCCCAAAATTTTATAGTAGCCCAATTTTCTGTTTGACATCTTAAACTTTATATAAATAGAGGTGGTCTTAACTTCATAAGATTTTTTAAGTATTTTTTGTAATGAGACATACCATATTGTTATGTGGGTAGTGAAGGATTTCCAATAATTCTTTTAGTTGGAATGCTTTATTTGTCACACTTGTTTTTCTAATGCCGAGTTAACTAAAAAAAAAATTTGATTTTTAAATTTTGTCCAAACTCATTAGGTTTGGGGATGAATTCGTGTGCTTTAGAAATATCTTGTCCATTTTTAAATTAATATTTTAGAGAGGATAAAACTTTGTATTTGGAAGTTAGTTTTGGTTGAAAGAGTTAAATTTACTAAATTGCTAAATACCGTCCATTTTTACTGTATGTCGCCCGTATTTTTACATTAATTTCCAACACTACCCCTCCCCCTTTACCCAATTCCAACATCCCCTTCCACACACCCAACATCCTCCCACCCTCTCCCCCACGTGATCACCTACATGCCCCCCCTCCTTCCCCACACACACAGACGGACAGACCTACACCATTTCCCTCACCTTCCTGAGTTCCTGATGCTTTTTTTTCCTTTCATAGTTTGAGTTTAATTTTTTTTTTCTTTTACTTCTTTCACTATTAATTTCTTTATTTCTTTTAGCTTTTGTTAAAAAATTACTAACCTTTAAAAATTCTTTGAGGCTTAAAATTTTGGGTATGAGAAAAGATTAAATCTAATAATAATGAAAAACAATTTATAGCAAAATGAGTACTGGGCTCGTTGCAACCATGGTGGAAACGCGTTTTGGGATCGTTTCAATCAGGGCAGAAACGTGTTGCTGGCTCGTTTCAACCATGGAAGCAACGCAAGATGAACACGTTCCACCCAGGGAAGAAACATTGTATAATGGAGGAGAGATGGAGTATAGAAAATTCAAGATTTAATTGAGGTAGGGGTAGTATAGGAAATTTATGTCAAAATACGGGCGATATCAAGTAAAATTGGGCGGTATTTACTGTAATCCTGCTTGTGATAGGAAGTTTGTTTTCACTTTATTAATTGGGAGTTTGTTGATGTGAAAACTCTCTCAAAGGTTTGGTTAGTTACTTTTTTTTTTTCAAAAATCGAACATTCTAATAAGTACCAAATAAGGTTGTATGAGACATATTTAAAATTTGGCTAGAAATTTTATATATATTTCATAATTGGCTAGAAATTCTAATAATTACCATGATTTTTCATAATTGGCTAGAAATTCTCCTCCCTTCATCCCATATTTCTTCTAAAAAAATTGTATTAATTAAATTAAATATATTTCCTCCGCTCCATATTAATTGCAACACTTTGACTAAACTCACATATTTAGTTAAAGTGTTGCAACTGTTATGAAGCGGAGAAAGTAACATTTAAATAAAAGACTATGGGAGTATATAATAATGGGTGATCAAATATTTGTCTTGTACAAATGTTTTATGTACTTGACAAAAACACTTTTTATGGGATGAGAGTCATGAGACAATCATATTAACAGTGCATTGAATTTGAACACTTGATTCAAACACATACTCTTATAGATAGTATTATGAGTTATGACTCTTATATCTTCTTTCTTTAGATGGTAAGATGCACTGAGATCCAACTCTAAATTCTATCTCAGGGCGGAGTAACATGATGACAAAGTCCCGAAAAATGGGGTATAAAGAGTCAAAGACTTAGTCCGCTGTTGTGAGACAAAGAGATTGAGGGTAACTCTACTGAGTAGCTAAACACCTAAACCCATTCTTCTAAGGGTCCGTTTGGTAGAGCGTAAATATTTTCAATGTAAAATAGTTTCCCATAAAAATCATTTTACAATGGAAAACTCACTTTCAAAAGAGTTTTCCATTGTTTGGTTGAATGGAAAATGAGTTATGAGAATAGAGAATGGAAAACAATTTTCCTTTGATTTTGGAAAAAAATGTTTTCAACTATGGTATAAAACCATTTTACACTCTAACTTTTCTATTTCAATTTTCAATCCAACCGCAAATAGTGTAAAATGAGAAAAATAATAGAAATCATTTTACCCCCAACCAAACGGACCCTAACTCTTATCTGTTTGGCAAGCAGCGAAGCAGCATGGACTTGTTTAATTTGGGTGCGTGATCCACTATTCTCCTCTTCTCAATTCTCATTTATCAAAGTTCGTTCATCACCCCGTTCCGACAAGGATTAGATGACTTACATGTGGCTACTAATGTAAAGTAAATTAAAATTACAATAAAAAAAATAAAACCTTCATTAAGATAAGATGATAAGGATTGGATTATAATATTGGAAAATAATTTTTTTTTTAACCAATTTTGGAAACTGATTTCCGCACCCCAAAAATTGATTTCCGCACTCCACATTTTCAGTATTAACGCGTGTTAATACTGTAAACATGGAGTGCGGAAATCAATTTTTGAGGTGCGGAAATCACCAGCTCCAATTTTATACGAAGTAGTAGGAAATACACATAGTTTTTTTTTATTAGGTGTCATCTACCTTCAAGTCTATCTCAGATCCTTGAAGTTTGATGTTCGATTCTTCATATGAGTATACTATTAATGAGGCGGTGACACTAGTGGAAAAAACACTTATTGTAATGGGCAAAAAGAGTCTTTTATAACGGGTATTGGCCGTTACAATTGGCCCGTTACAATATCTAATATTTATTGTAACGGGCCTATGTTAGTTACAATAAATTAATTACAATTTTTAAATACTCTTATCAAGATAAAAAAAATCAAAAATAAAAATAAATGTATATATATTTTAACCGATAAGATGTACAGGGCCCCCTCCTATATATAACACATATATTACAGAGTAGTGTATTTTATTCACACAAACACACACAATTATACATATATACATACATACACACACACTTTAATTAATTTATCAGTTTTTAATTAGATGTGATGCTTTTGAAATTGTGGACTCGTAGGTAATTATTGAGATAATTTATGCAACTCTAATGCGGAGTATATATAAGGTGTCACAAATAGACATAATAACTTTAATCAGTCATTATTACATTGATTTATGTATGATTTTTGTATATATGAGTTCTTAAATCCTTTCCAATTTGAATTAATGTGAATAGAATTGGGCTTATACTAATTATTAATTTCTTTCCTTTTTTTATTCATTAATTTTGTAATGTTGGATAAAAAAAATTATATGTTTACAAAAAATAAAAAAAAATAAAAAATACTAGTACTTGTATATATGCGCGCAAGTTAACTTCAATTTGGATGCAAGTTAGGTACATATACTCCGTATTATATAACAAATAACATCGATTAACAATAAAACATCAAGTCATACATATAGCTAATACATTACAGATTGCCTGATCCTTGAATAATCAACAAATCGGATAATATAGTTTCAGAAAAATCCTTGAATAATCAACAAGTCGGATACATATAATTTAATTTCAAACAATTTTTCACGGCACATGGGTGATAAATTCACATCCTACATAAAAGTCATTCCACTTGTATTGTTCAAGGTGTCACCCATGCATGCATATGTAGACATTGTATTGATCTGAATAGCGTTGTAATTAATTAAATTAGCCATATTATCTTAATGTATGTCCATTTTCATGAAGATCGAGTGATATATATAGACGTGCAATAAATTAGGATCAGCTAGAAACTGGCAATGTTTGGCAATCAACTGTTGGCCTGGCTTGTTTAATTGGTTAAAAGTATTGGTTGTATTTATTGACTTTTTAAGTTGGTTGTCAAAGTGTTTGATAAAATTAATTGTGGTTGTTAGTTGTTTATTAGAGAGTTTGTTGTCCAACAAGCCAAATGCCAACCAAAAAAGTTGCTCCAGACAACTTTTTAATTTTGGCTTAAAAGTCAGTTTTTCAGCCAACTAAAAAACCAATAACCAAACATATTTTATGATTGTTTGACCATATAGAAAAGCCAAATTAAAAGCTAAGCTAGCAAAAAAAGGTGCTTCCCAAACACCTCCTAAATTACTCGTGTCTTGGCCTATGTTGCATGAATATGTGTACGGGTTTGAAAACGGATACAAAACGGTACGTAATGCATCACTTTTCAAATTAAGGATACAGGTACGAATAAGAAAATAACACATAAAATGTATAAAAATATAAAATTTTATGAAAATATTCAATGTAACATGGAATAATTATATTTGCAAAAATAAAAAAAAATAAAAAACACAAACAATCAAGTAAAATGATAAAGCCATTTTCAAAAAATAATAGAAAGATGAACAAAATGGCTAAAATAAGGTAATTTTTTTTTAAAAAATAAAAATAAAAATAGAGTGAAGTATCGGGTATCCATAAAATTTCGGTATCATAGGGTATCCGACACAAATTCGACTGTCTAATTGAAGTATCTATGCATCATAGATTCATAATTTTTTTTGTTTTTTGATAAGTTAGTATTTTATACTAAAAGAAAGGGTAAACTATACATCCTAAGCTATCCACTAACCCGGTTGAGATATATCAAGCAGGCAAACATCCTATCCATAGATTTGTAGTTCTTGGCTTGTATGAAGCTCGAATAGCTTATTAGCTTGCTTGTGACTATTATGAGGGGAATGGAGGCGCCCCCATTATTCTCTTGTTTAATTTGTTAGTATATACATGCATGGACCCTAAAATTCACGAGTCCAAACGTACTACTCTAATAATTTCATCTTGTTTCTTTTTGTTAGCATACAATATATACATATATGTCCATTTTTTATTTTATATTATGTGGTCGATGGATGTTGACATGCATGCCTTAATATTATTTAACTATATTCATATCATTACGTGTCGATTACCCAACAAATTGAACTATATAAGATAGAAGTCTGAGGGTGTGTTTGATTCATCTGAAAATTTCAAAATCTGATATAACCTGATTTAAATTTTTTTGATCTGATTTAATCTGAATTTTTCTGATTGTAGATATTATTAAAGTTATAATTTTTCTGATCTGACCTGAACTTTTTTTATCTGATGTGAATTTTCGGAGTGCTTATTATTTAAGTTGAATTAAACGCACCCTGAAACTATTTATTACACCTTCTATCTTTTTAAATTCTACATTTTTCTTATTTGGGTGTCTCGATTTACTTGATACATTTCCTTTTTTTATATGTGAGACTCACTTAATTTCTACATATTCTACCTTTATTTTTGTCATTTACTCTCTTTATTCAACCTCTTTTACCCCATTTTTTGTCATATTCTTCGTAAATATCTCGATTTTTTAATGTATGACCCCTACCAATTCACGTGTTTCTCCTAAAATATTATGTTAGATAAAATGTAGTAACTAGCAACTAATTATAAGGACAGGGAGTATCAATGAAATCATATTTCTGTCAAAAAACGAATTGTCCCACAGAATCAAAACATCATTCACATGTTCACCTAGCTGGGAATAGCGGGCTAGACACTTTGAAAATAAGAGGAATAGGTAAAAAAAATAATAAAAAAACAAACATTCTACCTCTAAGCTTCGTTGGTGGAAATTGATCCAATCTTTTGGGGCTTGTTTACTTCAGATTAAATTCAGTTCAGTTCAGTTCATCTCTATTAAGTTCAGTTCAGTTCAGTTCAATTCAATTAATACACTCTATTAAATTCAGTTCAGTTCAGTTCATCTCTATTCAGCTAATGTAAACGAGCCCTTGATTGAAAGGTGCTACCACTGGATCAAATTGTTCTTTATAATAAGACCTAATTTATTCATGTGAGGATGAGGCAATAGCCCAGTTTGGATCCTATGATCTGCAACAAAGTCTTGTTCAAAGCCTAATAACACCCACACTATATTAAAAAAAATGAGTATATAGTAAAAAAGATGTATTTTTTAGGAGCAATGTTTGCCTCAATATTAAGCGCTTCGAATGCCAGGTTTGAGGCGGACCTCGATTCGAATCTCGTTGCACACATTTACGAAGCATTCATATTAAGTATTTAAAACATCAATATTGAACATTTAGAACATTCTTGCTTTTTATTTAGACCAATTAATTTTATAAAATAAGTGTTCTCCAAGTAAAACAAGATTGTTCTACTAAATGCATAATATAAATGTTCCAATTATATGTCATAAATATTCTATTTTTAGACTAGGTTCATGGTGATCAGTGATTATCATACACCTGAGTGTATTCATATGCATGTATTGGCTAAATTGGATCAAGTAATTAACCTGTGATATGACCCGAGGGGAAACCCCAAAAAATATTGGGGATGAGAATTTGCCCCAGGTCTAAGCCTTGAAAGTCGAGGTGTTGTGCTACTGCATGCACCAACACCTCTTCCTCAAATTTGTGTTTTTTTAGGTAATGGTATACACAACCCTAAAATTGTATACAAGCATTATTATACTTCTCAACTTATCATAATTTAGGAATATGCATAGATACGCTAAAAAAAATTAAAAAAAAAAACCCATGCATAGTTAGGTTTGTTTTAACGTTTGAATGTATATTTTATTTTTTAGCATCACATCTTATGTAGTTATATTTATATGCAACCATAAGATGGAGTTGATGAAGTTATCAAAGTCACAAAGTGGGGTTAAGAAGTCACATACTACGTACGTATATGCTATATGATTGTGTACTAGCTACTTACATAATGAAACTCTTTTCCTTTTTCATTAATATAATAATAACCCTTGATTAATTCGTTGTTTTGTATAGGAGTATTCATTACCCAATGATATTATGAAATCCAAATCCGCTTAAAGCAAAACCTAATCCATTTCTTTTCAACTTCTCGTGCCTCCTATCAAGATATTACTAGCGGATCCAAGAATAATATTATGTAGAGTAAAAAAAAAAATTTATTTTTCATATTATATAATATTAATATATACTCCTAAATGGTCTAGCCTTATCTTTATATTATATAATACTATACACATACAAAGAATAGGGTTTATAATATTAAAAAGTAAAATTTGTCTAAAAAAATCCTGAAAGTTCTAGCGTTTTGTGAAAAACACCCTTGAACTTTTCTTTTTTAATTTAACAATACAAAGTTGTAGAAAAATTTTAGTAGCACAACTTCTGGATGAAAAATGGGAAATATGGGGGGTAAATGAACTTCAAAATGAGAATTTGATTAATTAGAGTTTCAAATTGTGTTCTTCTTTCCAATTATTTTTCTATTGAATTGTTCCTAAAGGCTAAATCTTTAGAATAATTATCTTAATTATATTTCAAAGTTTCCATCCAAAAGTTGTGCTATCAAATGCTTTCTACAACTTTGTGTTGTTAAATTTTTTAAAAAAAGTTCTAGGGTGTTTTTCACAAAACGCTAAAACTTTCAGTGTTTTTTAGACAAATTTTCCTATCAAAAAGGATATACATCTAGAAATTTATATTCATAAAATAATTCCATATTTTTATAAATTAAACTCTATCATGAAAGAAAAGGCATTCGATCGAGATAATGTTAATAATGCATGCATTGGATGAAATTTTCCAAAATGGTTGGTGATTAGACAAAAGCAAACAAAAAGGAAAGAAAAGAGGTAACAAACTAAGACTAACACAGTAAAAAGTTTGATTAAAGATCTAAAGGAGAGAGTAGGGGTTGGACCTCATAAATACCTAGCTAGTAGTTAGCTAAGGTAACTTTGCTTATTATTAAACTTATTTTTTTAACCTGCTTTTTTTTTTTTAATCATAATTTAACATTAAGGGTCTCATTGATAGAATGCAAAATATTTTCAGATGAACCGGGTCCGTTTGATAGTGCGTAAAATGATTTTCCTAAAAATTATATTTTCCTCATTTTACACTGTTTGGTTGGACTGAAAATTGAAATTGAAAAGTTGAAAACGTTTTCCTCCCAAAATCAAAGGAAAACTGTTTTCCATTCTTCATTCTCTATTTCCATAACTCATTTTTCATTCAATCAAACAACGGAAAACTCTTTTGAAAATGAGTTTTCCATTATAAAATTAATTTTCATAAAAAATTATTTTACGTTGGAAATGTTTTACGTCCTACCTAATGGACCCTTTATGTGAGAGCCGGTACAAATTTACCGCATTAAAGAAATAAATGACTTTTATGTAAGAGCTTGACTGTTTCCCACTGTTTAGATAAAGAGCTTGTACAAATATGAAGCTAGCTACTACGTACGTAAAATATGATTCACGTGGCTTACATGCATGCATTTGAATTTGAAGCTGCCTTGCTTCACCGCTAGTCGGTTACTCCCCCGTTTTAGTTGCTACTCCATCGGTAGTGTTGGGCCCATGACACCATCTGGAGTCCGGTATTGCTTGTATTCATCCCATTTGAACCATCGGCTCTGATACTATTTGTTGGGCTGTTGAACTACGCTAACACACAAACAAAAATATTGTATATGTTGTGGACCTAAACCATTATTGCTTTGTTCGTTTTTGGAAGAAAGACCTTGTAAACGTATGTGTGTGAGTTCAACTATATAAAGTGTTTTCCCCACTTCATGTTTTTTCCAATGTGGATCCCGCAAGAATTCTACTAATTTCTCTGTTTTCAAATTCTTATGATAATTGTACTTTTAATACTATTCACAATTTTCACTTTGGCTACAACTTATTACTTAGGGTCTGTTTACTTCAGCTTAAATGCAATTCATTTCAGTTCAGCTCTCAATTTCCTTCTCTTATAAAATGCTTAGTATTACTTTCAGCTGTATTCAGTTCAGTTCAGTTCAGTTCATGATAGTTCAATTCAGTTCAGTTTAGTTGAAGTAAACAGACCCTTACACAAAAAGAAAAATATAGTCATGTGGGTCTCGTTGGATTCACCTCAACTTATAGTTTTTTATTATCTAATGTTCATAATTTTTACATATACATAATTAGAGATATTAATCTTCAAAATTTTATTTTGCCATGCGTGAAAATGTATTTGTTGCAAGAATTTGAAAACATAGGAAGTATGTTAATTACTTTTTTTCTACCTTTTTTATGCATTTTCTTAATAAATATTACTTTTGTTTCCTTTTAATTGTAACAATTTTATTTTTTTTTCTCTACCTTATGTCAAATTATTTCAATAAAAATAGATCATGCAATTATTGTAGTCCATCGGTCCATCCGTCCATCCATTCCAAAATAAATTACTCATTAGGAATTTTGAACAGCAAATTTATTTTGATGTTAATTAAAGGTGATGTCGATATCTATAGGGGAAAAAAAAAACTAGAGCTATAAGGCTATAATTGATTAATAGGCTAGCATAAAAAAATTTGATTAATAGGCATAATAGCTTCTGATGAGAAGTGCAAATTTCCAAGACTAGATCGGAATTCAATGCTTCTACA
Organism: Salicornia ramosissima; assembly: GCA_951394345.1. Taxonomy (NCBI): domain Eukaryota; kingdom Viridiplantae; phylum Streptophyta; class Magnoliopsida; order Caryophyllales; family Amaranthaceae; genus Salicornia; species Salicornia ramosissima. The sequence goes on along the minus strand of OX596238.1, from coordinate 8,661,776 downwards.
TCAATTATAGCGAGTGAGTGATTGTTTGACTCCATTTTTCTGTATCAAGACTTTAATAAATCTACACATGGACCCATCCACTTTACTTTAAAACTAAGGATAATGCAATATACAAGTCTAATAACTATATATAAGTATTAAATATATTTTTTAGTAGGTGTTTGCTATAAGATTAGTAACGTGTTTGATATAACATTATCCTTACTAGTTGTTTGGTATCACCAAGTAGTTAAGGGGAGGTATACCATTTAGAACCTTATCAAAACTTAGAATCTTCATTTATGGCTATGAGTTTGTCACTTTGTCTCTTCTTCCACAAATGGAGCCCACAAGCACAAGAGTAGAAAGGAATTTGTAGAGTATTTGGATGTGCATCGTGCTTAGTCGTTGCATTTTTTGGTTCATCCTCTACACGCTTTTCCTCAGGGTTGTAGTCTCTTCCAAGCTTGATGAAATCGCTTGGGATTGGGTAAATGTTAATTAAGGTTCTTTTTTCCTCTGTCATGGAATAGTTCTCGATGGATCTGCTGCCCAAAGTTTGTCGTCACTTGCTTCTTTCCTTTTCTTACTATTTGTTGGTTCGATCGGTGATCATCTTCTTTCTTCTCCTGACTTGTCTTTGTTTTTCCCTTTTTATCTTTTCTAGGACAGTTAATAATCTTATAGACACGGGAATACCACTTTTGGAATTAAGGTAATGGGTGGATTTGCCTTGTAGCAACAAATTTGAATCACTTTTGACAACAAAAAGTGTGGAACCCAACGTCTTTCGGTTTGCAAACCGATAATTGGGTTCTGCGGAATGAATAATTTAGTTGCAACCTGGCCGCAACATCAGTTTTGTGATCAACCTGTGCACTAGCTCAAAACAAATTTATTTTGTTTGTGGAGTTACTCTTAAATGTACCTACTGAGCCCCCTCTCACCTCCCTCTAGCTACCCTCGGTGGCCCTTGATGATCATCCCCTTCTTTTTCCCCTCCCACTAGCTACTTAGTAGTGGCCTGATTTTGTAATTGTTGTTGAACCCACACCATATTTTGCGTCTTTTCTACCATCCTAGTTTTGCTCGTCTTTCGCTTGGTGAATAGCCTTCTGAATTTCCTACAATTTCCTATAGGCTTCTTGATTGGTTGGTTTAACCTCAACAGCCGCTCGCAAGTTCCGGTAAGTCATTTAATTCTCCAAGTTCAATCGTTGCCATAGCCCGTTTGAACAATGCTTCATCATTGTTGGGAACCCAGCCTTTTAATTGTTTATACTTTGATTCTCAAATTTTGAAATATTGTAGTAACGCTAAACCATCTTCAATTGACTGCTCTAAATTCACTTTAGTTTGGGCTTGACATTTCGAAAAATCAACCCCACAAAATGCCTTAAATTAGGCTTACTAAAGCATGGGCCCTCTATACCTCAATTTTATGAAATGACTAGTTTTGCACTGTGCATGACTGCGCGACAGCAAATTCGTAATTTTGTATGTTAAATTTATCGGTGTGTGTAACCCATGCTCTAAATAATTGGTTTATTTACGAATCCAACAAATAATAAATATAACTTGGCCAAATTTAGATATCATTTGTATTCCACTTGTAGATGTTCACTTTCGGTTACCACCAAGGCATCTATTGGCTTTAGCCGGTCCAATTTTCAATTATTGCAGTAATATTTAAAGTTAAGTCTCGAATATTTTATAAAAACTAATAAAGCAATTATTTTGCAACAGACAGATTTCCCAAATTACAAAAACCATGCATAATATTATTCACTGGACAGAGAAACTGTTTATTGTACACTGAAAGACAGCAAAAACCTAAACTCATGAACAAAATCTGAGGCATAATTTGTAGCCTAAAATTAACCTGAGTGACAAATCTATTACAATTCACAAACTTCTATTATCTCAATTGCCATGCCTAATTCAACCAAATAAAATTCTCATGGTGCCACGATAATCTAGGCTCATACATGGATGATGCAGCATAACTTCCATTTGAAAGATCAGAGGTTATATCATATCACGAGATAAACCACTAACCGATCGCGATAATTCAATAAATTGTTGTTGCATCTAGAAGCTTCAGGTTTCTTGTATTCTCTGTAAATGGAAAAACGGGGCGTACCTACTTGGCTTTCTTTTGCTCGGAAACTCTAGTACCCATGATCTTAACAATTGGCTCATCTTTAGACTGAATGAGCTTCAATGCTGGATGAACGTTGAGGTCCCCCATTACCATCTTTTCACCCACATCGAGCTCACTTAAATCCACTTCGATAAATGGCGGGATTATGTCAGCCGGGCAAAGATATTTAACACTCCTTTTGATTATGTTCAGATATGAACCTGCATAATTGGTGAGCAGTAAAGTTTTTAATGACAGCAATTATGTGGTAATTTTACATCATAAACACTGTAAGTAAGCTAAATATAATCATTAAGTTTGCAAATAATTCAAGATAAGTTGATCAAAAATTGGTGAGTGATGACAATTGACAAATAGATTTATGTCTTAGGTTTACTTCAGATTATATTCAGTTCAGTTCAGTTTAGTTCATCTCTATTCGGTTCAATTCAGTTAATACACTTCTATTCAGTTCAGTTCAGTTCCGTTCATCTCTATTAAGTTCAGTTCAGTTCCGTTCATCTCTATTAAGTTCAGTTCAGTTCAGCTAAAGTAAACGAGCCCTAAGCACCTGTTTTAAACTGTTTCGAAATTAATACGAAGTCAAGGACCTGAACTTTGAAAAGTTACTATTAAGGACCTCAAATACAGATTCCGTAGAATTCTCGGCTAGTTTTAACCAAAAAAACAAAGAAAAAAGAAAAGTTCAAAAAATAAATTAACCCATCAAATGAATTCGTCTCTACTCAATAACTTTTAGATTGAAATGTCTTCCACATTCAACCACCACTACAACATTACTGCACCAATGTCCGCAACATGAAAACCTAAAATCCTATTCACTATACCTTGATCTATTTCCATGAACCATGTCAGTTGCAACAAAAAAAAATCAAGAAATTACAGAGAGTAAATAACCCAACGTATTTCCCACCATCGCCACTGCTAAAGTCAAACTTGAAGCTAAAATCTTGTGAAATCTTTGATGTCATTTTTATATTTCAATTTTTAAAAAATGATGAGGTTTTGGAAGTGAATTTTTTATCAGAGTTTGTGATTCATAAAATTAGAGTGAGGTAGATCCGTAGATAATGGATTTAAGTAGTGTGGCTAGCCGCTAGCAATCTATTTAATTTGTTTCATCGATTCATCATTTCATCGTCTTAAAAATAAACTCTTGTCCTTTTTAAGCGTACAGCCTAGAATCCAAGCTCTTGATTGCATCATGATGATGACTGGTAGTGGTTGATGATGGAGGTAGCAATAGGAAGATAGGTGAACAATGGGGGATTGGGAAGAGAAAGCAATAGAGAAAAATACAAAGAAAGAAGGAATAAAAAATAAATATATATCAAAAATGTTGATTTTTTTTAATAACTTCGATTTTTAAAAAATATTATTTAAAACTCGGGTTAATAGAAATTATAACAAAAGTTAGTATAAAGTCCTTAACAATAACTTTTCAAAGTTTAGGTCCTCAACAATAACTTTCGCTGAAGTTTAAGTCCTTATGGTATGCTTAACTCAAAAGGAAAGACGAACAAAAAAGAAAAAATAAAACTTTATTTCGCATGTTTGGTTTATAATTTCTTTCCTCCTAAATTACATCAATTTTAGAATGGTAAAATTTTTGGAAAGAATATGTTTCCTTTCTAATTAATTGTCCGTCCTTTTTTTGGGTACCAAACATAGGAAACTAATTCACATCCCTTCCTTTCCAATCACTTTTAGTTTCTAGAACCAAACATTGAAAACTGATATGTTTCCTTATACAAGCTATAAATTTGAAAGGTTTCCCTAAATCCCTAATTACCCAATGGTTGAAACTTATATTGTTTGAAATAACAGCAAATTAATTGGAACTGATCAATATTGATCAATACTGAATACTTCATCCGTTCTTGTATTATTGCAATATTTCTCTTATTCGGAAGTTTCATGTTAATTGTAACATTACTAAATTGTATATTCTTTCTCTCTTATTCCCTCTTTATCACATGTGTTCCCTTTGTTTCCCTGATCTCTCTCCTCTCCAAAAACTGTGAATAACCTCAATGTTGAGACTAAAAAAGAATAAAGTATAATTACTATAGGTTGAAGTGAATAGGGCCTAAAATTTAGCAATATAAAACAGGCAGGTAAAATAAGCATAAATAATGTCATACCTTCATATGAAATAATGCCAAACCCGTGCAGTTGCAAGGTACCATAAAAAAGATAAACAATGGAAATAGTCCTTAGGTCTTTCCATTGCAAAGCATTCACATTTTAACTTTGTTTACAAACTTCCATCATTACTATGTCTTAATGTGGTCATCATTAGTAAAGTGATATCTCATGAAAGTATTTGAAAATATAATGCTAACATGCTTTTTGATAACTAGAAATGGTGACATTCAAAAAGAAAGATGTAGCCAATTAGTTCGACATAGAGTCAAGAGTAAAGATGACTACCTTTTCTTAATCCAGGAGATACATCTTCTCCTCTAAATATAAGAGGAACATCAATCTTCAACAAGGCATCAGATGGAGCTTTGATGAAAGTAACATTAAGTATAGCTTCGGTCGCAGCATTCATGTGGAGCTGTTCACCCAGGTACATCATATCAGGAACATAAGATAAAAGACCTCCAACTAGAACATACTATCAGGAACAGATACACAATACTATTATCAAGGAAGAACCCAAAGGAGTAAAGGATTTATCATAAGTTACACATCCATCCATATTCCATAGTTAGCAAGAAAGAGAAATATAAGCAAGATCTCTTGTACAAAAACCTATTTGCAACATGCCATTCCTCATTAATATATTCTACACTATCTTTTAAAAATTGTAGTAGTATAAAACTCTACTATTGGTCATCTTCCCTTCAATATCATGATGCCAACTCATATTTGTGGATGGCATTTCATGTTATTTTAGTAGATATGGCTTCTTGTTCTAAAAAATGGTGGGCAATGAAACTTGAACCTATGACCTTTCACAACCTCCAAGCACTAGATCTCTTGCCACGTTATTGATGTTACTTGAATACAACAACAAAACTTTAGTCCCAAAAACAATTTGAGATTGGCTAGACAAGAATCAATACTAGGAATCAAAAACTATGTTGCGGCCAAAGAAAAAAGAAAAGAAAGAGCTGCCTCATCTTCTCAACCACAAGAATATAGCATTGACCAACCAACCCTAAACATTCCTAGGCCATTCAAAAAGGCCCATTGGTTTTCTTTCCTTGTTTTTATTTTTAAAAAAAGGGCCTATGTCAACCTTTGAAGCCTGAAAGGTGCAAATCACCAAATTCTATAAGGTGTTTTGCCAAAAAAAAAAAATGGCATTGATGACAAAACTATTAATCCAAGCCTAGCTACCCTCAAATCACATAGACTGGCAAGATGAACGGCCAGCATGGCCCACAAACATCTTTGCATGAAATCCATGTCAACACCACTTGTGATGAAGTAGAGTTGGTTTGTATAATTGTAGAAAACCAACACCACTCCTATTTGCATAATATAGCCCACACCCCCTACAAAGAGCAAACCTCAAACCATACCAAGTGACTAATGAGCCATTTGAATGAATCATGCTCCATGAAACATCCCCCATCAGTCTCAATACTTCTTCCATCCCTCATCAAGTAGAGGGATTGTCTTATTCTCAACCTTTTAACACATAAAATGTTGTTTAATCAATTGCATAGGCTTACCTAAGCATGATAGAGTGGAGACTTTGCCAAAGACGTCCGCTTGAATGAGCTGGTCAACTTAATCAAGCTAAGATGTATGGTCTAGTTATTTTCCTTGATGTTTTGAAAATTTGAAGTCCCCCCAATAGGGCAATAGGTGCTTTAAAACCTTGGTGAGAATTTAGGATTCCTATTGCATTTAACAACTGCCTTTAGACCATTTTTGTCCATTGTGTGTCACTAGGGGTGCTTATGATGCGATTCAGGCTCGAGTATCACTAAGCTCGACTCGAACATGATAGCCAAAATTGACTCGAACTCAAATAATCGAAAAATAAAGCTCAACTCGAACTCGATATACTAAAATCCAAACTCATATTGATCTTAAACTCGGCTCGAAATAGGCTCAAACTAGTCTCAATTCGAACTTGAATCGGTTCAAGCTCGAAGATAGAAGCTCGAACATCTCTCTAAAAATATACATATTATTCGGTGATTTATATTTGCTTAATAAAGATCTAATTGTTTAATAAAAAGACAAGATTACATCAATTGTCTCACTATTTCACAAGGAGCAAAAATTGTCAAGTCACACAAGGGTTTATTACTCCATAGTATTATTGCTATTAAGGTAAAGAACCTAGTACCACATTGGCATTATAAAAATTGTAACACATACTTCAAGGACCAGAGGAAAATTTGGAACCACTACTGACTACTCCATTGGAATCTATTTGAAACATGATTTAGGCCCTCATCATGTTTTGTTTTGTTTAGGTATTGGTCAAATCACAAGTTCCTCATTAACATTGGTTCCACCTACTTAATACTAAGTAGATTACAAGTAAGTTTCAAGACTTTCTTTGATGTAGAATCTCGTATGCTTGAGAGAACTTTTTCATCAAATAAATTTCCCCATTTTCCTTTGTTGGATTCAAATATGGTTGAAAGATTGTTTTCCAGACAAGAAAACATATTCTTCTTCCTATTTACAATATTGTTCGCTCCAATTCCCCATGTCCACTTTCTCTTCTCCGATCCAACCTTTCCACTCTATTTCCATTTCCCTTTTTGTCCAACTTTTCTTAGACTGAGATAAAACCAAAGAAAGATCAAATTTGGCAATTATATTTACCCTTAGAAAACAATTTTTATAAATATAACCATCCAACAAACAAAGCCCAAATGTCACCACAAGTCTTGAAGCTGTGAGCAAAAATGCTACAATAGTGTAAATTTCTAGCCAAACTCTCACAACTATCATCATGTTTTTGTTCCCAAATTGTTCTAAAACTCTTAAATTTAAAACAGCTAATTATTTCAGCTTTTCTACTCGACTCCCTAATTTTAGTATTATTTGAATGATAATGGGAATTAATACTCGTCATCCTGGTCGCAGACACATGCTGCTATAACCTACAAATATGCCTATACTCTATCCAATAAATTCGAGTCCACTTTTGTATAAAAAATCATCTATGCCTATCAAACCCGTTAATCCCTGCCAATTTTTGATGTTCAGCAAAACCAATCATGAGCAAAATTACACTTGGAAGCAACAAATTCAAATGTTCAGCTACCTTCACACTGGTATGTGCATTGGATTGCAAATTTGCAACTCTAAAATAGTCCAAGAAACCTAAAATGATAATAAAAATTCCTCAACCAAACATCCTAAAATACACTCAATCCTTGAATTATGACTTTAGCTATCCTCAATGTTCCCAATAAAGAATCAAAGCATTTCTCATAATTTTCCTTACAACTCCTTCCCACCACTTAAACAATTTTATACCAAATCGTCTTTCTATTAATGCTTCATCTAGTACTAATTCTCCATTTTCGCACATACTGAATACAAATTTGAAGGTACACAAATGTGTGCTAACGTACATTACTTCACTTTGAATGAACATTAGTAATAATGATCAATGAACACTATTCAAATTTCAAAATTAAATCAAATGAACATTCATTACCAACTTCATCAACATTAATTCACCTGTGAGTTGCGTCTTACCTTCTCTGAATTACTACTGAATGCTTCAGCACAAATATATTAAAATAAAAACATAATTTTCACAAAAAAAGGGTACCTTTCTGGGGAGAACACGAACATTCTCAATAACATCACCAGAGTCAAAATCAGGTTTAACTTGAAGATCAAAAAGGCGAGATAAGAATAAAGCAGGGCTCATATGATTAACGAGTTTCTTGATCTGTTTAGTTTGAACAGAAATCAACCGCTTATTACCGCCGTGTTGACCATCTTTCTGCTCAAAAACAATGCTAGGAACTCGACCAGATTTCCTTTCTTTAGCACAGATGGATTTGCCAGAATCAGAACGAGGGATAGCAGTAATAGTCTCAGAAGGTTCAGGTTTCGGAAACCCAGAAAGATAAGTGAGTGGAACTTCTAGCTCAGGGGGTAGAACTAACGCCGCCGCAGACTGGCTGAAGTAGCGGTGGTGATAGCGGAGGAGGTGGTGGGTTTTGCCCAGAAGTGGCCGGTGGAATTGCATTTTGTGGTGGAAGTTGGAGGGGTTTGTGAGGGTTTTTACTTTTTTTTTGTGGAAGAAATAATGAGGTTTTGGGCTTTAGTGTGTGTGTGTGTGGTGTGTTAAGGCCTTAAGGGAATATGGAATTGGGCCCAATAACTCCAATAAGGCAATAACTAACTTTCATTTTGTTTTTCATGAAGAACTCCATTTGTGCTGAGGTAATAAAACGTAAGTCAATCTATGAACGGTAAGGCTTATCGTTGTGTTCTTTGTTATCATAAGGGAGTTCCTTTGTATAACTGAAAATGCCAATTGGATCCGAAAGGGAAGTGCAGTAGCAGTGGGAAATGGAACTCAGACTCTATTTTGAGATCATAATTGGGCCACGAAAAATCCACTCCGTTCACACAAAATCCAAGAAATACCAGAAGACATTGAAGGAGCTACAGTAGAAGAATTATGGGCCAATGGTGATTGGAGTTGGGATCGTTTTGCTCATGTGCTCCCTAGTAATATCCTACAACAAATTGCTGCACATTCTTTGGTGGAAGACAACACAGTGGGTGATTTACTCTACTGGAGAGGCACCCCAAGTGGCAAGTTCTCCATCAAGTATGCCCTCAAACTCATACGGGAAGATGAAGAATCTATGACAAATAACCATTGGAATCTCGCGTGGAAAGCCCCGGTTCAACAACGCATTCGAGTCTTCCTCTGGCTCGCCTTACATGACCGCCTACTCTGCAATGCCAATCGACTAAAGAGGCATCTCACCTCTGATCCTAGCTGTGGAAGATGTGGCTACCATGAGGAAAACCTCCTCCATCTGCTAAGGGACTGCCCACAATCCAGATTAATATGGGCAAGCGTGGGAGGTTCAGCATTATATAATGCATTTTTCGAAGGAAATCTAACCCAATGGCTTTGCACTAATCTAAAAGCAGAAGGCCTCACCTTTTCAGAGAAGTGGCCTGCCCTTTTTGGAATAACGTTGTGGTGGATTTGGAGATGGCGTAACAATGCGGTGTTTGGAAACATCTCCAATAGCCCCCTAGATACAGGATCGTTTCTAAGAAGTGAAGCTGAGTTACAATGGAATAGCATCAATGGTGAAGACAGGAGCATCCAGAACCGTCCTCGACACCCTGAGCTCATTTATATTCGCTGGCAACCTTCACAACCTGATTGGTGGGTACTCAATACAGATGGCGCGGCCAAAGAGACAACAGGTCTGGCTGGTGGTGGTGGCGTGCTTCGAGATGGCTTGGGAATATTTAAACGTGCTTTTTCAGTTCACTTAGGTGTATGTACGGCCTATAGAGCAGAACTAAAGGCAGTGGCAATAGGACTTGACATGACAATCTCTGCTGGATGTACAAAACTTGAAGTTCAGATGGACAATGAAGCTTGTATCCACATTTTACAAAACCGAGAGTCTCAAGGAGGTGAATTTCATCATATTATCAACCATTGCAGGCTGCTACTGACATCCAACCACTGGCAAACAAAGATGACCCACTACTACGGGGAAGGAAATAAGGTTGCAGACAAGCTTGCCAACATAGGAGTCTACCAATCAGAACAATATGCATTCTTTAATACTCCTACTGAGGAGATAAGCCCCTTATTGAGGAATGATTACATGGGTGTTGCAACACCTCGCTTAGTTTAATTTTTTTTTTCTTGGGGCCTAGCCCCTCATTTGCATCAAAAAAAATAAGGGAGTTCCTTTGTTCTCGGTTTGGACACTGTGTTCGACTTGCTCAAGGGTTTTTGATAGATATTTTTGGTGGTCATGTTGTGTCCTGTGTTGGGGTGGTGGGTGTAAACATCGACATAATGTTGTATGTGATAGCTTTGTTGATATTTGTTATCGGTCAGGGATTTTCGCTCAGAAGGAGGTTGATGTTGGGTTGGCTGGAGGGAACGGCAGGGCTCTTCAACATGTAGATGTGTTTCTTTATTCTTGGGACAGAGGTTTGGATGTTTGCGTTGATGTAATACCCATAATTTTGGATAAATATTTTGTAAATAATTAATATTCTTGATAAGACTATGGACTTTGTATGACCTAGTCTTTCCTCAAGGTTAACCTTTATATAGTAAAAAAGGAACTAGCTTGGGGGTGTGCACATTTAGAGGAGGAAATTGGAATAGAGGAAATTATTTTCAATACTTCTTTTGAAATATGCTTGAATTATTAAATTGGGAATTTGAGTATTTAAGAAGTGAGAAATAACTTTGGAAATTTATTATGAGAATTTTCATCTTGAGTGCTTTCATGGTTGAATATTTTAAAGCAAGTTTCAAATTGAATTTACATATCTTGCACTTAAATGTACTTAGCATATTTTGATAACCCATTTGTTTTGTTTTTGGCTTGACCCTACTTATCATTTATTGATAAGTAGATATAGGTGTTGATACTCAACGTGGACTACATGATGCATCAGGGGCATGGGCGTCATTCACCGAGATTAGAGTTTATTTATGTTTTGGATCTAAACAATTTAATCACATTTAATAATAAGTATTTTATTATCCTCTATGAAATTTTATTTAAGTTTTAGTATAGCCTTACGTTATCACGTGACAGTAATACGTCCAAGTTTATCTCTATGGTAATTTATACTAGTGTTTCCGTAGGGGGGTTTGGGGTGTTACAGTTGACTTGAAAGGGTCTTCTCCTTTGACACAATCTAGATTATCTGAATTTTGTGCCTGCTCGGGTTGTATTGGTTGCAGATCAGCGGAAGCAAGACAAGTATGGGGCTCATTGTAGGGCAATTGAGGTATGGTTTTCTCCCTTTCTCCTTTTATTCATTGGGAGAACTAGAGAAGGGATTGTTGCGTTGCTGAAGCGAATACAGGTGTTCACCAGGACTCAAGATATAGGAGTTCTCGCTGCTGCTCATATCTTCAGCAGGCTTAGGTTTGCTATAGCTAGATGGGTGTGGGCCTAGATTGTATCTCGGCTCTCCACTAACTTTTTGTAATTCATCTGACTTTGTAGGTTTTTTATTGTTTTGTTTTTATAATAATAATAATAATGATGATGATGATGATGATGATGATAATAATAATAATCCCCTCAAAATTATATTATATGTCAAGTTGATGTCACGTATTACCATAATATCATTAAAAAAATTCTATATGACTTAAATGAACCCTGATGCTCCTTTTTATACCTTATGACTCGTATAATGTATAATATATTGAGGAGCAAGTAATGGCTTAGTGGTCGAGTCATTGCTCCCCAAGAGTGGTGACAAAAGGGTTGCTTCCTCAAATCCTCACTGGTCCCTCTCACAAATAAATATAAGAACAAACACTATAACCAAATAATCTTACATGTAAAAAGAACTAATTCGCACAATGTATTACTTCCTCCGCTCCATAATAACTGCAACACTTCGACCAAATATGTGAGAGCTTTTTGATCAAATTGTTGCAATTAATATGAAGCGGATGAAGTATAATTCTTTTTATGAAGGTTTAATGTACATGAAATTAGGGATGTTTCCTCTCGCAAGGAAAATTTAACTTATCAAAAGGAAGAAAACAAGAATATTTAGCATCTATAGAGGCACCAATATCCTGATGAGTTTGAATCTAGTGGTCAAGAGAAGCAACATATTCAGCAGTGCGGTTGGCTTTGCGAAAAATATGGTAGAATTAACTTAAGAGAAGTTAGTCAAGATGACACAAATATCATCCATAAGCAGTCGGAACTTCCACAAATTGAAAAAAAAAAAAGAATTGTCGTCTTCAATAAAAATAGAATCAAAATTATGTTCACGAGCAAGAAGAAGACCATTGTGTAGAGCAGTAGCTTCCACAATAAGAAGGGAGGTATAAACAACTTAAAAAGATCGAACTACCAGACAATGCCTTGATCACAAAGAATAATATCAGCGACGAAGCGGTTTAAGGGTGTAAACTAAGGAATTAATCAAAATAATTTTAATACAAATAAGAATGTGATTATAAGTTACTCATATTAAAATTATTTTGATTAAATTGGTCTTCTATACTCTTAAATTACTTCCTTAAAATGTGTGAAAAATAATTTATGAGTTCTTGAAAGAGACTACTACTAATACGAATTATAATATACGGATTAATTTGATGTCTATGTCTATACCAAAAGAATACTACAAGATGAACGTCGATGTCGGAGAAAATCATGGCTAAAAATCCATCCACATGTCATACGTCTAATGATCAATTAAGATACCCAGAATTAATAAAAGCGATAAGAGTAGCTCAACTGTAATTTCCCTTTGAAAGATTCAGCATCTAAGCAAATGAATACATATTTTATTTATTAACCTAGTAGTATTGAAATTGTGGTCGTTCACTTTGTCTCTTAACTAAAAAGTCGAGAGTTCGTATCCCGACCTCTGGGAATGAATAGAGATTATTGGTCAGCCCATTACCCTTAATTAAGTGGAGCATCTGAGGCGAGGGTATTAGTCATTGTTTTCGGCAATGGACACCCTGATTAATTATTAATTTTAGTATCATAATTAATGTGTGAGATATTAGGTCTTGAACCGACCTTATTGCAGAACACCAACCCAATTTAGCCAATACACACATCTGTAAGCGAAAGATATTGATTAATAACAAATACGTATGGTAAGAATCGAACCCAAAATCTCATATTTGAAATTATGAAGCTTTAATCACTAAGCTAAAAGGTAATCCTCGAGCAAATGAATAAATAACTCAGTGAGTTATATACGAGTAGATAATGAATACGGACTACGTAGTATAATAAGAATGGAAATATGTGGGTCCCAATCCCACCAAATACTTGAAGAAGACTTGTTGTTTTGCCTATCACGTTCACGTACATTTGGCAAGTACTTTGGACGTTCTCTTTAGAACCTCCATTTTCAATTAGTACAATTAGTTATTCATACCTTTTCAATTTCAACAAGTAATACAATAAGTCAATAACAGCTTTAGGGCTTAACATATGGTTAAATAATTTAAGAAATTTTCTCAATAACCATTTTTTGTAGCCCTCATTTTGTCTAAAATCATCTTTTCTAGAGTTATATGCAAAAAATCATCTTTTATAGCTGTTTTGGTTGTTTACTACCATCTTTAGCCGGATTCCGGTGAAAACCAATCACGTGTGGCGCATGTGACCTCATTTAAACCACTTTTTTTTGCCTTATCTAGTCCTTACCTCCCTTTACCCTCATTTCCACCATTTTAGGGAGGTGATGTCACGTGCGCAAAAAAAAAAAAAAAAAAGTTTTTGCAAAAGATCCAGTTAGTTAGATTGAATATGGCCAAAAAAAAATTGGTTTAAATGAGGGAAAGTTGATTTTAGAGAGTAAAGGGAGGTGAGAACTGGATAAGGCAAAAAAAAACGTAGTTTAAATGAGGTCACGTGTACCACACGTGATTGGTCTTCACCGGAATCCGGCCAAAGATGATAGTCAACAACCAAATCAGCTACAAAAGATGGGTTTTTTTTGTAAATAACTCTAAATAAGATAATTTTAAACAAAATGAGGGCTACAAAAGATGGTTGTTGACAAAATTTCCAATAATTTAATTATTTATCATTATCAAATATGGTTAAATAAGTTGTTTTACTTTATTACAGGTCTCAAACATAAATTTTTGGAATGTAGTGTATTAAATATTTTAGGTGACATTTTATCTCTATTATATAAGCCAAGGGGGAGCCATGGTGTCCCCTCTCGAAATGTCCATCTTACCCTTCAATACTTTCTAAAATCTCAATTTGTACCACCCATTAATTATCAAGGAAAGTTATTACAATTTTTAAATGAAAATAATACAAAATATAAAATTCGAAAAAATAAAACAAAATTTTCAAAATTAATAGCTTAAAATTCTCTATAAATAGACATCTATATTGATATATTTCACAAATAAAAATTTTACATTATGATTATCGTAGAAATTCGGTAGCCAATAGAATATGGTAAATAAAACTCTTCTTTTGTTCATTGTTGTGGGATGACCGAACGAAAGGGAAATTTTTATTTTGATTATATAAAGTTTGTTTAGACAGATTAATAGATGTATTTAAAATATTATCGCACACAAAGCGTGCATAGAAAGCTAGTTTATTTTAAAGTAAAGCACTAAAGCCCAACTCAACTTTGAATTTAAATTAGGTTATGTTGGTTTGAACTGAATTGAATTTGTTTGAATTAAATTGAACTGGAGTTGAATCATAGACTTGAAAGGAGTACGTTGAACTGAACTGAATTTTAAAAATTAGGTAAAAAAAATCACAAGATTAATCTCAACTTTCACTTATTTTCCCAAAATAATCTCAACTTTTGATTATTCTTGAATAAACATTAAGGTCATCCTTTTCAAAATGATTAAAAATTTATATATTTGTTACTTTTGTTAATCCAAACTAGAGTTGAGCATGAGTCGGGCTGACACGAGAGCCAAGTCGACACGATACAATTTGGGCCCCAACCGGAAAGAGCCAGCATGTCACGACTGGTGGGCCGTGGGCCACGCTTTGATAACATTTTAAAAGTTTGGCACGAACTCGACACAAGCATGATGGGATAGCCCGCACGTGGGCACATTTATTCTGGTTAAAATTTCATATTATATAAAGATTGTATTAGGCACAATGGCTCGGCTCGAAACGTGGGTTGTGCCATTATGAGCATTATATTTTATAACTTGGCATGACACGGCACAAACTTTTCTTAACCCGTTATAGGCACAATACATCGTGGTATGAAGCACAAGGGCTTGGCACGTGGATTGTCACAATGAAAGTGGACTGTTGTGAATAAAAAAAAACACAAAAGTTTATATTCGTCAATGAAAGTTTGAGATTATTTTTGAGAAATTTTCTTTTAAAAAATACTATATTTTGTTTAATTAGATGAGTAAACCACATTCATATTAACTGGTATGAAATTCAAACCTCTAATCAGAGACAATAAAACTCCATACCTTATTTAATTTCTTATAATGTATGTTGCTCTAGCCTCTAGTAATAAAGGGATTTGAAGTATACGCTGGCCTTATGTGACTTTTTTTATACGGCAAGGTACACAGATGAATCCCCTATATTTGTCCTTTCTCATCATAAAGCTAGCACCAAGGGCTCAACATAATGCTAGGATGAGAATTGAACCATGGTCTCGGTCAGGGAACACGGGCGGCTCTCCTTGTCGGCCTTGTGTGGTTAAATTTCATTATTAATATATAGTATGGAGAAAAAGACCTTCTTTTGTATTCTTTCTAATTTTATGGAGCCTTACTAGTTAAGCGAAACCATATTGACTTGTGAAGTCTTTTTTTTTATCCCAGAGGACGGAACTTGTGAAGTTCTAGTACATAGAAGAGTCTTAGGTAGAGACTCATAAATAATGGTGAGAGAAGCTATTATTCATTTGTGCCAACTCGATTAGATATTTCATACAGGGATGCAGTATTACCTCAATAGTAACGACATGCTTTTTTAGGGATTATGAAGTACTACCCTCGCATCAACTAAGGTTATTTTTAATTTACTTAAAAAGAGGAATGAAAGTGTTAAAACCTTAACTCCGGGACGCACTCCGAATTCAGAGTAGTCCAAAAAGGGTGAACCGGGTGGGTACACAAAAAAAAAAAAAAAGAGGAATGAAAGTGTTATCTTTTATTTTTATTTTTTAAATACTCATTTTACAACCATCACTATTATAACGAGAGTGAAATTGAGGGGTGAAAGAAATGAAAATGAGCCTAGCTAGCATTGTTATGTTAAAAAAATATTCATCTACAATTATTAGACAAACTAAAGGTACAAAAATAATCCTCTTAACAAGGGAAGATCTATAAAATAATTTTTTGGATTATTCCCATTGGTATGCCTGAGAATTTGCGTATGTCCAGTGGTATACCTAAGTTTTAAAAAATCCCAGTGGTATACCTAAATAAATAATGAAATTCTATAACAACATTTAAAGGCTGTTTCAGGCCATTAAATACTACTAATTCGACCATAAACATACTTAGGTTAACTATAGTTATTTTTTTAGGTAACCACCGTTGACTAAATAAAAAGAAAAAACCGATTTTATGGTTGTAAATGTCCTAAAACAACCTTTAAAAGTGGTTATTGAATTCCATTAATAAGGTAGGTATACCATTGGAATTTTTTAAAACTCAAGTATACCACTGGAAATACGCAAATTCTCAAGTATGCCAATGGGAATAATCATAAATTTTTTTTCAAAGAGATCCTTTAAATTTCAATATTTCATCTTCTAAATGAAAATTAAAGGTTATACACTTATACAACCAAATAGTGCAAGTGTGCAACTTTTGTACCAAAACATTATTTTCATCTAGCAAGGTTTGAAGCAATTAAGCAATATTAATTTCTATCGTTGTATGCAATTAAGCCATTATGCGGGTCTTCACAAGCCAAAAACGCATGAATGTTAAAAAAATTGAAATAAATAAGGCCATTATTAGGTTTAATAAAAGGAAATAAAAAAGCTTAAAGTCTTAAATGTAAGAAGTTATAAGTAGATATTAGGAGTATTTCAAAAAAAAAAAAAGTAGATATTGGGAGATAAAAAAATTCAGTCAACCAAATTTTAAAATACATACAAAGGAGTGGTTTCTCAAAGACAAAATTAAATGTAAAAGAAGCGGCATTTTAATATGAAAAATAACCTCAATTCTAAAATTTTCCAATATTTAAACAAAGAAATATAGTTTTGTAACTTTGTTGTATTTTTCTTACTTTATATTTTAAGAATGTCAAGTTTTTATCTATATATAATTAAAGAAATTAGTATATTGGTCCAACGATGACCGGTCGAGTCACTAACAACAAACATATACTAATATGTATTACTTATAAAAGTCTTGTTCAAATAAAATTATAATAAAAATTTCTCAATTATCTCATCAATTATTAAAATTTATTTGTAAATTATAATATGAATGACTAGTAAAAGTTGTTGTGCCCTCATCTTATTTGTTATTTCATCAATTTCATGATTAAACCTAATTTTAATAGAGTTTCTCCATTACATCTACATTACCATTTGTTATTTGTAAAAAATAAAATAAATTATTTTCTTCTATATTCAAAACTACACCTAATTTAATCCAGAAATTGACAGAAGTTAAAAAGAAATGACAAAGTGGTGTCTACTCCCACCTTGTATCAAAGCGATACAAGAGTCAAACATTATTACTAGGACCTCTTCCATATATTAGCTCAAAAAGAGCCATTCCCTCATTAGGGTTTAGATCCTTACCCAATAGTTTCAAATCCGATGAATTTAATTTTTAAAATTTAAATATTATATTTTACCTGTAATAATAATTTGAGTTGAAAATTGGGCCAAATCTCAATCCCAATTTTTCATTTTTACTTATTAAATTTATAATTTAGCCCAAATCCAACGCATCTGAATCAAATGCTTGTAGGGAGAAACAGAAACGGCTGATAATATGTTAAAGCTGTTCAAAAAACACACACACACTCCATGCTTATATTCGAAATAAAAGCCGAGCTACCATTACCAGTCTTCATCTCACCTCACCTCACCTTACTCTCGCAAATTATTCCGCCTTTGAAACTGCTCAATTATTGTTCCTCTCTTGATTCCTTTCACACAAAGATTCAATAGATTGAGAGAGAATTCTTAGGGTTTTAGCCATGGCTGAACACGAACAACCTAAGTCTGAATCCCCAATTGATAAGATCACCGAAAAAATTCATAATCATGATTCTTCATCTGATTCTGATGACGATAAGCCTGTTTCTTCTTCCTTGAAATCTAAGATTTTTCGTATTTTTGGTAGAGAACAGCCTGTTCATAAAGTTCTTGGTGGTGGTAAACGTACGTTTTTTTTCCCTTCCTTTGATTCGATTTGATTTGATTTTTCTCTGTTTTTATTTCATCAAGTTTTTCTTTCAATTATCGGCATTTGAATTTTTTTTTTCCGTAATTTTGTTTGCAGCTTTGACTCTGTTATTGAAAAATGATCGAGAGTGATGTCGATTGTTATTATGATTTTGTTGATTATTTTCATCTTTTGCATACCTTACCTGATTTTTTTGGAATTAAGGATTATATATCAAATGAGATGATCATATATTGTTAGTTGTTTGCTGCTAATTAAGAAGGATGATTGTTACATAGATCTGCTCACTACGTGTGCCTATATATATATATATATATTTTTTTTTTTTTTTTTTGAATACTATGATTTTTGTAAGTAACGCTTGAAATCTTGAACCTGTAATTCGCAAATCGCAATGGTTGAATTTTAAGATTAAAGTGGAATTTGATGTGATTAGGCTTTAAAATGTTGCTAATTTTATTGTTAGAATTTAGTGCTTGGTTGGTTTACCATGGGAACCACATGAAATTATTACCATAGGAAGTTTTTCCCCTTGCTAATTACATAAAAAGTGTTTGGTTGACATCATTGAAATTATTATTTCCTAGAAAATGACTTCCTATGTATTATAGGAATTCACTCACCAAGGGACTTGGTCAGTTATTTCGAATTTAAATTAATTTTTAACCAAACACACCATATTCTAATTATTGCCTAGGAATTTACATTTCTAGGGAATACCGCTCAACCAAACAAGCACTTCGAATAAAGTAAATTGGCGCTTTATGTGGAAAAAGAAAAGGTTGGTATTACTTGAGAGTTATTTAAAAAAGAAAAGCTTCTTTCTTCCCAAGTTACAGCTTCGTTAAGCTTGAAATTTTTAATTTTAGAACTCTAGTAAAAAAGGATTATGTGATGGTGTTAAAGTACTCTATTAGTTTTATGATTTTTATCATGTACCCAAGGGTGATGAAAGAAGAAATATTTAATTCAAGGACTTGAAAGTCGCAAAAAAGTTTATGCTATGTTTGGATACAAACAATTCATTTGAAATGATGGATTTGGGCCAAATTACATGTTTGACAAGTTAAAATTTTTGGAATTGGATTTGGCTCAATTCTTAACCCAAATGTTTAACAAGCAAATGTTATGAATTTCAAATACTTAACATAACCATGTCATTTCAAATTTCAAAATAACCCAAACAAATAATTGCCATTTGAATTGTAACATTTCAATTTCAGAAATTGAATTCATTAATTTGAAATGAATTCCACATATCCAAACGCTAGCTAAACTCCTAAAGTTATTTGAACGTGATTCTTTTTTAAGATTCCTCTTTTCTTTTGTTTTGCATTAACGTTGGGGAGATGTTGAAGAATCTCCCACAATCTATAGTTTTAAGTTTATACCATTTCTCTTGTGATTAAAAAAACACAGTACAATTTTTTACCCTACTAGGTAAGCTTTATACTCAAAAGTTACGGTTTTATGCTCAAAAGTTACAATATCAAACGAAAATTCATCGTTTCGACGGTTTGACGAGGAATTGCTATTCATGTTTATAATATAGGGGTTTTGTGCTTCTTTGTTATGTTATGATTTTGATTCCACATGACTGCAGCCGCGGATATTCTTCTGTGGAGAGACAAGAAAATTTCAGCCGCTGTTCTTGGGACTGTCACGGCTGTATGGGCTCTTTTTGACATATTTGAGTACCATTTGCTCACCTTGATCTGCCATCTCTTGATACTTACTATTACAGTGCTATTCTTATGGTCTAATGCTTCAAGTTTTATCAATAAGTAAGTTGTGGATATGTGATTGAATATATTTTCAACAAAATAACCAAAATCCAACTTTTTTTCCTTGTGTATATTATTTTGAGAAGCTGGGAATTTCCCGGATGTTTGACCGGCTTATTTTCTTTATAGGGCTCCCCCGAAAATCCCTGATGTACGTATCCCAGAGGGGCCTATACTAGAATTTGCTTCCGCTTTGAGATATGAGATCAATCGAGGCCTTGCTTCTCTTCGCGAGATTGCATCAGGAAAAGACTTGAAAAAATTTCTTGGTGTATGTTAACTTGTGACTTCATGAATGCCTAAACAATTTTTTTGCTAATATCGAGCTTACTTTGAATTCTCTTGTCTCGATTAGGTGATTGCTGGCTTGTGGATCTTCTCAATCTTGGGCAGTTGCTGCAACTTCTTGACTTTATTCTACATAAGTAATGTTTATCCATGCTCAATTTCACTTATTACTTGCACTATTAATGTTTATAAAAAAAAACTAAACACTTCTCTCTTTCATTTGCTTGGCTTTTTCCATGCGTGAAACAGGCTTTGTTTTGCTTCACACCTTACCTGTGTTTTATGAGAAATATGAGGATCAAGTAGATGCATTTGCTGAGAAAGCGATGATTGAGATCAAGAAGCAATATGCAGTTTTTGATGAAAAAGTATTGAGCAAAGTACCAAGAGGTCCATTGAAAGACAAGAAGACAGAGTAATGTGGTATGGTGTTACTTGGTATTGGCTTTTGGTACCATGATACGATATAGACATGAATTATCCAGTGAAGTATGTTATTAGTCATGCATAATTCTTTTTTGCTGGGTTTTGTAAGCACTTTGTTGGATTTATAATGAGAGCATATATAAATATATCATACTAGACATGAAAATGTCAGCAGTTTCCAATTTTCCATCTGCTCTTACCGAGATGTTACCTTCTTACTTATGCTATTTTATAATGGTGGTTTGATTGTTTATTCTTGACTTCTTTGAATTTCTGTCACTTTGACAGTATTACTACTGTTTTAGTATGTTTTGAACAAGTAAATTCATGTTATATCTCACAGTATATGTTTTAGGGCGTGAAAGTCAGCAGCGCATTTAGTAAATGCTTCAAAGGATTTCTTATCTTCCAATTTCAGATGCGTGTGTTGGCTAAATTGGGCTGGATGACTTGCAGTTGATCCAATTCAAGGTTTGGTACCACCTACATTACCCCAAAAAATACTAAGAAAAACTTTGAACAATGTTTCCACTTTGCCTCAGTGGTAAGCGCTTTGAACGTTAGACTTGAGGTGGTGGGATTCAACCTCATTGCATGCATTTTTGGGAAGTCTTTATCTTTCCCTTTTCATTTGTGTGTGATGGCTGAATTGGGTTTAGTGACCTGCACATTAGAGTCCAGTTCAGAGTCTTGGAGCCACCTACATTACCCAAGAAAAGACCTAAGATAAACTTGTATAGTGACACCTGCATGGTCAACTATGGTTTTGTTTAGGTTCTTAAAACAATGCACTTTTTAATAATTCGATTGCTCCATGGTTTGGGGTCTTTGTGTAAATAACATACGAGGCATGCTTTTCTCCTTATTCTTGCTATCATCTTTAAGGCAGTGAAAACTGTCAGTAGTTTCCAATTGTTTTCTAGGCCATTATAGGTACAATGTTGGCCTAAATTGGGGAGGCCACTTCGAATTACTGGTAATTATCGTGAGCTCACTTCATTACTTAAAAGTGTCTTAGACGTTCATAGTGCTTTTTGTTGGTATGAGGACTGACGAGTAGTGTAAATAATTTGAACAATTGGGATTGTAATTTGTAAATAATTTGAACATTCTAACTAAGTTCCATTGCTATCAAGAAACCTTCATGAATGGTTAACCTAGTGCATCTTTCTCTAGAATAAGCGAAGATGAGGAAGAAAATGAAGTTATGCTATGTTTGGATACAAGTATTTTATTTGAAATGATGGATTTTGGCCAAATTACATGTTTGGCAAGTTAAAAATTTTGGAATTGGATTTGGCCCAATTCCCAACCCAAATACTTAACAAGCAAATGTTGTGTATTTCAAATAATTAACAAAACCATATCATTTCATATTCTAAAAACAACCCAAACAAATAATTGACATTTGAATTGTAACATTTCAATTTCAGAAATTGAATTCATCATTTTGAAATGAATTCCATATATCCAAACATTGCCTTAGCCAATTTGAGCTCAAATTGGCTACGATCTTCATATATTGGCTAAGTAATCGGCTATCTGATTAGCAATGGAGCTTAGTTAGAATGTTGAGTGAAAAGTGTTGGTTCATCAGATAGTTGTAATGGAATTGATTTGGGATGCAACTAGAATACTGTCAAGAAAACAAGACTTTGGATTTCTGAATTTGCTAGTCAAAGTTAAAGGCCGGAGAATCTATTTAATTTGTATGAAGGCTCTCATGGCCTAGTTTGTGCAAATGCTTAATGAGGATAGTTTTTTTTTTTTTTAAAAGGAATACAAGATCAGTACACGACTTCTACCTTAGGAATCATGGGGCATGTCTCTACCTTTGTTGACACTTAATGTAGATGATATGTCTTGTATCCAACATGTATGGGACATTAAAACATTTGGATACATACAAACAATACTTCCCCTACAATCAAAACATGTATGTTGTTGACCACTCCAAATAACAACAATCAATGACAACACATTTATACATCAATACATGTTATTTAAACACAAAGGAAAGCATTGTAATACGCCAAATTTGCCAAAATGTCACTCCATAGTGATCAAAATGATGTATGGTGACACCCCACCTCCATTATGTCATGACGTCTCTTTCATACCACAACGATCAAGTCAATGATCTTCAACTAAACATTAAAGGAGGAGGAAGAATTGAACCTCAAATTTCTATGAATTAAGGTGTTTATGTTATTGTAGATTTGTAGTATGTACTCTAGCAATTAAAATTTACTTCCGCCCTATTTTTTTTATTAGTTAGTTCATTTAAGTTTTCATCAATACGAACAAACAAATTGCCAAAAGAAAAAAAATCATAAATAATGATAAAAAGTTGTGCACAAAAGTAAGAGGTAGTTTGAAAAAAGAGAAAAATAATTATTTTATTAAGGATTTTTTTGAAGGATTTTTAGGGAAATTAATCTTACCAAAGTTTCTAAAAATAAAGGGTAGGAAGTATGAAAAAAAAAATAGGAACCATAAAGTAATAAATAGAGAAGACTAAAGTTTTACTGGAAGTAAACAAATTAAAGAGGGAGTAATACCATTTGCTATAAAAAAAACCTTATATCAACGGCAGAAGAGGAACGAGACAATTAAAGAGGGCACAAAGCAGAACCGAAGCCGCACGTCGCGACTTGGGCTCGTTCTGTACGCCTTTCTTTTGGTTTGCTTCATTGAATTTTTCGATTCATGTGACGTTTTTCCCGTTGCTTTCTATTGGCGTTATGGTTATATATGAGTGATGTTATTGACATTTAAGCTGCTTTATTTCTGAACGTTAATGTTGTTATGTTATTGTTTAGTTTAATTCATAGTAATATCATATTGATTTCAAACTTGATGAGGCTTAAATGGTGATGAATGCTCATGGAAATTGATTGAATAACTTCTTGTTAGTGACTATAAATCAGTGATTTTGTTTCATATGCTAATGGTGAAAAAATATAGAGTTTTCTCTTTAAAAAGCTTGTTTGCTCATTGAGCAAACTTTTCATTGAATGTTTGTCATAAACTACATACAATTTCATTTTCTTGCTTGAGCATCACAAAAGAAAATAGTTTCTCTCTATTTTATTTCATTAGTTGTTATTATTATTATTATTATTATATCAGTAATAGGGTTGAAATTACATATTATTTAGTTGATATAAATTAAAATGGGTGTTAAGAACAAAATAAACACATACCCTAACGGTTCGTTTGGTAGCCGGTTATAAATCATGGTAATGTGAATGAATTTATAACTAAATTTGAAAGGAAAATCAAAATTCATTCCCATAATGGTGCTACCTTAGCTCCAATTTATCTAATTTTCTTCACAAATATCCATTCCCATCAAATACCACCCTCCTCAATGGTAATGGATGAGAATGAAAAAAGAGAAGAAAATTGAAGCTTGGGAATGAAAAATTGTTTTTCATGGAGATTATAAGGTTCCTCAACAATATTACACTATAAATTCATCACCATTGCCACAATTTATTGCCAACAACCAAACAGGCCGTAAAGTGTCATGCAGTCACTTGATAATTGTGTTTATACTAAAAATAGACATATACTCAATAATTTTGGACTACTTCCTCTGTCCCCCTTTTGTTTGTAACATTTACTTTTTCACAACTTCCAACACACAACTTTAAATAAAAATATCATTATATGCATATAATAAAAAATTATATATTAAAAAATTACACATCAAGCGTAATCAAACGATATCCAATTTAACTACTTCCTCCGTTCAAAAAAAAAAAAAAAACGCAACAATCTACATTTTGCACTATTCACATTATATACTTTGACTAAGTTTTGAGCTTTATATATAATAAAAAATATAGTCAAGTGGGATCTTGTTAGATTCGTCTCGTAAAACATTATCTTAATATCAACTTTTTATAATTTTTAAATATTCATAATTACAGTTATTAAGGGTCAAAGTAGTATCTCAGCATGCGTGAAATGTTGATTGTTGTATTTTTTTTGAAACGGAGAAAGTATATTTTTTCTTATATGTACAAAATTAAAAAGCGTTAAAATTATCCAATGAACAATAGCAAATATCAAAATGTTACAAAGAAAAAGTAACTGAGAATAAATTTTATTATTGAAGATGATAAAAATCATACTTTATTGACTTTGTAAAATAGTGCAATATTTGGTCATTAATTCATTATGCTTAAACTAGATAATAAACTGTGGGTTTGAAATCCATCGAGATAAAAGATCACAATACATTGTTAACATTAAAAAAAAAAACATTACAAAGCGTTCTGTGATTTTCGTAAGGAAGCATTCCAGCACATCATTGTCACTAACTTTAGCCAAAAAAAATAAAAAAAATATATTTTTACTACTAAAATAATTGCTTCTAAAATTATTCTTTAATAAAATCATTAAATTAAAATTGCACAACTATGAGTATAACTATTATTATCTACATGACCAATATGCAATGGTCATATTGCTGCAAGCACAGTCAACCACAAAATCACAAACAAAAAATAGATATCTAAATGAAAAATATGCAAACATTTGACCAAATTGCAAAACGCAATGGACATTGCAGATTTTCGGTGCAAAATCACAATGAAAAATCATTAAAGATCTAATTGTTATTACATTCAATCTACTTAAATAACCACAAAATTATACTAATCAATTCATGACTAATACTCCCCTAGAACTCTTTCAAAAAAAAAAAAAAAAACTTCCCTACAACTCTTTCAAAAAAAAAAAAAAACTTCCCTAGAACATACTCAGTAGCTCCAAATTGCTCTAATCATTTATACTAATTAATTTTTTACACACTAATACTATTACTTTCCCAGAAGTTTAACAAGAAGCTTTTGAAAAACTACATCCAAATTTAGATGTCATGTCAAACTTTAAGGATAAGAAAGCAAAAACCATGTCTAACCTATATATGATACAAATTGTTCCTTACCATCTTTCCTAATTCCTATCGGGTAGTCATCCCACCATCAACGGCATAAAAACATCGGTGATACTGAAGTCGTAGGATAAGTTAGTAATGAGGCATGTCATTCGGGATTACAAAAAGTAAGTAAGTTGCTCTTTTTTCCTCGAGCCTCCTTCCCCGTATAGTTCATTCCACTGCTTAATATCTCTCATTACTGCTCCCCCGGATGCAAAGCTAGCAGAAACCTGCACAATTGGGCATCAACATAAAACATCTTGAACAAATGCATGGCAGATACCTGACTGTTAAACAATCAGAGAAGACTTGAACATGAAAAACAAATCAAAACTCAAAAGGAATGTTGGTTCTAGCAAGGACTAGGGCAAGTAGCAACTATTTGTTCACCTTATATCAGAGAAGTATCGTAATAATAACCAGATTTGGGCCTTGAAAATTCCATGCCATACCACATCAATAGTGATCGATTTCAGGTCAAGTACAAAGAATATTTTTTCTGACAATTTGTGTTTTTGGGTTAATTTAGCAATAATGAGATATATTCCAAGACTGAATGTAATGAATCAAATATTAGGATAAGGGTAATTTAGAAATTCTATAATAATATAGGTACTAGGAGATTCTAGATATACTCCAGTACGCATGCAGATATGCATCATAATTAGAAATCTTTAATACGCACGTTTTGTCAACTAGGAAAGTTGCATTGAAGCACATGGCTGGCGTGGAAATAGAGATATTAAATAACATAGCACAAGCAGTTGAGCACACATCAATAATAAACAAGAATAACTGGTTGCAATTTGCAGGGAGTTAGTTTGTCACTGATAATCATCTTATTCAGTTATTCATGCATTCTGTGTACAACCAGAAAACCTACCTGGTTCTTAGCCTGCCTAAAATCCTCAAGATTCAAAGGCCTCAGAGAAATTATTCTCTCCTTCACAACTTCTTCTTCGTCATCCGAAGTCTGATCTTGTTCAGATTCTTCTTGTTCAGATTCCTGTTTTCCCTCCTGAACATTCTTATTAATTTATTATTTCAGCAGGAAGAAATGTAAATATGAGGACAAAATCCTATATTAGAAAGTGTAAGCTTACCATATCCTTCAACCTCTCTTGCTGTATCAATTCTCTAACAGGTCGGTAAGCAGCAGTGGTACAGAGATTCTGCAATATATATAATGATGGCTCACGTCATATATTACACTGCTGCAGATACTATTTCCCTTTTTTTTTTTATATACTCTAGTAAGAAACCTCAACAACACACCGATTTCCTTGAAAACCATTTTTCATAGATTGAAAGCACAAAAACAGAAATTACCTTAAGGTCACTACCACTGTATCCTTCTGTCATGGTTGCAATCTCCTTAAAATCTAGTCCTTCGACCTTCTCTTTTGACAAAAGGGTTCTCAAGATAATCTCTCTGTTCTCTATTGAAGGCAGCCCTACCATTATCCTGAAAAACAACTAACAAAAAATGTGAATAAATGACATTAATGATAACCCAATTACAAATATCATTTCACAAATCTTCCCAACTAGAGCACTTTGCCCTATCAGAATATAAGCGCAACTTTGGAAAGCGTTAAAAAAATATATGATAAAGTTGCATAATAAGTAGGATACCTGCGCTCAAAACGTCGTATAATTGCTTCATCAAGGTCAAATGGCCTATTGGTTGCAGCAAGAACAAGGATTCTCTCACCTTGTTTGGTCGTAAGGCCATCCCATTTTGCCATAAACTCGTTTTTTATCTTTCTCATAGCTTCATGCTCGCCAGAGCTACTTCTGTGTCCCAGCATACTGTCGACTTCATCTATAAATATAATGGTTGGAGAAACTTTGGCAGCAAGGCTAAATAATGCCCGAATGTTCTTTTCATCTTCACCAAACCATTTAGATGTGATGGTTGACATGGACACATTAATAAAACTGGCTCCCGCTTCTTTGGCTATAGCCTTAGCCAGCATGGTCTTGCCAGTACCAGGAGGCCCGAAAAGCAAAATTCCTCTACAAGGTTTCAGAAGTCCTCCCTTAAACAAGTCTGGTCTACGAAGTGGAAGCATCACTAGTTCCTGCAGTGACTCCTTGATTTCCTCCAGCGCACCGATATCATCAAATGACACAGAAATCTGACTAGCAGGAATTACCTCTAGCCTTATCCGCTTCTCAAACTCATTGTCTGGAGGTACTTCCTATTGGAAGAAAATCGAGTGCAAAACTTAACAACATCATTTGGTGTGCTTTTAAGGAGAATTGAAACATTTTCAAAGTATGACTAATTATAATTATGGATCTAGAATATTATTTCTACATGTTAAACTTACAAAATGGGTTTTTACTATATGTCTATATGCAGCCAAAAAAAAAAAAAAAAAAACCAGAAAAGAGCAAAGATCCTTTTTCAGAATTCTTTAAGTAATTTGCAACAGAAAATTAAAGTTTGGCATTTGGTTGCACAAAAATATACCATTATGCAAACTTGAGTCACATCACTAGGACCAAGAGAATAATAATAGTTCACAAAATCATAAAGCACGGTTTAAGAATTGTACTAACAGGGGCCTTTGCAGGTTTATTTGTCTCATCCTTTGACACAGAAGCTTCTTTACTTATCTTTTCTGGACCTGCACCTTCAGCTTTAGTTCTCGGCTCGACATTACCATGTGCTCCCTGCAATTGCAGCATGAAGCAGTAACTGGAGTAAGACAGATGATTGCTCTGTACTCACAAACTAATTAATCTTCAATCTGATTTAGAACATACCTTTGAAGGTTCAGCATGTGATTCTAGCTTTGGTGCATCTTTGCTAGCTGATTTAAGTTCTTGAAACACGCTCAGTCCATGGGACAAACTGTTCAACAGTAGATAAATACCATTGCCAAAAAAAAAAAAAGTAGATAAATACATAATTGTAAACCTAAAATAGCAAGAAGTTATCTCAACTGAGTGAATTAGAAGCAAAAAGGGGAGGGAGAAAGAGGACAGAGAGCGATAGAAAATGAAAACAGACAAAACCAATGACCAAATAAAAAAAAACAGCGGACCTCTGGGATGAAATCAGAAGTTTTCCATTCCTATATTCATGCTTATTATTCATCAAATGAAAAGATATTGCTGATACCACAATTTCCTCAATGAATTTGCTGAGAACCAAGGTGTCTTCCACATTAATAGAACTAAGATCATCACATTCAACATCATTTGCTCCAAGAACTTCAGTAATGTGGTTTCTGTTGTCCTGACACTGAATCATTTTCATGTCCTCCTCTAACAGAGACTTCCAACTCACTAGGCGTTTTTCATCTTCAGGTGGCTTAATTTCAATGTTATATGGAAATACATCAGCAAGCATACCATCAATGTCATTTTCACTGTCATCACCATGAGTTAACCTTGAACCTAGTATCAGCACTGGTCCTGAAAGTTTCTGTAACATCTTTTGGAAAAGTCTATATAGCTTTTGGGATCTGAATAAGAGCATGTCAACATCTCTCAAATACAGAATGACCGGGGAAGTTTTAGATACAGAAACCATAACCTGTCCACCGAAATTAAAAAAAGGGAGTTATACCCATAATAAACTTCGTGAATCATAAAATCCGGGCATTGCAGGATAGGTAGCTGACAACCTAACTAATAAAAATTAAAAAGTACAACACCTTGTAAAGTGATTGAATCAGTTGTTTTTCATCAATAGACCAGCTGCTTGTCCGTTTAAGAACTGAAGAACAGAATTAATCATAAGCATGGGAAAAATGCAAGACGAGCATCATCATATGCACCATTAGTGATAACATGCATTCTAGAAATGTGAAGATCCCTTGACAAGATCTGATGCAAAGTAGTAGATCAGCACTGCTATTAACAACTCCCTACAAATTTCTTTGAATTCCCTCTCTCCCTTCATCAGTAAGCCTCAACAGAAAAAAAAAAAAAAAAAAGGTAAACAAACTACTGTCTTAAATAGATCAGGTGAACGTCATAAAAACAGAAAGAGGTGAAGCATGAGGAAGTTAAGGATTACGGCATATTTTGCAAAACTTATGATACTATTATGTGAAAGTGTATTCAATCAAATATCAATTGTTTCCAATAGAATATAAACTTATAAGTAGCTGGAAAACTGCTAAAGAACCTGTCATAACATGCAAGTTCATGATAGAGCTTTCAAGTCCATTTGTTAGTTGGTTTAATAAAGACAAGGCAAAGACCTGGATTTGTTGGAGAGCCTTGCAAAGGCAAATCATTACTGGCAGAGGCAGAAGCATTCCGGCGAAGCTTAGGAGAATTAGAAGAGACTTCAAAATTTCTGGATGTCGAAACAGATGGTATCAGTTATACATAAGACGTAAGTGGATACTAAAACACGAATATGGCCAGAAAAGATGTTACCTTGAACCAATATCAACTCCACTGCCCTGACGGCGTAAGGAACCTAGAAAAATTTAAACAAATGAGCTTAAAAGATTTAACGTAATAGACAGATCTAACCAGATAATAAATTCATAAAAAAAAAAACCAATAAAAACCATAAGCCGCAATGTTCAAAGAGAATTAGAAGAAATAGCACGTAACGAGCGCAGCCCTTAACCTTCTTAAACAAGAGCTGATGCTTAGACACTAAATTATGTTATGTGCAGAGGAAGATCAGAAATCTTTTAGCCATATAGCCATACTTGGCATTGTGTTTAAGTATTTTGTATGGGGTTATATTGGTATTTCTTTCCATAATTTTATTCTTACTTCTGACCCAAAAAAAATGAGATGATTGTTTCTTCCATGCAATGGATCATGGTTCATAACATCATCCAGCCCCAGCATCATTACATTAATATCATTGAAAAGAGGACTTCACATTAGGCGGGTTAAAGTTTGCTACTTCAAAAGCAATTTGATGAGCTTTTGTAAAAAATAGATTTTTCCAAATAACAAACAAGAGTGACATTATTCAATTCCCTATACAGGACATGCATTAGTATCATGTAAACAGATTACCTCTGGGGTCCTCCTTTGCTGGGAGTATAGAACATGACCCAAGAAAACCTGAAAGGCGCTCCAGAGCAGTCTCCGACTCGGAGCGTTTGAAGGACTAAAAAAAGGAGATAACTAATTAGAAGCTTATAAATTGCAATTTTTTGGCATCAGAATAGAGAAACACAATGCTCATCCAAGTTAAAAGGGCTTAAAAAAACGGAAAAAAAGGTTTAAACAGGCTAACTTACAGATTCATTGTTGAAGCCAAATTTGCTCTGAATCTGCAAAAAAAGCAATTAAAAGCAATTAAGAGAGTACAACGCAAAATTTGATTTAAAAACACCTAAGTAACATAGTCCTTCCTGCAGTTCCACTGCTTAATTTACCTTCAGTACAAAGTCAGTAACATCTAACAGCAACAATTTTGCTTCAAAAAAATGAGCAAGAGCCTTGGCAAGCATTTGCTGATAAAGTTCTGCAAGACATAAAACAAGATCTCTATAGCCTTTAATATATTAAAAGTATAGGTTAAAGTGTTAAACAACAACAAGCATAAATAAGCATAGTATAAAGATGACTAACCAGCAGGCCCTGAGAGTAAAATAGCCCGGCTTGCTGGAGAGAGGTTTCGAGTATACTTTGAGAAATCACCTTTCCTCAGATAAAAACAAGCAGCACTTGTTAACAGAACCCTTGTCTGCTCACTGTCAACAGGATAATTAAGGTTATCCAAAATAAACTGTGGCTACAAAACATAAAAAATACTCCTACTTGCTTCACAGGCTATAAAAAGCAGAACTAAGACTAAAAGGTGCTGCTATCACAAAATGCTGTAATAATAAAACAGTAGCCACATAAACTCTGCCACTATGAAGGTAGACGATCTGGCTTTTCTCTCAGTTTGTCTTAGACTAGCTCACTAGCATTTTTTTTCAATATTAACCTGCACAGTGGAGCCATTACAATTTCCTTCTTGTAAGCCCCTTTCACCCCCGCCTCCAAAAAAAAGAGAGAGCCTTTGGAATTTTCTTTTGCCTGTCAACATTCATCTCAATGTTTCTTTGCATTTCTTTGTAAGCAGATAATGGAAGGGAAAAAATCTTGTATGAAATAGTTTACTCTTTTTTCCCAGCAGTGTAGAAAAAGGTCCTAGAATAGCTTATTTCAGAAAAACTATTTTGAAAGTGTGCATCTCTAGACATATCAAAATACAATATTATGGAGCTACCATTTTTTGGGTGGAAGAAAATTTATTACTTAGCTTACTATGCAGAGTGCACATTGAAGAGCATAAGTGCAAACCTTTATGCAAAATGCAACCAGTAATCTGATAAATCAACAATGAAACAGGAACTAATGGAATTCAGCAGGTAATGCAGTTACAGAATCAGACGGCTGTGCTTCATGCCCAAAAGTTTGAACATTAAAGATAACATATACTGCATATGCACAAATGGGTCTAAAAAAATATTTTCTAACGCTAACAATATTAAATTGCACCTTATAAAAACCCTTTGTCACTAAAAATTAGTCATGATGCAAACACCAAGGTATACTAAAATATAAAATCAAAGATAGGAAATAAACAAAATTGTTTGATCACAGACTATGGAGCAGATATGCTCAAGAAGTCAAGATGAATCAATATAATGCTCATGTATACTCATACTCAATCAAAGTTTTTTTAAAAAAACTATGGCTTGTTATAGCCCATTCTACAAAATAAAGATAAATTTTAAGCAATGCTAAAAACCGATGTCCCTTTCTCTCCCAAGTCCCAACATTTATTAGCCTCCATAGTTTGTAATTCAAATTGCACTAACTAGATTGCTTGCACATAAAGCCTTTCTAACCTTAGCCATACCCATTGTTAGACTTTATAGCCATTATAGGTTTATTTTATAACTCACTTCATTTCTAACCCCATTTCCCTTTGACAAACTTACCAATGCACGTTTTTTTTTATAAATATTTTTAATTACTCCCTCCATATCTTAATGTTTTCACGTTTCCTTTTTGGGTATATCAAAACATTCCACATATAGTTTGGGTTGTTTGGTTGGGGTTTTCATCAAAGGCTAAGGGAATAAACCACCATTATTCCCTTTGATGTTGTTTGTTAGGCATTTTTTCACATTCCATTTCCCCTACCCATTCCCCTAAAATCCTCTACTTCCAAACCCTCCCCCCTATCTTTTTCATTCCCTTTCCCTAATACCACACAACCACCACACTCTGTCCCTAACCTCCACCAACCCACCACCCAACCGCCCCTCTCCCACTCACTCATCGCCTAGACGCCCATTTTCTCCCCGGGAGGCGTGCCGGTGAGGGGCGGTGGAGTTTAGGCGGTAAGGTGGGTGACTTTTTTGGTTCTTGGGTCGGGTTAAGTTACGATGATGAAGTGTGGAGGCACAACGATTGCGTTTAGGTTGTTCATTCGGATCAATCCGATCCGAAAAATCCTAATCGGCCAAATCTCGATCCGAACCAGATCCGAAAAATCCGAGATTTCAAAATATCCGATCCAGTTCAAGTTTTTCCCATTTTTTTTTTGTGTATTTAATACAAAGTATATTTTTAGGGATTTCTGATCAGAAGAATTTAGGTTTTGATCTGAAATACTTTGATCCGTATCTGTTCTAAATGTTCTCAGATATCCGATCCAAATTTTTTCGGATCAAATAGACCGAACCGCGGATCGAATCGCTCGGAACGGATAATTTTGAACAGCCTTGTTGCGTAGTGACTCATTACTTTTCTTTTTCAAAACAAATCACTACCTAAATCTAAGATTTTACCTTTTCATTCTCTCCAATTCCCATTCTTGAAGTCATTCTTTTTCATCTTCTCCAAACAAACGGCCCCTCAATCTAAACCACCTCTTTCACCGTTAAATTTTGGCTAACTATGTTTTCATTTCCATTTTGTAATATTTTGTTCCTTACAGGATTCCGTTGGTACCAATATTTTCAACAAAATCTTAAATTTTTTTGTCAAATTAGTCCAATTAAGGGTTTTGGCAAATTTCGGGACCGACCAGGCATGAAGGCATGACTGGTGGGGGTAGGCCATGCATGGATAATATTTTAAAAAGTTTGGCACGAACCCAGCAAGAGCACAATGGGCTGGTCCACAATTTGGCATGCCTCTTTTGCTTAAAGTTAATACGGAGTAATATATAAAAATTAATGTAAGACACGATGGCATGGCACGGCACGAAACATGGGTTAGGTTGTGCATTAGCCTTGTATTTTATAATTTTGAGGACCCTAGCACAGCATGAACTTTTTTTTTGCCCTGTTATAGGCTTATAGCTACGGAACGCTGGGGACAAGACACGCGGACTTGACATGTGGGCCGTCCTGCCATATAGCTACGGAAAACTAGGCACAAGGCCCACCTTTACATATATACCTTTGACTTTACTTAACAATGCCATTCAATTTGAAGATACGTTTTTCAATTTCATAAACTAGGCAGCCCTAAAAACTAAAATGTAAACCAATCATTTAAAAAAGTTACTAGTTGACATCGCATAAGCAAAAGATTATTGTTATTATAGTAATCTTATAACAATAATAATGCTATTATTATAATTACGAGCATATTTTATATCTAAAGACAAAAGGTAAAAAAAAAAAAAAAAAAAAAAAAAAAACCTTGCAAATAAGTAAAGCAAAAGAGTAAATAAGTACCTAAGATAATAAGGAAATTCATCAAAAGTGACATTAGTATCTCTTCCATCAACCACCATCTTTAGCAACTCTTGTTCCATTCTTTCCCCTGTTATGGCTTTCGAAGCCGATGAACTGTCCATCTGTCCAGAGGCCAGCCCGAGCCCGACTCCCACTCCTATTCCTACTGCCGCTGACATTAGAAGTTGTTTCTTATCCATTTTTTTTTTTTCCAATAAAACTTCCTACTTCTAATTTTAGATGAAATTTATGCAAACAAAAGAAGAAATTTGCAACCGTCCTATTAAATTTTGAATGAAAAGACTCAGAAAATCAATCAAATCACTACTAAAGAAAACAGAGACAACAAGTGAAACAACATCAATGATTCTTGCACGAATTCTAGGTTACGAAATTGTTATGAAGCAACAGTGAAAATGACAGAATTTCCTTGGCTAAAACGAGTCGAGAAATCAGAGTAAGGAAAAACACAGTTTCCACGATTCAGTGGATAAACAGTTTAGCAACACCTTCAAATTTCTGTGTATTGTGATTTCATTTCTCACTTTTGGAGTGAAAATGAGGAGAAAATACAGAAAAAGTGATGATGGTGATGGTACAGTGGATTTTAAAAGAAGGGGAAGCGGTTGCCGCTATTTAGTAAGGGAGGCGGGGTTTTGTGTAAATCAATTTGAGATACAAAGTTTGTATTTTAAATGGCATTTTAATGTAATTTTGACAAATTTTAGGTATAGGATCTGAGCACCAACTCTATAGGAATGTTTTGGTAATTTATTTTCAACAAAATTATAAAAATATCATTTGATATGTTTGCTAAAAAAATCAATTTGATTTACTAGCCATTTCCCGAGATTTTATAGGGGATGGGGTCCATCTACCCTCAATGGGGTTGTGTTGGTTCCTAGATGCTCTCCTCTTCCTCTCTCAATAGTCAATTACTACTTATACTAAGATGAATGAAGTCATTGGTTGAGGCTTGCTTTCCTTGATAATGACTCGGATTCGATCCTCACTATTTGTCATGTCTTACCTGTTAAATTTACTTTCTGACATAAGTAGTTAAAATGGAGCAAACTATATTCCACATTTCTACGTTTTTTCTTTATGTGAATATCAGATTTGAAAGGTCAATATTACCATATAAACAGTAACAAAAGTCAAAATGGAACACTTAAAATGACGCTGATCGAGAGAAATAAAAATCGTTAAGGGATTGATGCAATTCCATATTAGTGTTCAAGGGGCTCCTATTATCCTACCAACATGATAAATGAAGGACATTATGTAGAAAACTGTGTTGATAAATTAGTGTTCATAGGCGTGAATCTTCTCTTTACATCTCCTCAAGAAGCGGCCTCCTTATAACTTCATGGGTAATACCAGCTCATTAGTCCTATGAAAGGACTCATGTGCCGAGGCTTGGGGCCTAATTCACCCTACCGTGTTAAAAAAAAATTAGATAGACATTTTATTTATTATAGGAATGGCAATGGCATGCTAAAAAAACTGCAATATGATTTCTTTTAATATTAGTTCAAAATCAAAGTTTTGCAAACAAAATTCTTGAAGAGGTGATTTAATGCATGCACTTTCGCCCATTAGATAATTAAGTAAGCCAAATAAAAGCAAATTAGAGGAGAATAGTTTTCATGCTCTAATTTATGATTATTTTTTTTTTTTAAATACTACATTCGTCTCTTTTTAAATGCAATAGTTTTTCATTTTTTCTCTCTAGTTTATGTCAAATTGTTGCATTTAAAAAAAAACAGAGGTAATATATAAGAATATAAGATCACATGTTTTTAGATACAAGTCATACATCATTTTAGTCTTTTAGTAAAGTTGGAAGACATTATAATCAAATGGAAAACCAAAACAAATAAAAATTAAAGAGGAAAACATATACAAGTAAGAGATTATAATGAACCTTTTTAAAAATCATCTCTTGAGACAAAAAAGTTACTCCCTCCGTAACGAAAAAATGTCTACTTTCCCCCTCTTCACGGTCTTCTAGGCAAAACTTCCTAATAAAACTTTAAGCACTAATCAAGCCATAATCTCCTAATACAATCAACATCCATTTCTATCAAAGCAGACATATCCCCACCAAGGTCACCACCACCACCCCTGCTCGCTTCATCACCAGTCGCGCCACCACCGAACGCGCCACCACCGAACGCTCCACCACCGAACGCTCCACCACCAGTCGCTCCACCATCGAACGCTCCACAAACAAATTTCCAAACCCTTACACAATTTCACCACCACTTTTCGAAGCTCCACCAAATTTCACTAGATAAAAGCTTTGAACAACCCAAATTGGGTAAGGGTTCGTTAGGGTTCGAACAACCCAAATTGGGTAAGGGTTCAAAGCTCCACCACTGCCACTGTTCGAAGGGGTGAGTTCGCACAATCACAACAGCTAGGGTTCGTTAGGGTTGAATTTGGCTAGGGTTCGGCTAGGCTTTGTCGGCTTGGGTTAGTGGTTGCTAGGGGTTCGAGTGGTTGGTTGGGGTTTGATAGTTGGAGTTTGTGGGTTCGTTAGGGTTTAGGTTTAGGGTGGTGGCGTAACGTGGGCTCATGGATGGGGTTTTGATGGTGGGATGGGGTGGGCTCGTGGCTTGGGGTTTTGGTGGTGGGATGGGGTGGGCTCATGGCTGGGGTTCGTGGCCCGGTGGCGTGTGGTGGAGTTGTTGGTGGTTGATGTGGGTGAGGGTGAAAGGTGGTGGTTGGTGGTGAAGGTAGGGTAATAATGTGTTAATGTTAAATAAGAAATTATATTTGATAAGTAATGGCAAAAATGTAAATAAGTAGACTTTTTTTTGCCATATATGGAAAGTTTGGGAAAAGTAGACATTTTTTGTTACGCCCAAAAATAACAAAAGTAGACATTATTATGGTATGGAGGGAGTATTTATAGATTATAGAAATAGTTTTGAAAGAAAGCAAAATCACTATGGAAAAAAATATGGAACAAGCATAGACACCAAGACGGGAGATGCAAAATTAAGCTAATACTTCAACAAGAACGTGAAATTGGAGGAAATGAAATCTAAAGGAGGGGGAAACGGATCATCCCCCCCCCCCTCCCCCACCACCTTCCCTTATTGTGACGGCCTTTAAATCCGTTCATCTTGTTTGGAAAGAAATCATGAAGGGAATGAATGGGAGGGAAAATGCATCATATTTTCCTTTTAAATATTTCTAACATTGAAGAGAATTGGTTCACTTTTCTCTCCTTTCATGTGATTTCCAAATAAGAAAAGGTAG
The DNA here is from genome assembly GCA_951394345.1 of Salicornia ramosissima. Classification (NCBI taxonomy): domain Eukaryota; kingdom Viridiplantae; phylum Streptophyta; class Magnoliopsida; order Caryophyllales; family Amaranthaceae; genus Salicornia; species Salicornia ramosissima. The sequence continues at coordinate 8,624,158 of OX596238.1, read as the reverse complement.
TTCATTCTCATTCTTTCTTTTTTCCTCCAAAACTTTATATCCAAACACAGTGTTAGTGTCACACTTTAAGAAGATATGATTTAATGTTGCTACACAATAATTGCCAGAGACGATATTGTTGGAGATATAAGCCTTAATCTCCATAATTGATTCAAAAAATATAATTGTCTAAGTGTGTGTCTCATATTGAAAATATGAGCCACTTTTGTCTTACTCTTACATCCCATGTTGTATTGTATATTGTACTTAAGTACTAGAGTGGAGGCTCAACATCGCCCCATGCACCGGTCGAGCAAGGCTCGGGCGATGTGTGCTACGCAGGAGTGGGTCTGGGTGAATTTTATTCCCATTCTTGCCTTATTTGATGCACATGATTCATCTGCTCCCCATTGAAAATGACTAGTAAAATAAATATATTTTTTTCTAGAAAAAGTTATGGCGGACGGATCACCCGCATCCTTAAATCACATTCTTCCTTGTATTAAAACTATTTTGATTAATTTCTTCGTTTATACCTTTAAATTGCTTCATCAAAATGCGTGAAAAAATAAATGTTGAAATCTTTATATTACGCATGAGGTATAATAAAATGTTACAAATTTTAAGTTAAAAGTAATGGTGTGTGACAGAAGATTTTGTATGCATATTGAGGGATAAAAACTACACATATAAAAAAGATGGTGTGACATGATATTTTGTATACATATTGAGTATTGATACAATTCACATATGTAGGAGAAAGTGTACACTTACACTTATTGTAATTTGTAAGTTACACAAACCTAATATATACTCCCTCTGTCCCTTTTTGTTTGCCCCATTCATTTTTTTCTCATTTTTCGAGACATAACTTTAAACGAAAATATCTTTTGATACATGTAATAAAAAATTATATAAATTGCATATTAAAAAGTACACATTAAGCTGAATCAAACGAGATCCCATTTGACAATATTTTTCCTTATATGTATAAAATTATAGAGTCAAAATTACCAAATAAACAGTGTCAAAAGTCAATATGGGGTAAACAATTAGGGACGGTGGGAGTATATTTTTACATCCTACTATATTCTTTTTTATCCTGTAAGTTAAGCTATGTCCTCATTTTTTTTCTTTCCTCTTTTTTTTTTTTTTTTTTTTTTTTTGGACAAGTGAAGCATGAAGAGCTAGATTGGCCATGGAAGTCATTTGTCTTGAGATTGGAATTCAATATGAGAAAAAATGGTATTATTAGAGACAAATGGTATTATTAGAGACACTAAAATTTACTTCTGATGTTGATAAAAAACATTTGTTAATTTTGTTTCACGGAAAAAGTCTATGCTACGAAATGGTTAGCTGCAATTTTTTTTTTTTTTTAAATGATGAATGCAATATCTATTTTCTAGTAGTAAGGTTTGTGATTTAAATGTTATATTATATGAAGAACTATTTCTATTTTATTTCAATCAAGATGAAGGGTTGTTTTTATTTATATTTTATTTTTTTAATATCTATAATGTCAACATGTATATAAAAATAAAGATGGGTGACATAATTCAATTATCTGAACACATGTAAATTACAAATATTTTACAATCAATTACAAACAAATGCATTTATGCATATTCTAATATGCTGAAAAAAAATCATATCTGTTAGACTGAGTATGATGAACAAATATCGTGATCTGGTTACAATTTAGATGTATCCTAACAATTGTATAAATTGAGGGTGAAATTTATTTGATCTGTATATTCCATACTTCGTCCCGGGAAAAAAAAGGAAAAAAAAAGAAGAAAGGAAAACAAATGTGGATAGAGCTTTACCTATAGGATCAAAAAATATATAGTATAATGTAAAAAAATATATTAGGTTTGTGTAACTTACACTAACTGTAAGGCCTTGTTCTTTAGGACTGATCTGATCTGATCTGATCTGATCTAATCTAATTACTGTAGCTTTTAAATAAAAAAAAACAGGGCCTAAGAGTAAATACATTATGATAAATTATAGTATTTATAAAAAGACATTATGGTATGCAGGCATTATTTACAGTATGGCAGATTAAATACTATGATTTATCACTATAATTATGGTATGCAGACATCTTTTCTTTCTTTTTATAAATACAACAAGACATTATGGTATGCAGACATCTTTCCTTTGAATGGGATGTCTTGTTGCCTTTTCTTTCTTTTTATAAATACTATGATTTATCACTATAATTATTTACACAATCTCACTATAATAAATCTGTCATTATTTGTTAGTAAAGACATTATGATATGCAGGCATGCAACAAAGATGTTAGTAAAGATATTATGATATGTAGAAAAGATGTTATATAACCCATCATAACATATTTGATAAACTAGCTAGGTTAGCAGTTTAGCACCGTGCGTTGCATGACTTAGATAATACTGTACTCCTTAATCAAAAGGGTACTTATTATTTGTTAATGTACAAAATATGAAGTTATAAACTTATTAAAATTAAAGAAAGCTTTTATTTAAAAATATATATTTTTTTTTTGTCAACATTGTAACTTGTGCAATGATATAAATCAATTATTTTTGGAGGAAATTTTTTAATAACATAGTGACACATGTACAAATATAACTTCAGCAATACTTTATTTTAGTACTCCATATATAGTATAGATTTCATTTTCAGCTGTAACTTTTTAAAATAAATACTTCATGGTTATTATTATTTTATTTTTTTAATTGCAAGAGTTTGATCAACAATTTTTTTTATAATTAGAATAGATTAAAATGAATAGATTGGATTAAAATGAGTTGGATTAAGATTGTAATTCGCCCCCAAAAAAAAAGACCAAACCCTAAATTACTTGAGGGAGTACTAAAATAGAAGTATAGCCTTTTTTTTAAAATGGCATTAATTTCTGTGATATATGACTATAATTTATTAGAACGAAGGAATATAAACAAAGTCAGGATGGCCGAGTGGTCTAAGGCGCCAGACTCAAGTTCTGGTCCTCTAACGAGGGCGTGGGTTCAAATCCCACTTCTGACATTTTTATTTTTCCCTTTTTGCAATTCAAATAAACTTCCTGAATTAACAATGTGGTGTTTAACGGATATTTCTCAAGCACACATATGTGATCGAGTTAATCACTCTATTTCCCTCCATCCTTTATTATTTGCTCCATAGATAATATTGCAACTGTTTATTTGATCACTTTGATTACCTCTAATGTTTTACATAGAAGAAAAAATATAGTTAAATGAAATATCATTTTTTTGAATAGGAAATGTAATATCATTTTTTTGAATAGGAAATGTAATATCATTTTTTTTTGGGACAGGAAATGTAACCTCACTTGATTCGGCTAAATATATATATATTTTTTTAATATTTCATTCGTTCTAAAAAAACGCAACAAACCATTTTGCACGCATTTTAAGAAAGTAATTTAAGGGTGTAAATGAGCAAATTAATCAAAATAATTTTAACATAAGGGGAATGATGTTATAGGTTACTTGTCTTAAAATTACATGTATTAATTTGATCGTTTAGACCTTCAAATCTCTTCCTTAAAATGCGTGCAAATAAATTTATTGCATTTTTTTTTAACAGAAGAAGTATGTAATTTTTATAATTTTTTTTTACATGTATTTAAAGATATTTTTAATTTAAAAATGTGCCTCATGAGATCAGAAAAAATTAATAGGGCAAACAAAAAGAAACTAAGGGAGTACTAATCAATAATCATCGTGATGGACTAACCGGCTAATGCCTAACATAGATTTGAGCTTTGGGAAAAAAAGCACACCTTCGAGTTATGGGGAAAACACACAACCATGTGCTATGTTAGGCCCTGTTATTTTGGACTTAAAAGCTACAGTAATCAGATCAGTTCAACTTTGTTTTAATTTTATACTCTCACAAAATAATAACCCACCTAATCAATTCAGATCAGATCAGTTTAGTTCTAAAGAACAGAGCCTTGGTTATGTTTTTTTTAATGGCAAGGGAATGTTAGTTATGTTATTTAAACACAATTCAAGTTATGTTGGGCATCGCTCATGTTGATGTGCAGCTAAAGTGCTTTCACTTTTCAAGTTATTTTCTTCCAACATTTTCAAGTTGATCATGCTTTTTTGCAGAATTCTTCAATGTCTTGCAATTTAGGCAAACAAACATCCCCAAAATTTTCCAATTTATTAGTTATTGACTTTAATTAGGAAATTACGCCCGTATGGCTGTATTTTTTATTTTTTATTTTTTTAAGGATAGAAGAGAAAATCCAGACCTCAAAGTATCCTTTTGGGTTATTGAAAATTTCACCCCAGAAGGGAAGTTGCTTGTTCATTACCTCAGACCGAGCTCGAGAAGTCCATTTGACTTCATGGTTGTGAAGTATCTCTACCACTGAGCTCATACTTTTCAACAATTTTGCAAGAAGAGTTAAACCCACAACTGATGTATATGTTGTGGATCAAATAAAATTTACTGTAACAAACTAAAATATCAACTACATTAATGCTTCCAAGTCCTATCATCTAATTAATCATCAAATACATTATAAGACAACTATTGATTAAAATGTGATCGCTAATGCTGGAGCGAAATTATATCCTCCATAAAAGCTTCAATTGAAGCAAGTGCCTATGAATTATTGGTTTATATTCAGGTGAAGTAGTAAGGTGCTACTTCATTAGATCTAGGAATACAAAAGCATTCCACAAACTGTGCAACAACATGGAGGGCAAAAGGTTCCTTGTCCGAGCAAAGAGAGCACCCATGACAACCCCCAGAAAAACAAGAGGGAGCATCCTCTGTACATTAAAATGTGCAAGAGCAAAGACAACTGAGCTTACCAGAATAGAGCACCATACAGGCATGTACTTTGTCAAGGAAGGGAGAAGGAAACCCCGAAAGACTATCTCCTCCCATATGGGCGCACAAACAGAAACAACCACAATATACAATCCCATTGCTATAGGATCCCGCGCTAAGATGGATTGCTCGACGCTTGAAAGAGTGACGGGTGTTGATGGCAGTAGAGGTAGTAAGTCGAGATTGAACTGCGAAAGACAATTGACAAGGGGAAACATGAGGCATCCTAGGGCTACATCAAAATGCCACTTCCCTTTCAAGCTGAATTTAAACCATCCTGAAGGAAGTGGACGAAAGCGAGATAGGCATCGGTGAAGGATGGCGATCCCTGCTAGGCCTTCTGTTACATCAGTCAAAAGGCTATATAATGCTTGTCCTCTATATGTCAAAGACTCTTTACTGAAGCCGGCAATGTGTGCTGCAAAAGGCATCATCCATGAACCCACAAACCAAAATGAAGCTATCCATAATAGCATAACCTGAATCAATAAGAAAAATAATCAATACCCACACATTTTTTCAGAAGTAACCACGTAATCTCAAAGTAGCAGGGAGTTACTGCTCCCAGTAAGAAGAAGATAAAAACTTGAATTAGTTGTTGGGTCAGTGTTAATTGTTAGACAGAATTAAAGATAAAAAGTTGAACAACATCATATCTGTCTTATGCGAGCAGGACTCATATTCATATCAGTAATCTTCAGGATCCAAAATGTCTTCGAAATGGTGGAGGGTGTAGGTAGAGCCTTTCTATGGTCTGCATCTGCATCTAGTATATTATCTGATTTTCAGGATGAATTAAGCCAGTTAAAACTAAAACTGATTTAAACTAGCAACTTGGAATGAGGGAGCTATCCCTGGTAGGGTATCTTGGGTTGTCAAGAATCAAGTCTTTAGGCCATGGGACTGATGAAGTACAATGCAGGGAAAATTCTGCATAAGCTTGGCACATAAGCTAACTTTTTAACACCTAAAGAAGCCCTAGAGGCCTAGAGATTTGATCACCTCCCACATGCATACCCTCAACCTTCCACAGACTTCAACATTGCCAAAGTTTAGGCCTTGGCAATCAGCAACTACCTTGTTGGAAACAAAAGTTATTGATGCCTAAATATGAAATACAGTCTACATTTATAAATTTATTTTATCTGAACACCTGTATTAGCCTAATCGCCCATTTTCACAGGTACAACTACTGGTTCAGCAAGGCACATCTATTTGGAGGGTAACATGATGAACAAAATTTGTCCCATGAAATTCGCAATTTCTGCCACATGGGACAAATGACAAGATATATTATATGCATTCATTCACCCACTAAGACATAAAACGGAAAGCCATCTAAACAGTATCCAATTAGAAGACAATGGCAAATACACTAGAAGATATATACATGATGAGATTGATGACATATAAGAAAGCAGAAACTTGCAAGGTTCATAGAGCATAGTTTGTATTTGTAGCAAACATTAAAGGGTACACATGGGAGATGGATATTACAATGGCCGTAACACAATTCTGAGGGCTGAATAGAAACAACTGAATATGTGATTAAGCAAGATTGGAAGCAGCCAATAAGGATGAACAAGGTTCAATTAGTGCTACAGGGCTCTTGATAACTTGTGGAGAAGCCATAGCGGGACAATAGTAGCAAAGTCTGGGCTGAACGCACATACTGTAAAGGACATCATCTTTGAGTAGAGAGGTACGGCAAAAAACGCTAATCTCCAGAACTGCTTTTACTCTTAGCTCAGCAAAAGTGCAGCAGCAGTTCAGTAGCAATACAGAAGCTCAAATGCTCAATGAAAATATTGCCTGCCAGCAGCCCCCCCCCTCTCTCTCTCTCTCTCTCTCTTTCCCATCCCCAGAAAAGGGGGAAAATCATCATCTGTATTTCAGACAAATTCATAATCATGAGTAAACAAAACTTACTTGCAATATGGTTTCCCCTGTCCATGGTACAGTCCAGCGATCCTCAATAGCTCTGAAAATGGAAACAGCAGCCTGAAACAATTATAAGTTATCAATATGCCTTTGATTACCTTCGATGAATAGTAAAATGACAATCAAGGAAGAACTTGATCAGCAACAAGCTGCTGGGAATCAATCAATAGATATAAAATTAAACACACACACATACATCCTCACTTAATTGCTGGCTATAAAAGCACCACAATATTGCAATTTTAGCAAAAGATGTCACAACTGAAAATAGAAATTGTCGAACAACAACTAGACTTGATCAAGGAAAAAAAACTTACGAAAGTACATACTCTCTTGCAATCAAGTCCGGGTAAGCCAAGTTCTATGATTAAGCTGTAGTTTCTCTAGATCTAAGTCACACATGAAAAAAGCTCACAGAGTCACAGGTTGCCAGCTTTAAGGGAGTGCATAACACTATAACCCACTAAGCTCTCAAGATTAAGGAGGGTACTGTTTCACAATGTAACTGAATTTAATTTCCAAATAAGTAACTTTTTATTGAGCATTTCTTATGGATTCACAATAACATTTCCCCAAACTGTTAAAGTACTAGCGAATGTTACATGAATCGCTAGTATGAGATTTGATACAGATTCGTAATACGCTACCAAATTTATTTGCTACCAAATTTGTGAAATTTGGTTAATAACTTACAAAATTGCTATTATATTTCGCCCTTTTCGGTTTGCAATTTGCATGTGGTGAGCGAGAATATGAGCCACATGGGCATGGTAACTTGGATCTTTTTTTAGTAAGGAAAGAATACCAATTATCCTTTGTTAGAAGGCAACGTTAAGATAAAAAAAATGAAACTAAAAAATCATAGTAGAGCAGTTATGTCCTTTATTTGCCAAATAGTATTTTGTTTCACTGTAAGAATGATTAATGTAGACATACTCAAAATTATTAAGGTCAATTTTAGTATCTTGTGTTCCCTCTTTTTTATATTTATTGTTACACTTCTACTTTACACACTTGCCGAGACAAAACTAGTTTAAAGATTAATATCTCTAATTATATATTTGTAAAAATTATGCAAACTAAATATTAAAAAACTACATGTTGAGACGAATCTAACGAGGCCCCACTTGACTATGTTTTTTCTTACATATAAATCACAAATGATGGTCAAAGTACACTCTATGAATAGTACAAAAAGTCATACGGTAACAATTAAAAAAATGGAGGGAGTATTAAGCTATGGATTTCCCATGGAATTTTCCATATGCTTCGAATAACATTAATAACAACAAGGTCGGCTTGCTCCTTCAATGTGAAGACGGTGGATTCCTAAAGGGATAGTGCTCTTGATGTCTTCTATTAAAGTACAGGCTTCTACAAAAAGAATACTAGAAAGGTGGTGAATTTTTTTTTTCTCCTAAAAAATTAGTTCTTCTTTGGGGTTCCAAATAATAAACCCTATATTTGTACTATGATGGTCATAAATGTAAATTAGATCGAAAAAATATGTTGATTTGTATTAGTTAAGGAATTAGGAGAAAAGAAGCTTCCTATCTGTTTATTTAGGATTTTACAATTAGAAAAAGCAATCTCACATAGGAGGGAACTTTACACTTCAATAACAGATATACAAATGAACCAAGTAAGACAATAATGTTCCATTTGGTAATTGGTAATACATTTGGGAATGATAATGGCTTTTTAAGTATAATTTAGCAACAGAAACAACATTATCATCTACATTAAAACCTACTCTGACTTCCATGTAGTTTTTAGTTACCATCCATCACCATTTGAAAGGATGATATTGGATGGAGATGATTTTTTTTTTTTGGAAGAAATAATAGGATTTAAAGGTAAAATTACACCACCATGAGAATTCATTCTCATTACCTTCGTTTATGACCGGTACCAATTAGGCCATACGAAATAGGGCTTATAAATATAATTCCTCCCCTTTTGTTGCAAATTTAAGGGAATGAACATATCAGAAGCATTCATTAGGCTTTGGAGGTTTGAAAGGAATATCTATCATTGGTTTCTTATTCAAAATTCCATTATAAAATTCTATTTCACGCGAAATCATTTCCCTTATAAAATTCTATTTTGCAAAACCATTTCCATTATAAAATTCATGGAGATTTTCATTTTTGGTTTGGTTTGAACCAAGGAAGTTACGATTCATAGGAATTTCAATTCACCAAAGGGGGCTTGGTAATTGATTCCCATGTTTTATAGGAAATCAAAATTCCTGCGATTTTCCAAGACCTGCATTTCATTTATTTTTTGTTGTCAATCAAACAAGTCTAGATGCAAATTCATGGCAATTTCTAATAACCCCATTTTAACAACCTCAGTATTTGCATTTTTTATATACAACTTCAAAATGGTGACTGGCGCATCCAATCAAATATTACTCCACGAAGACCTGATAATATATAGAGTCAGAAATTACCTCTCCAAGACCTGATTTCCAATCCTTTTCAGCAGGTTTCTGAATTTCAAGCTTAGGCTTGGCCAATTCTTCCGATAAAATATCCTCAACTACCTCTGGTTTCAAATTCTCAGGCGAAAACTCCTCTTGTCTAAAACAACAAATTTTCCATCTCTACAGAAACGCCAACAACAGGGTGAAAAAAAACGTTAGCAAGCAATAACCAATTCCAGTACAACAAATTATACTGTAGCATTAGATGCCAAATTGCAAAAAGTAAAATAAAATAGACAAGTCTTCGAATAACTTACAGATTTTGAAGAGCTAAAATGGGCATCAGTAACTCGAAAGCAACGATTAAGTGAAGAAAAGCTAGCAGGCCGATTAGGAACCCTAAACTTAGTAAGAGAAGGCAAAGTTAGAGGGCGATGAGAGATACAGTAAGAAGGAGAGCTCAACATTGAGGTAACAAATTAGGGTTTTCTCCAAGGCTTTTCGTCGATTATACCAAACCTATGCATTTGGGAAAAATTAAGCAGAAGCAAAACCCTAATTCCCTAAATTGAATTCAATTGACTTCGAATATCTTCAATGGTTGCGAGGAAAAAGCGACCACCGTAGAGATGGTTGTTGGTGGTTGTTGAGACGACGGCAAAAAATGCAAGAGATGATGATGATGAGCGGTAGTGTGTTAGTGGTGAGGTTTAGATTCCTTAAGTAAAGAAAGGCGTGGCAATGTAAGAATCATCAATTTAAAATTGTTTCCTCAATTGCCTATATTCTGTAATTTCTGACCTTTTGGCTTTTGGGGATAATCCAATATCCTCATTTGGAATATTTTTTTTTGAAAAAATAATTAATTAAATTTTGCTAGAAGAAAAAAATTTCAATTATATAACCAAATAAATATGTAAAATTTTGACTTAGGGTCTGTTTATTTCAGCTTAAATTCAATTCATTACAGTTGTATTTGGTTGAATTGAAGTAAACAGGCCGTTATAGTGACTTAATTTTGTTTTTAAACTTTATAAACACTTAAGTTTATTGTGTAATCAAACTACAATCACCAATTTAAATAATCTTATAAGAAGGGTGATGCTATAAAAATCCTTTAAAAACAATAAATAATGACTCGGTTTGGGTTCGTTTGAATTGAACAAGAAAATTACTTTTGGTTTTAATTTGATTAAATAGTTGTAAGTTGAAATATGAACTTAATTTATTAGTTTTAAGTCACAAAATCACCAATTTATTTGACCGCAAATTATTGCAATTTTTCCTTGTTAGAATATTAAAATGCACTACTTGCTAATTAAAGAAGTTGATATTCAATACTGTATTGGTGTGCATAGGAACGCAAAATTTAATCTATTTCACTTTTATTATATATAAATTGAATAATGCATTGATAATTATTGTCATATTATATTCATCTGATTTTGACTACGTTGAATTGATTTTATCTAAACTGAATTCAATATTACCGAACTAAACCTATTTTTGTGAATTAATTGATTAGACTTTACCTTTTCCGCCTTTTCTTCCCGGTTAATAAGCTATTATTACATAAATTATTTTTATGTTGCCTTAAGATCAAATTTGTGAATGGTTGAAAATAAGTTTTTTTTTTATTATTTATTGAATCATACTTGGTTCATTAACTTTTTTGTGAAAGCAATTATTTTCATTGTACTTAATGAAATATATGTTATTTACTGAATTGAACTGGTTAAACAAAAAATTATTACTTAAGTTGAATTAAACATGATCGAAGTGATTTAGTCCTTATAATACAAGTTTGGACTAACTTAACTCATGATGACATGTTAAGGGAAGATATTTCATTTATCTCAATCACATTTTAAATTAAATTAACAAAATTTCTTGCAAATTTGTTCAAAATTAGAAGAAAAAAAAATTGTATGTAATGTACTTGTATATTCTATACGTAAGAAACTGGCTTGTATAATAACTAGTTTAGAACTCAGTATATATAAAGCTCACCTCTCTTTTTGTATGGTTTGAAATGCAATTTTTTTTTGCACAAAGCTAAAAAAGGTCATTCTTTAAAATATTAAAAAATGAGTCCAGTGCTAAATTATTGATCCACTATTTTTTTTAATTACCAATATTTTCTTTTATAATGAGATTATTACAATAATCAAGAAAAATTATATTTGAATGAGTCATGATAAACCACTAACTATTACTGGACTCTAGCTATCATGCATCCATTAACAAGGGCATACTTGTCATTTCCTCATATAAGGTGGGGTTCCGGTTGATTTAAAAGAATTTGTCCTCGTGTGAGAAAAAGACAAGTATGCCCTTATTAGTGGATGATAAAGTCCATTAATAGTTACTACTTTATGAGCTACAATTGGTTTAAATGTTTAATTTTTTGTGTGTATATTTACTATTTAGAGGATAAAAACAATTAGAAAGAAAAACAACACATCTATACGACAATCTAAATAAAATTGTTTTTATAAAAATTTATGGAGCGTTATTTAAAAAGAAAAAAAAATGACAAAGAAAACTCCTGCCTTTTAGAGAGTACTGTGTACCTTTCGTATAATTTTTTCAATATTTTTTATATATTTTTAATAGTTTTTATTTACATAAAATATTAAACGTTTTATTAGGGTTCTTCTCACAAGACCAAATATAAATTAGGAATAATTACATTAATAGGTATCAATTATTACACTTTTTATTTTATAGGTACCAACTTTTGATTATTCACCAGCAGCACGAACTATTACATAAAGTTGTAACGATAGGTATGGATGACCTATAAATAGTTATTGAAGACCTATAAGTTGCAACAATATTTAGGTCATATACCTATAATTGCAAATTTATGTAATAGTTCGTGTTGCTGGTGAATAATCAAAAGTTGATACCTATAAAACAAAAAGTGCAATAATTGGTACCTATAAATTTAATTATTCCTATAAATTAAACAAAATTGTGCATTGTTATATCTTATGACTTGTGAACCGCAAAGACATTCATGGCGAAATCAATTACACCAAGTCTTTATATAATATATACATTTAGCATGCTTTAATTGTTGGATACAAGAAGTATTTTAAAAAATAAATAATAAATAAATTAGTACAACTATGCATGTTGATTTCCACATGTACCAACTCCCCTTACATTACATTCTTATACTCCTTGCATTTCAAATTAAATGCAATAAATAATTTTGAACGTATTTTAATAAAAAAAAATAAGGGCGTAAACATGCAAATTAATCAAAATGATATTAATATAAGCAAAAATGAGATTATACATTATTTGTCTTAAAATTATTTTGATTAATTTTCTCATTTACACGTACACTTAAATCATTTCCTTAAAATGCATGCAAAATGATTTGTTGCGTTTAATTTGGAATGAAGTAAGAACTAGATTAAGTACTCTGTCGAGTAGTCTACCGCCTAATCACTACCTATGCAATATAACTAGCCTCAGGGCGGACTCTGGGATTGAGCTTTTTATAAACAGAGCCTCTGGAAGTACTAGATTAAGTACTCCGTAGTAAAGAATCCATGTGAACAGGAAGTCGGGGTATTATTGAGTAGAGCAACTCACGAGCAGCTCAGACTTGACTCTGTTAAAGCTCAGTCAAAACTCAACTTGAGTTAGCTCAAGCTCGCTCAAATCATCTCGAAACTGGATAAATACACAAGGAATTTAATATTTTTCCATTCTAACATCTTTTAAAATTATATTTACCTTGGCACTTAATATAGATAATATAATACAATTGAGTAAGAAAACTAATTTATGAAAGAAAAAAATGATCAACAAATGTTTGACATTCTAGAGACATAAATCTTAAAATGAGTAATCGTAATCTACTGAACTAGACTTGAAATTTAACGAACACAAGTCAAGCAACCCTCTGCTCATTATCAACTCTCTCGATGATCACCCCTAACAGGGAAGTATGTGCACATTACTTGGTAACTCAGCTCTCACTTGCACAATTGCGTTAATTAAGAAAGGTACATAATTTTGTTCTGTTTCTTGAACTGAAAAACCTATATCAGACAAGGGAACATATCCAAGTGTCAATCTTGGGTGATTTATGGTAAACTTTTCACCATTAGTAGGATGAAAAAATGTTTCTATGGAAATAATTTTCCCCATTTCACATTATTTAGTTTGGGCCGAAAATGTTTTTAATCATCCTCATTTCATGCACTTGTGCCTTCTAAGGGGCGAGCATATTTCAACCTATTTTCAGTCACTTTTCACTGATTTTTAGTTAAGCCAAACAATAAAAACATGCTTAAAATGAACAATTATTTTCTTTACGGCCAAGCAATTGAAAAGTTCCATGAAAATCATGGATGTGATTCGTGGAGGACAAGAGTTCAAGGGTTAGGAAATGGAGAAACAAAACGAAAATCATTTCCAATTGAAAATGTTTTACACCTTAGCCAACAGAACCTTAATCTGAAATGAAGCTTATTGTTGAACTACCCACATCCATACATTGAACTTTAGAAAAAATTCCTCACATTAAATTCTACTTAGAAAACACACACACACACACACACACAAAGAAACTAGAAATAATAAACCGCACCCACCTCAATCAAACTGATATGTGGAATGTGAAGATTCACAGAAGAAGAACGACAGTTCTTCCTAAGAAAAGAATAAGCTCCATTAATCACAAACCTCTTAAGCTTGGACGAATTCCTTGGCGCTTTTACGAGTGAATGACCAACAATATATGCAACTCCAGCTTCCTTAGCTTCCAAAAGTTGTATCAATTCTTCCTTTATTTCCTCATCTAAATCCTCATCACCCGGCAACTTATACCTTGTACGTCTCTGGCTGAATTTGGGTGATTCTTCAACTTCATATCTGCTATGTAAACTATGCAAAGCTGATGATTTTCCTACACTGATGCTTCTTCTTCTGTGCATTGATCTACTTCCTTCCTCTGTCTCAGAAATGCTAATATCTGATGTCACTAATCTTGTTCCAAACTTGCATGATGACCTCACCACTGCCATGCACCCTTCCAACAATCTGTCAGAAGAGCCAGAACCTTCTGCTTCCATTCTGATGAACTCTGCAATGCTCATACCGAGGTTATCCTCAAAGTCGTGCACAGATTTCTCGATGTCTTTGTATCCATAACGAATGATGCATCGGTACATACGATAAGATTTGGGCCCTACTCGGCCCACTAGGTACCGTTGTCTGTCTGAGACATGGGGTACAGGAACTGATTTGATGCAGACAAAAACTATGACTTGATGAATGGCAGGTAAGTCGGTTAGGAATTGGGTTAGAATGGCTGGAACTCCACTGACTAGTTCGGTGTAAATAAGGCTTATACCCGGAACCCTAACGACTCCTAGGTTGGGGCCTAAACCGAGGATCCATCTCATTGGAACCTTGTTCTGTACTTCTAGCAAGTACTTGCGCCTGCTGCCATAGTGCCATATATACATAATGAGCACAAAGAGCATGGAAAAGGCAAGCGGGGCCCACCCGCCTCTAGGTACTTTTACAAGGGATGATGAGAGGTAGATCAGCTCAATTGGTGCAAAGAATAACAAGGGTAAGAATGCAAGCACAATGTTTTGGTACCATACAAAGACAATCACAAGTGATAGTAACCATGTATTCACTAAAGTCACTATCATACAGGCTAACCCTGGAGAAAAACAGAGAAGGAAGGAACAAAACATGAGCTAGTTACTTTAGAGACATATATGATATATACAAAATCTCCTGTTAAACCATCTGTCACTCCATCATAACTTTTAGCTCAAAAATTGTAACTTTTACTATAAGTCTACAACTTTCTGCATAAATAGTTAAACTTTGCATGGAGTATAAAAAGTTATGGTTTTGAGTTAAAAAGTTATATTTTTGAATGAAAAAGGTATCATGTCAAACCGTCTAACGATTTGACAGGAGACTTGTTGGATTATATATAGTCATGATTTGTTGATGTGATTTTGTTATAATAGAACTTACCATATGCATTGCCTAAAAGAGTGGTGTCTTGAAATCCAATGGTGACTACCAAACAGATGACCATCAGTATCCAATTTATTTCGGGGATGTAAACCTGACCTTCAATCCCTCTTGATGTGTGCACTGTCTTCACATGAGGGAAGCACCCCAGTGCTTGGCATTGTTTGACTATCGAAAATGTTGCCGATATGGCGGCTTGACTAGCCGTTGTAGCAGCCAGAATGGCTAGTACAAACATTGGCCAAAAGATAGAATCTGTAGAAGACTATAGTCTTACATCATTTATATTGTAATAAATTACAAATACATACATACATACATATATATATATATATAAATACAAGTTCTTACACCAACTGCCAAAGACCCATTTAATGCTCTTATAGGAAAAGCATGCCAACCAAAACAACACAAGTTAAAATGTTAATGGATTTTTCTTCAGAAATAAATTAAGATATATACATGTAGTTTACAATTTCTTAGCAGACCAAAGTAATAGCAAATGGATTTGCTGCAATATAGATTCCATGAAGCTAAGAGTGTATTATACTTTTATATTAGATGTGACCATTTACCTGGAATTGAGCTGTAAAAAGTTGATGCAACTGCAGAAACATTTTTTGAAAGAAATGCTGCTTGTCCCATATACTGAAGAACTAAACAAGGGTAAACAAGGCAAGAAAAGGCAACCTGCATTAAAAGTTGCCATTAGATTATACTTCTAGCAGTCAACTCTGAAATGCAAAATCTTTATGCGAAGTATCAAAATGTTTTTCCCATTTTATGCTAGCATGTTTGCCAATACACTGTCTTTGACTTTAATTATCTTTCATTACGTATTTTTAAACATTATACAAATTAGATATTCTAAAAGTATTCTTTGAATCAAATCAACAAGACTGGCATGACTATATTATTTTTTATATATTAGGAAGAATTTAGAAGACTATCTCCTCCTATGAATAGTGTGAAAATTCTAAATGGAAAAAACAAATAAGTATAGAGGGACTAGCTTATTTTGACAGGCTAAAAATTCTAAATTGTCTCCAATTATTATAGTTTTCCTATGTTTTCTTCCTTACAATTTCCAATGCACATTAAGTAAAAAGTGTGAAAAGTATCTTTTGAGATTTCTACATTGAAACAAATCAAACTATTCAAATGAAATCCTACATAAAAAAAAAAAGAAAAAAAAAAAAGAACTTTCCTATCAATTGGTAAGCTAGTCTGAAGCAAGTGCAAAGAGAATATCTCCGCTGTTAGCTAAGGCTAGTCACCTCAAGTCTTCGTATGGACAATGTCTCTTGTATAGCTATTTTCTCTGGGTTTTTCCCGAGAGGACTAACTGTATTAATAGAGCTGATTTAAGGTAGTTGCTCCTTCGATGTTGAAAAAAAGTCTAGCAGTTGATGGGCGTAGGGTTGTTTTCTTTTTTTAGAGTTCTCACAGTTCTCTAAGTTGAGTGAGAAGAAAATACTGTATAATAAGTGGTAAACGATGTTAGAGAATGGATTGATCAAAGAGCTGAATAACATTGATATACTCAGAACGAAAGCGAAAGGTGAAAGACTATTCATGGTAGAAGATTTGGATTAGTGATATGTGATTTGAGCATGGATAGACTAATTGCAATAATACAAGGTCTCAATAGCTAAACAAACCCTTATTGATGCTGTTGAGAAGTGACCAAGGTCCACAAACATAGCTTCTGAACCTGTAAATGCTAAAAAAACCTGTGTTAGTATTAATGGAAGATGATAATTAAACATAGTAGTAGACAACAGTTTCACCTGTGATGCACAAAAGTATCCCAGCTATAGAAGTCCAGCCAACTTTCTGAGTCTCTTTAAAGAACTTGAAGATGTAATATGGAGAAAGAGCATGGTAGATTTGTGGATTCCACTTACTGATGTTATAGATCCCAAGAGCAGCAATAGACAAAAGCCAAGTGATTACAATAGGAGCAAACATGAATGAAATCTTATGAATACCGCGATGCTGTAAAGCAAAGAGCCCAACCAGAATAACGCAGACAATAGTCATAAAAGTACCTGAGAAAATTTTCATTATCATACGTTACTAAAGCATGCAATGACATTCTCATAAGTAATAAAAATATTAATGGTTAAGGAAGAGTCTTTGTGACTATGCAAAGAGAAAATGAGGAGTTTATTAGCAAGGGAAAAGAGAGCGAAAAAAGAAAATTAGGAAAAGAGGGTATGTACTATACTACTATGTAGGCTGCAACAAAAGAATTTTTTGAAAACTTGCTTGATAAGTCTATTTTTCAATTCAATGTTCATGATAATGCAAACCCATTTCGAAACATGTGATTTTTGTTCATAAATTTTCATTAAAACCTTGTTTTGGTATTGACTGCTGAAAATTTTTGGACAAAAAGAGAAAGGCTCTGTTTTTTTTATAAAAAAAATTCAGTTCAGCTTTTGATACGTCTAGATTTAGCTTATTCAGTTTAGATTAGCACAGTCCAAAAGAACAGTGCCAAACTTTGGAGTAGACAAGCATTACCATTGCCCATTGGCATTGGCATGTGACTTCTCCACAAAATTTCATATTATTTCAATACCATTACCTTCATTAATTTTCACTTATCCATGGAAACAGATTGTGAGAGGAGTGTCGGCTCCCTAACTGGTTGGAGCTATAAGCTTCTGAATTGTAAATAAACCAGATCACAAGTTCTATATTCAATGATCATCGACTAAAGGGACAATATACTACACTTATACAACATCGTTTAATTCTCTTAATCATCTCCGCTGCTTGAGGTATGCATATGATCGAACAATTGTCCAAGCACATTCTCGAAGTAATTTACAAATAACAAAGAACTTACGGTGATTCAGGCTATTGTCAGGAGCTGTGAGCCCTTGGAATGAAGACAATACTGTGGGAAAACCAATTACCAAATGGACGAGTTAGCAAATATCGCTAAAAAATGCTTAAAATCATATAAATCAATAAAACAGAAAATGTTTAGGCACTTACAAAAGAATAAAACAACTTTTCTTACCATAAAGAGCTGGAGTAAATACACCATCGCTTATAGCCATGCAAGCTGCAAATAAAACAATAAGAAGTAAACAAGTTCTACACTTTTTGTGTTTCTGAAGGTATATTATAAAGCGGGATGATCTTGTTACATAGCCAGGCCTATGGTATGCTTGAAGCTCCTCATCTGCTGCTTGATAGTTTGGCAGCAAACTGAATTTAGCATGTCTCCGCAGAAGACAATACAAAGCCAAAGATCCTCCTGAGAAAACACAAGGTGTTACAGTAACCTATTGAGAGGCACCAGATCGAATAGCTTCAAAATTAATGACGTAGCTGTACTATGACTAAAGTGGGCATGGCCAGGCCAGACGGCCCACATGCCTTGTGCCATAGCATGCCATGCCTATAAAGAGCACAGAAAATATCAAGCTAGGCTCGTGCAAAATTTTAGAAGTTAAGGCCCACGCACAGCTTGACCCATGTTTCGTGTCCTATTAAGACTGTCTATTCTATAGATACTAGTATCTACCTCAATCTATTTCACATTATTTGCAATAATTTGACATAAAGTAGAGAGAAAAGTTGTTTAATCGTTGCAAATTTTGAAAAGAAGCGGGCCCATCCATCGTGCTTGTGCCAAAATTTTGAAACGTTGTCCTTGCATGGCCCACGGCCCATCAATGTGTCTCTCGTGCCATTAGTGTGCTTGTGCTGGGCCCAACTCATACCATGCCAAGTGGGCCCTCGTGCCGACTCAAGCCATGCCCAACTCTAACAATACTAAAATTGAAAAGAAGACATTCTGAGACAAACACATAAACTGAACTCTGTAATGCACAAGACTGGAGACCTGGAGTTTAAGACTTACATAAATTAATAGAGAAAGAAATACCTTCACCATTATCATTTGCACTTAACATAAAAATGGCATATTTGATCAAGGAGAAAAGAGTGAGGCTCCAAAAGATCAATGATAACACCCCAAATATTACTTCTTCTGTTTGATGATGATGCAGTGATCCAGATACGGCACTTTCATATACATAAAGAGGAGAAATACTCAATTTTCCATAAACTATTCCAAGACTCTGATAAGCTAAGAGAAGCACATGCCTCTTATTTCTTCTAAATGATGATTCTTGATTCTGCATGAAACAAATGACAACAATACATTCTGTCATACAAGTATATGTTTCTTCCTGCTACTTCAAACATATTTGAAGATAATCATAAAGTTTTAAAAACGTTTATGGAAAACAGAGAAACCACGTGAATTCATTGTTTATTTAAACACATGAGTTCGATGCATATGCCAATTATTCAGTAATTATTTCTAGTTTATGAATATTAACTAACAAAAGAATGTTCACTATCCAATTAATGTAGTTCTTGGTTTCTTAACAAGAAGTAAGACACATGGAAGACGTGACATATGTAGTTCTAGTTTACTTTACACAGGGTTAATTCGTGTCTTTCCATCTCTCTCAATGAGTTTACCGGACAAAGTAGGACAAACTTTATTGGACTTACCCGACAACCACCTTAAGCGCATTAGAAAATGTCAGACCCACCGCGAGCAACGCCATGCAACGTCAAAAAACAAGGGGGCGCCTAAAAATTACCTCCTGACCTAGGCAGGCGATACTTACTTTTGGGGTGTTCCCGCAATGTATCTGACGTTCAAGGTGGTCGTCTGAGTATGTCCGATAAAAGACGAGTGTAGAGATGGAAAGTTAGAGAGTAAGGGCAAGATTGTCAAAACATGGGCGATACTAAGTAAGGCCCTGTTCTATAGGACTGAGAAAACATGAACTTAAATTAAATTAACTGAATTTAAATTAAATTAACTGAAATTAAATTAAATTAACCCTAAAACCCTAAAACCTTCATTTTTCACCGCCGGAAAATTGTCGTCAAAAAACTCTGCCGAATAATCACCGCCGGAAAAGTCACTCCGAAAACTGTCGCCGGAAAAGTCATCCCGAAAATCGTCGCTGAAAAACTCGGCCTGAAAATCGTCGCCAGAAAAAGTCACTCCGAAAATCGTCGTCGGATACCCTAAAACCTTCATTTTTCACCGCCGGAAAATTGTCGTAAAAAAACTCCGCCGAATAATCACCGCCGGAAAAGTCACTTCGAAAACTGTCGCCGGAAAAGTCATCTCGAAAATCGTCACTGAAAAACTCGGCCTGAAAATCGTCGCCGGAAAAGTCACTCCGAAAATCGTCGTCAGAAAAGTCACCCCGAAAATCGTCGTGGAAAAACTCGGCCTGAAAATCATCGCCGGAAAAGTCGACCGAATAATCACCGCCGGAAAATTCAATCCGAAAATCGTCGTCGGAAAAGTCGTCACGAAAAACTCGGCCTGAAAATCGTCGCCGGAAAAGTCGACCGAATAATCACCGTCGGAAAATCAGTCCGAAAATCGTCGTCGAAAAAGTCGTCCCGAAAAATCGTCGCCGGAAAACTCGGCCTGAAAATCGATGTCGGAAAAGTCGGCCGAATAATCAACGCCGGAAAATCAGTCCAAAAACTGTCGTCGGAAAAGCCGTCCTGAAAATCGTCGTCGAAAAACTCGACCTGAAAATCGTCGCCGGAAAAATCGACCGAATAATCACCGCCGGAAAATCAATCCGAAAACCGTCGTTGAAAAAGTCGTCTCGAAAAATCGTCGCCAAAAAACTCGGCTTGAAAATCGTCGCCGGAAAAGTCGGCCGAATAATTACCGCCGAAAAATCAGTCCGAAAACTGTCGTCGAAAAAGTCGTCCCGAAAATCGTCGTCGAAAAACTCGGCCGAATAATCGCCGCTGGAAAAGTCAGTCTGAAAACCGTCGTCGGAAAAGTCGTCCCGAAAATCGTCGCCGGAAAAGTCGGCCGAATAATCAACGCCGGAAATGTCAGTTCGAAAACCTTCGTTGGAAAGTGTCGAGCGGAAAAACAATGCCCGAAACTAATAATAATAATATTAATAATAATAATGATAATGAAATGAACTTAAATTAAATTAAGTCAATAGAAATCCTAAAGAACGGGGCCTAAAACGCTGACAAGTTTTAGCAGTTCACTTATTAAAATAACGAAACAAGTTTGAGAAAAATCAAATACTAGATACACCAATTTACACTTTAGTTTATCATATACCATTTTAGCAAATATATTTAATTCTTATACATAGCTCAAAGAGCTACCTACAGCACATTACCCATAGAATAATCTCATCAAACTATGTTGGCAAAGAACTAATTTGATTTTGTTAAAAATGCAAATTACACACAAAAACTAAAAGCATATTTTTGTTTTGTAAGAGTCAATATAACACCATTGATAATGCCTGACGACTAGTTTTTCAATTTTTATCCCTTAATAAATCAAGTTCTTCTAGTTTGCAGTAACATATATTTTTGGGGCACCAAACTCAGTTTTTTTTTCTTTTTCTTTTGTCCTCTCTTAGGAAATTCTGCTAACTAACATCAAGTTACAAAATTAAAACAATTTAATGGCGATTAAACAACGAACAGAGGATTAGAAATAGAGCTGTAAAAATTAGGAATGAAAGATTTACAAATATAAAAATGTTACATTATATAAATGGCGATAAACATACCATAGTCGGCGAAGAAGATTAAAGTCTTTTCTTCTGTATAATTTGAAAAAGTGAAATCATCGAGTAAAAAGATTGTTTTTTGATCGAGGATATTAATTTAAAGATGACTGACGAACAAAGAAATAAATGAAAGAGAAAATTGGCAACGTGTGAGTTTGTTCAAAATAATTCCCAGTTTATCTGGGGTAAACTGGTAACTGATCCAATTTTCCCGGGCTTTTTTCCATCTCATCAATCATCATTTTTTCTCAATAACTTTCCCCTGTTTTTATATATATTTTTTAACAAATTTTTTTTTTCCGTTTTGCCATTTGCTTCCGAAAAATTAGATAATACTTGTAAATAAATTAATTCAAAAGAAAAATTGTAAATAATATTCCAAAGTTTGACTGATCCTCTGTCATTATTCCCAACTTTAAAATTTGAAAAAAATATTCCGAAGTTTGGAGATGTCTTCCATAATTGTGCTAGCCGGTGTAACCTGACCAACAGGTAAAAATTGTGTGGGGCCCACAATTTTTTAGTAAATTTCATTACTTTTTCCCGTTTTTTTCCTATTTCCCATTTTTTTTTTCCTATTCCCCTTTCCTTTATTTCTCTTAACCATATATGATTCATCATCATTGTCATTCATCAAATTTCATTCATTAAAAAAAAAAAATCTTTCATTCTCATTGTTAATTCATCATCTATCTTCATCAAACTTCATTCATCATCGTTGTTCATCATTTATCTTCATTAAACTTCATTCACCATTCTTAAGTCATCATCTATCATCATCGTTGTTCTTCATCAATGGTCATTCATCATCTGTCCCAAACCCCTAAGTTCAGGTTAGTTTTGTTCGTTTTTTAGGTAGATTCATTTGGATTCAAATTTGGTTTGAAGTTTTGGGAAAATCTAGGTTCGATTTAGTTTGAATTTTTGGGAAAATCATTTGGTCGTAATTTTTGGGAAAATCTGGGTTCTATTTGGTCTTTGGGTTTAAATTTGTTTGTGTTTTTGGAAAAACATGGGTTGAATTATTGGGATCGAATCTAGGTTGAATTTTGGGGAAAATATGGGTTCATAGTAGGGTGGATTTAAGGTTTCAGATTTTGGGGCTTTTAATTGATGGATTGGGTTCGATTCGATTTTGGGGTTGAATCCTGATTATTTCAGATTTTGGGGTTTGTAAATTTTTGGGTTCGATTCAATTTTGTTTTAGATTTTGGGTTTGAATCTTGATTATTCGTTTTTTTTAGAGGGGATGATGGAACGTTGCGTTGATGATGATGACTGTGAACGATGAGTTGTTGATGATGATGATGAATGATGAGTTGGTGATGATGGTGAATGATGAGTTAATTTTGGGTGTAATTATGTTTAATTAATTTGGGTTTAATTATGTTGGGTGTAAATTTGTATCAAAATCTTAAGTTAACTGTAATCCTATTAATTTATATTTAATCATAATTATTTTATCAAATAATTAATCATACTTACTATAGATTAACTTCACAATTATAGATTAATTAAAAAGAGTCTAGTAAATATGATTTGTTATTTTATCAGATAAATTAATTACAGATTAACTTCACAATTTATCAAATTATTTAATCATAACAGTTACTTTAGAAATCAGATTTTTAAAAAAATGGAAAATCAAGAAAGTGGGGCCCACATAGCGAAATTTACCTGCCTAACAAGTAGCACTTCCACCGAGCACAATCATGGAAGACACACCCTAAACTTCGGAATATTTTTGTAAATTTTGAAGTTGGGAATAATGAGGGAAGATCAGCCAAACTTCGGAATATTATTTACAATTTTTCCTAATTCATATTGATAAGAAATTGTATATGAGATTAGAGAGTGGTAGAAGAGATTACATAGTAAACAACCCATCATGCATATTAAAAATAAAATTACTACCCCTTCTCAAAAAAAAAAAAAAAAAACTAACTTAACCATATAGGTAATTAGGTAAATACTCTCTCGGTAATATAAAGATTTTAACATTTATTTTTTCACGCATTTTGAAGAAACAATTTACATTTTGAAGAAACAATTTAAGTGTAAACAAAATTAATCAAAATGGTTTTAATACAAGCTAGAATATGATTATAAGTTACAAATACCAAAATTATTTTGATTAATTTGATCGTTTACACCCTCAAATCACATCTCAAAATGCGTGGAAAAAAATTTGTTATAATCTTTATGTTACGGAGGGAGTACAATTTTTACACAAGTACAATCCTTTAGATGATGAGGATTGTATGGTTCTTCACCGTGCACGGGAGAGCACAATGACAGCTTCGTAAATAAAAGAATAAATAATAAAACCAAAAATACAATACATGTATCCATACACCAGTAAAATTGGCATACAAAATTACAAATATGCCACTATGTGTTGCACCAGACATCACTCTCTTAAAAAATTGAGGCTAGTGCATTCCTCCATCTTTCCCTCCAATTTTACTTTCTTAAGAATGCATATTGACAAATTCTAGAATACAATTAGGAAAAAGCATTTAAACAAATGTAATTGTGTTAGTATAAAGATTACTATACTAGAGTACATTACATGGTGCATAGTGATGTTAGTATTGTACACCTGGTGTATGCAAGATTTTCTCAATGTAATATTTCCAACTGAAGAATACAGAGCTATGGCAACATAATAAACTTGAGTGTTGATTTAGCCGTAGCGTCAAGCGTGTGCAACACAGGTGGATAGATAATATGCTCATATGCTTGCCCTAAACAGGCCTCGAGTTTTGACAGCTCAAGTTGCACAAGGTTTATTAGCACAGACAAGGCTTATTCATGTATTTAAGCCAATCATACAGCTAATTTACAGTGGAAAGAATTCAAATCACCAAAATAATTTGAGGTAGAATACAACAATAGTAATTGGACAAACTGCAAACTCAAAATACATATAAACAGGATCTTACACTATTTGGACCACAATGAATGCACAAGCAGAATGATAATCCAAACACGGTCTACTGCAACGGCATAGATAGAAGAGTTAGATATTGACAAAACCTTCCTCGAGCACTGTGTAGAAAAGCTTCAAAAAACTATAGCAGTTGAATCATCAAGTTAATGTCCTATGAATCATCTTCTCCGTCTGTTTGTAACTAAATCAGGGTTGCCTTTCTTCATCATAGCTGCAAATTCCTCATAGTTTATTCTACCATCCTACATAAAAGAGAAGAAAATATATTGGAAAAATTAACAAAAATAATCCCAACTTTGGTTGGTCTTCCGTTTATAATCCCAACTTTTCGAAAACAAAAAATAATCCCAACTTTCGCTTTGGTTTTCCATTTTTGGACCCTCTTCAAAAATGGAAAACCAAAGCGAAAGTTGGGATTATTTTTGGTTTTCGAAAAGTTAGGATTATAAACGGAAGACCAACCAAAGTAAACATGCAATAAAAAACCCTTAAAAAAACCAAGAACAACATCATTCAAACCCATAAACATCCAATAAAAACCATTAAAACAGAATTTTGCAAAAACTTAATTTCAAACCACATAAATTCAAACCCAAAAAATTTCAAACTTAACAACCTAAATTCAAACTCATAAATTATAAACCCTAAATTCCAACAGCAACAATTCAAATAATTTTACAAAACCTACAAAATTGTATTTACAGAGTAAAAAAAAAAAGAACCTGGGGTTTGATTATTTGGGATTTTTTCCGCTGGAATGAATTGGGGCAACAACTGGAAGGAGAGTAAACTTCACAAACCTTCACTTTGCTTCAATGGCAATGGTTAACAATGGCAAAGGATTTTGGGAGGGAAAGGGTTTATGTCATAATTTGGGTTTTGGAGGGGAGATGAACTGTATTTTGTGTTTAAAACTCAATTAATATAAAATGAAAGAGTTTAATTATCATAGAAATAAGCTGCTTACCGTCGCAGCAGGTTACCGGTATAATGGTCCAAAAATGAAAAATCAAAGCAAAAGTTGGGATTATTTTTGGTTTTCGAAAAGTTGGGATTAAAAACGGAAGACCAACCAAAGTTGGGATTATTTTTGTTAATTTTTCCAAATATATCTTAGTCAAAATCAAGAATTTGGTCCTACATCATGGGTTGAGTCTCAGAAATGGGAACACAATAATGGAATGGCAACATCAAACATGAAGCAGAAAAAAGAGAGAAGAATCATAGACAAGTGATGATACATTATCTGTGTCAACTTCATCAATTATCTCCCGTATTGTTTTCTCATCACCCATATTATACTTCTTCAAGGATTGTGCCAATTCATCCATGGTAATGTACCTAAACATGGAAAATGAACAGCATATAAGCACATAAAGAACAAACAATGCAATGAATATGTCACAAAAGATGATTTCTTAATAGGTTCTTTATTGCTACTTGTAAAAAACTGTGAATAAAGTTACCCGCTCTTGTCCTCGTCAAAGTACTCAAAAGCCTTGTACAGATGGTCCTCCTTCTCCATCCTATTCATATGCATCGTGGCTGTTATGAACTCCATGTAATCAATGGTCCCATTTCCATCCACATCAGCCTGCAATAAAAAAATTTCAACTTCAGCAGATGAAAATTGCTGCCAGAAGTAAGGCTACACATTCTTTGATGGGTATCTAAAAATTTCAGGAAATGCTGGGATGTTAAGCATGGCAAGCGATGTTAGCTGAGGTTATTTGCAACATAATTATTGAGTAACTAATTTCCTCCTGTTCAGATGAGAGAAAATATTATACCTATGAATTATGATGAGAAGTTGAGAACTAACTACATGAGAAAAGTAAACCAACGCATTAATCTAAGTATACACGTATAACCAAAAGGGTAGCAGCTCACTAAGGAAAAATCTTCTACATCAAAACACAAAGTAGCACTTGTAGCAAGGTAGAACCAAGGTGCAAGTTATTAGGTGCATCAAGAGAACTTGGAGCACCTGGAGATAGGTGTTCCCAAGGTTTTTTTTTTTTTTTGCTCATTTGGAAACTATGTAAATGAGCAAATAAAAAAGCCTTGAGAGCACCTAGACGTCTAGAGCTGCATGCTCCAGAAAATACCATGGAGATTTTGGAGTAAAGACAATATTAGTGGTGAGGGGAGATAAAGTGAGATTGTTGGTGTTGGGTTTTCACTGGTGGGTATGGAGGGGAGAGAAGGGGAAAGGTGGTGAAGGGTGGTGGTTCTGGGTTTTTGCTAGTGAGTGTAGAGGAGAGAAATGGGAGGTGAGCGTGGTGGTGCTAGATTTTTGGTGGTTGGTGGATTTGGAGAAGATAGAAGGGAATTGAGTAAGGTAGTGCGGGCCTAGTGCCGGACTGCCGGGTTTTGATGGTAGTTGGTGATGGTGGGGTACTGGGTTTTCAGTACTGGGGTGGTGCTGCAGAGTAATGGTGTTGGGTTCGATGTGGAGAAGACAGAAGGGAAGTGAGGAGTGCCTTTTTTCGGTACTTAAAATTAGAAGTTAAAAAGCTAGGCCAATTAGAGAACACGTGCAATGCTAATTTGTTATACCCGTTACCAACCTGTCAAGACTCAAGAATCATTATTCATTATGAGCTAATGAAGAAAGGCCTTAAGTTTGGATTACACTCATTTAATTGCAATTTAGGACCTTTTTTAAGAAGAGCAACAAAAGTTGAGACTTGAGAGTATTCTCATTGATTATTCACAATAAAAAACAAAAGGCAATGAGGAGGATTCAGTGGCAAAGTCTTGCATTGATTTTTGAGTGTCCATTGTATGCAGAAACTTTGGGAAAAGGAAAGTTCCGAAAATGGAAGAGTACAGGAGTTCGTGCTCAAATATAGTTCTTTTGTCACAATTTTATAATGAATAGATTTAACACGCATGTGATCCTCATTAAAATCTTCATTACCTTGAATCTGTTGACATAAAGGTTCAAAAACTATGCTGC
This sequence comes from Salicornia ramosissima, assembly GCA_951394345.1. Lineage (NCBI taxonomy): Eukaryota > Viridiplantae > Streptophyta > Magnoliopsida > Caryophyllales > Amaranthaceae > Salicornia > Salicornia ramosissima. The sequence goes on along the minus strand of OX596238.1, from coordinate 8,596,385 downwards.
AAACAGGAATCACCTTGAAAAGGGTTAAAAAAGAAATGACTATAGATAAAAGGGTTGCAGGGCATACCGCTTCCATTAACTGTCTGACTTCAGACTCAGAAAGTTTAGTTCCCAGCTTTGGAAGACCAGCTTTTAACTCCTCATAGGTAATAGTTCCACTGTTGTCTGTATCCATAGACTTAAACATTTCCTTCAGACCCATAATTTCTTCTTCAGAAAGATTTTCAGCAATTACCTAGAATGGAAACAATGTAGGCAAATGAGCTTCCAATGAAAAGCCACAAAATGATGGATGGGCCTTGACTTCTCACCCTTAATGCTACTTTCTTCAGTTTGTTCATTGCCCTGAACTGCTTCATTCTAGTTAAAACAGCAATATCAATTGGCTTATCCGGAGCTTCTCCATCTTCTTTCATCCAAGGATGATCTGTTCAGACTTCAGTGGTCAACTTCAATCTCATTGAAAAAAATTATGAAGGGGTGGGGGACAAACATACTCATATAGTTATATGAGTAGACATATATTTGCCCCTCTCAGTGGATCAACTCTATTACATAAATTAATTCCTAACTTTTGTCCATTTTATACAGAGGCATAAGCAGTTCTTTTCTTAATGTATAGGCCCAAAACCTCAATAATTGAGCTTTATGCCTTTATGGTGCTTCATCAATCCTCACTATCCATAGACATAGAAAAAGTATCTAGGCATATTTTATTTCTGCATATTTTGATTAATATGATGAACTTTATTTCTTTGCTACAGCTCAAAGAAATCATCATTTTGGATGATGTATTTGTGGTAAGCCTTTTTAGTATCTATAAGAATTTGTTTTTATCTTCCTTTTTTTCTATAAACATTTTGAAAAAAAATTGCACTAAAAAACACACACAGCGGATGTACAAGTTGCAGTTGAATAGCGTGAATTAGTGAATGCAAAAGGCAAGCCCATTAGTGGGACAGACACAATTAAAAGATATTGAAATTACTACAAGGGTTATAACATTGGGAAGAAATTTCTGATACTTGCACAAGTATAAGATATTTGACTTGAATAAGGTACTGAACATGAATAATGAGCAATGGGATTTAAAAAAAAAAAAGAAAAGAAAAATATACAAGCTGCTAACTTGCACAAGTATAAGAAAATTGACTTGAATTACGAATTAATATAGGAAATCTGAAGAATGAGCAAAGGAAATAGATTGGAAAGGGAAGATGAATAAATGAGCAATGGGATTAAAAAACGAAATAAGAAAAGAAAATATTTTATAGAGGAAGAAAATAATAGTTTATATTTTATTTGAAAACAGACGTATGGATTGCTTAGAGAGAGACACGTGGCAAATTTTTTCCCTATTTCAAAGGGAAATGCATGCAAACCCTAATGATATTGGGGCAGTTCAAAGGGAATATCAGGCCCACCAAAAGTACAAGGAGGTCCATGGGAATTTTATCCTGTTCCTTAGGCAGAAAGCTAGGTGTGATTGGTTAAGGGAAGGTGATAGCAACACTAGAATGTTTCATAGGGCTGTCAAAGCTAGTGTTCACAAAAATAGAATTAACACTGTCACTAATGCTAATGGGGAGTGGCTCTCAGACCCTAGGGAGGTATGTGAGGAGTTTGTTGCTCACTTTAGAAATTTTATGAATGCTAGTACTGAATGCAAAAAACTGAGTATGAAGATGATTAAACAAGGGATGGTCCTGGATGAGGGGCAGAAAGCCAGACTGAATTTGGAGTTTACTCCTGAGGAGATAAAGGAAGCCATGTGGGCAATCCCTGAGGAGAAAGCACCTGGAATAGATGGTTATGGGAGCTGTTTCTCTAAGCAAGCGTGGGATTTCATTAGCAATGAGGTGATAAAGGCAGTCCATGATTTCTTTAGAACTGGGGCCCTGTTGAAGGTTGTTAATACAACTTCAATAACTTTGGTGCCTAAGGTGATCTGCCCTACTAAAGTCAATGAATACAAACCTATAGCATGTTGCACTGTTATTTACAAATGCATTTCAAAATTGATTTGTTCAAGGCTTGCAGAGGTCTTACCTGAGGTCGTTTCAGATAGCCAAGGTGCCTTTGTTAAGGGTAGAAGCATCATAAATAATATTCTGGTTTGTCAGGACCTACTAAGGCATTACAAAAGGAGGAATGCTCCTAATGGCTGCTTGCTAAAGGTTGACTTGCAGAAGGCTTATGACACTGTCAATTGGGACTTCCTTAGAGATTTGTTGACAGCTTTTGAATTTCCAAATCATTTCATAAAAATTATAATGGCTTGTGTGACTACAACTAGTTTTTCCCTTGTTATTAATGGGACTAGTCAAGGTTTTTTTGGTGCTAGTAGGGGATTGAGGCAAGGGGATCCCATGTCTCCATTGCTCTTTGTTCTCTGCATGGAATATTTGACTAGAACAATGACTTACATTGGGGGAAAAAAGGAGTTTAAGTTCCATCCTAGATGCAAGAATATGGGGCTAAATAGCCTATGTTTTGCAGATGATTTGATGCTTTTTGCTAAAGGGGAGGTCAAGAGTGTGAGCTTACTGTTGCAAGGGCTCAAGCACTTTGAGTCTATGTCAGGACTGAAGGCTAATTGTAGTAAATCTGAAATCTATCATGCCAGTATGAGGGATAGGGATGTGGGCTTCTTGTGCAACAAGTCTGGTTTCAGCTGTGGCTCTCTTCCCTTTAAATATCTAGGAGCTCCTATTTGCAGCAAGAGGATAAGTGGGGTGGAATGCAGTGTGCTAGTAGACAAGATGACAGCAAGAATCAGAACATGGCAATCAAGGCACATCTCCTTTGCTGGTAGATTACAGTTGGTCAACTCAGTTTTGATGAGTATTTGCACTTATTGGATGCAAATAATCATTCTGCCTGCTGCTGTGGTTAAAAGCATCAACTCTATCTGCAGAAGGTACTTATGGGAAGGGCACTTAAATGGGGGAAAAGTAGGGATGCTCAAGTGGAGCAGAGTTTGCTCCCTCAAAAAATTTGGTGGCTTAGGAGTAAGGGACCTGAGTCTATGGAACTTACTGGCTGTTGGTAAGGTGGTCTGGCAGATCTCAGAGCAAAAGGAGAATCTATGGGTAAGGTGGATACATAGTGTCTACTTAAAGAATGATGATTGGTGGGAGTATAGGCCAAGTGTTCAAGCTAGCTGGATATGGAGATGCATTTGCACAGCTAGAGATAAACTTAGGGAGATGAATATACAGAGGTGGTGGCCAGAGGCAAGCAAAAGCTATTCTATTAGTAAAATATATAAAATGCTAAAAGGAGAGGGGGTTAGAGTTCTTTGGGACAGGACAGTGTGGAACAGGCTGTCTGTACCCAAACACTCCTTCATTTGGTGGCTAGCTATTCAGGAGAGGTTGCAGGTTAAGAGTAGGCTGTATGCTCATGGTATTTGTGCTGATAGTATGTGCTGTGTCTGTGGGAATGAAGTAGAGACCCACGAACATTTGTTTTTTCAATGCCACAAATCAATGCACTTATGGAAGCTTGTAAGTGACTGGCTGGGACTTAACAGGAACTTTAGTTGCATGGGGGGCCTTGTTAATTGGCTTAGAAAAGGGAGAGCAGGGTCAAGAGCCAGGGGGCATTTAACTACTGCTGCTATGGCTGCTGTACTTTACCAGGTGTGGGTTGCTAGAAATAAGAGAGTCTGGCAAAATGAGGAGACACTCCCACAGGCCATGTTCGATTGCATCAAGAATGATATTATCACTAGGAGTAGATTGATGAATGATTGTAAAATTAGCAGAACTGATAAAGAGTGGATTAGAAATCTGATGTAATTTGTGACTGTTGGTTAAGTAGCCTTGAGGGGCTGCTGCCTAAGTCCTGATGTATGCTTGTGTTCGTTTTTGTTTGGGCTGAATAAAATTTTCTTTATTTACCTAAAAAAAAAAAGATTGCAAGATGGAGTAGTTTCAGGAGTCGTCCTCGATTAAGTGAAAGTTTTAGCAAGGGATGCACTTGTATCATCAATACTAACAACATGCATAATGATTAACAGTGCTATATAATCATGCTTATGTCATCAAATTTATGTTTTAGACAATCACTTCTAGAAAGAAACTTACTTAAAGCATCAAGAGCAGAAAGCCTTTCCTTTGGATCTTGCCGCAACATCTTCTTCACGAGATCTTTGGCACTTTTTGATATTGAAGGCCATGGATCGGATGCAAAATCAAGATTTCCCCGCAGAACCGAATCAAAAATACCCTGCTCATTTTCTTCCAAGGAAAAAGGGGGGAAAAAGTCATGTGAGTGCATAACGAACCAGAAGGCATGACATAGCTTATAGCTTATACAAAAGAAAACAAGGACCTTAATACAAATTGTCAAACTCAATTTTGGGTAGAAACTTTTTATGATATTAGCAAAACAGGCTTAGGTTTCATGTTGTTTATGTTGTAGCATGCACACTCAAAAGACAGCTACAATCCAATTACTCATCATGATCATACTAGACAATGATGAAAAAACTGCGTACATAAAAGCCTTGTATTATCTAGTCCTAGAGAAGTAGAAAGTGATACGATCATATGCCAAAAAGGAGTAAAAGAAACCAAAATTTTCTACTGCAATTGGTCTCCAAACGGAGAACAAGAAGATATACCTCCCCAAAATGGTGGAACTCCACTAAGAAGAATGTACAATATTACTCCAGCACTCCAAACATCAGCCTCAGCACTATAATTACGACGTAAAACCTCCGGGGCTACATAATATGCACTTCCAACAAGATCTTTGAAGATTTCTCCTGCATCAATGAGTGAGATATTTAGACATAAATAATCTAGAAGATATACAACATGCACCCTGACACATATGAGAAAGAAGGCTGCTTAACTAAAAGCGTTTACATGTCTAAATGAGACCACAAATTATATGCTTAACATGGAATTCATAAACTTAACACACACTTTAGTGCATTTTATATTCCCCACACATGGCATACAAACAAAAACTAAAACACTATAGCAACTATTTGCTTTCCAATTTAATTCACGGACCAACAATCAGTAAATTAAACCCTATTTCAAACGCTTTGGGATGGAAAAGATTATAGATTGGGTGTTCATCTAAAGAATTTCATAGATAGTGCATTGTTAATATTCTTCTTTCAAAACCATTTAGAGCTCTTCATAACCACTCCAAACCAATCTAACTCTTCAAAAACCATCTACTTAAGCTATAGCTTCTAACATGTAACAACAGCATTGGAAGCGCACTTAAGGATAAGTTTAGGGCTTAAGGGAGAATTGACTCCTTTCGTAACACCTAGAGTATAGGCTTCCCTTAGTATGTAAACCATTTGTGTGTTCCTTAGGTTGCAGACCTGAGGTTGTCGTGGACATTAGAAAACTATGTTACTCGGAGTCTTCATTTCACATCAAGTACTCTTCAATTGGTTCATAAGGCAGAAGGGGGGAAACAAATAACTGGAGGGCGGCAAACTTCAACTGAATTTAGTGCTTTTACTGTCAACAGAAGTACTCAACCTCAAGGAAAATTTCAAAGGGTAGATCCAATGAAAGGGAAGTTTGTATAAATGTGATTATTGTGGGATAAGAGGTCACATAAGAGAACAATCCTAATTGATGTGCAAAACCAAAGGGTAAAGGAACAACTAAGAAGGCTGCAAATGTGGAAAGCATGGATGAAGGTGTCTTTCTTGACATACCCATTGAAGACGATGAATGCAAGTCCCAAATTGAGGCTCTATATTTGCCAAAATTTCAACATAATTTAATGGCCTTAAGCAAAATAATTATTTCGTGTAATTTGAGGGTTGTTTTTTATAAGTCTGGGTGTTGGTCTCAGGACCTCTCAACTAAAGAAGAGGTGGTGCATGCAAGAGAACATGAGGGAGTTTATTTGCAGGACAATGAAGACATGGTGCACAAAAAAATGGAGACAATAAAACGAACAAGGATGAAGTGTTTTGTAACATCAAAAAATTTGTTTTATGATTGTAATGGGGCTTTTAGTATTTATGTTATCCATGCAAGACTAGGGCATGGTTCTTTATCTAAACTTAAAAACATTTGAGTTTTTGTCAATGTGATAAAGTTAAGGAATTTTTTTGCAATACTTGTTCTCTTGCTAAGCACCACCGCTTGCCTTTGGGGCCTAGTACAAACATACCTAAAAATGTGTTCAATTACTTCATGTTGATCTTTGGGGGTCATATAAGGTTCCAAACATTACTGGTAAAAAATATTTTTTAACAATCGCGAATGATTATAGCAAAATCACATGGACCCATTTATTCCACTCGAAAGAGCAAGTACGAGATGTAGTTGAGAAGTTTCTTGCATATACAGAAAACTAATTTGAATGTAAAGTTCGAATGTTCAGAAGTGATAATGGGACCGAAATTGTAAAGGAAGAGTGTCAAAAGATTTTTGCTAAGAAAGGAATAGTGCATCAACAACAAAATGGCAGGTAGAACGAAAAAATAGACATTCTCATTGACAATGCAAGAGCCTTGGGAATACAAACCGATTTGCCAATAAATTTGAGGGGGGTATGTGTTTTAGCAGCCAGCCAGCCACCCATCTTATCAATTTGTTAATAGGTGTCTTAATAAATTGCGAGGCTCCGCATGAGAGATTAACGGGAAAGAAGTCCAACTATGATCACTTAAGGGTGTTGGGATGCCTTTGTTATGATAGTGGAGGTGTCAAGTAGAGACAAATTTGAAGAGAAGGGAATAAGGAGTGTGTTAATTGGATACCCATATGTGCAAAAGGGATATAAAGTGTATGACTTAAAGAGAGGAAAGGTGTTTGTGATTAGACATGTGGTATTCAAAGAAAATATATTCCCTTTTTTTGCACATGAAAGAAACGACGACAAACTTAAGGAAGAATATAATGAGATACCTCTAACAAAGGAAGAAACTTTGGTATCCTCTTTTGAAGAAGAAATTGAAGAACATGAAGTGTGTGAAGAGAATGGGGAAGCTGGGTCCAAAAATTAATCAAGGGCGACCTGTACGGTATAGACAAATATCTTCAAGGTTGAAAGGATAGGAGTATAAACTTCCTGGAAGTTTGAGTCAACAAGAAAACATGGAGTGTACAAGTCCTAAATCAAACACAAGTGAAGAACTATCCACGTACACATCAGAATATGTTTTTTTTTTTTTTTTTTTGAAGGAACACATCAGAATATGTTGGTTCCTTCAACAATGTGATGAAAAGATATGAGCCCATGCATTATAGTCAAGCTACTGAAAACGCGAATTGGGAGAAAGCAATACAAGAGGAGTTATTGCCCTTAGATAAAATCAAACATGGGAATTTACAAACCTTCCCGAAGGGAATAAATCTCTTGACAGTAAATGGGAGTACAAGGTAAAATACAAGCAAGATGGCACCGTTGAAAGATACAAGGCTCGTTTAGTAGCCCGGGGGGATAAGCAAATCAAAAATAAGGGCTATAAACACACTTTCAACACCGGCGAAATTTACTACGGTGCAAATTTTGCTTGCTTTGGTTTCGATGTTGGATTGGAGATTACATCAATTGGGCATGAACAATGTGTTTCTTCATGAAAAATTAGAAGAGGAGGTTTACTTGAAACCACCACAAGGTTAAGACAAGGTGCCTCTTGGTCAAGTTTGTTAGCTCAAAAAGAGTCCTTATGGGCTAAAACAAGCTAGTAGGCAATGGAACAAGGAACTAAAGGAATTCTTAATTAAAAGAGGGTTTAAGCAATACTATTCTCTTTTCAACAGATGTGCGTAGGTGCATCGTACTAGCCTACATGGATGGCTTATCACTGGAGATGATTGTGCATACATTGAAACACTAAACAAGGAACTTGATCAAGAATTAACCACAAAGGATTTAGGCGAGATCGTTATTCCTTGGGTATAGAGGTATATTGAGATGAAAGGGGAACAATGATCAACCAAAAGAAGTTTATTTCAGATCTTCTTGATCACACTTATCTACAACATGCTACTGCTTCTTCATGTTCGTTCCCTATGCATGTTGCTTTGATTTAGGGTTTAGCATTCAATGGACTCCGGAATATTATTAGTGTCGACACGGGTACGGCGGGGGAAAGGGAAGAGTCCGAGCAGCGCAACTTCAAGTAACTCTCCTTCATGAGCATTCAAAGGCATAAAAAAATCCACTCAAAAAAATGGACCGTGTCCTCGAGTCCATATCCTATATTTGGATCCTTCAAGAACATATCCCTAAGTCCTTCAATTGTAAATATTGATTGTTTGACACTTAGACCCGTACCCGAGTCCGAGCAGCTTAGACTTGAAGATGGTGAAAAATATAGGAGGCTTATCGGAAAATTATTGTATCTTACTTTGAGCAGGCCAGACATCTAGTATAGCATGCAAAAATTGAGCCAATTCATGAGTTCTCCTCGAGAACCACATTGGAAGGAAGCCTTGCAAAGTTGCAAATGGTACGTTATAGCAAAGGCAAAACAGAATTGGGATTGTATTATCCTAGAGAAGAAACTCAGTTCATCAGTATTTTGTGATGCAGATTGGGGTTCTTGCAAGGTAGTGGTAGATCCTTGACGGGATGTTGTATTTTTCTCTGGATTTCTCTTGTATCAAAGTCATTAGCTCAATCTGAGTTACGTAGCATGTCTCAAACAATTAGTGAGACATGTTGGGTGTATGGGATTTTTGAATACTTGAGTTTCTCTGCCTCAACCGGTTCGATTTGCATGTGATAATAGAACAGCTCACCACATTGCTCTGGCGCCAGTTTTACACGAAAGGACACAGCATTTACAGCTCGATGCTCATTAAGTGAGGGAACATATTCAAGCTAGGTTCACTGTGACAAATTTTGTACATTCTGCTTTTCAGCTGGCAGACCTCCTCACGAAATCTTTATTGGAGCAGCAAAACCGGTTCCTTTCTCTCAAATGAAGATGCATATCGTTCAATAACAAGCATGCACATATTTTGCCTATGATATGCATACATTTCTTTACCTTATTTTTCTAATTAATATTTCCAGAATATTTTTTAGTTCCTTACTTTAAGCTTTTCTACAGATGTTTTGGTAGGGTTATCTTGCGTCAATTTTGAAGTTTGGACATATATACATATATGTATTGAGACTTGAGAGGGCTGAATAGAGCAGCGCAATACACAATAAAACACAGACTCAAATCTTTTGTCCCACTTATTGTGTCTCATTTGAGTTCCACTCATTCTGATTGGTTCAAGTAATTACTATGGCCCACCTTTTAGAATTTAAAAATAAAAAAAGGTTTTTTCAACCAATCAAAATTAATGAGACACAAATGGGACACAATAAGTGGGACGGAAGAGTTTTTCCATAAAACACAATATTCTCAAACCTTAATCCTTCTATTTCTTCTGTCCACAAAATAATCTCCTTATAAAAAAGCAGTCTCTCAAGGCCCAAGAAACTGGCAACAAATAGGGGTCCTTGAAAAGGATGTGCTTTACTCCAGTTTAAGAGCACATCAGCTCATATTGACATCGGCTAACCATCTTTCATCTGGCAACCCTAGCAGCTCGAATTAGCATCTGAAAGTAGCGTTTGATTACGATTCTAACTGAGTTAATTATTAGCTACTAAGTAGGGACTTTGGGTGAATTTGTATCTGGAGAACCTGGGTAAATTTTGCTTTGAAGAGAATTGGTACTTTTTTTTTATTTTCAACTCAGATATATCTGCATTTTGTGTCTATAAAAAGCAGCTAAGGCATTGCACCTCACTCTCAGTCAGCGGCTGGGCTGCTGGAGGCATGCACATACTAAAAGCAACTCCAATGGCTATATATACAGACTTGCTTGGAATCATAAATAAGGAGCAAGCTACTAGCGTACCATTGTTGCAAGAAAAATAAAGTAGCTACAGGAAGCAAATTAGCTCAATAAAATCTAATTTGCTTGAGATTTTTGGAGCAGCAATAAAATCTAGCAGGTGAAACCCACTGCCCACTATACTGAATCGTAAATTTCATGGAAGAAAAGGGGCTTGCAATTGCTAACATTTGTTGCCATGCTCCTGCAACTTTGCAGGCTTTTGTTATTAATTTTTTTTGTTAAATACTTTTGGTTTTGTAGAATAAAAATATGAAGGAAAAAAAGCATAAAAGTTATATAAAGCTTGATTGACATGTGGGTGTCATCAAAAGAGAAAAGTTGTAGCTAACCATTGGAGCCCATTGTGGCTGGAAAGAGGAGCTACTGGAAAATATGATGTGGAATTTCAAGTTACAAGGGAATTAGCCAACCATTGGAGTTGCTCTAACGACATTTGTAGCTCAGTGCACTTACTTTGTCAAAAGCAATTATTTGGCACCTAGAGACATCCCCCACCTCACTTTTTTTTTAAAAAGTCCATTGCATGACATGGTTAAAATTAAAAATGCGATTGTAAAAACAAAAAGGTTAGTCCAAAAATTTGGACTTAGATGCAAGTTAGCATGAAAAAAAAAATGAATTGGATCACTTTCAACTTTCCATAAATCTAATATAGAATTGGGCTTGAATTCAGAAACTGGTGTACATGAATTTGCACAAAGATTAATGGATGGTAATACCGTAATATTATGTAATACTTTTTATACTAATAACTTGTAAGCCTAAGCCTGCTACGCTAGTTCTCATTCAGCAGGTTTAGCATAACTCCAAAACCCATAAACGATTTATTGGTAGAAAGCAAATATGGATGGCTCTTGATGGGGCAATCAGGTCAGCAGGGTAACGCATTGTCAATGATCATAATGTGAATGCTCATGGTGTTTTCTCCAGTGACAAGATGTAAATTCTAAAAAATGCCCTAACGTTACTACAATGTCAAGACTTGAGCTTAAATCTAAAGAATTGATCTAAGCTCCCAAGACCTGCTTTGACATTAATTCAACAAACATTGTTCACAGTTCATTTCACATGCAGATGTTGTGGAGGAGGGAGCAAAATGATGAAGCTGATTATTTTGAAAACGGCGGCGTATCGCAAGGACTATTGTGAAAAGTTAAATAATAAAGGCTCTAAATTGTTTCAATGATTGAATGAAATTAATTGCCCATATGCCCAATCAAATTTAGTACTCAAAGGAGAGTGAAGCAATAGCTCATGTGGTTAGAGCTTCCCTCCCCCGGTGATCCTGGGATCGATTCTCATCCCGTCCTTTGTGGCTCATTCACACCCAAAAAAAAAATTAGTACTCAAAGATGCCGAAAAAAGAGGGAAAATGATATATCCAGCCTTCATGTCAAAAACATTAATTACACCAACACTCCGCCTTATTTTTTCCATCATTCCTAAATTATTGCCAATTTATAGGGTAGGAAGTACGGAGTATAATAATTAATAAAGGCTTGCCCTTGTTTGTTGGCAATTTGGCATCTTCCTTCCGATTTTACATGTGCAAATTCCGATCTTTGAGCTGGTTATAATCCCGGCTTTCCCTAACAGTGGCCTACCATTACTACAATGTCAAGACTTGAGCTTAAATCTCAAGAATTGATCTAAGCTCCCCAAGAACTGCTTTGACATTAATTCAACAAACATTGTTCACAGTTCATGTCACATGCAGATGTTGTGGAGGAGGGAGCAAAATGATGAAGTTGATTATTTTGAAAACGGTGGCGTATGATCTAGGGCTGAGTAGAGTGCGGTCTGAACTGCAACAAACCGCAAAGCAGATTGAAAATTGCGGTTTGGTTTCAAATTTAAACAAACCGTAATTTTGTGGTTCGGTATGGTTTCCTGAAACTTTCAAACCGCACCGAATCGTAAACCGTAATTTTTTAATAATTATTATAAAATATATAATTCCATATATCTTTTTAATAAGTATTGAAGTGAAGTCTGCATTAGTGCATTACCACTTCATTTGTTACTAGAGAATATGATTATTGATGTAGGGTTTGCAATTTTTTTTATCATATCATTGAAGACTCATGTTAGTTGTGTGGGATATTTTATTTTAATTGGGATTGTAATATGTGAATGAACAAAGTTAGATTGTTAGTTGAAATTTTTTGATTTTGGTTTTTTTCCCTTATCAATTATTAATCTATAAAATATATCTATACAATATATTAAAAGGTGCGCGAAGCACCAGTTATGCGACACGTAAGCTGGCACATAGCCGACACATAAGCATCATCTCTCGCCTGAGTTCCGCCACATATACAATATTTCCATGTAGGATTTTAGTTTGGGTGTTTAATTATTAAAAAAATCTTTATAGTGAGGTTCGAACTCGAGACTATAACACATTAATAGTATACACTTACCAATTCACCCAACATTCATTATTATCTCAAATTCCACTATTTTAAAACTTGTTGTTTTATTGTTCGAGTACACTTAATATTAGTTTATTATCTAACAATAAATTTAATAAATTTCTAGATACCTTATTTTTTTAGGCGCAAACAAAAGAGACAATATTACTATTAATAAGGCAAAAGCTGGGCGTTGGATAAGATTTAATAATAATACTTACCTTCCATGATAACTATTTGACAAAAAAGCTAAATTTAAATCACTAATCCATACTAATTATTCATATTATTGTTCCTATAAAAAAATATTAATATTATTGTTACATGTTTTACCATCATTATGAAATATTTTTTTGTCATATTTAAATCAAGAGAAACAATGGTAGTAAGAACAACAACACCAATAACAATACTTTTTTTTATTTTACAAATATTTTTTAAATTCAAAAGACTCGCACAAATTTTCTTCAAAAGGAAGAATGATGTGCATTTTTTTCATTTCAAATATTATGTAATTACTCGCCACAACATAACGTTACAATTATTAATTATGCCATGTAATCTATACTCTTCTTCTAAAATGCATCTTCTAAGCATACTTAAACCCATAATCCCTTAAATACAAAAGTTACAACTTAACCACTAATCCATATTCATTTCATTATCAATTATTCCATAAAGAAGTATTATAAATTTCATTGTTAAAAATTTTTGTTGCCTTTGTTTTCTGGACTTGAGTCTCAAAATCAAAAACGTAGTGTATCATTCGATCAAAATAATGATGATGATACTTCCTCTGTTTCATTTTAAACGCATAAAAGGGGTATTTTTTGTGAAATATAAAATATTCGTTTGTTGTGCTGAAAACGAAACGGAGGAAGTCATGATGATAATGATAACCAATTTTCAATACGTTAGTGAAAGTATCAAGTTCCATATTGTACTATCTTTCAAAATTTCGTTCGGTATTTTATAACCCTCATTATACTATATTACTTTCAAATCATAAAAAATATTGAAGATGATGAAAAAATGTATGACCTGGGGCAACGCCCGGGCCTAAATACTAGTTAAAACATTTAAAAGGCGCTCAAGACACCGTATCATGCCACATAAGTTGTCTACGTGGCACTCTCCAAAACATACATGTCACGTAAGCATTGTCACATCATTTAACAAAACAAAATATACTTAGAACAAGATTCAAACCTATTGCCTCTTACAACACAAGATCACTCATCACTTACCATTTCAACCAACTTTTATTAATGCTTTAAATTTGCACATAGCATTATATATTCCTCTCCTTTAATAAGTGAATTAGATGTTGGATTTTTTAATAAAATTTTACAAAGGTTGAACAAAATCACACAAATACATATTAACGGAAAAAAACAAACACTCGGTGGGGCAACGCCCAAGCCAATAAACTAGTTATATAATAAAAATTAAAAGTGGATTAAACCATAAACCGCACCACACCAAACCGTATTTTGCGGTGCGGTTTGATTCAAATTACGGTGCGGTGTGGTTTCAAAAACCCTAATTTTGCGGTTTGGTGCAGTTTGTCAGCCAAACCCCACCGTGCTCATGGCTAGGCGCATCGTAGGAAGGAAGGACTATTTTTTTTTTCTTTGGTGTATCCACCCGATTCACCCTTTAGGACTAATCCGGATTCGGAGCGTGTCCCGAGGTTAAGGTTTTAAACTCCTCCCAACGTGCTTGTGGGGGATCGAACCGTGGTAGGAAGGACTATTGTTAAATGTTAAATAATAAAGGCTCTAAAATGTTTCAATGCTTGAATGAAATTAATTGCCCATATTCCCAATCAAATTTAGTAATCAAAGATGCCAAAAAATAGGGAAAATGATATATCCAACCCTCATGTCAAAAACATTAATTAAACTAAAACTCCGCCTGAATTTTTCCATCATTCCTAAATTATTGCCAATTTACAGGGTAGGAAGTACGGAGTATAATAATTAATGAAGGCTTGGCCTTGTTTGTTGGCAATTTGGTATCTTCCTTCGGACTCTTTACATGTGCAAGTTCCGATCTTTGAGCTGGTTATAATCCCAGCTTTCCCTCATATCTATATGTATTTCCTTTTGTTAATCCATTCTTGAACTATTGTAAATAAGAAAAATAGCAATTTGGATTATCTAAAGATAATTAAAATTTAGGATTATTCTTGTGACTTTTTTTGTAAATGAAAATCCAAAACCAATACTCCGTAATCCGTATTTAAGAACACAAAAAATTATTTACTGTACATTTTTTTTCATGCGTAAATTTGTTATTTTAGCCAAAATTAACTCCCCAAAAGTTCACATAGAATATTACTCCTTCGGCCTTCCCTATCGCAAATACAATAAAACAAAATATGCACTATAAATAAGAAATTATTTACTTTTTGTAATTTGTACATCAAAATCACAACTAATGAATATAGAAAAGGAAAGAAAAAAAAAATACCTGGTTTGAAGAAGACAGAGAGTCCAAAATCAGTAGCTTTCAAAGGAGAATCATCAGCAGAGCTCAAAAACAAGAAATTCTCAGGTTTAAGATCTCTATGCATAACACCCATAGAGTGACAATTATAAACAACAGTAACAATCTGGCGAAACAATTTAGCCGCTTCACGTTCAGAATAATGACCTTTAGCAATAATCCGATCAAAGAGCTCACCACCAGCGCAGAGCTCCATAATCAAATTAACCGAATGACGATCTTCAAAAGCACCTTGAAGTTCAACCACGTTTCGATGACCAGTAAGATGGTGCATAATCTGAACTTCACGACGAACATCATCGATATCATCCTGATTTAGGAGTTTGCGAGTAGCGATTGATTTGCAAGCGAATTGAAGTTTGGTGGTTTTGTGAGTAACTAAGTAGGTCACGCCGAATTGTCCACGACCTAATTCGCGACCAAAAGTGTAAGTTGCGCGCACGTCTTCAAGAGTGCGGCCGAGCACACGGCCCGTGTTGGAGGATCGCGGTGGTTGATGCGGCTTAGCAGTGGCGGTGGCGGTGGTGGCGGAGGAGTCGTTGGTGGTGGTGGAGGTGTCGTAGGAGCGGAGGTGTGAGAGAGTAGAAGGTAAGCCATTGCAGTTGCCCATTTTGAGGAGAGGAGAGTAAGGTGGAAAGGGGGAAAGTGGTTGTTAAATGCTGGTGAGACATTAATGGGGGGGGGGGTGGAGTAGTGAAGTTATGGATGATTTGTAGAGTTGAAGTTGAGAGATGGGTGCAAGAATTTGGGTCAACGTTCAAATATGGTCCAAATTCTACTCAATCTACTATTCAAAGTCTCTCTAGGTTTTTTGTTTGTTTTACCTAATTATTTCATATCTCATATACTTCCTTCTTTCCAAAAAAAAAAATAAAAAAAAAAAAAAAAACTTATTTGCACGCATTTTAACTAAGTGATTTAAAGGTCTAAACGATCAAATTAACATATGTAATTTTAAGACAAGTAACCTATAATATCATTCTTACTTGTGTTAAAATTATTTTAATTAATTTACTCATTTACACCCTTAAATCACTTACTTGAAATGCGTGCAAAATGGTTTGTTGCGTTTTTTTTGGAACGGAGGAAGCATATGTATATCAGTTACATATTAAACGTAATTTGCCATTTTTTTTGGAAAAATTAAAAAAAAAAATTTGTCTTGTATCTGATATACATAAATATTAGCTATACACTAATAGTTTCTCTATTTTACTCTCTTCCCATTCCCCAAATAGGCACAAATTTGAACGTACACATGTGTTTGTTGTATTTGTATCGGATAATTTTCTATAGGTATTCTGATGTACATCCTCTCCATCTAAAATTTTATAAATAAAAAAAGGTTTTCTACATAGCGCCCCTGTATTTCTTTAAATTTCAAGGTGTATACATGTTTTTGAAAATTTCTACATGGTGCCCCTAACCTTTATAAATTGCATGTATGGTATTTTTAATATCAATTAATCGTTAGTTTATTTCACTAATTTGTTTAATTGTTTAGTTATTAAAAGTGCATTTTATCATGCACAACAAATCATATTAACTTAGATGACCCAACATTCAACCAAATTAATGGAAATGTGTAAATGTAGTTTAGCAAAGAGGGTAATATGTAGACAGTTTTTTGAATTTAAGAGTACAATATAGAACTTCTCAAAACAACGGGTTCACTTTAAAATTAAAAAAAACGCAGGGATACTATGTAGAAAAAAAAAATCTATTTAGGTTGTTTTAACTTTTAAAGAAAATGAAGTATAAGATGTCGAGTTGTATCAATCTCTCATGTGGAAAATCATAAGAAGAAACTAAATTGCATTTTGGTGCAAGTATGGATAAAATTAGAGACATATATGTCATACCATGTTAAGTAGGAGGATATTTTGGAGATATATATATTTCAACAGAATTATGAAAATTTCATTTTTTTTTTTATTATCTAAATCGCATTGAGAAATTGAGAATTTTCTTAAGATGTCAAAAGAAGATAAAGTATTTGGTCAGATTGTCTGACCAAAAAAAATTGTCAGACGAGCTGAGCCCCTTCATCTTCTTCACACACCCATCTTAATTTTCTTAAGATGTCAAAAGAAGATAAAGTATTTGTTCATCTCATCTCCGTTGTCCTTCGAAGTTAATGCACCGTCGCCGCCGTTCACAACTTCGTGCTTTGACTAGAGAAAGATCAACTTCATCGTCATCTCAACTTCATCGTCATCTCAACTTCGAAAAAAAAATATCATGACTCATATTTTGTCTCTCCTCCTAACATTTTATCTATTCAAACTGAATCTGAAAAGTTAACAAATTCGAATGAACCTGATATAAAATTGAAAATACAATTTGATGTTGATGATTTTCGATCAGAATACTCCATTTTTTGGTGGTAGTGCTGCCAATTTTTGAAGAAGAATAATTGAAGTTCAAACAAAGTGTGAGTTTAAAAATGAAAATATAAATCTAAATAAATTCCAATCAAATTGTTCATATTGGAATGATACAATCCGATAAAAACTCGAAGATTATTGAAGATTGAAGAAGATCGAATTGTTTATATTGTCCATATGACTCACCTGAACATTTGCAATTGTAATCTCCGGCCAATTAACAACTCACCTGGACATTTGGTTTAGTTGAATACTTATAGTGACTTGCAATTAATAGTTGTTTTTTGTCTAGATGCTCATAGATTATGTCCAGGTTTTTTTTTGTCCATGTCTTTGAGTAAGTGATAAATTCGATTTGTTTAGGTGACTCAGAATTTTGTCCAGCTAAGTATATTTTTGTCCATATAAAGTATTTTTTTTAAGTAAGTGATTTTTTTCCCAGGTAAATCATTTTTTTCCAAGTAAGCCATTCCTTGTCCAGATAAGTCATTTTTTCAAGTAAGTTATTTTTTCAAGTCAATTGAGATTTTTTTTCTTCAGTTATACTCGTCAGACAGTAACATTGTGTCAGACAGATATGACACAATAACTTCTTAAAGAAAAGGGGAAATTCTACCTTATACCCTTGTGTTTTTACTAAGATGTACCTCTTTGCTTTGCATTTATTATCTATAACACCCTCGTTGTTAACTTCACATTCATAGTAATTTTGATCAATTTTTTCAATTTAGATTTTTTATGTTATACCCTTCTAGTTTATTGCATTCTAAAGTGTATCATTTCTTCAATTTTTTTAACAAATGATGCCCTCGTTGATGTTCATTTGATCACAAAATAAGGAATAAGTTTTTGTTTGATTCACCTGAAATTTACTTATCTGACTTGATATGAACTTATTTTTTTCTGTTCTGAACTTACTGTCTAATTTGACTAAATTTTGACCGCATATATATATATTTGCTAATTCATAAGGAAAAAAATATATCAATTAAGATCTTGTTTTATTTGTAATAATTAGTAGTTTTTTTTTTAAAAAAAAAGTAATTCTAATTATTATTATTTTGGTTACGGAATTAAAGACATTTAAAGTCTAAAAACATCAAATTAAATTATCTAATATGAACTTATTTTTTCTAATCTGATCTGAAATAAGTACTCCCTCCGTTTTTTATTAGATGAAACACTTTGACATTTCACACTTACCGAGACACAACTTTGACTGACTATATCTTTAATTGTATAATTGTAAAAATTATAAAAATATATATATATATATATATATTTGGATAGTGTGTACCGAGACGAATCCAATAAGACCCCCTTGACTATATTTTACCTTATGTATAAATCGCAATTAGTAGTCAAAGTGTGTTAGATAAATAGTAACAAAAGTCAAAGTGTTACATCTAATAAAAAACGGAGGGAGTAAAAAAGAATGAAAATAAAGGCTATCAAACAAAGCATAATTCAACTAATAGTTCCGCCTTTTACAAAATAAGGAATTCTCCACCAAGAGCAAAGCCTTTGAAAAGGGGAAACTAGAAGCCCTAGATAAACTCTCCCAACAGAACCCTAAGGAAAAAGGGTGGTGATTTTGTGCCTTGGCACCCCTCCTCTCTCTACTCATGTGATGGTTATTATTCATGTGAGATGGATATATATATAATTTGATTACACCTCATCTATTCATAGTACTTAATACATATACTAAAATAGTAATTGGAACATGTTTTGTCTTTGTCCCCTTTGATAATTTTAGAGGGACATAATATACAAGCAAAAAAATCTTCAATTTTCGATGTTTTGAGACTTTCTTCATGGGGGAAGAATTTATTCAACTTCAAAACTTGGGGTTGAACAATCAAAAAACAACTATAGGCCAACGCATCAAATCATTACAAATTAATTTTTCTTTACATCTTGAAAAATTAAGAAATGGTGGGTGGACACACATTTAATACAAATAAATATAATTACTTTTGTAATAAGACCATGCATAGCATGAGTTTAAACTAGTTTACAATCCATAAGCAATTTCAAGAATTTCTAACACTTTTTAAGTTATAAAACCATGAATAACGAATAGTAACCTCCACCCAACAAAACAAAAAACGCAATTAGGATTGAAGGCATTAATACTATAAAAACCATTTGGCCCGTTTGGTAGTCGAGATTATAAATAACAGTAATGGAAATGGATTTATGTGTAATTTTGGAACGATAATCAGTACTCAATTCCATGGTAGTGCTAGTTTAACTCCAATTTATCTAATTTTCTTCACATATCTATTACCATCCAATACTATCATTCCTAATAGTAATGGAAGATAATAGAAAACATGAAGAAAAATCAAGTTTCAGAATGAAAATATGTTTTCCATTGTGATATATATTTCATCTTTTAAATTCATTCTCATTACCAAAATCAATTATCAACAACACAAACAGGTTGATTAAATATAGTAACTTGGACTTTTGGAGAACATGAATGTTACAGAACACACACACATCGAAAAAAAAGAATAATTTATGGATAATCTCACCTTTCATCACTATTCTCATATTAATCCGACATTTGACTTAACGAAATATAATCCCACCTTTTATCACTTCAACTCATTTTGATCCATCACCCATTGAGACATATGGGAAACCCATTGAATAGGTTAATTGGACTCATGTTCTATTCTCATTGGTTTGATTTGATTAATTAAAGTTCTAAATCAAACATAATAGAGCTAGTGTAGGATGTTGTTGTGGACATGCACGCTTTATAGGAACAGGGAGGAAGTGAAACAAGAGAGGATAAGAATGAAATAAGGGGAGAGTAGCTATATGAGAGAGAGTAAATGAAGAAAAATTTAGCAATTATCCTTAAAAAAAATAAAAGAATTATTATCTTCTTAGCAAGTTACCAGGGATCAAGATGAGATGTAAAAGATAGGATAATACTTGGTTAATCCAATAGTCGGACACTCGGACCATTGTAAGTAGAGTGGAAATTACTCTACGAATTTTTTTTCAAAAAGAAGGGAGCAAAGTTTGAAAAACCAACATTCACGTATGCTGTCTCTTTGGGCTTTATTTTGCCTCATAACATTTGTGCAATTGTGTTACAAAATGAAAATTGCTAACAATCTTTTCGAATCCGATTTTACTCTAACAGAGAAGTTCAAATTAATAAAGAACCTCATATTAAGCTAGGACAATCATTAACACATTCCAGATCAAAAATCATATTCCCATAATATACCAAAAAATATATATCTAGGAAAGCCATTATTGTCCAAAATTGACACAAAAACTCACATAACAAGAACAAGAATACTTTTTTTTTAAATGTACAAAGTAACAATGTTCATTAAAATAAAAGAACATGCATAAATTAAGAAAAAATTTATTCTAAACCTTACTGGCCAGATTAACAATCCTATTTACAAGATAACACACAATAATAATAATAGGGTAACCATTCTCCTGGATCCTACAATTGCAAATCTAAAATTTTCGAATCAAACGGAGTTATTGCAATCAGCACCGCGGAATCCTTTTTTTATCATCATCATCATAATTATAATTGCATCAAAACTTGAATTTCGAAATGGAGACCCACATAAGAACAAGCTAGGAAAAACAATAACCAAAAGATGAAAAAAATGCCACAGCTTTGTCACACCTGGAAGTTCTATTTTACCGGGCTTGGGCAAGGCAAACAAGACTGCTACTTCCACGCTGCGTTCACTTGATGCTTCAACTACTAGTGAGTAATGACATCAAGCTTCCACCATGAACTCTTCCTTCTGGAGTTGGAGGTGAGAGAGAAGATTCTTTCTCTGAACAAGGGAATTCAGCATGGATCATGTTGCCAGGCCATCCTCCAATATTAAGGCCCGTCGACCCCATTGCCATGGAATCAATGTTCATGACTCCGGCAGAAACATCAATCATCTTCTCGAGGTTGGTTGGATCTGGGTCTTGTAGTAAAGGACCCAACGTGATGCCACCGTGCACCCGTTTGTCCTGAATCAATGCACCGTGCATTGTACAGAGACCCGTTTTTCCTCTAGCAAAAGAGTCACAAGAACCATCAGCTTGGTTGCCATACGGTGACCCGAGCTGTCCCCAAGCACATTTTTTGCCTCCCCCATGAGCCTTGCAGAAATCTGTGCTGCCTTGTGCACTTTTACCACAACCGTCGATTTGACACCTTTTACCTCCACCATGACGAACACAGAAATCAGTCCTTCCTCTAGCACTTTTGGTGCAACCAGTCACGGCGCACCTCTTGCCACCTCCATGAGCCACACAAAAAGAGGTCCCACCATGGACACTCTTTGGGCATTCAGGAAAAGAGCACCTCTTTCCACCGCCATGGCCCTTGCAAAATGGTGTGCTTCCCTCTGCACCTTTGGTACACCCTTCGATGGTGCACCGTTTTCCGCCACCGTGAGCCTTGCAGAACATCGTGCTTCCCTGAGCTCCCTTGTTGCAATCACGGTATTGGCATCGACGGCCCCCACCATGTGAAATGCACAAACCCGACAAGCCTTCTGCACTCCTGGTGCAGTTCTCTTTTTGACATCTTTTGCCACCACCGTGCCTTATGCACAAACCCGACTTTCCTCGAGCAGCACGAGAGCAACCTTCATGACCACATCGACGCCCACCGCCATGTGCAATGCAAAAATCGGTACGTCCTTCAGCGCTCTTTGTGCAACCAAGAAACTCACATCGTCGTCCGCCTCCATGGGCTTTGCAAAGAGCTGTTCTCCCTTCAGCTCCCTTGCCGCAGCCAGGCCTTTGGCACCTTCGGCCACCGCCATGAGCAATGCAGAGACCAGAAGCACCCCGTGCTCCCTTTCCACACCCGACAGCCTGACAAAGTTTCGAATTGCTGCCACGTTGAGACTGTTGTGATTGCAAGAACCCGGAAGTGCAGGTAACTGAGCTATTAGGCACACTTAATGTGCTTGCTGAGACATTTTGGGTGACAGAGATTAGATCTGTTTTTCTAGAAACGGGCTTCAAAATAGAACTCCCCCCCGCACCAGGAGAGAAGGACACTGGTGATGAGGAGTTTTCTACATTCCAAAGCGATGAAGCTGATTCATTATCTGCAAATGGTGGCATCCCAACAGTCAATGGTGATACACTGTAGTGCTGAGAAGCACCTAAGCCTCCAATGATGCTAGTGATGTCTGATTCAACAGGGCTAGTAGAAAGGCTCAATTCTAAGTCAAGGTTTAACTGTGAACCCATTCCCTTGAAATTTGAGACAGCAGGTTTCTTTGGGCTAGGGGATTTGTCACTGCCAAGGTGTAGAGTGAAGTCCAAATCAAGGTCCATTGAGGACTCTGCATCAGTTTCTTTAGCTGATGAAATTGCAGTGCATGCAGTAGCTGAACTACCTTTGCTGTCTGATGAACTTGATGAACCGTGCATCCCCAGACTCAGTGAGGGATCAATGTAAAGGCCCATGTTCCCATCCCTACAGTCCCACTTACGCTTCATTCCCTTTGACATGGGGAAATAAGGGGCATCGGACCCAACAGGTTGAAGCCGTAATATGGTATCAGCATCAGTTCCAGACCTTCCTACTTGCAGTGAATAATCACCCACATTTTTAAATGTATTTGTTAAATTATAAGAACAAAAGCCCAACCCTGGGTTCTTAGTGCCCATGAACCAACCAAAATTGCAATAATCACACCCAACACAGATCTCAGCCACAAATAACAGTCCTTCCTGACTTCCGGGTTAATCTAATAACTACAAACCTAAACTAGGGTTAAAAGTATTCAAGAGAATATATCCCACCACCACTAACAAAACCAGAGGTATCACAGCGGTCCATTGCTTCTAAGGAAAATAATAATGTACAACTCAACACCTGGAAAACTGACTCAGACTCAAAAAATAGGCCAACCCATACGTGTATCGCTTGCAGTAATGACAAACAAACAAATCATCCTGTACAAAACAACAAAGAACATTAGAATATGGGTTAACCGACCAGTTATGTGAAAACGACAACATTAAATTCATAAAAGCATATAAAAACCACAAACCAGTTTCAAACTTTTAATGAAGCAAAAAATAATAATAATAATAATAATAATAATAATTTAATGGAGTATAATTTTGAGCAAGCCACTTTTATGATGTTGTATTAAAAAATGTTCCAACAGCTATGCATTTGACTAACTAACAGTTCACAGAATGGTAAAAAAAAAATCAATGATTCAATGTACCATGAGTCCATGAATATTTACTAAGTTCTATACCTCTATCTTTGAGAAGGCAAAGTGCCCGTTTTGGCAACATGTGACAAAAATCTTTTCATTGAGTTCCTTATGTAAGCAAAACAGTAGTAAATCAAACACATTACTAAATGGAGTAATGAACTGTTGACTCTTCAGTGAGGAAGTTTCACTTTCACATAAAGCTGCTCCTTAAACAAAATTGAACGCAGACTATACAAGAGGAAACATTGCATGATGCGAAAACTAAAAATCAATCATAAACTATTATGCTTCTGACTACCTAACAGCTCACACAGATTCATTAAAAATATTGACCAATACTCCAAATGTAAGCAAAAATATTGACTACCTAACTAAAAATCAATACTCCAATGTGCAGTAAATATTGACCAAATCCTATACTTTATAGTCTTATCTCTGGGAAGACAGTGCTCACGTTTGCAAAATGTTAAGACAAAGCTCTTTATTGAATCCCTTATTTAAGCAAAAACATTAGTAACTCAAACACATACATGTACGGTTGACTGAGTGTCAGTGAGAAAAATTCACATAAAGCTGCTCCAAAAAAAAAATTTGACTGCAAATTACACACAAGATAACATTGAATGAAGCGAAAAATAAGAAATTAAAAGGTTCACCAGTCACCATATTTTTCAATATCAAGACTGTTGTCCTAAAACAAAATTACAGTAGCAAAACAAAGTAATTTACTAGCATTTACAAGAATTCATAAAAATTAGCCATGGTGGTATTGACAGTCTATGAATGAAACAACAAATATAAAGCCAACTAACTGAGTGTGCACACTATCTGCCACACAGGTATGTGCAGAAAAGCAGCAACTAGATAAGGAACACTGAACTTTTTAAAAGCCTGCATAAAAATTCAGATACCCTGCCTTCTAATAGGAATTCAACAATCACCGCGTCAATGGTCAAAGTGTCAAACCAACCAAAAAAAGGTGTACGGAACATTGTTACATAGTTCTAAAGTGCTTGCGAAATGTGATCCGAAAAAAGTGAACTCTGTTCGGTTTGGGGTTATTTTTCGTCCATTTTGGGCGAACAGCAAATTATGCAACAGTGGTAGGGAACCAGGGGAGGAGTAACCTCATTTGGGATTGTAATACACTACAGTAATATACTCATGAGAAAGAAACTTGAAAAAATTTAAAGAAGCCACAGCATTCAGCACAGGAAAAAAATACAAAACTCTAGCACCAGAAGATACACAAACCAATAGGATTTTATATAAAAAAAAAAAAAAGATATTAAGGGGAAAATTTGGGGAAATTTTGGGACACATAAAATACAACTAGACAATGAAAAAAGGCAACTATCTATGTTTATGCAAAGTGTATGTGTAGTCTTTTGACTCTGTTCCCCAAACGAGGGATCGTATTGGAATGTAACAAAATAAAGAAAAAACACTGAAAACATGCCTATCAAGTCAACAATCTAAATTCCACACCTCATTTTTTACCCGATCAAGTTTTTATGCCTTAATATAGGATCAAACAATTCAAACAGCAATTTATTATACATCATCTGCAGGTATAAATGTCTTTTGCTCTTTTTTTTCCCTTTTTTTAAAGACGTATCGAAAATTAAAATCAAATACCCATCCAACAATAAGAATCAAGCAAATCCTTTCTTCTGACCCAAATACACCACTTTCTTCTTCACTTAGCTCAAAATATACAGAGCAAAACATAGAAAAGCAAAAATGGAGGATGAAACTTGACCAAACATACAAACAGAAGTACGGAACATGAAGCGTATATATCAGTACTCTGTATTAAAAGTCACATATTGAGTAAACCTTTATTTACCTGACTGACTACAATCACCAAGCTAAGATAGTTGCAAGTTGCAATAGATCAATTTAAATCCTCCAGATCTGAAACGCATTTAAGACAACTTCAGCAAACAGTATACAACAACAACTAATTTTCCACAAATAAGTATGGAAATAATAATTACAAAATAATTCTGGCGAAATTTTGAGAGTGAAAAAAAAGGTAAAGTCAAGTGAATATCTCCCAAAAAAGAAGTTACGAATAAATATATAATATAAAAAAAGCACCTTAATTTGGAAGAATAACGCAAATTGAAAACAAAAACCAGTTGAACAAAATCGGCTTACCAGAATTAAAATTTCATCAGCGGCAAAATGATTATATACGAAGAAAGCTAAATTTCACAATTTCACGCCATATATGAATATGATATAAAGAGCAGAGTACAAAATATGAAACAATCAAAATCTAATAAAATTGAACTTAAAAATTCGAAAACTAACAATCACATGAATGACAGAATTCAAAGCAAAAATCGAAAACTAACGATTTCATGATTTTTTTTTAATAAAAAAACACGGTGAACTAAATTCAAGTAACATTGCAAAAATCAATAACAGGAAAATTTTGAGATTCAAATCAACAAATTCAGCGGTGAATAAAGAAGCAAAAAAAAAAAAAAACAATCAAAATCAGAAATTAAATCCAAAAAAAAAAAAGTAGCAAAATCTAAAGCAAATAGAAGAAGATAAGTCAATGAAAGGAAGACTTACAAGAAGAAATGAAAGTAAGTTGTCGTCGGAGAAATGGAGAGGAAAATTAGGGTAAACTTTGCGCCGGCATAAAAGAGATGATGAATGAATTTAAGAGAGAGAGAGAAAAGGCAAATGAATATTTTAGGTAATAAGGTTTTTTTTGAGTTGCAGTGGACCATAAATAATTTCATTGAAGGTTCAGATTTATTTTTTATTTTTATTTATTTTTTTGGAGGGTGATTTTTTAAAATTTTTTTTTTGGGATTAATTTAATGGCAAATTGTTAAGATTGTGTTATATGCCGCATGTGTGACGTCTGTGAAAATTATGTTGGCTTGGCTTTGAATCACCGTTTGTAACTTTACCGCGATTTTAACTAAATGACTGTGATAAGTGATTAAAGGGAAATGATTAAATTGGGAGTGCCAAAATCACTTCCCGTGATTAATGGGTAAACTCAATATATGATATGGCGGTAGGGAGAGCTCAACAAAGCCTTCGGCTGCTTCTGTGAGAAACTTGTTTCGAACGCTGGCTGAAAATACCCAGTTAATCAAAGTTCTATATTTAGTAATATATCAAATGGTATTTTTATCTTGGAACATTTATGCATAAATGAGTTTGAATATGTAAACAAAGGAAAAAGAAATAAGTCAAAAGGGGAATTCAAGCTCTAATACTGAATTAAGATGGTAATAAAACGTGATTAAATCAGATTGTAAAGAGTTTGCATTTTGAATGGCATCTATGCATGATAATAGCACAATTCAAGTCTCATGAATTCATATTTTATTATGATTTTAATAGTGATTCTTCACTCATTTTTTGTTGTTTTTTTCTTGGGGTTATGCCTATAAATAAGCATGTTATGTTCACTTGTTTGGTGTGGAAAAAATCAGAAATTCATCCCACTTCTTACAACTTGCTTGCACTTAGAAAATCCTGGCAAACTTTTCTAAGTGTGTTCAACACAATTTAAAAACACAAAACTTTTAGGATTCACTCTTAGGATTACATAGAGTGAAATTTTTTTATTGTATCTCATTAGTTATTTCGTGGTAACTCAGTGATCCATAGTGGGATGAAATTAAACTAATAGAAAAACGTAGATTTTGTACCTTAGAGATTCATAAGAGGTTTGGCCACTCTAACCATATTTTCTTGCTATTTGGTAGAGAGTATTTTGAATTAAAAAAATAAAAATAAAAAAACTTTGATTTAAAAGAAGCTCCCCATGAGGGTTTTTTTTTTTATCAAAGTTTTGTAAATACTTAATGGTGTGTTTGGATTCTAGAATTTCATTTGAAATTCTGGAATTGAAACAATTATAGTGTTTGAATGTCCAAAAATTTCAAATGATGAATTTGCCCAAATTCTACAACTAACAACTAATAAGCAATGAAGGTAAGGATTTCAAATAACAAGGTAAACCATGACATTTGAAATACTTAAATTCTATAATTCAAATGATGTATTTGAAATGAAATCTATTTTCTCAAACACAACCTAAATTAGTTTATAAAATTACCCACATTTTTTCATTCGCATATTTCTCATCTAAAATAATCAATATAATGTTTAGATCGATTTCATGTGGTTAGAGTGAGGGATAACTCAGGTGGTTAGAGCTTATAAAACACAACCTGAAAGATTGAGAGTGAGGGATAACTCAGGTGGTTAGAGCTTCCCTCTCAATTTCAGGTGATCTTTAGATCGATTTTCATTCTCGCCCTTTGTGACTCATTCGAAAAAAAAAACATAGAACGTGAAGATTTACTATAAAAGTTACAATTTTTTTTATTTAAAAGTGATATAAGAGTATGAGATGGTGAGAGAAATGACATGCTATGGTTGTTACCCCCTAGAGGTGGCTTTCGGGTCGGGACAATTTGGGTAGAAGGATTTTTTGTTACATATCAGGTCGGGTTAGATTTGAGTTTTCTCCAAATACATTTAAAAGACATAATAATCAATATTACACACTTTAACGTTCATGTAATTCGGGTTGGGTTTGGGTCGGGTCAAATTTTGGGTCATAATATCAAGTTTATTTGAGTAGGTTTCGGGTTTTTGCAGGTCAGTCATTCTGGTCGGGTAATCGGGTATGAGTCACTTTTGTCACATCTTCCCCCGTTTCTTTTTTAATTGAAACGATTTGACATAAAATAAAGAGGAAAAAAAAGTAAAATAATCATTGTAATTAAAAGAAACGGAGGTAGTATATCATATACTCTGTATTATATTTCGGTATTTCCTAAAAGGACATAAAATTTGAAATACAAGTTAAAATCACACATAAATAAGTCTAATTATTGTTTACTATAGTTTTTTTTTTTTTTTTTGGGCAATGGAACAACAAGAGACTAAAAGTTTCTAGCTAAAACAGCTAAATCATGGGCCCTAGAGACCTGAGATCTAGCTACCTTCTTAATGAGGCAAGCATTACATGAGGAGATACACATCAGAATATCTTGCACTATTAGTTGGCAGTGATAAGAGGCATGCTCTGGCTGTGATATACTCCTGATCAGTTCCTCACAATCTGTGAGAATTTCCAATTCATTCCACTTTTTGGTGGCCTCCTGAACCCCTTCTAAGAGAGCTAGGAGTTCTGCTTGAAGTGGAAATTTGGCGAAAATCTTCCCCATGTTGTAATCTACTTCTATCCCTTGGGTGCTCATACTCCATCCAAATGCAGCCTTCGGAGGTTTGTTGTCCTTGTTCGCTTTCCAGGCGCCATCAACCTGCAAGCAATGGTTAGAAGAAACAATATTTTCATTTTTAATTTGCTCCAGGTGAGTTCTGGAACAGCTCGCTGATCATCTGCTGAGGAAGTCTCAATCCAGGTAGTTTTTTGCAATTCTCCATCTTTCCATCTTTCTAATTCTTTTCCTTTAATTTCCAAAATTCTTGCTGGACTTGGGGTAGCTCCTTTAAAAAGCACTTCATTTCTATGGATCCAAACTGCCCAAATTGTGAGAATTAAGTGGATAACCTGATTTTCAAGCTCCTTGAAGTTTTTGTGGAAGAATAAGACCCAGTTTACTATAGTTTTATATTTCGTGTTTGATTATGTTGAGTCTATTCTTTTCAACTTATTTGAACTTTTCTAAACTTATATATTTAGTTAAATTATATCTGGTCGATATTATCTAAACTAACTAAAAATAAGTTGAAGAAAACAGAGGTGTATTTAAATTTTGCCTTTTAGAAGAAGGCAAGAGGAGAGAAAGGACAAGAAAGTGTGAAGGGGCGAATAGAAGTCGAGAAAATGAATGAATAAAAATAAGAAAGAGAGTTATAAAAGAGAAAGAGGAGGCACCTCCTAAACGTCAACTACGTGATGCTTTTGAATTTTGCTTTTTTTATAATTGACAAATCAATCAATTCACAAATCACAATATATGCACCACTGCAGCAGCGCCTCGTCACCGCTATTTGTGCTTTGATTTCATGTCCCATGTGTTTTTTTTTTTTTTTTAAAATTTTAACTTTTCTTTTTGTTTTGTAAAAATATTTTTATTTTATTGTAAAAGATACTGTATTGTCATTTGTTTAGGTAGCCGCCAGAAAAATCCAATTTTTATTCCTCTTCATTCATTCACTCGTTGCCTTCTCGTCGCGTTTACTCTTTAAACTTGTTTTCTGTTCATTCAACTTTTTTTATTTTATTTTTTTTAAATAAATGTAAGTATATAAGTACTCATTCCGTTTTTTTAGGTGTAACATCGAACTCACAATCTCCGGGAATAAGATGTACTTGAGCATTATTGTGCTGGAGGCAGAGTTGGGTATGGGCTGAGCCGATATGAGGGCCAACTTAGCACGACAAGATTTAGGCTCAGCTCGACACAAGTCCGCTATGAGCACGGTGCGACATTACACAACACGAAGGCACGGCTAGTGGGCCGTGAGCCTTCTATGAACAACATCTTAAAAGTTTGGCACGAAGACGACACGAGCACGACGGGTCGTCCCGTAAGTTGACATACTCGATCATTTTGGTTAGAATTTCATAATATATAAAAATTAGTAAAGGCATGATGGTACGGCACGAGTCAGCCCAACGCGACACGTGGGTTGGGCCGTGCATGACTGTATATTTTATAACTTGCCCAACACGACACAAACATTTCTTGGCTCGTTATAGGCACGAGGCACGTGGGCTGCCCTGACACGTCACGTGCCCACCTTTAATTGGAGCTCGATACTAATATAAATACTCCAACCGTCTCAATTTAGTTGCTACATTTACTCTTTCACATCTTCCGATACACGATTTTAAATAAAAATATCTTGAAGTACACATCATAAAAAATTATATATTAAAAAGTACATGTTGAGACAATTAAACTAGATCCATCATGACTATAGACATGTTTGGTTGGACTCTTTTTAATAGATTGGAATGGAGTTAGAATCAATTCCATCCATTCTATTGTTTGGTTGAATCATTTTAGTATGGAACCTCATACCCAATGGATTCTAAATCCATTCCAACCCACTAGAATTCCATACCCACCATACCCCAAAGATTCAAAATTTATTCCAATAATGGTACATCCTATTTATTTTTATTTTTTTAAAAATATTGAATCCATTCTATTAAAAGATTGAATCAAACAATTTTATTTAGGTATGAGGTTGTGAATCCATACCACCGTGGACTCTGTATCCATTTCATATCATTCCCATTCAATGTACCAAACACACCCTCTATTTTTCCCTACACTTATAAAATTAGAAGTAGTACCACGTGTGAACAGTGCTATAAGTCAAAATGTAGCAATTAAATTAAAACGAAGAGAGTACTCAGTAATAAATCGTACTCCCTCTTTTTTTTTAGATGTAACACTTCACTTTTCACACTTGCCAAGACACAACTTGGACTCATAATATCTCTAAATAGATAAGTGTAAAAATTATATATTTGGAAAGTATATTCCGAGGTGAATCCAACAAGATCCTACATGACTATATTTTTCTTTATATATAAGTAACAATTAACGGTCAAAGTATATTCGAATGAATAGTGTTAAAGTCAGAGTGTTACATCTAAAATAAAACAGAAGGAGTAGTAAATGAGGAGAAAAAAAAAATAGAGAGTGATGTAATTGTTGATTTGTTGGTTAATGGTTCCACGTGATTGATGACGTGTTGGGCATTGCACTACATTTGTTTTTTTTTGTACGACTTTGTTTTCCCGCATCGCTTGTGGACCCCAAGAGATACAAGTTTCTGTTGACCTTTTTATTTTTCTTTCCAAATTTTCTTAGCCATTTGTGGATTTACTGTTATATTTACTCTTTCGTTTTCAATTTTTGAAATTTCCTTTCTTGTTATTCCTCTTCTTCCTATTCTTTTGCATAATTGCGTTAGCATCAATTTATCCAAGGTGGTTTTTAATTGTGTTATTTGTGCAAGTCTGATCTGCGCGACTTATAACCTGTTTACTTCATCTTAAATTCAATCCAGTTATGTTTAGCTCTCAATTTCCTTATCTTATAAAATATTACTTTCAGTTGTATTCAGTCCAGTCCGGTTCAGTTCAGTTCAAATGCATGTATTCAGCTAAAGTAAACAAGCCCTTAACAAAATTCTCGTGTATGTACTACACATTTACATAGTGTGAACGCATAATGACAAGATATTAAAAACATATATTTTAAAACAGAAGTCACCAATGAGTCTTTAAGGGTAAATATGTAAACTTTAAAGGAAAAATGAAATTTAATAATCCCACCTTTTGGTGCTCTGCTCAAAATAATCTCACCTTTATATATCAGTTGCTTGAAATAATACCACCTTTAATTTTTTCTTCTCAAAATGGACCGATTCTAGGTGATATAGTCCATTTTAAGCAGATGATGTATAAATGTGGGATTATTTTAAAATAAATTAAAGGTGAGATTATTTTGAGCAGACCACCAAAAGGTGGGATTATTATTAAATTCCATTTTTCCAACTTTAAATGTAGTAAGATAAATCAATTTATCAATCGTGAGCCAGTTTTATGGATTCTAATGCAATAATATGTATTTGGCCAATAATCATATCCTCATACTAGCTTATAGTGGTCTCTACTCGGATTATAAATATCATCTAATTTACTAACAATATAGATATTTATAGATTAAAGCACAAAAAAATTTAATCTAGGTAGGTTCATCTGATGCACAAGTTAATTATAAACTTTTTTTGATTACTTGAAGTTAATCCATATTAAATGGCCCCTAACGGCCCTAAA
Source organism: Salicornia ramosissima (assembly GCA_951394345.1). Taxonomy (NCBI): domain Eukaryota; kingdom Viridiplantae; phylum Streptophyta; class Magnoliopsida; order Caryophyllales; family Amaranthaceae; genus Salicornia; species Salicornia ramosissima. Next base: position 8,564,147 of record OX596238.1, on the reverse strand, counting down.
CTTTTTGTTAAAAAAGTTATCAAAATACAAAGTCAAATGATTTTCTTTGTTAGGTGGTGGTGCAATCGCAAGATTGTTGATCTTTTCTCCTGCAAACTGTTATTATCTTAAAACAAATACCATAAAACACTTTGAAAACTGGTTAACTTAGCAAGTTAAAATTACTAATGTAGGCGGATCTGGTTGAAGGAGGAATGCATGTGGACAACTGGTGTTTAAGGTATGGTTATAGTTAGGGATAATAATGAGCCTGACCTGTTTGCTAATAATTCGAGCTCGTCAGCCTGAGTTCGAGTTTGGCTCGAGATTTTAAAAGAGCCGAGCTTGAGTTGTGTTAAGCTTAGCTCGAAAAGCTTATGAACAAGCTCGATTAAGAATATCGAGTTGGTGTCGCCACTTGCTAGCAAAAGGGGTGGAGCTGACAAAATTCGAACTCACAATCTTGTAGTTAAAGGGTGATACTTAACTAGTGTACGTTGTAGACTTCTAGCGCAAGATGCTCTCTATTCATCTTAACTCTTGAGTAAGAATTTGTGTTCTACCTTCGTTTTTGTTTTTAAGTCACTACAAACCTTTATGCACAACTTTTGAGAAATATATTTAAGAGTGTAAAAGATTAAAATAATTTTTAAAATTTTAACACCGGTAACCTCTAATCTCCATCTTGCTTGTTTTTAAATTACGTTAATTAATTTATACATTTACTAATCAGGTATTATTTTTCTCATGGCAGTGGTAATGTCGTTTACTTATATATGGTGGGACCCAATTTTTTGTTGAGATTTATTGATTTAGAATATAAATGTATATAATTATGAATATTAATAATACTAGACGTAGTATTATGTGTTTTGAAGTTCGTAATTATGCAAAGTTTTTAGCGATGTAAGTCGTTGAACGTTGAGGTTAAGTGCAGCGATAACAGTGGAAAATTGCGAATAGTGACTTAAGGTCGCGACCCGCGAGAATAGTCTGAAGTGCAAAAAGTGCACAAAAGAGGCAGAAGCATCTCGCGACTCGCAAGCCTGGTGGTTTTGCGTCAGTTTTGCCTGGTTTTTTCCGGTTGCGTTGTGTCGGTTCAAGGCAACTGATGTGCATTTTGGTTAAGTTATAATATAACTTACTAAAACAGAGAGGTTTTTTAAGAAGTTACATTCATACTTTATCTCTTCCTCTTGCATACACTTAGGGTTTTTTCCTCCATTGTTACAAAGAAGTTTACACATACAAATCCCTTCTTCATTTCGTAGTAATTGAAACAAGGCTCGATTTCTACGGTTTCTTGTTGTATCTTGTTAACGAATTTCCTGCAACTCGGCTTTTATATTGGGTGGAAATATTGTTTTCAGGGAAGTGTCATCCGACATGCCTCAAGTGATTGTCATACTATTTACCCACAAATTTCCAACTTTTTTAAGGAGTAGTAATCTGATTTAGGATCACTAGTCAAAGACTCAAAAAAAGGCGAGTGATCAAAATTCAACAAGACAACAACGATGCTACTTGCTAGGAGCATTCTTATTACTTACTCCGTATGTCTATTGTCTTAATTCTTAAACAAAGTGTTATCTAATTAACACCAACAAAGGGTATGAGACAACATTTATAATTAAAAAAACAGATTAAAAAAAGGTCACAAAAAAAAGAATGGTGGTGAGAAAAGTTTCCCATGAATTGTCTTTAGTGTTACCATATCAGATTCGATTAATTGAACAAATAGAAAGTCAGAGAAAAGAATACATTCCACCTGTCCTTTGAAGTTTATGTCCTGGATCATATGACTTGTTATATTTAACTTTAGAAACGTGAGTGTTGATAAATTTCTATTGGCTCGATACAAGCCTACACAAAAGGAGTGTTTGACCAATACAAGCCCGACAACATTTAATTTCATTCTTTCTAGAGCTGATTAAAACCAGCCCGACCCGATTTTTTGTGGGCTTTGGGCGTGAAATTAGGACCGAATTCGGGTTCGGCCCGATTTTTTTTTTTGTGCGGGCTTTGGACACTAAAAATTAGGCTTTTAGTTAATTTTTTAGGCCCGTCCCGAAAAGCCCGTCAACTCCGCACTAATTTTTTGGGCTTTGGCAAAGAAATTCGAGCCCGAACTAGGCCCAGCCCGAACCTGGCCCGCTCTGTGGGCTTTATTTTATCCATTGAGCCCGGCGCGAACCCGGCCCGACCCATGATCACCTCTAATTCTTTCCTATCTTTCGATGTGGGATATATGTTGTATAACTCTCAATACCCGTCTCACATGTGAATCATCTTCAATCTTGCAATTTGGATATGTCACAAACAATCTGTTAGGCCTCTGGATTTTTAACATGAGGTTGACAGGCCCATACAAAGGGTAAGCAATTCGATTGGACTACTTGCTCTAAATAGAACTTCAAATATATTCTATCTTACATTTAAGGTGTGTTCTTTTCATGAGATTAGAATGAATTAAAATGGATTGGAGTTGATTAGATTATTGGATTGGATTAGAATGAATGTGTGGGATTGGAATAGATTGGAAATGAATGGATACGAATGGATATGAGATGAAATTAGACTAGAATGGATTGAGATCGTAATCTCGTGAAGAGAACACACCATTGATAGACCCTTCTAATAATGGACAAGAATCCCGTTCAGTCTGATATCATCTTTCACTAGATATTACACCCTCCAAGGCACCGATTTGACCAGAATCGAAGTACTACATGACCAAAGATGAAAAAAGCACAACATAGCAAGAGCCGACACGACAAGTCGACAACACACTACTATGTGCGTCATGTTGTGTGATGGGCCTTGACCACATATTTAATTTCAAAGCACCTTATGATAGGACTCAGAATGTTAGCTAGGATAAAACAAGGTAAATTTTAAAAAATTTAGCTTAGACACACAAGCACGACACAAAGGCACGTGGACTAGGCCAGGGCCTGAGCAGACCTTTCAAAATTGGGACACGATCCGCACGACACAACATGAGGCTTGGTTGTCGGCCATCAAATCTGACCCCAAATGCACACAAACTTAACGCAACACAATATAGACATCTGTTTTTTTATTTTTTTATTTTTTATTTTTAATGATTAATCAAGAATAGCAGTGACATTATTGGGGAGGACAATACAATGAAAGTGTGAAATCATGGGAATGACAAAAGTTAAATACAAAGTAACTTTGCCGAAATCCTGGGAATGATAAAAGCAATAAGAAGTGTGAAAGGTAGAGTGATTGGTTTATAATCAAAGCAAAATTTAAAAATAAGTACTCCCTCCGTAACATATTAATGACAACGATTAGACATTTTTCCTCTCTACTTTATGTTAAATCGTTACTATTAATATGTTATAGAGGGAGTACTAGTTTTTAAATAAATAAAAAATGAATTTTGGTAGCACTGATTTGATTTTGAATTTTTGATCTAGATATAAAATTCTTTATTCTTTTACACCATATTTGAAAATAATGCCTTGCCAATGATAGTATGTCCTTCACTTAACATCACACAATTACCACTCTAGGAATTAGGATCACAATTTATAAGTGTGTGTGTGTGGTGGAGATAGTGCCTTGCTTTAAGAGGCTTTTCCCCTTTCCACACATAAATGTATAGAATATGCGATTTTAAGATTCTTCGTTCTTTTCCTTGATGTGCACTAACACAATCTTGTTGAAGCATATTTATGGTATAAATACCTAAAATACGAGTAATATATTTGACCACATATCTCAAAAAGAAAGCTTTTGTAATAAGCATTATTCTCTCATTTCATTTGTTCCCTTTATTAATATTGCCTCAAAGCACTAACACCAACCACAATATTACATAATCCAATTCACATGAAGAATGTAACTTTTGATACAAACCAACAACATCTTAATGTAGGCGGAAAAAAGTTTTATTGTAACCTCAAGTTCACAAGTTCCAATCTTAGAAGTAATTCGTCGATGTTAAAGCTAATCAATGTGGGTGCAATTAAAAATTTGTAAGCTTTGGGAAAAAAATTTCAATCCAGGCGCGTCACTAGTCCTTACTTAATTCTATTTACTTACGGGCTTTATTTTTAGGTGCTGACATGTAGTGTTTTTTTTTTAGTAGTAGGACTCTAGTCCAATTCCACTATCAACGTTACAAGTCCAAAACAAAAAAGAGTAAGTGTGTGCGCACGCGTATGTGTACGTGTACACACGCATACTAAAATAGTCTTATTATGTAATCCTAATTCTATGTGTAATGTGTGTGTGTGTGTGTCAGAAATACACTACTAACAAAAAAAATTCTAAATCCAGTTTCATCGTCTCAAAATATGAGTAAACTTGATTTTTTTTAATGAAAAATATGATGATTGTTAATGCAAATCAATAATAATAAGTATACTAGAATGATCTCTTAAATGGCCCGACCATTTTAAAAAAAAAAAATGTTATACTTCGTACTAAACTATATTAATGTTGATATCACCTAACTGACATTATTACGTAGTTTACAAATCAATGCACATATACTACAATAAATTAGTAAGTGCTTCAATCAAACTATCAAAGGATATTTGCTTTATTGGCCAAAACATTGACTTAATTTTCTAAGGGATACGACTACACGGGTTCAACACTCCCTTCATCGTCACAATTGCTACCTAATTTATTTTGTGATAAGACCTAAGGGCATGTGAATAGTAGAAACTCCCATAAAAATTTTAATTTCATATGATTTTTTTTCCCCTAACATTGAACAAAGAAGCATCATTGTTTATGACTATTAAGCGAGAGATGTAAGTGCATGTACATTGCTTCATGATTAGTAATGCTACAAACGAGGACAAATCGCACTCTGACACACTCCATTCTCACTAATCCCAAAGACCTTTTTGAATGGACTAAACAAAATAAAGAGAGACAATTTTGGATGGTTCAGGACAACCTCACCCAACATTCCCACCATTATTCTCAACCCACTTGATTAAAATTCATATTCTTTTGCTTGATCAACAACCAAAATATTCTTTCCCAATTTCATCTTCTTTAGTATATTAGCTAACAATCCTAGCACGGATGGTACATTTTTTTTTTTTTTTTGAAATTTCGTGGTACATTATATAGTGTTACTTTTATAAAAATAAAAAATTTCTACTAATATCACTCAACTTGGTTCTTAATGAATTTCCTAAGAACTTGTTATAATATGGTAAGACACTATCACGCAAAAATCCCAACAAATAAACAACACACACAAAAAAAAAAAAAACGCTAATTTTTGTTTCTCTAATGACTATTTTTTTTATGTTACGTAGATACAAATAAAGTATCTACTCCATCCGTCACATATTAATAGCAACAAGCCAACAACTGGATAATTTATCTCTAACAAATAATACCAAATGTTGCTATTAACATGTGACGAAGAGAGTGCTTGATATAGGTGTCTATATGGCAAACTCGACCATTTTGAAAAATAAGAGAGTCAAGTTCTTAGTTAAAAATGAAGTAACAAATATCTTGTCATATCCAATACGACACGAGTTGACATGTATTGAACATGTCAAAGTAACATAGATTATTTCCTCACTTTGGCATATCCTTTCAACTTCATTCATTGTCCTATTTAAACAACTAGTGAAACATCATGGCTCGAATGCAGATGACTAAAGGGTTAAATGTCTAAAGAAACACAAAATCATCTGATAGTAAATAAAAAATTACAAAACTTCAACAGAGTTGATGGTACTTTTTTTTCCCAGTCCGTGTATGGTTTTAACTTTTAACAGCAAACAAACATCATTAGTCATGGTAGAAATTACCACCATAACATGGATTCATTGGAGTAATAAGATATCAATGAATCAATGGAACACAATGAAATAGAAAGGGTAAATATAGGAGTGTTTGAGATTGAAAATATACAAGGTGCTGTTAGAAAGAACCCATGTTGCTCTCCTCTACAAATTGGCAACATGGGACTAGTTATCCTAACATACAGATTGGAATGTCTAACCTTGAATAATCTCAACCAATGTTATACCAGCAAATACAAGAAAAAGAACACCTCCCACATATGAAATGGCCTGCACATCAAATTTGAAACATATCATGTCTCAGTATAAGCCATTTAACAAAAGAACTTGTTGAATAATTTTTCAAAAGGAGATGAAACTAAGAGTTGGACAACAATATTATCACTGTTTCCATGTTTGTGAAAATCATGAATATTTTATTTTTTTACTACTTCCACCCCAATTTAGTTGCAACATTTACCCAAAAAGGAAACTACACATTAGTTGCAACAAATGTTTTCTTTCTTAATTAGGTAATCATTTTTTCCTATTTCTCTCCATCACATAATTTTTTTAATCTCTTTCTACCCATTTCAAACAAACACACAATTTTTGCCTAAGAGTCCATGTCCGCTCCTTTGTTGCAATTAAATTGATACTTTATAAGAAAAAAAAAAGATAATTTTAAAAAAATGAACACTCACTTTTTCGGACAGGAAGTTACCCAGCAATGATCCCCCAGCAACAGCAAGCTGCATTCAGTGGTCTTAGTGAGTACTTGAGACTTGAAATACATTCAGTGGTCTTAGTGAGTACTTGAGACTTGAAATACATGATAACAAGTAAATTACTTCACATTATTAATGATTAATTCAGTGAAATTAACAACGCTGTAGGAGGACAGAATTTGAGGAGATTCTAGTTCTTGGATATGTTTCCAGATTGTTTTGAAAAACATATCAACCAGAAAGGCAACAATGAATATATAGGTTGTCTTTGTCAGCAGACTCAGCACTGTGTCGCATCACATAAAGTTGGATAAAAAACAATACTGTTGATAAATTTTGAAATAAAAATTTAGAAGTGCTGAATTTGTTTACTAATATTGTAAATTGGAATATTTATATACCAATGTTGCAGCTCCATGACCAGCAAGAGCTCCACCTATGACTCCAAGAGGTGATGAGGCTGCAGCAAGTGCTGTACAGGTAAAAAACAATAATCAATCATAGATAATATTAAGAAGAAAAACAAGTCTGACAATGGCATTAACAGGCAAGGATGAGGCATTGAATTTATTATTTCACTAAGCCAAAAAGGGAAGAAATATGCTACAATTACATAGTACATACATCAGATACCCTGTGTAGACATGTAGTATCAAAGCAGAAGCCTCTTTAGAGGTGAGGCAATGTTGATGTTAATGATATATCATACAAACAGAGCAGAAAATCTGCACCTTCTAGCTAAATTCTGTAATTATAGACAATAGCTCACCTATTGTTGAGAAGAATGACTTGTCACCCCATTCAGCGACAAAAACCAATGTAAATGTACTAATGATTGTGCCAGCAGCAGCTAAGATCCCAGCGCCATTTCCAGAAAATTCTGAAACTGCTAGCTCAGCCTAGTTTAAAAGGCAACACAAACTCTTATCTTTAGCATTATGTTCCTTGTCCATTAGAAAGAACAAAGACTGTTAATCAAGCAAATGAGAAGGCCCAAAAATAAAAATGAAAGTAAATGGACAATAAACCGACACATGCAAAATGGCATCCAACCTGCAGATAAATATGCAATAGGAAACTGAAGTACTTTGTTTAACACAGAATCCTTGAAATAGAACATATAATACACCAACTCTACATAAGTAATTAACTACCTCTTTCTGTTCATCTTCTGCCTTTTGACTATCATTTGAAGTGGCATCAATCAGTGTCGTGACTCCAAAATAAACCTGAAGGATTGACCCCCACAAAAAATCTTTAGTCCACATATTCTATGTGCTGCAAATAGCCCTAATTTCAAGCCAAAAAAATCAACACTTACAAGAAGACAAACAGCAGCAATATCATCTATCGGCAAATCACTGCCGCCAAAACTGCAATTTAATTGATCATTTACGAGCTATTGTAAGAAATTGTAATGAAATCACAGCATGGTACCCAAATTTGCTAATTTCCCACGACAAAAGAATCCGAGTGTATATCCAATTATCCATGCAACAAGTATTATTGCAGAATTATTAAGATCTAGACATCTAGTTGCATATGAAGTTATACTGACTCATATCACTATAGGAATTCAGCAAATAAATTATCACGCGCTTTGAAAGGTTTTAGCTTAATAATAAAAGGGGTATCTAGTTTCTAATGATTATTATCCAAACCTTCCACATTACCTTTTCTCATTTTTTTTAGATAAATCCAATGTAATAGGTCCCCAAAGACAACATGAGCATGTACATGAACAATGGCCATCAGTAAATTTCTAGAACAGCTTTATGAGTTGTGATGCCTATATTATATCATAAAATCAAATTTTACCTGAAAGGTAGGGCATCATCAATAAAGTGAAAAGTCCTTCCCAATATCACTGATATTACAGTCATGATCCTGTTCAAATAACAAATATCACTGCCAATTAGAAGCCAAATCATATCATAAAGAAGAAACGTTGAAGGATTTCAACTAATTTCAAGTAACTTTTACTTCCTTGTGGTATACTTATTCCAATAGGTGGTATTAGACAGGTAAGATTGTAAGTTTACAGAGATCCTGCCCCTTAAACTATTCACATAGTTTCAACTAGAAATTCCAAGAATCATGAATTCATGATCAAATGAAGAATGAAAAACATGGATGAAAAGAACACCATAGCACTATAAATGACAAGGCAACATACCCCAGTGCACCAAAAGTGCCGGTGAAAACAACTGTTGCAGAATTTCTGGCAGCTAATAATGCCTGGACAAGGAATGAATTCGATAAGCTTGTGATCATGAATAATTGAAGGTGATAATAGAGTTCAAGACTTCAAGACTTCAAGATTCATAACATAGAGGGTATGCATTCAGGCGAAGAAGCAGAATAATAGGTTCTACCGTTTTAGTGCACCACGTGAGGGGATGAATAATGGGAAAAGACAAAAGGAAAAAAACCTATGTAAACAGGACCAATGAGGCACCCAATGGGCTGTTTATGCTTACCGCAATAAAGAAGGTTTTGTCTCCAAGTTCAGAAAAGAAGATCAACAAGAATGCCTGCAGATGGACATATATCAGCTACATTACAAATCCAACATGAGACACCAAAATGATCGGAGTGCTTCAATAGAAAGGAGATATGACAATGGGGACAGTAAGAAACCATGACTATAGATACAAGATGGAAAGTATATTTCACATGTATTCTCCATTACGGAGAGAATGAGAAAATCAAGAATATGGCTTTATTTTCTTTTGTTCCTTGGAGGAGAGTTTTTTTTTTGTTTTTTTTTTTTGGGGGTGCTCCTGGAGAAAGTAATCCACAGATTCAATTCTAAATAATAGTCATACAACAGGTAACGAAACAACTTTGATTGTTTTGCAAGAGTTTATCTTTGGGCAATTGGGCCTAGAGAGTTTTAGGAAAAGGAAAGGAAATTAACAACCTAAATCCCCTTTGTTGCTGTTTGTTAATCCAAAACAATCATTCCCTTTCCACCTCTCATTCCCCTATTTCTCTCTATCACCATTCCCAACCCCTCCCAAGGGAATTCCCCCCAATTGCTCTTAAGTTTGACTAACCTTGACCACCCATCCCACACCCACCACCACCAAAGAAACCCACCCACCCACAGCTCCACCACCCAAAAACCCATCTCACCAGTCACCACCACACCACTGACGAACCCACCATCCACCATCAACAAACCCACCACCCACTGAGAACCCATCAATACCCAAGAAACCCATCACCACTGCACCCACCACGGTCCACCTCTAACCCCTTTCTCTCTCTTCCATAAAAACAACAACCACCACCATCTCATCATTCACTACTGGAGCTCAATTATTCAACTTTCATGCCGATTTTTGTGATTGCTTCAAAACCGGAAAAGTGAAAGCAACCACTCTTTCTTCCTATGTTTTTGTTGCTATTCAAATGTTCAACTCTCTTATTGCTCTTCTGAAGATGGTAGCCTTTAACAAATGGTGTTCGTTTTGCTGGTTTTTCTGCCAGTCATTTTAATTGATGAAATAATTAAGTTTGTTGGATGGTATTATGGGAATAGGACACGATGCTGGTTTTTCTTATATAAGAGAGAGGGGTTGGTGGTGGTTGTTTGAGTTTTGATAGATTTATTACCAAACATAAACAATGAACAAAGGGAGTTCTATATTTTTTCCTTTCCTAATCGTTTGTTTATTCCTTTCCTGTCCCTTGTATTAAACCAAACAACCCCTAAGTATATATTCAAAAGATACCTAGTTGAACAAGAATGTAATATGAATGCAGATTGAAAAAGTTGCAGGGAGATTTTCCTAACTGAAGCGAAACCTGTGCTAATGTCACTAAGGTCCCCAAAAAAGTTGGTTGACTGCAAGCTGTCTATAAAATTTGACTTAGCACTTGCTTCTTCAGAACCCTGGACCGTGAGTATCCCAAAGAGAAATACAAACTTCAGCAATTGCTGAGTTGATTTATAGGAGGTTGGTTTGTTCATAGCACCAAAATCCTCATCTGCTTTGTACAGATATGAAGTAGATTGCAGATCTGAAGCACCAAAATCATATTGATCCTTGCACAAGTCTACAGTTTTATGGCGACTCTTATCTTCATCGAATTGGCACTCCTGCAATATATATCATACATTATTTATGGAAATAATTCCGAAAATTCATTCAACGCATACAACACAAGCTAATGAGTAAACTCATAGTATTATGGTATTGAAATTATAGATGGAGTTTTGATGCAAAATACAAGAGAAAAAAATCCATTCCATTACAAATCTGAAAAGCTAGACGACTACAATTCCCAGAGGAAGGATCACATCGACATTATCCTTATTAAAATAAGAATTCACTATTGTCTAAAATCAGAGAGGTCAGCCACAGCAGCAGCAGCATTTTAAATCTCGCTAGAATGGAAATATATAGTATAGCCATCATTTATTTAATGCCAACTGTGTTGAGCTACATCAAATAGTGGTAGCCCAATACAGGATATTATGTTGGTATTGAATTCACATGTAACTGATTCAGTTACAATGCCTTCAAAGTACAAATGCACGAAGAGAGACAAAGGGACCTTTGCATTGTTAAAATGTGGTGATAATCTAATTACTGGTCAAATCAGATCCATCCACGGATCATATTTAAGAGAAGCATAAAAAAATTACACCGTACAAAAACATTACTCCACACATTTTTTACTTTCTCAGATTTCTGTATCATCTTTAGAGTGGCATCTATCTTAAAAAACAATTAGTGATAATTTTACAAGGGGAATACCAAACAATCAAAATTTGTCAGCTTTTCACAAGAGAGATCAAGCAAAAGCATGTAAAGAAAAGTTACAAGTTCATTGGACTCTTGCCATGCTTTTTGCCCAAACAGACGAAAATTTACTTCCTGCATAGATTTGTACGGCTTGCTTGGAACCCTGCAAGAAATTATTTGAACTTTAGCCCAATAAATTAAGGTATATTGTAAGGTCTCTAAACTATTCAAAAGTGGGAATGATGAGAAAGCAGACAGGCAGAGTCAGAAGATAAGGTTAGGGGTTATTTTCAACTCCCTTGGAACTTATGAATGAAATTCGAGTTTCGTCTAAGTTTGACAAGTTTATGTTCTTTCTCTCTTAACTCCAATCCATGTCTGTATCTACACAACCCTAGTTTAGTGCTATAATGATATTTCACTTACAAGTTTGGATGTAGGCTTCCCTCAATACCTAATGGTCAGACTACTAATAAGCAGCCAAGCAAACCTAAGAATAAACTACAATTGAAATTATTGAATTGCTCTTACAAAATGCAGTACTTTTGGATTTGAAAATGTACCTATTCTATGCAATATATTTATCAAGTTAAGGCAACACAAGTCCACTTTTTAAATTCATCTATTTAATCATGTTAACTTAAGACTTCATTTTACAGTCTTAGTTCAACTTTCTCCTTTGCTGAGTTCAAAAGAAACGCGTCCCATATACAACTATGTAGAGGATTGTTCATCAAATTATTAATTTTAGGAAAATTTGTCAGAAAAGACCTTATAAAAAATTTGTTGTGAACAAAGACCTAAAACAAAAAAAAAGTTGCAAGGAGGGACCTTACCTCTATTTTCCGAAGTTGATTGTGAATTTTCGACGTTGACTCGCTATTTCCCTCCAATTTTCGACGAATAATTTCTTCTCTATTTAACCTTTCCTTTTTCATTTCACTATAAATTCATTTTTCCTCCACTCACCCTCCATTTTCCCTCCTAAATTCATCTACATAAACCCTACATTAACACTTCCTTCTAGCATCTAAAATTCTCTTCTTTTAAATTTGGGTTTCCTCATCTCTTACCCCCTTAAATACGAAAGGATTCGTGCAAAACTGGAGGAAAATAGTGAGTCAACGCCGGAGATTCACAGTCAATGTCGAAAAATAGAGATAAGGTCCCTCTTTGCAACTTTTTTTTTGTTTTAGGTCCCTGCTCACAACAAATTTTTTATAAGGTTTTTTCTCGCAAAATGAATGTTTTAAAAGGTCTTTTCTGACAAAATTTCCTTAATTTTAAGACCTTTTCTAAATTTCTCACAAAAGAGCAAAGCAGTCTTCTGTTTTCAAATGTAAACTAGATAATAAATCAGCCAAATGTGCATTGAGAGATGCCAGAGATCCATTATTTATATAATTATACGCTAAGAACGGCCAATATTAACACTATTTTATAAAAACTACTATGAATTAAGTCTAGCCTTACCATACATCTGTTATATGAAAGGCATACTCAGTGAATAATAATTCAACCATCACATGATAGTTGTACTGTTTCTATCCTCACTCTGAACTTATTATCAAGTTGAGCTTGTGAGTAAAGAAAAAAAAAGTGACCATAAGCTTCAAAAAACATTTGAAAAAGGTGTTAACTATTAACTTTACGCAGAGTGGCAGACCTCCTAACTTAGTATACATGGGCAGTGATTCCATACGAAAGGAGCATTTTTATAATCAACAACTTACTTCTGGTTTTAATGTCTACAAGAAAGGATGAGTTCATCCATTAAACATATAAAAAACTCTATGCCACTAGAAATAGAAAAAATAACTTCCTCTATCTCATTTTGTTTCTTACATATCCATTTTTGGAGTCAAAGGTTAAAATTCTTAAGTACGAGTAAATCTCATTTTGTTTCTTACATATCCATTCTTACTTCCTCAGTATCATAATGTTTGTTAAATGTAGAATCTTAAGTACAAGTAAAGGGAAACTTTAACTATGAAAAATCTTCATTATATATTCCCTCCATTTCTTTTTGTTGTTCCTATTCACTATTAGAGAAAATCTTCTAAATTTCACTCCATATATAAGACAAAAATATAGTAATGTGCGATTTTGTTTGATTCATCTAAATGAACACATTATTAACAATTTTTTTTGTATAATCTTTACTAATGTTTAATCATATACTAAGTATAATGGTAAAAAAACGTGTACCGACAAGCGTGCACCATCAAAATGGGAACAACAAAATGAAACATATTTTAAGTATTAAAAAAATTCATATAGAATCTTATTACATTTGTCGGGATGCGGAGTTTTTTTTTTTAATAAAAAACAACTTAAATAATTCATCGGAAAGCATTGTGGATGATATTAATATTTAAACATGTGCATTATTAAGAAATATGCAAAAAGCAAACATACCAAATGTTCTTGAACCGGTTTTTTTAGAGCGTAAAGAACTCAATTGATTATTTTATTTTTTTTGGAACAAAAGGGAAGGTTAATTCATCAATTGAAAGTCATACGACATCTACAATAAAAATCAGTAACAACCAAATACATATCAAAATAGATCAAAATAAAATCAACTTTGACAAAACCTAGATCGCTATAAGAGATATCTGCTAGTACAGTCGCTCCTCTTTCACATCGCTGCTTCTTCATACAGCTTTTCGCGAGGGGTTCTATCGATCTGCAATAGTTTTGAAGTAGATCTTGATTCGATTCTTTTGAATGTAGTGGAAGTACAAAAATCAGCTGTGATCCCGCGCTAATCTCCATCAACAAATTAATTTCCAAAGAAAAACAAGCACATATGGCCGACAAAAGTCTCACAAAGGGAGAATGATAAATCCGATAAAACGGAATAATAGATCTCATAAAACAGAACCTAATTAATTAAGTCATACGAAAATCTCAAATTCAACACTGAACCTCTGCTCACTATTACTCAAGCTCAAGGCAGTAGATATGCAGAATGGAAGAAAGGTTAGTCCGGCAACTACTTTCACCTCCACTTCAGCTACTCCGTACCAAATTTCTCCATTAACCACACAATATAATTTATTTAAAAAATCCTCCATAAATCCACAATGCAGATACGTTTACAACTTCACACAAGTATAACAAGGTCTTTCATCACAGAGTTATAAGTTATTTCCTCAGTGTATACCACATTTCTAGTAACTTTCTCAATGTCACAGACTCACACATTTAGTTCTCTAGTTTCTTCCAAGCAAATCAATACAGAGTACCAAATTTTTTTTTTTTTTTTACAATCATATCTCAAAATTCAAGGTGATACAGCATCAGAACATCATATATATCAGCCATCAACAAATAAAAAATATAATACGACACTAACAATAGCTCATAACAAATTAAAAATCGGATCAACGGAGCAGTAGCGAACTCATCAAACATAAATCAAAACCTCAATTCATTGAACCAGAAAACAATAGAAAAAAAGAAAAGAACAATTCGAAATTGAGAATGAAACCTCCAATGAAACGAGTACGAAATTGAACGACGCAAGCTGAAAAGACTCCAAGTATGATGGAATGAAGTTGTACAATTGATAGCTTTTCTACTTCCAAAAAGTGGATGAGGAGAAGTTGACAGTGTCACAGTCTTCATTTTTTTTTCAATTATCGGTTTCTCTCTCTAGTTTCTCTCTCTGTTGAGTGTGAAGCTTTACTCAGTCACGACCATAGATGAGTTTGTGCTCCATATCCAAAGCTTCCAAAATTTGTGATCATTCATGATAGCGTTTTTGAGTGGATTGAGACGTTTTTCGTGTTTTCTTTATAAAACTTCTTTGATGTTCATGTTGTGTTGTGGCTAATGTTTATGTTTGTTTCGGAAGGTCCAATATGTATATGGTATGATGAAAGAGGTTAGTTTATTGTTTACTTGGGCAATTGGGCATTTAGGCCCAAGCCTTGTATCAATAGTGATTTTTAGGTGTAAAATAATTTTAGGTAGCGTTTGGGAAATCGGATTTCATTCCAATTTTTGCATTTTAATTCTAGAAATTGAAATTAAGCATTTGAATTGCAATTCCAAATTCTCAAACTTGTTTGGAAATCGAGAAATTGAATTCCAATATTTTAAATCCATGTACTTGTTTGAAAAACAAGGGAATTTAATTCTCAAATTTCAATTCTATGCTATTGTTTGGATAACCTTGCTATTGCATTCAACCAAGAATATGATATATTAGCAAATAAAAGGTGTTCAATTCTATTGTATTTCCCTCTAGTGGACCATCTACCATCAAAGACAATCTATATTATATAAGTCAAGGGGGAGTCATGGTGTCCCCCTCTAAAAGTCCATAATGCCCCTTAAAAATTTATTAAAAATCAAATAAAATCACTCTTATTTATTAAGGAAAGTTATTACAATTTTTCAATTTTTTTAAATTAAAATATTACAAAATATACAATTCGGAAAAATAAAATAAAATAATCAAAATTCATATTTTTGAATTCCCTATAAATAGATACCCATTTTAATATAATTTTTTACATAAAAATTTTACCTTTTTATTATCCTAGAAATTTGATAGCCAATTTTGTTCATTAATGTGGAATGGCTAGATGAAAGGGGAATTTTTTTTACGATAATGTGAATGAGTGTGAATTTATAAAAAAATTCAATTTCTCAAACAAAAACCTTCGATATTTTTAGAACATTAAAAATATCGTCGCACGCAAAGTGTGCACACAAGGCTAGTAATGATAGAAAGAAAGATTGATGATAAAAATTGTATTTATGACATTTTATCAAACAAGTAGAGTGCATGAATTTCCTTCTAAAATTAGAAGAGCAAATACAAAATTGAACAAAAAAAAAAAAATAGAAATTAAACAAAAAATACCAAATTTTAAATAAAAAAATGACATCAATTGAATGACAAGTACAGTGAAGAAAAAAGCCACAAAATAAATTGAAAATTGAACAAAAATGATACAAAAGGTTAGATAGCGTTGTAGATTAAATCAATATGAAAAAATGAACAAAAACATGGATCGTATTGAGTTGACATTGATCCTCATCATTGATAAAAACATGGATCATCTTTATCATCCTCTGTTGTTCCATTGCTAACATCACGATTTAATCTTCAATTTTGCACATTGATTTGCTAACATGATCTATCTTCAACATCTTCAAAATCGCGATTAAATGAAGCTCTGATGTTCCATGCCCTTTGATGATGTTGCAGATTATTAAATTAATATGGAAAATCAAACAAAAGCAGCATCATCATCATATTGAGTTGAACATCACTTAGTCAACGAAAAATAAAAAAAAACCATACATTATAAGGGAGAGGAAAAATCACTGAGTTGATTCGATCTGTTGAGAACAAAAATGTCAAGCAGATTTTTTTTTTTATTGAGAGCAGAGCAAGGAGAAAGAGAAGAGGGAGAGAGAACACATCGATCGTTTTTTTAGGTTAGATAGAAAGGATTTCAAATGACAGGCCCATATGTGGGAAATGAATGGGCTATTTTTAAGTAAGCATGGAATTAGTTTGGAATTGGTCCAATTACAATTCCAATTTCATTAAGCATCCAAACATTGGAATTGGGCCAATTCCAACATTTCAAATGAAATCCACTTTCCCAAACAGACCCTTAATTGAAAACAATTTATCATGGAAAACACATTTTTATCGAACAATTTTCATTCTGTGGTACCAAAGAAAATAATATTTTATAAATAAAAATAATATGCACCTAATAAAAAGCACGCGCTCGTGGAATGGGGTTGATTGAAACCATTTTCCTTCAAATTATAATATGCACCTAATAAAAAGCACAAAAGCAAATAATAAAAATGATTATGAATAATGCTCAAATTGCCAACGTTGTAATTTTATAGAATCGGAGGTAGTAATATATTAATTTATTTAACATTTAAATTTTCCAAAAAAAAATCATTTTATCATAATCTTATTACAATATTGTAATCTCTGATTTTGCAGTTTTTTTTTTATCAATAATGTAAATTCATGCAGTGGCCCACTTTTTCTCTTTTTGCAGAGTATAAATTGGTTACAATATTGTAACCTTTGATTTTGTAACTTACAACAAAAATAGGGAAACATGTGAACAAACCTCTTATTGTTGTTGCCCTTAGTAGCCTAGGTTTGTACTTGAATTTTTTTTAAATTTTTTTTCTTTTGAGAGTATATTCTTTTTCTTTTTTTAGCAATTCCATGCAGAAACCTCTGAATATGTTTGTAAAAGGCTCTATGAATGATGTGAATAAGTTTGTCTTATCTATTGTTGATAAACATGTTTGTTTGGAGAGATTTATATTAATAATTTGTTATATGAATAAAGCTCTTATAGGTTTGTTTTACTGTGAATGCCCTACAGATAGGTAACAAACATGCGTTTCAAAATGGTGGCAGAATACACATGTATAGATTTGAGTGTTTGACAGACACTGCATGTAGTAAATCCAGATTCACAGCTCTTTAGTGCAAGAGTACTCCATAACCAAAGTGCCAAACCAATCAACTGGAAGAAGAAGAAAGGAATAATATCTAGAAAACTAGTCCCTCTGTCCACAAATAAGTGCTCCATTTTGACCAAAAAACTCTCACAATTTTGGTCAAAATAGAGCACTTATTTGTAGATGGAGGGAGTACAATAATAACTTAGGCATAAGAGAACCTATTCACTACCAGAGTTAATACTCTGATACAGATTTTGCCACATACATTCTTTGTAATGTTTTAGCTAGTGAAACATCAAGCTATCATTTCAACTCAGTCAAATTATCTAAGCAAATCTGATAACTTTGGAGAAAAACTATTAAACCACATTCAGAATTTACAAAAGCTTCTTTTCTAGTCAAATTATCTACCCACCTATATGTATATATATATATCTAAGGACTTGTGAAAAATTATTCTGTTTCAGTCCCATCAGCTGGCTCTTCCTCTTCTAGTGATACCGGAGGCCTTGAATCACCACTGTACTGATGAATGACTAAAACTGAAGCATTCGTTGAGACGTCCTGTGATATCAACGTCCCTCCAATGGGGCCCAGTTCAGGGAACTCAGTCTTTACAGTAAGCCCATAATTAGCAGCCACCATACCTTCAGGTGATCGTCCCACCAAAACCATATGACACCGGCTAAATTCCTGAACTGCTTTGATGGTATCAGAGTTTGTTTTCACTACTCTTTCCTCATACTTAATTGACCCGTCTTTCGACACTTTTTCCTTAATTTCATCAATGACTTCCTCATCTGCTGCCTTGGAGTCACCAGGGCTGCTACCATCAATATCGATAGCCACAATGTCACCTCCTTCTGTGTTGGTGTCCGCTTTGAAGTTGACCACTATTAGGCTGATCCCCGGGTGCTCAGACATGCGTTGACCAAGAGCCAATGCCTCACGATCATCGGGCCCACCAAAGAAAAACACGGTGAAAGTAGAGTCTACATTGCTGGCTGACACGTGGGCGGACCCACCAAGGTCACGGTCTACTAGGATACCAACTGAGCAAGGTGCATTTTGTAGGACCTTCTTGTTGATTACTCTATACTCATGCCTTGTGGTTTCCAATGATCCATCAAACTTCTGGTGCTTGTGGAAGGGGAGTATAATCAGAGCAGCCCTCTTGCTTTCAGCACTAGCACATATATCTTCATGCATATCAGAGAAGTGGGAAATGGCGGTCATGGGCCTGATTTGGACCCGGCTGAGCTGCCCATATGCCTCAAAGGCAACCACAACTTGATCCGGGTTTGACTCTAGACCTTTGTTCCAGAAGGGAAGCCCGTTGTTTCGAGCTTTGTGGACCATCCGAATTGCTGAAGACCTCTCAGAGAGCTCCAAGAGATGCATTGCATAGACTGAGAGACCTTGCTTCTTCTCTGTTCCTCGGGCTGCTTCGATTAAGTTGATCATAGTAGGGATGCTCCTTCCACTGTGGAAGCATGCCATGATTCGGAGTTGAGAGCTCTGGTCTTTTCTTTGGATTGTCCTTAGTTTGTATGGATGACCGCTCTTAGCTGGTTTATACACCGCCATCACGATTGGTGTGGTCATAAAGGTTGTGACTAGAGCCATCAGAACCATGATTGCAAATGTTTGGTCATTTAACACCTATAATGATCAACCAAAGATTAGAGTCTACCACAAGATAAACAAGTGATTGAAACTACTAAATTTTCCATAGTAACCCTATGGCCCTGTGGTCTCACAAAATAGGTCAATATATTCCTGCAACCAAAGTAACCTAAATTAAAAAAAAAAAAGGGTTGGTAAAGCCCTATACTGAAATCAATCAATCAATCAAAGCCTTATTCATTAATAGGGTCGGCTACATGAACCAAAGTGATTATTCCGGGAGGTCATCCACATAGTAGGGAACGCCCCCACAAGATGATCATTTTGGCTCATGTCATAAGATGTGTCAAAGTTTTACGCCGCTGTCACAGGCTTACCGCAACCCTCCTCCTTTATTTTGAATTGAACTAAAAAAATCCTAAAGTCAAAAGTTGTGCTGAATTGAACTAAATTTGTTTGAAATTAAGTCCAAAAGAACGAGGCTCAAGTATATTTACCTATTTCGTTACATCTTATGGGTGCCATAGGAAATTCTCCATAAAAAGCAATACTTGTAGGGTTGTAGGAAAAAGAAAAAGATGTAATTAGTTACCTTTCGATCTTTACCGATGTTGAGGACAATGAGCTCAACCAAACCTTTGCTGTTCATCAGAATCCCAAGTGCAACGGACTCATTGAGAGGCACTTTACAAAGGCGAGACACTACAACAGTCCCAACAACCTTACCAAAACATGCAGTTAGTATAACAAGAACAAGTAGTCCCCATGATTGAGCTCCTTGAATAGTGGCTACATTAGTTTTAAGGCCACTTGAAGCAAAGTACAACGGAAGGAGGAGACCAGACACAAGATCCTCAACCTTTTCTACCAAAGCACCAGCGAAAGGCCCTTCCTTTGGAACTAGAATCCCAAGCACAAAAGCCCCGAAAAGGGCATGGATTCCAATAGTATCAGTTACAAACCCGGCTGCTAAAACCGCAGCTAAAGTGGCACAAATGTAAATCTCTTCCACTGGCTCACCATCTGGGCAACGCCGGTTCATCCACTTAAAGATGCGCGGGACTATAAGAATGCACACGCCAACAAATGCTGCACCACACATGAACACCCACAAAGAAATAAGAGGAGATTTTCCAGTACCAGAAAGAGCAATGGCTAGAGCAAGGAGAATCCAAGCTGCCACGTCATTGACTGCAGCAGCTGACATGGCCATACGGCCCATGTCAGTGGTAAGGAGCTTGAGCTCAGCTAGAATACGGGCTAAGACAGGAAAGGCGGTAATAGAGAGTGCAACCCCCATGAATACAATAAAGGGGCCTTGGCTAACCCCTTTTGAAATGGTTGCTCTAAGGACAAATGAAGTACCAATTCCCATAGCAAAAGGCAAAGAAATGCCTGCAAGTGCTATACTCATGGCTTTCTTCCCTGTACGGCGTAATGCTTTAGGATCCAATTCTAGGCCTACAAGGAACAGAAAGAAGATGAGCCCAAGGTTGGCAAGTGTGTCTAATACTGTCAGGCTTTTTGGAGGGAATATTGCTTGCAGGAACTTCTCACTACGACCAAAAGCAGACGGGCCTAGTAGCACTCCTCCCTGTTCAAATACCACATTGAAATCTCATAATCAATTCAATATCACTGAATATTTAGGCAATTATCATCTAGTTTTCAAGGTACAATAATGCAAAGTTTAGATAAAAGTACTATTTTCCCTTCATACGTGCAGATACCAAATACTTCCTTCGTTCCAAACTAACAACAAAACATTTTGCACGCATTTTGAGGAATAGATTTAAGAGTGTAAACGAGAAAATTAATCAATATTAATTTAATACAAACAAAAATAAGATTATAGGTTTACTTGTCTTAAATAAGCCCAGATTTACCCAAAGGTTTAAAGTAGTTCTTGTAAATTCTTAAATATATGATATGTAGATAGAGAGAGAGAGAGAGAGACATGAATAGATTGGAGAAGGTGGAAGAAGATTGTGATATGTAAAGATTAATAGGCGTAGCAACCATATGCAACCGTTCTTTAATAGTTTAAAGTTCTTTAATAATGCAACCGTTCTTAAATATAATGGGTGTACAACAAGTTTCCAAAAATACAGTATTAATAATGCACCTCAACCGTTCTTTAATAGTTTAAAGTTCTTTTACAACCATTATGGTAATTGCTAGATACTATAATGAATGGAGTTAATGTCTAGCTTTCTGGTTCAGAATGATTGGTAATTTTTAGATTAAAAGTATGTCCTAATGCATTTTGAAAAATAGGATCCCACTTTTTGTGAAAAATCTAACTATTACTAATTAAATTATGCCTTTTACTTTCCCTAGGTTTCTATGTATTACCAACAAATGCTAAGATTAATGCAATACCTTTTGTGCAATCATGCTTAAAGCAGTCTTAGAAAGACAAATCAGAGGCTCAAAGTAATAACAAAACTCAATCATGGAAAAAGTACTAACATTCATTAAACACTTTTTAGGAATCAATATAAGCCCTTAAACAAAAGCAATAGGCAGTTAGGCACTTGCTGAGATCATGAGCTACAAGAATATAGAAAAAAAGAGTTCAATATAATGAGTAATGACAACAATAAAATATTCTCAGGTGCTAATATCAAACAGATACTGTATCGTCTGTATGTACTTCATAATAAATTAGACAGCACTTAACGCTCAGGTCCCAATCAATACCGGACTAGGGTGCAATAAAAAAAAACACCACCTTTTTAGCATGAATTAAAAATGTAATCCCCACAAAAATAATAAGTAAACCCTAAAGTAGGAATATGTACCGGTCTCAGATAAAATGAGAGATACCAGGTGCCATATTTTTAAACAAAGCGAGAACTTGTAAATATGTCAAAGGCAGCATGCCAAACTCACGAATGGATGTGTGTCATATGTCTAGTAACTTCAATTTATTTACAATTATGCCATTGTGCAAAACAGAGAATTAGACAGATACATAAGCATATTTTATTGGCTCATGACCTTGTAAAATATGACAACTCAAATCTAAAAGTCATGAAATATATCCTCAACTACTCAAAAAATTCTTAAAGGAGGTAAAATTTTCAAACAGATGAAAACTTACAATAATCTCAGCGATCACACGAGGCTGCCTGAGAGGTCTAAGCAAGAAAGCAAGTGTACGAGTAAGGGTGACAACAAGGATGATCTGTATGATGACAAGGGGCAAGGCGAAATCAAGAGGGTTTTCTCCTTGGAAAACTCCGGTGGAGGTAGCCTGCATTGGCTTTAGGCAAGAAGTACCGTTATGAGCCATGTTGAGATCCGAAGGTCCGGATCCCTCTTTAGTACGTACTGCCTCTGTATATGAAAGATCAGATCAGACAAGAAGTTTGTCAGCCAAATGTATCCATGCACAATCCTAGATACGATGAACTTAGTATTTAAATACTTTGAATAATCATTAATTATGGTTACAAAATTGAAATTCCAAGAAAAATGGGAGGAATGAAAACGTCAAAGCAATATAGTGCACGAGAAAACAGATGATAGTTGTTAATGCAAGAAAAGGCATAATAAGAAAAACCTCTTCTTTTTTATTGTGTTTTCTGAAGTTTAAGTCACTGTAAGCATAGAGTCAAATACAAGCTAGGATCATGTGATCACAGCTAAGTGGGTAAAACTATCTTCACTTTTCTTTGAATTTTCACCACTATGCATATAGACTAGTCATGTAGACTCATTATCCCTGTGACTGAAACTGAATGCTAGTATTTCTTCACCATAGTAGTTCAGCAATAAGCATAGCATACATATCACAAGCTATCAAGAAACTAAACATTAGCTTTTCAAATCATCACCAACCATATTACTAATTAAGATACTTGTACTAAATAATCAACTAAGCGGCTAATCCTGTATACTAGAATTTATATCCTAGAATTTATATCCTACACCCGGGTGTATATATGTAATTATGTACACCATATTTATATTTTGCTCGTTTAATATTTACTTTATTCATTTAATATGCAAATTTAGAGAATGAATAATATATAGAAAACTAAAATACTAAATAAGTAATCTGAAATAATTTCATAAGCAAAAACATACGTGAAATAAACAAAACAGATATTGAATGAGCAAATGGGTGCGTAGTATA
This sequence comes from Salicornia ramosissima, assembly GCA_951394345.1. NCBI lineage: Eukaryota > Viridiplantae > Streptophyta > Magnoliopsida > Caryophyllales > Amaranthaceae > Salicornia > Salicornia ramosissima. Next base: position 8,540,650 of record OX596238.1, on the reverse strand, counting down.
CATGGGGGCTGACACATGATTTAGAGTATGTGTAGCACAATCTTCTAATCAAAAAACATATAACAATTAGTGATTTATTGAAAAAACAAGAGGAAATAAATAAATTATAGGATTTTTTGTCCCAATCTGCCTCAATTTATAAGGTCTTTGCGAAAAACTACCTTAAGAAACTAAAATTGTCCCTAAATACCAGAACTTTCTTAACCATTGTTGACCACTACCCAAGTGGTTTTTTGGCCTTTTGACCATGGTTTTCCGGCCACCAAAAGTGGTTTTTGCGACTCTTTTCCCATAACTTTTGTTTTTCTAAGGCATAACAAACCCAACAACACCAACAACAACTATAGTGGCAGAAGGAGAGAATAAAAAGTTGCTTGGGCAGTGGTCAACAATAGTTTTAAAAATTAAGCTAACCAAAAACAACGTCATGTACCCGGAAAACCACTTTGGTGGCCAAAAACTGTGGTCAAACAACCAAAAAAGCCACTTGGTAGCGGTTAACAATGGTTTTAAAAGTTAAGGTATTTTGGGATAATTTTGCTTAGTTTGAGACAAAAAAGATTTATTTTCAATCATATTCCCTTTTTAAATTTTTTTTAGGTGCATAGGGATCCACTAGAGGCAATGATGTGGAAGGGATTCAATCTTTTGAGACCACCAAGGATTAACTAACTAGCTACTCGGCTTTCATTCACCTAAAATAATAATTCTAATTAATTGTGCAACTATAGAAATATCTTAATACTTTGAATCCTTGATAATTGTAAGAGTATGTAGCAACGCATTTAATATTGGTTAACTTACTAAAACTAGAATATTCTTCATTTATTTGGATTCCCCTAAGCACATGATTACACAATTTACACCATGATCCTATTACCAATAATAGAATATTTTTCCTAATTCCACCAAAATATGATGGTGCACCGTGCACCGTGCACGTGCCAATGTGCCATTAGGTTAATGCCGTGTGCGCTTCTAGAAATTGACTAACAGGCTAAAACAACAACACCTCTGAACCTTTTCATTGAAGGCTTTGAAGTATTTAAAAAATAATAAATGTTGACGAGCAAAATAAGCCCTACATCGATGGAAATTGGAAAACCCAAAATTTTCCCTCTGAACTCAGTATTATATAATCCATATCTATAATCTATCTATAATCTATAATACATATTAAAACAAAATAGGCTGACATCATTTCCACCTCATAAAGAGGACATGTGTCATTTTTAACATTTAATTTTTTCCTTCCAAAAACTGCATTAATTATTTTTTCTTATCAATGTTATATTATAATTAATGTTTTGTTTTAAAAAAAAATTATAAGCCTAATTTATCAATAATTATGCGTAGATGGCGTACACCAACTTATACACATGACGTCATTTTATGCAATTGATGATGTTATCTTTGATATAGTACTACTACCATCTTTTAATGTTTCAAATATATTCTTTTAAATTATCAATATCACTATTATGTGTATAATTTATTTAAATCATAGTTATGACCATTGTTCTACTTTATTTTTTTTTTATTTTTTAATAATATTTATTAGTATGATCAAAATAATTTATTATTTACAAAATTTATAAAAAAAAATCGTGTCAACCGTGCATTACGGGCATCTAATCTAGTTTTATTTTATATTATAGTACTCCGTACTTGGTTAAAAAACAATATTAAGCTCGTCACATAATTTGCCCCTCAACTTTTTAAAATCCCCCGATTAAATCTTACTAATTTTAGTTATATGATCCCCTATAAAAATGTTAATATCCACTACAAAACAAATTATAACCTTAACAATGACCCAAAAGTCCAAAACCCTTTTGAAACATTTGAAAAGGGACACACGAGTTATTTTTAACTTTAATAAAGATATTAATGGTCAAACATGATTTTGAACAGAGATAAGGAAAGAAAACACTGCAATGTTTTGGGACTCTCCATGAAATAAGTGTGAAAATCACTTTGGGAAAATGTAAATGAGAAAATGTAAACATGTAAACATTACTAGGGGAAATGATTTTGGTACTCCCCAATTTGATTTTCGCACTCTTTTCCCTCTCACATGAATAATAATATTGAGGAGTGCCAAATCAAATTGGGGGATGCCAAAATCAAATTGGAAATTAATTATACGTCTAAATGAAATAGAAATTCTTATATACATTTAGATGTATGATAGAATTATTTTGCTCATTTTATAGTTTTTGCTTATTTTATAATTTAAAATGAGCAAAATTATTTTAAAAAAGAAATAAAATACATGTATTCACATAATGCTATGTACATTCTGATTCCACCACAAACTCCTAGATAATTTTTGGTTGTGAAAGTAAAAGGGATAGAAAAAACATATGTGGTATGTGATGGATAATGTGAGAGATAGAAAGAAGAGACTTACAAAAATAAAAAGATTAAAATTTTTGTTTATTTTGAAACTTACTTAAAACACAAACTGTTACATTTATTATATATATGTATATAAATACTAACCTACTAAAAAGGGAATTATTAGTCTAAATGGACGATTTGGAAGAGATTAGAAAGGCAATTAATAGCGGCAGATTTAACTTTTTTTTAACAAACAAACAGCGCTAAATACCCTATGCATGATCACAAATTTACAAGTGTATAACTACTTGCACTACACCTACACGCTGCGATTCTGCTAGTGCATTCCAATATTATCGGCTTTGACCATTAAACCCTCCAACAAACTCTGATCTCCACTTCCATGGCCAACAATCTTCCTTTTAAACATTCACAAATTCTATCACTGTACTACTATCTTAATTGAATTCCGTTTTTTAATTTTAATTTCTTTCCTTTTTTCAAAATTATTCGATACAAAAATGTGAAATCGTTCCAATTAAAAAGGAACAACAGAGGTTCTTTAAAATCAAATTTGTATTTTATTAATTAATTTTCAAAGAAATCTGAACGATAACTTCAATTGCCAATAAATTGATCGTTCTGGAAAAATAAACAAAATTTTCACAACTTGCTTGTTTGCATTACACATTCATAAAACTTGATTTTTTTTGACAAACTTTTTTTTAACGGCGATTACACTTAAACTTCACACTTGCCAAACAACCAAAAAAAAAAAAAAACGGAAAATTAAAGTAAATAAAATTCCACAAGTCATAACTCACAACAAACATGTTTTCTTCATACACTACCATCGGCACCTGAATTCAGTAAATTTGATTTTCTTTTTTTTTTTTTAAAAAAAAAACAATTTAAGGAGTTTTCAAAAACTGCATTAAATCATTGGCAAAAAAAAAAAGTTGTTTTACGACGATCAATCACCAATGCCAACAAAAACAAAAGAAAATTAAAGAGATTGAGTGAAAATAAATTAAACCTGGAGATTATGATGTTGATGTAATTAATCCAAATTGCGGCACTTATATCTTCAAGAATTTTTACTTTGTAATTGGAAATCTTCTGTGAATAAAAGAGAAAAAATGAAGAGAATTTTTTTTTTTTTTTAAAGAACAGAAAAGATGGAGAGAATTAAAGAGGAATTAAGAAAGAGAGTAAAAATTGTTTAAGAACAACTAATAACATTACGGAAGATTACAAAATTTCCTTTTAAATAGAACCGCGTACTATGAAAAGACCATATTGCCACTTAAGTAATTACCTTATTCATTGCACCTACCTACTACTAAAGTAGTAATCGAAACTCCGAAAATTATACGTAAGTAATAGTAACCGAAGCTCCGAAAATTATACATGTCGGCATTTTATTAGTTCTATTTTTTTTAATAAATAAATAATAAATAATTTTCGTCAAAATCCAAATATTTAAACGTGTCACAAATTAATATTTGTTTCCTTACTCGATTACATTATTTCATATAATGGTTGCTTTGTGTGAATTTGTAATTAAGGGCAATGTTGTTATGTTTCGTTCTAATATTATAAACTAATTGTGTTGTAATTTATTTTATTTCAATTTTTATTTACTCAATATATTCAGAAAAGCTATTATTCCTCTTAAAAAAAATAAACACGGGCAATTTTGACGGAAAAAATGAGCAAACAATGCCCATATATATAGATATTATTATTGTTAGCAGTTTTTGTTTTATTCTGTAACAAGATTATACTTGAAAATAACCAAAAATTACAATTTTATATTAACCTATGTAATTTTATTTTTATTAGTTTATAGTTAAGTTGTAATAAAATAAAAATAAAAAATTAGCTCGATTAAAGTTTTTATAGGTCATTTATGTCTAATTTGAGGTCAAAATTAACAAACAACATTATTGTCAATTTTGATCATAAATTTGATCCTTAAGAGGTCAAAATAACCCCAAGACTGTATTTAAGCATTTTTATAGCACGCAAATTAAAACATGTAAAATAACTTCATGGTTATTGGCTTTCAAAAAGCATAGGGTTTATATGTTTGGGTGGAAATATTCAAATGATTTCCCCTCAAAAACACTTGCTTGTTCATTAAAATCTTTAGCTAATTTTTCATTAATTGTTAAATACAAACTATACACAAAAGTTCTTTTTAGATTTACTTTGAAGATCATCAAAGTAAATTATTTTTCTCCATTATATTTCATTAATTATTTTACGATAACCCAATGAGCCTAAAGAGTCGAAATTAAATTAATAGAAAGTCTTGCAGTGTTTATCCGGATTGTCTCCTACATACACATAATACCACAGTTGAGAGGAATTTGGGAAAAATTATATAATTTTCTTTGTTTTTTTTTTAAAAAAAAAAAAAAAACAAAACTGAGATTAGGCAAAGAAAGATTACAATTTCCACCTAATTCCGGCCTTTATGACCTCACGGCTAGCCCAAAAAAGAGAAATGGAATAAGTTGGGCCGTAACCTACTTTGCTTAATGGATCAAGGCTTGAAGCAAATCAGGCTGAAATAGCTATATTTGTCAAATCAAGCCCAGATTTTGTTGAAAGCATGCAAGACCCAATTTTTATTTTGAGCCAATCAATATATTATATATAGAGGGTGTTTGAGAGTTAGAGGTTTGAGGGAAAAAGTGAGGTTTGATCAACTCAAAAAGCTATTTTTGGGTGTTTGATACTTGAAGGTTTGGAAGTGAATTTTGGAGTGAAAAAACACTTTTTCAAAAAGTTAGGAGCTTTTTGGAAGAGCTTATAGTTTTTTTGTTTCTTTTTACTCTGACACATCTAATAGCTAACCATTGTTTACCAAACACTTTAACTCAAACAACTAATATAATCAGTTAATCAAATTAGCTTTCACAAATAGCTAATCAAAACAACTAATAGCTAACTCCCAAACACGGCCATAAAAAAAAAGTGTTTTTTCCCCAATAGGTGATATGATTCAAGGGCTTATTTTTTACCTTGGTCATGGAGCGCTTACTACCAAGCTATACCCCAACTCCTTATGATTTAAGGGCTCTAAATCAGTAAATCCCTTAGATAAATTTTAAATATTTTCCTCACTTTATTGTAAGTAGTATTAGATATTTTCCAGATTTTTAATAGTCTTTAGTATTTTCATGTAATAAATTTTAGGAGATTGTATTTTTAAAGTTTTTAGATTTTATTGCAATTAGCTTGAGTTAATAGAAAAATAGAATTAAGAAAAATAAATTATTTTAAGATGTAATATTAGGAGTACTTGGGTATTTAAAGTTTTAAACCCTTCATTTGAATTATGAAGGTCAAATTAGTCTTGGTAGAGAAGGTTTCACGTTTTATCCTCCTTCCTCCTCTTCCATACTCCATCACCATCTCTATCAAACACCATTAACTCTTTTCCATCCCACCTTTCCCTTCTCCATCAAAATTCATCTATTTTACTCCATTTCACAATCTCATTCCATCCATTTATCATCCGTAATCTCCATCCTTCCACCAAACTATCATCAATAATCCATCCAAATTGGTTAAATTCGACCATCTTCGAGTTTTCATTTGCATTCGTAGTTGAGTCCGGTTGTGGACGCATCATTAGGGGATGAAGGGAGAGCCATTTTAAAATAAATGTTTATCTAACACCACTTTAGGCGCTTAGCAATATCCTATGTTTCTAACAAATTATACAGAGTTTATGAATTTAAACTAAAAAGTTCAAAAAAAAATTGGTAAAATTATTACAGTTTGATTAAGATTTTGCATAGTTAGTCTTACAGACCTATACCGTACAGGCATATAATAATCTACAATACTCAATCATATACAAGAGAGCAAATAAATTGAATAATTAAGCAAAAATAGAGGGTATACACTCGTCCAAGTTTCAATTAATCTACAACAATTACCCTTTTCAACATCTTCACTCTTGTAGTTTCTACATCTCAATCAAATTGTACATCAAACCAACCTTGTTTGTTTTCGACAAAGCAACATGTATACATAACATTAATCAGGCTGCTGAAAACATAGCCACCAACGATGCATCTTTACCAAAATATAAACACTATATATTTCGAGTACAATGTTTTCTAAGCCCAACCACAAGACTACAAGAGCAACCGCAACATCAACAACTCAATCACAATATCACCTGGTGAAAATCATTTCCTGTAAAGCTAAAATTCTACACCTGATCCCTATATCAGTAACTATGTAAAAGTATTGAAATTATAATAGAAAAGAGGTGAGCTTCCCAAAAAAAATGACAAGAATTGACGACTGCACCTTGCTTCACATGAAAGCAAAACCAGACATTCCGAAGAGCCTCAACTCTGCTTAATGTCATCTTCCACAGAGTCAATATAGTAAAGCGATCCCAGACAAATAAGGACATCAGTGAGGATAAGTCCCACCACGTCAAAAACATATTTTGGGGCAAATAAACCCCATACCTGCAAACAGCTTTAACTTAGTTCAACGAATCCAAAACGCATAGCACCATGAAGGCAACTGCACTTACCATCAGATGCCGCCTTTGAATTGTAACGCATAGCACCATGAAGGCAACTGCACTGGTGACGATACATCCATACATCAGATATATCTGACCATAAGATGAAATAAATGGATCAGAAAATTTTACCTAAAAAAAATTGGTAAGCAACTGACAAGAGATGCAACTCATGCAAGATTGGTTGAAGAACAAGAGGACAAAAGACAACACAATTGCAAATGGTTTAATTTACCTGAGATAGCTGCACAGACAAGGAGAGTTTGCTTTGCTTTTTCTGATGATTAGTATGTTGTTGAGCAATCAGGATTGGAAGACCAAAAATCGGTAGCAGGTGAGAAAAACCAAATGTGTCAATAGATAGAAGAATTGCTTGTCTGACTAGCATAAACTCGTCGTATCTGCAAATAAAATAAAAGCAGTATTATCTTCTAAAGTTGAATGAAGAATAATGAACATTGTCCATCTTTTCTGCACAGGGAAACAATTACAATCTTATCTACACAAGTATAATATGCAACAGATCATTGGAAACAAAAAATGCCAAATTACACCCATCTCAGTTCCATCCCCTTCCCTATGAATGCCATGATTTTAATAGCTCAATTTCAACAATATGCAGAGCTCAGAAATCCTACTTACCCAACAAACGCAGCACCATATCGAAGGCCATCAAATGCACACCTGTACATAGAAAATTGCACCATCAATGATTTCTTATCTGACATAATTATAGAGTGAAGCAGACCATGCAGCAAGCATCTCAATGAGCAAAGCAGTTCCCTACCAGTGGCCGCTGCAGAAAAATAGAGCAACTGCTAGAAGGCTCCACTGAGTTGTCGGAAGAGAATAAAAAGATAAATTGGTTGAAGAACTATCTTTAGGAACTTGCCACAGGTTTTCCAGTCTCACAATGCAACATACTGGAAAAATTAAGAACAAAGGTATTTCATCAAAGGAAATGAAGAATTAATTACTTGAACAACTAAACTACTGCTTACTCCCTCTGTAACATTTTAGCCTTTTTTTTTCAAAAAGAGAAGATCTGAAATAGAAATAATTTTACACTATTGATGCAACATGCTAGAAAATGGAAACCAAATGTATTTCATCAAAGGAAATAAAGAAATTAATACTTGAACAGCTACAGCTACACTAATGCTTATTCCCTCTACAAACAATTTTAGCCTTTATATATATAATATATATAATATCACATGTCATCTAGTAATATCGATAGATAATTTTAATGCTGAGACAAATGTAAAAAAATATAAAATTAAATGACAACATTAAAGTAATTTTTACTATATCCTTAATGCATATGAAAATCAACAAAACAACATAAAATTCCGAATCAGGGGGAATGAGAAAATATGTAATTTGGCATTCATCAAAAGGATATAAAGTAAGTACCTGCACCAACAGTTGCTAAAGCAATAACAGAGCCTTGTTTCCCTGACAGAAGTATGATTGTAGAACTCCATGCAGTTATCATGGCAACTATCCTACTAGGAAGGTCGTTTTGATTGTATACAGTCTTCTTTCTGAACAAATGATTTATCACCAGTGCGACCAATTGAACTGTTCCCACAGCATATATTATTCGAGGGATGTAACTTCTTCCAATGTAGTGGAGTGTTACAGGGAGACTAATAAGATTACTATCTAGGATCCAGAGAGATGCTATGAGCACATAACAAAGGATAGTTCCCAAAATAACATACTTTTGGACACACTGACAAAAGTTTCTATTAATGTATCTGAGCAACATATATGCTAATAAAGCTAAGGCTGATATAGGCACACTTAAAGAGAGAAGTATCCAAAAGAGATGATCCTGAGCGATGCCGAGCATTGATGCAACACTTGACAGGTTATCTGCCTGCTTTGATAGAGCAAGTTCCATAAGGAATCTGAACACAATGACCAAGAATAATAAAATAATTGCCTGCAAATGAATGCAGCAAAATCGTCAATCTTAAAGAAACTATCACAATCGTAATTGATGTTTAAGATGGAAAAAGAAAGGTAGAACTGTAGAAGGTGTAAGATTGCAGTACTCACAAGTCATATATACATTTAGTTCAAACGGAATGTAGAAGAAACCAGAAATATAAACTAAAAGGAATTTACATACTTCTAATAGCATCCTTGCTTCCTGTAAAGAATGACGCAACTTGAGGATGACACAAGTGCCCAAAAGAAATATGGAAACCTTTCCCTCTTCCACTGATTAACACAATGAAAAAAAGTAAATACAATGTCAAGAATCAAGATTACAAGATGATGTATTGCAACAAAATACAAGACAAAAGGATTGAAGCTTACATATATAGCTATTTGAAAGGAAACTGCACGCTCTAATTATGACTGCAAAAATTGAAAAAACTAAACCAACAGATGCCTGAGGACATCTGGCAGACAAAGATGACACGTAGTACTTGCCCACTCTCTTGATAGCAACTAATTGCACAAGAAGTGACAGAAATATAATTCCCAAGCCAACCAGCATGAGCTTCAGATTAAACTCCGTCCATTTGGAGCGAGCAAGTTCAATAACTCTTTCAAGGAATTGTACATACATGTCAATCTGCCTCTTTAGTGCAGGTAATGATGGAGAACTTTCATTCATGTACAACAGCGAACCTTTCAGAACATGTAACCAGTTCTCCTGAGCTAGTGAATACATGTCAGCCACATGCAACAAATCTTCAGAGGGGAATCCAATGACAGATGAAGATGAATACACATCAATGTATCTCTTGACCTACACCAGTTAAAAAAGCATTTCATTCCATGATCTAATCAAAAGTGGAAAAAATGGCTTTCAAGTATTTAATTGATCAAGCTAAAGCCAGGAGGGTTATGCCACATTTCACTCCCCTTTGGGAAAACAACAACTAAGATAGTACAATCAAAGAAGAAGACAACAAATAAAGGAAAATTCTCATAAAAAATCCTACTAGTCAAGCTTTAAAGTATACGGTTGAAACAGTCCCAATGACTGTAAGAACTACACATACAAAGCACCTATGTTCCTGTTAACATCAAGTATATTTATAATTCAAATTATGGATGTTTTAAAATTTCTACAAATGAGTATCTTTCACCTTCAAAAAGAAAAGTTAATGAAAAAGATTAGGGACAATAGATAGAAAGAAGGACAAGCTCTCTAAATCCAAAAACCAGAGAAAAATGAAAATGCTTAGGGGGTCCATTAACTCCATTTTTCCATGGAACTAATTGTCAGCATTTATTTACAAGAATATAGCTGCTCATCTCCAATACTACATTGAAAAACTATATTTTTTAAGCCTGATACCTTCTTTCGCTGTGCCCTACATAACCATATGGTCAAAAATGCTCTACATTCTTCATAATTAATATAGCCAAATTTTCGTACAGCCTTTATGTGGCATAGGAAAAACACTAAAAAAACAGATGTAATCTCTCGTTATAATTTTTTCTTTTTTTCCCTTAGCAAAGAAAGATAATTACCAATCGTAAAAGATGAGGCCTACAGCCTAGACACATAGCTCAAAGCACCGAAATAACAAGCAACAAAAATGCATCACAGCGACTAAAACAGCATTAGTGTGTGCTAGAGCCTAGAGAATGAAAAGACAACCAGCAACACCAACAGAACACCGAAGCAACAAATACATGGAACAAAAAACCCAAAAACCCAGACACCAAAAAAAAAACCTACAGAAACTTCTGATCTCTTCAGCTGATCTACAGGCCACTTTGGAACAACCACAAACCTTGAATTCACTAGATCCTAAGGCTTGACCCCTTGCCTGAATTGCAAATTAGCAACTAGCTGAGTGCCTGATTATGCACTAGCATATTCATGTGCTGCTTTTTGAAGGATGAGCACTAAAGCTCTCAACCACAATTTCTCACCCATCGAGCAGCATGTAAACATTATTTTGTCTTTGTTCACCATGGGATGCTTGCTGTGACAATATTGCCTCCTCTAAACACAACTTTGCAACAAAATTGACTCAACAAATTGTTGTCTCTTCTAAACTGAAATTCTAAAAGTTGACCTACAAACTTTAACTACGCTTCAGATGGAAATTGCCAAACTAAACAACCATATCTCGGCAGAGAAATAAGCCAAACCAAAGTCTTGACTTCACAAAAGCACAACTTAAACATATAGTCAGACTGTCTTTCCAATTAAATGTAGTTAGCCATAATTTAAACATGATAGTTTTTCAAGTTGTTTAAATCCTCTTTGATCAAATACACACAAGGGATGCTATAACCGTGTGGGATTTGTTTAATTCATCAGAACATATAATTGTGTAATTAAAAAAAATAAAGCTACTTTTAGTATTCAATACATAATTCAATGTACTAATGGAAAAAAAAAATTCTTAAAGATAGTGAAAAGCAATGGTGGCAACTAAACTGGGATGGAGAGCGTACCTGCCAAGCATTAATACAAAGGGAATTAACATAATGCTGCATCCATCTCATACTGCTTGAGTCATTTTCATACCCTTCCTGAATACCTTGAGAAAGAGAAGTACCCGCACCAAGAGAATACAGTTGTGGATTTACACGCCCAATGCTGTATAAGGATCCCATCAGAGGAAGATGCAATCAGATTATATTCAATGGAAAAGTAATATGGAAATGGCTTATATGGAAAACACACATTCCTCTACACATCGGGAAAAGATGTCCACTATGAAAACAACAAAATAACGAGAATTTTTATAATCTTGCTATAATCAGAGATATTAAAATTCTACACAACCTTAACTCTCTAGCATCAACTAATAGAAGATTGAAGATTTAACTTATCAGGATGGGAAGGCCATGTGCAAGCTAACATAACCAAAGTTTGGATTCGGAGATTCAGATGATTACGTAGCATTATCAAGAAAGCGAACAAGAAGTATAATTTCTTGAATATCTAACTATAACTTTTCATCTGTTTCCAAAAGTTGCTCCTCGAAGAATATGGACAACTCAGCTAGCTCATCTACATTTAGTTGTTTCCCAAGGTTAGAAAAGATAATCTCTTTACAAAGACTGTTGAGCATGTGCACTGCAACCACTAGACCTTTACATCACGTAGATTCTTTGTGTGTCCTTTTTAAGATAATACTACCTCTGTTTTTTATCAATTTGCTCATTTTGACTTTTGTCGCTATTCACAAAGCATACTTTGACTATCAATTGTGATTTATAAATAACAAAAATCATAGTCATGTGGAGTCTAGTCGTTACAATTTTTACAAACTAATAAATTAAAGATTTAATCTTTAAACTTTTGTCTCAGCATGCGTGAAAAGGTGGAGAAAACATGATAAAGGAGAGATGGAGCTTGTACTGCACCTTCCAAAAGGAAAAGGAACACCAAGCATTGCCGACATGGTTACTGCAAAATCAAGCTGCAAATAGTAAATTAACTAAACGCTCAAATTGTTATACTCATGAGTTCATTCTACAAGGGAATCAGAATATATACTATAAAAAAATTCATCGAATGACAATCAATAAAATACTTAAACCTGCTCAATGGTGCTAACGCATAATTCCTTCGCATCCTGCAACATAAAACTTCATTTAGTCTGCTTATCATCTAAACTCCAACATTAATAGCTACTGCCAGCATGGCTGCACCACATCTCTCGCCACCTCTTCCCAAATAAAGAAGACAGAAATAAATATACGAAAAAAGGACATAACAAAGAAAGTTTGGTTTGTTTACCACTTCTACCTTAAGTTCTTCACACTTGACAACTCATGTAATGGCATTAAAGAAATGGTAATTAATTCTTTTTTTAAGAAAAATTGGATGTAATCCACAAGCAGCCAAGACAAGATCAAGTCATGTAAGAATGCAACACAAACATTCTTAAGTATTTTTTTTTCCTCTCTTTTGAAGGTTAAAATCAGCACACACGCTAAGGGGGAACGAAATACCGCATTTAATCCACAGGTTACAGAATCAAGCTCAGGCGGTAATGATGATGTGACATTATTGAAACTCATGGCAAAAATTGATGTTTCAACCTGCATGATATGACACACAACAACTTTAGAAAATTGAGTTTGTAATAAACAGACTCCATACTTAAAAAGTATGTGGATATGACTATGAGTATTGTTTCTTGCTATATATACAGAAAACATATTCATTTGCTGTTAAAAAGAATGAACATATCAACCTCTTCTGGGCTTCCACCGCCATGGTCACCATTCAATGTTTGGCCATGATCACCCATCACAACCATAAATGTATTCTCATGGAGGCCACCTGGTCCTGAATGATTCATTAAAGCTCCAACAACTTCCTGAAAAATAATACCCCAAAAAAATAATAATAAGGGGGCAGAAACGCGCCGTGGCAGGAGGGGGGGGGGGGGAGCGGTCGGGGTCTTCAACAACAGTCACTATAAGTTAGCAGTCAATCAGTCATGTTATCATAATTAGTGTTACACATGAAAGAAACTTCATCATAAGAACAACCAATACAAATTGAGCCCCTATATGTTGAACTTTAATCAAAGTGCCTAACTCAAACAACCATGAACTACCATACAGAAACCACATGCTTTCAAAGAGTAAGAAAATTAAGAAGCTACTAAAGGCTGTTCTCCTTGCTCACAGAAAGCGTTCTTGAGCGCTGAGGCATTTGTTTCCATATCACAGCATCATGAAATCAAACAAGGGCGGTTCATTGCATGCAGCATATTCCATAACAAATTCTCAACCAGCAATTCCACATAATGTAGTTCAGGCTGTTCAGTACCAAGAGTTTTAAAGCACGGCAACAATCACAGACCATTATGGCCAGCTGGTCATATCAGAAATTACAAAAACTGCTGAAATGAGTGATCAAGCAGGAAATTTGATAACTTGATTTCATATGATATTTTCAAGCTCGTCCTATGATTTTTTTGTGATTTTATGGACTAACACGGTTCAGTTCAGTATCCATTATCCATTATTATTGTTATTATTTTTACGGAGTATTATTATGGTATATCGCCTTGAATTATTATTGTTAGATTGGTAATTGAAATATCCTTCTATAGGCGGGTTAGGGCGTGGGACAACTTGACAACAAGATACACTATAGTATATCGCCTTGAATTAAACTTGTCAATTCATCTAGGACTATGTAGAATGAAAGGGCTAAGTGTGGAAGCTTGATGTACCCCAATTGTGATAGGGAACTTCTCTTTTTTCCCGACAATGTTCCTCTCACTCGTGCTAGCACCTACATATACATCTTTAATAATGTAAATATATTTGTTCGAGATGCCTTTTCTTGTAAGGTTCACAAAAGTACTTCCCTTAGTACCCTACTAGCCTTTTTTATGCACGCACGTGCGTGACGTTTTGGGTTGAAATATTAAAGGGGTAGTAAAACAAATTAAAATCAAAAGTTTGTATTAGTTCACATCCATTTTGCGATAGAAGAAAAATTGGTGCACTTACAAATAGTAATTAAAATCGTGTTTTAAAAATATAAGTACTCCGTAATAAAACTCTCATAATTATTACCCCCTCCACTTATATATTGCTTTTTATGCAGCATATGAGTGCAGAGATATTTTTGGTAGTAATAAAAAAAAGGCACAAATGAAGGTTTGTATCTAAGTTCAGATGGATCACACCTTTTTTGCAATAGTCAGAAAATAGGAAAAGGCGTATGAATTTTTTAAAAGACGTATTTTAATTTTACAATAATCTCAGTTTTTTATAATAAATTATCGAAAGTAAAAACAGGAAAAAGTTTTTTTTTTTTAAAGATGTAATGAATTAAGATTATTTGTTGACCCGTAATTTCTACAAACTAAGATTCAAAATTAACGCTAGGAAGCTGGCAAAGGCTGATTGCAGCCTTCTGGTTGACAAAATTGTTGCTAGAATTAGGTCTTGGGGTACTAGAATTCTTTCTTATGCTAGGAGAGCTCAGCTAGTCAATGTTGTGCTCTTGAGCCAAAAGGGACATTCGGAACCAACAATGAGCGAAGAGCCTTAACTAGCAACTCATTCATTATTGTGAGGAGCTTTTGAATAAGTGAAATTACTAAGCAAGAGAGAACAGAAAGCAACTTAGCTCCCATCAAGAACCCAAGTTATACTTCCACAGTTGTAATCTAATAGCTGTATACAGAAATGGCACGCAAAGGAACATAGAGAGAGAGAAAGTAAGGAGGGAAAAGGCAAATTAATATTTAAAATCTGATTAATTATACCCAACCCATCCAACCAAACCCGAAAACAACCACTATCACCACGCCGCCACCATATTCACTCCAGTCAGGCAGCCAATCTTTTCAGATCAACATCACCATCAATCCCTCTCTAGACACTCTGTTCATCACCACCATCAAAATCACACAGAAGACCTTATAATCTCAAATCTTAAATTGAATGTGGGATCACATCTTTTGGCTGGAGGTGAACGTATGCAGATGTGGTGGACAGTGAAGGTATTCACGGGTGTTGCACCAGTGCAGTGGAGGAGAGTGAGCATTTTCTTGGATGGTGTAATGGATTCGGTTTTTTGTGGGTATGGTGGGTGATGAAGTGGATTCCGTTTTTACATGGGTATGGAAGGTGATGAATTGTCTTTAATTACTTGGCAGTGGATATGATGGGAGGTGGTTTGGTGAATGGTGAGCATGAAGAATGCTGATTTGAGTGGTGCTTTTGGTAGTGCAGTTTGGTGGGTGTTGGTTTGAGTGGCTGGTGATCTTGGTGGAGTAAGATCGAGGAGAGAGAGGAAGGAGTCTGGTGGTTGAGGAGAGAGAGTAGGTTATGGTAGTGGGGAGAAGAGAGTGGAGTTATGGACTTATGGTAGTGGCCGAGGAAAGAGATAGTGGTGATGATGAATTGAATGGATGCAATTGGGTGATGGTGGTGGTTTCGGTGGTGTTTAGACTTTAGACTTTGGAGCTGCCATGGTGAATTGAGGAAAAAGAAAGGCCAATTATGTTAAGGATAAAGGGGAAAGAGGATAATGGAGGGTTAAGGTTGCAGTGTTGAAGAGAGGGTGTGAAAAAATTTAGTAGAAAACTAAAGGCTGGTTTAGGTAAATCAGTGCGTACGTTTGGGTAATTAATCAGATGAACTGTAAGATTAGTAAGGGTAAAAAAATAGGTTTAAGTGCTAAAGCCTAGAAATCCCATTTTAGAAATTATAGCACTAAACCACTAATTGTGACATTTCGTTATTTTCCAAACAAGGAAATTGATAATGGAGGAAAGTATAGAAAGTGTTTTTTAGTAACAATAAGCAAACAAAAGAGTAGTGTCACTCAATTTGCTCATTTTAACATCCTAAACTGCAATTCCCTATACTATTGCACTACAACAACAACAACAAAACCCAATGAGTTGAAACAACAACATAGGCCTTGACTATTTTCCTCCACAAATGCTTCCTTCAGAAATAAAAATAAAAAATTACTCCACACAATATAGGAGACTTTAATACCCCATTTGCGCCTCTCACATTAAATTTCTCTAAACAATGCTGTAATGACTCAAATATTAGGATGGGGTAATTTAGGAATTTTATAATAATTCACATGTTAGATGATTCTAGAATAGTACCTAGGGTCTTTATATATATAGGACTAAGGAGAAAGAAAAAAACATGTTGAAGAATGATATTGAGAATTTAGTATTAGCTTTAGCTAGGTTTAGTTGTATTAGTTCCCTTGTATTACTTCATTTTGTTATGAATCCAAATCAATCTTTTGGTCTAGTTTATCATCAGAATCATTGTCACTTTGCTCACAACTCCACTGAAATCCATCACTCAAACCAGTCCATGACATGCATAACCAGTTGAAACCTATTGCTACAATTTAAGATGGCTTCTCCATATATCCAGAAAAAGCCATGATATGATAAAGCAAATTATTGGGGAAAGGAACTGGGGGGCCACAAAATATATACAAAAATATAAGCTTTGGTTAACTGACCTCTACTATGCTGTTATACTGCTCCAACTTATTTATCATAGGAATTGTATTGACACCAAAAATGTGCCCAGCATGATCCTGATAAGATTAAGATCCAAATGTCATATGCTGTATCGAAGAAGAAAATAAGTTGAGTCCTACAGAGAATATAGGACAAGAATAAGATGAATATATGTGGTTTTTTGAAGCTTAATGAATCCTCTCCCTCACTTGTCCAAAAAAAAAAAAAAAAGATGAATATATACAAATATCAAATACCCAACCTGCACAGACAGAATCTCTAACAAGCATACATCCATGAAGCACATAAAAGGGCATTAAGGTGCAACACCAAATTACATTAGAAACAGAACAGCCAGGAAGCCATAGATTCCTCAAAATAATGATTGGTCCCATCTTCTGAAGTTCCACATAGCCCAAGACAATATCTGAAAGCAATTTATATCCATAAAATAAGGACTACATACCACTCCAAGAAAGTGTGCAATCAGCACATCCCAGTTTCCTTCATGCAGGGATGGAATCAAGTGCTCAATACACCCATTGTCAACCTGTTAAATAGTAGAGAGGTTAATAGCTCCCTGTTACAAACTCCGATGAAATGTTCATTGGCAAAATAAGGTCCATATAGGGCATACCGTATCCAAATCTTTAACATTAAAGGAAGGATAGGGAAAAGATTTCTTAAAATGATGAGGGAACAACTGCAACCATGTGTCATCACCCATCATTACAACTCGCTTCCCATTTTCCACTAACTGCATCAATCAACTTTATAAACTTAGACAAAATGGATGGTGAACCAAAGAAAAGCATACAAGAACCTAAGCCCAAAGGCTTAGGCCCATCATATAATATGCCCACATCTTCGAGGATATGAGAACAGCATCTGAGTATGGGTCTTGAAGTTAAGGGGATATATTGAGTTTGACTAAAAAAACACAGATTGAAAGAGTAAATAGTTAGAGTACATTGATCCCTCTTTAGTTTTTACACATTAGATGCAATGCAAGTATGTAGCTTTTTATTGACGACAAGAAAATGAATTCATGAAAAATAAATCATACTCACTTTGTTTCTTTATAAGTGATGTATTAGCCTATAGTCCAAGATGATTTGGTCAAAGATTTATCCCTTGATTTTAAAAAATGGATATTCTATCTGTAACTTTAAAAAAGTAAAAGTTTCTAGTTAATAAAACATTGATAAATGTAATTATATAATAAACCTTGGAAATAATGTAAAAGATCAATTGTGAAAAACCAGAGGGAGCATATATAAAAGATGAAACTACATAGGAAAGGAAAAACTAAAACCTGTTGGATAAAATTGTCCTCAACAATAGCAGGAGCACCAAAACTATTCCCCACATCTATAAAAGTTGGTAATCCACCCGTTGTCAAGCCCTAGATAAAAGAAAGAACCAAGATAGAAGTGAGCCAAACCTAATGCATTAAAAAAAGTCATACAATACTTCAAATAGAATAAATACTAAAGCCAAGAAAAGAATGCTTAAGAAATCAAAATAAAATTCATGTATGCATGAACATATATGTATTCCGCTAGATCCTGATAAACTCAAATCCTTGGCCAGCACCATTCCATTTCCTTGATAAACTCAATAATTTAAATAGAATAAATACCTTGACCAGCATATATGTACACATCACATTTCCATTTCCTTCAGTTACAAGTCACTAACTATGCTATATACTATGGAGCAAATCAAAAAATATATAGACACTAAAATTATAGGAATAGAAATAACACTAGGGGCTTGTTTACTTCAGATTATATTCAGTTCAGTTCATCTCTATTCAGCTCATCTCTATTAAGTTCAATTAATACAGTTCAGTTCAGTTCAGTTCATCTCTATTCGGCTAATGTAAACGAGCCCTAAATAAAAAGTGGCACCATTTAAGTGACTCATAGAAGCAGAATGATTTTGCACCTTTTGCAGTGGAGAATAAGATGCAATAGAAACAGCCAAAGTGTATGGTAATTTGGTAAAGAAGAACAAATATCTTCTAAGTATTTAAGTCAGCTATCTATAATCACTGTTTCATTATGGATCCTGCATTCCCAAGCAGCAAATTTTGAATACATTTTCAAACATATATATTTTAGGGAGGATCCTCAGTCCTCACAAAGAGAAGATAATTTTCTGCACTGCCCCACGTCTATCATTTATCTTCCTTCCATACAAATATTAATAATGCATAAAAAGAGAATTATTTTCCTGTAATGTTGGTTCAGAAATAATAGTTTAGACAGGGGAGTAGACAGATGCTTCATTTCATGGACTTGGTTGATTTTAGTTTATTTTCCAACTCTACCAAAAATTACAAACATCATTTTTTACAATCTAAACCTGGTATTATTGCCATCTCACTGACCCTCATCTGAAATCACTTTTGCATATTTCTCAATCCTTGGGCTCTTGACAAGATTCAAATTCAGTTCTTCCTTTGACTGTCATCATTTGCTAAATTTCGAATTCATAGTAGTAAATGCTCTAATTGCATTGCAAAGACTGGATTTCCCTTTATTCTACATTAGGCCATTGACAAGATTCATACTTGGATCTTGTTATAATTGTTTCTATTATCTATATTTGAAAGTTCAAAGTCAAATGGGGAAAAAAAGCAAACAAACAAAGTGAAAACAGAGATTTTGCATAGCTAAGTAATAAATAAAAAAATATGATGATGATAATATGAGGATCACAATACAAAATTGTTCAGGTTCAAAATCCCTTCACAATTTTCAGAAAGAAAAAAAATCCATATAAAAGTTGCCCTTGAAAAGCACACATTACAAAACAGCTAAAAAAAAGACAAAAGGTACACCTCATTTACAAAAACTAAAAATATAGATAAATCAACAGAACTAGAAGAATAGGTAATGTCATAATAAACCCCTTCGTTCATACCGATCATACACATAGCATAACAAATTTCAAGTCTCTTATTGACGTTACAAAATGAAATCATTCACCCTTTGGCCAAATGACTAACACTTTCTATGTCAAAATCCAAAATCATACAGAAAAAGAGGACAAAGGAAGCAAAAAAAGTGGAACAGATAAGGACCACTTGGAAGAAAGTGAAAGATTTGCACAAAAAGCAGATCAGATGAATCACCCTCACTGAACAAAGAAACAACCAACAGGCAACAACCTGTTAATCCCTACCAATTCCTTAGTCCCTACTCCTAACCATGATAATTCTACCTCATGAAGAAGTTATAGAAAACCCAATCCCGGGGGAATCCTTTCTTAGAAAAGCTATCTGGTTGTGGGCAAAGAGTGATAAGAGAGTTGGCAATGATTTATATCCAAGCAGAAGATCATGGTGTTATTATATTCCCCTTTAGCTAAAACTACTATGCAATGAAAATGAATAAAATAAATGTTTAAAAAAAGTTGACCAAAAATTGCAAATTCAGTTGACTAATAATTGCAAATTGGTATGCATTATCAAAAGAAAGTCTTCTTCTTTAAGGACAGCATGCCCCCCTCTGTTTATGTCTATGCAATTTCCTTTTGTTAATACAATTTTCACTATAACTGCATGCATCAACAAATCTATCACAATAATAAACTTAAGAATCTGAGTGCAACTTATGGAGTCCCTATAAGCTATTTCTAAAGTTTTCATTAGTGAAAAAAAAGAAGGAATTCAAGAATAATAGAGATACCAAAATCACTTCACTGATTATATGTGCAGCAAAATTTTGACGGGGTGGGTCAGGGACAGGTCGGATCAGAATTTTAATGGGTCGGGCCAGGCCGTGCCCTATTTATTTTCATGTGGGGCCAGCCCAGGCTGGGTGGTGGGCCCTGCCCATCTTTTCCTAGAATTTTCTTCGATATATCTAGCCTGCTTTTTAATTTCACTGAATACGCGAGCGCGTGCTGTCCTCTTGTTCAAGAAACTGCTCAGACTGAAACGCAATGCTTTTGCCATATCAACACTGTTATACATCAATATCCCTCCTCTTCATGTAACTTAACAGCGATCTTAAGTGTCTGCGAGGTTGCTTGTTCCCGTGCTTCTCTTGAAGCCTTATGTCAAGGTATGTTGTAGAACTGTATGTAGGTTTAATCAAAAAACCATAATTGGGCCACATAGTTATGGATTATGTAAGTCATCTAATTGCTCCATTTTCAGAAAATATATCTTGTACTATAAAACTCCACCAGTGGGGTTTCCCGCTGCGGGTCCTAAGCCCGGATAAAGGAGGAAGGTTGTGGTAGGCATGTGACAACCAGCATATAAAGATGTCACATCCTGGCACATTGGTGGACGAGAATAGTACTAGGATGGGTGACCTCCTGGGAAGTCCTTGTGTTCCCATGCCGCCGACCCCACCGACCCCGTGGTTGGCCGAGAATAGTACTAGGATGGGCGACCTCTTAGGAAGTCCTCGTGTCATTGCTTTGGGATTAAGGTCCAGCGCAAGAAGAAGAAGAATATCTTGTACTATAAACTATTTATTAGATAATGCATTATGTATCATAACGTGTATAAATATATTGTTGTAGCCCTTGGATGTCATCCAATAGCACAAAGCTTGGTTGTGATAGCAGGGTATAATGTTCATTATCAAATACAGCTTAAAATACAAGCAGCTCATACCAACCTATCATGCAATATACCACAAGGATTCAGCTAACATGTACAAGCCACTGAAGTTGTTAAACAACGGTATTCAATCATGTATAATAACTTATTCATCCAAATAGTAATCACCTCCAAGTGAGAAATAGAAAGATTAAAAATTATAAACCCACATCGACCCTCTTTAGACCCACCCCAGTCCATTAATACTTAGACCATCTTATGACCTGCCCCATTTATGAAAAGGGTTGGGTAATATCAACAATTTAGAGGGTTGGGTCAGGGTTTTAAATGGTCCCCAACCCATTGAACAAGCCTAATTTAGATACAAAATTAACACATTACACATGATATAAAGTTAATATTAAAGTCACTCATCGACCCCATGTCCCCCAATATTCTTCACACTATTCTTAATCCCAATGTCCCTCAACTTTTTCCACATTTTTCTTATCCCTATATCCGTCAATTTTAGTCAAATTTCTATTTGGTGTTAGAGATAAAATTTTCTCTTTCCATCTCACCAACTATTTCTTTCTCCAATAATTCAACTTTTCCTCCATCTAACTACATCCAATTCTATATTAAACTTAAACTATTTTATTAAATTTCTGAGCCCATTCAGCCAAACATACATGTGAAGTAGATTAGGGGACAAAGGGAATAGTTGGTAATAGAAATAATCATCCAAAATGCTTAAGCATCACTAAGGAGAGATCAAACTAAACAAGATACAGCAACAAGACATGCAATAATCTTCACCTTCAAACGTTGTAAACTCGTGGTAGGTGGATCAGCAATGGCTTTGAAAATTCTAGATGATGACCCTTGCTCGGCAGCTAGTTTTTGTATTACTTGTAACTTATCCATCCATGGTTTCTTTTCTACAACGACAAATAGCTATAATTTAGGCAAAAAAATATGCACTATTGTAATCACCAATAAGTTAACAGTGAGCTAGAAAGCTATAGCCAACACAAAGTAATCTCTATTTCAACCTAAAGCATACTAATAAAATTGCCCTTTTTTGCAGCATCGAAGAATACCAAAATGACAAAATAGCCCAAAAATGGAAAATAAGACTACAGACTATTACATCCAAACAAAAGTATGTGATTTCTTGTCGTGACAAGCTTATGGAGAAACTCCACATCTCTATTATATAAACCAAGAGGAAGTGTGGTGGTCTCCACTTGAATATAAAAATTTGTCCTTTATTATTTTACACACAAACCACACTAGTTTCAATCACCAGTAAGTATGCCAATTCATGCTAATTTGGAATGTTAAGTATTGACAAAGTTTAAACAAGACAAATAAGAAATAAAAAGGAAAGTTGCCATGCCAAAAAAAATTGCAAATTATTACAATGTAGATGAGAAAAAAGTTAACGTCATTCTTTTTACCCCAAAAAATAATAACAATTAGTTGTTTTTTTGAAAGAAATCCCAAGGGACACTAATATTCATTGAAAAATTCTATACGACATCTAAAACATATCAATAACTAAAAACAAAAACATATCAGGTAAAATCATAAAAAAATCTTTAATGATCGAACTACGAATCCAAGAACTTAGATTTAACAATTTGATGCATTCTCAAATCGTTGTCGCAATACAACTTTCAACAAGTAGATATGCCACACCATCAATAATATGTAAATAATGCTTGTGTTGACTTATTGTGACGAATAATTGATAACTATCATAAAAATGCATAACAATCAATCAGAATATCATTATTATAATCACGCAATCTTTGCAAAATCATAAATTTGAAAAATCTTATAAAAGAAGACAAAATCCTATAATAGATGGGATCTTTATTTCAAAAAAAAAAAATTCCCATAGTAGATGGGAAAAAACCTATCATGAAAAGAGACAACATTAAATATTTTATTGAAAAACTAAAAATTAACAAGAAGTTGGGGCTTATCATCTACAAAAATGGTGAATGGTAGCCCTGGATGAAAATTTAGGGTTAGGGTTTTTTTTTTGCAAGAACATGAGGGGGGAGAGTAACGAGAATGATAATAACAATTAGATTTTTTCTTTTGAGAATATCAATTAAACAAAGTTCATCCTTTTGTTGGTCGGACAAGCAACAAATATCAAATATTTGAACTTGATCTACACAATTAGGAATAACAAAAGAATGGTAGCATTTCTAATTATTATGCATTTGGTGCACATGATTAATTCATTTTATTTATTCACTATAGAAAACATAAGATTTCTTTGAGAAGCTTAAACAATGAAATCTATCAAAAACATTTACTATTATTTTGTGATCATAATAGTATATAAGTACACCTTAATTTTGTAGGTTGCTTACAATAATTTCAAAATCTAGGTTGTTTTGGTTGCATTTACATGGAAAAAAAATCTCCCTATTTTACTCATTAAGTTTAAATTTACAAAATACGTTCTTTTTAAATAAATAAATAAATATATATATATATATACTCTGTATATTAAATAGAGAAATTCTCAATGATAGTCCTAAGTTTTTGAGTTTTCTCTTTGATAGCCAATTTTTATTTAATCTCAATCTGATCCTCGCTATAGGAATATCAACCGGAAAAGCTTAGCTAACTGGCAGGCAATAGAGTCCGCCAAAAGTTTTTATTTTTATTTTTAAAGAAATGCTTAGCAAAGGAAGACAGCTTGGTTATGGCTGTCGTTAAGAATGTGGTATTAAAATACTTGTTAATATGGTTGTTTTATAACTAATTAAGGTTCCATGAATTAGGACACAAATTTTCATTTAAAAAATTATATATACTTCATCTTTTGTAAGAAAATCACTTCGTATTTCATTTTGATTTTTACAAATGAGTTGAAGGAAACAAAGCATTTTTAGGAAATTTAATTAATTTGAAATATCCTTTTTATCATCTTTTTGCAATGAAAAATCATTATTAATACCACATAATCAATCATGGTCATAAACGTAGGGATACCATTGAGATTTGCAATTAAAACAAAAAATTCACAGCAATAATATCGTTGTTCTCATATTAGTCCGACCTTTTAAAAATCTCAAAATAATCTGAAGTTTTGGTAAGTTCTACTCAATTTGGTCTCGAAAACTGGTGACCTACTGAGCAGGTGAAGAAATCCTCCTTCTCTCCTAAACAAGTCCCCTTTACCTTTCTTCTTCCTCTTAGGGCTTGTTTACTTCAGTTTAAATTAAGTTCACTTCAGTTCAGCTCTCAATTCCCTTCTCTTATAAAATATTACTTTCAGCTATATTCAGTTCAGTTCAGTTCAACTATATTCAGCTAAAGTAAACGAGCACTTACTCTTTCTTCGTGCCTTCTCTCTCCTCACTTCTTCCCACCTATTCTCTCCCTCTTCCTCACCCGCTGCACAGTCCACCACCAGTGACGTCTCTTATCACCAGTTTCCAGCCAACCCAATTGCCATTCCCAAACCAGTGGCCACCACCAGCAACTACTCCGTTTCAGCTATAGCGCCGGTGAGTACTTCTTCTATCGCAACCGTGGGTCGTGGGCCCGTGGCCAACACCTTTTCCATCGCTTTGTACTCCCCACCTCTGTGTATCGCCATGTCCACTAAACACCACTCACATTGTTATCCTCCCTGTACCACAACCGCCCTCTCTTTCTCTTCACTTTTTTTTAAAAAAATATATTGGTTATGGGTTTTTTTTACTCATGGGAAGGCTAGACATGTTGATAATGTTGAGAATTGTTCATGATTAGAGTTTGATTATATACATGTTTCATCTTGATTGGGGTTTGATTGTCAGGAGGGCTAGTTGTGGGTTGATAATGGAGAAAGGAAAGGTGATGAGGCCTGAGCACGGGAGGATGGGGTGGAATTGAGGGAGCAAGGGAGGGAGGAGTAGGAAAGGAGGTGGAGTGGTAGATGAATTCCAATAATGAAAGAAAGAAAAGCAATGAAAGAATTGAAAGAAAGAAAATCAAGAAGAGATGTCAGGGAGAGGAGGTGCAAGAGGTGGGTTCAAGCTCCAATATGAATTCCGATGATGAAAGAAAAGCAAGAAGAGAAGTCAAGGGAGGAAGAATTAAAAATAATTAATTTACTAGATTAATACATTAAGAATTTAATTAATTAAACTAGGACCAATTAGAATAACACACGTGTGGAATTAAATTGTTAAACAGGTTACCAATCAGACTCAGCCGATCATGGACCAAATTGAGAAGACAATCCTAACATTTTGGATTATTTTGAGATTTTTAAAAGGTTGGACCGATATGAGAAGAACGCTGAAAGATGTGATTATTCCTGTGAATTTTTCCCAATTAAAAATGACTACTAAAGAGAAAACTAAACTGAGAATTTTACTACTCCCTTCGTTCCCATTTGTTTGTCATGTTTGGAATCATAACACTATTCATAGGATATGATAATCTTCTAAATTACTCTCAACATATAAAACATAATATAACCATGTGTGGTCTTATTTGATTCGTTTTAATGAGTACATTATTAATATCCAATTATTATAATTTTTACATATATACAACAAAATATATTTAAGGTCAAACAAATGCATTGGCATAAGTGCAAAGTCAAAACAGGACAAACAAATGGGAACGGAGGGAGTATTAAATAGTGTTGTTATATACAAATAATTCCTTCCTATCTACTCCGTATTTATTTGTTTGATTAGTTAATATCATATATTTATTTATTATAATTTTTAACAAGGTCTTCTCATTATGCTTATTCCAATTTTCATAACATACGGTAATTATTGTGAAATTAATTCATTTATCAAAATTAATGCGCACATCACATGCATAAATAATAAGTCGTCATATGCTCGATTAGAACAAAATTTTCAGTCAAAAGTTAGTGCATTATGAATTGAAGAAGACCAAGCAAATATCACGCCATAAAAAAGAATCAAATGTCATCCAAAGTTTTCAGCCCCCTTAGCTTTCTTCATCATTTTCTCACACTAACAAACTTTCCAAGAAATTCAAACCAGTGTTCCAAATTAACGAATAATGACAGACATAAAAAATAAAAATAAAAATAAAAACAACAACAACAACTTCACACATTACTAATTGATACGAAAGGTCAACAGAAATTTCCTCATTTTGGGGACAATCATTACATTCAGAAACAACTAACCTGGAAAAAAGCTACTCGGGGCAATGAAATCAAACCTAAAAAGATTGAACAAAGAGGAAATCAGGACAATATACCATAAATCAAATGCAATGATAATGAATCTGACTGTGTGTAAATTACCTCAAGGCGTCGAAAACGATGATGACAAGGCGATCAACAGCTGGTTTAGTCCAACAAGTTGCATTATTAGAAGACGAAGGCGGAGGAGAAGAAGAAGAGGAAGAAAAGGATGAAGAATTGAAGCAAGGAGAAGAAGAAACATCAGAGCAATTGCTAAAATGAGGGAGTTCAGTGCGAGTGAGAAGAAACCCTCGAGTGAAGAGGAAAATGGCGATGCAATGTATGAAAAGGATGAAGAAAAATGGCCATACTAATTTGAACTTTGTTGCTTTCAATGGCTTTTCCATCTTTTTGCGCGACATCGCTTAATTGATGCTTGATGATTCACTCTTACAGTCTAACCCAACAAACTCCTCTAATCTATTTCATGTTGAGCCGAACCTTGTTTGCCCGTAGGTTAGAGTTTTTTTTGGTTTTTGTTTCAACTACCTATCAATTTGAGATATAAATTTTGTATTTCAAATGGTATTTTTAAGGTAATTTAGACAAATTTTAGGGGCGGGGATCCGAGTACCAACTCTATAAGGGGTGTTTTGGTAATATATTTTCAACAAAATTACAAAAATATCATTTGATATGTTTGCTAAAAAAATCAATTTAATTTACTAGCTATTTCCCCTAGTTTGCAATGGTTAGACTAAATCTGTTAAATAGGTCGGATCGAGTTTGAACAAATCGGGTAAAAAACTTGAACCCTAAAAAACATGTTTGTGAATTGTGTGACCCATGAATTTTGAAGTCGGATCGATCCAACAAGTTTAAAGATTCAATTAGCATCACGCTTCGCCTAAAATTATTTAATTAGTAAAAAAATGAGATTCAATTATAATTTAATTACATAATAGAATTATGTGGTTGTAAATTGCAAAAATAAACATAAGTGGTTGTAAATCGGAAAATCGTATATTTATTTGGTTGTAACTGGCAATTTTTCTTTTAAAAATCACAATAGTTCCAACTTCGTACAATATACATGAATCTATATACACTTACTTGGTTATTAACAAATGATTTTTTTGTCAGATGGAATCTTTTAAAAACTTTTTTGCGAGATGAAGCCTTTTCAAGAAAACTTTGGCAACTTCAAACCTTAAAAACAAATTTTTTATGTCAAATGAACCTTGACCTTATTTTCCGACGTTGATTACTTTTCCGGTGTTGACTCGTCTTTTGTAATGTCGAAGGACTTCACATCTATTGCACTTAGTTTGTTTCTTACTCCTTTTCACATGTTTCTATCTTAATCTTCACTCTGCTCCTTCCTCTTCTTCTTTGACGATCTGCTGCTCCTTCTACTTTATTGTCTTGTTGTTGCCGCCCTCGGCTTCCACATAAAGGTTCTTAGTTTGAAGTTAATGATTTTTTATTTGATAGAATTAAAATCAAAGAAAGGAGAGAGAGGAACTGTGGTGGTGCATTGAAGGCGGCGGTCGCAGCGAGAATGGTGCATTGTGGTGGTCGCAACAGAATGAAGGAGAGGGAAGTAAGGAAGAGAGAGAAAGGAAGAAAAAAGAGAGAAAGTAATAGAAAAATGAGAGAAAGAAAGAAATTTGAATTAAGAAAAAAAACGGAAAAGTAAGAGGAAAGGACCTTCCAAGCAGGTCGCCGGTCAAAATGAGAAGACTTGTTTCAACTTTGGATTATACCTAGTTAATCAAAAGTAAGGACCAAAATGAAAAGATGTGTGAAAGTTGGGATTATTCTCGTAAAATTCCCAATTATATAAGGATTGTAAATTCACATGAACAATTTTGTTTGATAGCTATGGCAATTAACTAAATTAGGGTTTTGTATGAATTAAATAAAATTTATAGAAAATACGCAATATTATTTTGTTCTCATGTGGATTGAATTTGCAAACCTTATGAATTAAACAACCAAGTGGAGGGGTGGATAAATAAATTTGGAGGGATTTCAAGTTATTCTCAGTGTGATACAATTTTATATCTCACAATGAAATTTTGATGTAATTTTGAGTAAAATTTAGGGAAATATGTTCATTTACAAAAAAAAATAGAGGTATTTTGAGAATATATTTTTAACAAAATTATAGAAATATTATTGTGGTATTTTGTGAGATACGGTTTTATACTAAAGTGAGAATTATCCATATATTTGCATGTTTAAACTTCCTAAGAATTTTCAATTCTCTTTTTCTTTTATTTTTCACGGATCAAATAAGACATTTAAAACCAAATTCATGATAATTTTAAATGCCTGTAAAAATCAAGAGCATCAAAAATACCAAAATTCTAATTATTATGATATATATCTATAATATTAATTTAAGTTTTTGTACAAATTTAGAATTATTTGTATGAAAAATATTCTCATTTACATAACAAGAGAATTGGTTTTTTTTTTTAACTAATTCAAAGCTTATATAATGAGTTTTATCGTATTCATAATCATAATAATAGATATCCATTAAAGAGCTAATTTTTTTTTTTTAAATATCTCACAAACTTTTTCTAGAAACAAGTTATAGAAATATTTTCCTAGAAAAAATTATATATGCTATATATCTATAATATTAATTGAAGATTTTGTACAAATTTAAAATTATTTATATATATGAAGAATATTCTCATTTACATAACAAGAGAATTGTTTTTTTTTTACTAATTCAAAGCTTATATAATGAGTTTTATCGTATTCATAAATATAATAATAGATATCCATTAAAGAGCTAACTATAATGAAATAAAAGAAATGAAAATAACATAAATTAAAATGCTATGTAAAAAATGTAAAATACCTATAACTTTTTTTATTGTATTTCTAACATTAATATCATAAATATCATTTACCATTTAACTTTTATTTTATTTTATTTTTTTAAAAAAAATATCTCACATTAACTTTTTCTAGAAACAAGTTATAGAAATATTTTCCTAGAAAAAATTATATATGCTATATATCTATAATATTAATTGAAGATTTTGTACAAATTTAAAATTATTTATATATATGAAGAATATTCTCATTTCTATAACAAGAGAATTATGTTTACTAATGTAAAGCTTATATAATGAGTTTTATATATAGCATTCATAGTAATAAGAATAGATGTCCAATAAATAAGTATGTTACATACGTGATTGGTTATATGTTGAATTGTGTTATTTATTCTTATAAATATTATAAGATATATATCTCTTATTCTTTAAATATATATTTTTGTTGTATATTCAATCACCTATTGGTTTTATATGACTATTATATATATATTTTTTGGCACAATGGTTAGTTATAGTAGGAAAGTTATTATTGTGCTTATATATACTGGCGGGTAAGATATAAAGTTATTATTGTACTTATATTATACTAATCTAACCATTTATTTTTTGCACAATGATTAGATGAGGAAAATTATTATTGTGCTTATATAATTTGTTTTACTAATATAAAACTTATATAATGAGTTTTATAACATTCATAATATTAGGAATACATGTCCATTAAAAAAGTATGCACATATACATTATTGGTTAAACGTTGCATTATGTTACTTACTCTTATCAATATTATAAAATATATTTTATTCTTTTAAATATATTAACATCTATACCAAATGGTTGTATGACTATTTTTTTAATCTAATAAATAGCATTATCTAGCCACAACTACGACTAATGACTAATATTTCAATGGTTATTTTTTTCGTGTAAATAAGCCATTTATAGTAAATTGATTTATTTTTCCTATGGGATTAATAATTAGATTTATAAACCGTGCACTACGCTAGTTTTATGCCTAAAGTAATCAAACAAAATCGCTAACCAATCACAACACCTAAAAACTAAGGCAAATTTTAATGCCCATGATCGAACCCAAATGATACGTAGTTAATTGTTTATTATTTACGTAGTTAATTGTTATGTTGCCTTTATCGGATAATAATTTTTTAGAAAACATAATATTATTAGACCAATTTCTTAAACTCAATTTTTTTTTTTTTAAATAATCATATGTGAATGAGATAAAATGGATCTCAGATTAAACGGATTAAAAACCTCAATGGTAAGTCTGTAACCTATTTTTTTTCCTAGATTAGGTTCGGATCGAATTATTATGTTGGGTTAAGTTTTGCCAAATCCAAACAAGTAAAACCTATTTAAAAAAATAAAAAATAATCCCTAAGCTTTTCACGTTTTTAGTAATTAAACTATGTTAATTAACAAATTAGAGGTAATATTTTGTTAAATTTAACGTAATATTTTAATTCAACCGTTATATCATGGTCCCGGGACCACCTTCCTCTATGTGGTCCCTCGATATACATTTCTCAATACGTACTGCATATACATTTCTCAATAATAATGCATATTCACTTCTCAATACTGCATATACATTTGTCAATACTGCATATACATTTATCAATACTGCATATACATTTCCAACAAACAATATGCATTCCTATATAAAAGAATAATGTTAAATACATTCTAAAATACATATTCATTTAATACACTTCAATATTCATTTGAATACACTATACTATTCATTTCAAGACACTGCAATATACATTTCTAACAAACAATATACATTCCTATATAAAAACAATATTGAATCTACTTTATGATTCATATTCAATTCAATACATATTCATTTCAATACACTAGCATATTCATTTCAATACACTACAATATTTATTACCATTGAACAATATTCATTCATATATAAAAAACCATAATATAATCTAAAAAAATATATTCATTTCAATGCACTTCAATATACTACAATATACATTTCATTATGCTACATATTCATTTCCATTCAACAATAATAATTCATATATAAAAAAAAAAACCTAAAATACGTAATAAAATAAAACATTATGGTACATACAATATTCATTACAATACATTACAATATTCATTTCAATACAATAGAATATTCATTTCAATACACTATAATATCCATCCATTATTACTTAAATGAATCAACATATTATGGTACATACTATATTCATTTCAATACATTACAATATTCATTTATGTTCATTCATATATTGAATACAACATTGTTTTTATATAGGAATGTATATTGTTTGTTGGAAATGTATATTGCAATGTGTTGAAATAAATAGTGTAGTGTATTCAAATGAATATTATTAAGAAATGAATATGCAGTATTGAGAAATGTATATGTAGTATTGAGAAATGAATATGCAGTATTGAGAAATGTATATACAGTATTGAGAATGTATATGCATTATTATTGAGAAATGTATATGCAGTATGTTGGAAATTATTTTCTAACACAGTATTGAGAAATGTATATGCATTATTATTGAGAAATGAATATGCAATATTGAGAAATGAATATGCAATATTGAGAAACGTATATCGAGGGACCACATAGAAGAAGGTGGTACCAGACCATCTAATAATTTGCGATTCTAATTTAGAGTGATTTGCTTAACGTTGTTAAATGTTAGGGTTATTTTTAGGAAAATTTGTCTAAAAAAAGTTCTAGCGTTTTGTTAAAAAACACACAGGAACTTTTTTTAATTTAACAATACAAAGTTGTACAAAACATTTGATAGCACAATTTTGGACAAATTTTTAGACAAATTTTTCTTATTTTTATTGCACTCCAACCCTCATTCTTTCACCTCTCCTCGTCTGTCGAACTGTGAGAATTGGGAATTTATGGAGCTTTTGTGCGGCCTTTCCTATATTGATAAGAACTCTATCGAGGTAAGGTTTTTTTTTTTTTTTTCCTGTTTTTTTCCTTTGAATCATGGAAAATCTTAATTTATTGCTAGAGTTTTAAGTGGAGGAGAATTCCCAATCGAATTTTGTTGCTAATGTGCTGTAGACTTTTATTTATATTATCTCTTTAATGTTAGTATCAGATTAGAACATGGAGGTTTTCTTCCTGGCTCAGGGATTTGCCTGAAAGCGAAATTGAACGAAGTTTGCCCCTGTATTGATGGTCTCTTGAAGTTGGAAATTTGGAATATTGTTTATGATTCTGTGATGCTATTCAATTGTTCCAAAGTCTTTTATCAAATGAATGAGTGACCTAATTTCTTTCTTCTTCTATGTACTATATTCCACCATCATTGAGGTTAATTGCTTGTTTGTGTGCAATTGTTTTATTTGTAAAATAATCAATTAAATTTCTGTGATCTTATATTCAGATCAATTTCTGTGTTCCAAAATGATATGTCACTTTTAAGATTAATTACAGATTTACAGGGGCCGAAATCAATATCACACGAAAGTAATAGAATGGTAAAGAGAAAAAAATGTTAAGAATGTCACTAGCGAGCCTCGAACCCTAATTTAGAGATATATAAATAAGTAATCAAACCAATTGAGCTACTACTCCGTATATTTTTATTGTTTATCTTTACTTAAACTTGAGATGTACTAACAATTTTGGGCCAAGGGGGAGGCCAAGGCCCCCGCCAGTCCCCCCTTGGTTCCGCCCCTAGGTCCATACACATTTCATGACCCATAGAGGTCTTAGGTCAATACTATTTTCAAGGTTGATGAAGGTCTTTTTTTTTTCAAAGATGCAAGCATGCAACTACTGTCATTCCTCCAAAGACCCCTACATGTTCATTTTCCAATATCGATGATCATTTTTCTTTATTGTTTCTACTTTCTAGCTCATTTTGAACCTGAAATGTATTTCTATTGGTTGTTAATTAATCAAATTGTCCCCCCTTCTTAGTTTCAGGCGCACCTAGGCACAAGGCGCTAGAATTTGGGCTTTTTTTAGGCAAGGCGCAAGGACCCCTTGGAGGCGCTGGAAAAGCGCTCCTTTTTGCGCCTTTTGGGGAGGCGCAAGGCACAAGAAAGGCGCATCTTTTGGGGGTAAGGCGCACATCAGGCTTTATAAAAATACAAATAGGTTTTATTAGGTCTTGTGAAGCATTTAAATAAAAATAAAAAAAGAAGAGAGAAGTATAAGAAAATGATCCACATTTTGAAAGGAGAGAAGTAGTAGAGAAGCAAACCCTAAATCCCTACTTGCTGCCACCATCATCACCCAACCCACCGCCGGAGCTACCATCATCACTGCCGGTCACCGAAAAGTTTCTCTCTTTTTTCTTTTTTTCCTCTTCTCCTGTCTTCGTCTCTTTGAAATTGCTCTGATTTTTTTTCCTTCAATTCTGCTTTCTACTCTTCTTTTGCTTTCTACCTGCTGTTCTATGGGTTAAATGATGATTATGACGACAAAGTGGAGGACATTAGTGATGAGGATTACTTGGGAGATGAGGATGACAATGAGTATAATGATGGTGATGACTGATGAGTATGATTTGGATTAGGATTGTTGTAGTACTTTAGGCAAAAAAAAAAAAGCTTGGGGAACCAAGTTTGCTTATCTTTCCCTTTTTACTTTTCATTATATCATGTTTTAGTCTTTTGCCGCCTTTTTAAATATGAATTATACTTAGTTATGTCATTTATGCATTTATAATGAGTATAATGTTATTTTGAGTACAATATATGATCTAGTTTTCAAAAATGAAAGTTTAGAAAATTTAGTGCACCTCACCTCCTAAAGGCGCGCGCCTTCGCCTTGCGCTTAGGCTCCAGGGACATCGTGCGCCTCGGTGCGCCTTTTAAAACTAAGCCCCCCTTTTAAAAGTTGGTAATTGTTGATATTCTTTTTCTTTGTTTTTATTTTTTACACACATTTCATGCTATTATAGTCAAATCTGTGATCATTTTCAAGGCCCAAAAAGGTTAATTTCTGGAGTATTATGTGTTGGAGTTCACTTGTAGTGTTATTTTTGGGTGGCTTTTGCATAGTGGAAATGATACAAACACGCCAACACGGTGTTTTGCTCGCTATCCATGGAACACGCTGGAGTTTGATGATTTTTTCACCACTACTTGTGAAGTTGTATGAAGCAATGCATGTGTGTTTGGCACCAATTGCGACATAGTCACATAAATAAATCGCTAATGAAATCTGTCTGAACTCTGAAATTATTAACGCACTAATTGCTGCAATTACTAGCATTGTAGTGATTGTAGTGCTTGGGTGTGGTTCTACTTTGGGTGAAGCTTTTACTGATAGCCAGTTTTTACCATAGTTACATAGTTCCCTAAAGTGGCTGCGAAAATTGAGATCTGAAAAAAGCAAATCATGGTTGGTTTTGGGCTATTTATTGGCCCATTTTGAGCGAACCGCGGATTATAGAAGCGAACTAAGAGGCGAATTATGTAACAATGGTTTTTACTACACAAGTCACTTTTTTGAGTCATGTGATGCTACTGCAGTATTAATTGATGTGATCATCATTAAAGTAGACATTTTATTTGGTAGAGACATGATAAAACAAGGCACAAGATTTGGGATAACTTGGTTGCGTTTTGCAAGGATGTGTTGAAAGTGTTTCAGATCAACTCTTCTTTGCATCACCTACTTACAACTTTGATACTCTATTTTTAATACGAGAATTTTCAAACGTTTCCGGTTTGAGAAGGGTGTTGGTGATTTTAGATAAGCATAGTTAATTAGATATGTTAATGATGTAAGTAATAGTTCTCTCGTATACAGTACTGAGTTGCAAGCATGGAAAAAAATAGCGGTCGCGTTCGCGGAAACGGTCACGTTATCGCGGGAATCGCTTGTAACGGCAAAAAAGAACGTTTCACGGCTATCGTGGCGTGAATTTTATCAAAAAAATCACATAAGCTCAATACTAAGATTTTTCAATCTTCGTTCATTCTTATTTGTTTTCGTATCACACTATTTCAAAAAAATGATTATTAGGATGATTATTAGTTGTTATTATTATCATCATCATCATTATTATTATTATTATTAAAATTTACTAATAATCCAGCCTTTTTATTAAAAAATTAAAGTATTGCAACGTACAAATATGGCTTCTCTTAGCTATTTCTTTAATTTTTATTTTATTCTATAAATAACGTCCGCTTCTTGCAAAAAAACGCGTTATAGAACGGGCGTTCTACCGTTACGGAACGCCATCGCGGCGATTCATGTGTGAATTCTAACTCTCAGTGCTATAACGGCATTTCGTGTATCGGCATCTCAGTAACAGGTTACAGAATGGCCGTTACGTAACGGAACGGCTGAGTTTTAATTCCATGGTTGCAAGTAAACACAGGATATAAAATAGACTAAATAGTTAGTTGTAACTAAATTCCGAAGTTTGCATCTTAAAGGATTTCGGTTGATCTCTCTGTTCTGTTCATGCATTCTTTTTTTGTTTTTCAAAATTGTTACAAATGCTACTGTGTTATGTATCTCCTAATCATTGTTTAGGGATTTGCAGTTTGACTCATGGAGCCAAAACCATCTTGGGAGAATTATGCATGCTTGCAGGTTCGTAAAGAAGACCATACAAATGAATCTGAAGCAGTAGATTCATTTTTAGGAGTAGCTTACTCCGATGATGACGAAAAAAATGTTGTTTGTATTAACTCCATTCTCCCACATGATATTTTAGAACAAGTTCTTGGAAGCCTCCCAATTGCAACTATTATTAGAGCGGGCAGTGTTTGTAAGAAATGGTATGATATGTCGCAGTCTGCAAGATTTATACAGAACCTGCGTAGTACTTCACTACAAAAACCTTGGTACTTCATGTTTACTAGTGAAAGTGATCCAAACGGGCATGTTTATGACCCCATGCTTCTAAGGTGGTGCAGATTTAAGATCCCGTACATTGAATCACCTAGTTGGAATCTAGTTTCATCTTCTGGCTTATTGTGCTTATGGACAACAACTCTAGTAAAAAACTCTATGTTTGTAATCCAGTCATTAAATGTTCTCGAAAGCTCGAGGAACTTCCCGGTGCAGAAGATTCTGATTACTGTGCCCTTGCAATCTCATTGGATGATAAATCATCACAAAATTATACCGTTACTATGGTGAGATCGACACAAGCTCCCGGAGAACAGGTAGATTGGAATCTTTCAATTGATGTTTATAGTTCTGAAAAGAATTCATGGGCATGCCCGGTGAGTGTTACTTTGCAAGCATGGAGAGGTGGGGCTGATAGCGTTATATGTGGTAAGATTCTTTATTTTGTGGTTTATCTAACAAGGACAATGGGGGTTATACATCCTCGCTATGGGGTACTGGCATATGATCTTGGATCGGATTCGTTTGGCCTTGACATAGATGAGAGGGTGATTCCAGTACCTTGTCCTATCACCTGCATGAGGCTTATGAACCTTGAAGAGGAACTTGTTATGGTGGGAGGAATCGAGAAACAAAGTCGACCTGGCGTGATTAAGGGTCTTGGTATTTGGGTTCTTAAAGGAAAGGAATGGGAAGAGGTATCTCGCCTGCCAAACAATATTTTTAAAGGATTTGGGGAGTTTGATGATGTTTTTGCTAGTAGTGGATCTGGGAAACTCATTTATATTCAAGGTTATGGATCTCCTGCTCTTCTCATGTTTGAAATGAATTCAAAAGAATGGAGGTGGGCTCGCAGATGTCGTGACATCAAGAAGTTCCCTCTTGAGTTGTTTTTTGGGATTTGTTTTGAATCCCGGCTCGATATATCTCCTTGATTGTTTTCAGTCCCTGCAGAGTTTTGAATTTTGACAGTGTTCTTTTGCAATAACTTGCAATATTTTTGCATCAAATAATGAGGAAAAGGTATTTCCCTTCTCTGATCGTTCTTTCATTCATTCATTCTCCATGGCGAATGCATTAAATGCGATAGAAGATTATCAGTCAATCTAATTGAAGATTTATCAATAAATTAACTCACTGCTGCTTCCTGTTTCAGATTTATTTGTTCTTTCAAGGGTTGTTGAGGTTTTGTTTCATTTTCTTCTCTAATGCCTGATTCCTAACAGTTCACATCTAACATGGTATTTTTGTAAATAAATGCAACTTTTAAGTGGCATTATTTACAACAATGCCACTAAAAAGTTATATTTATTTACAAAAATGCCATGTTAGATGTTTTATACACATCTAACTTTGATGAATTAGGCATTGCAATACCAACGTTGTCTTGGTCTAGTGATGCCAGGGGCTAGACTTGGTAGGGAGAACCACGGTTCGGTCCCCCATAAGCATGTTGGGAGGAGTTTAAAACCTTAACCTCGGGACGCGCTCCGAATCCGGATTTGCCCAAAAGGGTGAATCGGGTGAGTACACCAAAAAAAAAAAAAAAATAGGCATTGCAATGAGTATAAATGCTTTCTGGAGTAAGGTTTTGATTGATTAAATGTGATTCTAATGTAATTTTGACTATATTTTCCTCAATGCATTCTCTTGCCCTAGCATCGTTCATTTAATTGCATTTGTACTGGCGACATAGGGTGTGTTCTTTTTAACTTCTTAAATTTGAATTTTTCTAAATTTATTAAACTTGATTGGACCCGATTAGCAATGGTTTGAGAAACAATTAGACCTTATTTGAATTTATCAAAATTTATTTAAACTTATTTTTATGAAGGGGAGAGTTAATCCACACCTTATTTAGAGAGAATCAAAGTTCCAACAACATGACAATCAACAAAAGAAAACAAATATCAACAGAAGAAGTGGTTTAGACACCCATTAAATTGATACAAACAGTCCTTTTTTATTTTTATTTATATCTCAGTCAAAGGGGATCAATTAAAGGATCGGAGTGCTTAAATCATTGCCCTAAAACAACAACAACCCCCCCCCCCCAAAAAAAAAAAAAAAAAAAACAGTCGTGTGTTGTTGGCTTGTTGTATGGCATTTTGTGAAAGCAAGGGTTGCCTTATCTATGTCGGCCTTGTTTGGACGATGCACAAAGAATGCAAGAATCAAAGGATGCTCTTACACTAAAATGCC
The DNA here is from genome assembly GCA_951394345.1 of Salicornia ramosissima. NCBI lineage: Eukaryota > Viridiplantae > Streptophyta > Magnoliopsida > Caryophyllales > Amaranthaceae > Salicornia > Salicornia ramosissima. The sequence goes on along the minus strand of OX596238.1, from coordinate 8,502,107 downwards.
TAACAGGAAGATAACATACAGTAAAACATTAGAACTAGGATTTTGGAAATTGATACTGAGCCACTGAGGGAAAAAAAACGTAATATATATTAGTGTAAGGAGGATAATAAGGAATTCTCGCAAATGCGTGCAGTGAGAATTGAACTCAGGATCTCGTGCCTGAAATTCTGGAGCTTTAACCACTAAACTAAGACTTTATCCTCATTTTACATCTTCGATAGTTTGTCATATCTATAGAGAAGTCAATCAAGCAGCTGATTGAATTGTCAGTGTTGCTCACTTAATTAACTCTTCTCTATGTATTCAGTTTGATCACACTTCTCAGTTGTATACTATAATTGACGAGGATAAATTAGGTATTACCCTGATTAAAAGGGCTACCTAATTTTGTATTTCATCTTTTTATCATATTAAAAAAAAAAAAAACCCTACCCCATTAGGCATACAACAAACCTCTAATAGAGTAGATAACTAAAAATATATTGGTAGGGAGGAGCATTTCTAACTAAAAGATTGAGGTTCAATCCCCATTAATAATACTTTAGAGGTATAACTAAAAATAACTTGAGCCTAGCATAGTAACATGAATCCAAGGTGAAAACAATGTATTTGGTACAATGATTTAGAAAGATTAAGTAAGCAGTTGATAGACACATATAATTCCTATATCAGAAATGTTGAGGATTAGTAGTGGGATTTAACATGTATATCAATCTAATAATTCAACTTTATTTTCTGTCTGCATGTATCGATCGTTGCCAAAAAAGAATTAATTGTTGACCTATTGATATGAAATTATAACAAGATGTTGCTTGTTTATCAAACAAGTTAAAGTATGGTAGTAGAAGGAATATATAATAATCATCTTGGTATTGGTATGAATCAACTCAATCTCTAGCTAATTATTTTTTGGAAAATTAGGTGAATAACACTAATTAGATCATTTTCTCTCAAGAACAAACTTATCTAATTTCAAAGTTAAAAAATACTCTCTGGCCTCCGTTTTTTAATACATGTAACATATTGACTGTGCATACTTGTCGAGACATGACCAAAAATATCTTTAATACATGTAACATATTGACTGTGCACACTTGTCGAGATACAACTTTGACAAAAAATATCTTTAATTGTATCATTGTAAAAATAACGAAAATACATATATTTGAATAGTGTGTATTGAGACGAATCCAACAAGGTCTCAATTGCCTATATTTTACCTTGTATATAAATAACAATTATTCCATAGTAATCAAAGTGCGTTGGATGAATAGTGTGCAAAATCAATATGTTATATTTAAAACGGAAGGATCGATAATAGCATTTATAAAATGACAAATCTAAAGACATGTATTTGGACCTTACGGAGAACAACCTAAAGATGTTTTGCACCTAAATTTATATTAAATTCAAGAGTCAAATGAAATCAAGAAAATTTTGCATGGTTCATTGCATTGTATGTATTGAGAAATGGAGAAACTGCAACTTGTTTTTGGCTTGGGATTGCTAATCTATGTGACTGTGTCTACCAATTTACCAAGTACCAATGTTGGCATTTTGAAGATATCAATACATAGATATACTTCGTATGATGTAAGAATCTATATGAAGTTTATTTTATCTGAAAGGAGGAATGTTAACCTAATGCTTGGCCTTAGACACTATTGTAATCATACTTCTATGAATGGAGAAAAGGTGATGACACGTGCATTTACTATTTGACACTCGACAATCCTTTTTTTATATATAGGTAAGAAATCTGCCAGCTCCTAGTTGGTAATCAATAACAAACTGAATTAATTGATCCAGAGAAGGGGAAATGAGGATCGATTCTCACATGCACATGTCGAAAGTAAAATACTTCAACACTAAGCTTTACCTTTCAAATCGAACCAACTATAATATAAGTTTGGAGCTCGGAATTGTGTTGAGTCAGGTCAGGTTTGTGTCAACCCTCCCTCAACTTTAACCTGACACTTTTAATAAACGTGTCGTGTCGCATCAACCCATTTATTCAAATGGGTCAAACTTCTCAACTCAAACCTACCAATAACAAGTCGATTTCGTGTTAGGTTAGCGGATTATGTGAGTTTTTTTAATATTAATTTGTCAATCAAATGTCATTATGTTTTAACAACCTGTTTATATAAATGGACTGAAGCCTTTCAACCCTAACAGGCTAACACAACCCGTTTAGTAAATATGTCATATCGTGTCGACCCATATTAATAAATTGGTCAATTATGTGGTCGTGCTAGTTGAGAGTGAAGGATAACTTATGTTGTTAGAGTTTCTCTTTCGGTTACAGGAGATCATAGGATCGATTCTCATCACTGCCCTTAAGTTATATAAACATCAAACAAATGTGTCGTGCTAGTAAAATTTTTTATATCAATTGTTGTTACAAAAAAACCAAAGAAGGGGTAAAATATCTATTGTTGTTACAAAAAACCAAACAAGGGGCAAAACATCAATTGTTGCTAGTAAAACATCAATTTTTTATATCAATTTACTACCCCTCTTGCAAACAATCTATACTTGTCCATTTGATGAGCTAGGCTATATAATAGGGTTAAGAGATGGAAATAAAAGTTAAATAACCCTTATAATCATCGTGAAATCTAACCTATTATTATCTAGAGTAGTATAAATTTGAGAAGGAGGAGAACAATGAATACATAATCAAATTGTGGAAGAATTGATATCTTCCATGGAGGGTGGGATTTGTTGTTGACAGGATTGATATCTAGAAGGTTACCCCCTTCGATCTCAACATTTAAGGAAGTCGGCTTGAAGTAAATGACAAATACCATTTTGCATTACAGTCAATTCAGCATGCATGGCAGAAAAGTGACCCATGTTAAAGTAATAAGGTAGCTATGCAATATGAGTAGTTTTTTTTTTTTTTTTACAAAGGGAATATGAGTAGTTGAGTACCTCATTTTTCCTCGTATCTATATTGGTATAAATACGACACCCATATTTCACCATTAAATGGTAATTTTTACCTTTTTAATTTTTAATTGTCTCTAGATAAAAAAAAATCATTTTAACAATTTTTTTTTTCTAATGAAGTATATATTTATTGAATGCTCAATTTTCATGTTTGAATAATATGATCATAATTTCCTTAAAAAAAATGATCATCATTTTCATAATATAGTTAAGTAAAATAGTTATAAATAACTTTCTTTTGTATGGAGTAATAAATTATGTAACCCTTTCAAAAAATAAATTATGTAACATCTACTTTGCTGAATTCGTATCATTTACTACCTTTGTCCCAAAACAAATACTTCATTTTGATCAATATTGTGACTCTTGGAGTTTTTTTTTTTTTTTTGATTAAAAATGAAGTGTTTAATTTTAAACGAATTAAGTACTTTTTAACAAGCATATCACATATTTATTTGGTGATAGTAGGCTATCTCCCTATAAGGCTATAATTAAATTGATCACTCTACGTCACCCACATTATTCAATTTGGCCGACACATTATCCGCAAGGGGAAGATAAAAACAAAAACAAAAAAACTTACAAATGTGTGCAATAAAATTCAAAATTAAGTCCTCAAACTCGATATTCAAAACTTGAAAAACTTAACCACTAGGCTAAAAATCATACTTCCTTCGTCCTTTTTGTTTGAACTTAACCACTAGGCTAAAAATCATACTTCCTTCGTCCTTTTTGTTTGCTACATATTTCATTTTAGGTTGTCCCAAAATTTTGCTACATTTCTAAAAGGGATTTGTTAAACGTCGCCTATGAATTACTTAAAATTGTCCACGATTTAAAATAAAAAGACAATACTGCCCTTGACTTTAAATTACACCACAACAACATATACAACGATGACGGACACCACGCAATGACCTTGACCACCACCACCGCCACCACGCCGCCACCACTATGATGGTGGTTAAAACTTTTTAAAAAAAAATAAGGGTAGGGGCGTCCAGATCAGACACCCCAACCATGGTAGGCGGTGACTCTGGAAGTCCCTACCATGGTAAGGGCGTCTGATCTGGAAGTCCCAACCATGGTAGGTGCGTCTGATCTGGAAGTCCCTACCATGGTTGGGACGTCTGATCTGAAAGTCTGTACCAAAATTATTATTATTTTTTTAAATTTTAAAACAAAAATAAAGGACGCCCCTACCCTTATTTAAAAAAAAAAATTAACCACCACCACTACCATGGTTGGTGGCGGTGGTGGTCGAGGTCATGGGTGGTGTCCGACGTCGTTGTATATTTAATCTAAGTTGTTGTGGTGTAATTTTAAAATCTAGGGCAATTTTGTCTTTTTACTTAGTATTGTGAGTGATTTTAAGTAATCTGCGGGCGACGTTTAGCAACCCACTTCTAAAAATGGTTATAGGTAGTTAGGTATATTATTTTACTCTCACAATAATTTTTTATGGTCCCACTACTTTTCTCCCTCATCTGCTTTTCCAACCAAAAATTTTTATAAAAAAAAAAAAATTCCAAATGTAGCAAATATTTGGGGGCAGAGGAACCTAAGAATAACTTAATAGTATATACGGGGTAATCATGCAACTCTATGAAGTATGAACATGACAAGGATTGATATTGGCACACAAAAAATTGATATGGGCACAACCTTTGTGAGAGGAGCACATGAAGATGTGCTCTCACAATAAAGTGTGCCCATATCAATTTTTAATTGTGCCTTTATCATTTTCTGAATATGACACATGCTAGGTAAATAGCATTACTACAGTAGATTACCGCCATTTAAGGGAAAATACAGCAAATACTCGTACAAGATAGAGATATACGGACAGCATGCAGTACAAGTCCAAATCAACAACAATGTATCAGTATTACTGTATGTCTGTATTAGCGAATGGTAATAATACTTCGGCTTTTGGTACAATCTACCACTCTGGAATTTCAGTGCAACTGTTTGTGATGATGTCTTATTTTATTATTTTTTTTAATATGATAATGTGTGGGATACTAGGCCTTGGAACCGGGCCCTACTGCAGGTCACCCGACCCAATGTTAGTCAACACACGCATCTGTAAGGGGGATAATGAGGAATCACCGTAAATGCGTGCAATGAGAATCGAACCCAGGACCTCGTGCCTGAAATTCTGAAGCGCTAACTAGTGGTCTATGACTTGATTCTCAGCTAATACCATTATACCACCCACAAATATCATAATAAGTCAAAATCAACAACAGTGTATAAGTAGGACTGTAGGAGAGGAGTAGAGCATTATTTTCTGTGTGTTCTTCTGACAAAAGTGAAAGTTCATCTAAGCAATCTCCCAAAATCTTTTCCCCTCTGAACCAAACCAAATCAGGAAACCAAACTTACCACTAAAAAAAACATTCATGGGTGACTACTGTCTGAAGAGATACAGTCAGAAGCCAGTGAAATTAAGGTGAAAAAAACACATAAAAATGAAATCTTTAGATAGATATGAAGAAGACAAGAGAAGTAGAACAACAACAACAGCAACAAGGAGGAGTAACAGGGGGAAAAAGTGGGGAAAAAGTGAAAAAATCAGCGGAAAAAAAGGAAGAATTTTTAATTTTTAAAGGAAGAAGAAGAAAGTTTGAATCTTTAAAGTGGGAACAATATAATAATAATAATAAGAGTAGGGTATTATTATTATTATTATTAGCTTCCTCTAAAAGAAGGGTTTATGATGGGCCCACTTGTAACACTCCAGTAATCTCATGGAAGGAACAACAACAACAAGTTGGTGGAGCTCTTAACACCATAATTAAAGCTGACCCTTTTTGTTCTTCATCTGCTCAATTCTCTGCTAGAAAGTTTGGTTTTGCTGTTTGGGAGTTTGATCAATATTTTTCATCTTCAAATATGTATTTGGGTGTTAATAATAATAATCATCAAAGAGGTCGTCGTTTTCATCATAGATTGAATAAAGATGAGGGTTTTGATCCTTCTTTACCTGTTGATCCTCATAGAGGTGCTTCCCCTGATCATCAGGTAACTTTTTTTTTTTTTTTTACTGTTTTGTTGGGTAAATTTTTATTGTTACTTCAATTTGGGTTTCTAAGGCATAATTGGTAAACCTTTGTTCCAATTTAGCTTTTGTTGATGGGTTTTTTTTTTAACTTTTTTTTTCATGTGTTGATCTGATGCTTTAGAAAAGGGGTAGAAATGAAATTTGAGTGGTTTGTAGTGTTGGGTTTTTTGCAACTTTTTTCACTTGTCTTAATTTTTTGATTTGTACATTTTGGTTGTGTCACCAAGGGTTGTTTTAACTTATTAAACCTGATTGGTGCTCGGATCAGGAGATCCTAATAAACAAATAGCCCTTATTAGGTTGTGTTCTTTTGGATTTATTTTCTTAAATTTTGGACAAATTCAGCTTTAATTTAGTTCGGTTTAGACAAATTCAATTCTGTTCACTCTAGAATAATTCAGTCCAAATGAATCAGACTTTAGTACTAATTAATTTCTTAAAAAACTTAGTACTATTAGATTTGGTTACCCCTGATTCCAACTCATCTAAACTTATATGTAGTGAAGCTTATGTCTTTATGGTGAGGAGAGGACACCTTTCTGGGGTTTAAGACCCATATTAATGGTTTTGGTGGGTGCAGTTGTTTTTAGCCTTTAAGTGTCTGTTCTTAATTAGCCATCAGCAGTTAGTTCCATATTTGATTGCCACTTTGCACTGTGCAGCTTCTTCTGGTTTACATTCTTCTGATTGGGAGTACTGGATAGCTTTCCTGCAATTATACTGATTTTCCTCTTAACTAGGATTTGTGTGATAGCTGGTAACTTGGAAGGACATTTCAAGGTCTTGAGAGTATTCACTATTCAGTAATTTTAAGGATTTGTGTGATAGCAGCTTAAAAAAAATACAGGAGTAAGGCTTCGTTCCTTTATATATATAACACAGCATCATCAATTGCAACAAAGCATAAATTCACCCACAAAAGAAATCAAGTATATCATCAAAGTATACCTAACTCTTAAACATTGATAAATAAACACCCAAATGCTAAAAACTAATCCATGAATGGTTTACCCAGATGTATAATGAATACTATGCACCTTAGTTTAGAGCTGAACATTCATGTTATTCATCTAGAACATGTATTGGAAAATTAGTACGTTTAAAACAAGGGTTTTGAAAGTAAAACATAAATATTCTAAATCCACAACATAACATGAATGTTCTACATATTTGGCATAAAATGTTCCATTTTAAAAGCATCATCTTAATTAATTGAATAATTGAAGAGCAAAAACTGTAGTTGATTGATTAAAACTAAAAATTAAGCTAAGTTTAGTTCAGCCAAATTTAATTCAGTTCAGCCAAATTCAGTTTAGTTTAGCTCCTTATGAGTCTAGGATTTAGTTCAGTTCAATTCAAATTAATTCAAGCCAAAAGAACAAGGTCTAACTTTGTAATGAAATATGTGTGATTCTTGAATCAAATGCTCAGTTGATGCCGGTTCCTGGGTACTGCCGGTAATGATAGTGGTCAAGCCCTAAGGTAGTATAAAATAAAAGGCATTCTCATTCATGGCTTGTGCTCTCACAGTCTCACTTAGCACCTCAACACCCTGAAGTCCCAAGCATAGTTCAATTTGCACTGAATACTTTTTTTGAAAACATAAATATTGGTGTTAGGAAAAGCAAATCATCTTTTAGTATAGATTACATGTATATATGCTCTTTTTGTCGCAGCCTTCCAGTGCCGGTAGCTTGAGGAGACATATTGCAGCCTCGCTGATGCGACATCACCAATCAGCAGGAAGGAATAAGCATGCTTTGCAGCCTCGTTCTCCGGCAAGTTATGGTAGTTCCTTGGAGGTACTTATGTTTATAGAGTATTTCTTTCATTAGTTTGTCTCAAATTTGGTGGAATACTAGGGTAATTTTAGATGCGACTTCTTTTTCAAATTGAAAATTATTTACATTTCACTATTTCGAAGTAAATTATTCTTTTAAATGTTTGTTCAATTCAACTAGTATCTGAATTACTTTCCTGAACCTTTTTTTAAGTGGTAAAATGAGTTCCGTAGCTTTCTCAAGGGAAGTTGCATACTTATGCAAGTCTCTTATGGTGATTTATCAGAAGCAGATTATGTAATTATCAGCGCAGAGAATACTTTAAAAAACAATCCAAGTTTCTAAACCGAAAAATGAATTATTTCATGAAAGCATTATGGTATCACCTACTATGCATACGTTATACGTAGTATTAGATTTTCTAGAACCACATTGAACTAGATTCAGCTTGCACTTCAGGTTCATACTACTCGTTCGGTTCTTTTGATGCAGGATGACAGCTGCTAAATTGTACATATTTTGTATAAGGAAGAAAGGACATGATATGATATGCTGTCATGATATTCACAAACTTAGTTATCAAAGCATGCAATCCAATAGCATGTTCGAAAATCTAGCAACTTCGGGCATTAGAAGCATTAGCACATAGAAACTTTAATGAGTTAACACATCAGAAGAACAACGTAAAAAATTCTGTAAGCATGCTAATAGCTAAAACCAATATTGCAAATACTCAAGTATTGATGGTGGCTTTGATACTTGAGTTCTTAAGCTTATGAGGTAATGGTTAGGCCACACTAAGGCATTGTTTTTGTACTTATTTTCAGTTCAGTTCAGTCGGGCATTAGATGATTAGATGATAATGTGATAAGATTAGATTTGACTTGGTGTAATCTATTTAGACTAATTGTACTAGGGGTCACTTACACGCGTTTAAATCTAGGTTTGTCTTGATCAACTCCTACATTGGAATCTAATTTGAATTATCTTAGCTATTGAGTTAGAAGGAGGAAGGATTGGCTATTTGAATTAGAATCTAATTTGAATGAAATGTGGCTTTCTTGTTTTTTCAGATAGCTCCATATAACCCAGCAGCAACTCCTGACAGTTCTATTGAGTTAAAAGGAGGAAGGATTGGCGAGTCAAGTTACAGCTTTAAAACATCAACCGAGTTGCTCAAAGTGCTGAACCGAATATGGACCCTTGAAGAGCAGCACGCTTCCAATGTGTCTCTGGTTAAAACGCTGAAAAACGAGCTTGATCATGCTCATGGTAGGATTAAAGAGTTGCTGAGAGATCAGCAAGCAAATCGTCATGAAATAGATGAATTAATGAAGCAAGTCTCAGAAGATAACCTAGGTAGGAAGAGCAAAGAACAAGAGCGAGTGGAGGCGGCTCTTCAATCTGTGAGAGATGAATTGGAAGGTGAAAGGAAATTGAGAAAACGGTCTGAAAGTTTGCATAGGAAGATAGCTAGGGAGTTGTTTGAGATCAAGGTTGCCTTGTCAACCACTGTTAAAGAGCTTGAAAAAGAAACAAAATCAGGTGAGCTCTTAGAAGAACTTTGTGATGAGTTTGCCAAAAGTATTAAAGAATATGCGAAACAGGTTCACGATGTGAAACAGAAGTCGGACAGGGATTGGACTGGCGTTACGAATCACGACAATTTGATGTTACACATTTCCGAATCGTGGCTTGATGAACGAGCGCAGAACAGAGAAAGGGAAGCACAGAAAGGATCTGTTGTTGACAATTTGCGACCCGAAATAGAGATGTTCCTCTCAGCCCGACAAACCGCTAGTGGAGATGTTGATCACAAAGAGAGCCGTTTAAGGCGTCGCTCCCTCGAGTCAATTCCCGAGGTGGGGACCGCCCCTGAAGATTCAGCCTTTGCTGATTCCCGCTGTGCCGAGATAAGCAACGTGGGTCCCAGCCACTACGCCGAGCAGGAGGAACTTGCGTTAAACTCGAGGAAAAAGGGTCAAAGCCCACCGAGTGTGCAAATGTCAGAGCCTCAAAACACTCCCCGTGAAATCGGCGAAGGAATCCCAACCGAGATTAGCATGCTGCAGAAGTCCGATATCTACGATTCCTACCAGAAGAAGAAGAGTTACAACGAAGAAGGGAACGGGTCGAACTCAAAAACAGTTGATAGGCTAATAAGTGATCTGATTCTTTCAGAAGGTGGGAGTTGTGCTCCTGAGTATGATTACAAGGAATCTTCTTCAAAAAATCTTTCTACAATGAAGAGGAATGCAAGCCCTTCTAGACAATGGATGACCAGCAGGAAATCCTCGGATCCGAGAACTTCGGAATCATCTTCGAAAATGCAGTCAGTGAAAGAGAATTCCTTGAAAGCCAAGTTACAGGAACCCAAGTCGAAGGGGCAGCGTTCGCGGTTGAAAATCCTGAAAGGTTCATCATAAAGTCTTTAAGATAGACTTGCAGAGTTTTATATGTATAGAACTTTTTGGCATTTCTAACATGTTTTCATAGATCTTTCTTGCTTCATTGATTCTCTTGTGTGAAATGTTCTTTGATTTGTTTTATATCTTTGCCATAGCTTTTGCTCTTTAATTTTAGTTTTACAGCTGTACATATTGAACAATCATTTAGTTTCACACTTCCAATGTTATGAAGTAAAGTCTATGTTGTTTTTTGTGGCTTCACACTTCCAATGTTGTTTTTTGTGGCTTCAATTTTTATTTGGAAGGAGGTATAGGGATTAAAGCTTGTTAAGCTGAGCTCACTCTGCTCTCTGTTGTTTTTTGTGGCTTCAATTACCTTAATTTCTGAAATTTCAAATGCAGATCAGCTCCGGATGAATGTAGGATTTAGCTTAATTAGTTCAGTTAAAATTAATTTAGTCCAAAAGAATAAAGTCTTAGTTTCTTTGTCAATCAAATGTTCAAGCAATGTTTTGGCTTTATAGTGAAAGTTGAAATAAAGTCACCCTTCTATAACTACTACCTATGATTTACATTAAAGTTCCGTTTGGTTGGGTGTAAAACGTTTTCAAATGAAAATGGTTTTCCATGGAAAACCCTTTATATTGGAAAAATTTATTTTCGCAATGGTTTTCTGTTGTTTGGCTGAATGTAAAATGATTTTTCATTTTAAGCATTTTTTTGTTGTTTGGTTGAACTGAAAATTAATTGCTTCAATTTTAACGGAAAATATTTTCATTCCACTTGTGGTGTAAAATGTTTTCCTTCCAATTTGAGGGGAAAATATTTTCAATGAGGTAGAAAATAGTTTCCACCCCAAGTTTTACTTTTTAATTTTTTACTCCAAACAAAATAATGTAAAATGGGAAAACAGTTTTCCGGGAAAACGTTTTACATCATGCCAAACGGACCCTAAATACAACTATTTAACGTAAAGTAGTGAGTAAAGATGTCTAAGTGTTGCAAATAATATGAAATAGAGTTAGTACATTAAAAATGGTATTGACTGTAATTTTTATAACTATTTGAGCATCATTGCATCTTCATGTATTGGTGTGATTACTGAACTATGGGCAATAGCTATGATTCCAATGAATGTGATTGGTTTGCCTTTTTGTTGAGCAACATGTTTTCAATCTGATTTGTCCTATTTCATCAATAAAGGAATTCTTGCCCTTTTAGTTGGGTTTGTAGGGGAGAGAGTTAATTGGGATTATTTGGAATCTGAATCTGAGTCAATAGTATGACAGAAAACAAGATGACTTTCTTTTAGGTAATTTTAAAATGGATGTTAACAGTTTAGGATTTGGTGTCAACTATGAAAAAAAAGGAGTAAAAATGAAACACTCTTGTAACTATGATCTTAGCTGTGGCTTGATTTGTATAGCCATCTTATGTTATTTTGCTGAGCTTATCAATAAGAGAAATTCAAATAGTAAAAGGACGTTTTCATGGAATCTTATCTTGTTTAAGTTTGTTCCATTAAGGGAAAGAACAAATGATGCAGGTCAATATACCAAAATGCTTGTTTAGTGGCAGGCTGTTGTAGGCCTATGAAGAAACACTTGTATAACAGAACTTGTTATTTATTAGCCTGAAGTCTGCATGTTCTTTTGGACTAAATGAACCTGAGTTGAGCTAAAGTCTAGACTTAGCAACAACTAGAGGTGGGGCATGGGCCAGGCCGGGCCGGCATGCGGGGACAACTGGCATGGCACAGCACAAGAGGCAAGCTTATGGGAATTGTGCACTACATGGACAACATTTTTAGAACTTGGCACGAACACGTCAAGCGCGCCGCTAAGTGACATGCTCAATATGAGCAAAAATCCACAAAACTTTTTTTAACAAAATTATAACCAAGGCACGATATGAGTCAGCCTAACACGAAATGTGAGATGGGTTGTGCATGGACCCTCTTTTAATACTTTGCAAGAGTCCGGCATGACACAACTTTGTCTTGGCCTGTTCTAGGCACGACCTGTCATGACACAATGCCCGCAAACCTGGCACGTGGCTTGTATCGGCACGGCCCATGCCTTCCTTTTGCAACTGACCTGAACTAAACTGCATTGAATTTGTCTAAAATTAAGATCACGTCACAAGTAACTCATAAGTGAGTAAAATGTTTGTTTTGTACTCAAATGTTTGTCACTAGAAACATAAGCTCTCAACAAAAATAAGCATCATTATTCATTATGTTGCAAAGTTGGTAAACCAGTCAAATATGAAAAGGTTACTGTTTTACAACATATGGTGCAAACTTCAAAGATGCATTATCATCTTGCAATTCAGTCCTGATTTGTGTTTTTTTTTCCTTTTCACTTGCTAGATTGCACCATAAGATTGCATGGATGGTCATATGATGATAGACATGTACCAAAAAGCTTTATGGACATGTCTGACCTTGTATTACATATGAAATAAATGAGTGACATTTCCTTCTTTTGGATTCCCTTCAATGATAGAAAGTGTGGGCCCATCTAGATCAAATACGGCCGTGCACAATGTGTATAATGTTGGTCCTGAATCAGATGAAAGAGTGGCTATAATAAACATCATATGAAAGTAAGGTGGTACAAAAACAAAGGATCAAACACAGGTTTGATGTATACCTGTCATGTAGATGGGGTATTGTTTGTCTTCAATGTCACCAAGAACTGAAAGAAAATCATGTTTTGATTCTTTTGGAAGTGAAGCTGCTCTTTCTTGTCTGCTTCTTGAATTTTCATCTTGCATCTTTTACAACAAAAGACACTATGTCATGGTGCATCCAATTTGATTTACTTGGTAAATTGTAAGACATGGGTTATTTTTGGTTCAATAGAATTTTGTTGATCCGATTTGATCTGAACTTATCTCTGCATTTGACCAAATTTTGAACTTCTGTATACACTAATCTGTGGGTGTTTGGGAGTTAGAGGTTTTAGGGAAAAAGAGAGACTTGTCCAACTCAAAAAGTTATTTTTGGTGTTTGGTAGTTAGAGGTTTGGAAGAGAATTTTGGAATGAAAAAACTCTTTTTCAAAAAACTCATATGAGTAGCTTTTTATATGAGCTTATAGCTTTTTAGTTCTTTTTTACTCTGAAACATCTAACAATTATTTACCAAATATTTTTACACAAACAACTAATATAGTCAATTAATCAAACCAGCTATCATAATCAGCTAGTCAAAGCAGAGTAACAACTGACTCCGAAACATGGCCTGTAAGGAAGGCATGCTAAACGAGAGCCTGTTATATTTGTATTAATGTGTCTTCCCATATTGGTCATAAGTCAAAGGTGACCGAAAAGCTCTTACAATTTTAGTCAAAATAGAAGATTTATTTTGGGACAGATGGGAGATTTTCATACGAAGTATTATTTTTTCATTATGGAACCAACGATTTTTAATACTAAAAACACAAATAAAATTACAAAGAACTGATCTGATGAAGGAAGGAGGAAGTTAAAACTTATATTTAAGTTTTTTAATGTTTATGCCTCTGTATTTTTGGTCTCTTTATTTCAATATGTGTCATGTAAAGGTTTGGGCCTCCCTTGTCTAGGGTCCATTCTGTTAGTCCTTTTTGGTTGTATGGGATCATGTGCTAATTGTACTAACTGTCAGCAGCTCCTAGGGCAGTAGTGGTAGTGGTATAAATAAAGCAATGTAAGCATGAGTGCAGCAACATGAATGAAATGACAGCATGAATTAAACATTCTCCCAAAAATATACACAACACCTAAAATAGCAATAGCCCAAATAAAATCTTCATGATCAAAACTTATTTTTTTCCGATCTAATCAGAAATGAGTAATAAGCTCCTAAAATAAGGTGTACTAAACATAGCCATATTGTAAAGTCATTGATTCAAAGGAATGGAGTTAGCTCTATTATCTTAGTACCTGTGGAACTTGAAGGTGAAGATACATATTTGCATGGAAAGAGGGTGTTCCACTGATCTCATAGACTGATAACCGTTTCCTTGATGCTGTTTCCACAGTTAGAATCTTGCGTGTTGGTATATCTATCAAGTTATAGCAGTGCCCAACAGACACTTCTGATGATTGAATTTTCTGTAGAAACATGAATAATAATGACATTAACATAGAATTTCAGGGAATACTTTACTTCATTTGCATATCAAAGTTGTAACTTGTGAGTTTCAAATACATTGTACATATTAGCAAGTATCTTGTCATACTGTTTTACCGTTTTTTTACTTCAAAATTTATAACTTTTCAGTATAAAACCATAACTTTTTATATAAAACTAAAATAGTTACGTGAAAAGTCATGTGAGGCCCATCAGTCAGTTTGACAAGAGATTTCACCTTGAGTGCATCATCGATGTTCGTTGCTTCAAGCAAATCTCTTGAAATGAAGTTCCGGCCAATGCCTCCAGCTACGATCTCATCTTCACGAGGTGGTACTGAGTTCAACGTGAATGCCTTCGACAATAAAATTAAGGTACATTACTATACAAATTCGAAGGTATACCCGTATAACAAATCTATCTTATAAGAAAGGCTACAATTTTTCAGAACAAGTTTCAATTGATTAGTCTGTGGTTGATAATGTAATTAGAACAAGTTGAATACTTTTTTGTTTCAGATTTTGATAAATATGTGAGACCCTATAGTTTATTGTGTACATAATAAGATTCAGATTTACCAGTCCATGGCTGTTGAAGCCAAAAGCACAGCTTGGAAGCTCCCCTGCATAAGTATATGCTGTGAAAGAATGTCCATTGCTTAAATTTGCTTGGATCAAGTACCTGCAACACAACAGATGGCTTAGTTCCAAAGTCAAGCAGTTTCTCACTATGCGGCTACGTGTCCAAGTGTCTGACTCGGCTATTTTGTGAAAAATTTCAATACCCTAGCCCAAAATGAAGTGTTGAAATATATGTATCGTACCCGAGTCTGTGTGTCAGGTACTTAAAGTAAAACACTGAAGAGTCCAAGTAAGATAGGTTTCTCTTAACCCCTAACTTAAGCTACAAGTACGGAAAAAAAAACTTTATCTACCCAGTGGGTATTTTATCCACTACTAATAGTCTAATAGAGGCTATTGGTAGTGATATCCAGCTCAGCTGCATAAATGTTATTTTAATATTCTATTAGTGGTAGGTAATTTTCTTACTGAATAGGATGATGTATAATTTTTTCTAACAATGTAAGATAAACCGGACCCCCAATAATACAGGACTCCTATGCCTCGAATACCTAGTTGGTATTGCCTACAGTAAAAAAAAGGTTGGTGAGAATCGAATTTGCAATCGAGCCTCTCGGTTGCAAGGTGCACTCCAGCGCCAGTGCGCCACTGCATTGGAGCTCGATTCTCGGATTATGTGTATGTAACATACGTGTGACCAACTAAAGCAACGTTAGCATCTTCATTGTGTGCTGCAACAGCCATGCTTTGACTTACTACCAGAACATCTGAGCAATCATCTGGTGTATCTTCAGGTAAGTTTTGGCCTTCAGTCTTTGGCATAAATGCTAGTATCTCTTTTCTGAAGTTGATCAGTATTATCTGCACAAAAACTAACATCATATATAAACCTTTCTGCTTTATTATTGCCTTTATATACGGATACACTGTGTTTCATAATACTCTATTTGTCTCAAAATATAAAATAGGACCCCCTTCAAAATGGCCAAATTCAGAACAAATAATAAGAATTGAAGTTACTAGTCTAGGAAATTATTGGCAAAAACACCAACAGCCATTATTGTAACAACCATTAATAAAAATAATTTCTATAATTTATAATTTTTAGAATGTTTGAAAAAACGTTTTTAATTTGCATAACCAAAAAAAATTGGGTTATAAAAAAGTTCATATCAGCCTGAATTTAATGACACCTGATCCGCTATAATCCAAACTCAAAACTAGTTTACTCATTTGACAAGTCATGTAGAATGTTTAATAATATTCTCTCCATCCCAAAATTGAAAATAGGACCCTTCAACAAACAGACAAATATGTCACTAGAAGAGGTAGTCTAGTGGTTAAGTCTTGCGAATGTTAAACGTGAGGTCTTGAATTCGAACCTCACTACACACATTTGCGGGATTCATTACCTCTCTCTTTAAATGCGTGTATCTGATAGTTTTATTAAAGGAAAAAGATATTTAACTTAATTGCATTAATGCATTAAAAAAGAGGCCTTTATATATGCAATACATGAACACAACTAATCCAAATTAGAATAGAAAAAGAAAATAACAAGAAATACTAAAAATTAGGAAAACACATCACCACTAACTCAACTTTAAAGGATTATTTCCAACAGTATCAGCCAAATTGGACCGGGTAAAGTGCATTAGGGTTCGGTTTAAAACCCAGTACCACATACATTATCAAATTTAAAACAAAAATATATATACAAAAAATAAAACTTTAGCAAAACCAAACGAGTTAATTATCTGTACATGAAGAAGAGGCACCCCACTTCCTTCCGCCATCCCAATAAGCTCATCCCAGTAACATGGGAACTTGTTCCGGTTGTTTTCGGATAAAGAATCAATTAGCGGTTTTGCAAGGGAGGTTTTGGCAAAAGGCCTGAGCTGATTGTGAAAAATAAGGTCTTTTGCTAATCTGCTCTTTATCAAAGTTGAGAATCTTTCCCCTATTTTATACCCCATTTCATAGGAGCTTTCACATGGTCCTACTTCAAATTTCTCCATTAATTTTTTTGCTCACAATGCTCCTATTTATGTATGTGAAAAAAAAAAAAATATATATATATATATATATATATAATATCGTTTTCCAATATGCTAAATTTTAATGAGGTTAATGTCATTTTTCATTTTTGAGCTGCATTATATAACCTTATCTATTCTTTATCTTCATAATTCACCTCACATTTTTATGATGGTGTGGGCTTGGAATTTGGGCCTTTTGGGGAGCTAGAGAGGCCCATTATTGTCTACTTTGGACTAAAGCTGGCAAAATGGGTTAACGGGTCATGTTCGTGCCAACTTTTATGTCAGTTTCGGGTCGTCCATTAATAATAGAAAATATTGCATAGATGTAAAATAATTGTTTTCTAAGACAATTGTGTCAATATGAGTCAGTTTCGTCTCGTGTCGTGTAGGTTTCGAGTTTCTCTCAGTAAATTCGTGTCGGGTTATCGTGTCCTGTCAGGGATCCCAACTCTATTTTGGACCCAATATTTGAGATCCACTATGGATTATGTCTTGGATGATCGATGGCTATGGCCCATGATGGAAAGAAGTAAAGTTTTGGGCTTTTATATATCATATATGATGGGCCTAGCTAGTTACTCAATAATTTATATCCACTAAGGTATGGATTGTGCCTTGGATGATTGATGATTATGGTCCATGACTCCATTATGGAAAAAGCAATGTTTTGGGCCTCCATATATGCATATAATGGGCCTAGTTGCTCAATCCAATGAGTGGATGAAAGCCCTAACCTTCAGCATTTGTAATTTAGCATGGTTTGCAACTTTGCTTATGAGTTATGGCATGTCTTGGCAAAATCCTCTATGCTATGTTTGGATACTAGAATTTCATTTGAAATGATGGATTTAGGCCAAATTACATGTTTGGCAAGTAAAAAAATTTGTAATTGGATTTGGCTTAATTCCCAACCCAAATGCTTAACAAGCAAATGTTGTGTATTTCAAATACTAAACAAAACCATGTCATTTCAAATTCTAAAAACAACCCAAACAAATAATTGCCATTTGAATTGTAACATTTCAATTTCAAAAATTGAATTCACCAATTTGAAATGAATTCCACGTATCCAAACACTACCCTGGGTTACTTCGAGACGGATACAAATATGATAGGGACATGAAAAAAAGTGCAAATTCAAAATTTAAGGCACGAGAGTATGGGGAAATATTTTATTTATTACCCAAATACTTTATAAAAAAAGAAATAATTTTTGTATTTTCTATTAATTCGTACTTTATCGTTATTTTTAATGATAATATTACAATGTCCATGATTTATTTTGACTTCATTCTAAACCTATTTTATAAACATAATTAAAAATATATATTTTATGTCAATGTTTTAGATTTGAAGGTAAAAGGGACTAAAAAGTATTTTGTAAAAGCCCAATAGGTATTTATATACACATAAATTTATAAACACAGATGTATCTGATATGGCAGACACTCCAATACATGTCAGAAATAAGGCACACAATTCAGATAAAGTGTTCGTGCAATCTAAACAATCATTTGTACAATTGTGTGCGCGTTGCTTCGTTACTTTACGGAGCATTCTCTTCAAGACTTCAACTTGTTATTAGACCTGAACTTATCTGAACTTATTATTAGAAATTATTGAAATTTATTAAACCTGCTTTAATTTATTGGAACTTATTAAACCTGATTGAACTTATTACACCTAAATTAAACAATCTGAAACTATCTTTTTTTTTTGAAATGAAGAGAATGGTTCACACCCTTATTCGATCTGTTTTTTTTTTCCTTCCTTGATATGACTCTAGTAGATCATTGGATTTTACAAAATACATGTGTTCATTTATATATAACAAAAAAAAGTCCCGAGTTGAATAATTCTACTCTCTCCGTAACATAAAAATGACAACGGTTGTAAACGATTAAATTAATTAAAATAATTTTGATATTAGTAACTAATATTCATATTCTTACTTGTGTTAAAACTATTTTGATTAATTCATTCGTTTACACTTTAAATCATTTCCTCAAAATGCATGAAAAAATAATTGTTGCTATTTTTATGTTACGGAGGGAGTACTAATTACATCAAAATGATAGAGGCAAATTAAATTTGCTAGAATAGCACGAGCAGTGCTATTGGCCAAGTGTAGAGAATAGTACAAATTTTCATATTATGAAGCATAGCGTATAGAGGTATGATAGGTGGATACCAGGTATCCATAAATTGGTTGATACCATGGCATAATTGTAAATAAAGTGAACTTTTTTTTTTAATCTTCTCTCCATTCTCTCTCCACTAGACCCACCCGGACCCACCCACCCAGACCCACCTACCCACTAGAGAGAGAATGCAAAAAAGAGAGAGAGAGAAATTGGGTTAACAAAAAGAAAAGGGAGTTGGAAAGTGCCCTTATATTTGTAATTATTTACATTTGTGTCATGGTATTAATTTATTAAA
Organism: Salicornia ramosissima; assembly: GCA_951394345.1. NCBI lineage: Eukaryota > Viridiplantae > Streptophyta > Magnoliopsida > Caryophyllales > Amaranthaceae > Salicornia > Salicornia ramosissima. Next base: position 8,482,715 of record OX596238.1, on the reverse strand, counting down.
TTGATACGTGGTATCCATTAACCATTTCTCTAGCGTATAGACTATATGGACAATGCTTAGGCATGTTTATCCCAGAGACTCACTCCCATAATTCAGACTCTGTCACATCAGTTTTTACCTACTTTTTTATGATTCATACTCATACAAGTTTTTATACTTTATTCCTAAGACTTTATTCCAGACTGTCTTAAAATATCTCCAAGCATTTTTTAATCTATAAAATTATCAAAATATCTTGAAAGACTCACTTAAAATTATCAAAATATTTAATATGTAGGGCCCACATGAGTCTCAATGTGAGTTTCATTTTCAAAGACTCACATTGAGATTCCCTCAAGTTTTTATGCACATCAATGGGTGAGACTCCATTGAGACTACAATTGAGACTCACATTGAGACTTGCAATAAACATGCCCAACGCTTTCCATGTTGTTTGATGCACCTTGAATTTAACTTTATTACAACTTCCGCAAAAGGACATGTTTACTTCACCTTAAATTCAGTTTAGTTCAGTTCAACTCTCAATTTACTTCTCTTATAAAATATTACTTTCAGCTGTATTCAATTCAGTTCAAAATAATTCAATTCACTTAAGTTTAGTTCAGCTCAGTTATATTCATTTGAAGTAAACACGACTTTAATCATTAATGGTTTTTTTATGATTTGCATTTGAAATGTTCAAGCTATTCTATGCACCTGGCCTATATAATTGCATGTGCTACTCTAAGCAAAACTAGAAATGCTAGAATGAGCGAATTGAATAAAAATCTCACGTAAACTAAATTATAAATTACCCTGTCAATCATCTTACATGCAAAAAATTTATCCTATCATGTGTATCTATCGACTTTTACACTATATCACACTTATAATTTTATCCGCCATATATATCTCTATTATATATGGAAAATGGTGAGTTGTGACGGTGTTCAAGTGGATTACAATTTTACTCCTCCCTTAACTAAATAACACCAAAAACCCTAGCCGTCGTTTCTCTCTATAAGGAAAAACCCTTCTTTTTTCTCCATTATTTTGGGGCTACTATCAATTTTTATAAAGGTTGATGGTAAGCCCCCTTTTCTCTTCTTTTTCTTCTGTTATTATTGTTTGCAATAAGACCTTATTTTATTTTCTTTATGAGATCTATTATTCTCTTTATGAGACCTATTATTCTGTTTTATCATTCTACTTTGTTTTTCTTTGGAAATTAATTTGTTGATGGAGATTAGCGCGGGATCACAACAGATTTTTGTACTTCCACTACATTCAAAAGAATCGAATCAAGATCTAGTTCAAAACTATTGCAGATCAATAGAACCCCTCGCGAAAAGCTGTATGAAGAAGCAGCGATGTGAAAGAGGAGTGACTGTACTAGCAGATATCTCTTATAGCGATCTAGGTTTTGTCAAAGTTGATTTTATCTTGATCTATTTTGATATGTATTTGGTTATTACTGATTTCTATTGTAGATGTCGTATGACTTTTAATTAATGAATTAACCTTCCCTTTGTTTCCAAAAAAAAACTAAATAACATGCACCAAAACCTATATAGCATCTGTCCCTTAAAGAATGTTCCATTCTTTTAAGTGAAAATATCTTTGGATATGTTTGATAAACAATAATTATAACAATTACATATTGAAAAAGTACACATTGAGCCGAGTCAAACGAGATTCCATTTGACTATATTTTTCTTTATATAATAGAGATTATGGAAAGAAAGTTATCAAATGAACAGTAATAAAAGTCAATATTTGACTTTCTTTTAATTTAAAAAATTATATATCATCGCACGCACCGCGTACATATAAAACTAGTATATATGGAGTATATATTAAAAGTACCCACACATGTTCCTTCAAAAAGTGGATGAAGTCATAGCCCAGTGGTTAGGGCTTCAGAAGGCACGAGGTCCTGGGTTCGATTCTCACCGCACGCATTTGCGAGGATTCCTTATTATCCCCCTTACAAATGCGTGTGTTGGCTAAAATTCGGCCGGGTGACCTGCAGTAAGGCCCGATTCCAAGGCCTAGTATTCCACACATTATCCTATAAAAAAAAATCCTTCAAAAAAAAGTACCCACATATGACATATGTATCCTATATTTTTTCTTGGTATTTGATAACATATGAAAAAACCTTTATGGAATATAACAATAATTAAACAAAATTTACATTTACGAGCACAAAATAGATTATGGTTGAAATATGTTAGACATATGTGCGTGGTGCATATATAATATGGTGCAAATACCAATATAAGATAATAGTTATTAAAAAAAAAAAAGGTTGGAAAATACAATAATTAAAAGCCTGATAAGTACAAATTAGGCTCCTAGTTGTGTGAAGCTATTGTGTTCTTAACTTATTGACTCCTTTTTGGTAGTCCATTATATTATAATTATTACATAACCCAATTTAACATTATCCTAATTTAGGAAAGGTGAGTTGTGTTTAAGTGTTAATTAGTGGCTTAGTGTTGAGCACCCTAACATGGCATGTTTATTTGCCTGCCTTGAGAAATGAACTTCAAAGTACAACTAAGATATTCTCCTTATTACACTTTTAATTTAATTGTTTGTTTAGTGTATTTTATTCTTTTATTAATGAAAAGTGGCGGCTCATTGGTTAAGAACTTATGATTACTATTGTTATTATTATTATTATTATATGTACTTGTAGTAATATTAATAAAATTTGTGTGTCCATCAAGAAAATAATTTCTATCAATAAAACTAGTTTTTAACATTAAAATCATGTGTACTATGTGTAAGTATATATAAGTATTCTCTCCGTAATATAATACTTTCACCAATTTTTTTTTTTTTTTTTTGCATATTTTTAGGCAAAATATCATAATATATCAACCATAAAGTCATTAATAAAACCCTAAACCAAACCATTAATCAGCCATAAAACCAAATCACTGATAAATATATCAACCCCAAACACCAAGTAAGACCACCATCGTTCCCAACCAATATAATCACCATTCGCCATTTTCAACTAATTGTCATTCACCATGTACTACCGCTACACCGTCATCATCACTAACCCAAATCGAACCCAGCAACACCAGCCCAAAATAAAACCCAGCCAGCAACACCAGCAATCGAAAAACCATTGCATCCTTTGAACCACCATCAACAGCCCAAAATCTAACCACCACCACCAGCCCAAAATCTAACCGCCACCACCCTTCGAATCCAGCCACGAACCACCATCTTTCAAAATCAACCCAAACAAACAATAGAACCCACAAAATCAACCGACGAACCACAAACCTTCGAAATCGTTCCAAGCCAAAAATCGAGTTGGTTGCTAGGATTCAGGGCTAGGGTTCGATTAGGCGGTGGCGTTCAAGTTGTCGGGGTTTGGGTGGCTGGGGTTCGTGGCTAGGGTTTGGGTGGCTGGGGTTCATGGCTAGGGTTTTGATCGGGGTGGTGAGCCCAATTTTATTTAATCTATTATAAGAATTTTTTTTTTCAAAAGTCATTCATTTTTTTTTCAAACTCTTGCAATTAAAAATAAATTAATTTAACTATTTTTGTAATAGTAATACAAATGTAACTAAAATTATCTAATAATTTTTCATTTTGGAGGATCACTATTTCAAAATTCAAGAGTATGAACTATCACGCCTTTTAAGATATGGAGCCAAGTATCCCGTAGTATTTAGAAGATTCTATCAAATTATGAATAGCGTCAAGAGTATTTCAAATGGGAACAAATTAAATAAACCAAGGAAGTTTTTTTCTCTATAATTAAAGGTTAATTACTTCGAATAAGATCTAAGTTTAATTAATTCTAATCAAATCCAATGCAACATCCATTCTAATTAATCGCACTCATCCATTCATTCTAATCTACTCTAATCACACACATACAAAAAAAAATATTATCATATTAGTTAAAATAAGATTAAACTAGACACATTAAAATTCATATTAGATCGATTAAAAAAATTATCTAAATTAAGTTATAAGATCTTTTTTTTTAAAAGAAAAAAAAATTGGTAAGATTGAAATAGACAATTTAAAATTCAGATTAGATCAATAACAATTATCTAAACTTAACTTACACGATGTATAACATATTTGACCTTATATTTTGAGAGCACTCAATTTTTATTTTATTTTTTTGCTTTTTTGAACCTATAACACAAAAACTAACTAAAGATACTAATGGTTAAATATGTACATCAGTAAATGTGAAGATGGGAACGGTGAAACAATATATACGTACTACTTCATTCGTTTCTTTTACTTTTTGCACAGTTTTTAATACACTTGTTCAAACATTTATACCTTCAATAATGCTCTATAATAAATTATAACATGTGATATTTAAAAAACTAGACATCTAGAAAAATCTAAAGAGCACAAATATGGATACATTTTTTTTTTCATGTATAATACTATATAATATAGATTTTTCATGATTAAAAATTCGCTCACTTTGTACACAAAATTTGTTCTGGGCATAACAAACATTATGAAATTAAACGAATGGATTAAAAGAATTAGGAATGAAGTATATACTAGCCTTATAAATTTTCATTTATAATGATTAGACGTTTTTATTCTCTATTTTTTTGTCAAATCATTGTTAATAAAAAGTTACAACGGTAGTAGTGGTTGATTTATTTCCTTTTATACGAGACAAAAAAAAATGTTAGGCATCTTCGAATTGGCTCTTTTACAAATTTTCCCACTCCTTATGGTCTCTTGCTTAATTGCTTTCTAATTTCAATTAAGTAATTTTTTTTTGAATGGGAAATTTCAATTAAGTAATTGGTAATTAACAAACTAAACATTAATAAATTAAGGAAAGGAGTTAAGAATAGGTGTCATAAACTTTAGTTTACATTGAATTAGAATGGTTGGGCATATGCTTATTGTCGCATGCACCAATATTATATATATTCTTTTGTAAAATTTGTCTACAATAAGTTTTGTTCCATTAATATTAGTCGAGTTTTTTTTTTAATATATATATATAACTAAATAAGTAGATTATGGTTAAATTATGATTAAGTTATGATTCCCGCTAAAATTTACGGAATAAGTTATTTGAGGATAATGTTATGCATTTATGCTTTATCCGATCCATTTCAGTCGCATAGTAGGTGTCCAGTTACAAAAAGTTGTAAAAGTTATTGAAAATTTATAAAGAGTTATCAAATAGTTTTATAGATATATAATTATTCATATGTTTTATACAGAGTACAACTTTTGCAAGTAATTCTTTAATTATTTATCCTAGTGACTCTTGATTTTACAATGAGATCGTGTTATTAAAAAATTTGTAAAAGTTGCAACCTGCTATCTCTTTAGCACACATTTTTAGTAGAATTATTTGAGCATGTATAAACAAAAAAATGGCACTAAAATAATTTTAAATACTAGTAGTGTATTATATATTATTTTATATGATAAGAAATCCACTAGCTCACTAGCTAGTCCTGGGTTACTAATCCTGAACAAACGATCAACCATTGCACTTGAGCGAAAGGGTTAAGGGGAAATCCTCAAACAATAAGGTGTTTGGTTGAAGCTTTTACAATGGAATGGTATGGGTATGATACTATTAATGATGTAAAAGTTGTTTGGTTGGGGTTATTTGGGAATGGAATATCATACCCAATGGTTTCTCATCTCCTTCAATCTCATACCCACCTCCCCCTATGGATTGAGATTTCATACCTCTCTAGTCATTAACATTATCAAAATATATACCTTTGATGAACCAAATAACTTTAAAAAAAAAACAATGGATTTTCAATCCATACCCTTGGTCACTACAAAAAATGTGTTCAACAAGGACAATTAAAATTGTCTTATTTGATACAAAATTTGTCTTCTTAGATTATAATGACAATTTTAGTATTGCCCTCATGTTGCCCTTGTAACCCCGTTGTATTAGGTTTCAAAGGCAAGTTTAGATGGTTTGCCCTCTTTGATTCAATTCAAAAAGGGCAAACAAAATTGCCTTCATTGATCATCAACAAAAGCAATACATTTTGCTTTCCTTGATCTAAAACACTTTATTTATTGTCAAATAGGGCAAAGTTTTAAAAGTCTAAGGGGGCAAAATAATCATATTGTCTTCATTGTTAATATCAATTAGTGCAAAAATAATTGCACTTGTATGCATCATTAAGTAAAACAATACTCATATTGCCCTCTTTAATCATGATAAGTTGCCCTCGTTGTGTGAGTTTTTTGTAGTAGGTGTTGCTATTCTCATATCATTCTATTCTAACATTTTAAACCAAACACCCCTAAGTTATGAAGAATGGAACCCCTCACCACTTGGGTGAAAGGTGAATAGCTCAACCATTAATCCATTAGCCATCCTTGATTGTGTTAAAAATTATTTTAATAAACTTTCTCATTTATAATGCCAAATATTTTTCTTAAAATGTGTGCTAAAGTGGTATGTTGCAACTCATATGGAGTGGTGAAGTACGTAGGTTTGGGGAATGGGGAGACATATAATCCTTTAATATATTTCCTCAAATTAAAAAAAAAAAAGGATAATCCATTCCAAAACCACAAATAAATTGGTGTAGTAAATGTAAATTTTAAATAAAACTACTACACATACTTTTAGTAATCTTAGGGGTTATGCAAAGCATTTCTTTCTTAAAAAGAAAGTGTACATTTGAAATTTTATGAAAATTACGTGTAAATTATTGAACTTAATGCTTAATTTTCTCAACCTTTTTTTTTAAAGCTTTTTGTACTTGCTTCCTTCGGTTTTTTTATATGTAACATTTACCAAAAATAAAAATCTTGTATTATGTTCATCCCAAGTTTATTTTTCTTTTTTTTCCCCCTTTTTTCACATTATTTTTTACCTCTCATGTATCATAGAATGTTCTTCGTCTGTCAATCTTTTTCTCTCATAATTAAAATTAGTCTAAGATTAGCTAGCTTTAAAAAAAATAATAGGATAAAAAAATGGTAACAAATGATTAGCTAGGTAGCCCTTCTAGTCAGGGTGATATATCCTCCTCAAGAATAATACAAATTTAAAAAGGAGTACATTGAATTCATAGAATAGATGGGATTAAATGTCCCACATTTGCGATCCAATCGTCGGCGCGATTTCCCTCGTGATAGATATGTTGGTGATAAAGCAAGGATGATGAGAATGAATGATCCTCTAAGGCGTGGATATACACTTTCCTACTAATTCGATTCGTTCCTTATAGATCACCGGGTTACCACGAACAAATAATGAGATACAACGGAGAACGAAACCTTATACTCAAGTAATCTCAAAAGTATAAGAACAAAAGGAACTTGTGTTTGATTTTGTGTTTAAACACACTTAGCAAAATTAGCTAGAAACTACTAAGTGCAAGCAAGTTGAAGTGAGCTATAGAATTTCAGATTTTCGTAGTGTACTCAACAATGAACAAGGCAACTTATTTATAGGCCAAGGATTGAAGAGAAATCAGCTTCAAAGCTGATTCAATTCCTCATTCAAACCTCATAAAATCAAAAATTATGGTGTTAATTGTGCATTAAATAAACACCGTGCCCATGAAGATTCCTTGCAACAATGCAACTCTTCAAACTTCTGATTTTAATCCTCCTTAATACTGATTTAAGTCAGTATTCAAGCCATTAAACATGTATTAACATGCTTAGAGCATCCAAGGTAATATATCTAAGAAATCGCACGAAAACGTCCAGAAACTTCCCGCGAGTCGCGACTTTGGGCTCGCGAGTCGCGACCTGGCTCTGTCGTGATCTCGTGGCTAGGTTTCTTCCAGAAACTTCTCGCGAGTCGTGAGGTAGCCTCGCGAGGCTTTAGACTTGTAATTTCTATTTGCCTTATCCTTTACCCTTAGTTCATTATACGTATAAGCCCATTTAATCATAAATGTTTCAACAAGATATGCCAAACAGTGTAAGTGTTAAACTGGGGAAGGAGATACTGTATTTTGGTGACCAGAGACACTATCTTCCACGGATGGCGAAAAATGTTATTTACAGTGTAGCAAGTAGTTTGTCACCTTCGATCTCCACATTTAAGAAGCTGGCTTGAAGTAGATAACGAATACCGTTTCTACATTTCACATTGTAGTCAGTTCAACAAGCATTAGTTAACTTTAACAAATAAATCTACTTTAGATAATTAGGTTAATTTTAACAAATAAATCTACTGTAGATATAATGCATAGAGCTAGCTATATAGAGTATAAAAATATGTAGATGTCAAATCATGAATATTCAGCAGTCTGATGATTGTGTTGCAGTAGTTTCAGGTAAAAATTCTACGAGTGTAATCATTTTTGCTTTAGCAGGCAATTTGCTTATTACCAGCCTTTTATTCTGCTAGCAAAAGTATATATCATGACTTGTCATTGGATTTATATAATATGCCACACTTTAATTTGTTAACTTTCTTTTCCTTTTATTCCTCCACATTAAAATTAAAGTGTCGCAGTTTGTTTTTTATTCTTTACTGTTTTTTATTTTTTATTTTTTTATAGTTTTTTTAATTATGATGATATGTGTTTGCTTTTATTCGATTTTATTTATTTGCAGCTAATTTGGTTAAGGTCACTTCTAGGTACGTTCTCTTCAACTTTTTTATTATGTCTCGGAATTTATTAGGTTAGGTCATGTCAGATCAGATCAGGTCAGGTCGAATAAGTTATAATCAAATCAACTTTAATAGGTTTAATCAGGTCAGTACAAGTCCAGTCAAGTTAGATCGGATCAGATTAGGTCAGGTCAAATAAGGCCTTATTCTTTTTGACTTAAAAGCTACAGTAATCAGATCAGATCAGATCAGACATTATTACTCTTTGCCCTAAGGGCAATGCATAAAAATTAGCAAATGCATTAATTAATATGAAAAACACATTGAAACTTGTTTTACACAATGATTATATGAAAATTTTCCATTGAAATGTGAAATTATTTTCATATATTAAATACATATTTCAATTTTCTATGTAATATTTTCATATAATAAATAAATAAAATATATTTGTTTCATTTTTCAATAAATTTTTTACACATATTAAATATAAATTTCAACTTTTAATGCATTTATTAATTCTTATGCATTGCCCTTGGGGCAATGAATAGCAAAACCCTTATTATTATTTCGAGCATTGTTTTTCCGCTCGACATTTTCCGACGATGATTTTCGGACTGACTTTTTTAGCGTTGATTATTCGACCGACTTTTCCGGAGACGATTTTCGGGACGACTTTTCCGACGACGGTTTTCGGAATGACTTTTCCGACGAAGATTATTCGGTCGACTTTTCCGGCGATGATTATTCAACCGACTTTTCCAGCGACGATTTTCAAGCCGAGTTTTTCGGCGACGATTTTCAGGACGACTTTTCCGACGACAGTTTTCGGACTTAATTTTTCCGGCGGTGATTATTTGGCCGAATTTTCCGGCGACGGTTGTTGGGACGACTTGTCCGAAGACGGTTTTCGGAATGACTTTTTCGGCGGTAATTATTCGGTCGACTTTTTCGGTGACGATTTTGGAGTCAGATTGAATGAAGGGTTTGAAAAGAATGAAAAGTAAAATACTGAAGAGGTAAAATGAAATGAGGTTGAGGCTTTGGGCTCATTAAATTTTTGTCCCTAATATAAATATAAATATAAATAACACAACAGATCAGATCAGATCAGACAAACTCACAACAGATCAGATCAGACCAGATCAGTCCTAAAGAACAGAGCCTAAGTTGAAGATAACACACCCATAATCATCTGCAAAAAATTGCCCGTCTTTGTACACATTTTCTTACTCTTTAACATAATCAATAATTATCGTTGGATAATTTATTTTGGAGAAATTCTCAATGATAATCCTTTACTTTTTCAAGTTTTTTCATGAATAATGTTGATTTTTTTTTTCATTCTTATTGGTAACGAGTAATTATTGTTATACACTTATACCGTTGAAGTAGACTAATTTAATAAAGCAAATAAAATTGTTAATTTCAATAGAAGGAAGGACATATTTCACCCTTAAGAAGTGGCTCTCAAATCTTGATCAGACAATTTTGTTGGTTGTTAAAATCCAAACACATAAATCAAAATGTTTTCTAACATATAAAGAGTACATTTGGTCATATTTTGCAAATTCTGACTACAAATTTGAATTTTAAGGGTGAAAATAAAACCCAAAACTTTTAACTGAATGATTTTTCTGACAAATAAATCGAGTCAATATTTAGACGCGCAAAGCGGGCCTTAATTCTAATAAATTGTTAATCATACATACCTTTCCTTTACAAGATCATGCTTGAGAATGAGACAATAACTGAGAGTTACTAATTAATAGTGAAAATAAGAATAGTTCAAGGTCACCACCGAGAAGTTAATTGCCTTATTGCTGGCTTGCTGCTGTGCACTTCTATATTAGAGTGAAACGAGAAATGATAAAGGCACAACTAAAATTGATATGGGCACAGCTTATTGTGAGAGAATATCTTCATATGCTCCTCTCACAAAAGTTGTGCTCATATCAATTTTAGTTGTGCCAATATTAATTCCCGAGTGAAACCGAGCTTTCCAACTCTATTTCGGCGTCACGGAAAGAAAACAATATATATTACAACAACTTTTTCCATAATTTTTCAAAACAACGGTGTTTTCATTCTAAAGGTGTGTTCTATTCGTCTTATTTTTTCTATTCTGATTTGATACGATAAGATCTGAAAATATATGAGAATTTGAACTTATATTATAAGATCTGATATGACATATTCTGATATAAGTTGAAGAGAAAACACCCTAAATCGACAACGAAATTTTCTTCATTTCTACTCTAGACTACTAGTAAAGTAATCGTTGTACACACATTTGTGGCCTTTTGCACGATTTCGATCAACACTAGCAACTTCATGATGAGTGAGATTTATCTCACTTTTGAGGTGTTTTCTCCCAAGTTTGGATCCAATAGAGTTTATAAAAACTTTAACAAGTAGATTTTAATCAATTCTAACTGTTGATTAAGAAATCAATGGCATATATATATTTTGTATCAAAAATCCCTTTATCTTTTCCTCTAAAAATCTCACAAATCTTAAGCCCTTAATTTTAAATATATGACTAGGATTGAACTCTACTTGGTAGATTTATTACTCTACCAGATCCAAACTCTTTTTCCCCTCTTTCTTTCTTCCATTTTCTTCTTTTCCTTATACTTTCCTCCCCTTTTTGTCTTCTTTCGTTTATTTCCCTATATGAAAATGTATTTGTTTCAGGTGATTTTTGAACTTAGTATTGGATTTTAATGATTTATACTCTCTAAGCTTGTTTTGTGTGTTCTTTTGTAGGAAATCAAAGCATTGGCTATGTTTGGATGACTAAAGAGGAGCCTAAAAGAGGTGCGAGAAGCATTCGTGGAGCTAATGTTGAAGGCTTGAGCAATTTTGAAGTCTAGGGGCAAAACTCGGGCAAGCACATCCCAAAGCACGACCGAGTCGAGTTGAAAAGGTGGAGGTGATCAAAAGATCGGGTCAGACTTTAACTAAGAAAGCTTACTCAAAGTCCAATTTTTTTAGTCGGGCTTGAGGGGCCATTTCCAGTTTTTTCGGGGCGCGAACTGAGCTTTTGAATTGAAAACGTCTATTTTAAGTGCGTCAAAGTCCTAAATTTTTTTGAGTCTAGTGGGCCAGGCTAGCGACTCTGGCTAATGATGATAAACACTATGAATAAGCATGCTTTGGTTAGTACATAAAACTCGGGCGAATTTATCCTAAATTCGGAAGAGTTTCTTTGTTTGCATTTCCAGAAGTTTTGTTCTTGCAAAAACTCGGTCGAGTTTACGCCTGACTCTAGATTTTCAATTTCTTTTTCTTTTCTTTCTTTCTCGGGCCAATGATGATAAACTCTATGAATAAGCATGCTTTGGTTAGTACATAAAACTCACGCAAATTTATCCTAAGCTCGATCGGAAGAGTGATCGGAAGAGTTTCTTTGTTTACCTTTCCAGAAATTTTGTTCTTGCAAAAACTCGGACGAGTTTATGCCTGATTCTAGATTTTCAATTTCTTTTTCTCTTCTTTCTTTCTCCCCTTTTAAACAATTGTTAAGGCCGGGTACCTTTTAATTCAATCAATTATTGCAATTCTCATTTCCCATTTCTTTATTGTTTTGATTTTCATTTCTCTATTCCTTCGATTTAATTCTTGCTATTTAGTTTATTTTTCTAGGTTTTCTTTTATTCCATTCTCTCAATTCTTCCATTAGGTTTTCAATTTCAATTTTGCTTTTAGTTTGAACCATGCATGTTTAGTGGCTAATACCCCTTTAGTCAAGTTACGTAGGGTGAACCCTATAAAACTCACTTTAGATTGTTTATTGATGCTTGAAAATTGTTGTTTGATAAATTCAAATACTCCATAATTTATTTGATTCATGTCTAATCTTTATTAAATGTCTGCCTCGAAATCTAGATTTTTAACAAAGACTAGATTTATTGACCGCCAAACGGATAAAGCAAATTCCCTTTGAATTTTTATTTTCCACATGAGACCAAATTGATAAAGCAAATTCCTAGAAAATAGGTAGGAAAATTAATTATTCCCATGAAAATAAGATGAAATAAAAATTTAATACGGAGTATAAGATATAAAATAAAAAAAGAGCAAATAATCATCAATATATATACTATAAGAGAAGCAGCTAAATCCACATCTTACCACATGTCGCGCTCTCATTAAAAATTTTCCCGCCCTTTTTCCTTAATCTAAAAAAAGAAACTTTTTTATTCTATCTTAATATATTTTGTACCTTAATAAAAATTGATATATAACATAACATATCTTAGAAATATTATATGATTTAATTCCTATAAATAATAAAACTTGTACCTTAATTCTTTTATTATAAGTAATTTAGTTTTGATCATATATTAATTTCCTACATATTTTTATGATAAAAAATTACTTTCGATATATTATTCATTTATTACTAATACATATTCTCATAATAAAAACTCCGCTACTATTTTTTGGGGGGAAATGAGTATCATTATTGATTTATTATTTTGACATGCATAACTTGACTTTATATATAATTCGAAGAATCTCTATAATAACTTATCAACTTTTTTAGGATTATAATAATTAGAAGAAAAAAAAAATGTACATTTTAGTTTTATTTTCCCCTAATAGTTGGGATAAAACAAGTTTTAGCTTAATGTAGCTATTTTGTATATTTTAAATTTTGAGTGTATTATAATTTTCTTATTTGTATGTCTATAATTTTCATAGAAAATAAACGAGAAAATAAATTTCTAAAATTGAATCTATATATATTTTTTATGGAGAATATACATGATTGCTATATGTTTAATTAGAACAATTCTATAACATAATTGATCCATATATAAAAATATACTAAAAGAGAAGTATTTAGAAGAAAAACTATTATAATCTAAAACTTCATCTTTCAAATTTTTTAATCCGTGAATTTTTCTTTTAATAAGAGATTTATTTCAAAAAAATACTCATAACCTATAAAAGTAATTTTATTCTCTTTTATCAAAACTATTCTTTAACAATTAATAACTAGCTAACGTTTGATAACGATCATTGCGGGTTAAATTGTTTTCTAAAATTGTTTAAATTTACTCCATAATTTGTTCATAAATGTTACCTTAAATTTAACCATTTTATATTAAATATAATGTATCACCTTATATAATATTTTTTGTTGTTGATTTCGTTGACTTCTGCCACAATATTTTTTTATTCTTGAAAAATTAAATTAATAATTTTTTATTTCTTTTTTATGCATTGATCTTGATTTTTAAATTATATTAAGCATAAAAATTATATATCGAATTGAATATCAATCAAAATATTACTAAAAATTTTATTATATATGTTGATAATATATGAATTACCGAGTGTTAGTGTAACGGTTATTTAATGTTCTGTATGAGAGTTAGTCAAGATTTTGTATAAAGATTACTCATTGTTTTGTATGGATTTTTTTTAATTAAAAAAAACTATGAGAATATTAATATAGGTTGATATTCATTAAGTTAAAATTTTAATATGATGTTAAAATCACTATATCAGGAAATGAATTATACAAATCCCTATATTACTATTTACAAAGTTAATATTAAGATTTATAAGTCGTGCATCACACGGGTGCTATGCCAGTTGTATATTATATCATTGCATGAGCAATTATATTAAAATCATAACCATGAATACCAAAAGTCTTAGAAGTCTATATATGATTGAAAACGTGAGTCAGCAAGTTATGAACTACCCACTTATAAAATGGGGTTCAGATTGTGTTTTCACGGGAGATTGGTAAAGATGAAGATTAAAACTTTGACACTTAAAAAAGTAGGGTGAAATAAAAAAATATATTTACCTTACAATAATTATATGTCGAAAATCACGATGAATTTCTAAAAGAATAAGGTGAGTGGTGGAAAACTACTAGAGTAGGACATAATAGACAGTTTAAAACAATCTATCATGACCACGGGTATAAAGGAACTTCTATTGACTTTTATGAAATAGTATATACAGATTATTATATGAAGTTTTATTTAATATTAGAAAAATTTGTAAAAAAATACCTTTAAAAAAAATTAAACGTGCCTTTTTTTCTCATGTTTTGTTATGATTGAAAACACGTGGACGATCCCACACTTACTTTTTTGTATGTGCGGCAGTAGTGATAAAGTAAGATTTTAATTTCCAACTATATTATTGACAATATCGTATTGTCTAAAATTTAAATCATGTATAATTTTTTTTGATAAAAATAAAAAATTTCACATAATTAGTGAATTATGTAGATCTTTTTACAAAAGTATTTACAAAGTTAATATTAAAATTTTTAAGCCTTGCATTGCACGGTTGTTATGCTAGTAATAAACTAAAATTAAAATTATAATAAAAAATATTTCAGTTTTTTTTTAGGATAAAAATATTTCAATTTAATTTGGTTTAATTCATTTTGTTTGGTCTCGTCCAAAAGAAAACAACTTAATTCATGACTTTAAATTAGGACCAATAAGAGTGGTTTGTATAAATAAAAATATCTTAAATGTGGCAAATAAAAGACAAGATCAAAAATAAAATACTACATAACAAGTACTCACTCCGTAACGAATTACTAGCAACATTTGTACTAGCACAAATTCCTAGGTGAAATAAGGTAATAGTGATATTAGGTGGTATAATGATAAAAGTAAGAGAGAGAAAAGTAAGAGAAGGAAAAGTAAATGGGGTATTATGTGGTAATATGATAAAAGTAAGAGAGAGAAAAGCAAGAAAGAGAAAATTAAGTGGGGTATTGTGTTTTTTTTTACCAGAAAAGGAATAAAATAAAATTGGAAAAAATTGTTGCAAGTATTTTGTTACACCTAAAAATAGAAATTGTTGCTAGTAATTCGTTACGGAGGGAGTATAAAGAACTTGTAGAAATTCACATTATAACTTTGACCCTCTTTAATTTTATATAGGCAACAAAAAATATAATCATGTGGGATCTCGTTTGATTCGTCTCTAAATATACTTTTCAAATATATGATTTATATAATTTTTTGTTATATATAATTAAAGATATTATTTTTTAAAGTTGTATCTTAGGAGATGTGAAAAAACAAATGGAATAGTTTTTGTTTTTTTGGGACGAAGGGAGTATAAAAAATATTGATTTTTATCAAATGATACCTTTAATGATTTTATAATTTTTTAGGGTGCGTTCTCTTAAACTATACCTAGCGAAAATTAATTCCATTTGGGGGAGAGAAGAGAAATTCGAACCCGTGACCTCTGCGTCATATTGGCTCTTGATACCATGTTAAAGGACCATCTCAACCAAAAAATTAAGCTGATATATAATTGAGGCCTAGAAATATGTTATATACTCTATCATAAGTCAGCTTTAATAGGTTTAATCAGGTCAGGTCAGGTCAAATCGTATAAGTTGAAGAGAAAGAACGCACCCTTATGGCTCGTTTACTTTAGCTGAATATAGCTGAACCGAACTGAACTGAATACAACTGAAAGTAATATTTTATAAGAGAAGGAAATTGAAAGCTGAACTGAACTGAACTGAACTGAATTTAAGCTTAAGTAAACAAGCCCGGGCCTTAATCCCTTTTACATTGTTTAGAATTTGTGAATTTCTAATTAACAATTCAATGAACAATGAATGGTTATTAATGCACGTTTTAATTAAGGGGATAATATTTGTTTAAAGAAAGTGTTGCTAGAACTGTAAATTTTCAAATAAGTATTGTATTATTTTTTTCTTGCATAAAAAGAAAAAAGAAGAGACTGAATTTTCATAAAGGCTACAAAGCTATTAGGGCTTGTCAAAATAGGGAGTACTATATATAATTATATTAATATTAATCAAAAGGAGGGTTGGTGTGCAAGGTGCAACCACAAGCGAGAGCCCTAGACCACGCTTAGATTTTCACAAGAATCTCAAAGATCATTTGAGTTTCACCATAAACAAACTTCACCTCTATTCTATTGCCCTTTTTACATCATAGGGACCCTAAAACCATTCTCCTTTGTCTACCCAAACACTCTCTTCACTATATTATATGATATAGTGCTATACTATTACCTTCTGTCCATATCGGTTTATCTGCAACGTTTGTAAATAAGGTTGTAACACATCAATAACTGCAATAATTCATACTCCCTCCGTTTTTTTAGATGTAACACTTCACTTTTCACACTTGTCGAGACACAACTTGCACTCGTAATATCTCTAAATATATAAGTTGAAAATTTATAAAAATTATATATTTGGAAAGTGTACGAGGTGAATCTAACAAGATCGCACATGACTATGTTTTTCTTTATGAATAAACAACAATTAATGGTCAAAGTGAGTCGGATGAATAGTGTCAAAGTCAAAGTATTACATCTAAAAAACCCGGAGAGAATATATTTCTAAATTTGATATAAAATAAAGGAATATTTGATTTTAATAATCCAACCTTTTAGCCATTCGCAAATAATAAACCAACCTTTTGATTATTCCTAAATAATCCAACCTTTGTACTAAATTTCATAGAGTGAACCAAAACCAAATTTTAGGTGTGATATTGGGGCTAATTTAAGTGTTGTTTGTGTCTTTAGGTAAGTGGTTAACAACGTTAGCGCTAAACTACCCACACTCTACTTAAACCAACCCCAAAATGACACCTAAAATTTGGTTTTGGTTCACTCTATGAAATTTAGTACAAAGGTTGGATTATTTAAGAATAATCAAAAGGTTGGTTTATTATTTGCGAATGGCTAAAAGGTTGGATTATTAAAATCAAATATTCCTAAAATAAAAAGAAAATATATCAAATTATTGTAGTTAATATATATGTTACGAAAAAATATTATTTATAGAAGGGGAAAAAATCTAACCTATAAATTCAAAATAATTTTGGCATTATAATAATTGATTTGACATGTGGTAACAAAATTTTCAATGCTTCACTCATAGTCTCATACAAAGGTGCCAAAATTAAGATTACAGATTTACAATACCAAAATAAGTTCTCCAAAATTCTATTGTAAATTCTAATTAACAAGTGCAGGTAAACATATTGAAGTAACTTAAATTCAATTAAATGATTAAAGGATTTTTTTTCAATAGCTTTGCTTGAGCCATGTTCTTGAACTTTGTATTATTTTGATTGATATTAATATTAGTTTACCTTTTCCCCCAAAAAAGGATTTTTTTTTTCATTTTAATTTTTTTTTAAAGTTGGTTTCTTATATATACACAGTACTAGGTTTTGCCCGTGCAATGCACGGCTTAATTTTTTTTTAAGTTAATATATAGGATAAAAATATGTTGATGATGATCTAACTAAATTAAATATTTAATTTGCATAAATAATGTAATTGATATTTATTTAATATTTAAGACATTATATAAGAATTTCAAATTGCTTTGGCGTGAAATTATATAACAATTAAAACATATTTATTAACTATTTAAATATGACAATTAAGATATTTTATAACAATAAGGAGGGCATTCACCCCTAAACGAAATAATTTGGTGTGAAATTTAAATAATTTTTTTTCTCTTCACTGTGCAGCTTAGAATAAAATTCAATTGATTTACATTCAGTAAATTTTCAATAAGACCTACTATGATTGGATTATGTCATTTATAGTCTAGTCATTAGGTATTTAAACTTTAAAATTTTATGGAGAAAAATACATGTCTAAATCAATATAATGAATAAATAATTAGTATCTGGATTTATATTTTAAAATTTAGATTGTTCTATGCCATCATTAATCCTCTAAAATTTAATTTGTTGTACAATGTACAATCTGAAGACAAAATGTAGGAGAAAGATTGAAAATTGGTTTATGTGAGAAAGGGAAAAAAAATTAGGCCTTTCATTTAAAAGGTAATTTTTTTTTTAGAAATAAAAGTATATTTCAGTATTAGACATTTGAGTTATACATTTTTATTTTCCAGATCCATGACATTAAATATTGGTTGTAAACTATTTTTTATATAAAAAAAAAGGCTATAAACCTTCTTCATTTAATTAATTTTTTTTCCAATGTATGTTTTTTCCCATATTAGAAAGATAGGAGCTGCATTTTTTTTTGTTCACTTGAATGTGCATTCAGAAAGAAAATTTTGAAGTTTGAGATAAATTTTTTTTATTGGTAAGAGTTTTAGATGGGTAAGCATTAAATAAGGGGAAATAAATATATGTACATAGTTGTTTTAGGGAAGAAAAAAACAAAATGGTTCCTTGAAAAAGGTGAGCATTAAATATCATTATAAATAATTAGAAGGGGGGAAATTAGGAGTTTAGGAGGGAAATTTTGTTTTTTTAGTGACTTTTACTTTAGTAGATAGTATAGAAGATAGATAGATTAAATATTAAATAGGAAAAGTAAAGAGAATGTGTAGCCTAAAAAGTAATGATAATAATGCAAGTAAATAAACAAAAAGAGTAAGGAAAAATTGTAAAAAATAGGTCAACCTTTAGCCGATCTTTTCAAATTAAGTCAATCTTTTGATTAACTTAAAATAAGTCAACCTAATATACCTGTCTTCTCAAATTAAGTTTTTTCACTAATTGTTTGTTGATTAAATTAACATTTTCAATGAAATATCATATAAACAACAACATGTTAATCTACCGCTTTAATTTTGCATTGAAATTATTAACTTTCTCCACCAGTAAATTAGTGAAAAAACTTAATTTGAGCGGATATGCATAATAGGTTGACTTATATTGAGTTAATCAAAAGATTGACTTAATTTGAGAAGACTGACTAAAGGTTGACTTATTTTTTACAATTTTTCCAAAGAGTAAAGATCCCTCTTCATACATCCACTCTAGATCTGACAAATCCATAGAATGAGGTTCCATATCTATATCCTATGGATCCGGATCTAAAGCGGATCCTCATATATATGTTATACCTACTAAATGTGATAATTAAAAAACTTTTAATGCATTAAAATTGTCATTTCATTGCATACAAAATTAATATATATACCAATTTAAACCCACTACTAAGTAACTTAATAGTACTAACAATCTAACATCATCAAGATCCTAAAATTCATACAATTACATAATCAACTTGGGGTAATGTACTGTTTGGGCTTTTATGTATTGGACATTTGAGTCGTATAACTTATAAGACTATTGTTAATTTAGTATATGTTTTTATTAAAAAAACGGATTACGTACGGATCTTAATTTGGATATATAAACAAGGTCGGTATCCAAATTCGCATTTTATCAGAAGATCCATATTCGAACCGCATCTATGAGGATAAAAAATATCAAGATCCAGATTCTAAAAAACAAATCTGGATCCACGGATTCGGGCAGATCCGAGATCCGCAACCATCTATCAGCCTATGACTCATCAATGCGTCATAAATGCTACTTTTTAAAAGGTTTGGTTGAATTGAAAGGAGTTGTTAAATGCTAAATGAGATCAAATGCAAGAAGTGTATGAGCAATGAGCCTAAAATGCTTAGGACGAAGGGAATACTAATTCCACATGTGCGATTTAAGGTAGGCATCTTTTCATTTCTAATTGCTTTTCCTAATTAATTACATTTATTAATGCATATATTTGAATGTAAATTTATTTCATTACGTATTAATTAAAACTAAATATTTATAAAGTATATTAAGACAAACCAAACAAGATTTTATTACCTGATTAATTTATTTTTATATATAATACTAAATATAATTTTTAAAATTTTCTCCTTATTGTAAAATGTTTATAAGATTGTAATGGGAATAACACTGGCCAATTCTTTTCAACTTACTTCAGAAAAGTTCGGATTGATATATATCGATAATAGTATCAATTAAAGGTGCGTTCTCTTTAACTTATTCGACATGACCTAATCTGTCATGACCTGATTAAACCTATTAAAGCTGACTTGATTATAACCTATTCGACCTGACCTGACCTAATTAAATTTGATAAATTCTGAGACCTGATAAAAACGTTGAAGAGAACGCTCCCTAACTAAACAAATAAATTCAGATAAATTCAGAAAAGTTGAAGAGATGAATAGAAAAGGGATAATTTTTAATGAAATATATAGGATGTAAAATCACCTTATTACCCCTAAATAAAGCAATGAAGGGTGTGATTCCACCACTACACTGGCCTATATAAATCCAGTTTCTCTCCTCTCCATGATGCATCAACCATCTCATTTACAGTTGCACCCTTTCACATTACCTAACTCTAAAATTCCCAAAAAAAAAAAAAAACACTCTACCTTTAATTAATTTCATGGCCTCAACTCTCAAACCCCATTCTTATATAAACCAGTAAAGTAAATTAAATCAACTCCTAATCATTTCCAAATAGGGGAAAATAAAACAATGAAAGAAAGAGGGAAACAAAAAACCCTTTTTCCTCCCTTGATTATGTTTTTGATTTTTTCATTTGTCAAGTAATTTGAGCTCATTAATCATCTGTTATTTTGCTGACTTATTCATACATTACAATTTTCAAGTATATATGTATACTTTTTTTTTTTTGCTTGGTAAGTTTTTTTTTTTTTGTTTTTTGCATATATAACCAAACTATTAGCTTATTAGCTGGTACGAGGATTCAAATCTCTGACCCTTACATATTAACAGTAAGGGTTAGATACATGGTCTATACTTATACTCCTTCAATTTATTTTTTTTATTTTTATTTTTTGGGCTTTTTTTTTTTGTTTTTGGTGTTCAAAGAGCCACAAGTACAGTGACGAGAATTGATTGATGACCCCTGAAATCGAGAGAGAATCTTTAACCACCTGAGTTATTCCTTTTTCTCTCTTTTCAGCGGAAGCGAAAGAGAGAGCTTTCTTCAGTCCACTCACGGGAAGGGTTTGAGATTTAGCTTGCTGTCGACTCATTCATCCATCTACTTTGCTTGTTCCTTAGCTTCAATAATCTTTCTCATACTATTTTGCCCAATCTCAAATACGAGCAGAGTAACTGAGTGAATGATGCGAGAGCCAAGGCTGGATCTTGAGCTTCCTGTTACTTGGACTGAAGGGAGCTCCCTTTTTCTCCTCTTTTTTTTTTTTTAATAAAATAAATAAATATTTTTGAGTTTTATTATTGTATCATTTTCAGATTCTACCTGGTGTGCCCTACTTAGGTTTTTTTTATTATATTCTATAATCCATATGCCATCAAACTCATCAGTTAATTATCTTGTACTTTTCATAAAGCTAATTCTGATCATGTTTTCACTTTTTTAATTAATTTTGTGTCTTAATTGTTAGATTGAATCTTACCTCATTATTACTCATCATTTTTTTTTAAAATTAATTTCTATTGCATATGATAATAATATTTTGATATATATATATATATATATATATATATATATATTGGGGCTAGTTAAAATTTAGAAATGCATAGCCAAAATATTCTTAATAAAAAATTTTAATATCATTAAGTGATCTATAAAAATGTTAAATAATGCATCCTTCAATACAATTAATGTTTAATATTAACATCTTAAAGGTTGTATATATTAGTTTTTGTAAATTGAGTGTTCAACAAAAAATTATTTCTCAGTACTATGTTCTATGTAATTAGATCGATTAAAGCAATGCTATGATCTCAAATGATGCATGAGTCATGAGTTGTTTTGATAATGAAAGGTATGTTAATTTGTGTATGCCCAATGTTTAATTGGATGGATTTTGAGGGTTTTTTTTTAAAATTTTTAATTTTTGTATTCACAAGATTTAAGGTTCATTTTTTTTCACCTTAGAGCCTATTTACTCTAGCATAAATTCAATTCAATTCTTTCAGTTCAACTTTCAATTTTCTTCTTTTATGAAATATTACTTTAAGCTGTATTCAGTTCATCAGTTCAAGATAATTTAGTTTAATTCAATTCAGTTCATGGTTCAATTGAATTAAATAAACTCTTAGTTTACCTCGCTCTATAAGTTTAGTAGATGTAACAGATGAATAATAATCGTTTATTACTGCTCCCAACTGCTTTTTTGATGTATAACTTTTTTTTTTCCACTTAAGTACTAATTGTATAATTTGTTCTTTTTTTTTTGAGAAGGTATAATTTGTTCTTTTGATGCGGGAAAATTGTACCAGAAAAATGATATAATCCCAGGCACGAGGAATGGAGTTGGAGCCGTCTATCCTTTGATCTATGAGGTTAGAACTTAGGGGGTGTTTGGTATATAGGAAATATAATAACAAATTAATACAGTTACTATTCATTTGTTTTGGGTTGTGAAAAAAGCAAATAAATTTAGGGTTTGTTTCGTATACCAAAATATTAGCATATGAAACGTAATCACAAAATAATACCGGCCATTACCATGTGAGTGTTACGTTATGGGTCCGTTTTGGGAAACGAAAACAAATTTATAAGGGAAATAAAATCTCTTACATTGTTAGCTTCCTAAATCTACCTAAAATAATTACCGTTTTAAAATGATATTTTCTTAGTGATATCAAACTACTAGTAAGGGTAATACATTACATTTACTAATTTCATACCAAACGCCCCTTTAATTAATTTGTAATGGAAACAAACACCCTTAAATTTAGAGGAAATAATTATCGTTTTCGAATGATTGTAATCTTAATTAGTGACAGAAAACAACTAGTTTTCAGTTCAGTTCAGTCCAGTTTAGTTCAATTAATACATTTCTATTTAGTTCAGTTCATCTATATTATAAACGAGCCCTAAGTGTAATATTACGTATTAATCTTTCCTCTTTTATCTGTTCCTAATCTATTATCTTTACTAATCTCATATCAAATGTTGGATTAGAGGTTCATGCCATTTCGCTAGAAGTAAATTATGCTGAGGGAGCCTTCCTTGTAGATTCGTACAAGATGTGCTCATTCTTCAACCACATACTTTTATCAATTATTATGTTCCTCGATCTAATTTTTACAATTTTTTTTTTAAATTCATGAATCATGATATGGGGTTGTGATATGATGCTTTAAAAAGTCTTTAACTTCATAAACATTACATTTTTAATTAACAGTTACGATTACCAAACCATTAACATTTAGCGATTATGGTTACCGTTAGTTGTTTTTGGGATAAATCTATCCCTTCTTTTTATTTTACGATGATTTGATACAAATCAGATTTTATTTTTATGTCATTGTAAATCATTAAATTTTTACTAAGCTAGTTTAAATTAAACCATCTAAATTGTATTTTGATATTTTAGTTTGTAACATGGTTTATTGGTTTCGCATATTGTGATTTGTACATGGTAATATTCAATGATTAGAAAAACTTTGTTAAAGATCGTTAGCAGTTCGGTTACAGTTATAAAAAAAAATCTGTAACCTCTTAATACTAATATGTACGGAGTATTTCTTTGTTATATCAAAGGTTGATCTAACATATGTCTGGTTATATCGGTGTTAATAGGAAACCAAAATTCCTAAATAATGCGAGAATAGAATGTTATTTGGTTAAAAAATGAAAGTGTGAAATGAAGGAAATTTTCAACTTAATTAAACAATGGTCTAATTATTAGGAATTAGACCAGAAAGTTATTTATGAAAGCTACAATCAAATAATACCTACATATTATCCATTGGTTTTGTCTAAAATAGTGTATACACAATTCATTGGAATAGAGTAAGTACATGCATTGAGTTCCTTAAAATGAATTATTCATCAATAATTTAGCACGTATTTATTAATTATGTTGTATTTGTTGTATTATCATTCATCACGTATTGTAGTATTTGATGTAAAGTATTTCTTTAGATGTATCATCAATTCATCATTTAATGATTTAATCATGTTATATATTTTTTTTTAATTTGCTTATAGTATAAGAAAATTTAATTCAAAAACATATTTCACAAAATTTAGTTTAACAATTACTTTCCACAGATGTTAAAATTATATCCCAATAAATAAATAAAGAAAGAGAGAAAATCAACAATTTTTAAATTAGGTTAATTAGAAATCCACAAGCTCGTTGGCTGGTAATGAGTTATTAACCTGTAGAATATATTAACATTTGCACTTGAGGGGAAGATAAAGGGAAAATCCTCAATTAAGGAGTGAAGATCGAACATTGCATCTCTAAGATGCATGATGGGTGTAGACACCTCTTACTGTGCACCATTTCCTCGAAATCAACTGTTTAACTATATTGTATGTGTTGGGATGTCATCCCAAGTCCCACATGAAAAGATTATGAAGTGGAGAAACACTTTATATATGGATGCTCACACACATACAATAACAAGGCCTTTTGGGGGAAGCTCAAAAACAAAGCCGTGAGGGTTTAGGCCCAAAGTGGACAACATTGTTGTTTGTGTGTGTGTGAGCATGGTTCAACGGCCCGACAAGTGGTATCAGAGCCGGAGTGTTCGGTCGGGGACAAGGTGGCTGTCGTGAGTTTTTGGGGTCCCTTGTGTATCCTCGAAGTTGTTGTGATTTGGTGTGCCCTTGTATCGAAAGTCCTCTTGGTGTGATCAAGCTGTGTTATTCGGAGGTTGTGTAATAACCCGAAATTTAGGGCTAGAAAATTTTGTGGTTAATTAATATTATTTTAATATTCTAAGTCCAAAAGGCCCGTTTATTTGGACTGTTTATTTTAGTTCTTTTCCTTATCCTGAAGTTGGGTCCAAAGACCCACTATTATTCCCCTTGGCCGGCCCCTCTATGTAATGGCCAAGGATTGTTTTCCTTTCAATTTATTATTAATTGGATGATTTTACAATTTTATTTAATTAATAATATTCTAAATTAAAACCCTAATTCTAACTACCTTGTACCAAGTCTCCCCACAATTGCTCAACCACCCCTATTCTCCCTCCTCTCTCACGGCCCTCCTCTTTTTTTTATTTTATTTATTTTGTTGTTTCTTTTGTTCCTTATAATTAAATAGAGAATAGTACTCCTAATCTTTTTCTCTCCTATTTTCAATACAACTCAAAACTCTTAAAGAACCCTAAAAACTCCTCTTGGCCGTGTGGTTTACGAACACCAAAAGGCCAATTTTTCCTGTTGCTCTTCCTATTACCAGGTAACTAGACTATCCTGTTTAAGTTTGGTACAATTTAACTATATAATTAATTAGGATTAAACTAGGAAAAAAAAATAGAATTAGTGTCATGTTAGGTTAATATAGTTCGAACCATATGATATGTTGATCATGATATTTTTCTTGATATTTTATGTAATTTTTATGAATCTTTAATTGTTTTAATAAATTCTATGCATAAAATAATTTCTTTAATTGTATGTTTATATTGAATAATTGCATGTTAATTTGTTGAATCTTGTTCTAGGAATTTCGTGTAAATGTCGAGTATTATAAAATAATTCTGATGACGATTTCATGATATTTTCTTGAATTAAATTGATAATCTTGATTATTTAATTGTTTAATTAAAACCTTAAAATTAAAGTTATAATTTTGTTCATGTTGTAAAAATGTCGAGTGACATATAGTATTAAGAGGAATTAAAAATCTAATTTTTATTGTTGAATCTTGATAATTCTTGAATCATTGTTGATAATCTTGATTTAAATCTTTAATTTAAGCATGATATTATTAATTCTTGAAATTAATCTTGATATTGTTTCATAGCCAAGAAGGTCGTGTGGTTCATGTGTGATAAAGTATTGATTTTGATCTTGCTTTGGTTCAATTTTGATGATTTAATGATTAAAGCATGATTTTATTGTTTATTATTAAGTTTATATAATTAATTATTGGTAATTGTATTTAATTAAATTAAAGTGTCAATGTTGGTATTTTTGGATATGAATGTCGAGTAGTATGAAATGGAAAAAAAGTAGAATTTTTATCATGTTCTAAGTAATATTAATTGATGATTGATAGTTTATATGATTATTTGTTTATTTAATTGATTTATTAAATTGTTTATTTGATTATTTAAAGAATTGAAATAATTGTTGATTTATTATATGAAATGTCGAGTGGTTCCATATGAGAGATGATCAATTTTAATTTAATTGTTGGCTTATAATAATTTAGTTTGTAATTTTAGGAACTAATATGATTAAAGGAGCAAAAGGAATTAATAAGATAAGTTGTAATATGAAGGAAAGGAATAATATGATGATAAGAATAAGTTATAAGATGATAAGAAGTATTGGTCTCACGATGGTCATGTCGATAAGATAAGATAAGAAACGGACGCCTGTTTGGTGATACACAGGTCACCAGATTGGGTTAAGTCGAAGCCACTGCCCTACTGCGGTCTCTGGGCAGTTCTGGATCTTAAGATGTGTAGTCGTCTAAGTAGTAGTACACGGGCTACTATTTAGGAGTTATGGCCATAGCTTAGGCTTAGTTCTTGTAAAGGAGAGCTACGGGTAGAATACACGGGTTCTTCCCGGCGCATTTTAGGAAAGTTGGGATGTACACGGGCATCCTTACGAGCTATAATGACCGGTCCATAAAGTTAAGAAGATGGTTAAAAGAAAGGTTTTGAGTAATAATATAATAAGATAAGTATTATACGGGTTGGATATGATTATGTATATGTTAATGTATTTATATGTATAATTCTATGTATTGTATAAGTATAGTATGTTAAGTCTTCTGCTGCGTACGTCTGAATAGTATGTATGTATGTCTAAAGTATGTAATTAAGTATGTATCCATGTATGTATTTATGTACGAATATATGTATATGTATGTATGTATCCCTATATGTGTTCTACAGGTGTATCTATACATATTTATACGTATTTTATACTTACATGAATGTATTTCTATACGTATTTCTGCAGGTACTGTATACGTATTTTATACGTATTCCATACGAATTTCGTATGTATTTTTATACGTATTCATATGTATTTTTATACGTATTCGTATGTATTTGTATACGTATTTTGTATGTATTTTTATACGTATTCCGTATGTATTTTTATACGTATTTTTCATGTATCTTTGTATGATTTTCTTGGTTAATTCTATGATATTATATGGTTAATGGTCCCTCATTTAAGCGGGACATCCTAGTTACTCGCCACTGACGGTGGACCACCCCCATTTCAGGTGATGATGCAGACGCATAAGTGGACTTACGTTTGGTTCGGTATGTGTGTTTTGTTGAGATTTATAGAGAGAACCCGGAGTCTATCTTGTGCTATTTTACTTCTTTATCATTTTGTTCCGCCCAGCCTGTTGGGAAAGACAACTTGAGTTGTATTTTGGATTTATTTAAGGACTTTTGAGACTTTTTATTTAATTATTGGTTAATAAATGGAATAATGAACTTTAGTATTAATAATGTTCTTTAAGTTTTGTTTGGTAATGATCCATTTGTCGATTTCCCTTCGTAAATCGACAGCCTATAAAAGTCGGGTCGTTACAGGTTGCCCTGAGACCGACGGTGGTGCCCTGTAACTCGGTGCGAGTGGGCATGTTCGGTGGGCATGTGCCCGGTAGGATGGTTCATGAACCATGGAAGCTGATGGAAGTTCAAGCGGCGAGTTCCGTATGGGGTGCTGGATTGCTTGGATACCCACCTCCCTGCCCAAGCAAAGCATATACGGCGGTACTGAGAAGGGTGTGAAGCAGATCGGGTTTATTGATTGTTCGAGGGAAGACACATGAGTTATGTGGTCCTTGGTTTGAGGGAAGGATTGTTGGAATGTCATCCCAAGTCCCACATGGAAAGATTATGAAGTGGAGAAGCACTTTATATATGGATGCTCACCCACATACAATAACAAGGCCTTTTGGGAGAACTGGGTACTAAGAAGTTCAATGATAGGTGGGTTCTTGACTCAGGGTGTTCTTATCATATTACGCCCAATAGACATTGGTTCTCTACATATGACAAGGTTCAAGGTGGAGTGATGCTAATGGCCAACAATGCGGGTTGCAAGGTTAAAGGGGTTGGGACGGTTCGGATAAAGATGTTCGATGGCATGGTTCGCACTTTGTCAAAGGTTCGTCATGTTCCGGATATGAGCAAGAACTTGATATCTTTGGGTACATTGGACAACAATGGGTGTAAGTGCACTCTTCAAAAGGGTGAACTACGTGTGTCGTTAGGTGCTCAAGTGGTAATGAAAGGCAAGGAAGGGTCGCTTTATGAGTTAGTAGGGTCGACGGTTGAGGGTTCAACGGCGGCGGTGTCCACAACAACGACCGAATCTGAAAATTCAAAGCTATGGCACATGAGGTTGGGACACATGAATGAAAGGTGTTTGTCGGGGTTGTCCAAGAAGGGTCTATCAATGAAGACACCCTTGAATGGGTGGTGACACTCTTGAGTGAGTGGTGACACCCTTGAATGGGTGGTGACACCTCTTGATTGAGGTGGTTACATCTCAAGGTAGAGATGGGGACACTCTTGAGAGAGTGGTAACACCTCTTGATTGAGTGGTGACACTCTTGGAGTGAGTCATCTCAAGATGGAGATGGTTACACTCTTTGTGAATTGAGTGGTTACTTGTTGGGGTTGATTATCTCATCAAGGTGGAGATTTATTAGGATTTGACTCGTAATCAACTTGGTTTGGATTAGAGGATGTGTTTGGATTTACATCAAAGAGGATTTTGGACAATTAATTTCAAATATCAATGCGAAAGTAAAAGAGTTTTTTACCCCTTCCAAGAAATGGGATTTAGCGAAACTAAGTATCTACTTACCCCAATGGATCATAGACTTAATAATGCAAACCCCTATTCCCGACCATAATATGGATGATAAGTTCTTCTGGGGCCCGGCCTCAGATGACAATTTTTCGACTAAATCGGCCTCCCTGTTTCTACAAGGCCACCACGAAAGTAACTCGAATACAGTCTCCTATAGTTGGATCTGGAAACTTGATGCTCCACCTAAAATTAAATACTTTATGTGGAAAATTTGCACTGATGCTCTGCCAACTAAAGATAAACTAAACAGATCAAAAGTGGCAGCTCCTCTGTATTGTCCATTCTGTAACCATCATTTAGAAGATTCTATTCATCTTTTATTCACATGTCCGAAGACTATCGACATTTTTAAAACTTTAAAAAACAATGGTAACTGGCCATTCCCTTATTTTGATTCAAATATGAATATCACCCAAAACCTTAACTGTAATAAATTAAATACAATCTCAATAGTTCTAATATCTCCAAATTATGCATAACCTGGTGGTTTATTTGGTATACTAGAAATTCTCTAATTTTTAACAATGAAACTTGGAACTTAAACAAGATAAGCATGATGATTAGAAATTTCCTAAAAAATTGGAGAAAAACTATTGATCCGGAATTTCAAACTATCCAACCTCCCTTAGCTAAATCCCAAACGTCAAATACCTCTTTTGTAAACAATAATCGCTCAAACAATTGCATTTTTTGGAATCCCCCCCAACCTAATCAATTCAAACTCAATTTCGACGGATTTAAGATTGATTCAAATTCAACTGCAATAGGATATATTCTCCGCAACAACGACGGAGAAATGATCCTTGCAGGAGCTCAGCAAGTTCATAAAGACTTCTCTATCATAATGGCAGAATGCTTAGCGTTAAAACATGGAATAAGAGAAGTCATTTCCTTAAATATTAAAAATTTAGTCATTGAAGGAGACAATTTAATTGTTATCAATGCCACTAAAGATATTTGGAAAATTCCTTGGGAAATCAAAAATTTAGTTTCCGACATACAATTAGACCTAAAATATTTTAGTCAAATCCAAATCCACCACTGTTATAGAGAATCAAATCAGGCCGCTGATTACATTGCACATGAGGGACATAGTAATCCAACTATGAAAAGATGGCATCATCCTTTTTCCTCTTCACTTTCCTTAATCCTAAGGAAAGATGCCTTAGGTTGGCTCTACTCTAGAGACTAACCGGAATTCCTTTCCTCATTAAAAAAAAAAAAAGAGGATTTTGGACAGTAGTGTTTTCGCACCTCGCGAGGAGAGGCTCGCACTTGTACGGCCGCAGGCGTACACACCACAGCTCAACCATTAGTATGGTATTGTCCGCTTTGGGGGCTAAGCCCTCACAGATTTGTTTTTGGGCACCTTCCCAAAAAGCCTCATACTAATGGGTGCTTGGTGACACTAATAAAGAGCTCCCCTACTCTTTATTCTTCCGATGTGGGACTTGGGGTGAACAACTTCCCAACAAACCTCCCCTCAAACCAAGGACCACACAAGGGGGTCTTAAGGCTCAAAACCTCCCGTCAAAGCCTCCCCTTAAGCGATAAATCTTGACCTGTCACCGTCAAGCACCCCGGACTTTCGATACTTGGAACCAGATCACCCAATCGCAATGTCACATACATGAGGGGCACCACACCACATACACCGCCACAACAGCCACTTGACCAGGATAGATCAAATCTTGGGCTCTGATACCACTTGTACGACCGCAGGCGTACACACCACAGCTCAACCATTAGTATGATATTGTCCGCTTTGGGGCCGGGGCTAAGCCCTCACGGATTTGTTTTTGGGCACCTTCCCAAAAGGCCTCATACTAATGGGTGCTTGATGACACTAATAAAGAGCTCTCCTACTCTTTATTCTTCCGATGTGAGACTTGGGGTGAAAAACTTCCCAACAGTATGTACTGTGGGTATAATTGTTTTACATTTTAAAGATGTTGATATTTTTAGACAGCATCTTAAAATTAGCGTCACCCTTCTTTTTACAGTTTTTTTTTATGTCGTGTATTTTTTTTTTTTATATGGTAATGTAAATTTGGTGTCAAAATAAATAAATAAATATATATATTTAAGAAGAGGATCAACTAAAAACGTTTTCAACCTAAAAACCCCTACATTAGGCACTTAAAGGGGTACACGTGTGATTACTAATGGCAATCTTTGTAAATATCACTAACTTTCGCTAAAAACCATTTGTACCCCTTTAAACATCTAATGTACCCCTGCGACTGCTAATTAATGTATTCCTTTAAACCATTTTTTGTCTGGTTTTCAACCATCTTTTGGTTTTTAGCCAATCCTTCCCCTCTCTCTCTCTCTCTCTCTCTCTCTCTATATATATATATAGAAGTAGGCTCATGTGAGAAATGTAGTTTTGGTGAGAATGGTGACAAGCAACCACAACCCTTTGATCAACAAATGAATGGTTAAGATTAAATTTGATTTTCCCTCCTTACCCCTTCTATTGTTTGGAGTCAATGTATCTATAGCATAAAATAAATGTATTTTTACTCAATGTATTTATAGTATATTTTGAATGTACCTATAGTTGTTAATCAATGTATCTCTAGGTTATAGTTGATGTATTTATCTCTTCTCACGATAAGAAATTTCTCACCGGAACCCAACCCTATATATATATATATATAAATTGTCAATATCTATAACTTATATGGAACATTAGGGATGACGATTAAGTTTTGGTTCCGATCCAAATTTGATTCAATTTCGAGAATAAGTCTAAATTATATTTGATTAAAAAAAACATGATTTTGAAAAGGAAAAAAAAAAGGTTTTAATAGGAGGATGGTTTAGAGTTAAATCTTAATGTACATACTTGTCTTTAGTTTTTTTTTTCAGTAAATAAAGATGTTTGCTTTAATTTTTTTTAATAGGAACTTGCATTCATTTATTAGTAATATTTGATAAAACATATTCAACTATATTACATACATATTTTTTTAATTTGTCCATTTTTTTTATGCAGTGTAATGGTGCGTGCCAAATGGAGTTCTGCGAATTCTAAATGGAGGTTCAATTATGTATGTAATCAAGATTTGTAGGTTATATACTATAAGATTTGTTTTTTGTTTTTTTTTTTTTTTTGTTTTGCCATATGCTATATGTCATAGAAACTTATAAAGAATAACATCATTTTAAAAATTGAAAATAAAAAAGTGAAAATCGTTTTTCCTTATTTATGGGTTTTTTTGTTCGTTTAAAAAAACAGAAAAAAATCATGAACGAAAAAGGAGGGTATCGAATTAAGTAATTAGATTTATATATGGGTTCAAATTAAATATAGCGGTCTGAATGAATAATAATTGAATTGGATTTGTAGTTATCCAAATCCGATCCACTGTCATTCCTATGGTAAAATTGTGTTGCAGGAGATATGGAAAAAAAAAAAATGTAGCAAAATTGCATATAGTTCCTAATAATTAATCTTATAACTTTCATAAGAAAAATAGATAAATAAATAAAATAGGGTTTCAGTGTTTCACTATACCTTTTAGAGTTGTAAGGAAAAATAAAAATCCACTTCCAAAAATGGATGTAAAGCAGCAGCTTAAATGAAACAGAATGAATGAATAGTTAACAGTGAATTTGAATGTGGTATTGTTTAGGTAGAATAACAGAAAATAGGTACTTATTGGAAGTGTATTGTAGCAGATTTTTTACCTTTTTTTAAAGAGAGATTTTATTAAATTTTGTCTAAGTTCTACAAAAGCCATGTGGCATGTTTTAATTTGATTGGTTAGTTTCAGTAAGAGCAAATCAGGATTAATAAGTTTAACAAGTTCAAACCCGGATTGATAAGTTTTGGTTATTATATAATTATGGTTTAATCAAGTTTAATTAGGTCTTACAATGCAAATTGATTATGACTTATGAACACACACTTAATTATCCAATCCCTATACCACTAACAATATATAACATTTTTAGGTTTATGATTACTTTGCTAGTAGAATCCCTATACAATGAGGTTGCTTGAAGTCTTGACCTGGTGGTCAAGGCGTCAGAATTTTAGACACGGGGTTTTGGGTTCAATTCTCACTGTATGCATTTTATGAGGTTTCTTTATCATTTCTTATTTATATTAACCTTATTTGGCAAATAGCTATAAACTTATGAGGTGATAACTATTTATATTCAATAACTAGTTTAAGTAGCTAATTGCATGTTTAAGGACCTAATTTTTTTAGATTGAACTAAAATGGATAAGTCCAAAAGAATTTGGCTTTAGTTACCAATGGCTCTCTATGGAAAATATACTTTGAGTAACAAACATTTCCAATAACCTTATGTTATACTAAGGGTCCGTTTACTTGGATGTAATTAAAATGTTTTCGATGTAAAATGATTTTTCACAAAAAACATTCTACCCTGGAAATAAGACTTATTTTCATATAAATTTTCCAATGTTTACTTGAATGGAAAATAGTTTTACTCCCAAATTCCAATAGGATGTAAAATGACTTTTCACCTCAAGTTTTACATCATTTTATTTTTTCTCCCAAAATAAACAATGTAAAATGGGAAAACTATTTTCAAGGAAAACATTTTTCGCTCTAGTAAACGGAGCCTTCATGTTAAAGGTTTTCATGTATAAACTTATCACATTATCATCTAAAAATGTATTGTTTTGGACTAAATTGAATTGAAAGCTAGTAAAGTCGTACGTAATTGTTTTATTGATTTTTTTTTTCAAATCTCTCAATAAACAACCTTAAAAAAAATATCTTTGATTATATACAATTAAGATTATATATATAAAAATTATATATTTGAAAACTACATGTTAAGATGAATCAAACTAAACCAACCACTTTGGCTATAATTTTCTTTATGTACATAAAATTAGAAACTATCAAAGCTTGCAAATAAACAATGTGACTTTTCAGAATATGTAGCAGGGAAATATAGACAGATTGAAAAAGAATATTGGAATTTTCTTAAAGCACTTGGTAAGAACATTGTAAATTTAACCAATTTAGGACTAGTTAGGAGCCTAGGAGTAGCCTTTTAGCTAGACTTAAATTTGTCTTCTAATTAATTTTCTTCTCAATCAAGCACTTTCGTATAGGATTGAAATTTAATTGGAATTGTTAAATCCCTCTTTTTATCTAAATCCTGCCTTTTAATTTGCCTCAAAGTTTTGATGAACATCCAAACTCCTCCATTATGGAAGACTTTCCTCAAAATATTCATTCTCATTTAGTACTACGTATTGAGTTGCATTTTATATTATGAATAATAATCGCCATTGCGAAAATCTACTAATATCAAAGTTGACTTAGCATGTTGTGGATGAATAAGCTAAACTTATACACAAAAGATTAAACGAGAAAAGGCTCCAATGCAAGAAATTAGTCTAAATTCGACAAGTAAGGGCTCGTTTACTTTAGCTGAATATAGCTGAACTGAACTAAATACAGCTGAAAGTAATATTTTATAAGAGAAGGAAATTAAGAGCTGAACTGAACTGAATTTAAGAAGAAGTAAATAAGCCCTAAGAAAATGTTAGGCCATAGCTTGATAGAGACAGGACATGCACTATTGTAGCTAAATAAACTTGATTGAAACTGATTGAGCTTGTTGGACCGAATCAAACATCATTAGCACTGATTATTAGAAATAATAAACGAACCTTATTTTACCTGATTGATTAATTATGGTTAAAACTTATTGAATTTATTAAACATTATTATTGAAAATAGAGATTCAAGTTACGTTCACATTCATGTGAATATTGATGCTATGCATTAAAAAATTAAGTTTTTGCGTTTACTTTAAATATTATAAATGTGAAGCATAAATATTTTAAATCCATAATAATATAAAAACTTGATTATAAGTGCAGTTGCATGCACTAATAGTCACTAAGGGCTCGTTTACATTAGCTGAATAGAGATGAACTGAACTGAACTTAATAGATATATATTAATTGAACTGAACTGAACTTAATTAATAGAGATGAACTGAATTTAATCTGAAGCAAACAAGCCCTAATTAGACCTAATAATTTTAACTTATCTTTGTGATTAAATAAAACAGTAAAATACTAAATTAACGCCATTAACCTACTTTTTATTTTTAAAGAGAGAGGGAATACATCGTTTAATGCTTTAATTTAAAAAATCCAAATTACTCAAAATGGAAACAAAAGCTGAACTCTAAAAGAAAACACTCTTTGAGGACAAAGAGCTTGCACGCTTGCATAAACCCCCAAATTAGAGAGGGCAGAGTACAACTCACATACAGTCATATACTCACATGAGGTTTTTGGGAGCCAATTCAAATTAAATACTCACATGAGTATTATATCTAGGATTTTTTTCTTTTGAATAATATAATTTTTTAACGATTTGCAAAGAATAATACAACCTTCTGTTTATTCGTGAATAATACAAACTTGGCTTTATTTTTGCAACGAATGATACAAAACCGGTTTTTGACTTATAAAACAGGTTAAAGGGACACGTGTCACGTTATGATTGCTCCTTGTAATTTTTTTTAAAAAAAAAGAAAATAAAATAGAAAAATTGCAAAAAAAAAATCAAAAAAAATTATTAAAAATATCAGAAATTTTTTAAAAATTTTGATTTTGATTTAATTTTTTTTATTTTTCAGACTTAAAAAAAATTTAAAATAAAAAAAAATAATTCGTTTTTAAAAAAAATTGATTTTTATTTTTTTAAAAATTTTTGATTTTGATAGTGGGGGTGGGGGGGTAAATTATTTTTTTGAATTTTTTTTTATATTTTTATTTTTATTTTTCTGACTTAAAAAAATTAATAGTTTTAACCTGAATAGCAGGTTAAAGGTCATCTGTATCATTGGTTGCAAAATTGAAGACAAGGTTGTATTATTCACGAAAAAACGATAGGTTGTATTATTCTTTGCAAATCGTCGTAAGGTTGTATTATTCAAAGCAAAAAATCCTTACATCTATTTATATATATTAACATGGGAAGTCATTCTATGTTCCATTTTTTAATCCGAATTCTATGCATTATTTAAGATATATATATTGACAAATAGTTTTCAAATTTAACAATGGAATAACATCCTTAGACTTTGCTCAGTTCAACTCACCATCTAAGAACTTTAGTGCTTATTAAAAAATTAGATCAGCAAAAATTTAAATCAGATTAGCAAAAATCAGACCATATTGGAAAATTTCAGATTAGAGCAGAAAGATTATCGCAAGTGGGAAGAGAGATGATAATCAATTAAAATCCTGCACTAGTTCCACTAGAGCTCGATCCTCGCAAAAGCTAGAGTCTTGACAAAGTGAAAATATTACATACATATCTATACTACTAAAACTCTTACCACTAATTTCCCTCCCACTTTCTTTTTTCCCTCCTAAACCAACATTTCTACCTCTCTCTTTATTTAATACCATCATTAATATCCTAACAATAAATACAAATTCCTAAATAATTTTTTTTATACTAATAATATATAGATTATAAATAAGTAAGAAAAATTATGATATATTAATTGACAAACAATTACACAACAAATTATTTTTAATTAAGTTGTTAAATTACTCCATCCGTTTTTATTTGATTTGTTCACTTTCTTTTTTGAGCTGTTTTTGTTTTTAATTTGTCCACTTCATGCATTACCTAATAAATATGATAATGTTCTATTCTTTTATATTTATTAATTTATTGTTCACATTTTTATTTTCCATATTTTTTCTTTTACTTTTTAGAAAATTTTGTAACATTACAAGTGTTTCTTTTTCATATTAACTCTTTTATTTTTGTGTACAACTTCTTATCATTATTTATGATTTTTTTTTCATTTCTCTATATATTAGTTTCTTGGTATTTATAAAATCCAATTGAACAATTTTTTATAAAAAAAGGAGAGTATTTTTTTATAATTAATTTTTTATCTCTAATAATAATTTATACTAATATATAGGAAAATTTAATTTTAATAATCCCACCTTTTATGGTTTGTTCAATCCCACCTTTAATTTATTTCAAAATAATTACAACATTAATTATATGTCATATTCTTAAAATAATTCCACCTAATAATTTTTCTTCATTTTAAGAAGATATTATATAAAGGTGGAATTATTTTGAAGTAAATAGAGGTTTGATTATTTTGAGCAGAACACCAAAAGATGAGATTATTATTATTTTGGGTGCATTCTCCTCGATCATCTTATTTAAGACCTTATTTGACCTTATAATAAGAACTTATAAGCTTAGATCATATCAGATCAGACATAATAAGATGAAGGAAAATTTTCTTTTAATAATCCAACCTTTTAAGTTTTAGTAACTAATAATTCAACCTTTGGATTATTAGGGAATAATCCAAGCTTTGCACCATAAATCCATATAATAATCCAACCTTTCGATTCTAGCAACCATTTAACTAAACATGTAAATAAGAGGTCAATTATATGTTGATCTATTGTTTTTTTGGGTTTTTTAATCAACTACACATTAAAAGTCTAACGTTAACTTACCTATACACCTGTTAAAACTCTAAAATGAGGGGTTCAGTTTCATTGGTTGGATTTTGGTGCAAAATTTGGATTATTTGCTAATAATCCAAAGGTTGGATTATTGGTTGCTAAAACGCAAAAGGTTGGATTATTAAAAGCAAATAATCCTAAGATGAATATAATGCACCCTATATATATGGTTGGTATAATATATTAATATTTTTGTACTAATAATATAGTAATTCACCACTAAAAAAATCTCTCCTACCTGCTAAAAATCGAGCATTTGCTCGGGTATTACCTAGTTATTATATTAATTGATTTGTGATTTTGACATTCAATTTTAAAATTAGGGTTTAATCGATACTTATTTTGAGTAGTTAATATTTTTATTTTTTGATAATTTAAATACAACCCTATGTATTAGTGCTTCTTTGATTGGAGGAATAAATGAAATAGAATAGTCGATGAATTAGATTTTCCTAGGTACTTAGTTTGAATTCCTAAGAATTGCAAATTATTGTTAGGTTGATCATTTAAAAACAAGATTCTTGTTCACTATAACGTTTTACTTACTTGGGGGTACCTAACTACGTAAATAAGTGATCTAACTTGAATTTGTGTATTATGTCTTTTCATGATAACCAAATAAGCCCTTAATAAGGTATGTAGAATTTTATCTTGGGACACTCATTAGCAAATGTATGTAGAATTTTCTTTTAATAAGGTATCTTTGAACTAGAAATAATTTGCTAATCTCTATTATATAAGCCAAGGGGGAGCCATGGTGTCCCCCCTGGAAAAAACTATGTTACCCTCTAAAAATTTTCATCACTCCAAACTATTATAGAAAATTATTTCAATTTTCAAAAATTTTAAAATGAAAATATTACAAAATATACATTTCGTAAAAATAAAATAAAAATACCCAAATTTATATTTTTGAATTCTCTATAAGTAGATATCCATATTGATATAATTTATGACATAAAAATTTTGCATTTCGATTATTGTAGAAATTTTATAGCCACTAGAATATAGCATGTAGATACATTTAAACATCATGACACGCAAAGTGTGGATGCAAGGCTAGTTAAATCATAATTAAAAGAGTGGTGAATCCAGCATTAGATAGTGTTCTTTTAGGTAGGTCCACCAATTAGAATTGATGTACTCGTATTTTTTGAATAAGTATGGAGGCAAAAGCATTGGAAAACAACAACATATGGCCAAAAACGAATTTGGTCAAACAGTGAAAGAAGCAAATTTGATTTGTAAATACTAAATACTCCATAATGGGGAATACCAAACAATTAAAATCACAAATGAGGTGATTTTATTGTTTTTATAAATAATTAAGTATTTCAAAAAGCATTATGACGACATATATATGTAACCCCCATGTGCATGAATAAGAGTTTTATATACAAGCATTTCTCAAAATAGTAAAAATTTGAGAATGAATTCCAAAATTAAGCATTACTTATTAAATATTATATATTAATTACTCCCTCTTTCTTTTTCACTTGCTATATAATTTTTTTTTATAAATTATATCTTTTTTTATTTGGTAAGGAATTCGATCAGTTTACTAGCTGCCTAGCTGGTAATGGGTTACTAACCCTAATTAATTGATCAATTCTTATACTCCCTCTGTCCCAAATTACTTGCTACATTCTCTTTTTCACATCTTCCAATACACAACTTTAAATTAAAATATCTTAAATCATACATAATAAAAAATTATAAAAATTATATATTTGAAAAATATATATTGAGACGAATAAAACTAGATCCATCATGACTATAGTTTTCTTTTTGTAAATAAAACTATAAACGGTCAAAATTTGCAAATGAACAGTACCATTTTTCAGAATGTAGCAAGTAATTTAGGACGGATGAAGTACTTGAGAATGGAGGGTAATGGGAGAATACTTGCTTATGCATGAGGAATCAAACCCCAAGGTGGATAACTTAATCACCAAGTGATAATTTTCTACTCATAAAAAATTAGCGTAATGCTATATGCATCTCTAAGTACTACATATAAGCATTAAATACATTTTCTAAAACAGATAAAAAAAAAAGTTGAGAATTTATGACAAAATCACACACATATCTATGTAACTAATGCTTAGTTTTTCATTAAACTTTCCATCATTTTAAGGTTGCATATAACATTTCCAAAAATTTATGTGTTTAACTATGCATAATAAGAAATATTTAACTATGTATAATAAAAAGTATCGTGTATTTGAAAAACATATGTTGACACAAATTAGACTAGATTTACAAAGGAGTCGTACCACATTTAGGGATATATGTAACAACTAAAAAAAAGAATGAGGGAGTATTTAACTAGCATTAGTTCTAAAATAAATGTTTTATTTACTTTTCCACATCTTTGTGCATGACTTAGGTGAGTGTTCTTCCATTTATTAAATCTAAAATTACATAACATTATCTGAACTTATCAAACTAAAATTATTTGAACTTTATGGGACTTGATTAAGGGCTTGTTTACTTCAGATTATATTCATTTCAGTTCAGTTCATCTCTATTTAGTTCAATTAATACACTTCTATTAAGTTCAGTTCAATTCAGTTCAGTTCAGCTCAGCTCTATTCAGCTAATGTAAACGAGCCCTAACACTGATTATTAATCAAACCATATTTAAATTATTACACCCAATTAGATTCTATCTGAACTTAATACTCCCTCCGTCCCAAATAAAATGTTCCATTCACTTTTTCATAAGGCCAGGTTTGGAGTGTGATTTTTGTTGGATCCACTTTTTGTCAAAAAGTAAAAATGTAAGTAAACGTAGTTAAAAAATACTCCGTAATGGATATTAAGTGGTAAGTAACGGTATAGATGTAAAGTTGTATATTGATCATTTGCCAAAAAAAAAATATTGAACAATTATTTTGGAACGGATAAAAAGGAAAGTGGAACAATTATTTTGAAACAGATAGAGTATTTATAAATTAGATTTCGAGATAAATCAAACGAGATCACTTTAACAGTATTTTTTGAAAGTCAGAATAGAATTTGGATTAAAAAAAATAATGAAAAAAATGGCACAGAATACAGAAAAGACCTAAAGTAGAGGGGGAAGTACAGTAACGGTTACTGTAGTTCATAGTGTTTAACTCCGAATCGCCCAATGATTGACAGGTGCCAATCTTGCTGCAATATCTCTTCTTCTCAATCTTCCCAATGCGAATCTCTCTCTAGAAAACCGGGGAAATAATTAAAATTAAAAAAACAAACAAGTGCGAGTTTTTCTTTTGTTTCTTTCTTCTTGTATTTTTACTTGTTTATTCTCTTCTACTGTACTCTCTTTCACTTTCTGTTTTTTCTACACTTTTTTTTAAAGTAAAAAAAAAATATAAAAATAACGAGAAAAAGTTAAATAAAGTTGTTCTTACCACTTCTAATTAGGGTTTTCTTGATTAATTATATATTTTATTCTTCATCCTCAACTAATCAATGCAACTATGGGGACTGATTTACGCACACTAGAAGTTGATTTACGCACACCTCCAACCTTTGTTTTTGCTTTGGTAAACTCACGAAAATGGAAGTGCACAAATGAAAAAAAGTGTGCGGAAATCCCCTCCCTGCAACTATATATACTATATCGAGTTGGGACCAATACTATAGGATCAGAATGGATTGTATTAGATTCAATGAACTAGAAATTTTAGAATGAACAGGTGAGATTAGAATGGATTAGAATAAATAATTCGAATTGATTGAAATGAAATAGGTTTAATTAAAATTTATACCTTATTTGAATTAATTAATTAATTAACCATTATTAAAAAAAATTTACTCCCTCAATCTCGATCTTTTTGTTGTTCTTATTTGGAATTTTTACACAATTCTTACAATTTGAGAGAAACTCCTAAACACTATGAGATTGTAGGAGCCATGGCTGGCTCCCTACTTTTTTGCTCCCCCTCTCGTCGCTGTTAAAAGAACGTTTTATACCTAGGTGTATCGGCAATGGGATGGGGAAGAATGGACCTATTAGAGGAAAGAAAGATTTTATGAAATGGACAATAATATTAATAGTATTCACCAATGAGTTTGTAGAAATTAAACCTGGCCTAAACCATGTATTTTGATTGAAAGAACAAATGAGACAATTTAGGAACAGATCTAAATAACACGATTTATCTATTCGATCCCATAGAGATGACTCCAAAAATGGTCACACGAGCCAAAGTTTAATTTCGGGGGTAAGGGTCCTAATCCTGCGGAATGCATCATATTAGCTCGTAGGTGGCCCTTTATTAATTTCTCTCTATTACAAATAATAAAGTTATATAAAAAGAAATTTAATCATTTTTTAAAGAAAATTCAGCGAAAAAATTTCAACGCTAGCATATCAGTGAGTGAAAATTACGTGCTTGATTGATCAACGGATAGAAAAATTACTCGCGTATAAAATAATTTGTCGCTAACTTTTGTTAATCAAATTAAATCCTTGAACAAAATATGTGCCAAAAACAATAAAAATAAATAAATTATACACGCTATTCACATATATACAAAAAAAAAAAGTCTATCAGAAAACTTACTAACTTCTTGTTTGAATATTTTTCTTTTAATGTTTAAATGGACATAATTTCGCCTTCAAACTTGATAGATTAAAGAATTACAACCAAAAGATAAAATAGTTTTGAAGACAGTAGTATTTGAGTGAGAGTTTGCTGAGAGATTAGTAGTACGAAGTGAGAAGAAAAAAACCCCTCCTTTTTAATGAAATTTGTTTTTTTTTTTTCATAACAAAGTAAGGCAGCGAACAATTTAGGAATGCACTAATAAGAGCACCATTAGCCATGAACAAAAATAAAAGGTTCATGGGTCACTATCACATTTTCTCTCTCATACACATCATCAAACCAAATTATTTTCAATTTCTCCTCTCATCCATGAACCAAATAAAAAAGGTTCATCAACATAAGAATTGAATTTTTAAAAAAATGCTAAAATTGTAGAGAGAAAAAACTAATTTTTTTGCCTTGAATAAAATTTGGCAATATGGATGTCTATTTATAGAGGATAAAAAATTATGAATTTTGATATTATTTTTTTTATTTTTTTTTTAAATTTTACGTGTAAAAAATTGCTCATACAAATTTTTTCCATTAATGTTTTTTTAGCTTGCCACTTGTTAAGTGCTGCACCCATCCACACCTCACCCTTCCCATCCCTCCTAATGACATGTCACATGAACCATTTATCATTTCTGTTTGCAGGTACAAACATACAAACAAATGTTCATCATGAACATTTGTTTTGTTCATTGTTAAGGAAATAAAAAAATGGTTTGTCATCACAAACCATTTTTTTGTTCATGATTAACAATGCTCTAAATTAACGTAGAATATCCATTAACGTTGATATGCCAATGATTAATTTCAATTAACGTTGAGTTGTCAGCCTATCAAATAAATACTCGTTCATTAAAATTAGTCATAAAACGAAAATATCTTTCAAAAAATCATCGATGATTATACTCCCTCTGTTCCAAAT
Source organism: Salicornia ramosissima (assembly GCA_951394345.1). Classification (NCBI taxonomy): domain Eukaryota; kingdom Viridiplantae; phylum Streptophyta; class Magnoliopsida; order Caryophyllales; family Amaranthaceae; genus Salicornia; species Salicornia ramosissima. The sequence continues at coordinate 8,439,489 of OX596238.1, read as the reverse complement.
TACTTGCTACAATTTCTTTATTTGGATGTCCCAAAATACTTGCTACATTTCCTTTTATAGATTATGGGCCCCACATATATTTTACATTTTTACCCTCTTTTTTGTCATTTTTATCCTCTTTAAGCCAATCAATTTCTTCCACTTAACTTTACCAATTGTGGGCCTATATAAAAATTGGTTTGCATAAAAATTTGTTCCAAAATGAAATGTAGCATGTAAAATGGGACGGAGAGAGTATATTGTTGCCATGGATCAGCTATCAAATATTCTATTGTTGGCAACTCAATGACAATAAAGAATGTTCGTTGAATGGTTGTTATAGACAATATCTTAGAAAACTTAACTTTTCAAACACCATAATTTTTTTATCAATAACTCAGAATGGAACATATAATATACCGTTTTGAATCTCTTTTAGTCTAATATACAATTGTAATATAATTTTATAATAATTTTGGCTGATATTATAAAAAATATTCTAATAAATATTAATAATGTCCAATATCACACAATTAATCAATCCTCTTAAAAAGTGAGTTATCAAAATCATCATCGAGTCTTTTCTCGAGACATGACTATATTTGATGTCAAACTGTCAATAGGGATAGCTCGCTAATTATCTTTTGAAATTGAAATCAGCTTTGAATAACTCCTCACCATCATCATCATTGTAATCATTTTCATCATTAGTTTGTTCATCAGTTTGCAAACAATTGATCAGAGTAAGAGAAAGGATAATCTTATTGAACTCATAATAATGCAATACATCTAATTAAGTTCATGGGACTGTTGATAAACTCAAGTGCGGCCTTGGGTAGAAACTACAAATGCCTTAGTTTTGTTTGGCTCGGGTACAAACTCCTTAGTTAGGGTATTCCTAGATCTGGTTATTGGACAGGGTAGTCCAATGGCATGCGGTTAGGGTCAAGGTTATATGGTCTTTAATTTACTGGACATGGCCTTTAATGGACAAGGCCTTGTCGACCAGGGCCAAGACAGGACCAAAAATAATAGCCTAATAAATTTTTTAAAAAAAAAGTTTTGACAAAAATAATTACATTATTATATTCGTATACATTTGTTTTGACTATTGACTACCTTAAAATTTATTTACATTTATTATTGTAATGACCCGACCGCTAACAAGCCGCAAATGACTCGCGACCAGCTTTGGCCCAACCCGCTATTGACCCTTTTTATTCGATCCTGGCCCTGACCCGACTTGCATCGGCCTGACCCTGACCGGCCCTGACCCGCCCAATAACGAGGTCTAATCACTACAAAAAATGTGTTCAAGAAGGACAATTAAAATTGCCCTATTTGATATAAAATTTGTCTTCTTAGGTTATAATGACAATTTTAGTATTGCCCTTATGTTGCCCTTGTAACCCTTTTGTATTAGGTTTCAAAGCCAATTTTAGATGTTTTGCCCTCTTTGATTCAATTCAAAAAAGGGCAAACAAAATTACCTTCATTGATCATCAAAAAAGGCAATAAATTTTGCTTTCCTTGATTTAAACACTTTATTTATTGTCAAATAGGGCAAAGTTTCAAAAGTCTAAGAGGACAAAATAATCATATTGGCCTTGTTTGGCAAATAGCGGTGAGAGTTTGCTGTTAGAATTTAGTGTTTGTTGTTAGAGTTTTTTACTTTTTTGTTTAAAGTATTTGACTGCTGATTTGACTGTTGTTTTAATAATTGTGTTTGGTAACACTTAACTGATTGCTAAAAGTTGTTTGTATAAAATGACATTTATAGACATTTGTTTTTGTAATATATTTAATTATCTTTTTTGGAAATTATAAATCAATGTGGATAATTTTGTCCAAAAACTTTAACAATTGCAAAACTCTAATGAAAAAGCTCCTAGGAGGAGCTTTTTCAAAATTAGAGTTTTGGAATCAAATCTCTAAATTGAAACTCTCCCCACCAAACAAGAGTTTAGAGTTTTATTGAGTCAAAAACTCTAAAACATAGTCAAAACTCTAACCTCTGAACAAAAAGCTCTTTGCCAAACACCCTCATTGTCTTCATTGTTAATATCAATGAGTGCAAAAATAATTGCCCTTGTAGGCATCATTAAGTAAAACAATACTTATATTGTCCTCTTTAATCATGATAAATTGCCTCTCTGTGTAAGTTTTTTGTAGTGAATGAAGGAATTAGGGTTGTGAATCTGGGAATGAAAAGGGTGAGGGTTTGATCATTGATTTGCTTGAGCTCTTTCATGGAGGTAATTGGAGGAGAAGAAGAGAACATGAAATGCATTTTCAGAAACGAAAAAAATGAGAAGGTATTGGGGTCTACCCGTCTGATGGAAAACATTGAATCAAATGTATTAAACATCTTACATTCTTACCCACTAAAAAAGTCATCTTTCCGTTTTTAAAGGATGTTATCAAAGGAGACAAAATTAAAACTATTTCGAGGAAGCTGGGCATCTTTACAATCCTTGACAACTTTTTTGAAAAAGAAGTTAATTTGTAAGTATGTCGAATAGATCTATATTTACCAGTGTTATTATATATTACCTACTCCAGAGTGTGAGATAATGCGGGAGGTTCCTCATTCACAAGCCCTTCAAATCTTGATTTTTTTTATGCTTGCTTGTATTTTATTCCCATGTAATATAATTTTAATCAATACATATAGACACATTAAAAGATAACCTATCTTTAAAATGAATTTTTTTTACCGTTGTTTACCATATGTTGCACTAACGTATATGTGAATCCAAACCTTTACCCAAGAGTGCCCTTGTGTGAAGGTGGTGCGTTAACCTTTGTCAATGAGTTGGCTAATACAATGGCACCCCGGTTGCACTGAATTATCGTTTTCAAGCCAGTGGTCCGAATTGCCACGTTGCAACACACCAACTCTTCTCAATCAAATTCTTTTCCTATGTGTAGCCTTCAAAACACAAACCCTTTATATTTCCAGCATATATATGCCCTAAGGCTTATTTGGTAAATCATTTATTTGACCAAATGATTGGTAATTTACATCTTAATGCAAGTTATATACATTTACATGCTAATGTTTTATTGCTCTACCATAGAAAACTACAATAGGCATGTTGATGGCTCCCCTGTAAAATCAGGGGCAGAGAGGCAAAGGGTCAATTTATGTCTTGAAGCTGCTATAAAGAGAGGAGTTTCCGAGGAATGTGGTGTACTCCCATTTCCTGACTGCTCAACTCAACCATGCTATCTCCTTCATGCACAAATAGAAGCACCAGTAGCCTAAGTTACATGGATACGAGTACGAAACGGGTACAAAATAAAAAGGAAAAATTGTAAATAATAATCTCAAGTTTGGGTCGTCTCCAACTATTAATCCGATCTTTGATTTATTTCTGATTAATCCCAACTTTGAGGTCAATCTCCAACTATTGATCCAAGCCTGTTTTCTTTGCCTGATAAGCAAGTTAAAACATAGATGGGCCCTCCTTTAATTTTTTATTTTTTTTTTAGTATTTACTCAAATATATATTATTAATTACAAAACCAAAAAAATCATAATTTATCCCCTCATTCACTCCAGCAGGCCAACACGCATCAACATCACCATCATCCCCCCCTTCATCCATCCTCATCATCCCCTTCATCCATCATCATCTCCATCAAGCAACAATCATCATCAATTATCATTATATTCATTAGCCATCATCATCATCATCATCGGTTTAATTTGGTGGGGTGGTTGACGGTGGATTAGGGTGGAGAGTTGGTTGGGGTTCGAATAGTGGTGGGGGTGGTTTGATGGTGTTCGAATAGTGGTGGGGGTGGTTCGATGGGGTGCGAATGTTGGTGGGGGTGGTTCGTCGGGGTACCAATTGGGGCAAAGGTGGTTCGATTTGGTTCGAATTGGGGTGGGGGTGGTTCGATTTGGTTTGAATTGTGGTTTATGTGGGATGGGTTAGCGCGGTGGTGGTTTCGGTGGGTGGTTTCGGTGTGGGTCAGGGTGGATGGTTTCAGGTGGGGTGGGTGGTTTCGATGGGTTTGGTGGGTCTGGATGGGTGGTTTCAGGTGGGGTGGGTGGTTTCTGGGTGGGGGTTGGTGGCTTTACGGTGGGGGCTGGTGGTTAATAGTGAGGGACAGTGGTTAATAAAAATTAGATTAATTTTTTTTGAAAGGAAAATTAGATTAATTAAATGGTTTAATAATTACTTAATCAAGATGATGAAATTAGAAACTAATTATAATTAGCAGAGGTATTTTTTGCATTAAATATCATTATTTGAAAAATTAAAATAGAAAAGTGGGTTCCACATGTGTTTTTAACCTGTTTATCAGGTAACCAATTGACCTAGATCAATAGTTGGAGATTGGTGTTAAAGTTGGGATTAATCAAAAGTAAATCAAAGATCGGATTAATAGTTGGAGATAGCCCAGACTTGGGGTCAATATTTACAAATTTTCCAAATAAAAAAGCTAGTTTGAAATATATGGGATACGGCCATATAGGTACAGGAAATAGATATTATTAAATACTTTACAAATTTAAAAAATAATAATAATTTAATTTCAATATCATTTGAAATATTTTAATTTAATTATTACAATAAGATAAGAAAATTCTTTCAAATTGTTGTGTATCCTAGAAGTTCGGTAAACAATACTGATACAACTACCTCAATGAAGTATTTGTGCTACCTACTACTCCAAATTCGAGTAGAACTCAAAAACAAATTTGACACTAAGTTAAAGCCAATTTAAGAGTACATGTAGTAACGTAAACCAAAAGAAATACTCCCTCAGTCCCATTTTAATTGCTACATCTACTTTTAGGATGGTTTTTTTTGGCAAGCTGATTTTATGTGGGGGGCACTATTGGACCTTGTAAAATAAAAAAAGGGTACTTAACATAATGAGTATTAACATGTTTATGACAAAAAAGAGGAAAATATTTTAGAACATCCAAATAATGAAATTGTAATACGAAGTAAGTAAATTGGGACAAAGGACTAATTACAAAATAAGATACAACCAAACAAACCTCTTTGCCAAAAAAAAAAAAAAACCAACCAAACGAACAATTGAAAGTTGGAAAATTTGACAAAAATAAGCCAAACTTTGGTCGTTCTTCCAAAAATAAGCCAAACTTTGATCGTTCTTCCATATATAAGTCAACATTTGCACCATGTCAGCCAAATTTAGGTTAGAGAATTTATTTACTGCCACCTCGACCTACCGAAATCGACCTCTACCGCCACATGTCTTCTTTATCCTTCATGGATCTCCTTTTTATTGGATTTCACGGTTCATTAATGTGGGTAAACAAAGTTTTCTAACCTAAATTTGGCTGACATAATGCAAAGATTATCTTATCTTTGGAATTTCAAAAGTTTGTCTTATTTATAGAAGATCCACCAATGTTTAGCATATTTTTGTCAAATTTTCCTTGAAAGTTACATTGATAGTAGTGGGGTAGTGGCCAGCAGGAGCATTCGGGCACAAAATAGGCTAAATAAGATACCAGTTTAATGTTTACCCGGAGTCCCGGACAAGTGCAAATAAGCTCATGCCACAAAAGGACTGGACCCAATATATAAGTTCTTCTAGATACTACATAAAAATGGAAATAGTTAAGACTACTAGCATAGCACCCGTGCGATGCACGGCTTAAAAATCTTAATATTAAATTTGTAAATAGTTTTGTAAAGATTTACATAATTCACTAATTATGTAAAATATTTCATTTTTTATATAAAAAAATTATACATGATTTAAATCTTAGACAGTACGATTTTTTTGATATTCACGTTCAATTTTTTTAAAAGGTATTTTTGCACAAATTTTCCTAATATTAAATAAAACTTCATATAATATGTATATATTTCATAAAAGTCAATAGAAATTCCTTTATATTCGTGGTTATAAAAGATAGATTGTTTTAAATATCAACGACAATATATTAAATATTTTTGTAAAAAGTGGAAATTATAAAAATTCTTATCAACTGCCTACTATGTTCTACTCCCTCCGTAACATAAACTATCAACAATTGGTTTTGCACACATTTTGAGAAAGTTATATAAGGGAGTAAACGAAAAAATTAGTCAAAATAATTTTAATGTTAGCAACTTATAATCACATTCTAGTTTGTATTAAAATCATTTTGAATAATTCCTTCGTTTACACTCTTAAATCGCTTCCTCAAAATGCGTGCAAAATCAATTGTTGCTAGTATTATGTTACGGAGGTAGTATTATATTAGTTTTCCACTATTCACCCTATTCTTTTATAAATTCATCTTGAATTTTGACATGCAATTATTGTAAAGCAAATATATTATTTTATTTCACCCTAACTTTTTAAGTGTCAAACTTGTTAGTCTTCATCTATACCAATCTCCCGTGAAAATACAAACTGACCCCCATTTTATAAGTAAGTAGTTCATAACTTGCTGACTCACATTTTCAATCATATATAAACTTCTAAGACTTTTGGTATTCGTGGTTATGATTTAATATAATTGCTCATGCAATAATGTATACAATTCTTACAAACGATGACTATAAGATTAATGATATTTTTTAGTAATATTTTGATTGAAATTCAATTCAATAATAGTTATGCTTAATATAATTTAAAAAATAAAGATAAATGATAAATAAGAAATAAAAGATTATATTTTTTTTCTTCGAATCATTGTAATATATGGATAAGAATAAAAGAAAATTTGCAAAAGTCAATAAAATCAACAACAAAAAATTGTGTAAGGTGGTACATTAAATTACTCAAATTTAAGGTATCATGAGAAAATTTTGGGGTAACTTAAATAATTTTAGAAAAACTTTAACCTGCAATTAGTGGTGGCCACCGAACGGGTTGGGCCGGGCCGGGTCGAAGACCTTCGACCACCGGTCCAGTGGGTTACCGGGCCGGGTTCATGGATAGGCGACCCATGAACCAGCCCACCCGGGTTGGTGGGCCGGGTCGGGGACCGGGTTGGTGGACTGGGTTGACCGGGTTACAGGTTATAACACTCCGACCCATGACCCACCCGTTTAGCACCGGACTGGGTCACAAGCCGGGTCCGGGCTAACCGGGTTTGACCTATCAGGGCCAAAAATCGAACCGGGTCCGGGCGGGGTCAACCCGGCCCAGTGGCCACCACTACCTGCAATGGTAGTAATCAAACATTAGTCATTAATTTTTAAAGAATAGTTTTGATATACAATAATAAAATTACTTTTATATACATTATGAGAGTTTTTTTTTAATGAAATAGATTTATCACTAAACATGAAAATTTCACGAATAATAAACAATAAATTTTAGGTTGAAGTTTTGTTTCTAAATGCTTCTCTTTTAGTATCTTTTTATATATAGATTAACTATGTCATACAATTGTTGTAAATACACTTATTGTTAGAATATAGATTCGATTTTATAAATTTAGCACATAATTGTTTCTCGTTTATTTTCTCAAAAAATTATATTCTTACATACAAATAAAAAATTATTATACTCTCAAAATTAAAACATACAAAATAATTACTTTAAGCTAAAACTTATTTATAAATATTGTTAGGGGAAAATATAACTAAAATGTACATTGTCTGTTGATTTAGAAATTAAATTGGAATCTTAAGAAAAATTAATAAGTTAATATGAAGATCTTTCAAATTATATAAAAAGTTGTGTAATGCTTATATGTCAAAATAATAAACCAATAATGATACTTATTGCCCCTAAAAAAGTAGGGGACATTTTATTGAGAGAATATGTATAGACAATAAATGTATAATGGAAAGCAAATTTTGATTATAAGAATATGTATTAATTAAATATATGATCAAAACTAAATTACAATTAAGATACAAATATTATTTATAGGAATTAAATCACATAATAATTTTAAAGGCATAAAATATTACAAGATATAATATAAAAATTGTTTTTTTAGATCCGATGAAAAAGGGCGGGAAATTTTTTAATGAGAGATTGACACGTGGTAAGAAATTGCTTTAGTGTTTCTCTTATAGTATATACACTAAAGCATAGCACTCGTGCGATGCATGGCTTAGAAATCTTAATATTAACTTTGTAAATAGTAATGTAAGTATTTGTATAATTCATTTCCTGATATAGTGATTTTAACACTATATTAAAATTTTAACTTTATGAATAACAACCTATATTAATATTCTCGTAGTTTTTTTTTAATTAAAAAAACACATACAAAACAATGACTAGTCTTTATACAAAATCTTGACTAACCCCCATACAGAATATTAAGTAACCATTACACTAACACTCGGTAATTATATATTATCTACATATATAATAATTTTTTTGGTAATATTTTGATTGATATTCAATTCGATAATTGTTATGCTTAATATAATTTAAAAATCAAGATTAATGCATAAAAAAGAAATAAAAGATTATTAATTTAATTTTTCAAATTATTGTAATATATGGATAAGAATAAAAAAAATTGTGGCGGAAGTCAACGAAATCAACAATAAAAATATTGTATAAGGTGATACATTATATTTAATATAAAATGGTTAAATTTAAGGTAACATGTATGAACAAATTTTAGAGTAAATTTAAACAATTTTAGAAAACAATTTAACCCGCAATGATCGTTATCAAACGTTAGCTAGTTATTAATTTTTTAATAATAGTTTTGATAAAAGAGAATAAAATTACTTGTATGTTAGTTATGAGTATTTTTTTGAAATAAATCTCTTATTAAAAGAAAAATTCACGGATTAAAAAATCTGAAAGATGAAGTTTTAGATTATAATAGTTTTTCTTCTAAATACTTCTCTTTTAATATATTTTTATATTTGGATCAATTATTTTATAGAATTGTTCTAATTATTAAACATATATCAATAATATAGATTTTTTTTTGAAGGGATTATGACTATAATTTAAAGAAAATAAACCGGCCTCTGTACTAGATTATTTCATTATACGCTGTCCAAGCATATGATTAACAAATTATTATTTAGGAAAAAAATTAATACCGTTTACAAGAGCAAGGGCTAATTAAGCACATGTTCACTCCTAAAATATTATCACCTTTAGAGGTTAGCGGGTTAAATTAGTTGTTTTGAATAGCTAATGTGACTAACTAATTATATTAGATGTTTATGTAAAATTGTTTAGTAAATAAATACTAAAAAATGATTAGTTGTTAAATGTTTTAAAGAAAAAAAAAAAAAAGGCTATAAGGTTCCAAAAAATGCCTCACATGAGCTTTTTGAATATTTTTTTTCCATTCCAAAATTATCGTCCAAAGCTTTCACTACCAAATATAGAATTTTGAGTTGGTCAAACCACTTTTTTCTCTTCCACGTGTCATCCTTCCTATTATTTTCTATTTATTTAATTTTGCCTTTTTAGAAAAAAAAAAAAATAATTGCTCTATTTCTCTATTGCTTGGTATTCCTAATTTCCCCCATAAATATTTTATTTTCTCTCATTATTCATGATTCATGTCATTTACTTTATATCATCTATTTTCTTAATTCAATTTCATGATTCACGTCATTCATTTTATTGATGCCTTGCAAGAGGGATAATATATAAATAAAAATATTTTTATAATTATTTTTTGTGAAAAATAAAAATCCGTGCATGGCACGGGGTTAAAACTAGTTAAATATTTAAAATATGAAATTTAACTTGCCACATGTCATTTTCTTCTAAATTTATTTATTTTTATCTTTTTTTAATTAATAAAAAACTTTACCATATTTTTTAGTTAATCTATTGATCTTCCATAACCACTTAATTACTATTTATTGGGTTATTATATAATTAAAGGTTACTGGCACTATTACAACTTATTTTGTCACTACTTTGATTTTTCTTGAATATTTCTGGTGATAATTTTATAGAGCGTATCATTGCAAATTCTTTATCCTCTTAGTTCTGTTCTTCAATCCTATTTTACACTACGCTATATTAAACAACTATTGTTTAATATTTATGTGTTCCATTTACCTTAAATATGCTATATTAAACTACTATTCTTTAATATTATTATCTTATACAACTTTAAACTTTTTTTTAATAGAAAACTTAATAATTTTTTTTTAATAATCACTTGAACACTTGATACTCCATTGAGGCTAAAAATAATATATAATATAGTAATAGTAATAATAAATTTAATGATAATAATAATAATAATAATAATAAAAATACTTTAGTACACAGGCTTAAAACTAGTTTAGAATTGTTGTAATTAGAGTGTTAGATGCCCGTACTAGCCGTTTACTTTGGTGTAAAACATTTTCGATGTAAAATGTTTTTCATTTTTCCATGAAAAATATTTTACGTTGGAAAACTTATTTTCATATAAGTTTTCCAATGTTTATTTGCACGGAAAATAAGTTTTATTCTTAAATTTGAAGGAAAATGTTTCCAATATGGTGCAAAATGAGTTTTCACCCAAAGTTTTACATTTTATTTTTTCACCCAAAATAAAAACATTTTTTCTCTAGTAAACGGACCCTAACTCCGTACGAAACGGGGGAGCTGTAGTTCTTCTTCACGTATCCAAGCATTCCAAGATTTCAAACTGAGTGAAATTTTCTCTCTTTTATGAGTTTTATTTATGCGTCACACAATAACTGTGAACGCCCTTCATCACTCACTCAAATTGGGATTCTCATTGCTTTTTGCTTCCTTCCATCAACAAATAGGATTTTGATTGTTACGTACGTACACACTCTGTGTTTCGATTTCACTGTGATAATGAAAGCTTCGATTACTAAACCCTCGAATATGGAATTGGCGATTCCTAGAACTGGAATTGCTTCCGCTTCTACTAGTAACGCTTCTAATGACGATCATCGCCCATCCAGTTCTGAATCAGATTTTGGATTCGCCTTCAACGATAGTAATTTCTCTGATAGAATTTTGAAGGTTGAGATCGTTCCTGATTTGCCTCATACTAAATCTGACGGTGATGGTTGTACTACCATTGCTGATTGGGCCAGCAATAGGAAGCGTAGGCGAGAGGATATCAAGAAGGAACATGGTTTGTTTTGCACTTTCTTTTGATTTTTTTTAAAAAATTAGAATTTATTTTTTTTATCTTATTTTCAGTTGCAGCAGTGGATTGATTGGTCTCGCGTTACTGTAATTCCGGCATTTTTATTGTTCATTGTGCTTGAAGAACTATGTGTTTTGGTTGCTGTTACTGGAGAATTTGATTGTTGCGCATGTTTTAGTCAGGGTTTCTTGTGTTCGTTTTTACATGAAGAACTGCGTATTTTAATTGCTGGTACTGGAAAATTTGATGGTTGCGCATCTTATAGTCATTATTAGTCAGGCTTGATTGTAAACTAGGGTCTTTCTGAGATTGTGCATTTTTGCTAATATAACAATCCCTCTGCTCTATTCCAAAAGCAACGATTAGTGTTCCAATTTGCTATTATTTGTAATTTGAGTTGTTTTATTCATCACTTGTCAGTTTTTGGTTGACATTTGATTGTACTCTTTATCTGTGTGATAACCGAAAATTAGCTAGTATTAAAATGGCTGCTTCTTAGAGCATGAATTGGTCCTTTTCATGTGGCTCGACCTCTACTTCTTATCCTTGAGGTCAGTAGATTGACTCTCATACTAGCTGAGTAGCTAATGAGATAGCAGCTTTCTTACCCAAAATAACAGCTATGATAATTTCAAATGAATTGAGGTGTTTACAGTTGCAAAAAAATGTGGTTCATATATATATATTTTAAAATTTATTTTGTTGTGATTCTTAGTTTTAAAAAGCTCACCTCGCTCCCAGGCTAAGCCGCCTCTTCCTTAGAGCTCCTTTAGTCCTTTGGTAAGGCGTGCCTTTGCACCTTAAGGAAAATAGCTTTAAGTTATAAATTGAAGAATGATTGAAACTTTTTTTAATTTGAGTCTAACTTAGCTTTACATACATCATCACTAAAATTATTAGAGATCTTTTAATTATTATTAAATACGATAAATTAAAAAATAGCTTGAAATAAATATATAAATACAGGTGCTTCACCTACAAAAGCCGCACGCCTTCGCCTAGGCTCCCGGGACCATTTGCATTAAAACAAAGTTGTGATTGATTGTTGATTGTGCAGCTGCTAGTAGCTTAGTTGATCAGTGTTAGGCCCTGTTCTTTTAGACATAAGTCCAGACAAATTCAGTTCAGCAGGTTAGTTGAGACTCTGATTTGGTTTAATTTCCATCTAGTTCAATTTAGATGAATTCAGTCCTAAAGAATAGGGCCATAGTCATCCTGCAGATGATCAGGGTCAAATTTTTATTTTCTTTTTCATCAATGTTTCCTTTTTTTTTTTTTTACTTTATTGTGAAGGAAAAATTATGTCTTAATCAGATTTGTTTTAAGTTTTGTGTTTGGCACTCAGCTCAGACTTCTATAGACTAGGTGAAATTACATGAAGTTTAATCCTTTTTATTTGTCTTTTTTGTAAAATTCACCCTGAAACTGATTGTGTGTCAGATTTTTTTCCACGGGCCTTGTTGGCATGATTTTAAGGTGACAACTTGTGTTGTAGGCACCTTTATTCTTTTGAATCACTAGATCATTAGATTGAATAAATGGTTTGACAGTTCCAGTGACAACCTGACAAATTTGTGCTTGTTGTACTCCCTTCTTCTCTTCATAGTTGAAGTGTGAGGTTACAAGTATAAATGTATAATGTTGGGTAAGGATTCCATACTCTTGGAGTTTCAAGTGTTTCATACCGAGGATGACTTAGAGTGTTTTGAAATAACATAGGGCAGTGCTACGAACTCACGCCTAAGCAATATGGTTATCTTTAGCTAAATAATGCAGAAAATCAATGGCAATGCTTACTTTCAAGAGGTAAGCTCTCTCCCAAAATTAGCTACTCTTTACTAGATATTTCTGAGTGTCTTTAGTCCTTGCACTAATCTATACAGGCAACTTCTTAGGTATGACTACCTCATTGCAAAGACCATATTAACCTCATAATCTTGTAACAACCAAAACAAAAATTTAAGTAAAATAATATCATAGTTCAGTAATAATTCTTCTACTCCTTTCTAGAATAATTTCTCTTCACCATAGAAGGATGTTGAGTCGTAGGTCGTAGCATTATTCCCATCCCAAACAGCGATTGCCTTGTCCTAAATTCCTCTTTAGCATTAATACTAGCCTCATCCCCATGAGCTACTAGCATGCTCAACTCTTGCTTCTTACAACGATGTCCCGCCGACCACTTTTCATCGTAGATGGAAACACAACCCCTTCTCTCATTGGTGTAGCAGCTCCTTGTTGCTTAAACGTCGCATCTCTCCTACTGCCTTAGTCATGGGTGAGGTAATTTGGGAGTTGGGGTGGGATTGACTGAAGCAAAAGATGACTTAGGGGTGGAAGGAAAATAAGTGTGTAGAGATGGGTTCAATTTAGTGAAGTCTGAGAATTAAAGTTGTTGCCCAACATAATATTAGTGAAGAAATAGCTGCACCTTACTATCCAATCCTTAGATCTAGTCATCTCAAAGTAATTTTAGTGAAAGGAGGCTTGGCTGCACCATACTATCCAGTTTCAGTTTTTATATTTATTGATGCATATTTCTTGTTTATTGCATACTTGGATTTCTTGTATGCTAATAGCACTGATATATCATATCCTGTAGGTGCAGATGTTATTGTACAGCCTGATGACCAGGTTTTGAACTGCAGTATGCCAGATTCTGATGGTGTTGCCTACGAAAGTTTAGACGGGGGAGCTGTTGCTATGATCGAAGAGTCACCGTCTATTGATGGTATGATCTGGATTTTTTTAGGATCTTTCACATTATTTTGTTATGTATTAGATTTTTCTCCTCTCATCCACAGAGTGACTAAACTATCTTCATCTCGTTATAACAACCGGCACATAATTTTTTGCTAAATTCAACTATTTGAAGGAATTGAGTTGTCCTTTGTTATCTGAAATTCTGAAGTTTAATTCTTCCATCAAATTAATGTCATTCTATACTGGAATTCTTAGTTAATAATATCATTAAGGATAATACAGAGTATAAAAGAATTTATATTTGTAAGGTTCATGTTTGATTTTAGGTCATTTTCATGTAATTCAAGGAATTTAGTTATCTTTCATATTTAAAGTTTTATCCTCGTTTTGAATTCTTATTTAACAATATTGTTAAAGGTAATATAGGATAATTTGATTTTAAATTTTAAGACTACAACTAAAATAGAATTGTGGTAGTTTTACATACTGCTTTGGTCTCAATATTGTATGCTCAATTCCATAGTTTCTTTGAACATGTTTCACCAATATTAAAATAGAAATGTGGTCTATTATTCATGGATGGAGATAGTTTGGACACCCCTTTGGTTTTCTTTTGTTTGTTCAACTGGACTTTTCATAGTATCAATCAATATGTTCGACCTTTTCGAAATGATAGTCTAAAGTTGTTATTTATTTCCTTTTCCTTTTCCTTTTATTCGTGAACATTACTTGTATATTAAAAGAAAAATAAATTGAAGTATCTAAGAGCTGGAGCTTTGAGTCAACTTGAAAAAGATATATTAAAGTGGAGGGAATGTGATGGGAAGTTCATTTCTCTTTCAATCAAAGTGGTTATTGTAGTCATTGCTGCTTTCTGCACAAATTCTGTATTTTAATCATCTGCGTTAGATCTCGCAGGTGATGAGACACTGCAGAACACCGATGCCCGTTTGAGCATGGATTGTTTGGTTGAAGTTAAGACTATTCATATTAGCTCCCCAATATTAGCTGCTAAAAGCCCCTTTTTTTATAAGGTTGGGATGCCGGTTTGTTTGCATCATGTTCTCCCTGTTTGTTCATCTATCTCTTTCTGATCATTTTGACTGTCTTCCCTAGTTATTTTCAAATGGGATGATGGAATCTGAACAGCGACACGTGACTTTGCGAATCCATGCATCTGGTGAGTGCAGTTGACATAATTTGTTTAGCAATTTCTTTCTAATCCCTCATAGTCGGTATATGAGGGTGAAGACGGTCATTGAAGGTTTGCATCAATGACTAGGTTGGCTCGATGTTTTCACGTTTGGGAATGATTATTATTTCTGTTCTCCCATTCAAATCTTTTCTGCATGATACAATTCATGAAGTTTCTTTTTTAACCATGCTTGAAATCATTATTTACTTGTGTTTTTTCCTTATCTTTATGAACCAGAGGAAGCTGCACTCATGGATCTCCTAAATTTTATGTACAGCAACACTTTGCGAACAAACACAGAAACTGGTATATTAGATGTGCTGATGGCTGCTGACAAATTTGAAGTTGCTTCATGCATGAGATACTGCAGTCAGATATTGCGGGATTTTCCTATGACTTCCGATTCAGCTTTGTTATACTTAGACCTACCCTCTAGTGTTTTGATGGCTGATGCTGTCAAACCATTGACCGATTCAGCTAAGGAGTTCCTTGCTTCACGTTTCAAGGACATGACTAAGTAAGCTTTACCTGAAATTCTCAATCTCATCCCAAATTAATGAGGGGGTGAAAAGATACCTTATGTCTAAATAATACTACCTCTATTTCTTTATAATTGCAACGGTTTGACATAAAGTAGAGAAGGAAAATGTCTATTCGTTCCAATTAAAAAGAAACGGAGGTAGTAAGTCACATGTCTACTTTGGAATATTTATATATAAGTCAAACATGCAATTTGTATATTTTTCTTTGATGATAGGGAAATAAAACTCACAAAGAAGGATATGAATATCCTACTAGAATGTGGCTAATTAACAAGAGACAAACAGAGTACTAATGTAATGGAGAATAGCGACTTGAAGTAAAGTTCTGGTGACTATCAAAGTGACTAGTACATGTTCAATGTGGAAATATTGTTGTGGTTTTGTTGCTTTGATGTTTTGCCTAACTTTCTTTAGTCTTTGAGCTACCGTGATAGTTCTTCTAAATATTGTAGATATATCTTTATGCGGGAGTAACAGCTGACAAGCTATTCTGTACCAGATTTCAGGATGAGGTGATGAATCTGCCTCTTGCTGGAATTGAGGCTGTATTGTGCAGTGATGATCTACAGATTGCTTCTGAAGACGCAGTTTACGATTTTGCTGTGAAGTGGGCTAGAGCCCATTACTCAACGTTGGAAGAGCGAAGGAAAGTACTTGGCACTCGACTCTGCCGACTGATCCGTTTTCCCCACATGACATGCAGGAAGCTAAGGAAAGTGATGACTTGCAATGACTTAGATCCCGAGCTCTCCTCTAAGCTCGTGTCTGAAGCACTTTTCTTCAAGGCCGAGCCGCCTTATCGTCAACGAGCCCTTCTTGCAGATGAGTCTAAAACCTCCGGTCATCGTTATATTGAGCGGGCTTACAAATACCGCCCTGTGAAGGTGATAGAATTCGAACTGCCTCGGCCACAATGTATCGTGTACTTGGATTTGAAGAAAGAGGAATGTCAAAACCTCTTTCCATCGGGCCGGGTTTATTCCCAGGCTTTCCATCTTGGTGGGCAGGGTTTTTTCCTCTCAGCTCACTGCAATATGGACCAGCAGAATTTGTTTCATTGCTTCGGGCTGTTTTTGGGCATGCAAGAGAAGGGTTCTGTCTCATTTGCTGTAGATTATGAATTTTCAGCTAGGCAAAAGCCGAATGACGAGTTCATTACCAAATATCGAGGAAATTACAGTTTCACAGGAGGTAAGGCGGTTGGGTACAGAAACTTGTTTGGTACACCGTGGACCTCATTTATGGCAGAGGATAGCCAGTTCTTTATCAATGGTGTATTGCATCTCAAGGCTGAGCTGACAATTAGGCAGTAGTTTGGTTCTGATCTCCAGGCAGTTAAACCTTTTAGCTA
Organism: Salicornia ramosissima; assembly: GCA_951394345.1. Lineage (NCBI taxonomy): Eukaryota > Viridiplantae > Streptophyta > Magnoliopsida > Caryophyllales > Amaranthaceae > Salicornia > Salicornia ramosissima. The sequence continues at coordinate 8,422,669 of OX596238.1, read as the reverse complement.
AAATGGTGTAAATAAGAGTGAAGTCCATTATCCAGCGTATGATGTATCATAAGTTTAGGTTTGTCTTTGTTAATTGCTGTTAATTTCTGATTACAGGATTATCTAACATAAACGCTGTTATGTTTTTCACAATAGTGGTAGCTTTCTTCGAATTCTTCCTCCCACCTTAGTGTTCGGTGCTATGCGCGTAATTGTGTTATCTTGGTTGTTTTACAAAATCTACTTACCTTAGCAACACTTGAAGAAGACCAACAGAAGCTGATGTGAAACATAATCAAGTTAATAATTAATTTAAAGTTGCTCGTAAATATCCTTCGCATACAAAGGTGAAAGGTATGACATTATCACAAGAATGAAGTGAATTGTGTGTCACTGTGTTGTAAATGGGACACAAAAACCAATTTTGTTTATCTCTTGCTGGTATGAGTAGTACACATGAAATGTTCTTCAACTCAACCAATGGTCTGTAATATAAGCAACGACTCATTCCGTACCAAAATGTTTTTTCAATTAACTTTTTTCACATTTCGTTTTTCAAAACACACATCCCGATGAATCAAATAAGATTCTACACAACTATATTTTTCCTAACATGTGTAAAGTTAAAAGAGGGTCAAAGTTATCATAATTTTATTTGGTGGCTAAAAAATTTGCTCTTTGATCATACATATAGGAGAAAAGGAATACAAGTAACAAGGTTTGAACCTAATATGAACCTCATATCCAAATACGAGGTAGGATTGGGCACCACGAAGCCGTTCCTCTTGACATGAGGGGGTAGAATTTGCATCTCTTTCTCAGAAACTTTTTTGTTGATTAACACGATGAGTCAACTTCTCAAACTGATAATGACTTTTATTTTAAAAATTAAACTTCAAACAATATAACTAGACTAACAATGTTGCATGCTAAAACTTTATTGAAGCATATTTGTTGAACCACATCACGAGTCAATCAACTTCTCAAAACTGATCCTCTAAAAAATCACAAAACTGATAACAACAAAATTTGCCTAGTTCTAGTACAGTGATATCCTTATAATTTTTCACGCTAGAATCACCACTGTGTGTGTATCGTGTCATGTATCTTTGCTTTTATTTGCAAAACTGCCATTGTACATTGTTTATATACGCTGCACAGTTTGGTACCGGACATTAGCCAGATATTGGCTTTATTTGAAAAACTATACATCTAACACTTCAAACAGGGCTCACAAGACCATTCTGTGCGTATATCAGCATATGACCAGTATTCCCTAACAAGTTTCCCAAACAAAGATGCCTCATTGTTTATGAGCTTTGTTGGTTCATCAAACTCTGCCACTATCCCTGTGTAAACAATGTCCATATCATAAGTTTTGAGTTATTTGTCGGTCCAAAAACACTGTTAAAGAATAAACCTTCCAAGTTTACCACATGCAAGTGTCCCACATTGAAAGATTATAGAGATGATGACTAATATATAGGTTTGGTGGTTACTCCTTATATTACCAATTAGTTTTAGGATGGAACCTCCTATGGCTTGTAAGTGACGTAACTCTCCTCTTCCATATTGGGACTGAAAGGGTTTGCCTCGATAGGATGTCCAGCCCCTAAGAGGATTATTTCTGATTTGCCTTTCCAGTCACCTCTAAAATTCTATTCAATCAAATTTAACATGGTATCTTCTAAACTGGGTCTTATTAAGCAACTGGTATTAGTCATCATCTCTATAATATTTCAATGTGAACTATAACCGGATTGAAAACATATAGGACAGTATAATTCTCATTAATAAATACAGCAACAGGATCAGAAATCACTCACCATCACTAACAGCAAGAACCCTTGTGCAATCCATGACAGTTGGTATTCTATGAGCCACTGTGACAACTGTACAGTCTGCAAATTCTGTTCTTATGGTCTTTTGGAGAATTGCATCAGTGGTGTTGTCAATGGATGCCGTAGCTTCGTCTAGAACTAGTATCTTCCTTGTTTTCAGTAACGCTCTTCCAAGACAAAATAACTGACGCTGTCCCATGCTCCAATTTGATCCATCTTGTACAACTGCAAACCAACTTCAGTGTTATTTACTCACTCCGTAACAAAATGAAGAAGGGTTCTTTGACATCCCATTTCTGGGCTGTACCTAAGGAGTCTAGGGCATCTTCTTTGTCCTTAACAGCGTCTCGAAGCTGGCACTTCTCCAGAACCTTTTAGATGAACCATACTATCAAGTCAGATAATAACTAAGCTTATTTCAATAAACAAAATCAGATAAACCAAGTTCAATACATACAATAAGTTCTAATAAAGATTAGTTCAAACCAACCAAGTTCAAATAGAAGGGCTGGTAAGTTCATATAAGAGGAACTTTGTTGAAGGTTAATAATCACTTTTCCAGTGTGAGATACTACTAAAATCTGGCAGCCTCAGTCTTTTCTTATGTAATAATCCCTCTGTTTCAATTTTATTTTAATTAATAATACTAAACTAGGGTCCTGGACTATTCTTTTACCTGATTAATACTAAACTTCACTGTTTTGCAGATCGAAATTGAAAGTTGGAAGCAATCAGGATGGTAGCATCAATACGCTTGTTACTGAAGTAAGACCTAAGGGACACGCGACACATTCATATTAGAAATTTCCCCTTCAAAACTACAGGCAACATATTTAACAATTTTTTAATTAGAAAAATCTAATACTTTTAGAAAAAAAAAAATAACTTACTAAATCTATATTAGATTTTGACCATGATTATTGATGAATGATAAGTCTAAACTAAAATAAATTAAACTATAATATTATAGCTAATTTATTGTCATTGATTAATTTTGTTATTATATATATAATATATGTGCATTGCACAGGGCTCAAACCTAGTTTAAGCAATAAGTGGATAGTGGATACCATTAATTAAGTATAAAAATATAAGCTTCATAGGGATATCATCACCTGCCAGATTTCCTGATCAGTATGCTGTGACAAGGGGTCTAGATTGTGACGAACAGAACCGCTAAAAAGTGTTGGGTCCTGAGGTATGATGCCAAGGTGTGACCTAAGATCATGAAGTCCAATAGTGCAAATATCTATTCCGTCGATGATGATCTTCCCCTCCGAAGGCTCCACCAAGCGGAACAAAGTGCTAATAAGGGTTGTTTTCCCACTCCCCGTTCTCCCAACAATCCCAATCTTGTTCCCACCTTCAAAGATACAATTGATCCCTTTAAGAACCAGAGGACCATTTGGTCTATATTTCACCTGTATGACTGTCACAATCATTTTTGAACACTATGTTTTGGACAATAAAAAATCTGAAAAACAACTGTTGTGTTAAGGCTTACCTTCAAGTCAGAAATTTCTATTTTTCCTGTATCAGGCCAATTAGATGGTGGTCTTTTACCAGGGATTATTTCACTTGCTTCTTCAGAAATATACATGTACTGCTCCAGCCTTTCTGCTGAAACTATCATGTTGGCCAGCATACACTGGTTTTGGACTGAACTAGCAAGATAGATATTCAAGGAGAGACCATAGGATAGTGCCATCCCAATAAATCCTGCCATCATTGTATAAAGTAACTATCAAGGAATCAAAAGATACTATCTGATGAACCAAATTTTGATTATTGAATAGTGGGAACCAACCAGACTTGGATTTGCTAAATGGAAGCAAAGTCAGGGCAAGAGCGGAGCATGAGAGAATAACTGCGCATAGCATCTCTAGGCGTTGGATCAACCACTCATTAGAAGAAAAACTATGGAAGAAAGGGCTGGCATTTCTGTCTATAAGTTCCACAGCCTTAGAAAAGTACTGGTCTTCCTTGCAAAAAGCCCGAATTGTTGTGGATCCTGAAATTACCTCAGCTAGATTGCTGGCTACAGTGGACTTGGTAGTTCCATTGATTCGCATCAGCTCTCTTCCTGACGCAAAATAATATTGCTGTATGCATGTAATGAAACCCAAGTTTTAGTATTCAATCATGAAATTGCAAGCCAAAAACCTTAATTCCTGGTGCTTAACTTTCAGAATAGCTGTAAAAGAACTCATAGTGTTTCACTGTATTGTTTGGACTTGGCGAATATATTTTTGTAAAAAACTAGTTTTCAAGTATTCTTTGTTTAATTAGTAATGAGTGGAAAATAGCTCTCCTTTCATAAGGAAGAAATGTCATACTTTCCTCCTTACGCACTACTTTCCTCTGTCTAGCCTCTCATCCATTATCTCCTCTTCATTCCATATTTTCTTCTCCCCAAATTTTCTCAACCAAACAAAGGATAGTTATTTTAGAATTGTGTGCTCCCTAGGAAAATGTATTCACTCCAACCATATTGAGGTTTATTGCAGTGTAAGATTTGCGCGCACCTGTAAGAGTACAGTCAGATAAACCATAGGCACAATGACAATCAAGACCTGCCAGGTAATAAGAGCAAGAATGGCAAAGCTGAAAATAGCAGTGAGTGTCGAAGCCAGGGACATGCTTATCATCATAGCTACATCAAGGTCAATGATACTCATATCTGAAGATACCTATAAAGAAAAAAGTTATTACTGTTAATATTCAACAATAAGTAAAGAAAGCTCATTTTCTGCTTGGAGAGTCTTACCCGACTCAGTATCCTTCCCACAGGAGTGGCATCAAAGAAGGACATTGGTGCTCGGAAAAGGGAGCTTAGCAATGTTGAAAATATTGATCGTGATGCCTTGAGACCCAAGGAGACTATAGAAAACGATCTTATGAATAAGAAAAGTGTCACACTACATCCTAATACTGAGTACACCATGACCAATTTCAGTTCACTAACACTAGAATTCTGAACATTAGCAGCCAGCCAGTAACTCTGTATAGATTGCCCAAGCAGGAAGAAGATATGAGCCAAGACTGCCAAAGATGAGTATAAGAAACCTTTTCCATGACTTAGATACTTGCTATAGGGTTTAAAACCATTGTCTCCTTCTTCTCTTTCCTCTTTCTGAATCAATTGATCACCTAAAAATGGAAGTGATTCCTCCTTATTGAAGGAATTTCTTTTCTCACACTTGGGACTTATAATTTGTGGGGCCGTATGCTCTCTGCATTTGTCAGATTGAACTACATTGCTGTGCGCATTTACTAAATTTTGGAATTCGAGGCTTGAGGTCATTAGTTGGTAGTAAGTGCCTGACTTCACAATCTGACCTTCAACCATTAACTGTAAACAAAGTGAAACATATATAAGCTGACCATTCATAAATCAAAAAACATGAACGGATAAAGTACTGTAATTATCTATCTTTTCTTCTTGTTCCCTACTTCTTTATTTTCCTCATAATATCTTAACCTTTCTGCAGTCAATAAACATATATTTTTAAGGGTCCAAAACAAAGGGGAAAAAGGGATTTAAATTTTTTCTTCATATCACAATCTAGGCCTATCACAATTTAGAATTGATATACACATAGAAGGATAGTCTGGAAAAAGAGATTGCCTTATTTGAAACTGACCAAGACACAATCAAATGTAGGTAGGAAGTCAACTTGGTGAGTAACTAGCAGGACAGTCTTTCCTGTCAGAGCTTCCATGACATATTGCTGCAGAACATTATTCATGTCAGTTATTTAAGGATAAAGATATTTTACTTGCACCAAATCAAAGGAAGGAGAGCCATGATCACCTTGAATAGATAAGTTGCAGTGTGAGCATCTACAGAACTAAATGGATCGTCCAAGAGGTATAGATCAGCATCCTGATACAAAGCGCGTGCTAGCTGAACTCGCTGCTTCTGTCCACCACTAAGATTAACTCCTCTTTCTCCAATTACTGTGAGATCACCAAAAGGTAGCATGTCAATATCTTTTACTAATGAGCACCTTTCAAGCGTGTCTTGATATCTTCGATGATCCATGGAAGAACCAAACAGAATATTATCCTTTATAGTCCCAGTTTGAATCCACGCTGTCTGAGGAACATAGGCTAGCTTTCCATAAACTTGCACCTGAAATAGAAAGCATATTTGTATATAAAAAATCTCACACTTATAGTGCATTAGTACAGCATAGTGAGCATACACATAAATATGCATAGAAAAATTCAAAAATCTAATGAATTTTTTTGTTTTAATATGGAAAACCATTTAGATAGCAGCTGAATTAGTCCCTTCAACTCCAAAAAGATACTATTCACTTCAATTTAGTTTGCTTGAAAAAAAAATAATCAGTTTTTCACGGGTCCCTCTGATGTTTAACAAAATTCAAGAGGTACCTCTATTGTTTCAAGAATTCACCAAATGTACCAAATGTGCTTTTATGACTAGAAAGTTTTTCAATGTTATTTTCATGTTTTCAGATAAGAAGATGCATCAGAATGAGGGTATAAGAAAGAGTGCGACTTAATTATAAATAATAAAAATTGATATTCATTAGTTATAAAATAGTAACTTGTACAATTTCTTAAAAATTATGGGGTAAGTGGTGAATTCCTAAAATAATAGGGGTAAACTGTGAATTTAGTCAAACCTCAACGGTACCCGTGAAAAAATAAAAAAAAAATCTAGTAACTGCATGAAATAAAACCACAAGTGAATCAGCAAACCACAAAAGGCAGTTTCAATCACCAAAATATAGAAGTATTAGGTGAAAAATTAAATAGTGGTTGTTGCTTAATTTATGCAATTCAGGAGGCACCTCTAAGTTTTGTAACAAATGTACCATATGCTCTTTATGACTAAAGAAGTTACTTTTTATATGTTATTTTAATGTTTTCAAATAAGATTATGCATCGGAATGGGGTATAAATGAGTAAGAGTAAACATTGATTTCGTGAAAACTCAGGAGTACAAGTTAAAAAATCTAGTAACTACATGAAATAAAACCACAAGTGAATCAACAAACCACAAAAGGCAGTTTCAATCACCAAAATTTAGAAATATTAGGTGAAGAGAATAGGACCATACAGTGCCATTGATGTTTGGAACTTCTCCTAAAATAGCTGCTAAGAGTGTGGATTTTCCAGCTCCAACCTCTCCACAAATGGCTACCTTCTCTCCAGGTTTAACAAGTAAATTCACATCCCTTAGAGGTGACTTAGTAGAGTAATCCCATGAAATCACCTTGCTTCTAATGTCTACAGATTTCTGTAGCTCTCTCCCTTTATTCATATGCTGGATATGTTGATTCTGTAACTCAGTTGAATCAAGAAACTTACAGATTCTGTCTAAAGATACACTTGCTTGTATATACGCTCCAGCAACATCCGGGATCAACCTCACAGGCTCCTGAACTATTCTCAGAGTAGCTAAAAATGTAAAAACATTACCAGAATATAAAGGGATACCAAAGAAACAGCATGCCCCAAATGTAGTGATAGACATCAGTATTGGAAATGACCAGAAAAGAATCATGTAGTATCCTTTCTGCAGAAGTACAGCAGCCAGCCATTTGAACTCTATTTCCCTCAAATTTTCAATGGTTTTTTTGAAATGATTTTCCCAAGCATATACTTTCAGCACCTTCATTGTCACCAAGGCTTCTGTTATGGCTCCTAGTCTTTTATCCTGTTCTAACATAAGCTTTGTTTGGTATTTATGCTGTAATTTTCCTAAGGGTGAGTTTCCAAGTACTGATAATACAACTATCACTAATGCTGCAATTGTTGCATTCCCAACACAATAGTAAATGATAACTAAGGCAATACACATTTGAAGAATGACTGTCCATATTTGATGAAACCAAAAAGGGAATTCACCAATTCTGTAAGCATCAACAGTGACATAGTTTACTATCTCACCAGGACTGTGACTCATTTTAGCATCATTTGAGAGCCTAAATTGCTTGGCATAAACAGCTGCAGAGAGCATTGATCTTATTTGTAGTCCAATCAATCTAGTCCTAAAGCACCATTGCCTCTCTGACAATGATTCTAAGCTTTTTGTCAAGAAAAGCAACAAAGTAAGTGCATAACCTTCATACTTGAAGGCCCTTTTCCCTTCTGCTATATCAATGAAAGCTTTGAGGAAAAGAGGCCCAGTAGAGAGTGTTAGTAACTTCACTAAGGCAAAAGCCCCAGAAGTCATGATCCCTTTCCATTGCCATGAAAATATGGCAGAAAGAATGGAAGTTGCACCATTTTCTTTCCTCTTACTAAGTTTCTCCATGAAATCAAGGTAGCAAGTCTCTGCTTGATCAGCATACCTTAATTTTGGTATATCTTCATCCTCAAGAATCTTCTCTTTTCCCTTCTTCATCAATGGATTCAGCCACCAAAATGACAGTCTGCTGAAAACCCCGGCATTCAAAAACGGGGTTTGATTATCATTTTCATTACCCTGCAAAGGCATGTAAGATTCATGGAAACAAACTTTTGTTTCTGATTCAGATTCATGCTCATCTCTGTGTTTTTCAAAAGCACATAAAAGAAGCAAAACAGCTCCTGGAAGCAACAGAACATCAATGATAGCTTTTGCAGATTTCACTCTTCTGGAATCAAACACTTCATAAACAGAAACCAAACAAATGAATGCAGCATACAAGCTAGAAAGTAAAGCACATGACATAGCAATGGTGAAATGACAAGTATTTAACCTCTTTAAGCTCAGAATCAGACCCAGAAACAGCCATGTAAGCCCCTGAAAAAGCAAAACCAACCAACCATGCAAGGGTAAAATAGTCTTTTCACTCCTTAATTTGTCATCCAAAGTCCATAACCCTAAGAACAAGTATGCTAAGCTCAAAGCAGTGTTAATAACAGCAGAAAAAATTCTGGGTACAGAAGCAGTATTTCTGGTTATGGGAGCTTTAAAAGTTGATATAATGATCAATAAACATGTCAAAAGAAGCAATACATCAATGGAGATTACTTGGATGTGGTTAATACATGAATTTGGATTTAATGTATCTGCAAAAATTGCACCAAAATTTCCATTTGGGTAGGATGAATTTCCACAGAAACTAGCCCAGAAATTACTTCCCATATCACTGGTTTTTGGGTTAATAATCGAAAATTAAGGAATTAAAACATTGTTATAAGCTTCATGTGATCAATTTACCATGAAAATGGTTACAAGTTTCTGAGGAAGAAAGGGTGAGGAATAGGATGCCGAAAGTATGGATTAGAAATTAATCTTTTGTATTTTACCCTATTTTCCAATTTAATTACCATCTTTTAACAGTTTTTCTTTGTATAGAAAATAATTTATCCGGTCGATAAATGTGTTGATTTTAAAAAATAAATTGAAAGGATATATTATTAATCTGAATCAAATTGTTTTTTTTTTTTTTATATAAAAAAATATGGTTTAAAATTTATAGAAGTTAAAAAGATCTAACAATAAATGAAAGGGTAAGTATTCAAATTGTCTTGAGAAAAAAGGGAAAGAGGTCATTGAGCTTAAGAATGACACATGAAAAAAAATTAGCAAAATAATGACACGTAGCCGTTAAAATTTCATATTTTAAATATTTAATTATAGACTATAGATTATAAATATAGATAAGGAATAATCGGTGCTTTACTAAAAGAATTACAATTACTATTCCACGTAACTTTTCAATGTTGTTTTTTAATACTGTACTTTGTCTATGTAACAGTAATTACTATCTTATGCATCAGCATAAATTACTGTAAGGGTCTGTTTATTTTGATGTAAAACATTTTCGATGTAGAATGATTTTCCATGAAAAATATTTTACGTTGGAAAACTCATTTTCATATAGATTTTTCAATGTTTACTTGCACGGAAAATAAATTTTACTCCCAAATTTGGGGTCCGTTTACTTTGGTGTAAACCATTTTTCGATGTAAAATGATTTTCCATGAAAAACATTTTACGTTGGAAAACTCATTTTCATATAAATTTTCCAATGTTTACTTGCACGGAAAATGAGTTTTACTCCCAAATTTGGAGGAAAATGTTTTCAACCGGTGTAAAATGAGTTTTCGCCCAAAGTTTTACATTTTATTTTTTCACCCAAAGTAAACAATGTAAAATAGGAAAACTATTTTTAGGGAAAACACTTTTCGTTCTAGTAAACGGACCTTAAATAGTTAAATGTAGCAATTTTTTTTAAAAAAAATAGAAGAAATATATTGCACAAATAATTAATGTCTTATGCATCAGCATAAATTGGAGGGTAGTGACTAGTGAGTTCATAATTAAATTGGAAAATGTCACTAGGAGTCTCTAGGACATAATAAATTTGTTTTGTTTGTTGATAATCTGTTTCGATGGCCGTCTTCTCTGGATTGTAGTGTCACAAAAGGCCGTCTGTTGTCCCTTGCACAGCGCATTCTTTGGCCCTGTTTGATAATAGGTTGTTGGCTTTTTGGTTTGTTTGACTAGTTGAAATTATTGGTTGTATATATTGTCTTTTTAAGTTGGTTATTTAAGCAAACTATTTAAAAAAGTATTTGGTAAAATTAATTATTGTTGTTGACTATTTATTAAAATGTTTGTGAGTCAATATGCAAAAAACCAACCAAAAAAATGCTTCAATTCCCAAACACGCCCTTTGTGTGCTAGGGACTAGGGAGTACTCCCTCTATCCCTTTTTGTTTGCCTCATTTACTTTTTCTCATTTCCCGAGACACAACTTTAAATGAAAATATCTTTAGATACATGTAATAAAAAAAGTGAAAGTATTGTGTCGGACGGTCCTACGGTCGGATCGTCCAACACTTGTATTTTTTTAACAACTGATGAGGTGATCCAGGTTTAGTAATATGTGTCAAGGTCAAAGAAATAGTGTTTAGGCCCAACAACATTTGTCCAGGTTTAACAATATTTTTTCAGGCTAAACAAGTTTCACCAGATTTACAAATGTCATCAGGTTTATAAATAGATTTCCAGGTTTAATAATATATGTCCAAGTTAGACAAATATGTGTCCAGGTTTAACAATATGTGTCCAGTGTTAATAATATGTGTCCAGGTTAAACAAATTTTCATCAGGTTTACAAATTTTTGTCCAGGTTCAACAATTTGTGTTCAGGTTCAACAATATATGTCCAGATTTAACAATATGTGTCTAGATCCAACAATATGTGTCCAGGTTTACAAATATGTTTCCAGGGTTACAAATTTGTGTCCAAGTTTACAGATATGTGTCCAGGTCTACCAAAACATGTCCAGGTTTAACAATATGTGTCCAGCTTCAACAATATGTGTTCAGATTTAACATTATGTGTCCAGGTCCAACAATATGTGTCCACGTATACAAATATATTTCCATGGTTACAAATTTGTGTCCAGGTTTACAAATATGTGACCAGGTCTACCAATATATATCCAAGTTTAACAACATGTGTCCAGGTTAAACACATATGAGTCCAGATTCAACCATATGTGTCTAGGTCTAGGGGACTGGTCTGACAGAAACGTTACTGTCAGACCAGTCTGACACAATACCTTCTCTAAAAAAATTTATATAAATTGCATATTAAAAAAGTACACATTAAACTTAATCAAACGAGATCCCATTTGACTATATTTTTTCTTATATGTATAAAATTATAGAGAGTCAAAGTTACCAAATGACAAGTGTCAAAAGTCAATATGGGGTAAAGAATAAGGGACGGAGGGAGTATACTTTATAAAAGGGATCCAAGTGCAATTATTGTAGCAATAACATATTACTCCTTTTATTTAGTTACTTGGTACATTTCCTCTATTACAATTTTTTAAGGAGAAACATGTAAAGTGAGGGAGATCGTTAAAAAGTAGAGACAGTTATGAAGAAAATCACAAAATTAGGTTGAATAAAGAGGGTAAATGACAAAAAATAAAGACAGAGTAGATCTCTATTATATAAGCCAAGGGGGGAGCCATTGGTGTCCTCTCTCGAAATGTCCATCTTACCCTCTTAAAACTTTTTAAAATCTCAATTTGTATCACCTTTAATTATTAAGGAAAGTTATTATAATTTTTTAAATGAAAATAGTACAAAATATAAAATTTGAAAATATAAAACAAGAGTTTCAAAATTAATATTTTAAAATTCTCTATAAATAGACATCCATATTGATATATTTCATCAAATAAAAATTTTATATTTTGATTATCGTAGAAATTTCACTAGTGGAAAAAACCCCATCTACCACTCCATATCTGCTACGCTATTTTAAAATAGAGGAGCAGAAAATAACATTTTTATATTCCACCAAGTATCTGCTCCGGGTTTTTGATATGGCAGATCAATAAGTTCAAAAAAGGTTATCTGCTCCGCTAGTATAATACACGGAGCAGATAAGGAAAGAAAAAAAATTTGTCAGTCTTATACGCGTGCACTACTGCTATACCCTGCCCTTGTGCAATTCAAAGTTTAAAGCAAAAGAAAATCTATACTCCGTATACCCCAACGGAAAAAATGAAAAGCCGTGCCTGCAACCACAGCCGTACACTTCGCTCCACCACCGCGTCGCTCAGCCGTGCAATTCGAAGAGCGTTGTCGTCCTTCACCTGAGACCTCAGTCGTACACTTCGCTCCACCACCGCGTCCTCAGCCGTGCAATTCGAACAGCGTCTCGTCCTGCTGCTGAGACCAACGTCGTTGTCGTGCTGCTGAGGTGACTGGTGAGACGCGCTACTACACCGTCATCGTCACCCTGAAACGGCCACCAGCATCGTTGTCCTTCCTCCACCATTTTTCTGCTACTGCTGCGTGCGGTAATTCACTCCCCTCCCACTAGTCTTTTCAATTCTTTTGATTAATGACCATTTGTTGAAAATTAAAGAACCCTAATTTCTTATGATTGATTAATTTTTGTTCAGTTTTGTGCTTGGTATGATGTTGAAAGTTACATCAGGTTCACGTTAATTTCGCAGCATAATGTTGTACAAGGTCTGGGTTTGTATGTATCTTGCTTTGGAAAATCATTGAAGTGATATAATTTATTTTATTGTATAAAATGTCTGGGTTTGTACAAATATGGCGTGGATCTATCTCAGTTATATTTTTTTCTATGAAAACCTTTTTGTTATTTATGATTTTGTTGGTCTTCGACTTGATATGCAACGTTTATTGGTTATATAATGTGGATTGCAGTGAAAGGCATCCATTCAGTGTTTGTGGCAACATATTTGAGACTTCTTCTGCAAATATGAGATGGTCTGGTTTTTCTATTATTTATTGTGTGGTTCTATACTTCTATATATCAGTTATATCTTCTTCTATATATAAAAAAAACATAGTACAACTTATCATTCAATTGTTCTCTGAACTTTGTGCACTCTTTCAGGTTCTGTCATGTGCTATTATTCGTAGTTACAAGCTATGCTGCTTTTTGAATGTGCTTGAGGCTCCAGTTGTATTTATTGGTAGCAATTAGCAATTGAAGGACCTTTGCTTTTTAATATTCGATTTCCTTGGCCCTGGGCTGGTGTTCTTGTTTATTATCTATTTATTGGTAGCAATTAGCAAGTGAAGGATCCATTAGGCTAGTTTTTGTACCGAAATGCCCTATTTTTGCCCAAAATGATGCAAATAAGTAATAAAATGGTTATATTAATGTTTTAGGACATGTATAGACCTTAAAAACAAGAATTAGGTTGATTGGTGCGAATATAGGAACAAAAACACCCAAAACAAGGCAAAAATGACCTATTAGGCTAGTTTTTGTTAATCAATGCTCTATTTCTGCCCAAAATGATACAAATAAGTAATAAAATGGTTATATTAATGTTTTAGGACATGTATAGACCTTAAAAAGAAGAATTAGGTTGATTGGTGCGAATTTGGGAATAAAAACACCCAAAACATGCCAAAAATAACCTATTAGGCTAGTTTTTGTTGATTAATGCCCTATTTTTGCCTAAAATGATGCAAATAAGTAATATAATGGTTATATTGATGTTTTAGGACATAAATAGACGTTAAAAACACGAATTAGGTTGATTGGTGTGAATGTGGGAACAAAAACACCCAAAACAAGCCAAAAATGACCTATTAGGCCAGTTTTTGTTTCGAAATGTTCTATTTGTCCCCAACATGATGCAAATAAGTAATAAAATGGTTATATTAATGTTTTGGTACACGAATAGACCTTCAAAAAAGGAATTAGGTTGACTGGTACGAATATAGGAACAAAAACACCTAAAACAAGCCAAAAATGACCTATTAGGCTAATTTTTGTTCCAAAATGCCCTATTTCTGCCCAAAATGATGCAAATAAGTAATAAAATGGTTATAGTAATGTTTTAGGAGATGAATAGACTTTTAAAACAAGAATTAGGTTCATTGGTGCGAATATGGGGATAAAAAAACCAAAAACAAGCCAAAAATGACCTCTTAGGCTAGTTTTTGTTCCGAAATGCCCTATTTCTGCCCAAAATAATGCAAATAAGTAATAAAATTGTTATATTAATGTTTTAGGACATGAATAGACCTTCAAAACAAGAATTAGGTTGATTGGTGCGAATATGGAAACAAAAACACCCAAAACAGGCCAAAAATAACCTATTAGGCTAATTTTTGTTGATTAATGCCCTATTTCTGCCCAAAATGATACAAATAAGTAATAAAATGGTTATATTAATGTTTTAGGACATAAATAGACGTTAAAAACAAGAATTAGCTAATTTTTGTTGATTAATGCCCTATTTCTGCCCAAAATGATACAAATAAGTAATAAAATGGTTATATTAATGTTTTAGGACATAAATAGACGTTAAAAACAAGAATTAGGTTGATTGGTGCGAATGTGGAAACAAAAACACCCAAAACAAGCCAAAAATGACCTATTAGGCTAGTTTTTGTTCCGAAATGCCCTATTTCTGCCCAAACAAGTGTGTTCAACATGAAAAATATCGAGTAGAAGGTATATTACGATACATGCCTCGGTTTAGTTGATGTGGTTGAAGGTAACTTTAGTGAGATATTGTCTCATATAGTTATTATTTGGGTAAACAAATCTAGAAGATGTAATAAATGGTAACTTTGCTATAGTAAGAATACTGGGCATAGTATGGAAGATTTTAACTGTCTAAGTAGGAGATCAATATAACTTGAATATGAATTTGCAAACAATCTATTTGAGACGCTGACACAATTGTACTACTCGTACATATTTTCAATAAATATTGAAAACCGAATTTAAAAACTGTTGTGCTTTATATTCTAAGATACATTTCGTCTATCATGAATTTACCATGCATCATACTTATTGACATTTTTCAACAAGCAACTGAAATGTTACTCCTATAACTCATCACCATTTAACAGAACAAGAACCCCATCTCCTTGTGCTTGAGTAGGATTCTCATAAATCGGGGAAAAAAAGCAGCTCTACCAAAATAAGCCTACGGAAACAATTAAAATCAAAGAAATTAGAAATCAACAATATCAGCTAAATCATATAGACTTTTGTTGAGATCACAGATCATCGTAGCTAAATTATAGCTCATTAGATATAATGCAGGACCCACATAAGTAAGACAATTTAATAATCACACTTTAAACATCCTATAATCATCTAAACAACATTAAATGTAATTGATTGGAGTAGATGTAACATTGCAACAAGAATCATCAATTTCTAACTTCTTTACTACGTTTAGATTACAATAACATGTAACACATCAAAAAAATGCAATCAATCAAAGCCTTATTCCCATAAGTGGGTTCGACTACATGAACCAAAGTGATTATTTCGGGAGGTCGTCCAGATATATTTTCCTCCACCCCACATGGTCGAGAGCCTCAATTTCTAACTCCTTCCCGCCAAGTCAATGATTAAAAATATTGACCAAAATTAAAACATACCATAAATCCTTTCGTCAATCTCTAGCAACCCTTCAGGAGGTTTCTGATAGAAGAACCTCCTAAAAGCGCCATTTACCAATCGAAGTCAAAATCAGAAAATTAACAAGAGAAGAAAAAGGACCAAGTCGACTAACAGCCGAAAAGAAACTCAATTGTCAACTTATTTCAGCTGAAAGTAACCAAATCGAATGAAATGATTTAGATATGCAGCCCACAATGTCCAAATTAATCATTAGTTCGATCTTCAACATAGCAATCAGTAAATTCAACCTACATTTTGACTTGCTAAAGGACACATGAATTCTTTAATAAAATAGGAAAAAAAATACCTGAATAAGAACATGATAATTCTTTCTAGAAATCCTGCCAACCCAATGTATCAAATATCATAATTTTTGTATCAAGTAAAATACCAGAAGTACTTTGCAAGCGAGGATTGCTCTTGAAGCTTAGGATTAATCAAAGTTAATATCATTAACTCCCTGTAAAATAACCATTGAATGTATTAAAAAAAAAATACAGTACTTGAAACCTTAAAAAAAGGAACAGGGAATGCCATATTGGAAATATTTTAACATAAAACAAATCACTTCTCCAGGTTCTCCCACCCCTCCCCTATCCTAATCTCTCCAACACTTTCCTCCTCCCTTTAATTTCCTTTTCTGATTATTATCTAAACATAGTGTTAAAGTCAATATATATAAGTTCTAAGATGATATTAAACCCATAAAACCTCACAAATCAAACCAAACCACCAAAAAAAAATTAACTTCTCATCCTGTTAAAGCTTTCTTACTAATTAACATGTTAAAATGCCACTTACTATTGCTAGTTTGCTGCTGTTACCAGAGTGTTTCACAATTTTCTTACCAAAAGTGTAAGTAGCACGTTTCCTGTCCCGAAGAGATTGGCCATTAGCAAGTCTATTCATGTTAACAACAGTGTCTAAAATCCATGATGATTCTCAAAAGCTAAAATCCCAATGACAATTCTGAACAAGCAAAAATAAAATTCATCCCATTTGAAATCAAGTTCAACCTATACACTGTATATAAAAAAATCAAACAGCATCCAAAAAATGAGGAAAAGTCTAACCCAAAACAACAATCATATGAATCGATCAAATTAAACAACAATATTATAACCAAAAACACTTCTATAATATCAGTTGTCAAATCTAAAACTGACCTTCAACAAGAACCATCTTCTTTTCTCTTTAGGAACAATATTCTGAAGGAGAAAAAGTGCTACTTGTTTTTTAATTTTTTTAAGGAAAATAAGAAAAGTAAAATCAAAGCATTACATATAATTATAAAACCATATAAGAGTATAATCATTAGGAATTCAATGAAAAATCTAACAAAATGATTAGAATATAATTAAGGATTCCAAAGATATAAGCAAACCAGAAAATTTGGGTGATGTATGCATTCTTTGCTGTCCACTTTCAATCTGATGTCAGTGATCAAATTGCAAACTACCCTTCAGCAAGAAGTCAAGAACCCATCTTCTTTTCTCTTTAGGGTCAATATTCTTGAATGAAAAAAGTATTAATTGAATTTATTATTTTTTTTAAAGACTAAGAAAATGAAAATCAAAGCATTACATTTAATTATAGAATCATATAAGAGTATAATCATTAGGAACTTTCCACTTCTTTCAATGGCAGATGTATAATTCGGATCAAGTATAAACATAATAAATCCAAAAATCATAAATTGTACTCTTACTATGAGATATGGCAAACTATGGTTAGAGCCCTATGATTCAATATTCATCAAATTTTACAACAAAGATATGTCATGTAATAAGCATGTATGTAGTTGTTACAATGTTGTCGATCAACAATATGAATTGAACATTATATGTTGTAGCTAAAATCTTCTAATTTAAAAACTTGCATCAAAATTTACAACAAAGAAGTATGACGTAGTAAGCCTACATGAAGCAATAAACAACTGTCCAAATACTAACCTGACTACCAAAGAGCGTGCACGAGATGATAGACCAAATAAAGTCGTCTTAGGAAGAAATCATCTTATTAGGTTCTATCATATTACCACTTGATCAAAATGGTACCTTGCTTAAAATTTTTACCATCTTAATAAGTCATTACCTATTAGAAAATTCACAGCTTTAGTAGCACAATTCAGGAACTTAGATGCTATGGCAACCTACTCAGATTAATCGTCCACTTGATCCAGCTCGATAGTGTGGTCCTACCATTCTCCTATGTTTCCTACAATAACACTAAAGAATTAATCACTCCTAGAATTTGGTAAACCAAAACGGTTATTTTTCATGTGATTCATCTATGAGTATAACTCAAATGACTTTCAAGTTATCAATTTCTAAATAGATAGCTCAAAATCTCTATATTGTCTAAATAGACTATAATTTAGAAGTTCGCTTAGTTAAACCAATGTTTTTGCACTTTCTTATTCTCCTAGTTAAAGGTTATTTTGTTGTGGTTGAAGCTCACTTAATATCAATATCATACGGACCAATTAAACCCTAAGCTCCAACCCAATCCGTGAAGGAAAACAAGAATCAATAAAACAAAAGTGCATGTACAACATATCTTCATAAGAAAACGTAGCCAACTACTTACGAAGATTGAAAACTAATTTGAATGTTTATTGATCATCACTTTGAATGGATTAAGAGCTAATGTAATACTTTGAACGTGTAAAAATTCAGGGAAAAACTCTTTAAAGGGGAAGAGGTAGCAGATATCCTAGGTTGCACGACCAACATATAATGCATCGAAATAAAGGGTTAAAATTCCAAGAAAAACTTTGTTAAATATACATAGGTGTAGCAAATATCCTCATTGCAAGATCTACTCCGAAACGTATCCTAGAAATCTAGCACAAAATGAATTAAGAACAAAAATTTCTAAAAGTTTAACCCCAAATACGAACCAAGCGTACCCTTAAAAATCGAAACTAAAACCCATGCCTTTCAAACTAAAATCTGAACTTTGAACAGAAAATGAATAGCGCACCTTTTTCGAGGAGCTGTGGGTAGCACATCTCCATGGCACGCCCCGGCATCACCGTTGTAAAAAAAAGCCTTAAAACAATGAAATAGGATGATAGAAACTTGTAGAAGAAAAAAGAGAAATGAAAGTGAATTAATCCCTAAAACTGAATCCACAGATTAATCCCTAAAACTGAATCCACAGATTAATCCCTAAAATTGAACCCATAGAATTGAACCAAAAAAAGCTAACTAAAAATCCTAGCTTTAAAAAAACAACAAACCTTAGTTTCAAAATCCAAGCTTAAAAAAAGCAAACCAAAAACATAACTAAAAACAAATCCTAAATAAAAATCCAACAAACAATTCCAAAACCCTCGGCACTAATTCAACTATTTAGAAATTTTGAACTTCCTTTCTGCAGCTTTCACATTGCAACACCCATGGTGTACTATCTGAATTAAAAAATTGAAATGAAAAATAAAACCTCCAATTAAACAAATCCAGAAAAATGGTAGAAGGAAAAACCCTAATCAAACCCCAAAAAAGTGAGATTTTAAAAGAGAAAAAAACTATAAACAAAAAATCAGGAAAAAGCTATAAAAAGATCTTCTTTTTTCAATGGGGATTCCTGGATTGTGTGGTTGATTATGTCGAGGTTTAAATTTTCCAGATTTTTTATTTCATTGGATTCTAACTCTGGTATTTTTTGGTTGAATCTAGGTTTTCAGAAATTGCCAAAATCTTGAATTCAGGTACTTCAAGCATTTTAGATTTTTTTTTCCTCTTTTGTAGTAAAATTTGATGTAGTTTCTTGTAAAAAAATAAAATAAAATAAAATCAGAGCATTATTTTTTAGCCAAAAAAAACCCCAATTAAACAATAAAATTGAAAACCCTAATGAAATGATCAAATCGCAACCCTAATTGAAAACAATAACAATCACAAAGATAAAGGCAACAACAGATTGAATCAATTAGCTCTTACCTCAACATAATTGACCCTCATGCGAATCCAGTAAGGATAGGCCTTCTTGATCATGAATGTTTTATAAAATGGTTGTTACTCGATCATTTGCGCAACCAATAAATCAAAACTAAATCGACAAGCAAAATTAAAGTTAGGAATAATAAGAAGATATAAAAAGGTAAAGATAGAAGATTACCATGTTGGATGAGTTGAGTCGGCAGAGATGCTGTAGGAACCTTAGTTCTACAGTGGAAAAGGGTGAGAGGCAGTAAATGACAAGCCGCATTATTGGAGAAGCATGGAAAATTGCATAAATGGAGGCAATGAAATTCGCCGATCAAATATGGTGATGTAAGAGATGAATGAGGAGAGATGATAGATGGATGTTCAGTGATAAAGAGCATAGAATGCAGGAAAGGAAAAAAAAAAAACCAAAACAATATGGTGATAGAATGGCACGGTGGAAATTGAAAAGGAGCAGCAAGGGCAAAAGAGGTCATTTACTATTCATTGTGAACAGTAAATGAAATTCTCACTTTTTAAAGGGTTAAAGAATTATGCAAATAAGTAATAAAATAGTTATATTAATGTTTTAGGACATGAATGGACCTTGAAAACAAGAATTATTTTTATTGGTGCGAATATGGGAACAAAAACACCCAAAACAAGCCAAAAATGTCCTATTAGGCTAGTTTTTGTTGATTAATGCCTATTTTTGCACAAAGTGATGCAAATAACTAATAAAATGGTTATATTAATGTTTTAGGACATGTATAGACCTTAAAAAGAAGAATTAGCTTTATTGATGCGAATATGGGAACAAAAACACCCAAACACAAGCCAAAAATTATTTATTAGGTTAGTTTTTGTTCCGAAATGCCATATTTCTGCCTAATATGATGCAAATGAGTAATACAATTATTATATTATTGTTTTAGGATATGAATAGACCTTAAAAATAAGAATAAGGTTGATTGGTGCGAATATGGGAACAAAAACACCCAAAACAAAACAAAAATTACCTATTAGGTTATATTTGTTCCGAAATGCCCTATTTCTGCCCAAAATTATGCAAATAAGTGATAAAATGGTAATATTAATGTTTTAGGACATAAATAGACTTTAAAAACAAGAATTAGGTTGACTGGTGCAAATATGGGAACAAAAACACCCAAAACAAGCCAAAAATGACCTATTTGGGTAGTTTTGATTCCAAAATGCTTTATTTTATCCAAAAATTATGCAAATAAGTCATAAATTGCTTACATGAGTGTTTTAGGACATGAATGGACCTTGAAAACAAGAATTAGGTAGATTGGTGCGAATATGTGAACGAAAACACTCAAAACAAGTCGAAAATGTCCTGTTTAGCTAGTTTTGATTTCAAAATGCTTTATTTTTGCCAAAAGTGATGCTAATAAGTCATAAATTACTTGCATGAATGTTTTAGGACATGAATACAAAATAATCTTATTATTTGGGAGATTAATTTTGTTTTAGGTTTTCAATACTCCACAGGAAGAGGCTTTTACCACTACCGAAATGAACGCAGTTCGAGACAAATTTGCTTGCTTCTTCACCAATAATTATACTTGAGCGTCGATAATTGTTTCAGGTTCTTCTATTACACATTTACTTTTGTTTGTTATGTAATCCACAATTCTCTATCCAACACCAACTTATTTATTTTGCTATGTACTTTGGGCTTTGTTGCAGCCTTGTAGGTGCAATTTCTGTTTGCTTCTTGGTTGCATGCTGTTTTTATCGGTTGATCCTCAGCCTGTGCATGGCATGGTTCAATTTGCCCTTAATTAGCTTGTTTTCAATACATTTTTTTTCTTGTCTTAGCTAGCTTTTCGAAGATATACAAATTGATTATAACTAGAGGTGTTCTACTTGTGTGAAAGGGGTGCAGATTAATTTGAGTTTTAAGCCTTCCACTTGAATCTGGCATTTTGTTGCTTGTAAATTTCTATTGGTTTTAATACAGAGTATAATTTTAATTTGATGCAATGTTTCTGGCATTTTGTTGCTTGTAAATATAATTTCTTTTGGTTTTAATATGGAGTATAGTTTTAATTTGATGCAATGTTTTGATTTGATGTAAAATATATTCATATGGATTGAATGTATGAGAATTCTTTTAAAATTAGATTGTAAGATTGGATTTTAGATGTATTTGATTAGGAATTGCAAATTAAAAAAAATATATGCATATTATCTACTCCGTTATTTCTAAAATAGAGGAGCAGATAATGATTATCTGCTCCGCTATTTCTAAAATAGAGGAGCAGATAATGATTATCTGCTCCGCTATTTTAGAAATAACAGAGCAGATAATACTTGACTATCTGCTCCGCTCAATGCTGCTCCGGGGCTATAGCGGAGCAGATAATACCTAAAATAGCGGAGCAGATAGGGTTTTTTCCACTAGTGTTTGGTAGCCAATAGATTATGGTAAATTCATTATTATGAGATGACCGAATGAAAAGGAAAAAGGTTTTTTTGTTTATATAAAGTTTGTTTAGGCAGATTAATAGATATATTTAAAATACAATCGCACGCAAAGCGAGCATAGAAAGCCAAGGGGGAGCAATGGTGTCCCCCCCCTCGAAATGTCTAATGTACCCCCTCAAAACTTTCTAAAATCTTAATTTGTATCACTCCCTATTTATTACAGAAAGTTATTACAGTTTTTAAACTTTTTTAAATGAAAATAGTACAAAATATAAAATTCGAAAAAATTAAACAAAAATTTCAAAATTAATATTTTAAAATTCTCTATAAATAAACATCCATATTGATATATTTCATAAAAAAAATTATATTTTGATCATCGTAGAAATTTGGTAGCCAATAGAATATGGTAGATAAAACTTTTCTTTCGTTCATTGTTGTGGCTTGATCGAATGAAAGGAAAAAAGTTTTAAAAAAGTTTATTTAGACAGATTAATAGATGTATTTAACATACTATCGCACGCAAAGCGTGTATAGAAGGCTAATTTTATATATTGTAAAGAAATTTTGTTAGAAACCATATTTTCTAGACCAGTTTTTGTCACAAACCATCTTTTCTAAAGTTAGGCTTTGAATTCGGCATTTTGGGTGACTGAATCGTAATACCAACAAAAATTTTTCCAATTGACCAAACACATGTCAAGGGGTGTCCTAAGGGAGTTCTCACAGGGATTTGGCCCATAATATGGAGTTTAGAGCCCTTAATTATAAACGAATGACCACGAAAATGCCGAATAACAATGAATCTTTGTAGTTTTTAGGAATTTTGACGGTAAAATGTTCATTTATGTTGCCAAAAACCTTATTGGGTGCGTTGCACGACTCGACGAATTCCCCCAGAAAAGTTTCAACTATTTTTGTTCTAAGACACCGGAGCAGGCCTGAAAGCCTAAAAATAGTGAATTATAGGATTTTAATTCGTCATTTTGTGTCACCAGAAAGGAAGAACACTAAATTTTTTCCAATTGATCAACCACATGTCAAGAGTGTCCTATGGAGTTCCCGCAGAGATTTGGCCCAAAAAATGGAGTGCGGAACACTTATAAGCAAGTCACCACGAAAATGCTGAATAATAATGAATCGCATATCTTTTTAGGAATTTTGAGTCAAAAAATTTTGTTGGTGTGGCCGAAAATCTTAGTGGGCGCACAAACCAAGGAAACCCCAACAAAAATTTCGACCATAATTTTTGTTCTGGGGCTCCGGAGCAGGCCCTGAAGCCCAAAAACGGTGAATTATCCTCTTTGAATTCAACATTTTAGGTAACCGTTTTGGAATAGTACAAAAAAATTCCCAAATGATCAACCACAGGGTGTCTTAACGGGTTTCCTATAGAGATTTTTCCCAAAAAACGAATACATATAGCCCTTATAAGTGACGGATCACGAAACACCTAATATTAAAGAACTGCGTATTTTTTTAGAAATTTTGACTCTAAAACATCCGCCGATGTGGCCGAAAACCTTTGTGCGTGCGTTGCACGACCTAAAGAAACCCCCGAAAAAGTTTTGACCATTTTTGTTCTGGGGCTCAGAGCGGGCTTATAGCTTTTGAATTCGACGAGTAGGCCTGGAAGCCTAAGATGGTGAATTATAGCCTTTTAAATTCGGCATTTTGAGTGATCGGATCATAATACCAACAAATTTTACCCAATTGATCAACCACATTTTCGGGATGAGCTACGGGGGTCGGCACATAAATTTGGCCCAAAATATGGAGTGAAGAGTCTGGTAAGCGACTGCCCACGAAAACGCAGAATAATATTGAATCGTGTATTTTTTAAGAATTTTAATTTGACTCTAAAACGTCAGTTGGTGTGGCCGAAAACCATAGTGGGTGCGTTGCACGACCCGGGGAAACCCTCAGAAAAGTTTTGAACATTTTTTTTCGGGGCCCAGGAGAAGGGCCGGAAGCCTAAAAACAATGAACTATAGCCTTTGAATTCTGTATTTTGGGTGACCGTATCAAAATACCACGAAATTTTACCCAATGGATCAACCACATGTCCGGGGTGAACTAAAGGGTTCCCACAAGGATTTGGCCCCAAATATGGTCAAAAACTATAGTGGGCACGTTGCAAGACCCAAAGAAACCCCAGAAAAGTTTTGACCATTTTTTTCCGAGGCCCCGAAGCAGACTAGGCCCGAAAGTCCAAAAATGGTGAATTATAACCTTTGAAGTCGGCATTTCTGATTACCAAATAATAACAATACCAAACATGCTCTAAATATTTATCAATAATCCAATATATACAATCAACAATAACCATTAATTAATGTTTATTTAGAAACTTCAATTATGTATTGTGTCCAAAACAACCTCATTTTTTAAATAATAAAATACCCTTTTCCCTTTTCCAAAAAAAAAAAAAAAAACCTCATTTAATTTGTACATTATTATTATTGTCACTACACTAACCCTAGTTGAATTAATAATCATATAGTAGTATAAGAATTTAGTGAATATTCATATGATTGCCATTGAACTATAGAAGAGTAGTATTTATTAATTAATTAACAATGAAATGGAAAAATAATAATGAAATTGGGCAAAGAATTGAAGTAAATAAATGAAGTAGTTTTGCATTGTTTGTCGAATCCTAAGATTAAGGTTTTTACTAAATCAATCATCCTAGCTATTGAATAGATTCCTCCCCAAATTGTTACTTATATCCTTAAGACTCGTAACCTTTTTTCTCGTTTACATAACCTTTTTTTCTTTTCTTTTTTTTTTTTCTTACCTCATTTTATATTAAGGTGGTAAGAAATTGTTGCTTAATAAATAAATAAATAAATAAATAAATAAATATATATATATATATATATATATATATATATATATATAAAACTATCCATCTAGCTCTTGGGCTATATCTAACTAGCTCTTCCTCTACATTATTCTTTCTTCACCACTTTGATATCAAAACTTATAATCTTCTTTAATTACATAAGATGGCATGCATAAGAATTGGCTCAAAATCTGATTCTTTGAGACGTGAAGGCCAAAGTTGGTAAATTACCTATACTATAAAGTTCTTTCATCTTTTCATATTTCACTTTTAATTAAGTTTAATAACATGTTCAATGTTAAAGATCATATTTTATAATTCGAGTATTGATGTTTTTAGTGTGTTCTTGCATTGTTTTATCTTTGTGAAAACAAATTGAATATAAATAAATACCTTTATCATAGATTAAATGTTTTGTTCTTAACGAAAGAATAATGTGATAAACTGATAGTTCGTCCCATGAATCATAACATCATCAATGGATTTAAGGTAGTATGATGAAAAATGATATTAATCCTTTTTAAATTGATGTTGACACTCCACATTGTTAGAAAACAAATATATCATGTTCTTTTTGGTTGATAGTTATATTCAATATTTTTAATGTTATTTATGGTGGATTAATAAACAGATGTAATTAATAAGGGTACAAACATTTTAGAGAAAAAGTACTATTTTTGGTACAAATACAATTTTGTTTTTATAACATATCAAATTGAATATTTTTAGTTTTCCATCATGTTGTCTTCTCTTTTTCTTTTTTTACAAAATTCTTACATATTCGTTTCAAAAAAAAAAAAAAAAAAAAAATCTTACAGAAATTCTTGTAAACGGTGTAATAATTCTTATAAAACTCCATAAAGTTCTAACATAATTTGTTGTATTTCTTGTTTCTGGAATTTTTTTTTAGTTTGAATGAAATATTAACATACTTTTAAAGTACATATAACATATTAACTAATTTCTTGTCATTTTTTTTTTTACTAATTTGGTTATAATTTCATTTTATTTATTTTGAAATAATTCAGTTATATTATATTATGGACATAAGGATTAAACCCCAATATGGAAAGGTGAGCCATGAGAAATTTTATTCCAAAATGTAAAAGATGATATATTGTATTATGTTTCTGTCATAAACTTAAATTCAATAATTTGTCACGCTAGTTTTTTGCATATTTTCATTTGAATCACTAATTATGATTATTAATTTTTAAGGTTTTGTTCATCTGGTCTCGCAAGTGATGTTACCATAGAAATTGGGGAAGCATCATTTCAATTACACAAGGTACGCTTTACTTCTTCCATGTGAGAGGAGGAGGAGTGTCAAAATCAAATTGAAAAGTGCCAAAATCACCACCTTTTACAACACATACATGTTTTACTGCTTTTTTTTTTTGCATAATAGCTTAGATAGCAAGTCTCCCGTTACATTGTCTTTTGCTTTAAAAAAATTGAACCTTTTTACACTTGAATCCGTTTCATATTAGTCGCAACATACTCCTTTAACATGCATTTTAAGAAAGAGATTTCATTAAGCAAATAAGAAAATAAATTAAAATAATTTTAACAAAAACTAGAACAAAACTGTACGCTACCAATGTTAAAATTATTTTACCTAATAATTTGACCATTTGAATGTCAAATCTCTTTCTGAAAATGTGTACCAAAAAAAATATTGTGACAAAAAATGGAGCGGAGGAAGTATAAAACTTAACTACTTGTGTAAATATATATATATATAGTAAAAAGCTTCAATTTTTTAATTAAAAGTTCGATCAGACCTTCAGATATATAGCCTTAATAGAGTGTAAATATGTTTATTTATTTGTTATTTATGTAATTACCTTATTAGCCTTAGGGTTTCAGCAAATTGTATATATATATATATCTTTCTAATCATGAATAACAACCCACGGATTACTTTCTACAAGACTCACACAAAATTTTATATAGCTTCAATCATTTAGTAATGGCATTATTCAATCATACAGTTTCCTTTAATCTCAAGAAGTGGACTACTAGAGAAACGCATAGGAGAGTTATCAAGTGATGATGGATCAAACTGCATAGTAAAACTGGACAACGTACCTGGTGGATCCACTGCATTTGAATTGGTAGCCAAATTCTGCTACGGCATCAAAGTCGAAATCAATCCATCCAATGTAGTCTCTCTGCGGTGTGCAGCAGACTACCTCGAAATGACAGAAGACTATGGAGAGGGAAACCTAATTGCCCAAACCGAGTCTTTTTTCAGTGAAGTTTTCAGTAAATGGACGGACTCTATGCAAGCTCTGCAGTCGTGTGAGGATGTTCTGCAACACGCAGAGGATGTGCACGTGGTGTCGAGGTGCATAAACTCATTGGCAATCAAGGCGTGTTCAGACCCGAGTTTGTTTGTTTGTACAGAAAACAACAAACCTTTATGGAATGGCATTGCTTCTGATAACAAATCAAACACTGTTACTGCTAATGCTGCTGATGATGATGGTTGGTGGTTTGAGGATGTATCTTCTCTTAGTTTTTCACTTTACAAGAGGTTTATAAAAGCTGTTGGAGTAAGAGGAATGCAGCCTGAAGGGGTTTCGGGCTCTGTCATGTTTTATGTGAAGAAGAATATTTCGCTCTTGAACAACCAGCCAGCCGGGCAGGTACCAAAGGATACGGTTGATCCGGGATCAGAGGATTTGGCAACACTATATGAAGATGCTCAAAGGAACCTTCTAGAAGAAATTGTAAACTTGCTACCACCACACAAAGGGGTTACACCAACAAAGTGTTTGTTAAGGCTACTGAAAACAACTATGAATTTGCATTGTAACCCTAGTTGCTTGGAAACTTTGGAGAAAAGAATAGGAGCTCAATTAGAACAAGCTACTTTGGTAGATTTGCTAATTCCAAACATGGGGTATACAGTGGAGACACTGTATGATATAGACTGTGTTCAGAGAATTGTGGACTACTTTATGCAGATGCAAACCGCTGTTTCTGAAACATCTTCACCAGCAATAGAAGAAGATAGTGGACAGTTGATAAATACATCTCAGTCAATTACTTGTATGACTTTAGTGGCTGAACTTGTGGATTCTTACCTTGCTGAGATTGCACCTGATGTCAATGTCAAGCCCCCAAAATTCCAATCTCTTGCTGCTGTCATCCCTGATTATGCTAGACCTAAATATGATGGTTTCTACCATGCTGTAGATATTTATCTCAAGGTACATACCTCTTTTCTTTCTTTTTTTTTCCATTTCACCAATTAGTGTAGTTCATTGTGTCTGATGTAAAAACAGAAATTGCCTGCATTTAAAAGAATGCACTCATCACATCAACAACAGCAACAAAGTCTAAAAAAAAATTGGAATCAGCTAGACATAAATTAGATATATCATATATGTATCACTGAACTCATCCACATAGATCCTCCTCCAATCTTCCCTATCTACCGCTGAATTTCCGTCCAGTCCCAACAACCTCATGTCATTGTCATTCTCAACCGCCCTCCTTTATGTGTGCTTTTACTCTTCCTCAACTTGTCTCCTCTATGCCAATCTTCATACCTCCTTATCAGTGCATAATACTTTCTCCTTTATTCATAGGCCCAAATCATCTTAGTCAATTCTCCCTCATTTTGTACTCTATGGAACTAAACCCTAACTATTTCCTAATAATTCATTTCTTATTCCATCTTTTCTTATGAGGCGACACATCTATCGTAACATACACATTTTTGCAACATTCAGCTTATGACTAAAAAAACACTTTTGAGCATCACCAAAAGTAGATCAAGGTAGATTGACTTGGACTGGGTATAGACACTTGGATATGACATTTGGATATTTCATATTGGGCTAAAATCTCTGAAAATATTCAAAAAATAGTCGAGTTAGGCACTTGGACACATACCTGTGTATTAGACATGGGTACCCCGAGTTGGAAGAACATAGAATTAATGTTGTTTTTTTTGGTAATTGTTACAGGCACATCCATGGCTCACAGAGGCAGAGAGAGAGCAAATTTGCAGGTTAATGAACTGTCAAAAGCTTTCACTAGAAGCCAGCACTCATGCAGCACAAAATGAGAGGCTGCCACTTCGGATGGTGGTCCAAGTCCTTTTCTTCGAACAACTGAGGCTTCGAACTCAAATCTCAGGTTGGTTTTTCTTATCTGATAATCTCGACAGCACGCAAAATCGGGAGCAAGACGAGATTGTGGATCAGGATCGTGCACTGGTGGTTCCTGGTGATGTAAGAAACCGCGTTTCTGAGCTTGAGAAGGAGTATCAGTCTATGAAGCAAGAGATACAGAAGCTTACTAAGACCAAAAAAAGATGGAGCATATTTGCAAGAATATTTGCAAGGCCAAAGCCACGTGGACAGATGATACCGCCAAAATCGGGTCGCACAAAAGTGCAACAGTCTGCGGCTCTGCTTAAGAAGCATCAGTTGGAAAAGACAAAGTATGCAGAATTAGAACATAAAAATCAAAAGTAAGAGAAAGGTGTTGCTTTTGGTTTTGAGTTTAGTTTTCATTTGGTTCAAGTAGTTCAAAAGACAAATTCAGATATTGGTTTTCATGAATTGCTCTATATATCTATAGGATTAAGTGTGATATATTTATTTGTGTTTGACTATTTATCTCTCTTTTGGTAGCATTTCTAATTATTTTGTTATATTAATTTCTCTTTGAATAAAGAATTGAGCAAAAGATGAAGAGAAAGAGGGAGATTTTCTTCCCCCTCAACATCATCATTTTGATTTTTGAGGTCTTAATTTGGAGAAAAAATGGAAATTCACATTTCCCTCCTTTCTTTCTCCCACACTTCTTCCTTCTCCTTCCTGTCTATGTTGCTACAAAAATTGCTACAAAGACAACAAGTTAAACTTTTGGTATCTTGCATTATCCACCCCCCCCCCCCCCAACACTTTTTCTCATTATTGTGTATCTTTCATTATCCACCCCCCCCCCCCCCAACACTTTTTCTCATTATTGTGTCAGGCAAAACAAGTTTCTTATCAGATAAGTATTAGTCAAAGAAAAGTTAACAAAAGTTTAAAAATAAAGGTATATAGCACTTAAAAATACAACATGCAATACAAATTTAAATTAGGCTAATTGAACTAAACTAAACATAGCTAAACTGCAATGCAATAAGAACATTTCAGTTTTGTATTTCTAGATTTTAGCACCACTCAATTCACATAACCTATGAAAAAGTATACAAACAATAATAACAACAATAATATAATTTGGGGTCCCCAAAACATGAATCGAAAACTTTACACTGAATGGATGAAATTAAAGTTTGTGAAGAGAGTATTGAATCCAGATATATTTACATTGAGCCTGAGTTATGATACCTGGCTAAATTTTTACATAATTTCTTGCACAAAATCATATTTTTCTGAAGCCTTGAATGTTACATCTATAAGAGTCCAAAGGTATAACCCTAGATATAAAAAGATAAAGTATTGTTCAATATATTTAATTAACATGAAGTGAAATTGAGCTATACAACATTAAACCAAATATTACATCTTTTTCTCAAAAAAGTATGTCGAAGACACAGCCAAACCTTCGACATCGTAAGTGCGTACCAACCTCTGCCTTTTATCAGATGACTCAAGCCAACAAAAATCAAGATGAAAAGGTTTGAATTCTGCCACACTCTTAGCAATATTACTAGGGCACCCCATGTACATGCCTCCAGGCAACAAAGTAAACTGGAAACCTTTGTCAAAGGTTATCAAATTATCATGAATTGTACCTGTCCATTGAACATTAGTCATGACATCGCTTCCTTTGATAGTCGAGGTTATGTCCTGCACACAAATGACCCCAAAAGAGAAGGTTATTAAGAAGTAGGAACCTTAACACACACACAGAAATATCCAGTCACCCACTTGAAACTTCAACTGTCATGACGAATTACCATGAAGAAAGCTTATGCATGCTACTCTGATGGTGCGATGCCTAAACACATACTATCTAGTTACAAAGAGAGAAATTTCATTTATTTATTTTTATTGGTAATTAATGATATTAGGCTAAGACGATTGTTATACTATATCCAAGGTTCTCATAATCCAGTTACAAATCCCAAAGCACTTGCAAGTGAGTAGGGGGTAAGAGTAAAATATCTCTATTCTCAAGAGCTTGTAGCCATTAGGAATCGAACTTGTGGCCTTCTCTTGTCAGGAATTAAAATTGTGACCACCTGTAAGGAATTAATCTGTGGCCTTGATAATTTATGAATTAAGTCCAATCTCTTCGCTCCGATATGAGTGATAGACATTCAAAACTCAACAGATAAGTCTTGGAGTATTTTATATCAAGTATTCAACCCCATAAACCAGTCGCTTGGTATGAAACATTGAACAGGATAGCATTACTAAACTCATTAGTCAACACCACCATAGTGATTTATATCTTTGAATGTGGTACCTCCAAATCTTGAAATTATAATACCCAAATTCTGCTTTCTCTAGGCTAGATAGCCTATTTATGTCTTGTAAACCGATAATCAAATACTTGCCCCACTGCTAAAAGATGGTTACAGTTATTGTAGCTTCAAAAAGTCAAAACACAAGGTGGGCCAATGGATTTGGTTTTTCTTTTTACCCTTTATGGACATACGTGCACTTTTTAGTTTTATTTCGACAAAAAACTATTGCCTTCTCTTATCACAATGTTGTTTTTAGGTCCTTAAAAAGTGAGCTAAAGAACAAAAGACTACAAATAGGCGCACCCTATAATTTGCAAGGAAGATTTTCGTTCTCACCCTATAGTTTTGTCACAATTTATTTCTCAAAAAAAAAAAAGCAAACGTATGAATGCTTTGGAGGAAAAAAAATCAGCAAACAGAATCACTCTTAAAAGTGGAGGTATTCTGAAGCACAAAAAACGATATGATAATCTAGAGTTAATTATGTATACGAATACATTTTGAAGGTAATTTCAGATGCTTTAAAAGATAGACTTTATAGGTTCACTATGACACGAAAGGCTTAAAAAAACAAAAATAGGGCTGGAGTATATCACTTGTGCAAATTAAATTACGCAGAAGCAAAAATAGAGTTTTGGATGAACTTTTCTTTGTATGTATGCCCTTTTTCACATTATTTAAATTTGGCAAAGATAAGCTTGTGAGTTGTCAATGCAAGGGGATTATATATAAGAACACAACGTCAAGTTGAACCTCAAAAACTTAACAGACGCACTATTAATCAAGACTAGGCAAAGACTATAACACATGGTCTTGTATGGTATAAGGTATAACCAGAATAAAAATCTATTTCAGGGGGTTGCATACCTGGACCAACTGACCGTTTTCATTAATTTGTAGTGAAGATAGGGTATCGTGTTCAGACATTGTTGCACCATAAACACCGCTGCGTTTAGTGACTGAATGGCCCTTCCATTGACCAAGAAAAGGTAAAAGCCTGTCCGTGTCAGCCTGCAAAGTCTAACTATAATCGATAAAATGGTTCATGGCTTCGTATGTCTCCTAACCAATTAAATTTACAAAGGTGCTTCATAGAAGATACCTCTGAGCCCCCTAAGGAAGGGGGTGCATCAACAATGCCATCTCTCTCTTCAAGAAACACAAGAAGCATCTCCAAAACTCCTCTTGGGTCCATGATATGAAATGCTCTAGCTCGCATATCTTTATTGATTGAATAAAGGCAGTTCTCGCAGACAATAGACGGCTGGGAAGAGGGTAGCTTCAAATTTCTGCGTAATATAAGAGAGATGATACAGAAATCCCTTTGAAATTCGAAAATTCCCAGAATCTTATTACCTAGCAAATCATGTTCAAGAAAATGGCAAACATTAAGAAAGGATTTTCTTTTGATTACAATAAATTCCTTTAAAGATGAGTAGTTGCAATCATTTTGAAAATTATTACAATGTCGATTTTTTTAAATGGATGTGTCGGACATTGAAATCTAAATGTCTAATATGAAAAGGAAAAAGAAAGCCATCCTATCTCCCCAAATTAGATACAAAAGGATGTGACCGAATTAGAGATCATTGCTTTCAAAAGTTTTCACGAGGGAGAATGATTTTCAATTAGGTTTAGTAAGTAAATTGAACCGTGTCGAATAGCATACAAAAGGAAAAGAGGATTACTAGCTTCTTCCCACGTAAAAAGCAGAGTATATTGAAGGGCTTATATCTGGGAAAAGCTTATTTGGAAGGCAAACGTACCAATCTTAATCCTGTATTCACATGAATATATGATTACTCTCAGATGTAAGCATGAATGAACTTCGAAGGAGAAATGATTTTTCTACATGTTTGCAAATCAGTTGTCACAGAGGCAAAAAATTGTAAGCTGGGTGGTATTTCTC
The DNA here is from genome assembly GCA_951394345.1 of Salicornia ramosissima. Lineage (NCBI taxonomy): Eukaryota > Viridiplantae > Streptophyta > Magnoliopsida > Caryophyllales > Amaranthaceae > Salicornia > Salicornia ramosissima. The sequence continues at coordinate 8,389,348 of OX596238.1, read as the reverse complement.
TTTAAACTTATTTAGCACATAAAGTTCTCATATTCCAAAAACAAAATCATTGTCTACTGCTGCACAAAAACACAGGGAAAATTGCATCAAAAAGACAACACCTACCTGGGAGATTCTTCACCAGTGTCATCTTCCCCAAGAAACCCTTGTCGTAATACAGTTTCTAACATACCAGCAGTCTGGTATCTTAGCGCAAATGCCCTCTCATTTGGAAAGAAGCCAATCTGTAAATTAATCAAGTTTTACTTTCAAAACATGAGAGTAAAATCACTATACTAAGGTATATGCTCCACAATCGAAAGATAATCTACCACGTTAACAGAAAAACCTGTTGATATTTGTCCACAGGAAACATGTTTGACTCTTTGATTTTATACTCTGCCCACTCCGGCTCCTCCTCATAACCAGAAAAAGATGTGCCTGACAAAGGCTGTTGTATGTACAACCTAAGGACATTTATAATTGTTAGGAAAGTAGATCGCAAGGAATAGATGCAACCACAAACCAAAGGATTCACTGATCACGATAAGGCACAATCGAACAAACTTTTATTATAATGAATAATGATGACAACTAATAGGTTTTTATTACCAAAATCAACATGAATGTTACCTAATTACTCTACAGAGATAATGTTTATTTTTGACCCGTAAAGCCAAAACTGAATGACCCTTTTACTAGTCAATAATCAACAAGAGGCATGCATACTACAGTGGTCTGAAGGACAGTGAATCTTTTGGTTCCATCTAACTTTATGCTCCTTTAGATTGATAGGTGTGAATGTGTGATTAGCAAATAAATATTAAAGAAAAATTTGAGTTCAGGCCCCCTAAAAATTAATTACCATAATTTCACAAAACAAACATCAAGTTAAGTTTATGATTTGAAGCGACGTTATTATATAAGTTTGAGAAATAGCTTTCACTTTGGGATTTTTTTCTTGGCATATAATCTAGACTTTTTTATTACTAAAAAGACATCAAAGTAAAAGGCAAAAGCCCAAACAAAAGCCATACAAACACATCCACTACTCCAATCACAACATCAGGACCAAACCACTGCCCACATTTGTCTAAGGAGTACCAAAATCTAAAAAGTCATACATTGTGTTTGTAATATGTATCCTATAACCTAGAGTAAGTGTACTTCAGGAGCACTTTCAAAACTCAAATTCAATATTCAACAAAATATTACTCAAGATCTTATCAGTAAGCATGCAAGAAACTTCTTAAACTCCAAGGGTTATTACTAAATCCAATATTAATATAGACATCATGAAATATCTGTCTACTGACAAAGTCAGACTTGCATTACTACAACATCACGGGCTCATCTATTCAATCTTCATTAAAAGAGCAAGAGAGAATCCAACATACGTCTGTATGAGGCTAATAAGCTCATCTTCACCATAAGATCCTGCTGAAAGCTTCGTGGTCACTTTATGCTGAAGCTTTCCCTTAGCATCAAATTGCTGCCAAAATCAAACATAATGCTTATTAATGCATCAAAAAGAAAAGTGGGATGATAATTATCATCAAGAGTTATTACATCAAAAGAGAAGCAGATGTTATGCATAAAAAAGAAAGCATGAAGCAGTAATTAGCTGGCCAAGAATACTGATTCACAACAATTAAATACTAAGACAGTAATTACCCTAAATACTAAGACAGTAATTACCCAAAAGCCCAGACCACCAACCAAAAACATGAGTTCAGCCTTCCTTTACAAATTGTATACACTACCTTCTTTTCCAAGTTAACTTCCAAGTAAGCAGAAGCATACAATTTTCAGACATTGGCAGGAATGGAAACCCTCTCATTCTTGGATAGTGAGAGCATTTCAGGAAGCAAACCCTTTTATAGCAGGACACTCAATGGTAGATGTTCTATACAATTAGAAGCAATATGACAGAAACAAAAGTTCACAGCCTGTGCAGATATAGATGTTGAAATCTTCAAATGTGTTTTAGTTAAGTTTCCAACATGGAAAGAACATTGAAATCTAAATTCAAACTTCGGAAAGTCTTGGGCGCATCTGGTGCACAATAGCACCATGTACATAGTGACCTTTCAAATCAACATAGTAAAATTTATTAGAGTAGGGATATACTTTACTTATATAGTGACTTTTATTATCATAGTAACATAGTCACTGTTATAGTACATATAGTAACCTCAATGGTTATTCAACTTTTCTCATCTATTCATGAACCTTAATTTACTTTTTAACCATATCAACTTTAACTATTACCAATTTACCATCTTCATGTGTATCAAGTAGGGCATGTTCTTTTGGACTAAATTAATATGAACATAACCAAATTGAATTGAATTTGTCCGAAATGAACTGAATTGAAATTGTCTGAACTGAACTAAATCTACACTCAAAACTGAACTAAATCCTACACTCAGAACAGAACTTAATTTGTTTAAACTGAACTGAATTGAAATTTCACAAATTAAGTCGGCTTACATAGTTACACGTGTCTCAATATCCATCAAATATCATTGCCAAAGTCATGACTAGTGTGATGTTAACCTAAAATCAAACGGCTCGATCGTATATCATCCTAAACTAGAGGAAAGTAAAACCATCCAGCATTATACGATCAAGAAACTGGTATTCTTCAGTTTTATCGTTGCCATTACTGACCATCAAAATCTTACAAATACAACAGTAGCTTAGAGCCTTAGACAATAAAGTAAACACTATCCGGGAAGAGATGAAGATGCATTAATGAATATTACGGGTGAAATTTGAAAAAATATGCTTCAAAGAGTTCAAACCCAGAAATCCCCTGTTTTCTCGAAAAATTAAAAATCCCTACATTATTCAGCAAGCAAATATATTTGAAATTGAAAGAAAATAAAAGCGGGATATAAAAAAATGGAGAGAAAAAGATAAATACCCACATAAAAAGAACCAGTCCAGCAACCAAGATTGAGTTGAACAAAGCGATGAAGGTTGTCAATTCCCAATAAGTCTTCATCTGGTATGTCTAATTCGATTTCAGGCGTTGCAGTGGCTTTAATTGAGTTTGTGGTTTCATTTTTCATGCTTTGAAATCTGGAATTTGCTCGAAAGCTTAAGAATGGAAGATAACGTTGTTGGAATTTGTTGTGACAAACAAGTTTTGGGGTAAAATGAGAGGGAATAGAGCAAAAAATCGACGTCATTGCCTTAGCTACTGCTATTCAAGTAACCTTTCTCTTCTGCAAATGCTATTGCATGCATAAATTTTGCTTCTTTACCTTGTAAATGGATAAATGGGGGGGAGGGAATGAGCAATTTGCAGTTTGACAACCATAACATTTGACGTAATTTTGACTTTTTAGTGGAAATTAGGGTAAAGTAAATTTTTTATTTTTTTCGAAAAAGTAAACAAGTTAATTTCCATTTAAGTTAACGTTGTGTTGATCTAGTGGTGTCATGAGCTAGACTTGGTAGGGAGAACCACGGTTCGATCCCCGCAAGCACGTTGGGAGGAGTTTAAAACCTTAACCCCAAGACGCGCTCCGAATCCGGATTAGCCCAAAAGGGTGAACCGGGATTACATGGGTCCTAAAGTTCCCTTTATTTTTCTCCCTCCTTATATTAATTCCCATTTTTACAAATCCTATTGGTTATTGTATATGGAATCTACATAAAATAATTGTATGCATATCATTTTTCCAAATTCTATGACAAAAATTATTGTAGCAGATTTCTTGCCAGATCGTCCAGCAGTATTGACAAGTTTATCATAAAATGATCAATTTTTACAACTTTGAAAAGCCATATTAATTAAAAGGTACAAATAAAAAATTTCAATTCACTCTCAGCGTTCCTTTTTGTCATAACGAAAGACTATATGATGATCCTACCAATATTGGCAACTCCCGCACACAAGACTCGTTATCTAAAATTACTTTGACAGATGATATTGGTGTCGAACCCGTTAGCCCGTGACTTCAAGAACATATAGATGTCTCTCTTAATTGAGCTACCTCATTATAATCAAGTCATCTTTAATAGACATAAATGTTTAATCAGGTCAGGTCAGATCGAATAAGTTGAATAGAACGCACCCTAAATTGCGTTCAAGATTGTCTTGAACATATAAAAAGACTAATCTAGGAATTTATGAGGCAAATTCCAATTGTAGTTCTTGTTGCATGTTTTAATTTTAAATGTGATGTATTTTATTTATAATCTTACGAAGAACAAAATGATCCACATAAAACAATTAATATAACTTTAGTTGCATTTTTAATCCTAATAAGAGGTGATCGATACATAGGAATATAAATAGGTTTAGTGACAATTTTATCAAGTTCAAATGCGACTGCAATATTTTTCATCCAATTACAATTATTTTTGCATTTTTTAGTTCTTATAACCTGGCCTGCACTTAAATGAATAAGGGCTTATTTAGTTCAGATTAAATTCAGTTCATCTCTATTAAGTTCAGTTTAGTTCAATTCAATTCAATTCAGTTCATTTCTATTAAGTTCAATTAATACACTCTATTGAAGGCTCGTTTACATTAGCTAAATATAAATGAACTCAACTGAACTGAACTGAACTGAATTTAATAGAAGTGTATTAATTAATTGAACTAAACTAAACTAAATATAATCTGAAGTAAACAAGCCCTAAGTTCAGTTCAGTTCAGTTCATCTCTATTCAGTTCAGTTCAGTTCATCTCTATTCAGCATTTACATTTGTCTAATTTTATTTACGATCATTAGACAATTACTGAACTTGTTCCTGTTCCGGAACTTCTGTTGAGTGGTCAACGATCTTGGGTATATGACGTGTACTCTGGATGCTCCTTGATGAGGCCGTGACCTGCAAAATGAACAGAGATTGCTACCCCAGGGGGTGGAACCCGGGAACGCCCCTCCGATGCTTAAGTCAGATATCGGGAGTAAGGAGTCAGAGTAATATGTTTGTGCGTCTGATATTGCGTACCTGAAAATGTGACAGGACTGATCCTTATATAGGCGTAGATCACCCGGTTAGGGTCAAGCTGAATCGGCTGGGCCGGTGTATATGGGCCGGGCCCATGACACAGAGTGATAACTTAGTCAAAATTGCCAAGTCAGATGACACGTGGTGTCATCCTATTTGCTGTAGAACGTCTGATGTGGACCTAGCCCTTTCAGAACTGGGCCTAGGCTTTGGGCCCACTAATGCGGGTCTGACCACCTGGGTGGGCCCGGAACAATTAGCCCCACGCTCGGTGTGGAACGGGAATCCCTGGACGTTGGATGCCGAGCGGAATCTTCCATGACGCTCCGAAGCACTTGGGACCACGAAGAAGGTAACCTGTTCCTTGTGAACACCTCGATCGAGGCTACCCCGACCGCGAAGAAAGGAGACCCTCGATCGAGGTTCCCTCGATCGTAAGGTTCACAAGGCTTCCCCCTCAACCTCGATGAGGGGGTACCCTCGATCGAGGCCTCGATCGAGGTGTTGACAAAGGCCTCCCCTTCCTCGATGAGCAGGGACCTTCGATCGAGGCCTCCTCGATCGTCTGGTTGCCAAGGCATTCCCCCCCACCTCGATGAGGGGGAGCTCTAGATCGATGTTTCCTTGGGAACTTTCCTTCCTCAACCTCGATGAGGGGGAGGGGAAATGACCCTCGATCGTATTCTCCTCGATCCCATGGCTTATGAGACACCCTTCTAAACTTTGTTAAGCCCCTGGGCTGTCTTGAAAAGGACCTCGATGAGGCTTCTTGCTATATGGGGGCCTCGATCGAGGTATCTTTTTCGATCAAGATGGGATTTCCCAATCCCGTGGATGCACAAGTTTCTTCCTTTTTACTCCATTAAACACCAACAGAGGCCCTAGAAAACCTCGATGAGATCGCCAAGGTAGATATCCCTTTGAATGTATATAATATGACCACAAGCCAAAGACTCTGGGATAATTTTGATCCACCATAAGGGGAGGCCTCTATCGCGGTAGCCTCGATCGTGTGACCCCACGATCGAGGTAATACCCCCTTTAGGCTAAAAAAGGCTCGATGAGGCTCCTCATAAGGGGGGGTGTCCTCTATTGAGACATCCTATCTCCTGGAGGCCAAAAGGCCTCGATGAGGATGCCAAAAAAGGAGGAAGGCTTCCATCGAGGTGACCTCGATCATGTGACCATAATATGTTAACCTCATGAGGCGTCATGTAGGTGATTCCCTCGATGATGTTCCCTTGATCAAAAGGCTCCAACAATCAGGTTTGAACAAAAACACCCTTGACCTCCGCGATCATAGTTTCCCTCGGTCGCGGTAAGGATATTGACAAGGAGACTCCTTAAACCACTCGATGGTCTTCCAACCGCGATAGCATTCTCCGCAATCATGAAGGATTTACTCTTGATCCCCATACTAGGAATTCGTGCTGGAATGACCTAAGTGTTGGCACCATCTATATTTACCGCGACCGTTGTGCCCTCGATCGCGGTTGAAGTAAAACTTGGTGACTCTCGCCAAAAGACGCGAGGGCCTCTTCTTCCCCAACCGCGATAGAAATGCTCAGAACCCTTGTACATAATCATCGAGGCAAATCAGGGTTTTCCTTTCCGCGACCGTGAAGGACCCCTTACTTTTAGTAAACCCTTAATTTTCTAAGTGTTGATGACTTCTGGGCATCTCTTTTGACGCGATGATCCTCCTTTGCCTCGATGGGAGTGATACGCTTCAAGGCAAGAACTCTCATTGAACTTTATGAAAATTAGGGGTCAATGAATCCCCCTATTTACCTCGAGGGTCTCCCCCGCGAGGGTCTTACCTTCCTCCGCGATAGACATACCAGAGGAGTCGTTAGAAATAACAACGAGGTAATTCTAGAGGACATGAGCCCCAAGGCCGCGATGGTAATCCCAGGGGTCATAAGCCCCAAGACCGCGATGGGGGAATCCCTTGATATGATCTTTCACACAATTTGGATAAGTGTCACCCCTGAGGCCCTATAGTTACCTCGAAGGTCCTCCTGAGTGAGGTTTAGGCAAGGCCAGGCGCAACCTGGACTTAGGGGCTAATGAGCCCCAAGTGGTTGATCTTTTTACCTCGAGGGTTTCTCACCTCGAGGGCAAGAGAGGGGTAGATTGTCCACACATCCAGACATGCCCACATTGAGTGGGGCTTTGGCCTAAGGTGATCAACAACCCTTTTGGGGCTAATGAGTCCCAAGAAAGGGCTGATACCTATCCAGCCTTCCATCTTCTTTGATGGATGCCTATGTAACACCCCCAAATCTACCTCTACGAAAATACTTGTATAAAATACTGTAGAGATAGGTATGGGCGTATTACCGCCTTGTGATAACGTACAACTAATTTAAAGTAGCAATTATTAAAATTAATTATGCAGCGGAAAGAAAAATCAACTGTTAATTAATACAAAATAATAAGTGTTTATTCTAAAAAAAAAAATATGAAGTGATAATCCTAATCTAGGTGGTGAAATCCCGTTGCCTCCCAATGCATCAAGTCCACATCTTCTCATCATCACCTACCTACCCATCATAATGATAAGTAGGGCCAAGCCAAAACAAAAAGGAAGTACGGATTAGCAAAAATGCTAAGTACGAATAAGCACAAGATAAGTAAAGATCATTTTATTCTACAAACATACTTTTGAGAAACAACATTTATTTCTAATCATAACAAATCTTCGAAATTTCCTTTCCAAAAAGTTCCACGAAAATAAATACCATTGAAATAACTCAATTTAGGAATTCATAATTAATTGCAAATCATGTAGAAAAATTATTTTCCTTTATCCCAAAAATTTCCTCTCCCAAGTGTGCACACCCCCCAAGTTAGTGTCTTTCTGTGTAAAGGCTATCCTTGAGGAAAGACTAGGTCATACAAAGTCCATAGTCTTATCAACCAAATCCACGTAGTGGAATTACAGACTAAAAAAAATAAGCTTATAAAGCTTTGTGGGATTTTTTTTCCAATATAAGTTCAAGATAGTATTGAAATACATATTTCATAAAATTATTTCCAAATAAAAATTCTATTATTGTTGAACAATTATATCCTTAAAAACTTTCCATAAAGTGTCGAATGTGTCATAGAAAATCTTTGACAATTTATTTTGTTACCGAAATAATAAAATACCATAGAGTAAAAATATTATGTTGAAAAAGAATTTCCTAACAATTATTTAATTGCTAAAATATTAAAACACCAAGATAAATAAAAGTGCCAATAAAACTTTAACATCATTACATAATATTTCAAATCACCAAATCATGTATACATATAGCACATAAGATTTCAAACACTTTATAAGATATCAAGCTACCTAAACGTACCTTTCGTTTGGATTGGACAACTAAACTCGAAAAACTTAAGGAATTCTACCGAGAGCGTCCTACACAAGATTAATACAACCTTAATTAATATAAGATCACCAAAATGTTTATACTAACAAGGTGAACCCTAAGATGTGCATGACCACTAGTACTTTTAAAACTATAGTATAAGTAATAAGTTTATATAAGTATTAGGATATTAAAAATCATGATATTAGTAGTAGGATTTTTTATAATATAAGTGATAAATATTAAGACTATATGAGTAGTAGGATTTTAAACACTTATAAATATTATTATTATTATTATTCGGATATTATTATTATATTTTTTTTTTATAAAACCGAATTATTCTAATAATTATAATAAAATACTAAAACCCATAAAATTGTAAGAACTTATTATTAGTAGTGAAGTATTATAAAAACTTTATAATCTATAGTTTTTAAGATTAGTTAGTGTTTTAAACAATAATATATAACTTAATAAAATAATTTAATAAAACAAAAGAGGGTCGGAAAACACTTGCCGGTGGTGGTGATGGTGGTTGCCGGAGCTTGAGAAATTTTTTTTTTTTTTTTTTTAATAAGAGAAATGCCGTGAGAATTGGACAAGAAGGAGTAGAGATTTTTTTTTTTTTTGTGTAATTTTGTGTGTGGAAATGGGTTGAATTAGGGGGGTATTTATAGGCTTAAGTATGTAAAAATTTAGGTAATTGAATATATGTAGTTATGGTAAGTTAAATATTATGGTGATTGGTGATCAAATAATTTGATCATGAAATCAAGAGATGGCAAGTAAAATAATTTGTAGAATATTTCATGATCAAATATATTTGTTATGGAAAGTTTTGGAAAAAATGTTTAGTTGTAAATATAAATATATATATATATATTTAGCCAAATCTTCCTAATTGGTCTTAGCCCCCTTGTCCTAGTTGGCCGTGAACTTAGGGCCTTTAGGATTTAATTTTTTTTTTTTTTTTTTTTTTTGGGTTTACCTAATTGGTCTATTGGGTTTAGATTATGACTTTTGGGCTACTTAGTTGGCTTATTGGTTTTGGATTAGGATTTCTTTACAAATTCAAGGGAAATAATTGGGCTTAGAAATACTTAATTGGCCTATTTGTTTTACAAATCCAAGATAAGTAGTTGGGCTTAGAAATCCCTTTTTAAATTAAATTCATATCATAAAATTCTAGTTATTTATATGTGAAAATAAGACTTAAAATTTTTATTTATTTATTTTTTTTTTGAAAAATATTTTTAACTTAAAAATATATGCAAATAATATATTCGTAGTATAAAATAGTCTTTTTAATAATCAATAATCGTAGAAAATATGTACCAAAATTGTGGGGTATTACAGTCTACCCCCCTTAAAAGAAGTTTCGTCCCGAAACTTGGGAAAAATGGAGAAAATTTTAGTTTTAAGTTTGATCCATGCACATCCTAACAAGACCCCTAAATGACAACTTTTGCTAATACTAATGACTCAAAATACCCAAAATAACTCAAAAAGCAAATGCGCGAAACTCTATCGCACTCTACCCCCCTTAAAAGGAGTTACGTCCCCGTAACTCGACCACTAACCTTAAGTGAAAAGATCTGGGTAACGCTTCCTCATGTCCTCCTCTGCTTCCCAAGTTGCTTCCTCGGTCTTATGGTTTGACCATAATACCTTCACTATTTTCACATCCCTACTCCTTGTACTTCTCACTTTTGTGTCCAGAATCCTAACAGGTCTTTCTTCATATGCCAAATTCTCATCCATCTCGATGGTCTCTGGTTGCAACACGTGGGTCGCATCTGGTATGTACTTCCGAATTTGACTCACATGGAACACGTTATGAACCCTTTCCAATTCTGTGGGCAGTCCTAGCTTGTATGCCACTTTTCCAACCTTTTGGATTATCTCATATGGTCCTATGTATTTTGGGCTTAGCTTTCCCTTCTTGCCAAATCTCATCACCCCTTTCATGGGTGATATTTTCAATAGCACTTTCTCTCCCACTTCATACTCCTCTTCCCTTCTCTTTGAATCCGCATAGCTTTTCTGACGATCTTGGGCTGCCTTGATCTTTTCTTGGATCATCTTTACTTGTTTCACTGTATCCTCAATCATTTCAGGTCCAAGCACTACCGTTTCACTTATATCATTCCAACATATCGGACTTCGTCACTTCCTTCCATACAAGGCTTCAAACGGTGCCATACCAATGCTTGCATGATAGCTATTGTTGTAAGAGAATTCGATTAGATCCAAGTGATCTTCCCATGATCCTTGATACTCCATTACACATGCTCTCAACATATCCTCCAACGTCTGTATAGTCCTTTCTGTCTGTCCATCTGTCGCAGGATGAAATGCCGTACTCATGAGCAACTTAGTTCCCATAGCCTTGTGTAGACTTTTCCAAAAGTTTGACAAAAACCTCGAGTCTCTATCCGAAACAATGTCCTTTGGTACCCCATGGTACTTTATGACAAACTTCACATAAGCTCTTCCCAACTGATCCATAGTCCATGTACTTTTCATGGGTATGAATACTGTTGATTTTGTCAACCTGTCCACAATTACCCAGATGGTGTCATTTCCTGCCCTGGTCTTTGGTAAAGCTCCTACAAAATCCATAGATATAGAATCCCATTTCCAACTAGGCACCTCCAAGGGTTGGATTTTCCCTTGAGGCCTACGATGCTCAATCTTCACCTTTTGACAAGTCAGGCACTTAGCAACAAATTCAGCCACTTCCTTCTTCATATTGGGCCACCAAAAAGTTTTCTTCATATCTTTGTACAACTTATCTCCTCCGGGATGCATCGAGTAAGGCGAACTGTGAGCTTCTTCCATCAATCTTTTCTTAATGTCCCCTCGGCTTTGTGGGATACACCATCTTCCTTTAAATCGAATACTCCCTTCGTCTCCTAAGGTGAAATCCTGCACTTGTCCTTCATCAATCTTTTCTTTAATGGCCTTAAGCTTTTCGTCACTGTGTTGACTTTCTCGTATCTCATCATAAATTGATGGTCTTGCCGTCAAGGCATTCAACATCCTTTTTACCTCTCATTGTTCCATTACCTCTAGATTCAGTTTCTGGAACTCGAAACACAACTGATCTGATAATACCATTGTGTTCAGGGAATGACTCGACTTCCTGCTCAAAGCATCCGCCACGACGTTGGCTTTTCCTTCGTGGTATTGAATATCCAAGTCGTAGTCTTTGATTAATTCTAGCCATCTCCTTTGTCTCATATTCAACTCCTTTTGGGTGAAAATATACTTCAAACTTTTATGGTCGGTGAAAATTTTGCAGGTTACTCCATACAAATAGTGTCTCCAAATCTTCAAAGCAAACACAATTGCAGCCAGTTCTAGGTCATGGGTTGGATAATTCACTTCATATGGCTTCAGTTGTCTCGAGGCATACGCAATCACCCTTCTGTTCTGCATCAAAACACATCCTAACCCATACTTTGATGCATCACTGTATACTTCATATTGATCACTTCCATCTGGTAAGGCTAGCACAGGTGCTGTCGTCAACTTCCCTTTTAAGGTTTGAAATGCTTCTTCGCAATCCTGAGTCCAGGAGAACTTACATTCCTTTTTCATCAAACTGGTCATGGGCCTGGAGATCTTCGAGAAATCCTTCACAAACCTTCGATAATACCCTGCCAACCCCAAGAAACTCCTAACATCCGACACACTTTTCGGGGTTGGCCATTCACTTACAGCTTTGATCTTAGCCGGATCCACAGAAACTCCTTCTCTAGTAATCACATGTCCAAGAAAGGAAACTTCCTCCAGCCAAAATTCACACTTGGATAATTTAGCATACAGTTGATGTTCCCTTAACAACAGTAGCACTTGTCTCAAATGACCTTCATGTTCTGCACTATTCCTCGAGTAAATCAAAATATCATCTATGAATACCACCACGAACTTATCCAAGTATGGCCTAAAAATCCGGTGCATTAAATCCATGAAAACTGCTGGTGCATTGGTTAAACCAAATGGCATAACTGTGAACTCATAGTGACCATATCGTGTCCTGAAGGCACTCTTGGGAATATCCTGATCTGCAATTCTCAACTGATGGTAGCCTGACCTCAAGTCTATCTTAGAAAATACTCCTGCACCTCTCAACTGGTCAAATAGGTCATCAATCCTTGGGAGCGGGTACTTATTCTTTACCGTTACGTTATTCAATTCTCGGTAATCAATGCACAACCTCAAAGTGCCATCCTTCTTCTTAACAAACAAAACCGGAGCTCCCCATGGTGAGGAACTCGGTCGAATGTAACCCTTCTCCAACAATTCATCCAACTGGAGCTTCAACTCCTTCATCTCGGCTGGAGCCATTCTATATGGTGCTTTTGAAATCGGTCCGGTGCCTGGCATCAAATCAATGGTGAATTCTACATCCCTGACCGGTGGCATGCCGGGTATTTCGTCTGGAAATACATCGGGAAACTCCTTTACGACTGGAATGTTTGCATCCTCCCTCTCTTCTTTATTCCCTAATTCTTGGAGACTACACATGTACAAAGGGTAACCCTTCTTGACACACTTTTGAAGCTGCAAGGCAGAAATGATTCTTAATCCTGAACTTTTGTTCTCCTTTCTATATGTTACTCTGGTCTTTGTTGGGTTGTACAAGGTAACCTTTTGGGCCGAGCAATCAATCTGGGCTTTATACTTGCCCAACCAATCCATCCCCAAAATGACATCCAGATCTTTCAAGTCAAAACTGATCAAGTCTGACGGAAATTCTATCCCAGAAATAGAAAGCGGTACCCCCCTATAAAGCTTAGAACAATTCCTTACTTCTCCAGATGGAATGGAGATGTCTAGAGAGACTGACTCAGGACTTTCTAGTTTAAGACTCTCTATTACAGTTTCAGAAATAAAAGAATGGGATGCCCCTGAATCAAATAAAACTTTCACAGATAAAGAACATATAAAGAAAGTTCCTATTACCACATTATGAGAAGCTTCAGCCTCACGACTGCTCATCACGAATACACGACCTTTGGAGGTATTGCCCGGATTGCTGCCGGGCTCTGTCCTGGTTGTAGGTCCACTGGGTTGTGGTGGCTTAGTAGGAAAGCTAGACTCTTTTACTCTCCCTGCCTTAACATCAGCCTCCTTCTTGTAGCACTCAAACTCACGGTGACCTAGTTTTTGGCAGTAGCGACAAGTCACTTGGTTGCCAGCACAGTCCTTCCCTGGGTGATCCTTCTCACAGCGTTTGCAGATATACTTCCTCTTGGGTCTCTCCCCATCCCTTTGGTTTCCATCCCTCCTGAAGTTGGTTGGTTGTCCCCCACTTCCTTTCACAAAATGGTTTTTATTGTCTCTCCTCCCACTAAAACTTCCATTGGGTTTATGTTTCTTCTCTCCTCCATGATAGAACTCAGAATTTTTCCTCTTCTCTCCTCCAGAATTTTCAATCTCCCTTCCCCTGATTCCATATAAATGGGCTGCCCTCCCGTATACTTCGTCTAGGGTTTCAAATGTGGCTCCTCCCAATTTCCCCTGAAGACCCAAGGTTAGGCCTTGTTCAAATCGTTGGGCCCTTAAGGCCTCTGTAGGTACTACTTCAGGTGTAAACCTCATTAGTTCAATGAATTTGCTATAGTACTCACTAATGCTCATGTTCCCCATCCTAAGGTTGGTGAACTCCATACACTTTTGTTTCCTTAAGTATGCAGGGTAAAACTTAGCCCTTAAAGCTTCCTTTAGATCTACCCACCCAAAACCAGGCCTTTTCATCAAATCATCTTTTCGTTGGCTCCACCATAGGTCAGCTTCTTCCCTTAAGAAGTAAACAGCATTACTAACCCTAAGGTTTTCAGGGCAATGAATGGCATCAAAGAGTTTATCAAACTCTCGGATCCAATTCTCAAGGTTGGCAGGGTCTTCCTTGCCGAGGTAAGTTGGTGGTTTGGTTGCAGCTATCCTCTTGAATACCTCACCAAAAGCATCACTCTCATGGGTTTGGTTATTTTGGTTGGTGACAACTTGGGTCAAATTTTGGGCTATGGAGGTTAGCCTTCTAATAGCGGCATTCATGCTGGTTCCTTTACCTCTCTTTTGGGCCATTCCTGAGTAATAAGGCACAAGACTAAATATTGGAACACGAATCAATCAAAAAAAAATAAAATAAAAAAAATAAAAAATGAAGGAAACTGCAACTATTATTAATTAAACGTAATACTTCTATCATCCTTAGCTATTACATTAATGAAGAAATAAAATTCTTTCCTAATACATCAAAATTGTAATTCCATACATATTATTTTTTTTATTTTTTTTTAAACTGATAAGTAAATAAGAAAACATAACTGCTGAAAATTATTACATGAATAATACCAAGCTACTACTAAAGAAGAGAAACATTATTATCAAAAGCTAACAATCATTCTAGAAGGTGTAAATGATGACTCTAGTTATCTTCAGACTCCTCCATGTCTTCTTCCGGGTCATACTCGGGATCGTTTGGGTCCACAAGTCCTGGATAGTAGAAACCAATTGGTGGGTTTTCTGGAGTACTCACATGATATTCAGGTGATCCAGATCCTGCTGCAGACATGCTAGAGCCCACAGACTCAGAGGTTGCATCCGAAATATGTATGTCAATAATTTCTATCTCTCTGGTTTCCCCCAAGTTCAAGGTAGTGAAGGTCAGCCTTAAAATTCCCTATTGTTCCCAACCATACCCCTTCATGGTAGTGTTTCTCTAAGTTATAAGCATGATTGTCAAGGACTACGTCACCGTATTTATGGATTAATGGTTCATACTTGGGTTGGTGGGGCAAGTGTATTACACATAAAAGTACTATGTAGGCTTCATTTTGTAATAGCATATGGTATTGGTCTTCCCATTCCTCGGCCAACATTGACATATTTTCAACAAATCCTTCGACGGTCTCATTTGGGGTCTTAACCAAAGAAGGGTTAAAATAATGTTCACGCATAAAGTTAAGCATCTGGTCAAAATAAAAATAAATAACTTAACTTAGTAAGCATAACAAATTCTTTCACCAAAAACATGTCTAACTTTTACATAATCCACATAAATTCGATAGCAAAATTGGGCCACTCACAAAATTGGGCCTTAATAACCAAAATTCATCCATAAGTCAAGTGTAATCCACTTATAACATTGGGCCTTAATAACTAATGCACACACATATATTCGAAAAAATATTCGAAAACTCGAAATTTAATTTAATTTCATTTTTATTATTTTCAAAATTTAGTATTGTACTCGATTCATGATATAAGATGATCAAGCCTGATCTCCCAGGTAAGTTACCCACAGCGTCGGGGAGAGCCTTGCCTAGACAGAGATCATACCCATTATAGGCCTCAAAATGAGGACCCGAACATCTTTTTCTCAATCACCTTTCCAAAGAGGAAAATAATTTTATAATAATTTAAATTTTTTTTTTTTAAAGTGCGAAACTCTATTCTATATGCCCTTCCTATGTCTACCCTTTAATTTTTAATTTCAAGATCGTATTTATTTACCTAGGCTTTTAAACTGATACCACTTTGTAACACCCCCAAATCTACCTCTACAAAAATACTTGTATAAAATACTGTAGAGATAGGTATGGGCGTATTACCGCCTTGTGATAACGTACAACTAATTTAAAGTAGCAATTATTAAAATTAATTATGCAGCGGAAAGAAAAATCAACTGTTAATTAATACAAAATAATAAGTGTTTATTCTAAAAAAAAAAATATGAAGTGATAATCCTAATCTAGGTGGTGAAATCCCGTTGCCTCCCAATGCATCAAGTCCACATCTTCTCATCATCACCTACCTACCCATCATAATGATAAGTAGGGCCAAGCCAAAAACAAAAAGGAAGTACGGATTAGCAAAAATGCTAAGTACGAATAAGCACAAGATAAGTAAAGATCATTTTATTCTACAAACATGCTTTTGAGAAACAACATTTATTTCTAATCATAACAAATCTTCGAAATTTCCTTTCCAAAAAGTTCCACGAAAATAAATACCATTGAAATAACTCAATTTAGGAATTCATAATTAATTGCAAATCATGTAGAAAAATTATTTTCCTTTATCCCAAAAATTTCCTCTCCCAAGTGTGCACACCCCCCAAGTTAGTGTCTTTCTGTGTAAAGGCTATCCTTGAGGAAAGACTAGGTCATACAAAGTCCATAGTCTTATCAACCAAATCCACGTAGTGGGATTACAGACTAAAAAAAATAAGCTTATAAAGCTTTGTGGGATTTTTTTTCCAATATAAGTTCAAGATAGTATTGAAATACATATTTCATAAAATTATTTCCAAATAAAAATTCTATTATTGTTGAACAATTATATCCTTAAAAACTTTCCATAAAGTGTCGAATGTGTCATAGAAAATCTTTGACAATTTATTTTGTTACCGAAATAATAAAATACCATAGAGTAAAAATATTATGTTGAAAAAGAATTTCCTAACAATTATTTAATTGCTAAAATATTAAAACACCAAGATAAATAAAAGTGCCAATAAACTTTAACATCATTACATAATATTTCAAATCACCAAATCATGTATACATATAGCACATAAGATTTCAAACACTTTATAAGATATCAAGCTACCTAAACGTACCTTTCGTTTGGATTGGACAACTAAACTCGAAAAACTTAAGGAATTCTACCGAGAGCGTCCTACACAAGATTAATACAACCTTAATTAATATAAGATCACCAAAATGTTTATACTAACAAGGTGAACCCTAAGATGTGCATGACCACTAGTACTTTTAAAACTATAGTATAAGTAATAAGTTTATATAAGTATTAGGATATTAAAAATCATGATATTAGTAGTAGGATTTTTTATAATATAAGTGATAAATATTAAGACTATATGAGTAGTAGGATTTTAAACACTTATAAATATTATTATTATTATTATTCGGATATTATTATTATATTTTTTTTTTATAAAACCGAATTATTCTAATAATTATAATAAAATACTAAAACCCATAAAATTGTAAGAACTTATTATTAGTAGTGAAGTATTATAAAAACTTTATAATCTATAGTTTTTAAGATTAGTTAGTGTTTTAAACAATAATATATAACTTAATAAAATAATTTAATAAAACAAAAGAGGGTCGGAAAACACTTGCCGGTGGTGGTGATGGTGGTTGCCGGAGCTTGAGAAATTTTTTTTTTTTTTTTTTTAATAAGAGAAATGCCGTGAGAATTGGACAAGAAGGAGTAGAGATTTTTTTTTTTTTTGTGTAATTTTGTGTGTGGAAATGGGTTGAATTAGGGGGGTATTTATAGGCTTAAGTATGTAAAAATTTAGGTAATTGAATATATGTAGTTATGGTAAGTTAAATATTATGGTGATTGGTGATCAAATAATTTGATCATGAAATCAAGAGATGGCAAGTAAAATAATTTGTAGAATATTTCATGATCAAATATATTTGTTATGGAAAGTTTTGGAAAAAATGTTTAGTTGTAAATATAAATATATATATATATATATATATATATATTTAGCCAAATCTTCCTAATTGGTCTTAGCCCCCTTGTCCTAGTTGGCCGTGAACTTAGGGCCTTTAGGATTTAATTTTTTTTTTTTTTTTTTTTTTTTTTTTGGGTTTACCTAATTGGTCTATTGGGTTTAGATTATGACTTTTGGGCTACTTAGTTGGCTTATTGGTTTTGGATTAGGATTTCTTTACAAATTCAAGGGAAATAATTGGGCTTAGAAATACTTAATTGGCCTATTTGTTTTACAAATCCAAGATAAGTAGTTGGGCTTAGAAATCCCTTTTTAAATTAAATTCATATCATAAAATTCTAGTTATTTATATGTGAAAATAAGACTTAAAATTTTTATTTATTTTTTTTTTTTTCAAAAATATTTTTAACTTAAAAATATATGCAAATAATATATTCGTAGTATAAAATAGTCTTTTTAATAATCAATAATCGTAGAAAATATGTACCAAAATTGTGGGGTATTACAGCCTACCTTGAGTAGGGCTTATGTATGGGCCTAAGGAGCTTTTCCAAAGCCTAGGGGCTAATGAGCCTTTCCATCTCCCTCGATGGATACCTATATTGAGTAGGGTTTTGGTTGATGAGGTAGAGGGTTTGACCAAAAGTCAAAACCTAATGAAATAACTGTTCATCTCCTAAACTACGTAACTGATGTCGTTTCCAAGCCTAATGAAGTAACTGTTCATCTCCTAAACTCCATAACTGATGTCGTTTTAGTTGGTTTTTTACCATAATGAGGTAAAAACCGTTTCACATTTTTACCTCCTATATATTCATGTTAATCATTTTCCCATAATCACTTTCTCACTCATCAAAAATTTCTCTCTCTAGAAGCTCTCTTGAAGGTGCCTTAAGCTTGTCTAGGCAGCCCAGCAGTAGCATTCGTGTCCAGGTAACTTGTCTTTCTTTTCTTGTGTTTATTTGAATAAGTCTTTGTTAGACATGTCAAGCACTCCACCCCTTCTTCCCTTTGAATGCACTGGGGTCCTTCGGGTCGAGGGCGATGAAGGGATTAACTCTCAAGACATCCCTGAGGCCGTCCCTCTTCCTTCTGACTCGGATGGGTCAGTGTCAGGGGGAGAAGAGGTAGAAACACCTTATCCCTGGGAGCCATCAATAGCCCACCCTAATATTTATCATTCTGTATATGAAAAACGTGTAGGTATCCTTAACATGAACCTCGATGGCCCTTCAACCTCTGGTCAGGAGGAAATGGAGAATATTACTTACCCCAAAATACCACCTGAGAAAGGTCCCAAATACTTCTTCCTTTCCCCCACTCTTAACCATGGTATGAAGTAAGACATACGTTCCTTTGCTGCCCAATGGCAATTTGCTGAGCCTTATGTTATCATTCGACCCATTAACCTCCAAACTGTCCATTCACCTCCTGACGGATGCGTGGCAGTGTACAGGCTTGCCATGGTCAGGGGGCTTAGATTTCCCTTGCATCCATTCATTGTACAACTTCTTTGTGAATATAACCTATCCCTTACCTCGTTGGTGCCCAACTCTTGGGCATCAATCAATTCTTTCATTTGTATATGTAACATGCTAAGGATAACCCCAACCCTTACCCTTTGGAGAAACCTCGTAAAACTTGTTGAAAGCCGTAGTGTAGATCATGGGAAGGGTTGGTATAGTTTTCAAGCCCGGCGTGGCTATAGGTTTGTAAACAATGTGCCTTCCAACCAAGAGGGTTTTAGGCACGAATACTTCTTTGTGTTCAATGGCGGAGGTTGGAGAATACCCAGGGTGGTTGAGGATGAACCCAACTTTTACTTAAACCGCCAAGTACCCAAAATGTCCTCGGAGGAAGCAGTGGTGGCCATCTACTGCGAGCTCGAGGAGAGGGATGACAAGGGGAAAAGAGTGGTGGTTCCCTACAACTGGCTTCCTTCCACAGAGGACTTGAAGATTGACTTCTTCTTGTCTGCATTGGGGTTAAACCCCTCTTATCCTGAGGGTAGGGGCACTTTGACTGTGACTATTAACTTTGCCTTTAAATTTTGCATATGTTAACTCCTTTTTTCTCTTGCAGTCGTTGCCCGCTCGAAACTTGATTCTGCAATGGCCTCCAGAATGACCGCCCAAGCCATCAAAGCTAGGGCCTTAAAGAAGTCGATAGAGGAAGGGAAAGAAAAAATCCCTGAGCCCCCCCAGGTATTATACTTACTATCGTTGCCCCCTTTAGCTTCCTTGTATTGGCTTATTTTTGACTTAATTTTATGTTTTGTAGGACCCCAAGCACAAAAAGAAAACTGCCCCTGTCGTGCCTCGACCAAAGAGGGACAGGGAGGGCAACCCTTTTGTGGCCGAGCACAAGGAGGGTAAGAAAAAGCAAAAGGGAGTGGAGGGGTCTCACTCGGTGCAGCCCACTCCCCCCGAGGGGGAAATATTCGTAAAAGATGCAGACGTTGAGGCTGCACTTGTTTCTGCTGGGAAGGTCATCAGACCTTTCTCTTCGAAGGTGGAGGTTGCTGGGGGCGACCGTCCTTTTGGGGCTATTACCCAAAAGGATCGTAATAAACGTTTGAATAGGGCCTTTAGGGCCATCTATTCTCCGGTTGATGAGGAGTTCATTCTGAACTCGAAGAGGGAGGAGGCCTTCGATGATCTTCATGCGAGCTGGCTGGAGGTAATTCTCGTGACGCTATCTTTTCTCGATTTTGTTTTTTTTTTTTTGTGTATTGTCTAACATTTGTTTTGCAGATGTCGATCCGAATGCACGCTGCATCCAAATATATGTTGAAGGGTGGAGCCTCAGATGTTGGGGCTGAACAGGCCAGGGCTGACTTGGCCAAAGAGCAAGAAGAGCATGCTGCCACCAAGAGATCTTTGGATGCTACAGCTACCCAAGCGAAGTCATTGGAGGAAGAGTTGCAAACAACCAAGGCTGACCTTGAAACGGCCAACGCTTCCATCCAAAACTTAGAGGCCAAGCTGAAAGATGCTGTCTCTCAGCGGGACTCGATCAATAGAGCCAAGAAAAAGGCTGACGAAGATTTTGCAAAGGCTGAGAGGAGCATAAAGAAGCTCCAGAGGTCTCGCGACAAAGCTGTCGAGGCCATGAAGAACAATGAAGAGGCCATTGTCAACCAATGGCTCGACTCTGAGGCAGGGGAAACCTACAAGGCCAATCTCCGCATGAACGGGGCTGCTGAGGGTGCTGGCCTTCTGATTGCTGACACCATGAGCAGGATGAAGAGGGTGCTTGAGGAGAAGTTCCCTGGGGAGTGGGCCTCCATCAAGTCCAGGTACCATGTACTGGAGGAGGAGGATGAGGCCCAAGACAAGGAGGCTTCTCCTGAGGACTTGTAGGGGGAGATAGCCCCAGAGACCAATGTGGAGGTCACCAACCTCGTTTCCTCTCCGAGTTCAAGCGAGGGAGGTGACATGTCCACCGTTGGTAAGGCGAAGGAGGGCCTTGGAGGTGGGCAGCGGCAAGAGCAGCAGGATGAGGACCAACCTTCCAACGATCAGCTTTTAGACGACCTTAACATCTCCATCTAGGCTACATGTTTGATCCTGTATAGTTTTGTTGTTTTTCTTTTTTTTGTACTTAGCATAGGTTGTAACAAATCAAACATTATCAATGAAAGAGAAAATTTTTGACCAACTGTTGGCCTTTTTCTTGCTTTCTTTACAGCTTTCGTTACTGCTTTCTTTATTGTTTTTCATGTTGATATTCCTTGCTCGATCGTGCCCGGCAAGGGCAGCAATTAACACTTGATCATTGCACAAAGTACTAAACTCGATGAACCAACAATCAATTTCAAAGAGTGACAATTAAACATTAAACTCGACCTTGTTAGGGTTTTATCGATAGAAAAAAGATAATGTTTATTCTCAAGAAAACTCCCTGCTAGGGACTTATTGAAAGTAAAAATCCAAACTCGATGCTTATTACAAAGCAAGCCCCTGCTAGGGGCTTTATTAGTGTCTAGTTCATCCAATGAAAAGAAAAGCTAAGTATAAAATTTCCTTAAATGATCAGCATGCCAAGGCCTTGGCAGTGGTTTTCCTTCTTGGTTGACGAGCCTGAATGTCCCTGGCCTTATCATTTCTTGGACTCGATAGGGTCCTTCCCAGTTAGGTCCTAGTTTGCCTCGAAGAGCGGTCTTTCCTGTAGCCTCGACCTTTCTCATTACCCAATCCCCAAGTGTTATCGTTCGAGGCGACACTTTTCGATTGAATTGCCTTGTCATCTTCTGCTTGTAGGCAATGGACTTGAGAAGCGCGTTGCCTCTTGTTTCTGGCAGCAGGTCTAAGTTGATTACCTTTTCTTCTTCGTTCTGATTGTAGTCGTAGAAGGTGATTCTTGGTGAGGGTATTCCTACTTCGACAGGTAATACAGCTTCACTTCCATAAACAAGTGAGAATGGAGTGTTCCCCGTTGCCTCCTTGATAGTGGTCCTGGCTGACCATAGGATTCCTGGAAGTTCATCCACCCAAGACCCCTTGACTGCCTCTATTTTCTTTTTGATGCCTTGCAATATGACCTTGTTAGCTGCTTCGGCTTGGCCGTTTGATTGAGGCCTTGCCACGGACGTAAACCTGGTTTGTATATCAAATTGAGCACAATAGGCCTTGGTTGGACCACTCTCGAATTGCCTGCCATTGTCTGAGACCAACATCCTTGGAATGCCAAATCTGGTTATGATGTTTTTCCAAATGAATTCCTGGATTTGCTTATCAGAGATCTTCGATAGGGGCTCTGCCTCGACCCATTTGGTGAAATAGTCGACTCCTACAATCAGAAATTTCTTCTGCCCCACAGCTGGAGGAAAAGGCCCGAGTAGGTCCATTCCCCATCTGTCAAAAGGTAGGACTGCTTGAACAATTGTTAATGCATTCGATGGTTGCCTTGGGATGGGAGCATGAGTCTGACATTGTACGCACCTCTTAACAAGTTCGATAGCATCTTCCTTGAGGGTAGGCCAATAGTATCCAGCTCGAAGGGCCTTGCCCACGATCGTCCTTGCCCCTTGATGGTTACTGCAACATCCTTCATGAATCTCTCTTAAAATGTAGTCTCCTTCTTCAGGGCTTACACATTTCAAAAGGGGATGTGTGTAGGATAGCTTGTAGAGCTCTCCGTCATGTAACGTGAACCATTTGGATTTTCTTTTGATTTCTTCAGCTTCCTTATCATCCATTGGAAGGGCCCCATGTTTCAGGTAGTGCATGATGGCGTCCTTCCATGTTTCTCCTCGAGCTAGAGTATTGACTTCAGACTCGTTGATGCTCGGTTCTTTCAGGACCTGCCACTGGATGACTCGTGGCTCTTCTCCTTCTGCAGAACTTGCTAGCCTCGATAGGGCATCAGCCTGCTGGTTTACAGATCGAGGGATGTGTTTAATGTCGAAGGATTCCAACTTCGCAGTGAGTGTCTTCAACTTTTGAAGGTACATCTTCATGCTGTCTTCCTTTGCTTCAAACTCTCCTTTAAATTGCCCTACAACCAATTGTGAGTCAGCCTGGGCTCTTACATGCCTTGCTCCAGCAGCTATGCACATCTAAATTCCTAGGATGAGGGCTTCGTACTCTGCCTCATTGTTTGAGGTCGTAAAGCTGAATTTGATGGCATATTCTAGTCTATCGCCGTTGTCAGTCTTGATCAGTATTCCTGCTCCTCCTCCGTTCTGCGTTGCAGATCCATCAGTAGACAACTCCCAAATCTTGGAGCTAGCTGGATCTGAGGAGCTTGGCCTGTTAGTACACTCCACAATGAAATCAGCCAATGCCCGGGCTTTGATGGCTCGACGAGGTTCATACTCTAACCCAAAGTCTGACAATTGGTTTGCCCACTCAGTTATGCGGTTTGAATGATTCTTTCCCTCGATGATCTTTCTTATTGGTTGTCCGGTTAGGACTTTGACTGGATGTGCTTGAAAATATGGCCTCAGCTTTCGACTGGCCATGACCAAGGCAAAGATCAACTTCTCAGTCTCTGTATATCTAAACTCTGCCCCTCGAAACGCATGGCTGATAAAGTAAACCGGGTGTTGTTGTCTCTCTCTTTCAGCGACTAGCACTGCACTCAGGGCATATTCAGATATGGCCAAGTATATATAAATTGTCTCTCCGTGCAGGGGTGAGACAAGCTTTGGAACACCGGCAAGGTATTGTTTGAGCTGTATAAAAGCGTTTTCAGCTTCGTCGTCCCATTTGAACGTTGATCTTTTTAGCACTTGAAAGAAAGCTATGCTCTTATCAGCAGATCGTGATAAGAAATGACCCAACGCCGCCATGCACCCTGTTAATCTTTGGACCTCCTTGACTGTCCTTGGGGATTGCATATTGATGACGGCTTGTATTTTGTCTGGGTTGGCTTCTATGCCCCGTTCATCGACCAGAAAACCAAGACACTTGCCCCCTTTTACTCCAAAAACACATTTCTTGGGGTTAAGCTTCATACCATATCTCCTTAAAGTCGATAGTGTTTCTCTGATGTCTTTAGGGTGGTCTTCTGCTTGCTTGCTCTTGATTATCATATCATCCACATAAACTTCCATATTTCGCCCTATTTGCTCGGCAAAGATGGTATTCACTAGTTTCTGATAGGTTGCTCCAGCATTCTTGAGACCAAAAGGCATCACACGATAGCAGTAGACTCCCTGATTAGTGATGAAGGCAGTGTGAGCTTGGTCCTTTTCTGCCATCGGTATTTGGTGGTAGCCGGCATTGGCGTCCATAAAGCTAAACATTGCATGTCCCGCGGTAGAGTCGACTAGGCTGTCGATTTTTGGTAGAGGATAGTCATCCTTGGGACAGGCCTTATTGAGATCAGTAAAATCAACGCACATTCTCCAAGTGCCATTTTGCTTTTTGACCAACACTACATTGGCCAACCAATCAGAGTATTGGCACTCTTTGATGAAACCATGCTCCAGTAGCTTTTTTACCTCGGCAGCGGCTGCTTTATTTCTTTCTTCGCTTTGCCTACGCAACTTCTGTTTTACTCCTTTGAATCCTTCTTTAATATGTAATTCATGGCGCATTACTGAAGGGTCAATACCGGGCATTTCTGAGACATCAAAAGCGAAGACGTCGCGGAATTCTCTGAGCAACTGAACAATTGACCCCTTCATTGTGGAGTCCATATCAATGCCTGTTTTAACTGTGTGCTCAGGATTGTCATCGATGAGGATTTCTTCATGACCCTCGATAGGTCGAGGTCGAGCGTATTGTTTGCTATCTTCAGCTAGAAATACATCTTCAGAAGGCTCGACTAACTCCTTTCTTTTGTGTCCTACCTCGACCGATGGTGATGCTGTCTTGATGCTGTTGATGTAGCACTGCTTGGCAGTTCTCTGATCACCATACAACTTCCCAACTTCTCCTTTATCTGTCTCATATTGCAACAAGAGCTGATATGTGGAGATGGCAGCTTTTATCTTATTCAGCAGTGGACGTCCAAGTATGATGTTATATGGAAGCTTAACGTCAACGACAGTAAAAGAGACTGGCAAGTTACGTCCTTCACCTTTCTCGCCAAGCCTGACTGGGAGCTTGATGATCCCCAGAGGGAAAATGGGCCCACCTCCGAAGCCAAACAAGGATTTTTCCAATGGGGTTAGATCAACTACCCCATATTTTAGCTGTTGCAAACAATCCAGAGTTATTATATCGGCGGAGCTTCCGCTGTCCACTAGCACTCTCTTCACCCTTGAGTTTGCTACTTTTACCTCGACCACTAGGGGGTCGTTGTGAGGAAAGCAGGTGGGTCGAGGAGGAGATGCGTTGAAAACCATGGTTGGTGCGGATGGGGGTTGCTCGACCCTTCCCTCAGTGATTTGGAATGTCGAATTCCTGAGATCTCTCTTGAGCGCTTTATTCGAGGGGGCTTCTACCGAGAACCCACCTGCGATGACATTGATCAAGTTATCAGTGTCGTTGCTATCAACGCGTTTTTGTTTCTTAGCCCCTTTGTCCTCTGCCATGTAGGGGTTGAGTTTACCCTGATCTGCCAATTTACCCAGTGCTTTCTTCAACTCCCTACACTCCTTTGTAGTATGCCCACACATTCGTGGTGGTATTCACACCAGAGTTTTGGATTTCTCCTATTGATAGAAGTTCGCACCGGGGTTGGTTTTGGGAGGATATTCTGGTCTTTGATATCCAAGAAAATCTCTCTTCTGTTGGCATTGAACCTGGACTCTTCACCCTCATCACGAGTATCCTTTTTTGAGGAAGGCACCCTGCTAGGGCCACCCCTCTAAGATTCTTTTCTTTTGTTATCCTTCTTCTTGTCAGACTTCTCCACCGGGTTATTGATATCGGACGCCTGGACGTATTTGCGTGCCCTGTCCATTGCGTCAGTGTATGAAGATACTTCATTCTCCAGCAAGGAGAACTTGAATTTTCCCCTCTTTAAGCCTGACATGAATGCAGCATAAGCTACCGAATCTTCAACATTCGGTATTTGCAACAATCAGCGTTAAAACGCTTCAGATAATCTCCTAAGAGCTCATGCTCTCCCTGTTGACAAGCCATAAGATGAATGCTCGTCTTACGTTGCTTCCTCCCAGCCACAAAATGGTTGAGGAACATTGTTTCCAGTGCTGCGAAGCTTATCACCGACCCCGATGGAAGATCTGTGAACCAAGTGAAGGCAAGGCCCTTAAGAGTAGTAGGGAAATACCTACACCAGCTTGCTTCACAACTTGTCTGTACCGCCATCTGGGCTTTATAAGCGGCCATGTGTTCAGCGGGATCAGTCACCCCAGAGAAAGGCTCGATGGTGGGAGCTTTTACCTTCCTGGCGTCGGCGGTGTATAACAGTCTCTAGCTGAAGGGCGTTTGGAAGATGACTTCTCCCGCCGGTCGTGCAGGCTCGATGACAGGGGATTGTCTCCTGTCGTGGTCCCGGTTAGGGACTGGAGAGTGGCGTGCCTCTTTATTGCGGGCGGAGACAGCAACCGGTCTCTGATTCCTTGCGGTAGTGTGGTGAGATGTTTCTGGAGATCGTCGAGGCCGACTTTGACTCACATGCGTCCTCTGATTTGTGACTTCCCTGGCTTTTGAGGCTGTTTGTGCCCGACGTGACTCGATGATAGTGCGGGCGTCTTCACGCCTGGAATTGATAATCCCACGTGCATCGCCAGGCCGTGAATCTCTTTGCGACCGTGCCCCTGCTGCCCGGCTAGGGTTTGGGCCCCTGGATGGGCCTGCAGCATGGGATGGAGGCCTCAATTGCCCAATCATGGCAGGTATGCTGTCCCTCAGCTCTTGCAAGCTTTGTTGGAACTTGTTGTTCATGGTTGTCACGATGTCTTGGAAGTCCTTGCGCGAGACCATCTGTTCCTCGCGACGGTGACGATCACTCGCCCTATTGGACGAATTGTCGTCCGTGACATGTGCTTCTCGCCCGTTAGGCGATTCACAGGGATTTTCCTCTGGCTGATTTGATCGAGATGCCCTCGCTCTAGTGTTAGCCATGATTTTTGTTCCTTTCCCCATAGACGGCGCCAATCTGTTCCTGTTTCGGAACTTCTGTTGAGTGGTCAACGATCTTGGGTATATGACGTGTACTCTAGATGCTCCTTGATGAGGCCGTGACCTGCAAAATGAACAGAGATTGCTACCCCAGGGGGTGGAACCCAGGAACGCCCCTCCGATGCTTAAGTCAGATATCGGGAGTAAGGAGTCAGAGTAATATGTTTGTGCGTCTGATATTGCGTACCTGAAAATGTGACAGGACTGATCCTTATATAGGCGTAGATCACCCGGTTAGGGTCAAGCTGAATCGGCTGGGCCGGTGTATATGGGCCGGGCCCATGACACAGAGTGATAACTTAGTCAAAATTGCCAAGTCAGATGACACGTGGTGTCATCCTATTTGCTGTAGAACGTCTGATGTGGACCTAGCCCTTTCAGAACTGGGCCTAGGCTTTGGGCCCACTAATGCGGGTCTAACCACCTGGGTGGGCCCGGAACAGAACTGAATAGAGATGAACTGAACTGAACTGAACCCTTTGATGATCATTTACATTTAGACAAACGTAAATAAAAGTATTCATATGATCAAAAGGATCAACCCTTTAATGAATACTTTTGATCCTTCAAATTGTCTAATTTTATTTACGATGATAATATGATCCCGACGGCCACAGATTCCAACACATTACTCTCACATTAATTACAACCTACTCCGTATATAATAAGTTATATACAATAAATGAATAATTTATACCTCAAAAACAATATTATTTTGTTGCACATTACCTGTTAGCTTGTTACGAAAGCAGTACATAATATCCCATAATTTATCTCTCTTTAATTACCAACCTTCCTCAATGGTAATCTATTGAGGAAAGAGTAAATATATTCCCTTTTAAGAAAGACAATAAAAATGTGATCCATCCTTTCAAAGGCAAATCCTAATTCATTTGTTACATTTGCTTTTCGATCGATTTTTAAATATAAGAAAATAATACATGTGAGACCAAATATTTATGAGGTATTAAATGAAAATCTAACAAAAGAAAAAGATAAAATAAGAGGAGATATTGTAGAAAAATGACTAAACGAAGAATAAGGTTAAAAAAGTTTAAGTAATGACCACCATATAAAAAATGAGAATTCAGCAAGTAAATTGAACATGATAAACCACAAATAAGTTGTGGATTGAACTCTCCACAAACACATTTTGAATATACTCCATTCTCGTAAAAATAAGTCTGCACTTGCTTGGTAATTCAAATTTGCACTTACAGATTGTTTGGATAAAAAACTTTAGAACGACAGGAAGGGGAAGGGAGGGAAAAGAAGAGGAGGTGAAAAGAAAACAAATTCCCTCATTTGGATAACATAGAAAATGAAGAGTGACTTACAGCTTCACGCTACAATGCTTGTGCTTTCAAAATAAATTTCCATCCAATCCCCTCACCTCCCAGTTTTGCTATCCAAACAAAAAAAATTTCATCCTTTGCCTTCCCTTCCCTTCCTTTCCCTCTATTTCATTCGATCCAAACAAGCTGTTAGTAAATTCAAGTCTACGCTTGGTAGATGCACAACTAAACTTAGTAGTGGGGACACCTGCTTTTCAATTTGTCTTATGCAATAAAATAACTATTTTATCACTTGTTTGTGGACTATAAAGGTCAAGAGGATTAGAGGAGTGGCGTAGTGAGTTAGTGGTGCTCACTCCCACCTCGTATCTCCGGAGTGAAAAGTTCAAACTTTGTTACTTGTATTCTCCTTCCCTTGTGCTCAAAGAGCGATTTTTTTACCCGATCCAAAAAAAAAAGAGTTAAGGTTGCCAAAAAAAAGTGTTTAGAATATCAAGAATAATCCCCATGAAATCACTAAAATGCTATATTGAGCTTATCAAATTCAAGTTACTTATGCAACCTGTGGGTGTGGCAACAAAATTTAAACACACAATAACAAAAATCCCTTCTCTCTCTCTCTTTTTTTTTTAAAAAAAAAAATTGGTAAAGAAAACCCCTTCTCTAGTTACAAACTTACCATGCATTCACATTCAGCAAGGCTGGCTTTCCATGACTAGCACTGACCTGCATTTTATTGAATTCTGCACATCAGATGTAAACACTAAGCAGTTCATTGTTTTTGTTATTGCACCAGGTGAACTTCTGCATCAAAATAATTTCGCAGCAACATCATACTTCTTGCCAAATTACGATCTGATATGAATATTTGAAAAACAAACACAAATCCATGTTATCATGTATGGTATAATTTTAAAATGCAAGTATAACATTATATGGGTTAGAAGTTAAAAGAAATAAGCATTTTCAGAGGACCAGTATTCTCATATTCTGAATTTCCTTAACAAGGTGACCAACCAAAAAGGGGTGCCTTCTTCATTCATGACCTTTTCTGGATCATCAAATTCAACCAACTCTCCTGCAGTATAAAATTTGAAACTGTTTTTCTAAACTCATCAACATTTTATTCAGGGTTTCACTTGATTAACAACCAAAAGATTTAACATCATCAGGAAGGAATAATGAGGCAGAAAGGCATCAAACCGGAGTAGATTACTTACCTCCCAAACCTCCCGAGTGCTACAAGCAAAACAATGTGCTATGTAATGGACTGACCAGACTTACTGAAATACACAGAACAATATAGAAAACAGAGAAGATAAATGGCAGCAAGATAAGAGATATTATTGGTGCATATCTGATATATATGCATATCAGCTACAAGACAAACACAATTACCATTTTTCTTTGGAAAAAGAAAAAAAAAATGTTTGGTTGATGAGAAAAGGTTGATTGCAGTAGCACTTTAGGTTGCAAGTCTCTATAGTGAAGTCAGAACACTCCAAAGTTTCCTGACAAATTTCTAGATAATATTCATCACTACCCTTTTCTTACTAAGGTATATTTATAGATAACTTTAACCTAAGAAACTCTAGAAACTTCTACTAACTCCTAGTATCTAAATTATTATAAAATACCTAAAATACCAAACTTCACTATATATGAGTTCGTTACACGGATCACAGGTAAGCTTTCACTAGGCTCCTTGTTTCCATCTTTCCAATTCATTGTTTTTTATTTGCATTATTTTTGCTTCATTTGGTGCAACTCCTTTGAAAAGAACATCATTTCTGTGGATCCATATAGCCCATACAGTAAGGATAAGATGAATATTCTGGTTGGGAAGATCTGTAAAATTTATCTCGAAGTAGTAGAGCCAAAATTTTGAACCAATCCTTGAAACACAATCTAGGGTTAGCTTATGGACATATGCCAAGATTGTTGGTTCTCCACACCTTTATTGCAAAGGGGCATTTGAGGAATAGATGATCAATTGACTCCCTATGATGGCAAAATAAACACCTATCAGGAACAGGGATAGTGGGATATCCCTTCTATTGAGGTTATCTTTGGTAGGTAGAATTTCATGGAGACTTCTCCAACAAAACCACCTAAGCCTTTCCAAAATCTGTTGCTTCCAGAAAATTTTCTAGAAACTAGTGCTGCCAGATGGAATGGTGTCCTTTACTTGAGCCTTCTGAAGCCAGTGGTAGCCTGACTTTACTCTATATTGCCCATTTCTATTAGGAATCCAAATCTCCTCATCTTCCACTGACTCTCTAGGGATGTATGTTGCTAGGATGGAATGAGCATCTTGATGATTAAAATGTTTCCAAACTAGTCTAGCATTCCATTCCAACTTGTTACCTTTCAGAAGATCACTAACAAAAGTAGGTCTCTGTGGAGGGTTGTTCTCTCTATGGCTCTTGAACTTCAATTTTTGTTCCCTACCCAGGTGTCTTCAATTATCCTTGTTCTTCCATTTCCCAATCTTCTTGCCAAGCCCTCTTTGAAGTGCCTAGCTGAGTTTAAGAGGCTTTTGGCAGCCCAACTGGGATTTGAGGAGTTGGTTGGTTTTTGATGCTAATAAGTTTGGCTGGGTTTTTAAACGTCAGGCTTGTTTGAACTTGAATTTGTCTGAACTAAACTACTAAATCCTAGAATCAGCAGGAACTGAAATTAACTGAATTTGTCTGCACTTAACTGAAGTTTTAGAAATTAACAATATGTTTGGATAGAGGGAAATTGGAGGTAAAGGGAAAGAAGAGAAAGGAAGGATCCATGTTCCCTTGTTTGAATATCACATGAGGCAGAGAAGGGAAGAGAAATGAAAGGATTGATTTTCCCTCGCTCTTTAATAAACCAAATCCTTCCCATCTTCGAGGGATTTGGAGGGAAAATGAAACCTCATTTTCTCCCTCCCCTTCCTTTCCCTCTTCTTCCCTCCCCTCGCTCTCTTTTCCTCCACCATTGCTATCCAAACATAGTGTAAGTCTAAAAGGACAGGACTTTATGAGCAATATGCATGTATTGCTCTCGTCTTTCCATGGATACCATCACAAGTGCAAGATCAAACTGGAAACTGGCTTTTAGCAAAGGTGAAATTACAAAATGATAAAATTGTACATCAAGCTACTTTCACTAACAAAGATAAAGATTATGCATGGATGGCTTATGACTGGACATATGGTTAAACTTACTTTAAAGTATGATCTGTTTTCCCTACTACTACAATTTAATAGGCATTATCTTGTCATCTCAAATACAGCAATACTGTTTTCTTCAAGCTTCAATATTAAAGGAGCATAGATTCCTCCCTCTCAGTCCCCTTCCTTCTCTCCCAACCTATTTCCCAAACAAGGAGATTTGTTCTCCTTTCCCCCCCCCCACCCTTCCTTTCTCTCTTTCCTTCCATCCAAATAATGCGTAAAAGCTGATCAGCATGGGGTCTGGCCAACTTTGTCAGCAGACGGGACTGCCATTTTCACCTACACTTTCAAGCTGTTTTCTCAGCAGTATGAACCGGTTCTACGTATATTTGTAATTCATTAATGTACATGGCTCAAGAGTCGAGGAAAACTATCTAATTTAAGCCATAGCCACCTCAACACCCCCCCAACCACCACCACCACTCTCTTCAAAAGAAAAAAATGCAACAAACTGCAATAATTATTTCTAATTTGACAGCACAAAACAACTCTGAGTAAATAGGCACAAAAAAGTACAAATTAAACACTAAAACTCTAAAGGTACAGTCATTCATAAATCATACAAAGATCGCACAACTGGTTGCCAGTTTCTGCAATGCGACAAAAAAAAATAAAAAATAAAAATTCCATTACATGATGCAGGAGTTTCCCACAAGTCAAATCTAAAGATTCTAAGCTAGCTGAGATACAATACAATTCAATTGCAACAATAAAATACATGGCTCCAAAATCATAGGCTAGGACATGCAGAGGATCACAAACAAAGGACTATAAGGCTATGTTCTTTTGGACTAAGTTAATCTAAACTGAACTGAGCTTAACTGAATTAAACTAGATCCTAGAATCAGCAGCAGCTAAATTGAAATTTCAAAAAAATTAAATCCAAAAGAACAGCTGCAACACACAGATTTATTAGTTCTTACCTTGTTCTCATGCTGCTCTGTTTGAGTGCAACGTAAACAACCCCTCTGCTCCACCAGGCCTCATAGTTGAATATTGGAAGATGTCCACAACTAAGAATAGTTCTCAGAAGATGTCCATACAACACAGTAGCCATAAATCTTCGAAATTAGCTGCTTAGATACATTTCTTTACCTCACTAATAGCTTTGTCGCTTTCCCATCACCACTATAGTATTCATTTTCCCTTTATTGCAAATTTTCAGACAGAGAATAACAGATTCTAAGGACTGACAGTATCACATAGTTAGCTTCACGAGCAGCACTGACCATTGTAAAATGTTCTCCAAAGGCAAGCATGCACTGCAAACTGGTATTCATGATCCACAGAGTGCTTTAAGAGGAAAAGGGTATCCTCCAAGGAGGAAATGCAATTAGCAAGGCATCGATATCCATCTTTCCTTTATACTTTGGAGTATATGGTTTCCACCAAATCTAACTTTTCCTATAAAACTTATGGTAATGAATGAAGTACTCCTTTTATTTTTTTATTAATCTACAGACGTCACATCTCTGTGCTTGCCGAAACAAGTTTTTAAATATTAATGAATCTCATCATGTATTTGTAAAAATTATATAAAATAAACATTGAGACTAATCCAATAAAACCCCACAGTTAAGGACGAGGCTCAGATGAGGAAAGGCAATAAAAAAAAGCTTGGAAAATAGAGTATTTTAATACTATTCTCAAGATGGATAAATTACACATGACACAAGTACACGAGTATGTTTTTCCTTGCACATAAATCATAAACAATGGTTAAAGTAAACTTTTGTGAATGGTGTCAGAAGTCAAACTGTGTAAACTAGATAAAAACGGAAGGGAGTATTATATTTATAGGGTAAAATAGTAGCAACCTGGTGAGCTCTGGGAAAAGTATCAAAACTAATACATACAAATCACAGTGGTAAAATGACAAGGGAAATTCAATCCAATTTCATAACAAATATTTGTATTGATTGATTTCAAAAGACATGCTCTTATTAGCATTAGTTCCCACTACCATTTCTAATAAGCTAAAACAATACTGTAACAAATTCCTATGCCTAAAAAGGGATGATAATTGGGGGCACAAAATCCCAGTTTCAAATTGGAAACAACAGAAATACAAGATAAGATAATACAGGGAAAGGGAAAAACCATAGCTTAGTGAAGGGCAGCAGCAACATTCGAGCTACTTTTACGTGCAAGCTTTGACCACTCCGTGTGGAAAGAACCAGGACGATCAATCCTCTCATAGGTATGAGCTCCAAAGTAGTCCCTTTGAGCTTGAACCAGGTTAGCCGGAAGCCGGGCCCGCCTATAAGTATCAAAGTAAGCAAGACTCGTGCACATTCCTGGTGTACTTATCCCTGCAGAAATTGCCAAACCCACAACCCTCCTCCAAGCTGCTTGCCTCTGTACCATCTCTTTTGCAAACTCAGGATCAACAACTAAACTGGCTAAGTTGGGATTTCTTTGATATGCTTGCTTAATCCTGTCCAAGAAAACAGCCCTAATAATACACCCACCTTTCCAAATCCTTGCCAACTCTCCAAAATTCAAACCCCAACCTTGCTCTGAACTCTTTGCCCTCAACAAATTCATCCCTTGAGCATAACTACAGATCTTTGAAGCATATAAAGCTTGCCTCACGTCATCAACCAACCTTTTCTTATCAATCCCACTTCGAACAGCACTAACCTCCTCTTTCATCCCAGCAGCCTCCAACACATTAGCCGCACTCTCTCTTTCCTCCTTCAACCCACTTAGGTACCTGCAGAGCAATGTGATACCATTTTGATGAGGCAACAAAGTAAATTGCTAATAACACACTATAACATCCATAATCCTTCTAAATTAATGTTAATAGTTGGGCGTTGTTCATCGCAATACAGACTAAACATATAGTAATATTGAAAATGGATTAATAAGTTACCTGCAATCCAAAGAAGCAGCAATAGTAGGAGCAGCAACAGAGAGTTCAGCAGCTTGTTGAACAGTCCATTTTCCAGTACCTTTCATGCCAGTCTTATCCAAGATCTTATCAACCAAACCCCCATGATCCATCTCATCCTGAACCTTAAAAATATCAGCAGTAATCTCAACCAAAAAACTCTCAAGCTCACCGGAATTCCACTCATCAAAAATCGCAGCTAATTCCTCATTACTCAACCCCCCAACATTCTTCAACACATCATAGGCCTCCGAAATGAGCTGCATATCCCCATACTCAATCCCGTTATGCACCATCTTAACGAAATTACCAGACCCCCCTTCACCGATATAAGTAACACAAGGACCGTCATCGACCTGAGCAGCAACCTTCTTGAGTATCTTCTCCACATTATGATACGCATCTATATCGCCACCTGGCATAAGTGACGGACCATAGCGGGCCCCATCCTCGCCGCCAGAAACGCCCATTCCAAGGTAGAGAAGACCGTTGGAGTGCGCATCGGAGAGCCGACGTTCGGTGTTTTGGTACCACTCATTTCCTCCATCGATGATGGTGTCGCCAGGCTCCATGAAAGAGGAGAGAGATTGAATGGTTTGGTCAACAGGAGAACCAGCTTTAACAAGGATGATGATGGATCTAGGTCTTTGAATAGAGAGGACGAAATCGCGAGGAGTGTAGTGGCCAAAAAGAGGGAGATCGCCTTCGATATTAGCGCGAGAAACGGCTTCGTCGACTTTGGAAGAGCTGCGGTTGAAGACGGAGATAGGGAAGCCTTTTTCGGCGATGTTTAGGGCCAGGTTTTGGCCCATGACTGCAAGACCTGCTAAACCGATTTGTGATTGTAAGGCAGCCATTGTTGGTGGTTGATGATGAGCTTAGAGGAGATGAGAGGAGAGAGATAAAGGGTTTATGAGAGTTGGTGAGAAGAGAGAAGGCGAAGCGAAGATATAGAGAAATGCGACGGACTCGTCGAGGGAGTGAAGGGGCATTGACCAAGTTGGCGCGAGAGTTAGCTAGTTTTATACTCTTTTTACCTATCCTTGTCACCTAGGTTCAAAAACTCCTAGACCTACAAAAATTGAGTTGAAGCCTTGAAGTAGAGCCGTAAATTTTCGATCCGACCCGACCCGATAAACTCAGTATACCTGACCCGTAAATAGTGAGTTTTGGACAAAAAAATAAAAACTCAAACCCGTTTTAAACCCATTAAACACAATCCGCTCTTAACCCGATCCAACCTGCTTTCAACCCGACCCGACTCGAAAATCATTAAAAATGCATTAAACTTATGATATTATAGGAAAATGTAAGCAAAAACACTTCTTACCATTAAAATTTTGAATGTAAGATAATTTTTATTGGACCACAACATCAATTTTTTGCCATGAATTAACTATTAATAAAGATATTTCATATAATTTGTACATTTTAGAACGCTTAAGGTACATTTTAGTACATATATTGCATTAAAATATGAAAAACTAAAGGGTGTTATAAAACTTCCCAACCCGCTGGGTCAACCCGAACCCGAAGAATTTGGGTTATAAAAAAGCTAATACTGACCCGAACCTGCTAACACACAACCCGTTACAACCTGAACCCGCAACTAGTTTACACCAACCCGACCCGGCCTGTTTGACAGGTCTACTTGAAGGTGAACTTTAAATTGAAAATAAACAATTAAAATTGAACTGAAAAAGGGATTGAAATGAAAATGAATTAACAACACAAGCTAAAAAATGACAATCAAAATTGAATTGAAAGGGAAAAAATTTGGTCCAAAATTGATTTAAACCAGAATTAAACTAAAACGAAAATAAACCAATATGAAACAAAACTAACTTTAACTAAAATCAAGCTCCGTTTACTAAAGTGAAAAATGTTTTCCTTGAAAACGATTTTTCCATTTTACATCGTTTACTTTGGGAGAAAAAATAAAATGTAAAATTTGGGGTGAAAACTCATTTTACACCCTATTTGAAACATTTTCCCCTAAATTTGGGAGTAAAACTATTTTCCGTACAAGTAAACATTGGAAAATTTATATGAAAATGAGTTTTCCGGTGTAAAATATTTTTCATGAAAAATCATTTTACGTTGAAAACGTTTTACAACCAGGTAAACGGACCCTAAATTGAAACTCGTTTGACCTCAAAGTTGTCATTAAAACTCATCCGAGTTTAGGACCAACTCGCCTAAGTTTCACTCTAACTTGCCTAAGTTTCCTACACTAATAACATCCCAACTTCGAAAGGCTATAACTTTCTAGTTACTTAGCGGAATTGAGCATTTGAGCATATGACCTATCGCTGGAAAGTTATTGAAGTCTACTTTCTCATGCAATTAGAATTGCATCAATCCGATTATTACGTCAAAAGTTATGTTTAGATTAGTGGACAAGGTTCTTTTTCCCTTTTTACTCCAATAAACTTAGCTGAATTGAATTGAAAAATGAAAATATAAATTACAGTAAAAGTGAAAATTATGAACACTGTCAAAAGTACAACATTTGTAATAATTCAGTTAAAGTGGGAAGTATAATTTGTTCTTATGGTTCCATATACTTATAAAGTACTACACATGCCCATGTATGCCTGCCAAATTTCGGTCTTTATTACTGTTCAGTTTTTAAACTTTGACTCTCTTTAATTTGGTCAAATTAAATCTCGTATGATTCGATTCAGCTCAATGTGTGCTTTTTAATTTATAATTTTGATAATTTTTTTATTACAAGTATCTAAAGATATATTTATTTACAGTTATATTTTATAAAAGTCAAGGAACCTGCAATTGTGAAAAGGTTGGAAGATATGACCAAAGAAGGTGATAGCTCTAGGTATAAGTATACATGAACTGATAAGCACGATGGTAAAGTCAGGGTTTTTAGTCAAACTTGATAGAAGTTTGGCTAGCCTAATGCAATTAGAATTAGTGGTATTACTATGCCTTTTTTGGGAAGGCTAGGTTAGCCGAAAGATGGTTATCGGTTCAAGGGGGCGGATTAAATAACTAAATACGGAGTATCATTTTACTTCCTTCAATTAACAAGAGTCACAATAAAAAGGCTAAAGGCCCAGTTTGACAATCGTCTGTTGGCGGGTTTAATTAACTTGTTTGACTGGCTGGAAGTATTGATTTTATGTATTAGCTTTTTAAGTTGGTTGTTTAAGCTAGTTGTTTGGAATAGTGTTTGGTAAACCTAATTGTGATTGTTAGCTGTTTATTAGAGAGTTTGTGGGCCAACAAGCTAAAAGTCAACTAAAAAAGTTTTGGCTTAAAAGCCAGCTTTTCAGCCAACCAAAAAACCAATAACCAAACATTTTTTTAACTGTTTGACCATATTGAAAAGCCAAAAGTCAAAAGTCAACCAAAAAGCTGATTTCCAAACAGGGCCAAAAAGTATTACGAAGAAACTAGGGCAGAACTATTAAAGTAACAATTAAAATAAACAAAAAAAAGATAGTAGGGGTGAACCCAAATTGTCCAAGTACCATTAATTAATTAATTATTTCATACAGGTAGATAGTTGGCAACAGAGAGCAAAAGGATTGCGTAGTTAGCGACTCGTTTAAGCCAGGAGTCGTTTGACTAAATTGAGGAATGCAGATTTGGACACTGAACATGGATGGAATGGTGCATCACATGCATAATTGTATGCAACAACTTGTATCATGACTTTATGAGATCTCCAACTTTTTTTTTTAATATGAATTTAGCCGATACACATTTCTAAACAGAAAATATACAAAAATATCACCACTGCGTGTCTGCGTGTGGTGAGATTTGAACCCAAAAAAGTTCAGATTTGACGTTTGAAATACTTAATTAGTATGCTAAGACTCATACCTCATGAGATTTCCAACTTAGAAAACGAAAGCCAAAGCAGTGAAAGACAAGAATACGCTATGTTCGTACATTTGTACATTTTATGGATCCACACACTTTAAAGTAGGCAAAAGCTCATCTACTAACCTTCTGCTTTTTTGTGATAGGAAGATAACAAAAGTTACCATTTCAATTGCTCTTACGAAAACTAATAGGCCTTCTTTGGAAGTTAACTGAGGGCCTGTTTGGTTCACTGATCTAAAATGATATGAAAATGCATAAGTGTGGTATGAATTGTAAACCTGATACCATACTAAAACTCTAAAAGTATACCTTTCAAAAAAAAAAAAACTCCAAAAGTGTTTGGTTTAGTTTAGAGTTTGACACATGAGCGAAGTGAGATGAGATACTTAGGGATCAAATGAAGTATGAGATCTAAGAGACAGAATAGAGTTAGAAACACAAGGGTCATAATTCCAAACAAACATTAAGATGTATGTCATACCATATCATTCCATACCATTATATAAAAATAAAAAAAAGCCAACCAAACACCCCCAACCAATTGTGTTAGTTTGGTTTTAAGTTGTTTGCTTCTGAAAAGCTAGCTATTTCAAAACTTGATTATCAAATTAGTAATATACTCTCTAGAATCTCTTGAAAACCCTTTGTCAACCAAGTCCCATATCTCAGGTTTGTAGGATTTCCTTTTTCCGATGGGTGAACCAAATTTTGGTTATAATAGTAGAAAAACAGAGATTTTTTTAATAAGGAAAGGAAAACCGACTAACCCCTAAAAAAAAAGAAAAGAAAAAGTAGAAAAAGAGAAGACAACCAAAAAAATAGCTGCTCATTAAACTTAATTCCAGAAACCAACTGCTCTGAGAGCAATAAAAAAAACATACATGCAAAGTGGAATTTCATGCTGCAACTCACCAGCAAATGAAGTATTCTTTTATTGCCAATCCATGAACATAAATACAGAAAGATTTGGGAGGAAAAAAAGAGGGGGAAAAAAAAGCTGTAGGTCCATCATGAAACATGGGCCAAATGTTCAGCAGCAATTTAACATTTCATATTCCAACTCATTGCTTAAAGTCTTCTGAGACTATCCAAACTTACAAACGCTGAAGAAGGAAACCAGCTTTTCATCTGAAGCTGTAACTTATTTGATTGACAGACCATAAACAGGAAAATAAACAAATTCAATATGTCCGACTTAATGTATAATCAACAGTACATTAAAACCCTCATGTACTTACTAATAGACATATACTGTCACTTGAATGGATAAATAGAATTTGTACTAATCTCAAAGTGGTGGTGAACAAATCGTTGACTGAGGTCGGGACCATGTCAAAAATCTTAACAGCCTCAGTGACCAGGGCTACAAGTTTCACCTGACCATAGCTCATTAAGCAGCAGCAACCCCAAAGAGCTGCTTGCGGATCTGCAACAAGTATTTTTACAGATGAGTAGGAAGAATATCCATCAAATGCTGACCTTTTGTGCTAATGAATTTGTATCACAACAGAAATATTAAGGGTGTGTTCTCTTCGTCTTATTTTTCTTATATGATCTGATAAGATCTGAAAATGTATGAGAATTTAAACTTATATTATGAGATCTGATGTGATATAAGTTGAAGTGAATACACCCTAAGAAAGAAAATCCAGAAATCAAGTAACAGGAATATTACTCTGAACGGAGAAAATTTTTGCATCATAGTTGCGAATAGTGACAAAATAGTTTTCGATCCAGATATAATAATAATAATAAATATTAGGAATAATTACATTAATAGGTACCAACTATTGCACTTTTTAATTTTATAGGTACCTAACTTTTGATTATTCACCAGCAGTACGAACTATTACATAAAGTTGCAATGATAGGTATATAACCTAAATATTGTTGCAACTTATAAATCATCCATACCTATTTATATGTCATCCATACCTGTCGTTGCAACTTTATGTAATAGTTCGTGCTGCTAGTGAATAATCAAAAGTTGGTATCTATAAAATAAAAAGTGCAATAGTTGGTACCTATTAATTTAATTATTCCTAAATATTATTCACTTGAAAATGTCTGTCTGGTTTCTAGGTTTATTTTGCATATTTTAAATTTGTCATATTCATAGCTGATTCAAAGTTTGAAGACTTTGAACAAAATCAATTCATCAGAAATAACTTGGAAAATTTATTTAAGATTCATTTAAAAAAGATATGATTTTGGTAAAATATTTCAACAATGATTTGTCGGCAAGTGTTTAATGAGATAATGTCTACCATTTTAGTACGTCAATGACGTAAATCATAAGCCCACAGGCCTTTTTTTTAATCCCAAAAAATTAAAAATACACAAAAGTTGAAGTAAAATGAACACCACTGCTTCACAAACCTAAGAATATGTTTATCAAAGTTTGGTATTGAAGATTTGCAACCCAATGAGATTGAAAGTGAAAGAATAAATCACCTGAGGAAGCTTCTTCCTGTATGCAACTTCCAATCTTGCATCAAGAGTGTTTTCACACACTATTTTTCCATCTCGAGAGGCTGCAACAATGCCTCCAGCGCTAGAAACAACATGTAAAATGCAACACACATGCAATTACACCACTTATAGTTCACAAGAACCAGGAGATATTAAAATTTTAAAAGGGATTAAAATTAAACTTAAATGTAACCACATACAGATCCAAGTCAATTTAAACCAATTTAAAATGGTAAACTAAAAAGACACCTACCAAGAAAGACCATGGCCATCATTATGCCCAGGACCTGATGGGAGATGGATGCTGTCAACAACGACCTCAGGAGAATGAACACCGGCTTTCTCAGCATATTCTTCCTTAGCTGACTCAAGAACATGCTCCACCACGTGCAAATCACCCTTTCGGCAGCGCAACAAGACACAGGGTTCTTTTAATCGAAGCAAACTCTGTCAACAACAGAAAGGAATATTTACATGTAGACATAGCCTAATATCCCAAGTCCAAACACTTCCAATAAGAGCTAGAAACAACTACAACAGAAAAGCTGAAAATCACAAGACATTATCATTGTACTCATGTACTGCAAAATGTCACCAAGTTGAAATAAGGAGTAATCTACATAATATCAAGTACCAAGTTGATATACTTGAAAAATGGAAATAACTGCTCTGCTGATTAAATTTCACCAATTAATTCTGACAAGCAATATACATATAGCATCAGGCAAAAAAAAATCCATGTAAAAATGTTTGAAAACTGAAGGTAAAACATGCGATATTGCATCACAAGTCAATAATGACTAGTACCAAGAAAGAAAATGCTAAAGTAGACGGCTAATATACACGATTAATCTTGATAGCATCTAACCTGAACAATAAGCTCTTTCAAAAGCTTCCTATATTGATGATGATCGCCACTGACACGCACCAACTCCTTGGATGCTTCTTCTCTCATGGAGTTAACTAAATCATCCTGAGCTTGAAGGACCTTGATCCTAGATGCATTGAGCTGCATGGAATACTCTCTGCAGAAAGACACAAAACAAAAGGTGTTAATTTCCTGAAACAGCACTTCTTCAATAACACTTACTTTAGTCTGCCATATGCAATAAATCCCTCTCCCCATCCCCCCTTTCCTTGTCATACATCTAAGACAAGGCAAGATGTACATTCTATCACACACATACAAAAACAGCTACCTTTTGCTTCTAGATCATATAAAGATAACTTCATACTTTCAATATGAATACCTACCCACCTCTCCTCCCCCCCCCCCCAAAAGAAAAAAACACCTATAAAAAACACACAGGGAGACATTTTAAAAAAAATAATAAGACTTGAACTAAGCACTATCAAAAAAAGGATTGCTGTAAGGAGAAATTAATATTTCGATAAAGGCAAGAGGCAGATCTTATGCCTGTATACTATGTCAAATTTTCAACTAATTGATTGTCAACATCTGCAAATATTATACTACTAAAAAACAAACTTAAATTGGAAATCACAACACATGCACTGATGTACTAATTGAATAGATGTAGTGATGTACAAAACCAGGCCCATGGTATTAAATCAAGCCCGCACCATTGCATCGTGACCGCATTGTAAAGCTTTTTGAGCTTATCACAACCGATACTAGGCCGCAACAGCCGCGAACCAGTCGCATTGCCCACGAATGTGATTCCGCGACCGTTACCGCGATCGCGACCGAAACCGAGATTTAAAACCATGATGGTATGTTAAACATAGCAAATAAGTGTTTAACTCCAGTTTTTATCAGTTTGTCAAATGACCAATCTCTAACTTGACTGATTCCTATAATTCCCTCACCCATCAAAATACACATTGAAGCCAGTAAAATGTAAATTATCAATAGATACTGCAATGACAAAAAAATAAACAACAGAAGGTCATCAAAATCTTATATAGTCAACCAGATTATAGTCACAAACATCTGAAAGCTGCTCAAATCTCAAACCTACGAAGATCTCACAGGTTCCTGAATAGACATCATAATTAACATAATATTCAAGTTCAGAAAAAAATGTGAGTCAGACATTAATCTAGAACCCGATTCATATGATGATTCAAGTATTCAAGATCATGGTTCAATGTATAGGTTGTAAAAAATAAGAAACAAGCAACATCAAACAAGAGGCTATTTCATAATACAGCAGCTTCAGCCATTTACCTGAGCAAAAAAATCAGTCATCAGGCAGAAATTGAATACAAAGAACTGCGTTCATTACTAATCCGTAGTCAATTATGCATTTAAAGGCATACATTAGAGTTATAACACATATCTATCATCGATCATAGTCAATGTTTTCAATCAAATATAGCACAAACTCAACTACTCAATGACTACATGAAATTTAAGAACGAAGTCAACAATTTAACGGAAGCGAACAAATAATCAGCAGAGAAATTACATTTTCCGGCGAATTTCAACTTGCTTCGCCTTACGCTCGTACTCTTGCTTGATCTTCTTCTTCTCCGCTTCAACTAACTGCAACTTCTCAATGTTGAACTCCTACAAAACCAAAATTAAAAGTCATCCGAATCAACTACTCCAAACAAAATCAAACTCAAAACCGAATACATTAAAAAAAAAAAAATCAATACGAAAGATTCCTCAATTCAAAATCAAAATCAACGATAAATCAAACAATAGAGAATACAAAAGGCGAGATTTACTTCTTCAGCAGCAACAGAGATCTCGTTGGCCTTTTCTTCCGCTTCTTGGCGGATGAATCTGACCATCTGCTGGATCTGCTTTTGAACATCGGTGTCATTCATCTTTGGATCTGTTGAAAAACTTTCCTCCTTCTGTCCTCTGAATTGATTCTGAGTAGACGATTGGGTGAGAGAAAATTGGAGATGAGTTTGGTTTTTCAAGTATTGATTGATTGATGGATGAATGAACGAGGGAGAGAGCAGAAACTAAAACCTTCTCTCTGGTAATAATTGGCGAGAGTTTCTGAGTGATGACAAAAATAAGGGTGATAATAGAAACAAAAACGAAACGGGGAAATAAAAAAGAAAAAGAAAAAAAGGGACGTATTTTTTATTAGGGTGAGCTGGCATGTGAAGGATTATTCACGAGGTGTTTCTGTTGCTGTCTGATGAGAGTTGGACCGGCCCGGGCCGGGCCGGGTCGGCACGAGGGTCAAGCGGCATGACACAATTTTGGCCCGGTCCGGCACAAAGGTGCGACTGGTGGGCCGTAGGCCATCTATGAAATTTCAAAATTTTGGATCGAATTCGACACAAAAATGATGAGTCGGCTTGTACGTTAACACGTTTATTTCGGTTATAATTTCGTACGGAGTAATATACTTCTTCTGTTAAAATTAAAAAAAACGCAACAATTGAGGAGGCATGGGCTTCTAGACAATTTTTTGTTGTGAGAGTAAAAAACGAATACAGATAGAAAATGGTTTATGTGATAATGTGAGATAAAGGTGGCCAATGGGCTGGGTTGGCCCGGCCCGGCCCGGAACCCGCCCGGTTTTTGGCCCGGCTGGGTCGGCCCGCTCCAACCCGTAACTGGCCCGGCCCGGCCCGGTCCCCAGGCGGGCTGGTTATGGGTTGTGGTTTACAAACCCAGCCCGTAGCCCAGCCCGCCCG
Organism: Salicornia ramosissima; assembly: GCA_951394345.1. NCBI lineage: Eukaryota > Viridiplantae > Streptophyta > Magnoliopsida > Caryophyllales > Amaranthaceae > Salicornia > Salicornia ramosissima. The sequence goes on along the minus strand of OX596238.1, from coordinate 8,344,623 downwards.
TAACCCAGCCCAACCCATAACCCAGCCCGGACCCAGCCCAACCCGTGACCCAGCCCGACCCAGACCCAGCCCGTGACCCAGCCCGGCCCGTGACCCGGCCCGCCCGTAACCCAGCCCGCCTAAAAACCCGGCCCGCCCGTACGGGTTACTAGCCGTTACTCACTAACGGCTACCTGCAGCTTTTTTTTTTTTTTTTAAATTTCACCCCCTTCCTATAAATACCCCTTAATTTACACCCAAAATCCTCACAACTCTCAATCTCTCATTCTCTCAACTCTCAATCTCTCATTCTCTCAACTCTTAATCTCTCAATCTCTCATTCTCTTCTTAATTCTAAATTTCTAACTTTCATATTTTCAATTATCTATTTATCTTGTTTAGTTTTTGTACAATTTTAAATAAAAAAAACTTCTACTATTTTCTTAATTCTAAAAAAAACTTATATTTACATTAATATATTCAAAGAAAAAAATGGCTTCAAGAGGTGGTGGCCATGGTGGAGCTAGTGGTAGTGGTGGTCGTGGTGGTGGTGGAAATGAATATGATTATCAAAATACGGATGAATCTATTCAGAACTTGGAAAACGACGCAGATTTTGTGGATCCTTTGTCACAACAATCGAGGCATTCGTTTTCCACAATGGGCCCTCCTCCTCCCCGACCCCCCCGAAGTAATGTTATGCATTTTATTATTTTTACTATTTTATGTTAAAAATTGAATATGTAACATGATTTTAATATATGTTATGAAATAAGAATTTATAGAATAATTCAATAATTATATATGTGATACATGATTTTAAATTTTTAATATATGCTAGGAATTAGGAAATAAGAATTTATATTATATTTATTAATTTATATATGTGATACATGAATAATGAATTTAATATATGCTAGGAAATCAAATTATATATGTGAATAATGTGATTAATGATTTTAATATATGACTATATGTTAAGATTTAAAATTATATATGAACTTTCCAGTTTAATCATAAGGTTACAATCTGATTGGTTAGTTGGCTTAAACAGAAGCCCGGGATCTGTCTAGGCAAGATTTGGTATTTAAGTTGACCATTGTGTCGCACCTCTCTTACCTGGGATTCTATCCAGTCAGCATTCGTTTCCAATTATGATTTACACTTGGAAATTAGTAGTTTAGTACGCATAAAAAAATAATAGGATTATAGATTAGGGTGATTATAAATATGAAATATAATAATATAAAAAGATGTATATTAATTATGATTTATAAGAAATAAATAATGTGATATTGATAACTTTAAATTTTAAATTAAGGTGAAGATGATTCTGGGCCATCGACCCAGGGCAACACTGGTCGTAAAGGGTCATGGGTCTGGCCATACTACGATAAAACAGAAACCAATGAGCGTAATAAATTTATAGCTATTTGTAAAGTTTGTCGGGATGTCAATAAGACAAAAAACCCCAAACAATACAAATGGCAAAAAAGCGATGGAACCGGAACATTAGCACGACACCTTTCACGAGATCATAAATTGGGGCCGGAAGGCGCAGATTCAAGCGATGGAACCACCCAAACTCAGCTACACGGGTATGCTTCTGACATGCCCGGCGCAGGTATGCCTTTTGTTTTTACTACAGATAATTTGTGTAGTTACTTAGGTGATTATGTTATTAATACGGAAAAACCTTTTAATTTTGCGGAAGACCCCGAATACGAATTATTAAATAGAATGGCTTTACAACCTGCATATAGAAGAGTCCCTAGGAATTCACTTAAGCGTAAAACTCAACAACAATACTTTGAACGTAGAGCTTATATGATTGAATCGTTTCGAACATATGACGGTCGTTTTAGTTTGACTAGTGATACATGGAGTTCTACAATTGGAGAACCATTTATATGTATCACTGCTCATTGGATTGATGAGAACTGGTATTTACAAAAACGTATTATTGCTTTTCAATCAATGGAGGAGAGTCATAGTGGGTATAACATTAAATGTCGTATTACAAATGTTTTAAGAACTTGGCACATTACTAACAAAATTTTTTCTTTATCATTAGACAACGCAAGTGCTAACAAAAGGGCCGTAGATTTCATAAAATCTGATCCTGAGTTACCCTTATTGCTTAACGGTGAGTTATTGCATGTCCGATGTTGTGCACATATTCTTAATTTATGTGTTCAAGAAGGCATGAAAGAATTACAACCTTTGTTAGAACCCAGTAGGAATGTAACTAAGTGGCTTAGAGTTACTCATCGAGTTAAACGTAGGTATAAGGAGTTGTGCGACGAAAAAGGTCTAAGAAAAAGAGTTTGGAGTTGGGATACTCCTACCCGTTGGAATTCAACATATAAAATGTTGAAAGACGCGCTTAGGTATAAGGATGTGTTAACAACAGTATATAATGAAACTTGTACAAATGAAAATGAATTGATTACGAACGATCACTGGAGCGTTGCCAGTGTTATTTGTGAAGTTCTTAGCACTTTTGACAGTGCTACAAACATTTTTTCTCTTATTTATGAGCCTAATATTCACCAAGTTATTTTAGAATGTATCAAAATTGTAAATTCTATTAAAAATGCCGGCGACATTGAAAACATTTCCGACATCTTGTCGCGAATGATGGTCAAATGGCACACCTATTTCGGTGAATTTCCTCACATATATGGTATTGCAGCCATATTGGACCCAGGTGTCAAACTTGATGGTTTGACAAATTTATTAAATTTTTATTATCAATGTTTAGAATTTAATTTTGATGTTTATGCTTATGTATTACAGTGTAAATATATTTTAGAACAACTTTATGATCACTACGCATCTATTTACCAACCACAATCGGTTGGAGTTCCTAGGCAATCCAAAAGCAGGTGGGACCCTTTCGTTTCTTCAATTTTGAAGAAACCACGAACAGAATCATCATCATCCGCAGGTGCTACGGGTGGTAATGTTAATGATTATTTATCGTATCAATTTGAAACTAACAGTGATTTCCACATACTTAAATGGTGGAAAAATCATTTTAATGAATTTCCTATCTTAGCTAGAATTGCAAAGGATGTCCTTGCAATTCCAGCTTCAACTGTTGCCTCCGAGTCTGCTTTTAGTGCAGGTAGGAGAGTGTTAGACGAAAAAAGATCCCGTCTTTCTCCAAATAGCATAGAAATGTGCGTTTGCAAGAAGGATTGGGCCCAGGCGGAGAAGAGAACGCAAGGAATGAAGGACGATGAAGACGATGATGAAGATGATCCGTGGATGGTGTTAGATACTTCAGATGAATCGCCCCCCAAAAACTAAAGACTGACGATTCACGAACCACGACATTGAGGTACGTTTAAGAACTACGTGGGCTTTGATTCCTTAATATAGTTAAGGATACGTAGGCATCTTATTTTGCAAAATTAAAATATATGTTTTTATATGTATTTTAATTTTCAAAGTAAGTCCAAGCCCCCCCCCCCACCCAACCCCCTTCCCCCATTAAATTATCTTAATTATCAATTAATTAACTTATTAGTTTTTACTTTTGTAATAAATCATAATATTTAGTTGTTTGAATTTTAATTAACAAGTTAAATATATAATTAACATGTTTTTCACCAACTAATGATTATATATTTACATTTACAAATTTAAAAATCCCAAAAAAAAACCCAAACCCCCTCAAAACCCCCAAACCCTCTTAAACCCCAACAAAACCCCCCACAAAACCCCTAAATCCCCTAAAACCCATGACCCATTGGCCCAATGGGCCCAACCCATGAACCCAACCCACGAACCCAACCCGTGAACCCAACCCACGAACCCAACCCGTGAACCCAACCCACGAACCCAACCCGCAAACCCAACCCGTGAACCCAACTCGTGAACCCAACCCGCGAACCCAACCCGCGAACCCAACCCGTGAACCCAACCCACGAACCCAACCCACGAACGCAACCCACGAACCCACAACCCAGCCCAGCCCAGCCCGGTCCCCAACCCGCCGGGCCGGTTCGTGGGTCGACCCTCTTCTGACCCAGCCCGGCCCACCCAACCCCACCCACGGGCCGGTTCCGGGTCACCCAATCCCGGCCCGGCCCGGTACCCAACCCGGCCCGGCCCGGCCCAGCCCGCCCGTTGGCCATCTTTAATGTGAGAGATAGGAAAAAAAGACACAAAAATAAAAAGATAAAAATTGTTGCATTTATTTAGAAACTCCCTGAAATGGAAACTGTTGCATTTATTTTGAAAGAGATGAAGTATAATAATTTGTATAGGGTACGATAGCAAGACACGAGTCGGCCCAATACGAAACGTAGGTTGTGTCGCGCATGTGCCTTATTTTTATAACTTGGCACAAGTCCAACACAACACAAATTTTTCTTGGCCCATTACAAGCACCACAAGCCGTGACACAAGGCATGTGGACTCACGTAGACCGTCCTGACACTGCCCATGCCCACCTTTACTGATGAGTAAGCCCGTAAGGACTTGATGAGTGGTAAAAAGGTATAGAAGTTACAAGAAGGCCGAGACTACAAAAAGTCCAAAAGCATTGTATTTGGGCGACTGGGCTTAGACGCTTAGTAGGAGTTTGGTTTGGGGCTGAAAGTCAGTCCAAACTCCAAACTTTGTTTTTGGCAACGCAGTCCAAACTACATTACTCTGTAATAATCTCTATTATATAAGCTAAGAGAGCCATGGTGTCTCACTAGAAATGTCTAAAATACCTTTGGATGTTTCCACAATTACAAACTACATAATTAAGGAAAGTTTTTACAATTTTTTATTCTTTTCAATAAAAATAATACAAAATATATAGTTCAAAAAAATAAAATAAAAATATGTAAATTCCTATCTTTTAATTCTCTACAAATAGATACCCATATTGATATATTTTTTTACATAATTTTTTTTTTACCTTTTGATTATAATGGAAATTTGGTAGTAGAGAATAGTGGATCGGATCACTTTTTTTCTTTGTTCATTTTTGATATTTGAAAGAAATTCAATTTGTATATTATTTCTCTATGTTTATACTATCACAAAATGGATGAGAACTCAGATTCAAACCTTATTTTTATGTTGTTTGTTTTACTATTGTAAAACTATTATATATAAAAAATGTTGTCGCACATATAACGTATATAAAAAGCATAATATATATCTCTATTATATAGGCCAACGAAGGAGCTTTGATATCCCCACGAAAATAGTTATATAGCCTTAACATAAAACAATTATGAAAAAATTACCTTATATGTGCTTCAATCAATTAAAAATTAATTCCTTGATTAATTCAATAAAAATGTAACTTTGCCTTTATCACATTCAATTTTAATGTTTTGAAATAATTCAATAATATATCAATTATAAGTTATTTTATTTTATAAAATAAAATATGAATTATTTTATGCAAAAAAATAAAATAAAAATTGTTTTGTATAACTTTGTATTTTTTTAATACAATATCTTATTATAGTTTGACTGACACTATTTAATTGATTGGTATTACTTTATTTATTTATTTAAAAATTCAATCAATACTAAATTTTTAAAATCTTTACATGGTGTCCTCCAAAGTAAAGATTTGATTTTAGTACTAACAGTAAATTACTATTACAACCAGCATAAATGGATGCATAAAGAATAAAAAATGTGTTTTAATTACTATTTTAAAGTAAATCAATGTTTCTTCTATAGCAACATGGATGTTAACTTAGTTACAAACTTTCAATTTGGGTTTGGTTTTTACTATCGAGTAACACTAAGCCCTAAATATCAGCACGCATAGCGTGCACAAAAGGCTAGTTTTAATATATGATATGATCATGTCTAGGTCAATTTTTATAAATAACATTTTAATAATAAAAAATAGGAAATATTGTCAAGAATAAGCTAACATTTGCTTGATTTTCCACAATTAAGCCAACCTTTTGAAAATTCAGACTTAAGCTAACGTTGTTATCATTTAAGCCAAAAACAGCTTAAATGATTATTTAATCTATTAGTTACATGCTGCTTTAGGTTAGTGTTATCATTCAAAGCAAAAACATGTTGAATGATTGTAAAAAGTGATCTAAAACAAAATAAAATAATAAGTTAAATAATCATTTAACCTATTTTTGGCTTAAATGATAACAAAGTTAGCTTAACTCTGATGTTTCAAAAGGTTAACTGAATTGTGGAAGATTTGCCAAAGTTTGGCTTATTTTTGACAATTTTTCCTAAAAAGTATTGATAAATCTCATCGGCGACCGCGTTTTGTCTAATATCACCCGCGCTTTGATAATTTTGCTCATATTCTCTATTTTTCATCTCTCTCACTAATATGGAATTGTAAAATAGTGATCTAAAACAAAATAAAATAAAAAGTTAAATAATCATTTAACCTGTTTTTGGCTTAAATGATAACAAGATTAGCTTAATTCTGAAGTTTCAAAAGGTTAACTGAATTGTGGAAGATCTGCCAAAGTTTGGCTTATTTTTGACAATTTTTCCTAAAAAGTATTGATAAATCTCATCGGCGACCGCATTTTGTCTATATCACTCGCGCTTTGAAAAAATGTCAGACCTACTGCAAGCAACACCGCGAAGGCGCAAAGATAAGTATCGTAATAAAAGAAGGAGAGGGTAGCTAATAAATTCAGCTCCGGTCAAGACGCTTGTTTTAGGCCCCTTGTCTAGGGTAGGAGCTAATTTTTTGGGCGATTACCTAATTTTTAAGACAACACTTACTTTTAGGCCGTAGTCTGCGGTGGATTTGACATTTTCTAATGCGCTTAAGGTAGTCATTAGAGATAATCCGACAAAGTTTGAGTTTCCGGTAAAGTCCAAGTTAAAAAGAGAGCTAAAAAGTTAAAGAGTAAGGGCAGAATTGGTATTGAATCCTCACCACTACTGTGAGAGATAAGCCCTAGGGGCTCCTCGACAACGTAACAAATAATGAGTAATTGAGTATGTAGTCACATGATGCATGATACGTAACGTAGCTCAGTTGGTGATCGAGTACGTTACTCGTGACTCATGAGATCGTGAGATCGACATCTACCACTCTCCCCGGACATTGCCAGCTCGGTTTTCTGTGATAGGAGTCGTGCACTGGGGCACAATATACTTTATCATTTTAAAAAAAAATATATATATTAAAAAAAATGCAAGATACGTTCGTCAAAGAAGTATAAATATGTGTTAAATGGTATGGTACAAGCTTGCACAAAATTAATAACCACACACTTGACTTCTTCCACTTTCATCCATTCGTACCCTCTCAAAAAATATTTTTGAATTCTAACGTACATTTGTAATCACTATTTTTTTAGCTTTTTTTTCCCATTAAAGACACAAAAAAGAATATTATATATATTAAAAAAAAAAATTGGCTTCTTTAACACTTGGGAAAATCGCTTGGAGGTGGGATTAAAGATTCATTTGGTCCTTTGCCATTATCCACCAAGAATGCCATTTTTAACCCCCATGTTGTATGAACCTCCAAGTGGCAGTGAAAGAACCAAGCCCCTGTATTTTACAACCAAGATACAACAACAGTTAGTAATTGGTTACATCTTTAATAATGATTGGTAAATTAATTAATAGAAGGGTTGTATAGTTTGTTACATAGTCACACATATATTTACAAGGGATATATGGAGTATATCTCTCTAATATTATTTATCTACTATAGAAAATGAGGTTTCCATCGCCTTAAAATTATTATTTATCGCTCCAATTTTTTAAGGAAATGACAATATTATTCTTGACTTAAAAATAAAACCATCACAATAATTCTGATTTCTCGGACAATGGCCACGAAAACCACGTCACCTGATCACGATCACCACGATCATGGTGGAAATTTTTTTCCTAAGGTTTGGATGCCCCGACCATGGTTGGGGCATATGGTCCAGACGCCCCCGACCATGGTGGGGGCGCCTGGGTTAGACGCCCCCTCATTTTTTTGATCACCATGATCATTGTGGTGGTGGTATCGTACCGTGGTATCCGGGGTCGTTGTCGCGTCATTCTTTCATTAAAAAAAGGCAGTGAGGCAACCGGACAAAGTTAATTAATTTTGGGACGACGTTTAACAATTCTAGAAAAAGGGGTATTTAAACAACCACATTGGAATTCTGCCTGTAATTTGTTAACAAAATAGTGAAAAAAAGTGAAATACCTGGATTATCGGCTCTAAATCGAATAGCAACCCATCCACCAGACGGTACACCGATGGTGTTCCTTTCAACAGGGTCGACGAGATTAAAATTCTTAGGACCGTTTTTAGGATGATAATTTCCGATACCTTTTCCGACCACAAAGAAATTAAATCCATGCAAATGGAAGGGGTGACTCTCCGGAGCTATCAATGCGGTATCTTGTAGTACCAATTGAACATTTGCATTATAAGGAAGCCTATAAACCCTAGTACCCTTTGTGGTACGTAAATTTGTAACTTGATTGCCTGTATAATTGAACAATGTAGGAGGATTTGCGGGAAAATCATCACTAAACACCCCACTTATATTGGAGTAATGTGCTTGGAGGATAGATATATCTGGCATAGTAAATGTAACATTGTTAATAGCAGCCACAATTCTTGATTGATTAACACAAGTCGAGCAAGGGTTTACTCCTAATCCAACGGTGAAAAATAAAGAGTGGTCAATTTTTTGAGGGACTTTGGCGGGAAATTCTTTTGTGTTAAGAGCTTTAAGGGCGTTGGTGAAGTTATTTGCCACTTGGGTGGCGTTAATTGGCGGTGGGGCGGTGAGGGTTGTCGATAAAATGGTGTTTTTAGATGTAAGGTAACGAACAGTGGCGAAACCAGTCGCATTGTCTACCGGGACAGGCGCGTCCATAAAAGGCGAAACTGCTATCAAGTATTTGCCCATAGCCTTATTGTTAGCTTCGAGGATTACATTGGTGGTTTGGCCTGGTGATATAACGATTGTGTCTGTTTTGAAGGGTTTAACATAGGTTGCGTCAACTTCTACAACTGTGAGTTGATGGCCTGCGATCTTGAAGAAGAGGTCTTCATTAAGAGCAGTATTGATAATGCGGAGCATATATCTCTTCCCCGGTTTTACGTGTAGGTTGAACAACTCTGCATTACACTTGTGTTAATAATAAACAATAAACATATATATTTTTCATCCGTTTCAAAATACATGTGACACTTTCTAAAAACACATAATCTTATATAATTTATCATTTCGAGTTTAACGTGATTAATGGCTTAGTATTTTTAATAAACTATTTTTAATAAAAGGAGAAACAAGGTATTTTAATTGTTCAGTATATCTATGGTGAGACCGTTTCACCTGTACGTGAGACAATGGCTTACGAAGTAAAGATTATGAAAAAACAAAAAAAGTTATTGAATATATATAATAAAAAGTTACCAAGTCATTTTATTGATATATAACTTTTTATATATGCTATATAACTTCCCTAAACTTTGCCTTAACTTTCTTTAATGAGATATTATCGTACGTTGAGAACCATAGACTATCTCATCTAAGACTCAGTGTAACTTGTATTTTGAAACACATCCCAAGTTAAAAATTGTAACAAATATATATTGAAGGAAAAAGTAGTATAGTTTAAGTGAACATTCATGATATTATGATCTTGCACATACCTTTTGAGTTACAACCCTCAATAGGCCTAACAAGTCCATTAATTGTATGAGCATCAGAGACATTAGGAGCCAGTCCAGATTTAAGAGCCTCATTGATCACAGCTTCAACATCTGATTTCCACCATTCACCTGTGAATAGTACATATATTGTAAGCAATGTTGTTAAATAATGTGTATATAACTAAAGAAAAAAAATCTTGTACAAATTAGTATGTCTCTAGCAAGACCGTTTCACAATAGCGAGATCAGGTCTTGCCAAGAAAAGTTACGTTATGAAAAAAAAATCTATAAAAGTTATTGAAAATATATAAAAAGTTATTAAGTAGTATTATACATATGTAACTATTTATATGTTTTCTGTAAGTATTTTTTTTATAAAAAATCTTTAACTTTTCTAAGTGAGACTTGGTTTTACTGTGAAAACGTCTCACCAGAGAATTTGTAAAAAAAAAAATGAAAAGAAAAGAAGATAAAGTTTGTATACTTAAGACAATGATGGATTCTTTATCTGGTTTGGGAAAAGGATAAGGAACACCAAGTTTAGGCAAAATGACAATGGCACCATGGACAGTGGCTCTAAGCCAGAGAATATGAGCATGATAGAAGAGGGTTCCTCTTTGACCCGTTACAGTGAAATTGTAGGTGTAGGTTTGTCCTGGTTGAATTGGGCATTGTGCTATGTATGCCGGTCCATCGGACCATCCTGTTCTTATCTGTCTGATCCCATGCCTGTTCATTTCAAACAATTGGAGTAAAATTATTATTATTACATCACTTAATTAAATCAATTTGTTTTCAGATAAGTTGAATCAGATCTAATTAGGTTTTATAAATTCAATAAGGTTTTATTAATTTCAATCAAGTGTGGTAATAAGATTCAATTGTTCTTAGTATCAAGGCTAATTAGGTCGTTCAATCATGTCCAATAAGTTCTATGAGTTTAAATTAGGGCTAACCAAGTTTAATAAGTCTAGATAGATTCACGTCAAAGCTCAAAGCCTCAAACTCTATACAAGTACTAAACTTTGCATATCTCAAATGGTGATCGACAAAAAAGATATGAAATTTTAAGGTGTGTTATCTTAAACTTATTAAATCTGAACATGCTTAAATTAAACTTATCTCAACTTATTAAATATGATTGAAACTAATTAGACTGATTGGACAAACCTGATTAATGTAGATTTTAAGAAACAAATAAACATTAAAACTGATTGGACATGATTAATACTTATCGAGGTTAATAGACTTGATATCAACTTATTATAACATTTTCAAACATAACTAAATGAAAACTTATATTTTAATATGAAGAGAACACATCGTTAGCATTAGCTTGAAAATTGTAATACAAGGGACTATATGTATTAAACCTTTTGAAGCATCTTAAAGGACACTATACAATATTAATGTAACATCTATATAGATTATAGAGAGGCATGTACTAACCAATGAAGGGTGAGATTATATTTGACATGATTGACCACCTTCACAATCACTGTATCATCCTCCCTAGCCACAAGTGGGGGCCCCGGAAATTTACCGTTGACTGTCACAATTTCTTTTGTTGAGCACAATTTTGTATAATTCTTTGCCACCACCTAATTATTAGTAGTAAAAAAAACATGCAAAATAAAGTCAAAGTTAAAACAAAGTACATAATAAAAAGGTTTTGGGATTAAATTAAATCTCACCGTCCCTTTTTCTTCGAGTCTTATCCTGAAATAAAAGTCTTGGGTAGTGAACTATTTAGGATTAGTACGTAACCCGTTACCAGCCAAGTAGTCAGTGTGCTGGTTGAAGTTTCTCCTTTTGGAATATTAAAAGGGTTATTCCCACTAGTACATCTGAAAATTTAACAAATTTCACTAGTACACCTAAGTTTTTTAAATTTTCAATAATAAACCTAAGTTTTTGACAATTCCCAAATGTGACATTTAAAAGGAATATTCCGTTTAAAAACATAATATTCCGTTAAATTACTATTCATCTTAGTTTTTAGCATGCATTTGAAGATGAATATTGTCGTTTTTTGCAAATTTTGACCTCAAATTTAATCCATTAAGGGCTAAAATGACCCAAAAAACCTTTGATTGTGTAATTTATTTGTCACACAACCCGATTGCACATAAATCGAGACAAGTAGTTAACGGTTTTGGTTAATAAATGTCACATTTGGGAATTGTCAAAAACTCAGGTTTATTATTGAGAATTTAAAAAACTCAGGTATACCAGTGGGATTTGTTAAATTTTCAAGTGTACCAGTGGGAATAACCCATATTAATAAGGTGTACCAGTTGGATTTATCCCTTTTAAATTGATTTTATATGAATTGAATCACTAGTTAAAATGAATTTAGAGGAGTTAAAGTTGTTTATTCGTTAATGAAAACTTTCATTTGAGTTATAGTTCCTCCGTTTCGAAATAAACGCAACAATTTCTATTTTAGGAAGTTTCAAAATAAATGCAACAATTTTATAAATCTTTCCATTTTTGTAGGTCTTTTTTTCCTATTTCTCACATCATCACATACCCCACTTTCTCTCTCCATCCCTTCTACTCTAACAACAAAAAATGGACTGGGAGTCTGTGTCATCAATGCGTTTTTTTAAAACGAATGAAATATGTTATTTATTTTCCATAGTAAGTACAATAGCATTAAATTTTCTTTGATTCGTATTGATTAAAATATATTGTTTTTATTTTATTTGTTATGTTTTGACTACGTTTCTCTTCTAAAATTAATAGGAACAATTGTAAAAAATAAGTCAACCTTTAGCGGGTTTTCTCAAATTAAGTCAACCTTTTGATTAACTCAAAATAAGTCAATCTTATATACATGTCTTCTCAAATTAAGTTTTTTCACTATTTACTTGTTAATCAAATTAACATTTTCAATGGAAAACCATATAAACAATGATATATTAATACACCGCTTTGATTTTCCATTGAAATTGCTTACTTTTTCCACTAAAAAATTATACAAAAAACTTAATTTGAGCAGATATGTGTGATAGGTTGACTTATTTTGAGTTAATCAAAAGATTAAATTATTTTAAGAAGACCGGCTAAAGGTTGACTTATTTATTACAATTTTTACAAATTAATAAACCTAAAAATAATATAATTGTAGTAGGTGAAGTAACACACTTCATACTTGTATATATTATATATATAGAAAATTTAGATACAACGACACCATTGAAAGTACACAATGATGTTGTACTTGGTAACAAACTAGAGACATGCAAATTGTAAATGCATCGACAACTTACCAATATATATTACCATGCATATGAATTGTTGAAGCAAACACTTCTAATTAGTCACTTTTTTAAAATTTGTTTTCAAAATTGTTATTAATATATAATTTTTTACATAATAAGGTAAATTGAGCTCCAATTCTTAGCTCCTCGGCTCTCATATGAATATTGCAATATCTTACTTAATTTAAGATTCATCATATAGATGTCATTTTCTAAATAATTTTGACTATTCATCCACCACATTATCTTTTTGTAAATGAAAATAATGATTTTTTAAGAGAGGGAAAGAGTAACATATATGTTACTTGCATTGTATTAGTTGTTTGGTTAAAGATTTAGGGTCCGTTTACTTGGGTGTAAAAAATTTTCGATGTAAAATGATTTTCCATGAAAAATATTTTACGATGGAAAACTCATTTTCATAGAAATTTTCAAATGTTTACTTGAACGAAAAATACGTTTTACTCCCAAATTTGGGGTAAAAGTTTTCAATAAGGTGTAAAATGAGTTTTTAGCCCAAATTTTACATTTTAATTTTTCACCCAAAGTAAACGATGTAAGATGAGGAAAAATATTTTCAGGGAAAACATTTTTCGTTCTAGTAAACAGAACCTTAATGATCTGAAAACAATTAAAAGGAATAAAGAAAATTTATTTCTACAAGTTTCACAAGGAAAAAAAAGTGAGATTATCCCTTACAAACTCTAGACAATAATAATATCACAATATACAACTAACTTTAATCTACTCCGTAGATTAAAGTTGTATATAAAGGCTTTCCTAATCAATGAAAAGATTACGACAAATAATTCTTTCAGAAACGGTAAATGTTACTTATGAGTTATGACCTTAATTATTAATTATCATTATTTTTAGTTAATAAGGACCCTGAACAAACCTCGTCATTTATTGTTTCTTGTTCTAGTATATCTATGAGTCAAACTCAGGTATTGCTGGTATATACTCCTTATATATACATTATTATAAATTCAAGAATAATGCTCTATACATCTCTTAGGGTTGCATATAAACATTAAATATATTACTTAAAATAGAAATAAAAACCCTGTAACTTATGACAAAAACATGGTAAATGATGGGTACAATATACATGAATGAATAATTATTACTTAATTATTCTTTTTCCTTATTTAGTTTCTTATATGCAACTTGATCTTAGGGTTGTATATATCATTTTTTCGAAATTCAAATGAACAACAGCAATATCTAGATCAGTAATTTGACGATATAACATAGCACACTGTAAGAAAAAACGATTCAACGATGAAAAGTGGATGGTACAATGATACACATTCCACCTAAGGGTCCCTTAGGGATCCCTGGCCTATATCCCACATACAATATTAGCTCGGTAGTCCCCTATAGATCCCTGTATCCTACAGACAATATTAGCTCAGTAGTCCCCTAGGGATAAATCCTTGTATCCCACAAATAATATTAGCTCGGTAGTCCCCCTAAGGATCCCTGTATCCCACAGACAATATTAACTCAGTAGTCCAGCGATACTAATAGGAGCCCTACACTAGGACCTAATGACTAGCTTAGTATACCTCATTGTGTAAAGAAACAACGAATTATTGATGGACTTACATTGAACTTATAGTGACGAACTCGGCAATCAACCAACAATGGTGGCAATAGGCAAGCCACAAGGACTAACATCAACCCTCTCTCTATCCAATTTGCCATCTTCTTAATTTTTGTTCCCTATAATAATACTCACTCTCTTTGAGAATATTTTAATTAATCTATATATATAATGTATATATGTTGCTCATACAAATATATACTTATAATGAATGAATGATACTTGATATTTTTGTAGTAATGCAAAATTCAATGCATGCAACCCTATTATATATATAGCTAGTGCATGATATATCAATTATTTTAACCTATGATCGATGCATGTATGAAATAAAAGTCGGCATATATAGTCGTTGGTACGTACCTATTGATACAATGTCATTGTTTCTTAGTTGGTAAAATGTAAACAAAGCGTTATACTAAGAATAACTCACTGGCAAGAAAATTAAGCACTTACATAAATATATATATAATCAAGCTGCTGGCTAACAAACGAAGACAATGCTTATCTTTTAGACCACACAAATTAAAATTAGTTACGTTATTGCATGCATATGATGTGAGTTTGTGAGAAACCTAATTGATGATGCATGCCCTGCTTTTGAAGCTACGGTTTGATTTTATTTATATAATAATAATAATAGTGTATTAATACTATATGGGTTACTTTTCATTACTTGTATCAGTTTGTATGTATTTAGGGCTTGTTTACTTTAACTGGATACAGTTTAACTGAACTGAACTGGAATTAACTTAACTGAATTGAACTAAATTGAATTGAACTGAATTTAAGCTGAAGTAAACAGACCCTTAGATGATAAATAAGAACTAGAAGTGGACTTTATGAACAGTCCATACGAGTATGGTTTGTTGTGATTCATGTTTAGTGAAATAAGTAGTACTTTGAATAGTTTCGAGCACTATATATATATATATATATAATTGGGTGTTGTTAAATCTATCCGTGTTTTAGTATTGTCCGCATTTTGACAATTTTATTCTCACTCTAGAAACTTTTCATCTCTCTCAATAACTTGGACTTTACTAGACCGAGCACTTGGACTTTGTCGGACCTACTTCGACGACCATCTTAAGTACGTACATCAGAAAATGTCAAACCCACTACGGGCAACTCCCAAAAAGTAAGTATCATCGTAAAAAAATAGGCGCTAAAGATCGGCTCCTGACCTAGACAAGTGCGCTTACAAAAACGCCCTGACCTAGGTAGGATTCATCTGTTTTAGGCGCCCTTGCTTAGGTCTGGAGCTGATTTTTTTGGCACCCCCTCATTTTTACGACAATACTTACTTTTGGGGTTTTGCTCATTGTGGTCCTTACATTTTCCGATTAAGGTAGTCATCAGAGTAGGTCCAATAAAGTCTGAGTATATGGTAAAGTACAGATTAGTGAGAAATATGGAAAGTTAAAGAGTAAGAGCAATATTGTCAAAAAAGAGACGATACAAGTAAAACTGATGAGTGAAATTTAGTACTCCCTCCCGTCCCCAACAAGATGCCCCATGTTGACTTTTGACATTGTTCATTGTAATTTTGACTACCTTTAATATTGTATACTACCTCTATTTTTTTTTATTTGCAACGAACTAGTTTGCACTTTTTTTGAGAAATAAATTTAAGGGTGTAAATGGACAAATTAATTTAAAAAAATGAAACCGGTAACCTCTAATCTCCCTCTTGCTTGTGTTTAAATTATGTTAATTAATTTGTACGTTTATACCCCATAAATCTCTTACTTAAAATGCAAGCAAAGGAAAGAAACGGGGGAAGTATATAAGAAAAAACATAGTCATGTGAAATCTCGTTTGATTCATTGTTACGTACTTTCTAAATATATAATTTTTTATTATATATAACTAAATATATTAATATTTTAAAAAGTATTTTGGGTAATGTGAAAAAAAGTGTATCGGTGATGTGAAAAAATGTATCTCCAAATATACTCTCAAATGATTTGTTTCAACTTTTTAATATTTCCTCCGTTTCAAAATAAACGCAACAATTTATATTTTAGGAAGTTTCAAAATAAATGCAACAATTTTAATCTTTCCATTTTTGCAAGTCTTTTCTTCCTATCTCTCACATCATCACATACCCCACTTTCTCTCTCTATCCATTTTACTCTCACAACAAAAAATGGACTAGGAGTTCGTGCCATCTAATTTGTTGCTTTTTTTTTCGAAAAGAAGGAAGTATATAGTCTCGACGAAGGCTTTAAAAAAGGAAGTCCATCACATGAAGGTCCTCACATGTTCAAGAACTTCAAAATCCTAACTATGGAAATAAAAAATCAATTTTAAGAACTAATGAAGTTTGCTTAGATTGATCTTCACAGAGCCTTGACAAGACCAAAATTGCTGATCAAATGTCGTTTATAATGTCATTCGTACTCAAATATCCAAATTATCAACCATAGAAAGTGTAAATCACTACAGATTTTTACAATTGGTTTATATGATAGAGATTATCATTAACAATAAATAACACATACACACATTGACTGATTGATTGACACACACATGTGTGTGTTTTTTTCCCCTATGATTGGTTGCCTATGTGAGTCGTATCGAGACGTTACATGAGGAGATCATTTGTGAAGCATCTCAACGTTATTTAAGAAAAATTCTCATTAATCAAACTACATATTTTTTTCAATCTCTCTAACATTGCAAAAACTCCAAGGTATAAAGTATAAAAAAATAATTTTAATCTATTACAAACAATCGTATATGTTAGTAATTGTCCTTTTCCATTTATAGATTATTGCTCTGACTAATTTTTTTACAAGAGTGGCGAATCAGGAGTAACTTTGATGCATGACCTAGCACAACACATGTATACATCAACTAATACCAAATCAATACTTCAACAGGTTTGCCAAATAATGCCGACATCATTTATATATTGCATATTGTCATATAGCTAAAAAAAATTGTTTACAATTTGCGGACTCATTGGAAGTGCAACGATTTCCAACAAATTAATGAACATTTTTGGATTCAAAGAATAGTCATGCATGGTTCTTACGTGCACCGAGTGTGACCATACATGAATGCACACTTGTTTTATAATTTTAATTGATTACATTTTTGAAGTTGATTGAATGAGTGTGCGTGGATATTCAAGAAGATTAGTTGAACTTAGCAAATTAATTGATTTATTTATGCAATATTATTATTACTTTCGTCAGCTAATTACAAAGCTTTAAATATTATCCTCCGCTGCTGCATCATATTTTCAAATACCACAATACAAACCTTTTTTTTTAATTTGCACTATTTTATTAAGTAAAAGTTACAAACAAGACCGCACCCAAAATGTGCATATAAAGCTAGTTGAAGTAAATATGAGAGAAGAGAAGCAAAATTTGGGATAATTGTGGAAGCAAAGTGAGATTGACTTGTATAGGATAAATCGTGCAATTTAGAAGGGAAATTGCAAAAACAAGAGGATATATGGAAATGATAGGGTCTAGCAAGTTACAATTCAATGATTCACCTTAGCCAAAAAAAATAAAATAATGATTCATTTAACTGAAATGTTATCTAATTCACCTATATTCGAATTTTTACAACAATTGTACTTTTGACACTATTTACAATTTTTTACTTTGGTTGCAATTTATCACTTATACAAAAAAATAGTCATGTGAGGTCTCATTGGATTCATCTCAACTTGTATTTTTTATTATCTAGTGTTCATAATTTTTACAAATACATAATTAGAGATATTAATCTTCAATGTCTTGCCTCGACATACGTTAAATTGTATTTGTTGCAAAAATTAAAAACGAAAGAAGTACTAGTGTTTCAAATACTCTTTGGCCGTATAAGGCAGTTTTAAAAAAGTGTCAGGTAATTGTTTTCTATAAGTATATTTTAATAAATATTTGTCAATAAACTTTTCATATAATTAAAAAAAAAACTAGGTCATGTTGTACGATCCAATTAGTAACTCATTACCAATTAGTGGGCTAATGAGAGTGAGGGATCATAACTCAGATGGTAAGAATTTCTCTTTCGATTTCAGGAGATCTTTGTCATCTTGAGATCGATTTTATCAAGCCATTGTGCTTTCTAAACAGCAATTTTTTTTTAAAAAAAAAACCAACCAGTTGACTAATACTTCGTAGCTTTCTTTACCAACTAAAAAAACTGGGGCACAAACTGAACACGTTTAACAAGTATTCAATCTCAAATACTTGCACAAGTTTGTTAAAGAGATCGAATGATAAGTTCAATCTTATTCAATATATGTCGTTGTGAGTCGTTGGTATTTAACAAAAACTTGTTTATATGTTAGTGAATAGAGATAGAAGAGAATAAATGAATAATATGTTCAAACTTGTGTTTTTTTTTTGCTTTATTATTATTATTTTATTTATTTATTTATTTATTTATTTATTATTATTATTATTATTATTATTATTATTATTATTAACAATCAAAAATCTACAAAGTCAAAAGATTTACAAGAAGTAGGTGGGGAACCGAGATACAATATGGGTCCCGCCCCTTTAGGTATAGCAAATTCGAGTCTGCTGAAGATGTGCGTAGCAGCGCGAACACTTGTACCCGCTTCAACAATGCCACAACCCCTTCTCTAGTTCCCCTAACGAAGAAAAGGAGAAAGGGAGAAAACCATATACAATTGCTTTGCAACGAGCCTCATACTTGTCTCGCTTCCGCTGAGCTGCAACCGATACAACCCGCCCATGCTCAAAGTCAGCTAACCTGGATTTTGTCAAAGGAGAAGACCCCGCCAAGTCAACGCAAACATCAGACCTCTGTCTCAAGAATAAATAAGCACATCTGCAGGCCGAAGAGCCCCGTCATAACCTCCAGTCAACCCAACATTAACCTCCTTCCGAGCGGAAATCACAGACCGATAAAAAATATCAACAAGGGTATCACGAACGACATTATGCCGATGTTTAACACCCACGGACCCAGCATCCCAGGACATATCATGATCACCGAAAATGTCTCCATAAAAACTCTCGAGCAAGTCGAACATGGCGCCGAAACCTAGAACAAAGGAACTCTCATCCGATAACAAAGAACACAACAGTAAGCCTTACCGTTTATAGTCTGACCCAGACCCGAGATTGGGACTGCCCTTAGCCAGGCAGAGGTATGATCCCCCTTGCTGAGATTTCCATAAGGCAACCTGACACGGAGACAAAGAGAAAGTGGATTTTGCAGAAGCAGTAACCTTCGTGAAATATGTATCTGCCAATTTCTTCATGCATGAGTTTGGGGACAACGATCTCACTAGGGTTACTCATAAGGTCAGTTCCAAAGATCTTATTGAAAAGAGCCAGAGCATCACCGAGGACGGGACCCAGCTGAACAACACCAATATTATTATTATTACTTGTGATTTATTGTAAATAAATTAACAGGTGCTACACACGTAACATACAACCACTAGTGATTTTGCTATGCTATGGTTTTAAACATAACACAGTGCACTTCCTCATATTATTTGTAGCCACTTTAAAGGAAACATTGTGCACCATAGGAAGGGGGGTGAAGATGATGCCTCCCTCTTAAAATACTTTAATATACACTTAATGAATTTAAAAAGTTATGACTTCATCTATCTAAATTATCTCTTCTCTAATTCTCTTATTCAATTACGAATGGAATAATGTATGTGACTTAATTACTCCCTCCATTCTCTTTTATTTGTCATATTTGGAATCGGAGATAGAATTAAAAAAAATAATTATTAGAAATAATATAATAAGATTCCTACTTGAAAAAAAGTTGTTGACTTTTTTATTTAGTATAATGCAATAGTTGTAATGGCCCAGATTTTTCGGTATTTTTGCCATTGATTTATTTGTTATTTATGTTATTTTATGTATGGTCCAAAATTTATTTGGACTATTTATTTTTATTTTATGTTAATAATATCGATTAATTTCGATATTTCTATTTTTGGTTGTTTATTATTTATTTTATTATTATTTAATTAATTAGAATTTTATTATTTAATTTTCTAATTAGTTAATTAATATTTTTTTTGGGCCAAATGCGATTTAAGCATGATTAATCACGCATGAGTGCAATTAGCCCAATTGATCACCAAAAAGCCCATTTTAGCCTTGTAGAAACCGGCCCCCCTTGGTTAAGTGGCTTAATTTTGCCACTTGCTTCATGTTCACACCTTAACCACTTCTATAAATAGAAGGGGATTGTAAGGCTTAAGATTCATTTGCCATCTTAAACACCTTTGATCATCTTTTGCTACAATTAAAGCCAACCACAAACACTCTCCATTTCTCCATTCCACACGCCTATTAGGCTTAATCACCATCAATCCAACCAATTTGTTCATCATCAATTCTAAACTTAAACTTAAAGATTCAAACTCCATTGATCTTTAAGTATTCAAACACAAATTAATCTTCATTGCCATTTATCAAGACTTGGGTATTTGGTTCGGTTTTGGGTTGGGATTTGGGTTGTTCGTGGATCGAGTGGTGGTGCACGGTGGTGCTCGTGTGAAGACGGTGGTCCGTGGTGGTGCCGTGCAAGAGCCGTGTTGGTGTCGTGCAAGAGCCGTGGTGGTGTCGTGTTGAAGACGGTGGTGCGAGTGGTGACCGTGTGGTTCGTGGTGCAGCCGTGCGTGTGTGTTCGTGCAAGGCCGTGCCGTGTTCGTGCAAAACTGTGTTTTGGCCATGTATTTTGGGGTTTTCCGGGCAGCAAGTTTGTGTGATTAATTTGCTTGATTTTCAATAAGGTAACATACTTTCTTACCTTAATATGTGTACTATGATTATAGGATAGATTAAGTAAGCATGTTAGATGAATTTTTGATGATTGATTATCATTTCATGCGTGATTTTTAGGTGGGATTTAAGTATTGATTTTATGATGATTTACTTAAGTTTTCATGTATGCTTTTGTTAAGGTTTTTCGTGTGGTATGTTTTTGAAGACGAGTTCTTGATTGGGTTCTTGTTGAGTTCTTAATGAGTTCTTGATGAGTTCTTGATGGGTTCTTGATGAGTTCTTGATGAGTTCTTTGAGTTCTTTATGAATTCTTGTTTGAGTCTTGAAAATCTTGAAGTTAGTCTTATGTTCTTTTAAAGTACAAGATTATTGATGTTTTTAAAGTATTGTTTAAAGATAAGTGAAGTTTTATAAAGATTTTGAAAGAAAGGTTTAAAGATTCAATAAAGATCGATTCGATAAAGATTGATTATGAAGTAGGATTGATTATGGTTAAACTCAAGAAAAGGCAAAAGAAGCGATCTTGAGTATAACTTCGATGTTTGTAAGTAAGATTAACTTAAGTTTACTTTTAGACGCCTAATCTTGGAGTAAGATTCTAAGTTTTGGGTTAAGACGTTGCCCCTATTCTGACTGCGGTATTGGGATAGTGTGTACTTGCTATGTTGTCTGTTTGATATGAATTTCCGTAAGATGGGGTTCATGGGTTTGGGAGTAAGATTCTCATTCCTAGCATAGTAAGAAAGTTCATTCGCGTAAGAAGCGTTTGTACGTGCATAGTCCGGTCTAAAATGTAAATGGTAGCGACAAAGATGTTTTTATGATTTTTAAGGTGGAAATGTTTAAAGTTGGTCAGTTTTGCGATTATTGGTATTTTGACGTTTTTACCGTATGTTGGTTGGTAGTCTCATATGTTGTTTGATTTGTTCTATGATTATGTGTATCCATGTTATGGTGGGATTGTTATGTTGCTCGCTACTGACAGTGGATTGTTGTTATTTTTCAGGTAATTCTGATGATGATTGTGATGCTTAGCTATTTGTTGGGCGAGTGCCGTTATAGTATTTCTTTTGTACTAGTTTACGTTATGTTGTTAGTTTGGACGTATAGTTTTACCTTTAGTATATTTGACTCTGACAGTGTTTGGAGTTATTCATTAGTATTGATACATTTGGATTTAGTATTGTACAGCTTGTGGGTATTGTACGTTTTGGGTCATAGTAATAATATTTTGAGATTTTGTTTTAATTTTTAGTGAGTTTGTTTGTTAGATCGACAATTCGACTCGTCGGTTTCTTCTGCGCCGGTTTAAGCGAGTCGGGTCGTCACAATTTAGTTTAATGGAATAATAATAATAATAATAAATGTGTGTTAATTTTGATGAGTAATTTACTAATTTAGAATTTTAGATAGATCACCCCTCCTTGAAAAAGTTTCGTCCTCGAAACTTCCAAGTAAACAAAACAAGAGTAATAATTAACAACCTTAAAGTTCACACTTCCGCTGTGCACTCTGATACAACAAAGGAACATACCACTCAGTCGCAAAGTAAAATGCAAGCATAAGCCAGTTTATCATAAATCAAATGGCACACAAACATAAAAGATTAAATAAAACAATAAAGGAATAAATGATCGAAAGATTTCCCGTACGTGGTTCTAGGTGCAAATAATCTTAAAGCTGCCAAGTTATAAATCCCAAATAATCATCCATGAAATCATCCATTCATCACAATATATTATTCTCCAAAGGAAATTAGTATGAGGTTCTCACTAACCCAGAAATATAATAAGTCCAAAAAGAAAATCCACTATCTACTAAACCATTGAAAAAAAATTATAAGGGTTAACCCAAATAAATAAAAGAAAGAAAGGTGAAAAACGACTTGGGAAAAAAAATGCAACGAACTGGACTAGGCACTCAAAAATTCACATTGTCGGCTTTGTCCTTCCTTTCCTGATAAATGCACGGGTCAAAGTCCTCATCACTTTCATCCTCTTCATCGCTATCTTCGTCGTTACTCATCTCCTGATCCCTACACTCTGCTAGCTGAGATCGTGGATGTATAGGGCTTTCTACGGGTGTCACAAGTGCCTCCATCATGTGATCATCATCAAGTTTTAGTAACCAACATACCAACCTTACATCCATCCCATCCCAATTAGGGTAATCATTCTCATTAATTTTCCCAGCGAATAGGAACAGAGGTTTGTTGAAGTATTCGAAGACTGGGGTGAAGGGTGGCTTGTTGGGTAAATAGTGCAGGCACATAGCCGTGAGGTACTCATCTATTATCTCATCTACCCTAGACCACTATTCGAATAACTCAACCACATAACTATATACCCTTTAGTGTATAGTCAATAACATCCTAAGATTCTTTCTTGGTCAGATACTCAGTGGGTGCATCCTTAGGAGGAAATAACATGTGTGACACACACGGAATTAGAGGTAAGTGATCCTACGCAATACCAATCCCAAAACAAAAGGACAAATACGGCAAAGGAACAACTTATACACTAATAAAAACACTTTACCACTAAATTTCCAGGGATACCAAAAAAAGTTTCAGACAATAATTATCAAGGTAGAATTTCAAAACAACCTCTTACCCAGACACATGCAAAGCAAATAGGTAAGTACAAATAGTTAGTTCCCAAGGCTTCTTCCTACCCAAGTAATCTCTCACTAGGGTTTTTATTACTTCACTTAATGGCTAAGGTATAAAATCTTTGGGATTGCCTAGCATCTAAGGAAAGTTAATGGATCATTTGCTCTGATACCAACTATAACACCCCGTCCTTAAAAACTGAGGATACAAGCGGAAGATAGGGCACCGGACGAGAATGCCACTTAAGTTCTAAGAAACATAACCCAAAAGAAATTAATAAAGTCCGATTAAAGAAAGTCCAATACCATTACAAGTCCAAAGTAAACACCTATACATAAGTCTAGAAATCAAAACTACTTAAACAGAAATCATAAAGTAAGGAATTCTGGCCATGCCATACAAACTGGGATGTCTAAACTAATGGAAAGGATCCCTAATACCAATCCTCACACACACACAACGCCCAAACTTTTACAATCCTGCGGTCAATTAGCATCTGAAAAATGAATACAACTCCATTGTCAGTGGCGAGTAACTAACAGTTCTCCCCAACATAGAAAACACAAGTTCAGAATCATAGATCCAGGAGTCAAATCAGTATCCATAAATAACAAGAGGCATTCATGTCATTCAATACAAACAACCACCACTTACCATAACCTCGTCCATAACCCACCTGCAGAACCAATTAGTACAATACAACATTACAACAAACATATGCTTCATCCAAAAGATAAGAACTCCAATGACATCTCAATAAAACTATTATAACACAAAAGAACCCAAATTCACAGATAAGTGTTATGAACACAATTAAATCCCAACTCCCCAAATCAATACACATACTAAAGACAGAATGACCACTAGTGGTATCCCGCAGTACCACTCCTAAAGTACGTTAGGTAGGTGCCCAAAATATGGACTTACACTACCAACGATAAACATAGACAATTGTTATTGTAGATGGAACGATCGTTAGTGGTATCCCGCAGTACCACTTCCTAAGGTTTGTCAGGTAGATGCCCAAAATATGGACTTACACTACCAACAATCAACACGAAGTCGATTGTGTCTAAGATTGGCCAGATCTCCCGGTGCCGAATGGACGCCCAAAATATGATCTTACACCTCCCGAACTCCCGGACGACAACAATTAACCCAGGTAAATAAATATTGTTCTTGGATACCGCAGCCCAAGAAACATAACTGATCTAACCATTGAATCCCGCAGCCCAATGGCTCCAACTAACAATTATAAATAACCTCCTAGACACATGTATGATAAAATACATCGTTCTTATTTACTCATTCCAAATCCCACTTTAATTACCGACAAACCCAATATTACAACTTCCATAATCCGTCCACAACTAACATGTGCCCAATACTTAATCAAAATTTGAATCCCAAAAATGATATTTTAATCATTTCCACACTCAAAATAAGCAACAAATAACTTACACAAACTCATCGTAAAAATATCAATTCCAACCAAACTTATACCCAAACAATTCTTATTAATTATTAACCATTTAACACATAATTATGGGTCAAAATACATCAATAAAACATAATTTTAGAACATACAAAGTTGCTGTCCAGATTAATACAACAACAAAAACAACCACCAAATCAAGCTGAAAAATAATTAAATTTATACAATTAATTCTATAACTCAACAAGGTCATAACCAAGCATAATTTAAGCCCAAAATAATATTAAAAACATGCTAAACACTTTCCCAAACCACACGGCCAACAGCTTGATTATTCCAGAAAATAGTTACACTAGCATCGTTACAAATTACTAAATTAATTCAATAAATCTTAAATTCATCAATTCAACAACTAAGCATGATTTAACCTTAAAAATCATGAAATTAACTCATAAAACCAGAATATATTAAAGCATGATATCACTAAAAAAAAATTGGGCAGCATTCCGCCTAGAAATTGGACTAAAGCGAAATTCGCCAAAAATTCATTAAAACACTTTTACAACAAATCATTGAACAGATTACCAACATAGATCATAAATCATTATTTTAGCCTAAAAGCCTATAAAAATTCAGATTATATAATCACACATATCACACAAAAATTTCATGAAATTAGTTGTACAAAATTTCTCACAACAATTATCATAATTAACAAATTGTGCATAAAACTCCATCTAATTTATTCATGAAAATTTCACACCAATATAATCTAAAAATACCTTCTGAAAATACTCTAAAACACACAAAAATTCAGAATAAAAATAATTATATAATTCCATGTTAAATCCAAATTTTAAGGCTAAAATCAACACAAAATAGTCTAGTTTCATTCTAATCAATTCCTTACATAATTTTAACCCAAATACTATCATCCTAAACTATATGATTTCTAGATTAGAGATAGTGTTAGTTACCTTGAAAAAGAATGGGGCATATGCACTAGATTTCACCGAAATTGCTTCAAAGATCACCAAGGAAAAAAATGCCCAAAACCCTACTAGAACTTTGAGTGTATTTTGTGAGGTTGTGAGAGATGAAAAATTAGAAACAAATCAGCCTATAGGCTGTTTATATGGCTGATCAAAGGGGAGGGGAAAGGTGAGGTGAAATAATGGAGTATTAATATTCCTACATGTCTAATTCTAGAATATTCTAACCTCCTCAAATGGAGGGTTCTAGAATTTACATGTACATAGTAGAACAACCTAGAATCATTCAAATTCAAGTACATACAAGAATCCTTTGGAAGATCCTAGATGCATCCATTCTAGAATACTCCTATAAGAATACTCTTGAACATTCTAGAGTCACCCTCTTTAAAATATATTCTACCACCATCCATAATATTCTTGAACCTTCTAGAACCTTCTAGAAGTTACCGAATACTTGACTCATTAATGCCAAACGATAAAGACTAATATAACTAATTACATAATATAAATATATTTTAATCATGCAAATGAGATATGTATGAAATAAAGAGTAAAACATTCATACCAAATATATATATATATATATATGTATATTTATATTAACAACCAAAAATTGTTAACCAAATACAATTGTTTTTTTTTAGCAACGTATTCCCAGAAACTAAATAAATAGATAATAGATAAATATTTTATTTCAAAATGTAGTTATCAGAAATTAATGAATAATGTTTTTATTATTTAAATCGCTAAAAGCGGTACTTTTAAAAGAAATAATGCGGGGTATTACAGTGGGTAAACTTTTTATTAAAGGTAATGGAAGAATATATAGTGTATATAATATATTAATATGAATCATTTTACTATAAAAAAGATGGATAAAGTTGGAGTTAAAAATAGAACAGATTTCAATCAAGACAAACATTTAAGAATTTTATTTCGGAAAACAAGATAAACAAAAGGGAGCGGAGTGAGTAGTAGAATATATATATATATATATATATATATATATATATATATATATATATATATATATATATCAAAATCACCTCTCTATGCGTGACATGTGTTATTTGTATTTTTACAAAATTATCATTCTGCGATGTTTAAAAATGTTGTAGAGTGTTGAATTAGGCATTAGCCTAGTAGCTTGATTTAGGGTGCGTTCTCTCCCAACTCTTTTTAACAAGTCTCATAACTTATCAAATTTAATCAGATCATTTTTTAATAAGTTATAATCAAATCATGCTTTAGTCAGATTAAGTCAGGTCAAATCAAATTTGGGTCAAGCCAAAACAAGTCCAATAAGTTGAGCTTTTAAAACTTATTGAATCTTGTGTGATAGCGTTTTTCAGTTTCTCCCATTTGCTCACGCGGGTTTGAAACAAAACCGTTGAATTAAAAGGATTCTAGCAGAAGAAAAAGAGGAATTCTGGAAATGGAGTAAATTGAACTCATACTGTCAGTTACAGTTGTTGCTGCAACACAGTCGCGAAAGTAACCCCCGACAAAATTAAATTTTAAAATTCAAGTGATCCATCATTTTCGTTCATTTCTCCAATTCCACCTTAATTCAACAAATTCAATTCATATTTTCAGAATTCTCTTTGTTTGATCTCTCAATTCAACCCTAGAAATCTGATATAATTAACAACAAGAAAGCAATGCTGAGCCGAGGATCCAGTCATCGGCCTACTGGTGCATTAATTAGGTCACGAATTTCTTCACTTTTGCTTGCTATGTTAGCTACCATGGCTTCCATTTACGTTGCTGGCAGGTAATTTATCTTTTTCTTTACCTCTTAAGTGTGATCAAGCTTTTTTTTTTTTAAATAAATAATTTATTTAGATTTGCAGTGATCATAATGTAAAGTTTGTTTAATTTTGTATGGTGGAAGTTTATTTTTGTATCATAATAT
The DNA here is from genome assembly GCA_951394345.1 of Salicornia ramosissima. Taxonomy (NCBI): domain Eukaryota; kingdom Viridiplantae; phylum Streptophyta; class Magnoliopsida; order Caryophyllales; family Amaranthaceae; genus Salicornia; species Salicornia ramosissima. The sequence continues at coordinate 8,316,418 of OX596238.1, read as the reverse complement.
GATATATTTTCAATTGTAGATTATGGCAAGATGCAGAGAATCGAGTTTATCTGATTAATGAACTTGATAAGAGGACAGGTCAGGTATATTCCAATTTTCTTTACTTATGCCTTTTGTTCCAATTAGTTTTACTGGTTAATTTGGCCAATCTATAACATTTTGATCTACAACAAGGTTACCTGTTTGTTTATACATTTTTTCATGATTGCTCTGTGAAGGAAAGCCTAAGTTCCTACATTCATGAATATTGTAGTAAACTTAGTTGCAAAATTGCAATCTACAGGAGTCACTAGAGGAGAGATGGAAATGTAACATGAAATTGTTAGATGTTCATGTTCCTGACAGTTGGAACTATCAGGGATCCTGTTATTGTCTCAAATTACTACGTAGTATTATGCATTTTGAGTTTCGGACTTTCAGTTTAGCATCTACTAGGTTAGTATCAATACCATGCACAATTTCATAATTTTTTAAATTATTCATAATTATAAGTAAAATTTAATTATCCTAATTATTTCAGATAGTTGAACTCAAAGGAAGAGAGGGAAAGAGGCACATTGAAAACCTAAGAAATTAGTTGGCAACTTGGCATTTATTTATGGAAAAATGGAAAAGAATAATCCCACCTTTAGATGGTCTGCTCAAAATAATCCCACCTTTAATTTATTCCAAAATAATCCCACCTTTATATATCAGTTGCTTAAAATAATCCCACCTTTAATTTTTCTTCTCAAAATGGACCCGATTTTGGGTGATATAGTCCATTTTAAGCAGATGATGTATAAAGGTGGGATTATTTTGAAATAAATTAAAGGTGGGATTATTTTGAGCAGACCACCAAAAGGTGGGATTATTAAATTCCATTTTTCCTTTATTTATTCGATAGGTAGATTTTAGGGATGTGAAATTGTGAATAGTCGAAACTTTTTAAAACTATGGTTCAAGTACCAAACAGAAAAAAGAAAATTATGTTAAAAGCAAATCAGGCAAGAAAATTTTGTGTGACTATGGCATGTACAGTTTGGGAGGAAAATGATATTAGCATTGGTTTGTTTTAGTATTAGTATAGATTATAGATTAGGGAGACTTTTCATGTGATTGATTTTGGCGCATACCGGATTATGTACATGCAAGGTCATTGTAATGGTTAATTGGTAGAATTGGGGCAAACAAATTGAAAAATGTATTACGATGAAGTGTTACAATTTTTACACCTTTTTGCCTTATAACAATCTGGCTTGCTCATCAGCAGTTCTGCACCTTGAACTTTTGTGATGTGTTGGAACATGGTATGTTGCATTATTGGGAAAAAAAAGGATATATTCATAGCAAATGGTACTGTTCTCAAGTCCATAAGAAACTTAAGTATATATCAAATGCCATCTTGAAGCTTGAGAAGGGATTCTTTGGGCTTGATAGCATCCATTGAAATTTGACACGTCTTTGTGAATTTGTGACGTCTTCAACCACTGTCAAGTTTCAACGATAATTTCTGCTTACTAATTTGGTTCATACAAAATGTTTAAGCCTTTTATGGTGTACTTCTCATCTCATCTTTTGAATATATATTTTTGGAGAGAAATGTGTAGAACTATATGAAAAAAAACTTGACTTTAAATTATTACTTTCAGGGTCAGTCAGCTATATCTGTTGATGACACATTGAAAGTTATAGCTTGTCGGTAAGTGTCTACAGTATTATCAGTGTATGTGTGTGTGTTGAGGTGGGGGGTGAGTTTTAAATGTGTTTGCTCCACTAGTATCTGTTTTGGGAATCTTATTATGATGATATCAATGTATAATTGATCTCAGGGAACAGCAGAAGAAACTGTCAGCCCTGGAGATGGAGCTGGCTGCTGCAAAAAAGGAAGGATTTATTTCAAAATTCTCTTCAGGGATTGGTGATACTGGTATGAAGAAGAAGCTTTTAGTTGTTATCGGAATCGCTACACAGTTTGGTCGGAGGAGGAACAGAGATGCAATTCGAAAGGCTTGGATTCCAACTGGTAATCTAGTGTTTTTGGATGCAAACTGTTTGTGGATTATATTATTTATTGTCTAAAATTATCATCATGAAAGTTGGGTTTAACCTTATTGTTCCAACTTCTTATGACTCCATCTATTCAGGCACTGCATTGAAAAAGCTACATTCTGATAAGGGCATTGTTCCAAGATTTGTGATTGGAAAAAGGTCTATGTTTTCATATTGTGGAGTTTATGACGAATATCCCTATCTTTTCTTCCAAATTCTAACTAAAAATAAGCTTTCTTGCAGTGCAAACCCCGGGGACAGTTTGGATAGAGAGATTGATGTTGAAATCAGTCAGACCAATGACTTCATTATTCTTGTATGTTGAACATGCTTATTATTTTTCTCTCTAGAACTTTTCTCACTGATGTGTAACTAGATAGTAGTTTTATTTAGTTTTGATATAATAAATTTAGAAGGTTGTATTTCTGGATTTTTAGGTTTTATTGTAATTAGATTGAGTTAGTAGGAAAGTAGAATAAATAAATAAATAATTTTAGGATGTAATTTTTCCTTGTTGGCTATATAAAGCCTTCATATGCAATAGAGATTCAGATTTTGGTTTTGTTTGAAAGAAAGAACATTGTTCTTCTTACTCTATCCTCCTTCCATACTCCATTCTCCACAAATTCCATTAAAACTACCCATCCCACCTTCTATCATCCATCAACGTTTAATCCATCCCATCTACTTTAATTGAATTCATTCCCATTCTTTCATTTGACAATCTCCATTCATCTATTTTACTCCATTTCACTATTTCATTCCATCCTTTGACCATCTTTAATCTCCATATTTCCATCAAATTTTCATCAAAAATCCATTTAAATTGGTTAAATTCGACAATCTTTGATTACTCATTTGCGTTCGTGGCCGAGGACCGGTTGCGGACGCATAACTCACTCTCACTTCTGGACTTACAGCTTGTTTAACTATGAGCTTAGTTAGTGTAGGTTCTTGTTTGGCACAGTGTAGCTGTAGACTGAAATGTCTTGAAGTCTGGCACTATTACCTTTCAGTGTTAAGTTAACTGCACCAAAAAACACAATGGTCTTTTCTTTTTACAGTGTGGTTGATTTTAAAGTACTGTAGGTTTGAGAAGATTAATTCATTTTATTTGTACATTGTACTTGTATAGGTTAGAAGCCCGTGTACTTCTCCGAAATAGTATGCATTTAGTAGAGGATAACCAACACATTCTTTTTTTCAAATAACAAAATTCTGGAGTATATAGTAATTTTAGTTCTCTTTATTTATTTTTTTTGAAGATGTTCTTTTTATTTTTTGGTAGTACATAATTTTAGTTCAATCTTCAGGATGATCATGTAGAGGCACCAGAGGAAAATTCTAAAAAGACAAAGCTGTTTTTTGCTCATGCTGCTGAAACATGGGATGCTGAGTTCTATGTAAAGGTCAATGATGATGTTTATGTTGAAATAGGTATATCTATCTAGTTGATTGTTGGCTAGCACGTGAATACATTTATGTTGCCACAAAGTTGCAACCTTTTTTTCACAAGAAATTATAATCTCCAAGTTCCATGCTTTCATGCAGATGGCCTTGCAGCTATACTTTCTGCAAAATTGGACAAGCCTCGTATCTATATGGGTTGCATGAAGTCAGGAGAAGTTTTCTCTGAACCGTAAGTGCAGTCCTGACTAGGAAGAGCAGGCAAACGTTTACAATTATAATTTTTCATTAACACATACTTTTTCCCCTTAACATTTACTTATCTTGTTAATGAATTTGTAGGGGGGGCAAATGGTATGAACCAGATTGGTGGAAATTTGGTGATGGAAAATCGTAAGTAATTCTACCTATTTACACTAGTGTTTTGAAATTAATGCTCTTTTTTTGCTGATTCTTCTATGTTGGTACTCTGTTAAACAGAATCGGGAAGTTGTATTTTCTAAAAATGAATCCTGTTTTTAGTTTCTGACTCCTGTTTATGTTTTTTTCCTACGTTTTGTGTTTCTTCTAGTTCAGAGTTTTTTTGTGCGGCCGTATAGAATATAGATTTTTAACCTGCCTCTACGGCTGAATTGTTTTGGTCGGAAAAAATCTTTCTTTTTTGTAGTATTATAGTTTTACTATAATAAAATTCCTCTCAAATTTATTTTATGTAGTTCGAGGAAGAAACTTGATGTTATTTTTCTTTAAGGAAAAAAGTGTTTTTATCCTTCTGGAGGAAGAATAATGAATAAACGTGATTTGCAGTTAGAACGATTAAGGTCAGAGTGTGGCAAGGGCTAGGGAATTATATGAGAAACCTTCTTGTACTTCTAAAAAGAAACCTCGATTTGATTTTGTTGCAATGCTCATTACAAAATAACACTACTACACCTCTACATGTGTCCTCAATTAACTTGAGTTCCCACACTATGTTCCTCTCGAACAGTGTTTCTCTCAACTCTCTTAACAAAGACTTAAAGCCTTAGGAATTCACTCAAATCCCTTTTTCACCCCGATTACAGCTCTGTAAAAGATAGTCTAGTATTTAGGAGAACTTAGTCCCTTTTTTTGGCCTTAATTTGAGAAAAAATCAGTTCAACTCATCTCCCACCGAGTCCATGATTTGGTTTAATTCAGTTCACCTCAGATTAATTCAGTCCAAAAGAACAGCGCCTTAGATGTTTTAGGAACACAATGGACTAACTTTTATTACCTAAAAGCCTTCACAACTACATTGTTCACAGCTTCTACCCAACTTGAAGCTCGTGCAGTTCTAATAAATATTTGTTCTTCCTCTCTACAACTCCATTTTGTTGAGGAATTTCTACAAAACTTTGATGGAGAAAGCCATGTTCTTAATAAAAAGGTTTAGAGTCACTTTCACATAATTTCTTGGGCATGATCAGATCGAATGGAGATAATAGAAGCACCAAAATGAGTATAAATAAATTCACTTAATTGCTTGAGAATTGTAGGAACATCACTCTTATTTTTTAACTAGAAGGTCCAAGTATATCTTGAATAATCATCAACAACAGTGAGAAATATATTAAAACCGTCATATGTCTTGGTCTGGAAGAGGGCCCATACATCAATGTGTAACAAAGCAAAACACTTTGTAGTTGTAGAAGAACTAGGTGAAAAGGGCAACCTAGATTGTCTAGCCGTAGGACAAATCCGACATATAGTATTGCAAGTAGCTGAATGAGAAATAGTAGGATGAAGTGATGAACCATAGGCAAGTTATTGAAGGGCATATGGCCAAGTCTCAAATACCATAGCTTGGTTTGATTGGTAACAGAAAGTAGAGTTTTGCCAGCAGATGAGGAAGACTGAGAAACTGAAACAGAATCCACTGCATACAAGTAGGAAATAATTATATTGTTGCACCTCTTCCGTGGTGTGAAGTCTTGATCAGCAGAAGAAGGTTTCTCCAAAGTTCCATCAACAAAGCAAAGTTTATTTTAGCTATGAGTGCTATAAGCCTATAACCATGCTCCTTTTCTAATCACCAAAGTTATCACCATTAAACTTTTCAGAAAATTAAGTGGCAAATGAATTTTCAGCAGCAGCAGGATGAATGAAATACACACTGGTAGAGTCTTGAGTTTTGGACAAAGTTTGTGTTTTATTTTCTGCCGTTTGCAGAAATTGAAACCAAAATTGCGAAGATCAAAGAAACCAGGTCACAAAGAAATTGATTTAATTTGTATGCAAAAGAAAAGATGAATTTGAAGTAAAGATTGAAGCAATCGATAAAAAACCAAGAGATAAAATCAAGAAATGCAGAAGAACAAAAGAAGTGATGAAGTACTCCGTAATTGATTGTGGTTGCGCTGATACCATGATACAAAATCATAGAGAAAAGAGAGAGAAGCATTTTGATTAAGTGAATATTAAAATTACAAAACTCTTTAATATAGGAGAGTATACTTGCAAAGCTACAGATGGGTTAGTTGTTACAATCACCAACAAGTATGTAACAACTAACAGTTTTTCATTTCATTTATAATAAAATTATTTATTGCGTAAATACACGTGTAGTGTAAATGCACATGTATATACTAACAAGTAACAACTGATTGCTTGTTTGGATTGTTTTTAATGGAAAAATTATTGAATTAGATAACATTGTGGCATACAAAGCCTAAGCATACATTTTTGGACAATTGTTCGAACTTCTATACTAGGTTGCACTGAGTCAAGGAGGGGTACAAAAACGCTTACAGGTACAGTGACAGTAAACAATAAGTTTAAAAATTAGATGACAATGGGTACGGCGAAAACATTAACTAAAGTTTTGTATGGTCCCCGATACATGAACGAATAAGGTACGGGGATGATAGTCAAATGAAGTACCCATGCTATATAGCTCTATATATCAAAATCTTATGAAAAAGCTAAATTGGAAGGGGTTACTATAAATATAGTAGATAAGGAAATGTTTAGGGTGCATAGTGGAATACCATTTCTCTTGTAAGAAGATCTAACGGTATGACGGTATGACATAACTTTAAACTAAAAAACTGTAACTTTATATTCTAAATCTTTAACTTTTTACAAAACTAGCTAAGCTTTATATTAAAAATTATGGTTTTATATACAAAAGTTACATTTTTTAAGCGAAAAGTTAGCATGTCGACATTGCTGATAGTGGAAATGTGGAATGTTTACTGTTTTCTTGGGAGTGACTCAAGCCTCTTGAAAGCTTGCATTTGGGAGAGAATCAAGCTTCTCGAAAGCTTGATAGTAGTATCTTATTTTATGTTATTTTGAGTCAATCAATCCGTAATCATCATTTTCTTTTGCTCTTAATTTCCACGTTATATCTTAAAGTTCTGTTAGCTACGTCAATTCATAGCAATTTTTCAACATTCAACAGCTTAAACCTTGGCTTTAAGTCATCCAGAAGACACATTGGAACTTGTGCATGAATATAAATTAGAAAAAAAAGAGAATGACATCACCAATTAGCTTTGGAGGGAACTTTTTTAATGACAATAAGACACATGTACAATGATGACTTAAGCATACTTTATTTTAGTAGATAGGATAGATTTTAATTATTTTGGAGATGCTCCATTATGATTAATATTTTTTTGGCTTACCCTACGACCTCAAGTAGGTTATATCAGGATAAAGTCTTGTTTACTCGTACTGGAAATTGAACTGGGATTTCTGGTCTGTTATCATAATTGTTGATCTGATGCAAAGATGTTGTTCAGTGTGAAGATGTAGGCTTCTTTTTGGCTATCAAATATGAAATCTGAAAAGCTTGTTAAGCAGCATTATGTCTGAAAGTGAAATGTTTCTTCTGCTCTATTGGCTCCTGTTAATTTCCCTGAAGGTACTAAATCTAAATGTGTATGGCAGGTATTTCCGACATGCTTCTGGCGAGATGTTTGTCATATCACAGGAATTGGCTCAGTTTGTATCAATAAACAGGTTAATTTATTTCTACTCAGTCTGTGTTTCTGGTTCTTTCTTCACATATAGGCATTTGCATCATACATAAACATCTGTGCAAGCTTGCTAGTGGCTGGTCAGTTTGGATGAGAACCTCTAATTGATTTTTGCAGATCTATCCTTCGAGCATTTGCCCATGATGATATCAGTGCTGGGTCCTGGTTTATTGGACTTGATGTGAAGCACATCGATGAACCAAAGCTTTGCTGTTCTTCGTCATCAGGTAATTATCTTGAATTCTAACCAAGTCAAAAGTAAATAGGTAGGCTTGCATGTGGATTTAACTTTTTAACACTATGTTTGGATAGCAATATGGAGGGGAAAGGAAAGGGAGGGTAAAAGGAGGAAGGGGAGGGGAAAGAAAGGATGAAAGATATGTTCTATTTTCCCTCCATATCTCTTCAACTTTGAAGGAATAATAGTAGTTATTAAAGGAGGGAGGAAATGGATCCCTCCCTCTCCCTCCCCTTCCCCCAACCTATTCCCAAACAAGGAGATTTGTTCTCCTTCCTTCCTTTCCCTTTCTTCTCTCTAATTCCTTCTATCCAAACAATGCGCAAGTGTAGTGCTCCTTTTGGGTGTGTTGTGTGAATGCCATGTTTGTCATATTTAAATTGGTTTGACCAAAATATTTCTGCACTTGGAGAATTTTCACCATGTAACAGGTATAATAGTTTGAATATTTTGGAGAATGTTAAATGGCAGCTATCATTTGCTCATGCTGTCTAAGTCTTGTGCCAGCTCATCTTATTCTATTTGTTTTGAAGTTATTGAGACGTGCATGTCCTCTAACACCAACTTCTCTCTTTCTATAGGGAAAAAAATAGCGTGTTCTAAAAAGAACGGTTACCTTATCTCAAGTGGTACAAGAAATGATATGTTTGTCAACTTTATTGATTTATGTATTCTGTGCTAGATTAACATGTAGAACATCACAAAGGCTTCACATAGTCAAAATAGGACGAGACAAATTTGTTTTCTGATATTCACTGAAGTCCATAAATGAAGGATTAATTTGACTCACTAATCCTTTAAAATTGTTTCAGATTCTATATGTGCGGCCGCTTAACTTTCCTTGGCCGACATTCTGAATTGACTCACAATATGAACATTCAACATTCATGGAGAGTGGAGACCATTTTTTGCCCTCGGAAGTTTGCATGCTGGCTTTGGCTGACATTGAGAATGACAATTGCTGCTATTGTAAGTTGATTCTGTCTTTGTATAATACTATAAAAGGACATGAACTGAGCAGCAACCAGCTCATTTACATCAATTCTTAGAATAGGTCACCACAGACTCAGTATAAGCAGTGATTACAGCTCGTTATGCAGGCAATCAAGGTTCCAGAGTTGCATGCATGAAGGGAACTAGTCCTTTTCCCTAGCGTATATCATATACCAAAACAATGACATACACTGCTTCCAGGAAAATTGTTTCTCCCATGCACATTTTGTTGGAGCTCACGAAATTTTTTGTGTAGAGTGTGAGATTGTATTCCATCAAAACATTACAGATAACTTGCTTAGAACTGTAAAATTTGATCACTTGAACAGAATATACAGTACATATATGTTAGGTTTCACATTCCTGAAAATAGACTTGGACCTTGGTCCAAATTAGTCCTTGTGTTGTTGATAACTGATAAGTGATAACTACTATATGTCTATATCCATTTGTCCACTGTTTTTGAACCAACTTTTTTTTTTTTTTAATTTTTTATTTTTATGATAATGTGTGGGATACCAGGCCTTGAAACCGGGCCCTACTGCAGGTCACCTGGTCCAATTTTAGCCAACACACGCATCTGTAACGGGGGATAATAAGGAATCCTCGCAAATGCGTGTGGTGAGAATCGAATCCAGGACCTCGTGCCTGAAATTTTAAAGCCCTAACTATTGGGTTATGACTTCATCCTCGTTTTTGAACCAATTTTTTTTTTTTTTTTAAATGGTAAAGAAAGATGGAATATAAAGATAGGTAGGTTTTTGAACCAACTTGGTAGAATCATAGTGTTGGAAATTTGGAATACAAGTACTGCCGCCGTATTTGATTATGTACCTAACTTTCTAAAGCCAAAATAAACATGATTTTACTTTATTGCTTCAGCAGCTTTTATTTTGCCTTATGCTGCTTGGTCGTTTTCAGTGTTCTAAGTTAGGTGTGTTTGGATAATTAGTGGTTTGCTATTGCCAATATGGTTGTTTACCAAAAACGTGGGGTTTTTAAAGTTTTGTTTCGTTATAATAAAATCTAATGCGATTGTATGGGAATATATGCCATCAATAATTGTGAATTAGTTCTTGTTTGGTTACAATAGATTTTCATGAGCAATCAATACAAGAAATACAATTTCGTTTGGTTGATAAAAACTTACAAGATGAAGTGTAAATTTTTAGAATTTAATTAACTATCCCTCCCTATACCTTTATAGGTCATTCAAAATTTTTAGAAATTTTGATTGCCCTAATAACAACTCATAAGCAAATGATCAATTTCTAAAATTAGGTTAGTGAAGTTAATTCCCATGAAATGTAAAATTACCATGGAGAATTGATTCTCAATGCAACCAAACAAGTCAGTATACTAGTAGCTGCAAACATATGAGCAATTTTAATATACTTTATTGGTCTTGTTTTATTTGCTACACTCATGAATTGGTTCAGGCATTGCTCTGTGTTGCAATTTTTTTAAATGGTTTATAATTTTACTATGCTTATTTATATAATTGTTTGTCACTCCATTTAATTAAATAAACCAATTTGCTTGTTGTTTATAATTGTGGTAGTATAATGGTTAGTGAATGCTTAATAGTTATAAGGTTCTAAGATTGAATCTTATTATAGGCTCAATCTTACATAGCATCTACTTGGCACAATAAAGTGCAAATAGCAACTTTTATTTAATCTACACAATGTAGCAACAATATTTCACTCAATCAACACAAAGTAGCAATATTATTTCATTCAATTTACATGAAATGTCAAAAGTAGTTCATATACATCAAATGGAATGATTGAATGATCGGGGAAAAAATATTCATCTTTTGTATGTTTTACTCAGACGTTGTTCATTCATAAGCATTAATTTAGTTCAGGTGGTGAACCATCTGAACCAAGATCCTTTTGTATGCTCCTCAAATATGATCACTAAAATTAAAATTGGAAAAAAAACAAATCACAAGCTCATAATTATAATTTTCAAAACGTAAGATAATTTTATGCATTCATTGAACTATGTATATTTTTGATTTTATGTTTTGTTTTTCATGCATCTTTATATTCATATATATTGCTGAATTTGTTGATGTTGATGCCTTGGCACGTGGGTTAAGGTCTTCAAGCCAATGGCAAATCTAGATTTCCGAGATAATTGGTCATTATAAATTGTTGATTATCTGTAAAAACTAAATTTTTTTCGATTCTAGTTCATAATTTAGTTCAATCATTAACAACTACTTTATTTCAAAAAAAAAAAAAAAAAACTAAAAAAATCTAGATTTGCTTGTTAACCTAAGACGAATCAACTATGATCCTTCTTGCCATCACGAACATTCCATGTGGAAGACGCCTAATTTTCTTCATTTTTTTTAGGCTTCTACCAGACATAATCTGAATTAAACGGAAATATGTTCTAGGAATTTTCGTGCTTATATGATTGAGATTTGAGATTCATTGAATCATTGTTCATATTAAAGTTTTGGGTGTACATTACTTGTATTAAACTATTAATTATGTTAGGAACTTACTAGGTTGTTACTTTCTAGCTAGTCATATTTATTTTCTAATGAGTTTAGACTTTGTTTGACCTGACAAGAACTTTCATTTAATATAGTGACACCAATTTAACTTCCTTTTTCAAACTGAGTAGAAATAAATTATGAAGGTTTTTTTTTTTTTTTTCCTCACTTCTTGGATTTTGTATGAGTATTTGGTAAAACTTGTTCTCTAAGGAGCCTTGACTGCATATATAGACAATTATAAAAGATTTTATAAGAGAACCAAAGCACCATTTATATATATTACTCTAATACACCCTCTTAATCTTTTGTGTGGTGAACCAAAGTACCATTTACACATATATTACCCTAATACACCCTCTCAATCTTTACATGGTGAAACAACAGATAGATGATACTATGTCTACTAAGCAAATCATTAGTAAGGTCTTTAGTAAAAATGTCGGCAACTTGCAGACGAGTCGAAATGTGTTTAACCATCAATCCTCCACTCTTAACCAACTCATGAGCAAAATGATAATCAACATCAATATATTTGATGCTATCCTGTTGGCTTGGATTCGATGTAAGATAAGTAGGTGACACATTTTATCACAATAAAGAATCACATGACGCCGAAGAAAATAACCTAGATCTGCAAGAAGTTGACAAAGCTAAATAGTTTTCAGTAGATGTGTATGACACTGCGTGATACACTGCTTTAGTGGAGGATTTTGACACTGTAGGTTGCTTTTTAGAACACCAGGAAATCAAGTTCTTCCCCAGAAAAAAAAAACGGTATAACCAATAGTAGAACCCCTACCATTGGGATACCCTGCCCAATCAGCATCAAAATAGGCGATAATAATAGGAGTGCCCATAGAATGAATTGAAGAAATAGGCCAGGCGAAGGTATGAAATCCCCTACAAATACCTGATAATTCTTTTACAGCATGGCATGAAGCTGAGTAGTACAAGGAGCATGCATAAATTGAGACATCAAATTAACAGCATAAGCAATGTCAGGATGTGTCATACATAAATATTGCAACACACCAACCATACTACGATATTCAGTCCATCAACAAGAAGTTCCCCATCAAATAGTGATAAATTAACTCTAGATTGAATAGGTGTGCGAACAAGTTTAATTGTGTGCAAATGAAACTTTCGAATGAGATTTAAAACGTATATTTTTTAGACAACAATAAACTAGATGGGATTCGCACAACTTGAATGTCAAGAAACTAATGAAAATACCCTATTCCTTCATCGCAAAATGATTAGACAAAAGCTTAATGAACATTTGAACCAGATTTGGGTTATCTAATTTAGTAGGAGCGACTTTGGAGTATGACTTTCTTGTCTTCCCTTATAGAGGATTGAAATTTAATAATTGCAATTTGTTTAGAAGATTAATTTAGTGAAACTAAATAGAATGTATGTTATTACCATATCAATTGTTCACAATATACAAAAACTAACAAGTGAACTTGGATGCTAGTTATTTGGTATCATAAAAATGTTATTACCATATCAATTGTTCACAATATACAAAAACTAACAAGTGAACTTGGATGCTAGTTATTTGGTATCATAAAAATGAAAATATTAAATCAAAATAAATATTAAATATACTTATTAACATGTAATTTTAACATAATTTTTAAAATTTATAATATTTTAATACACAATAATATAAATAAAATTTTCAAGACGTATTCTGTATTAAATAAAATATTTATAAAAAAAAAACGTTATGGACACCTTGACGGAGTAGGCTTGATAGGGGGTGGTCCAACCAGTTATATTGGCTACTTGAGTTCAAATTGGTCCCATTGAACACATCTAATTAGGAGTAAGCCCTTCTATAAAACTCATAGTAAGAACATATTTTGACATATCTTAAAATATAAGGTTAGAGTTTTGTTCATATGCTCTATACTTTGGTAATGAAGAAGCACCATACTAGTACTTGTGAAGAATTCTTTTCCCTAATAATGCTTCCAAAATTTGCAATTCCCATTTTACGGTTACAATTTTATCAATTCCCAAATTACCGTCCACGTCATATTTTAATTTTTTTTTAACAGGAAAACCGCCACTCCCAGTGGCGGTTTTCAGGCAAAACCACCACTCCCAGTAGCGGTTTTCAGGCAAAACCGCCACTCCCAGTAGCAGTTTTGCCTTGAAAACCGCCACTGGGTTACCATGTTACCACTTACAATTTGTTCTGTTCAGGCATAGTGAAAGGCAAAACCGCTACTACTAGTAGCGGTTTTGCACCAAAAATAAAAAAACGTAAATTTTCACACTTAACTGTTAAAGTAATAAAACCGCTACTCCTAGTGGCGGTTTTTTTACCCAAAACTGCTACTGGTAGTAGTGGTTTTCTGAAAAATACGAAAAAAGAAAATTTTGCTGACGTGGACGGTAATATGGGAATTGAGAAAAAAAGAGCCGTATAATGGGAATTGCAAGTTTTGGGAGCATTATTAGGGGAAAGGATTCACATGTGAATGCCATGCTAATTGGCAATAAATAAAATGAATGCAGTTCAATCTAGCGCATATGACATTGTCTCAAGAAAATATCAAAAAATACGTTACAACTAACACTTACAAGTAGAACATTATGAATTTATGATGAATAATTAAATACAATTAATTATATTAAGTCAAATTCTTTCTTGAAATGGATCAAACAAAGGTGAGATTGTTTACATTACTCTTATCCTAGGTTTCTCAAATGTTCATAACTCTAATCAAAAGATGATTAAAACATATAAATCGAGTCATTATCGTACACAAGGGATGCTATCTAGAGTTAGGTATAGAGCAGTAGTTTCAACTTTGCATTTAATCTCTAAGGTTATAGATTTGAATCCTCATACCAACAATGTGCTGCAAATAGTGTTTTTCGATTATATATAGTTGGTCGAATTTCATACCAAATCAAAAAACAAAATAAAATATCCTTGAAGAATTTTTTTTTTTCATAATTTTATGTCATCAAAATGTATTGGAATAATGGAATCTAATAATCCCACCTTTAGTCGGCCTGAAAATAACAAACTTTTTGATTAAAAAATAACAAAACCTACCTTTAAGGTTTATTTGTTTTCGGTGAACCTTACCGTTTGTGACTTGATGTAAGAGGTTGAATTGCAACGTAACAATCCCTCATTGCTTTTAAATAATTAATAGGTTAATTAAACCAAAAAAAAAATCAACCAATGAGGGATTGTCATGTTGCAATTCAACCTCTTACATCAAGTCACAAACCGGTAGGGGTGCACCGAAAACAAATAAACCTTAAAGGTGGGTTTGTTATTTTTTAATCAAAAAGTAGGTTTGTTACTTTCAGGCCGCCTAAAGGTGAGATTATTAGATTCCATTATTCCAAATGTATTTTTGTGACGGTATTTTAAAAAAAAGTTTTGGGGATTTGGTTGACATATAGTAATTTTCGATTATAGCTAAATCGGTTCTTGAATCCTTTTTAAAACTTGATTTTGACTCGATGGGGTAAATTTTTTATATGAAGAATCTTTAATTGATAGAAAATACTACTAGGGTTAGAACATGCAAGCGTGTAACTGAAACCCTATTAAATTAGACATAAATGGTAGATGCTTCGAATGATGATTTCTCTTTGTTTCAGTCTTCCGCAAGTAGAAATACTCTCCCCTATCCTCATTTGTTTGCTATGTACAAAGTACAATGACATGACTTATATAAATACTATAAGGAAAATTATAAAAACCATATACTCCATAGATATGAGTATATTTTTTAAATAGCAAGGTAATTTATTTATTTTTTAAGTCGGAAAGATTAGCTATACGATTACAAATAGTCAAGATCTCATCTTAGGAGCTTGAGTAGTAGGGGGACCCAACAATTGTTGGGGCAGGGATCGAACTCGGGATCTCAACCTCGGGGTACCGTGCTCTTACCAACAGAGTTACGGTACATCCATAATAGAAAGATAATTCATGTCCAAACAAATAGTAAGGTAATTAATTGAACTCAACACTAATTAACACAAGACTCCTATTACATTAATACCCAAATAGCATTACTCAGCACCAATCCATTAGAGCTCGATGATGATAAATTATTAAAACTATTGATTTCAAAAATAAACGTTGAGAAGAGCTAAATAAGATCGCACATTATGATTGCATATTTCTTTATGAAATTAATGATATATGCAAATCTTAAAAATTTAAGAATGCAGAAGTTTTTTTTTTTAATTCAAGTTAATATTTTCACTTTTGAGACCGTACATGTTTAAAAATTATTCTTTTATTTTACATATATATAATTAAAAAGAGTCAAACATTTTGATATAAGTTATATAAAATATGTAATCAAAATATAGCGGGTAAAAAAAGAGAGAATTCTTAACTTTATAAGATTAATGTCGAGACTGGTTAAGTCTTTTTAATGAGAAATGATAAACCACAAACCGCGTCTAGACTTCTTAATTCACAAGCAATGGCCTTTAGCTAATTTTGTACACCAAACTTTTTATGAGTATTACATTTATTATGGTGTTTACATGAAATCTAAATATAGAACATGTAATTATGTATGTATATTTTATGGTTGTAAATGAACATTGTGTATTGCAAATTTGCAATTTGAACATTGAATATTTCATGGGTGTAACGTTGAATAATATTATGTACAAGAAATTGAACATTTTATAGTTGTTTCCAGCTCTAGATGCACAAATGTCTACTATACAACAATTGCATTTGAGATCAAATCACTTTAAATGTGTTGTGTAAATGCATTTTCAGTTTAGGGATAGGAGTTAGATGCAATTAGGGCTCGTTTACATTAGCTGAATAGAGATGAACTGAACTGAACTGAACTTAATAGAGATGTATTAATTGAACTAAACTGAACTTAACTTAATAGAGATGAACTGAACCGAACTAAATTTAATCTGAAGTAAACAAGCCCTTAGATTGTGGAATCATTTAGGAGTTTCTAACTGCATGATCTATCTCTATCAGTATTAACTTTGGTTTATTGGCTTATTATATTCTTTGTCTTCTTTTCTTTGTGTTTTTGTGGGTTCGCACATAAGTTGTTTTGCAATTATGTAGCTTTGTTTTATTTTTTTTGGAAGCATATATACACACATTAATGTTCACTAACTAGGCTCCATTCTAAAGCGCCTATCCCATGAATAAACCTAGCAATCGGATCGTTTAGGTCAAATTCATATCAATTTGATTCAAATCTGTTAGGATATATTATTAGAATATCTTTTCCTTATTTAAGGGATTTAATTAGAAAATATTTCCATGTTTATCTTTGTAATCTTTTAGATGGAAATTGTACAGTATTATATATTTTGAATGAAAAGGCCAACAAGAGGGCAAGCTTTTACGCCTCATATTTCCTTCACATGGTATCAGAGCCAAGTTTCTTCTGGCTTCGTAAACTATGGCCGGTGATAAAGATACACCACCGCCACCACCCCAAAAAATTGACCCCTCTTCTCCGTTTTATCTAGGCCCTCAAGATCGTCCCGGTGACTTCATTACTCCCACTCGTCTCAAGGGAGATAACTACGATGAATGGGCTGACGCCATTCAATTGGCTTTAGAGGCCCGCCGAAAATTCGGCTTTCTTGACGGATCGATTGCTGCTCCTATTTCTCCTTGCACTCAATCTGATTGGAAAACCAATCAAACCATGTTAATTTCATGGATAATGAACACCATTGAACCTGACATTAAAAGTACATTGTCAAAATACAGGGACGCAAAACGGCTTTGGGATACTCTTAAAAATCGCTTTGCGGTTGTCAATGGCCCCCGAATTCAACAGATCAAATCTTCAATTGCGAAGTTTGAGCAGCTGAAGACGATGTCTGTTGCAACATACTTTGGTAAACTTTCTGCCTTGTGGGAGGAATTAAATTCTCATGAGCCATTAATTACTTGTACGTGTTGCTCGGCATGTACGGCAGGATCTCGTCACGAGGCTCAACGGGAATCAACGAGACTCCATGAATTCCTAATGGGTTTATACTCTGGTTATTATGCTCAAACTCGTACAAATATATTAAACCAAGACCCTCTACCATCTCTTGATCGGGCTTTTCAATTAGTGGTGCAAGATGAGCGTGTGCGAATTGCTAAAACGATGCCTGATGATCAACCCCCGGAACCAGTTAGTTTCGTTGTCCGTACAAATACTGGGAAGGGCAAGTCTATTTCCACTGGTTTAAATAACTCTGATGAAAAATATGTCCGTGAAGACAAATCCCATCTTTCTTGCACTCACTGTAAAAAGAATGGTCACGAGGTGTCCTCTTGCTTCGAATTAAACGGTTATCCGGAATGGTGGGCTAACCGTTCTAGGGGCGGTAGTCGTGGGTCTCTCTCACATGGCAGGGACCGCAACTCATCAAAGCCGCAAGCCAACGCTACCACCAGCAGTTCCGCAGCACATACCGGGACAACAGCTCCTCCTTCCAATAGCTCCGACTCCTCTTCCTCTGTCTTTACAGCAACCCAATGGAAGGCGTTAGCAGGTTTCATTGGTAATACTTCAGTCCCCGATAATCGTTTGAGTGGTAAGTTTGATAATAATTCCTGGATTGTAGACACCGGAGCCTCTAGGCATGTGACTTGTATTGATAGATGGATGTTTGATACTCATCCAATTTCTAATTGTCCGGTTGGTCTCCCTAATGGGAAATCAGTCATGGCTACCAAAGAATGCTCGGTTCAATTGTCCGACAAAATTGTTCTTACTAATGTTCTTTTTGTCCCGGAATTAAGTTGTAATTTACTTTCGGTATCTCAATTGATTAATGATATGCATTGTACTGTCCAATTTAACTCTTCCATGTGTACTATACAGGGCCGATCGAGGGAGGTGATTGGAACGAGTGTTAGACGGGATGGACTATTCTATTTTGATAAACCGGAAGCAGTGCAACATGTTTCAGTGTTAGGTGCATCATCTACTTTGGAGTTATGGCACAAAAGAATGGGTCATCCATCCGAAAGAGTGGTGAAATTACTTCCCCCGTTTAATAATTGTAAGGGTATTCTTAATAAAGCATGTGAAATTTGTTACCGTGCTAAACATTCTAGAGATAAATTTAATTTAAGTGAAAATAAAGCTTCCCGTATTTTTAGAAGATTCATTGTGATTTATGGGGTGCTTATACACATCCATCTTCTTGTGGTGCCAAATATTTTTTGACTATTGTGGATGATTATTCCCGTGCTGTTTGGGTTTTTTTGCTTCTTGATAAAACTGAGGTGTTTCGAATGTTTATGATTTTTGTGGCCATGGTTGATAGACAATTTTCGCAAACTATTAAAATTGTTCAAAGTGATAATGTCACTGAATTTAATTGTTTGCATGATTATTTCTTGGCCAATGGTATTATTTTTCAAACCTCATGTGTTGGTTCACCTCAACAGAATGGTCGGGTTGAACGGAAACACAAACACATTTTAAATGTCGGAAGGGCTTTAAGATTCCAAGATAATTTGCCAATTTATTTTTGGGGAGAAAGTGTATTAAGTGCGGCTCATTTAATAAACCGAACCCCTCTCCTTTATTGCACAATAAAACTCCCTATGAAATGTTATTTGGTACTCCACCTTCTTATAGTACTATTCGTACATTTGGGTGTCTTTGTTTTGCTCAAAATAAAAAAATGGGAGGTGATAAATTTGCAAGTCATAGTAGAAAATGTGTATTTGTGGGCTACTCATTTGGTAAGAAGGGTTGATCTTTGTTTGATTTGGATTCAAAGGAATTTTTTGTTTCCCGTGATGTTAAGTTTTTTGAGGATGAATTTCCATTTCTTAATCCGATTGCATCGAATATTAATCCTGCAAATGTAGTCCCTAATTATGATGAGGTAGATCTTGATTTTGATGATTTCGTTGAGCCTCAAAATTATGCTCAGCAAAATGATGTACTCAACCCAGACAATCTAGCTATTCCTGACCCAGACAGCCCAGCGATCGCAGGCCCATCGCTGGATCAGGATGGCCCAGCGTCAGATATGGGTTCTGATTCCCACGCTGGATTTCCAGCGCCAAAGGGCCTTGCGCCCAGCAGCCCAATTGCAGAGACCCTACTGTAGCCCAGTCTAGCGTCTTCTCCTCTTGCTAGGCTTGATCCGACCAGCCCACCTTCAACAACCCCATCAGCTGATCAAGTTCTTGGTAGAGGCCACCGTGAAAAGAAGTCCTCGGTTCTTTTACGGGATTTTGTCACTCATATTGTTGCACCGAATAGTCCATCTCCACCCTCTAACTCCTCGTCTCCGGCTCCTTCCTCAGGTACGCCTTATCCTATAGCGCACTATATAAATTGTGACAAATTTACTTTGTATTATTGAAAGTTTATTGCAGCTATTACAACCGGTGTGGAGCCCCGATCCTTTAAAGAAGCCATGTCTCATGCTGGATGGAGGGACTCTATGAAGCAAGAAATTCAGGCCCTTGAAAAGAATGGCACATGGAAAATGGAAGACTTGCCTCCCGGGAAGCGTGCTCTTGGCTGTCAATGGGTTTACAAGATCAAGTATAAGTCTGATGGCAGTGTTGAACGGTTAAAATCCAGATTAGTTGTTTTTGGTAATCACCAGAAGGAAGGAATTGATTATTCTGAAACATTTGCCCCTGTAGCAAAAATGGTTACAGTACGGGCTTTTCTTGCAATTGCAGCTTACAGGAATTGGGAGTTACATCAGATGGATGTTCATAATGCTTTCTTACATGGTGATCTAGATGAGGAGGTATACATGAGATTACCTCCGGGTTTTGAGTCTGCTCAACCTAATAAGGTATGTCGCCTCCGAAAATCTCTATATGGCCTTAAACAAGCACCTAGATGTTGGTTTGCAAAACTTGTGTCTGCTTTGAAGGAATATGGATTTTTGCAATCCTATTCGGATTATTCTTTGTTTACATACACTAGAGGTCGTATACAATTGAATGTCCTGGTTTATGTTGATGATCTTATTATCTCTGGGAATGATTCCGCTGCTTTAACTACTTTCAAAGTTTATCTCAGTGATTGTTTTCACATGAAAGATTTGGGTACCCTTAAGTATTTTCTTGGTATAGAGGTTGCAAGGAGTTCAGCAGGTATATTTTTATGTCAAAGAAAATATACCTTGGATATTATTTCTGAAACTGGTCTTCTTGGTGCCAAACCGGTCGAATTTCCCATTGAACAAAATCATAAGCTCGGTGTAGCTAATGGTGCTTTTCTTTCGGATCCCGAAGCCTATAAACGACTTGTGGGTAGATTAATTTACCTTGCCGTCACGAGACCGGATCTGGCGTATTCGGTTCATATATTATCTCAATTTATGCAGGATCCTCGCATTGAACATTGGGATGCAGCTCTACGAGTTGTTCGATATCTTAAAGGTACTCCCGGACAAGGTGTTCTCTTGAGCGCTGATAGCGATCTTTCTTTACAAGGTTGGTGTGATTCGGATTGGGCGGCATGTCCCATTACTCGAAAATCTTTAACAGATTGGCTTGTTTTTCTTGGTAACTCTCCTATTTCGTGGAAGACAAAGAAGCAACATACTGTCTCTCGCTCTTCGGCTGAAGCAGAGTATCGTTCCATGGCTGCGATTACATGTGAGTTAAAGTGGTTGAAGGGCTTGTTGTTAAGCTTGGGTGTTCATCATCCTAAAGCTATCAAATTGTTCTGTGATAGTCAATCTGCCTTACATATTGCTAGAAATCCTGTTTTTATGAGCGTACGAAGCACATTGAAGTAGATTGCCATTTTGTTTGTGATGCTATTACGAGTGGTCTGATTGACCCATCGTATGTTACAACTCGTTCTCAGTTGGCTGATGTTTTTACTAAGGCTCTTGGCAAATCACAATTTGACTATCTGCTGCGCAAGTTGGGCATTTTCAGTCCCGATGCTCCAACTTGAGGGGGGTGTTAGGATATATTATTAGAATATCTTTTCCTTATTTAAGGGATTTAATTAGAAAATATTTCCATGTTTATCTTTGTAATCTTTTAGATGGAAATTGTACAGTATTATATATTTTGAATGAAAAGGCCAACAAGAGGGCAAGCTTTTACGCCTCATATTTCCTTCACAAAATCGGACCATGCATTTTAGCTCAATTCATTTTTGCATTTTTTTGAATTTTGTTTGGATCACCATTCTTCCGGATTAGATTGGTTTTCGAATTGAAACTGAATTTGAAAATTTCGAATCAGATCAAATCAAAATGGGCATTAATTTGATATATTAATTAGTGTTTTTCAATCGTTTTAAAAATAAATATGTGCAATAGTGTTATTAATTTTTTTTTAATTTTTCAATTTTATTTTTGACTAGATAATTACATTTTTATGAAGTATTATATATATTAGAAGGTAATTCAACATTAATATTTATTTGTAATTTGATTGGCCATTGTTATTCATAAGATATTAAATATTATACATTAGATATTAGAAGAAATTTTCTATATCAATATCTACATAATATATATTATTGTTCATTAATTTTATTATGAAATTATATTGGGTAGAATTTTAGAAGTATATATAGTCACAAAAAAATGAAAGTATGAAGAATAAGGTATATTATATAACTTAAAATTTTCTGATGGATTTCGGATCAAAACAATATCGATCGAATCACTTCAGATCGAACCTATTCATTTTCTGATGGGTTTCAAACAAAATGAGGATCTGGTCGAATTTGACCAATTTGAATTTCTAATAATGCTTCCAATTATCATTTTGGACCAAATTAAAATTGAATCTCATATTGAATTTTAAGTCTCGTATTAGCTTTGCTAGGTTTAGTCAATAGAACCATTATTGCTTGGGAGTTAGGGGAAGAGATTCGTGGTTGATGAAAATCGATTCTTGTACCTCGAGGATACTCACATTGCTTTTAGAAACCATCTTTTTTTTCAGTGTTAAGATCTTCTAGGATTAAATGGCTACGTACAGTAATGCCAAATAACGCGTGTTTTAATTTTGAAAATCAAAATTGTCAATATTTATGAAAATGTCATTCATGATATTCGAATAGTCCTTGAAATCTAGTAGTAGTATATACCTGCCTCTTTTCATTTTTGCATGATTAAATTCTTACACATACCCACACACATGCACAATTACAATTACACACATATATATCCCATTAATTGAGTCCAATGAGGATGTGCGCTAGCTTTGGTGGTAAGCGCTTCCAACCTCACTACACGCACTTGTGATATATAATTACTAATCTTTCCTTTTTAGATATGTGTTGGCTAAATTAAGTCAGGTTATCTGTAATAGGACATGGCTCGGGGCATAATATCACTCACATTACCATTTAAAAAATTTGAGTTCTCTCAAAAAAAAAAAAAATTGAGTCGAATGTAAACTACAAATTTTTGGATCTAAAATATTGTGCAAACTTAATCCAAAATTTATCAAATTCAATCCAAGCCCAATAAATCTGGTTATTGGATAGAACCGAAATTTGGACTTTTCTAAGTCAATTTATACCCCTAGACATGGTCTTCCTCAACCTCCGACAAAAATATCTAGCTAAAATCAAATAAATATTAGTAATAATTAAATTGGAGATGATATATCAACCTAATTAGTCAAATAATTATACTTCATCCGTTTCGGAAAAAAAAACGCAACAATTTCTATTTTTGGATGTTACAAAATAAATGCAACAATTTTAATCTTCTATTTTTGTAAGTTTTTTTCTTTCTATCTCTCACATCATCACATAACCCACTTTATCTCTCTATCTCTTTTACCCTCACAACAAAAAATTGCATAGGAATCCGTGATACCCTAATTGTTGCGTTTTTTTTGAAACGGAGGAAATATAATATTAGAAATACAGCAATGGTAATGATATATGTAGTTCATAATGCAATATATAAGCATTTAATGAGAGTGGGGATATCTCAGGTGGTTATATAGAGGCATAGATTAGAACTTTCTTCCCAATTCCAGAAAATCTGTGACCGATTCTCATCTCCGCCCTTATAATTTTCTAAATATCAAATATATATATATATATAAGCATGTAATATACTTCGTAAAATGTTAAATTTAAAATAGCATGTCCAAACCGCGTATAAATTTATGTCAAAAATGTGTTATTTAACTAAAATCAATTATTTTTAGCTCCTTAAACATAACCATTTCTCATCCATGAATCATACGTCCATACATGCACGCCAGTATAATTGATGATGGGGACTAGGACTCTACAAGAAGTACTATATTATTGTTCATTTCTTTTTATTAAGATTGTATTTAATTGTTTATTATGATCTAAGAAAGATAGCTTTTGGACTGTTTCAAGGGCTAAAAAAAGAAAAAAATAAATATGTATGGATCGGATCTAGGCATGCAGCTGGACGCAATGAAATATGTTTTTATAATTCATATCATGACATCAACCCACACCAACTTGTTGCAAGTATATGCAACGAATACATGAGGATGAAGTCAGATCATAGGACTCATAGCCCAGTGGTTATAGTCCAGTTGTTATAACTTCAGAAGTTTAGGTACGAGGTCCTGTGTTCGATTCTTACCGCATATATTTGCGATAATTCTTTATTATCCCCTTTACAGATGCTGGGTCGGGTGACATATATTAGGGGCATAGGGCCCATTTCCAAGCCCTAGTATCCCACACATTATCCTATTAAAAACATATATATGCAACGAATACATTTGACATAGTCCTAAATAAAGTGAAAATTCTCTAAAAATGCTACTATGTTTATTCTTTAATTTTTTTAAAAAAAAACAAAAAATGAAAGGGATCCTTTAATATTTTAGTTAGATAGATGGTTTGTGTTTTAATTGAATAGAAAGTGTGTTTTAGAATAAGGGTACTGTTGAAATAATATGGACGTTCGTAAGTAATTTGCGAGCAGTTTTAGCGGTTAACTTTATTCAACGCTACTGATAATGAATTCTTAAATAATAATCTTCCTAAACTTTGCAATATTAATATTCTTTAAATTTTTGAATAAATCCTTTAAGCATATTTAATTTTAACAAACAAAAAAAAATTAAATATAAATATTTGACACCTTTTATTTTATTTTCCCATTTATTAAATCATTTCTTTATTTTATTCTTTTAATAATTTTCTTTATGTATTTTTATTGTCTCCCATAACTCTTATGTGACATTCTTTATACATAATTTCATTAAATACCAGCTAAAAAGTAGGAAAAAAACACGTAAAAAATGGAAAAAGAATAGGGAAATGATAAATTAATAGAAAAATTGTATTAAAAATCCATTTTTTACTATAAAATCTCAAGCATTAAAGTCTAAGGTATTGTTTAGTTGTGATGGAAATTAACTTCCCATGGTACTTTGTAGTTCATGGGAATTAACTTCCCTTGTTAAATCCATAAGAATTAGCTAATTATGTTTCTTCTCAAAAAAAAAAAAATAATAATAAAAAAAAGGTAATTGTTTTGGTTTTATGTGGAAAATTATGTTTCCTAGAAATTTTGAATTACCTAGTGGGAATTGGATAAATTACTTTCTACATTATGTGGGAATTGTAATTTTCTAGGAATTTTAATTTCCCCCATTTCATACTTTTTTGGCTAACCAAACAACATTATATTATTGCATTTCTTAGAAATTTTGATTTCCCATGCAGTGGCGGATCCATGATTTAAATCCAGGGGTAGCACGATTTAACGTAATGTCCTAACACAAAAGATGCTAACTGTTTTGTATCTAACATGCCTAATAAACATAAAATTATGTATTCCGCTGAAATTAAAATGAGATGAGCAAAGACATAAACAAAAATTATAAAATAAAAATGAAATTTTAGATAATTTCTCTAGTATACTCCCTAGCTTGTACACAAATTTGTAAGAGATATATTGGTGTCTGTCAAATTTGATTGAATATTAGAAACAGGCCTTGGCAACCCAATATGGAAGAGGAGAGTTATGTCACTTACACATACCTTCCTAAAACCAATTGGTAATAGAAGGAGTAGCTCATAGCAGACTAATAAACTAATTTAGTCTCTCCTCATCTTCCGATGTGGGACACTCACTAGTGTAGTATATGGGGTTCAACAATGTCCTTTCGTTCCATACAAGAAAATGCAAAATGGATGAAGTAACTACATAAAATTAAAATTTAAAATTTAGTAAATAACAATCTTCACTGGAGTTGACCATCCAAAACCTCAAGGTAAGAAGGCTTTTTACGATCATTATTCAAGACCATAATTTTGGATGTGATATTATATACGAAGTATTATATATTGATCAAATACTAATAATCTTAACATTCATGCTCTCAGCCTCTCATGTACAGGTGGTTTGGTATGGGTTTATATATAAATAAAAGGCTTTGAAAGGGATTCGGATTAATTTGTCTCATTTATTTGGTTAGAGAAGTAAGAAAACAATTACCGTACGTAATTCTTAATAACAATAACAATTTTTATTGTATATTTCACTCGGAAAGGTAGAAAGGTAATATTCTTTTAAAATGAATTAAATTAAATTAAATTTTAGATTTATCAAGAGCTAAACTGAACTAAAATTTCATAAATTAAGTAAAAAAAAAAAAAAAAAGGTGTTCCGACAAGTCTCAATGCCTCTGGAAGTGGTTGCTGTTCTTGGTGTCTCGTGTGGTGGTGAACTGCACAATGAACAAACGGTGAGCTGACCCCGGGGTGTTTCCGGGGAAAGACCCTCCGATGCTTAAGTCAGCAATGGGGTTCAATAAGAGAGAAAGAGAGAGAGAGGGAGAGAGTTTGTAGGTGAAAGAGTCTGTACCTTTTAATGGTGAGATCATCCCCTATTTATAGGGAGTGGTTTAATACCCTGTCGGCCTGTCTGGGGGCTGGCAGGGACACGTGTCCCATGGGGACTGGTCACGTAGATCGTGTGCTCAGAGTTAGTTACAACTCTGAGTGGGTTGCCACGTGTAAGTCCCTTATAGGTTGAGTTAGTTAGTTTGTTAGTGAGTGGGGCGTGTGCACTTGAGTGGTGCCCTAAATGGGTGCCACGTGGTGCACTGGGACCACTGCTAAAAGATTCCCTTTGGCTTCTAATAGCCGCCAGCTATAGGCTGGCAGCTTCCGGGTCCGACAACGTGTGGTTTCCATCACTGGTGTGGATTGTGAGCTGGCGGTCGCGACGCCTGGTAGCCGGCACCGCTAGGTGCTGGCGGTCGACATCTTGGCTGGGACGTCAGTAGGGTGGACCTGCCGGTGTACCGGTAGGCCCCCATACAACTAGCCCCCCCAAAAAGTATCAGCATCGTTAAGGTGGGATGCTTTTTTAAATTAAGTCACCACAAGATGTCTGAATGAACCGACACGTGTCTGTAGAAGACCAAAAGTTGAGTGGTGGACCCAGTTGTACCATATATAACGTCTCTTAGACGTTTTGCCTCACATTTCACTTTCAAAATTTCTCAAAAAATTTTGAGCTTTCATCAGCATCCCGTACTGTAACTTCCCTCCTAAAGGCGATTCGAACAGTCTCGCGCAATTTGTAACTTCGACCCAGCTTTTCATCAGCATCCCGTACTGTAACTCGAGATTTTTCAAGTTCATCTCTCCAAGCAGAAGACAAGGTGTGTATTTGACTTCGAATTTCCTTTGTTCGAATTTTTAACTTTGAAGCTTGGGCGAGTTTGCATGTGCGATTGCTCGAACCTTTTTGTAAAAAAGTTGTGTCTTTGCTCTATATAAAAGAAGTATCTTGCTTCGTGCAAGAACTTTTGGGTATAAAAATTTATATATATTCTACTTTTGAAGCAAAAATTCACTGTTATGAGCAATTTTTGCGATATTTTGCTTCTGTTTTGTTTTTTGGCGTCACTGTGCAAATATGCAATTGCATTGGTTTGTGTGTTTCTCATTAACTTTACAAATCTGTTGTTGGTGAAGTAATTTGACGTGTGACAGTGTAAAGAAAGATGTCAAATGCCAGTGACAGCCAGAATGAAAGTCATATCTTAGAAAGCAACCCAGATAGCGGCGGGTCGCCACAAGAGAGCGATTCAGACGACTCGCTATTGTCATCACCTGTCGAGGAGGGGCCGTCAGTTAATGCTGGTGACACTTTGGAACAACAGTCTGAAGGGGCTGCTATCCCTAAAGGTATTGGCGGTATTATGTGGAAACTCGCATACTGCCCCCCAAAGCCAGGATATCCTATTCAATTAAGAAAGGATATTCTGGATAAAAAAAACCGGCGCCAGAGAAAATTAGAGCAAAACCGCCTGCTAAAAGCAGCCGATTGCCTGACTTTGCGTTGGCGTCGCGAATTTTGACAGATTGCGAGGGGACACGTAATTCGACCGGGTTTAATCATGAGCAGCAAAGGAACGTGAGGATTCTTCGTGAAGTACTGCGCTGGACCGGGAAGTCTATGGTGGTAGGAGCGTCAGAGCAGTATTGGTTTTCATCCATTCGTTCTAGTTTGGAATTTGACCAGTATGGCACGAACGAAGATCCCTCGCGACCTAATCCCTTCGCTAAATTAGGTAACTGCTTTAATTTTTTAATCTTCCTATTGTCATTCGTCCTTGTTTGTTGTGTTCGCAGAGGAGGTGACCGCTGGCGAGGCCCCCACTGAGATTAATACAGCCTGGAAAGAAGCTGGCTGGGAATGGCAACAGGAAGCGGAACGCCTGCCATTCATGAACTACGAAGCCATAGACTTTGGCAATGGAGAGTTTCCAAAAGGACACCCATCCAATTTGAATCTAGACGACGACTGGTACAAGGAGTTGGAGAAGTGGAATGGGGGCCCCAAGGGGTACCTCAAATGGTTTAGGGAAGCATATTGCCTTCCCAGCAACTGGGAAGTTATGCTCCCTGGGCCAAACGATGTCATCCTCCAAGCGCCTGACGGGTATTTTGCCGTCTTCAAGGATCATTTTAAGTTTGGGCTGCGATGCCCCTTTGATTGGGCAATTATGTCTGTGATGCATAACTTTTCCATCAGTCTGGCACAGCTGAGCCCATTATCTTTTCGGATGCTGGTGTCAGTACTGTGGACATTTCGGTATTTGAGGATGAAGGTCAACCTTCATGTTATCCGTACCCTGATGACCGTTAAATGGAATAGCTCGGCGACCGGCCGTTACACCTTCCAGACTGCTAGCAAGAAACTGCTCATTTGGCCCAAAGTGACTTCTCTGAAGCATTACATGAGCAGGTGGGTCTGGGTGAAGGCCCCTGCAGATGCTCGAATAGACATGCCGTTAACGTTCACCACACCGAGGGCTCATATGGAGCACTTGGCAGTCCGTGACTTGACGGCTGAGGAGCAGAGGACCGTTAACTATTTTAAGGCGAAAGACGGCATCCCGTCCAAGTGGCTGCCACCATGTGGATATATTGTGGAAAACCGCCCGCTCGCCTATGTTGGTCTTTGTGGTGAGATATGTGCCCCTGATTCTGGTAATGCCAGGCTCATGGTGCACCTCCTGAAGTTATCGTCTATGTTATTTAGTTATTTATTATAATTATGATTATATGTATTTAGTGTCCTCTGTGGGTGTGCAATCCCTTCTTTCTTCTTCTTCTTTTTTTTTTATTATTGGCAGTGCCTTTTTACACGGCTAGCGTCTAACCATTTCACTTTGCTTGTGTAGATTTGAATATCAAACGCCTGAAGTTGCCAAGAATGGCTGGAGAACAGACGGCTCACGGTTCCACCTCTCAAGCTACCGGTCGTGGGGCAGGTGGCAACAGGGGCGCCGTCAGTAGGCGGGTAGGGTGTGGGACGGCAGTGGCTAGCCGTCCCGTCCAGAGGGTGCATCTGCAAGGGGTGGCAGGACTGTGACTATCGCCTTGCAGCACAAGAAAAGGGATAGGTCACCATCTCCCCATCATGCTAAAAAGGCCGCCAAGCCTTCTGCCGGGGCCGCTACTACCAGCGCGGCTCCAGCCAACGAGGGTGTGGCCGCCGTCGTCAGCGAGGTGGCTGTTACCGTCGCCAGCGAGCCGCCGGCTGAGGCTGCTACAGTTGTTGCTCTTGAAGCTGAGGTTGCAACAACTATGGATATGGGTGGTAGTATTGCTACAATCCCATCCACTACTAAGGTATGGCCCAGTGTGACTGGGGTTGACGGTACCGCCACTGAGACTGCCGTGGAGCCACCTCTGGTTGGAGAGGCCAACTCAGAGTGGCAGGTGGCATTGGAGACCACTGCGAGGCCTGTCACTCCCCTGACTCCCCTATCTACAGGGGGTGAGGTTGAGGAAATAACTTCTGCTGCAGACATAGGGCGGGTTCAGCGGCTCGCTCATGAGAAGAGCTTGAAAGCGTCTGAGCCGGACAACAAAGCAGCAGCTGACAAGGCTGCAGCTGAAAATGCTGCCAACCCTGTTGCCGGCGAGGTATGTTTTCTGATTTTAAGTTAATATCTGCTGCATTTCTTTCTTTTCTCCTTTTCCTTTTATTTTTGTTTGATTTGGTACTGACGTCTTTCAGATCGACTCCCCTGTTGCCACATACCATTGCATTTAGTATGTAGGGCCGATGCTGACTCCGAGTACCGCCGTGCTCCACCTGGGTGAAGGTGGTCTGTTTGCTGCCTATCCTGAACAGAGGATTGGGTCTTTTGGCTTTCCCTTGTTGGATGACATCACCGTCCGTCGCGGTTCTTGGGGGTACAGTCATCTGGACATACCCCAAACATTCCAGCCAGGGCCTAAGCCTTCACGGCCCCTGTTCCGTCCAGAACCAGATGTGGGCGTGAATGAGTCATTGATGGCAGATTTATCCCAGGATGGTGGCGACCTGGGGTACCGGCTACTAAGGGCGAACAGACTGCCAGCAAACTGCAGTCGAGACCGTTGGGTCAATCCTGCCCAAGCCCTATGTTATGACGTTGCATGTGTAAGTATCCTGGTGTTGTCAGTTAATTTTTTGGTGTTATTTGCTCGTATGACTTTGCCGGCCTGCTTACTGCTATGTTGTTGTGATTTTGCAGGCCGCTAACTCCGCCGCGGAGCTTGCTGAAGCTTTTTTCACTTTGGGGGCGGACCTGAGCGCGGCACGTGACACGTCATAATTTCTAGAGGCCGTCAACAAGTCTTTGAGCGAAGACTTGGAGAGTAAGAAAAAGGAGGTTGAGGTTCTCAAGGCCCAACTCTCACAGGCAAACTTATCCTTGTCCAAGAAGGATGAGGAGATAGAGACTCTGAAGAAACAGGAAGTCGAGGCTGCCAATCTGCTGCTGAAGAAGAATGAAGAGATAAATAATCAACAAAGCAGGTTGGCAGCCATTGCAGAGACAGAAGGCAAGGCCCAAGCTACTGCTGAGGTTGCCAGTAGAGAGCTGGCGGAGACTAAGAGGCTGCTGAACGCCACCATCACCGGGGCCGTCATTGCCAAGCATGATGCTGAGGCTTCTGTTGGTGCTTCTAGGAATAGGGTCAAGGCGGAGAAGGTCAGAGCCCACCGGGAAGTTGAGGCTGCCAGGGCTGATGCCAATTCTGCTGCCCAAAAGGCTGTGGAAGGCTTCGTTGCATCCTCTCGCCTTCGCCACTTTTGCACCAATCGTTTTGACGGCTGTTAGGTGGCGGCAATGAGGTGTGTTCTGTCTCTTCACCCGGACTTTGACTGGGTGGCAGTTGAGACTGCTTTTACTGAGGGTGTAGGCAATCGGCCCCTGAATGAGGCTGATACTTTCCCCAAAGAGCATGTTGGGAACCTGTCACCTCGAGTAACAGGGGTGCCACCTACTCCTGTGGAGGCAGAGGAGTCTGAAACTGTCGTTGTTGAGGAGCAACCAACGACGTCCAGTCAAGCCGGTAGAACCGAATGACGTGTTTGGCAGCCTTCTCCTGTGTCTTCTTGTGGTTCTAATTTGTTATCTAACTTATTGTAATTTTGTATATATTTGTTGCTTGTTGTAAATATTTTAGATTTCTCCTTTTTGCGCTTCTTTTTGTAAAATGGGCTGCCATGCCAGTAGAGCAAGAATCCTGTTGTAACATGCTGCCAGTCATTACTGGCTTTTGATTTATAAAATATTATTGAAGGAAAGTACATTTTACCTTTTATTCTATTTTTATTTCTGTAAGTATTATTTAAACTGCACTTTTTAACTTGCATATAGTTACTTGATTTTTTGATTGGCAGAACTTGCCACTGGCCTTAGCTGCAAGAGCTATCTGTGGAGCTTACTGGCTGCCACACTTTTGAATTTCAGTAAGGCTGTTTGATGGTTGTGGCCTTAAGCCTTAGCTTTTTTAGCTAACCATCCTAGCCTATTGGCGGTGGTTCATGATCTTAGCTGTAAAAGCTATCTGTGGAGCTCACTGGCTGCCACACATTCGAATTTCAGCCAGGCTGTTGGATGGTAGTGGCCTTAGGCCTTAGCTGTTTCAGCTAACCATCCTAGCCTGTTGGCTGTGGTGCATGACCTTAGCTGTAAAAGCTATCTGTGGAGCTCACTGGCTGCCACACATTCAAATTTCAGCCAGGCTGTTGGATGGTAGTGGCCTCAGGCCTCAGCTGTTTCAGCTAACCATCCTAGCCTGTTGGCTGTGGTGCATGACCTTAGCTGTAAAAGCTATTTGTGGAGCTCACTGGCTGCCACACATTCAAATTTCAGCCAGGCTGTTGGATGACAGTGGCCTTAGGCCTTAGCTGTTTTAGCTAACCATCCTAGCCTGTTGGCTGTTTATTTTTTTATTTTTTTATTTTAAGCATGCTTAGACTGCAAAGTGGTGTTTTGGACACTGTTGGATGGCAGTTGTCTCCATCACATAGTCTATGTAGTTGTGCATAAATAAATAATTAAAGCAAGACACAAGGAAGGTGGCTCGTTTGGCCTTTTATTAATGTAAAAGCTAGGTTGTACATTAGAATACATATTTAAACGTATAAATAATGTAATAACCCGAAATTTAGGGCCAGAAAATTTTCGCGGTTATTAGTTTTATTTTATCGATTCTAAGTCCAAAAGGCCCATTAATTTGGACTGTTTTATTTTTATTTTCTCTCTTTTCCTCAAATTGGGCCAATGACCCAATTTTTCCTCCTTCTTTTTGTCATGGCCGGTCCTTTCTTATCTTTGGGCCAATGTTACTTCTTTTGTTTAATTTAATTATTTAAATGATTTAATTAATTAAATTAAATAATTATTTTAAATTCTAAAACCTAGTTTATTTATCCCTAAATGCTAGGTCCAACTCCCCTATTTTTCTCACTCTCTCACGGCAGCCCATGAGTAATTAGGGTTGCTTTGTTTTGTCCTTCCTTCTTCTATAAATATAAAGCTTAGCAATATTTTGTTGCTAATTGCTAAAGCTTATAAACCCTAAAAGAAACTATCCTCCTTTCCCCTCAAAAATCAGCCGTGTCATATTCACATAGTGGTGAATAAGTTAACTATGCTATCAGAGGTAACTATGCTATCTCGTTTAAATTTGGAATAAGTTAATCACATAGTTAATTAGGATTAAAAGCATGAAAATTATAAAGTTTTAGTATCATGTTTAGGGTAATTTTTCGGACCTTATGAAATTTCATGAACATGTTATTTTCTTGATTTTAGTATAATCTTTAATTATTTTAATGTATTCTATGCATGAATAATTTATTTTAATTAAGTATATTGTATGAATAATTGCATGATAATTGTTGAATCTTATTCTTGTTTTTTTCTCATGATTGTCGAGTGATATAAGGGTTTTTAGCATGTTATTTTCTTGATGTTTTTAATGAATCTTGTTCAATCTTGAATTGTTTAATGTTTATATTAATCTATTTAAATTGTATGATTGTTTAAATTTGTTAAATTCATGATCTTGGTTCTTGAAGTGTGCCGTGTAGTTTATAAAAGAAACGAATGATTTTTATCTTGTTTCTTTAATTTAATCTTGATGTATTGTGTTTTTAGGATAAATTTAATGTTAATAATAGGTTATTATGAGTTTTTGTCAAATATATTTATTTGGTTAATTGTGAAATTCATGGTAATTTTTACTCCAAATTGTCGAGTGGCATAAATATGAAGAGTAGTATTTTTATCATGTTTTAGGTAATTTATGTAATTAATTGTATTATTATGTAAATTATTAAAGTAATTATATGATGAATTTACGAATTTATTTAATTTTTATATTGTTATTCCTCTCAAGTTTTTCGAGTGGCCCTATTTTTTATTTTTGTCAATTTTAGTTTAATTTAGACTTATAATAATATTGGGATAATTTTAGGAATTAATAGTATTTTATAATTATTAATAATTACTATCAGGGATAAGTTGTAATATGAAGGGTATTAGTAATATAACCAAAAAGGGATAAGTTGTAACATAATAATAATAAAAGGATTTCAGGATAGTTAATATATCTGTCACCCTAATATTTATTATTATTATTATTATTATATTATTAAAGGAAGTCAGTAGGGATAAGTTACTATAAGAAGTAAAGTATAATAAGATATTATTAGGGAAGGAAAGGAAACAGAGTAAAAGGGTAATTGATTTGTTTCGATTTCTGGCTAGGAAAGACTTGGTATTTAAGGTGGCCAATATACGTGCCGCACCTCTCTTTCCTGGGACTTCGAACATTTCATTCCCGATTATGGTCACCTAGTACTTCTAGATATAAGAAAGATAATAAGTTAAGATCGCCCCTGCGATGACGCAAAGGTCATCAATCGGGTTAATAAGATAGGACGCCCCTGCGATAACGCAAAGGTTATCAATCGGGTTAAGTCGTTGCCACTGCCAGACTGCGGTATCTGCGCAGTTCTTGATTCTAGGATATGTAGTCGTCTAGGTAGTTCTCGCAAAGGAGGGATATTTAGGGGTTATGGCCATAGCTTAGGCTTAGTTCTCGCAAAGGAGGGCTACAGGTGGGACGCAAAGGTTCACCCCGACATGTTTTAGGAAAGTTGTGGACGCAAAGGTTCACTACGAGCTATAAAGACCGGTCCGCTAAGAATTTAAGAATATGATAAGTTAAAGATGTATGATATGATATGTTATGAAGTTAAGATAAGATAAGACATATTATGTTAAGAATGATGATAATTAAGTTATAAGCATATGTATAATATAAGTTAAGTATGAGATGCAACGTACTATGAATGGTATAAGTCTTCCGCTGTGTATGTCTGTATTCGTATGACTTAGTATGTATGTATGTATGTACGTATTTGTATGTGTACCCGTATTGTACATGTAATGTTGTACGTATCTCTAACCGTATTTTGCAGGTATTATTATACGTATTGTATACGTACCTTTATACGTATTTTGTACGTATTTCTAACCGTATTCTGCAGGTATTATTATACGTATTGTATACGTATTTTTATACGTATTTTCGTACGTATTTTTATACGTACCCTGTATGTATTTTTGTATGAAATGTTATATGTTTACGTGTGATTTTCGTGTACGATTCTATGCTATTATGTGGTTAGCGGTCCCTCATTTGAGCGGAACAGCCTAGTTACTCGCCACTGACGGTGGACCCCCCCCCTCAGTTTCAGGTGATGATGCAGCTGCTTAAAACGGGCTTCCGCTGGATTGGGCTTTGTGTGGCTGAGATCTGTAGTTTAGCCTTAGTTTATTTAGAGTTTTCAATAAGACTTTTATGCTATTAATTATCCCAGCCTGTTGGGAAAAACATTATTTTAATTTATGTAATTTAGTATTTATCCTTTGTAGACTTTTGGATTTTTGGACTATTAAGTTAATAAAAGATGCCTTAGTTTTTGAATATTTAATTTAATATTAAGTTTAATGTTTAAGTAATGATCCGTATGTCGATTTCCTTCGTCAATCGACAGTTTAAAAAGTCGGGTCGTTACAAATAATTTCATACATAGTATTTCTTGAGCACCCTAGCATTCCACGTATTTTTTAATTCCTTGCCTTCCATTGTAGCTAGCCTGTAGGCTCCAGGGGCTACCGTCTTAGTGATACGATAGGGCCCTTCCCAGTTAGCTGTCAGCTTGCCCTCTCTGTTTTGCTTGCCGGTGGCATCTGTCCTTCTGAGAACCAAATCGCCATCTTGCATAGGTCTGTGATGAACTTTCTTGTTCTAGGCCCTTGTTATCTGATCCTTGTATGCTGCCTGACGAAGTTCAGCTATGAGTCTGACTTCTGTCAGCAGATCAAGGTCTTGTCTCAACAAGTCATCATTCAACTCTGGTTGGTATGCTTGGAGTCTGAAGGATGGTAGACCCACTTCTACTGGCAAGACAGCTTCGTGGCCAAAGGTAAGCCTGAATGGTGTTTCTCCTGTTGCCTCTTTATCTGTCGTTCTGTTTGCCCACAGGACGTCAGGTATCAGATCTGCCCATTGGCCCTTGAGGTCTTCCAACTTCTTCTTCAGGGTGTTCAAAATTTGTTTGTTGGCAGCTTCTGCCTGCCCATTGCTTTGAAGATGAGTGACTGAGGCGTATGCCATCTTGACCTTCATAGGTTCTAGATACTGTTGGAGGGGCTTGCAGTCAAACTGGGTACCATGATCGAATACTATTGCCTGTGGGAGCCCAAACCTTGTAATTATTTGCTCCCAAATAAACTTCTTCACTTGGGCAGCTGTGATGGACACCGTTGGGATGGCCTCGATCCATTTGGTGAAGTAATCTATGGCCACTATCAAAAAATTTCTCCCCCCTTTACCTTTGGTGAATGGACCAAGGATGTCCATTCCCCATTGGGCAAATGGTATTGGGTTGAGTATCGGTTGTAGGTCATTTGGCGGTGTGTTGATCATGGGGGCAAATTTTTGGCATTTATCGCACTTTTTGACATATTCTTGGGAGTCCCTGAGCATGTGGGGCCAGCAGTAGTCGACACGGATAGCCTTCAGAGCTAGGGCTTTGCCACCAATGTGATTTCCAAAAATACCCTCGTGGATTTCCTCGAGGATTTTTTGAGCTTCGAATTTCGTGGCACATCTTAACAGAGGGAGATGGAAGGACTTTTTGTAAAGTATTCCTTGGAACACACAATACCATGCTGCCTGCCATCTTACCTTGGCGGCTACTGTTTTATCTGTCGGTAGAACCCCTTTGTTCTTGAACTCCAGGATGGGATGAAACCATTCCCCTGCCGCGTTGCTAACGACAGCCACAACCAAGCTGTCGATAGCCTTTCCCTGACGTAATTCGATCATGACATGTCCCCCCAGTTCAGATAGTGGTGAGGTCTCCAGTCGAGCCAGAGCATCTGCCTTTTGATTGTCGTCTCGTGGGACCAGTTGCATCTCAAAAGACACTAGCTGTTGAATCAATTGCTTTAAATGATCTCTGTATTTAATAATGGTGGGTTCCCGAGCTTCTGCTGTGCCTTCCATTTGCGTTGCCACTAACTGAGAATCTGTGATTAACTTCACTCTCTCTGCCCCGGCGGCTATGCATAGATGGATGCCAGCTATTGCTGCCTCATATTCAGATTCGTTGTTGGTGGCTTTGAAATTAAACCGCAAAGCGTAACGGTGCACTGTGCCATCTGGGCTGGCTATCTCGACGCCGGCCCCAGATCCTGTATTGCAAGATGAGCCGTCAGTGTGTACCATCCACACCTCAGAGGGATCAGTGGTTGAGAATTGCGTTTCTGCGATGAAGTCTGCCAGGGCTTGTGCCTTGATGGCGTTCCTTGGCCGGAAGGAGATGTCGTATTCGGATAACTCAAATCCCCATTTCATCATTCGCCCAGAGACTGCCAGTTTTTGTAAGGCTTTCTCCAATGGATGGTTAGTTAATACCATAATTCAGTGAGCATCGAAGTATGGCCGCAAGCGTCTTGCCGCCACCATAACTGCGAATGCCAGTTTTTCTACGGAGGTGTATCTGGTTTCAGCTCCTATAAGCACATGGCTGACAAAGTAAATCGGTAGTTGCACCTTCTCTCTTTCCACCAAGAGTACGGCTGCTACAGTGCTGTCATTTGCAGAAACATACAGTTGGAGTTGTTCTCCTTCTTCTGGACGTGTCATGGTTGGCAGCGTCTTGAGATGGTCCTTGACCTTTTGGAAGGCGTCTGACTGCTCAGCTCCCCATTCAATTTTTTTGTTGGACCTCAATACTTTAAAGAAGGGTAAGGCTTGAGACGCAGACTTGGCCATGAATCTAGTGAGGGCTGCCATCCTGTCTGTCAACTTCTGCACATCCTTGATTTTAGTAGGCTCTGCCATGTCTGCTATAGCTTTGATTTTATCTGGGTTGGCATCTATGCCCCTTTCAGATACCATGAACCCTAAGAATTTCCCTGACGTTACTCCAAATACACACTTCTTGGGGTTTAACTTCATTTGAAATTGTCTCAAAGTTGCAAAAGTTTCTTGCAGGTCAGCCAAGTGATCCCCTGGCGTCTTGCTTTTGACAATGGTGTCATCTACATACACCTCAACATTTCTCCCTTTCTGCTTTAGACCATATCGACCAGTTTTTGGTATGTTGCCCCTGCATTTTTCAACCCAAAAGGCATAGCCTTGTAACACTAGACGCCAGCATCTGTGATGAAGGCTGTCTTTGGTCTGTCGGATTCAAACATGTTGATTTGGTGATAACCTGAAAAGGCATCCATGAAACTAAGTAATGCATGGTTAGCAGTGGAATCTACTAGTTGATCTATCATTGGCAGTGGATAGCAGTCTTTAGGGCAGTGGCGGTTGAGGTCTGTAAAATCAACACACATCCTCCACTGTCCATTTGCCTTTTTTACCATTACAACATTATCAAGCCACTCAGGATAGTCACAAGGTTCTATGAACCCTGCTAATAACAGTTTGTTTATTTCATTAGCTACAGCATCATTCTTTTCGGCAGAGAAGGCTACAGCCCTAACATTCTCATCTACGTTAAGTCTATGTTGGATTACAAAAGGGTGGATGCCAGGCATCTCATCCGCAGAAAAAGCAAAAACATCAGCATTGGCTTGCAGTAGTTGGACGAGATTGATCTTCACATCAGGTGGCAGCTTCTTGCTCACCTTGACTGTTCTGGAGGTGTCGGTGGAAGACAGGGGGACTTCCTCAACCTCATCTTCCGGCTCAGCTCGAGGTGTCTTGTCATCCTCAGGATGACCGTGAATGTCCTCCATGGAGACCGGGGAAATCTCTAGCTCCCTCTTTCTTTTCTTCTCAGTCCTCGGTGGTGGTGGTGGGGGGGGGGGTTCATGGCTGTTACATAGCAAGAGCGAGCAACCTCCTGGCTGCCTCTTATCTTTCCTGGCTGGCCATCATCAGCTATGTAGAGCATTGTTAGATGGTAGGTTGATGGTATGCCCTTGATGTCATTAATCATTGGCCTTCCCATGATGGCATTATAGGCTGCCGGTATGTTGATGACCAGGAACTCCATCATTGCCCTCTTGACCTGTCTGCCTTCTCCCAGCTGGACTGGTAGTTTGATGATGCCGTCTGGAGTCACTCTAGCCCCTGTAAACCCGCTGATGGAGTAGTGCAATGGCTTCAAGTATTTTTCTTCAATTCCCAGCTTGTCAAAGGCCTCCCTGTAAAGTATATTGGCAGAGGAACCGCCATCGACCAGGATGCGACGAACCTTGCAGTTGGCAATTGAAAAAGTGATTACCAAGGGGTCATCATGAGGGTATATGATCCCCTTGGTGTCCTCTGCTGAGAACGTCATTTCTGGCACATCTGCCGGTCCAGGCCAGTGCCTTTGATTGTTGAAGTTTACCTGGTGCCTTACTTCCTTCAGACTAGCTTTGGCACCGCTAAGTTTACCCCCATGAACGGGCCCTCCTGTGATTGTGAAGATCTCATCCCTGTGTTCTTGTTGTTTATCCTTCCCCTTCCATCCATTACCGCCAGGCTGGCGGTGGATGAACTCCTCCTTTCTTTTGTATTGGACAAACCGCCCCTATCGGACCAAGGCTTCAATGTTTTCCTTTAAAGTGGGCACACTCATCAGTCATGTGCCCATAGTCATTGTGGAACTCACACCACCGCTTTGGGTCACGGTTCAGTGTGGTCATCTTCTTTGGCCTCCTCCACTTTTCGTCTTCCTTGTGGAGGGCATAGATTCTCGATCTGGGTACTGACAACTCAGTATAGTTGTCGTACCTTTCTGTCCTCTGTTTCTTCTCTGTCAACGCGACCTCTTTCCGGTCTGGGTCGCGATTGTAGTATTCTTTCCTTTCGAACGGGGCCTCCCGCTTGTATTCTTTCTTGACTGTCTTTTCCTCCACCACTTTCCTCTCGGTATTCGAGCTGCCAGCCCCCCGAATGAATTCCTCAGCCCTGATATATTCGTTGGCTTTTCCCAAAACGCAGGCCAACGTTGTCAGATTTTTCCTGCCCAGATATTGGCAGAAAGGACCATCACGTAATCCTGACATCAACGCCAGGACTGCAACCTCTTGTTGCATGTCAGGAATAGTGACGGCCTCGGCCGTGAACCTTGCTATGAATTCCCGCAGGCTTTCACCCTGCTTCTGCTGCATCCCCATCAGCTCGCTCGTCAGTCGCTGTCGCCTCTTATTGCTGACGAAGTGTGCTAAGAACCTCTGAGCCAGATCGTCCCACCTTGAGATGGTGTAGGGCGGCAGCGATTTGAACCATTTTTGGGCAATTCCCGTCAGTGTGGTTTGGAAAAGTCGACACCATGCACTGTTGGCAGTTGTGTACAGCTGCATGTGTCCTTCATATGCAGAGATGTGGTCCTCAGGGTCTGTGGTACCGTCATACTTGTCGGTCGGCATTTTGATCTTAGGAAGATCCTCATCATTGATGGCAGCTACAAATGGAGTCCCTTGAGGTTGGACCCTGTCGGCCGCTACCGGGCAGCTTCTCCTTCTGACTACCTCTAAGGCATTTTCAGGCCCGGGCTGGACATTCTCAAACCCGGGGGGTGGTTGCATTTCCTCATTTCCATGGGGTGTGTAGGGGTTTCCATGGACAGTCGAACCGTCCCATTCTAAGTCTTCTGCCTCCTCTGTATGCAGAGACTGCATCTTGGAGATTGGCGTTACTACGATTGGGACCCTCGGCCCCTTCTTCTTTTCTCCCGAGCCGGAATTTGGGGTGGTTCCAATCAAGGCGTTGAGTAAAGCAGCAACGTTGATCAGTTGCTCAGGCGTGAACTGGGCCAGTGCTTCAAGATTAAGCGGGGTACCTTTTCCATCCCCCTTTAACCCGTTATCAGTCCAGGTTTTCTCGCTGTGAGGTGTTTGTCCCCCAGTGGCATTGTTCACGTGGTTTCCATTGTTTCCATTGTCTTGCGATGCCATTTTCAGAGGTTTAAGTTTCTTGAATGTCTAAGACTTTGTCAGAGTGTTTCTTGATTTTTTGCGGAATCTTTTACGTAAGCTTTTTGTAAAGAAGTCCCCACAGACAGCGCCAATTGTTCCGACAAGTCTCAGTGCCTCTGGAAGTGGTTGTTGTTCTTGGTGTCTCGTGTGGTGGTGAACTGCACAATGAACAAATGGTGAGCTGACCCCGGGGTGTTTCCGGGGAAAGACCCTCCGATGCTTAAGTCAGCAATGGGGTTCAATAAGAGAGAAAGAGAGAGAGAGTCTGTAGGTGAAAGAGTCTGTACCTTTTAATGGTGAGATCATCCCCTATTTATAGGGAGTGGTTTAATACCCTGCCGGCCTGTCTGGGGGCTAGCAGGGACACGTGTCCCATGGGGACTGGTCACGTAGATCGTGTGCTTAGAGTTAGTTACAACTCTGAGTGGGTCGCCACGTGTAAGTCCCTCATAGGTTGAATTAGTTAGTTTGTTAGTGAGTGGGGCGTGTGCACTTGAGTGGTACCCTAAATGGGTGCCACGTGGTGCACTGGGTCTACTGCTAAAATATTCCCTTTGGCTTCTAATAGCCGCCAACTATAGGCTGGCAGCTTCCGGGTCCGGCAACATGTGGTTTCCATCACTGGTGTGGATTGTGAGCTGGCGGTCGCGACGCCTGGTAGCCGGCACCGCTAGGTGCTGGCGGTCGACATCTTGGCTGGGACGTCAGTAGGGTGGACCTGCCGGTGTACCGGTAGGCCCCCATACACAAGGCCAAAAATAAAAAGGGTTTCCCACTTTCCCTCCTCAAACTCAAAACATATTCTTGGTTTTATCATATAATGGTAAAATTATCACAATTGTTTCGATTCTATTAAGAAATCAAATAACTCTCTTTCCATTTACGGATGCGTGTATCAATTTGCCACCATAATTTGTGCATATAAATATTTGTTTTACACAGTAAGGTAAAGTGGGTCACAATTAGTATAATGTATGGGATACTAGGCCTTGAAATCGGGCCCCACTGCAGGTAATCTGACCCAATTTTAGCCAACACACGCATCTATAAGGAGGGATAATAAGGAATCCTCATAAATGCGTGCGGTGAGAATTGAACCCAGGACCTCGTGCCTGGAATTCTGAAGCCCTAACCACTGGGCTATGACTTAATCCTCTAAATGGTGGTGAATTGGTGATTTGTTAAGTTTTAAGTTTTAAAAGATGGTAAAATACAACCAATCTTTTCCCTCAAAAATTTGGTAAAATACAATAAAATTTACTAGATGAAGTGGTTATTTGAAAAAAATGAGTACATTAAAGGCGATAAGGGACAATTTCTCTTATTATTATATTAGTAGCATTTCAATTTTAGCTTGTTTAATAGCTTGTATCAATTTTATTCATATTATATCGCGTCTCTTCGGCATTGGACCCTTTCGTACATCGATATTGATCCTTTTTTGGATGTTAAGTTCTCTAATTTCTTAGAATTCGATAAATCAAGATATCTCTTCTAGAGGAAGAGATCTTAATTTTTTTTTAATTTTTTTACCTTTTCTCCCAAAAAAAAAAAAAAGCTTGTTTCATATCATGTTTTCTACATCACACCTATAGCTAGAATATATGTAACGTAACGTAACTCCTCTAAACCTTTGGTTTAGTAGTACTACCAAAATATATCTATAAGAAACATGTTTCTAATGCGAGTACTAAAAACAATATCATAAGTTCATAACTAGTAAACTAGATAGGACAATCTTGATCTGAGATGTATAATCCGATCTAAGATTCGATTGTGGTCCGAGACGATAAACTGAATCATGATCTGGAATCCAAATTGATCTGAATTGAAACCCAACCCAATCTAAAACTTATTTTGTTCAAAACTCATTCAAAATTTAATAGCTTTGATACGAATTGATCCGATCCGATTTGAACTAAATCGATCTTAAATCCATCCGAATTTATTAAGCTATATACCTGATCCTTCATGCTTTCCCTTTTTTATGATCATACATTTTTAGAATTTTTAATTATCAACAACAATGTCATAATAAAATTAATGACTAATAATATAATGTAGTTGTTGATATAGAGATTATCTTCTAATATATAATAGATAACAGTAGTTAATATCATATGAAAAATAATAACCAATTAAATTACACATACTATTATTGAATTAACTAGAATTTTTAATTATCAACAACAATGTCATAATAAAATTAATGACTAATAATATAATGTAGTTGTTGATATAGAGATTATCTTCTAATATATAATAAATAACAGTTAATATCATATGAAATTAAATTACACATACTATTATTGAATTAACTTCTAATATTTCATAAAATTAACAACTCAAAAAAATAACAAAAATACTATTGCACATATTTATTACTAAAATGATTGAAAATAATTCAAAATCTTATCCAATCAATGACACGTTTTAATTTGATTTGATCCTAAATTATCCAACCTAAAATAGTCCGATCCGATCTCAACACATACTTTGATCTAAAAACCAATCCAATTCGAAAATGATATTTCGAACAAAATCTGAAATGAATCTAAAAGAAATTGATCCAAAATCGTATCATCTAAATATATAAGTCTGATACAAATTCGATTTGATTGCCAGTTCTTATTATATCCCAAGGGAAAAAAAAAGAAGATGAAATGAAGTTGTCGTCTTTTTTAAAATCATAGATCACATATGACAAGCATCAGCCCCTAGGTATTCGTGACCCGGGATCAATGCTCCCCAACCTCCCCCCCCCAAAAAAAAAAATAAGGGTAATATAATGTAATTAAGGTTGTGTTTAGTTTGTCTAATTTTTTTGGTCTAATATAAATTTTGTAATCTGATTTGAATTATTACTGATATTATTATTATTCATGAAAAGAAAAATATTGTTGTTGTTGTTGTTTGCAAAACAATTATGGACTTTATTGTCGGTATTTTTTATACATTATATTTATGCCTCCCATTACTTAATTATTATAATTACTAATGCATGCTAATACATCACTATTTCTATACTGGTGATAAAAATAAATCATATCATAAAATAAATTAACATTGGCAAGAACAATTAAGGGTGCGTTTGATTCGTATGAAATTTTCTGATCTGATCTGATCTGATCTGGTCTGGTCTGATCTGATCTGGTCTGATCTGATCTGGTCTGATCTTATCTTATCTTTTCTGATCTGGTCTGACCTGATCTTTGGTGAAATTTAATTGTGTATTATTGTAAATGTAAACTATTATTAATATTGTTTAAAATAGAAATAAAAATAATAAGAAAAATAAAAATTAATAATAATAGAAATAAAAAATTAATAATAATAGAAATAAAAATAAAAATATAAAATAAATATAAAAATAAAATAAAATAAAATAAATAAAAAATAAAAATAAAAATAAGCACTTAATTGGTATTTTCTGATCTGATCTGATCTGATATATTCTGATCTGATCTGAATTTTTCTGATTTGGTCTGATCTGATTTGATCTGAATTTTCTTAAAATAAGCACATGAGTGCTTATATAAGTTGAATCAAACACACCCTAATAGTGTGGTTGTAACGACCCAGATTTTATTGGTATTTCTGGTATTAATTTATTTATGTTTATGTGATTTTATGTATGGTCCAAAATTTATTTTGGACTATTTATTTTTTATTTTATTTGAATAATTTCGATTAAATTCGATTATTTTTATTTTTGGTTGATTATTATTTATTTTATTATTATTTAATTAATTAGAATTTTCATTATTTAATTTTCTAATTAGTTATTTAATATTGTTGGGCCCAATCGATTTAGGCATGATTAAACATGCAAGAGTGCAATTAGCCCAATTATTTATCGAAAGCCCAATTTTGCCCATTTTCCCTTGTCTTGGCCGGTTTTCCCATCATGATTAGTGGCTTATTTTGCCACTTGTTTCATGATTCACACCTTGATCACTTCTATAAATAGAAGGTGATTGTAAGGCTTAGGATCTATTTTGCTCATTTGCTCATCCTTTGCCATCAAAAGTTTAAACACAAAACTCCCTCCATTTGCCATCATCACACGCCAATTTTGGCATCAACAACCCAATTGTTGTT
Source organism: Salicornia ramosissima (assembly GCA_951394345.1). Lineage (NCBI taxonomy): Eukaryota > Viridiplantae > Streptophyta > Magnoliopsida > Caryophyllales > Amaranthaceae > Salicornia > Salicornia ramosissima. Next base: position 8,271,863 of record OX596238.1, on the reverse strand, counting down.
CATCTTCAATTCTAAACCCAAACTTGAAGATTCAACATTCATTGATCTTTAAGTAACTTTAAACACTATAATCTTAATAGTTTTCAATCAAGAATTCTTGTTCGGGGTTTGTTTTTGGGTCTTTTTCGAGTGGGTCGTGTGGAAGCTGTGTGTGCAAGTGGTGGTTCGTGTGGTGAGCCGTGCAGCAGGACCGTGGCTCGTGGCTGGTCGTGTGGTGTGCCGTGCAGTGAGGGTCATGCTCGTGAGGTGCTGCCAAGTGACTCGTGGTGGTGCACGGTGGTGCCGTGTTGGGTGTTGAAAGGGCCGTGTATTTGAGTTCCGGGCAGCAAGTTTTTGGTGTTTAATTGCTTGTTCTTCATTAAGGTAACATGCTATCCAAATCCTAATAGGTATACTATGATTCATAGGGTAGAATAAGTGATTAGATTGAACCGGAATTGATATTTTGTACCCATTTCATGCGTGAATTTGGGGCTGATTTGCGGTGATATTTTTATGTTATTCTTGCCATGATTTAATGTAATATTTGATGTTTAAATAATTCCATGTTTGATATTGATCATGTTCAAGTTTCGTGAAGTTTTGATGTTTACAAGTTGATGAAATTTGTTAAACTTTGCCTATGATATGCGTGAACTTTGATGATGAGTTCTTTATGATTTCTTGATAATCTTGTTAAGTTCTTGAATCTTGATTGAATTCTTGGTTGAGTTCTTGAAATATTATTAAGTTCTTTATGAGTTCTTGGTCGAGTCTTGAAAGTTAAAGAAAGTTAAAGATGATTAAAGAAAAGATAAGGAAAGTTAAAGAATGATATATGAGGTTCCAAGATTTGTTGATTTACATGTTATTCTTAAGTCAAGGCGTAAGATGCAACTTAAGATTAACTAAGAATGTAAATTAAAGTTAAAGATTTGTTTGATTTTACTATTAGACGCCTAATCTTAGAGTAAGATTCTAAGAATTGAGTTAGGACGTTGCCCCTATCCTATCCGTGGTATTGGGATAGTTGGTGGTCTTACTATGTCGTTTTCGGATATGGATTTCCCGTAAGATGGGTTTCATGGGATTGGGAGTAAGATTCTCAATCCTGGCATAGTAGAAAGTTCGATCGCGTAAGATTCTTAATCCTGTCATTTGGAAATTGGAAAAGTTGGTTTGCTCTACTAGCAGCACGCAGGTCCGTTTCTCCAACCTCCTTCCTTCTTTTTTTTATTTTTAATTTGTCTTCCTTTCTCCATTTAGATTATCACTCTAATCTTAATCACTCATATTCTCCATTCATCTACTTCATCTTCTCCTAGTTTACTAGTGATTGAAGATAATAACATTGAGTTTGGAACCCTAGGGTTTGGGTCGAAAATCTGATTTAAGGGGCATAATTTTAAGTCTTTGTTGAGTAGTTATTTCCTCTCTTAGCTTATTCAAGTATGTTGTGATCTAAAGTTTTGTTTCAAATTTGTTTGTTATATTTGTTGTTTTAGTTGAGGGTTTTGTTAAGTTAGGGTTTATGAGTAATTGAATTGGGGAAATTGAATTATGTCATGTTTTAGTTGATTTATATGTAAGTATTGACTTATGTAGTTAGTATAGTTGTTAGTTTATTCTTATAGTTGTTTGAGTGTTCTTGATGCTATGTGGTACCCTAAGTGTAGGGAAAATTATACTTAAAACTATTTTAGTATGTTTATTGTTGATTGTGATTTTAATATAGTTGATATATTATTATTAGATATACAACTTATACTAGTGTCGTTTGTATATTAGTGTTGTTAGTATATAAGTGTTGTGGATATTAGTGTTGTTAGTATACAAGTGTTGTTAGTATATAAGTAGATTGATTTTTTTATAGAATAGTAACTAGTGTTTGATTATGATGTGTGTGAATTAATTGTCAAGTACCATTATTATAACTTTGGGTTATAGGTTGGTAGTATCTAGTGATATTTGGTTGATGTATGAGTAAATTTCGATTAGTTTGGATAGTTATATAGTTGGCTTATAATGACTTTTGTGGTGTAACAAGTATAGGTAGTTTGTAAGTCAAGTGACTTATACACTATTATTATGTTGTAGATCGCGGGTTTGTAGAGGATCCTTTTTGACTTGATATTGAGGTTGATTTGTATTTTGTTGCTGACAAGGTAAGATTTCTCACTAAATCTGTACAGTTGTGATTAATATTTATTTGACATTATTTTAAGAACTTGTATTATAAAATTATTTTATATTGAAACGAGGAAGTTCCTCTATGTTACCAAGCTAAGATTTCGAAAGGAGAAAGTTCCTCACCCTTACGATGGTTTCTAGTTTTATTGTGGGGTTGCCGGTAAGCGGTATTCCCCGAGTTTGGAAGTAGGTTGATTTAACAGTGTCTCAACCATTTTATATAGTAGTTGGGGGTACGTTGATCAGTGCTCTTGCCAATTGTCTTCCTTCTTGGTAGGTTATCAAGTAAGGGGTATGCTGTAACGCCCCAGATTTTTGGGCTAATCTTGTAATTAGTTTATTGTAATTATGGTTGTTGCGGTGCATGGTCTAAAATTTATTTTAGACTATTTTTAATGTTTTTAGTGTAACCATTATTTTTAATGGTTTAGTATTTCCTTATTTTATTTTATTTTATTTTAATTAATTAGAATTTTATTATTTAATTTTCTAATTAATTAATTAATTTTGGGCCAAGTGCAAAATAATCATGATTAGTCATGAAATTAGTGCAAAAGGCCCAAATGATCAATTTGAGCCCATTTGCTAGCCCATGTCCGGTTTTCCCTCTTTGTTTGATGGCAAATTTGCCACTTGCTTCATGTTCACACCTCACTTAACTTCTATAAATAGAAGTAGTAGTAAGGCATGAGGATTCATTTGCTCATTTGCCATCTTTTGTTCATCCTTTGCCATCTCTTTTCAAAGGCAAATCCTCCCTCCATTTCTCCATCAACCTCACACCATTTTGATTAGATGAACACTCATCATTGTTCATCATCTTTTCTAAACCAAACTTAAAGATTATGTATCCTTTGATCTTTAAGTAGTAATATACAATTTAAACCCCAACAAGTTCTTTCAAGATCACTAGTTTGGGGTGGTTTGGGTTCGTGTTCGTGGCTAGTGGTGTGGCTGTGCGTATGGTCTGGCTGGGCAGCAGGTTAGGGCCGTTTATGCAGTAGGGGCAGCCAGCAGTGGGCCGTGCAAGGTGCAGCAGAGGGCCGTGCAAAATGCAGCAGAGAAGCCGTGCGTTTCGTGGCTGTTTCTGGGCAGTTTCGTGGCTGTTTCTGGGCAGTAGCCGTGTGGATATTTCAGGGCAGAACTGTGCTGATTTGGGCAGCAACGTGGTGGCTACGTGGTGGCTTCTTGGTTGCCATGTTCGTGTGCAAGGTAACCGGGTTGATGACCGTGCAAGAAGACGTTCCGGGCAGCACGTTCTTGTACGATTTTTGTGTTGATTTTGTGTGTAATCTTCAATAAGGTAACATGCTAACTCAACTTAATTGGTAGTACTATGTTTATAGCTTTAATTAAATGCATGTTTGAATGAATTGTTGATAATTGTTGATGATTGTTTATGATTTTTGAAGTTAATCTTAATTCTGATTTTGAAGTATTTTTAATGATGTTTTAATGGTGGATTTTCATGTTTTAAGATTGATTTATGTTATTTTGGAAAGCATGGTGATTGGGTTTGAATTTGTTGAATTTTGATTAAAAACATGAAGAATGCCGTGTGGATTAGTGATGATGTTCATGCGTGTAGTTTGAGTTTGTATGAGTTCTTGATTGAAGTTCTTGAATCTTGATTGAGTTCTTGATTGAAGATCTTGAATCTTGAATGGTTTCTTGTTAAGTTCTTTAAGAGTTAGATGAGTTCTTTAAGGTTCTTGATTGAGTTCTTTAGAGTTCTTGTTGAGGTTTGATGAGTTCTTTAAGAGTCTTGAAAGTTAAAGAAAGAGATAGAAAGAGTCATGAAAGTTAAAGATTTGGGATATGTTGATTAAAGATTGAGTTAAAGATTGACGATATGATGTTTGGTTAGTCTCAAGAGTATGGCTATAGGCAATTCTTGGGTTAACTTCGATGATTTAGTTGATTGAATTCAAGAGTATGGCTTATTCTTGTTTTTAATTAAACCATGATGATATGATGATAATATGAGGTCTTTAGCTTGATTTCTTTTCTAGACGCCCTTGACTTTGTGTATGGCTTATGCTTAGTTTTTGGGTTAAGACGTTGCCACTATTTCCGTCCGCGGTATCGGAATAGTTCTGGAGTCTCACTATGTTATTCCTAGTACGCTCAAAATGATTGGGGATTAGGGACACGATTTCCCAGATTGATTGGGTTCGTGGGATTTGGGTGTATGGCTTATGCCCGGTCCTGACATAGTAGAAGTTCGGTTGCGTAAGATGCTTCCGTACGAGCCTAGTCCGGTCTAGAACTAGAATGATTGCACCTGAGTTAGATTTGAATATAGAGATGTCGTATATTGATGATGTCGAGTGATGAGATTGATTTTGGATTACGAGCTTGAGGTTGTCTCGTGTCTTCGAGGATTGTATGTGTGATGTTTTTTGATTATTGCTATGTACTTGTGTATTCCCGTTAGGGTGAGTCAGTTATGTTACTCGCCACTGATGGTGGATATGTTGTGTTTTTCAGGTACGTCTGACGATGATACTCTTGCTTAGCTTTGGGGTTGGGCGAGCGGCGCTTTGTGTGTTTTCTATTGTTTATTTCAGTTGTTTCTTAGCATTAGACTTGTTAGACGTTGTTTCAGGATTTATGATATACATTTGTTGTATAAGACTCTAGCATGTGGTTAGAGTTGCACCTTACTTTTGTTTTAGTACATTTGACTTTTGGATTTAGTTTTGTACAAAATTGTGGGTTATTGTACATCTTTGGTTTAATACTAATATTTTGAGGTATTAGTTTATTTTCTAAGTGTTGAGTTTTAGTTTTATAACTACTTGACTCGTCGGTTTCTTCCGCGCCGATTTAAGCGAGTCGGGTTGTTACATATGCATACTAGGGGCTTTGGTGTGTTTGTTCAGTGAGCCTAACTAGCTCATTGAATTTCTTATTTAATACTTCCTACTCACAGATTTCGAAAGTAAGATCTTATATTTATGCAAGTTGTTTTTAAAAAGAAAGAAGGTTTTGGACTTGACTTATTTAAAAGTAGACTAAAGTTTATTTGAGAAGTTGCTCCTATTACTATTTAATCCTGTACAGATTGGAAATGGATTTGCAAGATATTCCTATATGTCTTGCCTGCACCTTGGTTAGTTTTATTTATTTATCGTATGAAATCTTGCTCAGCCTTTGGCTGATATTACAATGATCAATGTGCAGGGGCTTGATGGTGTTCGGCTTGTTGGGTTAAAGAGTGCGATCATCCTTTTTGGATTTTAGACTTTATTAAGGCTTCCGCTGTCATTTAATTATACTTAGAATTTAATTTGGGTTGTAATAACTATTTTAAGTTTACTATTTTGGACTGTAATAGTTAGTTAATTAATCTTTTAATTATTAGTTTTCAGGTAGAACCACTAGCCTTGCGATGACTATGTTTAGTTATCGCGGCATAACAACCTTGAGATTTTCTGAGTTGTTATTTCAGGTGATAAATATTATTTTCATATCGGAAAATTCAGGGTTGTTACAATAGTAGTGATACTTGTATATTCTAACTCTGACAATTGTTTTGGAGTTAATACTGTTATTAGTAGTAGTGATATTTGGGATTTAGATATGTACAATCTTATGGGTGTTGTACTTTTGGATTTAGCATATATTCAATTTGAGGTTTTGTTTTAATTTTTTAAGTATGTTAGTATGTTAGAACTGACTATTCGACTCGTCGGTTTCTTCCGCGCCGGTTTAAGCGAGTCGGGTCGTCACAGTGGTAATGTGGTTTGTCACATATAGGGTCCATTTACTATAGCGTAAAATGTTTTTCCTGAAAACAGTTTCCTATTTTACATCGTTTACTTTGGGTGAAAAAATAAAATGTAAAACTTTGGGTGAAAACTCATTTTACACCCTATTTGAAACATTTTCCTCCAAATTTGGAAGGAAAACTTATTTTTCGTGCAAGTAAACATTGAAAATTTTATATGAAAATGAGTTTTCCAACGTAAAATGTTTTTTATGGAAAATCTTGTTACATCGAAAATGTTTTACAACAAAGTAAATAGACCCATAATGATATAAAAATTCCACTGAATCACATATTTTCAGTCAAATTAAAGATGATAATTTTTTATATGGTCAATTTTATAAAAGTTTATTGTCTCTCTTCTTAGATTCTCACGCGGATTATTGTTTGGTGTATTCTCACAAAATTTGGGGTTGGCAACATCTCATAATCCTACAATATCCTCATTTCAATTTTGGACCTTGGGTTGCCTAAATGAGTGCATAGAAACACAAAGGCAAGACAAAGTTTATGACCTCGTCTACTTTAACTTTGTTGATAAACCACATATATTTTTTTCAACAAGATATATAATGAAAGAGGAAAAAAATAATAATTTGGCTCCACTTAGGTTGTGGTAAATTGTGCTTGTGAACTTACTAGTAATCCCACAACTATGCTCCTTTGATTTGGATAAGTTTTCAACTTTTCATGCCTTAAGCATTGAAAAGTGGCGACACAGAATTGCATATGAAATTAAAATTCTCATAAATTTTATTTTGAAATTGTTGTTTTTGTTGAAATAAAAACATAACTTCTTATAAATTATAAGAAAAAATTATTAGATATCGGTTGATCAATGAAAATTCATGAGAATTTTAAATTATCATATTGCCAACAAAGTAAAATCCTAAGATCTTGTTAGTTAATTAAATAAATCCCTATGAGCTACAATTCCTTAAGGTAGTGTTTGGATATTTGGAATTCATTTCAAATTGATGAATTCAATTTCTGAAATTGAAACATTACAATTCAAATGATAATTATTTGTTTGGGTTGTTTTTAGAATTTGAAATGACGTGATTTTGTTGAATATTTGAAATACACAACATTTGTTTGTTAAGCATTTGGGTTGGGGATTGACCCAAATCCAAATCCTAATTTTTTTTTACTTGCCAAACATGTAATTTGACCCATATATATCCATCATTTCAAATTAAATATATACTTGTATTCAAACATAGCATTAGAAATTTAACTTACTACTTAGTATATCGATTTATGTGATTTTTTTGTTACTTTTTTATTATCATTATGATTCATAAGTAATAATACGGAAAATGTGATGGAATAATCTCAACTTTGGTTAGTCTGCTCAAATTGGTCCAACTTTTGATTAACTAGGTATATTTCCAAGCTAAGTATCACCACACTTTCTCATTTTGGTACATGTGACTGGTGACTTGCGCTTTAGGTTAAATTGCATTATCTTCTCTCTCCTCATTCCTTCTCCGTTTTTCTTCCTTTAGACAATGGTTTTCATGTTGGGCATCGGTTTTCGATAATAATTTTCCAACTGAATTTTTACAATAAAAATTTCCTGTCGATTTTTTTTACAAATGTTTTTCCGATCGTGAGAAATAAAGATTTCTAAATAAGTATAGTAAGGGTCAATTTGGCCCTTATGGGTCATTGGGCTGGATTAAAGGTCGAAATTGACAAAAGAAAATATTAGAAATGTCTCGTTTTAAGTGTAAGAAAAAACTCAATTTTCGTGAGAAATAAATTTCCAATTTAGCTAAATTTCCCTTAAGGGCTTGATTTAAGTTCGAAATTGACTCAAAATTATCAGGGTTGTCTCGTTTTGAGTGCCTAAATATGTCTAGGCTTTCATGAGCAATAAAAATTTCCACTTTAGCATAATGAGGGTCAGTTTAGCCCTTAAGGACTGGATTTAATTTCAGAATTGAAAAAAAAAAAAACAATCGTAAACTTTTCATTTTGTGTGCCAAATAATGTCTCGGTTTCTGTGAATTTTTTTTGAAAATTACCAATTTAGCATAATAAGGGTCAGTTTGGCCCTTAAGGGCTAGATTTTGGGCCGAATTGACAAAAACGATCAGAAACGTCTCATTTTGCGTGCCCAAAAAGTTTCACATTTTTTGTGAGAAATAAATGTTCCAGATTAGCATAATGAAGGTTAAATTGATCCTTAAAGGTTGGATTTGAAGTCAAAATTGACAAAAACAATCAGAAATATCTTCTACTGAATGCTAAAAAGTCTAATTTAATATTAAGCATTAACTAAATAAATTATTTAAGCTTTAATTAAAATAAATTACTTATATAATATTAATTAAATTAAAATTTTCATTAATTAAATTTGAGTCAAATTAGAGCAAAATACGTATCAATTAACTTGTACAACTGATTACAGTGACAGACCAAAATGAGAAGATGTGGTGATACTTGGGATTATACATAATTAATCAAAAGTTGAGACCAATTTGAGCAGAACAGTCAAAGTTGAGATTATTTCCATCAAATTATTAATGGGTCTACTATCCACCCGAATGCATGTAGATATAGATGTACAGATGTACCCTTAGGTGTTTTAATTTATTACTTACTTTATATAATATTCCTTATTTTAACTTTTAAAATGAGCAAAAAAAAATCTATAAAATGAGCAAAATTACCCTTAGGTGCACTTTGCACTCGGGTGTATATAAGTATTTGTGAAAAATTCAATATAGATCCGACAGTAGCAGATCTAGGATTAATATATATACTATACTAGGGCCAAATGCATTTTATATATTTTATTATGGCTAAGTTGATAGAGTATATAATATATCCCTGGACCTCAACTATCAGCTTAAGCTTTTGGTTGAGATAGTCCTTTAACATAGTATCAAGAGCCAACGTGACACAAAGGTCACGGGTTCAGATCTTTCCTCCTTCTCCCAAGTGAAATTAATTCGCGCCAGATTTAATGGGGCATGTACTGCTTCCACATTTCAAACCCAAACGGACTCTTCATATGAGGGGGAATGATAGAGTAGGTGAAAAAGTTTTTTTCCACATTCAAGTAGAGTTAAAGAACTCCACTTGAAACCCTTGAATCCGCCTCTATTGATCGAGGAATTGAACTCGTATTTTGAAGGAAAAATACATTATATGCATAATAAATATAGGAATGGCATGCTTGCGTAATTACAATGGCATGAATCATAAAATGGGGTGATGAGTCTTTTGGAATGGCATGAATCATAATGGGGTAGTAACCGTAAATAAATAGGCTTTTATTTTTTGGGTTTTGCTATTCATTGTCCTAAGGGTAATCCGACAATGCATAAGAATTAGCAAATGCATTAATTAATGTGAAAAACACGTTGAAACTTGTTTTATACAATGATTATATGAAAATTTTCCATTAAAATATGAAATTATTTTCATATATTAAATACATATTTCAATTTTCTATGTAATATTTTCATATAATAAATAAATCAAATATATTTATTTCATTTTTTTCATTGAATTTTTTACACATATTAAATATAAATTTCAACTTTTAATGCATTTGCTAATTCTTATGCATTGCCCTTAGGGCAATGAATAGCAAAACCCTTATTTTTTTGGCAAGAAATAAAGAGGCTTTGAATGATGAAATACACTACACATACATAAATTTTCCATTTTTTTAATAATGATATATGGAGTGCATCTATCTATCTATCTTCTATTCTTTCTATATATATATATATATTCTACTAAAACTCTAACCACTATTTCCCTCCCACTTTCATTTTTTCCCTCCTAATCTAACTTTTCTACCTCTTTCTATATTTAATACCATAATTAATACCCTAATAAATAAATAAAATTTCAAATACAAATCTTTTTAAACTTAAATAATATTATAACAAAAAATCTTTGACATAATAATTGACAAACATGTACATAAAAAAAATTAATTTTTTTATTTCAAATTACTCATTTTGTCTTTATTTAATTTGCGCAATTTCCTTTTTTGGGATGTTTTTATTTTAATTTGCTAACTTCCTACATTATCTAACTATAGTAAAAATTTATTTTTTATATTTATTTATATATTTTTTCCCAAGTTACTTTATCGTCTTCTTTTCCTTACTTTTTTTGCACAACTTATTTATATTTTTCCTTTTTTCTATTACACTATTAGTTTATTGGTATTAGTTTATTGGTATTGATGAAAAAACAAATAAGCAGATATAATTAAATTTTTTTATATCTCTATTAATCTTTTATACTACGTACCTCTGTATCGCAATACTTGCTACATAAGTATGCGCTATGCACTCGTAGAAAAAATAGATTTAAAGTGAGATAGAGTGAAAAATGAATAATTAATTGGGACCACTAAAAATTAAAACTAAATTTTTTTTATATATAAAAAAAAACACATGAGTAATTTTTCACTAAATGAATATAACTAAAAATATTTGTTGCAAATATCATGTTACAACTTAAAAAATGAAAAAAGTTGCGAATATTACGATACGAAACTACAACTAACATAGCAACCACAAAAAAAAAACTTTTCTATGCCCGGATTATCCATCCCAACATATCAATAATTCTATTTGGTAGTGTATATCAGTACTTTTATACTAATATATATAGTAACCACTAAAAAAATATTTCCTAATATTAATTAAAACCGAGCATTTGCTCGGGTATTATCTAGTAACAAATATATATTAAAACAAAATATGTTAATTTCATCGGATATCATGTGTCAAATTCTCATGAATAGTTTTCCCTCCAAAACTAATCATGACACTACTTTAATTTTAATTCTCTGAAGTTTCAAATCAAGATTAATTAATAAATGTTTTCAAACCAAATTAATGAGAATATATATGACTACATTTTCTCCATAAAAGCAATAAATAACATTTTCATATAATAACAAATTAAATAAATTGTAATTGCACATAGTAACCTAGTTATATTTCAAAACAATGTCCCTGAATGGTCAAATTTTATCCCTCTTCCCAAAATCCTTATGGGTAGGTACACTGGTACAAGGACAAACAACGGCTCAAAATGTACAAATGAAGAGATCGGTTTTTGGAATAATTTTGCTATTTTTAATAAATAATGGCCTGGCCCTCGAGAACTTGCTGTCGGACTACTGGGCGACGACGAGGTGGAGGAGTAGTCACCTACGTCAAATTTGCCGCCGTCGGTTAGTCCGTTTAGGCTAGTTGTTTTACTTCACTTATCCCTGTTGGAGTTTATATATTAAACTATTATATTTGCTTCAAAAGAAATTGGGAAATTAATTAATTATTATTTTGGGTCAAGGATTATTTATTCCTTTTGACTAATTCCCTCCATTAACTCTTTGATTGACTTTTTCTTCCTTATTTTTATGGCATGTTACCTCACTCTTTCAATCATGGGTATGGAAATTGTTAGATGAGGTGTCCTATAAAAAACAGTTTCTTTATTCCAGTAAAAGGATAGAAAAACATATTCATTTTTATCTCCTCTCTCCTTACATATTCCTATAAACATAAACACTTCACTAATCATCTTTTTTCTAGGTAATATTCAAGACATTCTCAACCCATTTCCCTGTCGACATCGGTGAAATAGTGATCGTGTATCCCTAGAGGTTGGTTGTCATGAGTCCGTGTGTCGTAGCGGGCAATTTCAGCTTTAGGGCAGTGATCACATCACGCCACGATCTTTCCAGATAAGTCATTCCTTTATTTTACCCGTTTTTATTCTAACAATCCCTTGGTTTGTTTTGGCTTCTTGCTTTCTTGTTTGTTCTATTGCATGTCCTGTTGGGGTTTTGTTCTGTTTTTCCAGCTTCTTTGCATTCCATATGCTAGTATTAGCCTTAGTAGTTTAGCTTCTTTGCTCCCCATCAATTTCTATGTTCCCCCCACTCTATTTTAGCTTTAGGTTGTTTAGATTTATTTCCCATCAATTTCTATGTTCCCCATCAAAAGTTTCGTTGGACTAGGATGCACATAAGGAGTTTCGGAGGTCTCCTGTGAGTCTTTTCGTTTGTCTAGGTGACCTGAGTATGATTGATTGTTTCCCATTAGTCCTCTTAGTGTGCTATTTTTTTTTTTTCTTCTTGCTATGGCATTAGTGGATAGTGTTGACTTCCTTCAAAGTGAATTATCTTACTTTTACATTGTCCCTCAAACCCTTTCTGATGAAGATGAGTTTTGGATTAAGAAAATCCTAAACTCCGATAGCCAGTCTAAAGTTTTAAACACTGCAATAAGTTTAAAAGAGGAAGGTAATTTTTATAAAAAAGGGAATTTTGAGGATGCACTTGAACGGTACGGATATGCCGAAGTTCTTCTTGCTAGGCATACAATTAGTGACCATGAAAAGACAGTTTGTTGTGATTTAGCTTTAACCATCCTCATGAGCACAGCTCTATGCCTAGGTAAACTCAAGGAGCATGCCCTAGTAGGACAAATGTGCTTAGTCATTTTAGAAGTTAAACCCAACAATGTTAAAGCTTTGTTTAGACGAGCTTTAGCGACAGTTGAATTAGGGAATCTAAGTTGGGCGTTCTATGACCTAAATCTGGCAGCTGAAGTTAATCCAAGAAATCTAGAGGTTTCTAAAAAGTTAGAGGAAATTAAGCTCGCACTTCAAAAAGCACAGTCAGTGGCTACCGATTTCGAGGATTGTCCGTTAAGCTTGGGACAAGGTCTCTCCCTCCCAAGAAGACCTTTTGAGGGAAAACAAGGTAAGAATCATAAGATTAACCATGACGTGTCACGAAGTACTAAGCCTGAAATTGAAATGAAGGATGACATGAATGAGACAAGAATGGGCAACAAAGTTGAAAGAGTGAACGACATTCAAGGGCCCCCGACGAGTGGTAAGGAAGACACCAAAGTGAACCAAGAAACCAAAGACAATGGCAGGCACAACAAAACAATGAAGCATGCCAATCAAGAAACGAAAGGAACCACTCAAGTTAAGTTGGACAAGATGATGGCGCAGGGTAAAAACACTTCAAAAATGGAAAATTTTAATCTTGCGGTGTGACGACCCGACTCGCTTAAACCGGCGCGGAAGAAACCGACGAGTCGAATTGTCGATCTAACAAACAATCTTACTAAAAATTAAAACAAAACCTCAAAAATATTATTACTAAAACCCAAAACGTACAATACCCACAAGTTTGTACAATACTAAACCCAAAAGTAATCAATACTAATAAGTAACTCCAAATACGATCAGAGTTAGAATATATAAACTATAATTACTAAATCCAAAACTAAAAACGAAATACAATTTAAACCAACGAAAAGAACATCGGCACTCGCCCAACCCAAAGCTAAGCAACACTGCCATCATCAGAGTTACCTGAAAAATTAACAACAATCCACTGTCAGTGGCGAGTAACATAGCTGTCCCATCCTAACGTGGATACACATGACCATAGAATACATCAAACCACCAAAGCAGATATCCAACATACGATCATGCAAAACAACATATCAAACCAGCAATAATCATAATAATAACGTTAATAATAACAACAATCAACAATAATATCCAAGACTCAACTAACTCCCAACACTCAACTTTTAGACTTATCTTTACTTAAACTTTGGCGCTATCATTTACATATTAGACCGGACTATGCACGTACGAACGCATCTTACGCGAATGAACTTTCTACTATGCCAGGATTGAGAATCTTACTCCCAACCCCATGAAACCCATCTTACGGGAAATCCATATCAAAAGACGACATAGTAAGATCTCCAACTATCCCAATACCGCGGATAGGATAGGGGCAACGTCTTAACCCAAGCCTTAGAATCTTACTCTAAGGTTAGGCGTCTAATAGTAAAATCAAGATAATCTTTAATATTTTATTTACATTCTTAGTTAATCTTAAGTTGCATCTTACGCCTTGACTTAAGACTAACATGTAAACCATCATTGTTATTCTCAAGATTGCTTCTTTCGCATTTTCTTGAGTCTAACCATAATCAATACCACTTCTTTAATCATTTCTTTAACTTTATTTACTTTCTTTAACTTTCTTTGAACCTTTTTTAACTTTCTTTGAACCTCTTTTAACTTTATTTAAACTTATCTTAACTTTCTTTAACCAAGACTATATAATCTACACTTAAGACTTCATAATCATGATAAAGAAACTAAGAATCATCATTCATAATTAAGATACTTCAAGAATTTAAGACTCAACCAAGAACTCGTAAAGAACTCATCAAGATTCATAAAGAAACCATAAAGAACTCATAAAGAATCATCAAGAACCATCATCATGAACACCATCAAAATACAAGCTTAACATCATCAAAGTTCAACAATAGTTCATCATCTTACAATCATCAAAACTTCATGAAATTAAACTTAAACATAATCAATATAAAATTAATCATAATCAATCATATAACACATAGAATCAAGACATGAATATCACAAAAACATCACCCCAACTTGACCCAATATACACACATGACATAGCCCAAAACCATCATCAAACTATCCCAATTTGATCACTTAATCTACCCTATGAACATAGTATACAAATTAGGATAAGAAAGTATGTTACCTAATTGAAGATTAAACACAAAAATACCAAAACTCGCTGCCCGGAACCAAACTACACGGCCCTAGATCACACGGCAACCCCACGGTCTTGCACGGCTTCCACCACGGCTTGCACGGCTTCAACCACGAACTTGCACGGCTTCAACCACGAACCACCACTCGTGCACAACCACCACACGAACCACCTTCTAAAACCATACGAACCAAGACCCGAAAACCAAACCCGAACTAGTGATCTTGAATGAAATTATTGGGGTTTACATTGTGTTTTGACACTTAAAGATCAATGGAGGTTGAATCTTTAAGTTTGGGTTTGAAAAGATGGATGAACAATGGTTGGGGTTTATAAGCCAAAAATGGCTTGTGGAATAGGGGTGAATGAAGGAGAGTGTTTGGCTTTTGAATTGATGAGCAAAGTGTTTAAGATGGCAAAATGGGACATAAGCCTTACAACCTCTTCTATTTATAGAAGTGGTTAAGGTGTGAACATGAAGCAAGTGGCAACATTAAGCCCCTAATTAAGAGAAGGGGCCGGTTGGGCTTAGACTCAAATGGGCTTAAATGATCACTTGGGCTATTTGCACTTAAGCATGACTAATCATGAACAATTTTGCACTTGGCCCAAAATTAATTAGAAAATTAAGAAATAAAATTCTAATTAATTAAAATAAAATAAAATAAAATAAAATAAAAGAAATAATAAATCATACAATAAAATAGTCACATTCAAGCAATAAAAATAGTCCAAATAAATTTAGACTATGCACAAAATACAAATAATTACAAAGAAAAATAGCCCAAAATCTGGGGCGTTACATGCGGAGCCTAAATATCGGTTTGCGAACCGAAGAAGGCAGGGTTCCTATCTTTCAATCACAAAGAAGGATTATCATTTGTTGCAACAAGGCAAGCCAATCCAATACATTCACCCCATTAGTGGTACACCTATCACTATTCAAGAAGTGAATACCCCAAGAGAAGAAAACAAGGGGAATGAGTCAGGTCGAGGAGCGACTAAAGAGCCCTTTACTAACAAGGAATTTGTGCCATCAAACAAAGAAAATGATCAAGTCCAAGAGAAGAAACCACCTTTGACTTGTCTACCACCAGAGTCCAGAAAGAGGAGAGCAGAAGATGAAGCCAGAAGCTGCACATTAGATATCCACCGTCGGGAATACTACAATAACAGATCCAAGGGAAACATGTCCAACCTCAAGCATAGCCAAGATGTCAAGCTAGGAGAATTATTCAACTACATTTCAGCTACAAGGAGAAAAAAGGAGGTCAAGAATCACCAGTCCAGCAAAGTCACCACTTTCCCATCATCTACTTACTCTTTTTGTGCGTGCAGGTATCACACAAGGAAAAGAAGGAAGACAACCACTTCACACCTGAGGATTTTAAGCAAAAGTATCGTAGGAAGTCCTGGTAGTTTTGATAATTTTTTAAAGTATTGTTCAAATGTTGTTTCAGACTTCAGTCCTATTAGTGTAACAACTAAGTTTGATGAGCAGAGCTTGCGCTATCCAAGCTCACCTGGTAACCATCATTCTTAGTTTTTATGTATTCTGCCTTTGCCCGTTGTCAAAAAAATAATAATAATAATAATAATAATAATATTGTAATAAATGTGTTTCTTCAACATTCTTTTTCTCATGTTTACTGTTTAGATGATAAAATATCAAGAGTTCAAGACGGAACATTCTGAATCTTCTTTTTTTTTAACAATATATATATCAATTTTTCATTACGCAAAAGCAAGACACGTAAATATTGACATAGAAAATAGAAAATTTATACTCCAATCGTTCTAAATCTAGTTGTAACTTCATTCAATTCATATGTTTAAAAAAGTTATTAAAAGCTTTTATCTATTTTTTATTTGGTAACAACATTATTTCATAATATGCCAATTGTCATCTCTAACTACAAATATTGGAACTACTGGAATTAACTATCTTTATACAACATTTTCTTTTAGGTTTATTTTTTTTTTTTTAAATAACACACTTTAAGATTTTTTTCACTTGGATATGTGCAGGGGTGTTGAGAGAATTAACCTACATGTAATTCCACATTGGAAAGTTAGATTGGAAGACAAATATATATATATATATATATATATATAACCTAGTAGGAGGGCTACTCCATCTATGACCAATTGGTTTTAGAATGATGTAATTCCACTAGGTTTAATGGTTTATATAAGTGGTCAAGCTCCTCTCTGGTATAAGCATATGTGACTGGGCCAGATGAGCTCACATGACAAATAGCTTAAAAATCATGATCATTACCCTGAATTTTAAGGCAATAACAACTTGGCCAGGTTTGAACACTTGTTCTACTATAATATTGGGAGATTTGTGGGTTAGTAACTGATCTTGTACCCATCTAATGCGTTGTATTGCATGTCGTAAATGTTAATAACACGGCATGAGTTATCTTTAGGCTAATTATCTTATTATATATTTAAAAAAAATTACATGTTAGAACGAAGCCAACAAAACCCCCCACTTAATTATTTTTTCATTATTATGTGCAACATTATAAGGCTTAAATCTTGGTTGAATTACATAAAATTAATTTTGTATGTAAAATTTTGATGATTGTAAATGTAACAAGTTAGGTATATAAGACATTAGGTCAAAACTCTGGCAGAAGTAGACAATTCAAGTAGTCCGTTTGTTTGTTTGCTATTTTTCCATCTAATTTCAAGTAGTCCGTATATGACTGGCCATTAATGAAAAAATAAAATGTTTAACATTCATTAATTTCATTTTCAAACGTATTTTTGCTTGCATATTTTTTTTTAGGATAATATTTGGGATATTAGGCCTTGAACCAGACCCTACTGCAGGTCACTTGACCCAATTTTTAGCCAATACACGCATCTGTAAGAGAGATAATAAGAAATCCTTGCAAATGTGTGCGGTGAAAATCAAACCCAAGACCTCGTGCCTATAATTTTGATGTCCTAACCACTTGCTTATGACTTCATTTTTTTTTTAATTTAATTTTTTTTTTGCTTGCATATATGCTTACATAGTTTACGTGCTTGCAAAATACGGAGTAAGCTTTATATGATCAAGTCAAATAACAACTGCATAATAGTCAAGCACCTTTTTTAATTCACAGATTTTAAAATTTAAAAATATGCTGCCGAGTATTTGTCTTACATTACATTTTGAAATGGCTTTTGATTTCTTGTCTAGTCAACAACAACGGTAACTATGAAATGCTCATAATATATTTGACCTATTCAATTACAGTTAGACGGTTTAAATCGTTAATGCCCCCTCTATTCTCCAAAACAGAATTTTCTCTCAATTTCATTTGTCCCCTCTTATGTCTATTGTACAACCTCTGTAATATATTAATTGCAACGTTTTAAAATTTTTCCTCTATATTTTATATCAAATCGTTGCAATTAATATGTTACGAAGATAGTATAAGGGAAGGGGAGGTGGCGACGGCATCACTTAGATTAGCATGCTACACTTACCCATCTTTCTTAATTGTTAATCAAGTGGAATAATTTTATCATTTATGTACTAAAATAATATTTCATAATAATATTTGATTTTTGAAATTAATTGCCTTAGTTAAAACAAGTAATCACAACTTTTAAAATCGCAAGTATAATTAATAGTAAATATGTATTATTCAAATTCTCCTAACACTTAAAATTTATTCATAAATAATAAATCTTTTAGAGAAATAAATTATTTACTCAATTTGTAACATACTTGTTATATATAAGCGGAAGGAAAAACTAAATTAATTTTTTAAATAATAAAAAAATATAAGTATTGAATACTTACATTTATACACGTCTATTTTACAAAAGTTTATTATTATTATTATTATCATTACTATTATTATTATTATTATTAAAGGAAAGATATACAAGACCTACGTAAGACTTTCTAAGATCTATCTTAGAAAAGAACCTTAATTAGCAGGTGAAGCGGCAAGAGGGAGCCTGACATCGTTGGTATTTGGTAAGGATCAAACGGGAAGCATGTCTTAACCACTGGCTATGCTTCTATCCTCGTACAGTTGTATTTTTTTATTTTTTGGAAGTAAAGGTATACTGGAAACCAAAATGTCTTCCTCTTGAAAAAATATCCAGATTTATCAGTAAATAACTACAAATGTGTTATCTCGCTATCTTATTTCTCTTTGACAATAGTCATAATAATACTAGAATTGATAGGTGTGTGAATAGTTGGTAATTATTTGGTATGCTTACATACCAACTACACAACAAAAGCAAACTTTCTTCATTTTTTTTTTTCTATTTGCTTGATTTTTCATAAATTCTAACTCAAATTTTTTACTGTATTTTCTATTTTAGCATGTACAACACAAATATATTTTATTTTATTAACCAATTTCCTATTAAGCAATCATTTTTTAACGTTAATAAAGATAAATTTTCTCTCCTCATCTCTTATAAGTTACTCTCTTTGTGCCAATTTAGTTGCATCATTTTGACTTTGGGTACCGTTTACATGTTAACTTTGAATTTATTTAATTTTATATATGTAAGGAAAAACATAGTATGATAGATCTAGTTTAATTCGACTCAACATGTACTTTTCAAATATATAATTTTTAATAATTTTTTATTATATGTAGTCCAAAATATTTTTATTTAAATTTGTGTCTTAGGAGATGTGAAAATGAATATAGCAAGTAAATGTGGATTAGCTTGATTGTTTTAGTTTGATGGATAAAATATATATGCTATTTTTTATATGCAAATTTTTGATTTGGTTTTATCCTAATATCCGACAGTCCGACGTAAATACTCTGTACCCCATGTTACAAATTTGGGTGTGCCACTCATATTGTGAATGCCTTCATTTGTCTATAATCTAGACAAATAATTATGGTAGCTTGTTAGACAATGCATGAAAGAAAAAGGGTTGGGATTTTTGGCTACTATCTACCCCTTTTGGTTTGACTCACCACACACAAGCATGATCCTGATTCCTGATCAAAATCCAAATGACACTTTTTTTTATCAAATCACCAACCCTAGCTAATTAACAATAAAGGCCTGGAATTAATGCTAAAATTATATCAACCTTACACACCATAATTCTCATCAATACTCCTATGTGCCTCATTTTCACATCATCCTCTCGATTTCTTTGTCTCAATTTCTTATCTTAAGATCATGACACCTTATTTTAGATTAAAATAAAAATCCAAAATATCTGTCTATTTTTCCGCTTGGTACATTCTCAACCATTGATTGAAGAAATAGACTCTCCATTTCTTGTAGGAAATGGAGAGGATTTTGACTCATTTGATTTAGCAAGCTTTCACAAAAAAAAAAAAAAGTTTATGGCGCAAAGAACAAGTGACTGAGGGAGTAACGGAATAGACGTAAAACAATAGGATCGGATCTAATTCCGAAGAGCTTGGTTACAAGTTTACAACTTACAACTTCTTGGTGATAGTTTGTTTGATAGCCAGACATAAATGATGTTAATGAGAATAAACTTATATGTAAATTTAAATGGAAAATCAATATCTATTCTCATGGTGATGCTAGCTTACCTCCGATTTATCTAATTTTCTTCACAAATATCTATTTCCATCAAATAACATCCTTCCCAATAGTAATAGAAAATTTATGAAGAAAATTCAAATTTGGGAATTAAAATATGTTTTCCATAAGAATAATAAGGTTTCTTCTTTGCCATCAAAAAAAAAAAAAAGTTTCTTCTTTAACAAAATTATATTTTAAATCTATTCTCATTACTAAAAATTATCACCAACAATTAAATGAGTCGTCAAAACAGCGTAACACAAAAGTTGGTGATTAGTCAAAATCTTCTACAGTTGATTTAAGCTAATTATGTATCACACAATCCTCACTAAAATACTCCCTGAGCACAATTCAAGGAATAATTAGATAGTCAAGTCAAATTAGCTAGGCCAAGTTAGAAGCTAAACAACCTAGTCTTGAATGGAAGGGACAAGAAGCAAGAATTATGCAACCAAAATGTGTGGATCTACCGTTTTTCTAGCCAAAGGGTCAAGGAATTATTATTAACACAAGAAGACAAAAACTGAAATTTATATTAAAATAATCATCAATCTTAAGTATAAGACAACCTTAAACATAAAATTGAAATAATGAAATTCACTCTCCAATTTGCAATTGAGATCATTGTGGAGTTGCTAGGTCTCTAATAGCTAGTTAGGTTTCCTAAAACATAAAATTGAAATTCCACATACAAGCTAAGCTATTCAAATTTCTTTCAAAAACTAGGTAGATTTCCCCTTAATATTCAATTCATGTACATCTAATCTACTTATTTTTTTCTTGCAATATCTCACTTAAAAGGCCACACCATTCTTGTTAAACCCTTTAATTATAGACTTTAAACTAAGGTTAAATAAACACTCGTTTTAGTGCAATAAACTCTCTTTGTCTCTCTTTCTCTCTCACTCTCTTGTTAATTATTATGAGTTAAGATCATCCACATAATATATATGTTATGTTTTTCAATAGGTCAAAACGCACAAACCTGCTTTGGAGTATATAAGCTCGACAAAATTATACCCTAAAACGAATTGCTTGTGCTAAAGCCAATAGACCTTTAAAATCAACCTTAAATCGGGTCAATATTTTAAAAAGGTTTAACAAAAGAATACGATATAAAAATGTGATATTATTCTTTAATTTATGAAAGGTGAAATTATTAATTGATTAGGTGTGAAAGGTGGGATTATTGGTTTCCAATTTTCTAAATTTTTTTGAAAGAAAAATATTTGAGTGACGCTCGAATTTTCTTTTTCACTAAAATCAATAAGATGAGATTATCATATCATGATTATACATTTTCCAATTTAAGAGTCGTTATTAGGCTCTTAAAAACAAATCTAATGAAAAGTACTGGGTTTTCACATCATCATATCACATGAAACTCTAATTATTGACACTAAAAAGGAAATATTAGCTTATAAATTGTTTCCTATTCTTCAAGTTGGCCCTTCGAGTACTCACTTTCTAAATTACTATTCATTCATGATTCATAACATTATTAACATAAAAATGTCATTTCACCCCACTAAAACAGCCAAAAAAATTATATTTTTAGGAAAATACAATTTCAGTAATTTGGTGAGACGGTCTCATTGTAAGATCATGTTTCACTCATAAAAAGTTAAAGAAAAACATGTAAAATTACTAAAAAGTTATTACTTCCTCCGTTTCGAAATAAACGCAACAATTTCTATTTTAGGAAGTTTCAAAATAAATGCAACAATTTTAATTTTTCTATTTTTGTAAATATTTTCTTCCTATCTCTCACATCATCACATATCCCACTTTCTCTCTCTATCCCTTTAACTCTCACAACAAAAAAATGGACTAGGAGTCCGTGCCATCCAATTTGTTGCGTTTTTTTCGAAACGGAGGAAGTATTAACTTTCTTTTAATTATACGCCTTTCTGTGACTTTTGCTGATTTTTTTATACTCCCTCCGTTTCATAAAAATGGCAACGATTGTTTTTGCACGCATTTTAAGGAAACGATTTAAGGGTGTAAACGATTCAATTAATTAGAATATTTTTTTATATTAGTAACTTATATTCATATTCTTACTTTTGTTAAAACCATTTTGATTAATTAATTTGTTGACACCCTTAAATTGTTTCCTCAAAATGCGTGAAAATAGCATTGTTGCCATTTTTATGAAACGGAGGGAGTACCTTTTTTGTGGTAAAACCTGGTCTATTATGGTGAGAGATGGTCTCACCATAGACCTGTTGTTAGAAAAGTGAGTTGCATATAAGAAGCTAAACTAAAAATAATATAAATAGACACTAATTACTCATTTATTACACCAATTTATGCACATTTTTGTCATAAATTCATAACTTATTAATTTGGAAAATGATATACATAGCCCTAAGGGCTATGTTTAAGGTACCCAAAATGGAAAGTAAAAATTGGATCAAGCATTTATTATCTTGATTATTGTGTGATTTTTTTATTGTTTTTCCAAATTGTTTTTACTAATGAAAATTTATTAATTTCTTGTATGTAGTCTTAGGGGAAATGATTCAACTTATTTGATTCAACTTATTTTTACATATTTTAGATCAGAAAAAAAAAAGTTTAGATCAGATTAGATAATTTAATGGCTTTAAACTTTAAATATCTTTTATTCTACAACAAAAATATTAAAGTAATAAAATTACATATTAAAAATTACTCATGAATACAAATAAAATAAGATCACAATTGATATGTTTTTTCCTTGTAGATTAGCATACATAAGCTGTCAAAGTTTAATCAAATTAGATAATAATTTTAGATCAAATCAAATCAGAAAATTCAAATCAGATTAAATCAACAAATATCAGATGAATCAAACATAGCCTCAGGGCTACACTCATATAATGAAGTGCTAATACTTCCCCTGTAAATGAATTCTTGCAGCATTTACTATTCTGGGATGTTTTTAAATAAAATACCAACTTTCCTTATTTGATAAGTTTTTACTTATTTCTCTCTCCTACTTTTACTAATCTATCAACAAAATACCAATAAAACACCAACTTTCCTCAACCCTCCTACAGTCCTACTTACTAATCCATCAAATTAAACATACTTACAAAATAATTTTTGAAGTCCAATACCGGGGGAATTTGTTGCAAAAATTCACTTACCGAGAAAGTCTAAAAATTAGAATGTCAAAATCACTTCTCATAGTTCATTTATATTTATTTAATGATTTGGGCCAATTCATACATCAATGATAGAATTTCTTGACCCTTCAAAAGTAACGGGCCTTCCATAAATCTCTTTCATTCCCACCAAACTTACTCTCTCTACCCCCCCTTTCCCTTCTCTCTCTCTCACTCTTATCACAATTTTCATTTTATTGTGTGGACATTACTTCTTTTCTTTTCCGTTGCGTAAGAGTTTTGCTTCCATCAAACTCTGTTTTTTTTTCTACCTAAATTATTTTTCGTATCGTATTTTTAATCACATCAATTAATTTTGTTCACATTTGATTTTTTGTTATTTTGAGGGGGTGACTAGTTTTATTTTCACCATTATTATTATTATTGTACAAATTATAAGCCATTTAAATTTCGTGTAAATTTAAAACAGAGTTTGTAATTTGTTTTTAGTTGGAGTAAAAGTTAGTTAAAGTGGTAGTTGGAAGTCTACATTTGTTTTCCTATAAAATTTATACAAAGAAAGTCCAGATTTTTATTATTTATTTAATTGGCGGCTTATCTTATACCTTTATATTCTAACCCCTTACCTTCTTCTATATTTTTGTCCAAAGTCTTTCTTGTTAGGCCATTCATTTTCTTCAGGAAAAAAAAAAGTAAGGGAAAAACAGAGTCCCCTAAAACAGAGTCTATAAAACAGAGTCTCTAAAACAGAGTTAATATATTTGAGGGGAAAAAATGACAAATTGTGAGGAAACTCCAATAGAATCAAAGAGTGAATCAACATATGAAGAAATCAAAGACAAGAATGGAAATACTCAAATCGTTCTTCGGAATCTTCGTGGCGATACCGTTCGGGTAATTCATTCTAGGAAATTACTAATAATTTTAATCATCATATGGTTGTGTTATTGGTATGTTATAATTTTTATTATATGGGTTTTTTTTTTTTTTTTAATTTGAATGTTATAGTACTTGTAATGTGAAAAAGATGATTATAAATCTTCAATTTTATTGATTAATTTTGTTGGGTTTTTTGTTTGGATATGATGCAGATAAGTTTGTATGGAGGTCAGATTATTTCATGGAAACATGCCAATGGAGATGAATTATTGTTCATGAGTAGCAAGGTTTGATTTATTCTCCACCATCTAATTTGTTTTTGTTTTATATCAAAAAATAATTGAATCTTGTGATTTATTATTTGTACAAAATCTATTGTTGTACGACAAAACTTTTAGCTCAAAATTTATAATTTTTTGTCAAAAACTTGCAATTTTTTTGCATAACTAATTAAGATTTATATGAAAAGTTATAATTTTATGAAGAAAAAAAATTATGGTATTTTTTTTTTTTGGAAAAAAAAATATCCTGTCAGGTCTGTCACCTACCGGGAGACTTGCTATATTATTTATTGTGTTTGTTTCGTTGTGTTTTTTTTAATGAAGAAGAAGGTTCCTTGTGAGTTGTGATATTTTTGAGTTTTTGTGTCTAACAAGAAAAAAAATAAAATAGTACTAGTGATTATGAATTAGAGGTGGGGTTGATTTCAAGATTGGTGATCTTAATTATTGACTTGTGGACATGTGATTTGATATTGAGTTGTCGGCAATTAAGCAATTTCTTTAGTGTTAATTAATTAATTTTTTGATGAATGTTAATTAATTAATTAATTATTCTCTTAATCTGAAATATGTTTCAGGCAACGTTTAAACCGCCAAATTCTATTCGAGGAGGGATTCCCATATGCTTTCCTCAGGTAAAAATGTTATATATAACCCTATAACAAAATCAAATTGAAATGTTTTAGAAAAACTGAGCATCAATTACGTCTAATTATATGATAAAAATTTCAAAATTTACACCAGTTTAATTAGATTATGTTTTTAATTTCCAATTAATATTGTTTTCTCTATTTATTTTGCAATAATCTCAAGGTTGGAAGTCGTGGAAATTTAGAACAACATGGATTTGCTAGGAATAAAATTTGGGAAATAGATAACGAGCCTTCTTCACCACAACATACTAATGGATCAAAAGGAAATGCCATGGTCAATTTGTGCTTAAAACCTTCTGCTGAGGATCTTAAATTAGTATGGAGTCACAGGTACGTATTATTAATTAAGGAATACATTAATAGATGTGCGAATATTAATCGGATCTCCGGTTTAATTTATTTGCAACAATTTGACATAAATTTGAGAGGAATTTAAAATGTCAAGTTGCTGCAAATAAATTATAGTGGAGATTGGTAGATTTGGTACTAGTTGATTTGATTCTAATTAAGAAAACAATGGATTAATTGTTTGTTTCAGTTATAAGATTCGCCTTAGAGTTATACTATCAGAAGAGGGCAATCTTATCATAAGATCGAGTATTAAGAATGAAAATGCTAGTAATGGCAAGCCCTTCAATTTCAACATCGCATTTCGAACCTATTTTGCAATCTCAGATATCAGGTATCCTTTATTACTTTTCCCTTTTTTCTTTTAGCACTTTCCTCTTTTGGTTGTTTTAAAATCAATGGTCGCAAACTAACAATTCATTGATAAACGGGTGATGATTTGGACTCCTTGTGGATGGAAGCATAGAACAGTGATGTAAAAGAACACGTCAATTAATCTCAGATCTCATCTACAGTAAATGAAAATAATTGGGTAAATCTATAGTGAAACATGACATGTAAAAAATAATAATGTTAAAATGAAATAAAGTATAGGTATCGTATCATACCCGTACATTGGCTACCTCTGTGCTACCTAGGTTTTCATGTTAAAAGCTTATGTTGGACCATCAAATGATCTGATAAGATAATTACAGTCTGTTGCGGGTTTGCTAAAGCGAAATTCTTGTGTCTAGGATTCAGATTCATTTGATTCATTTTTTTTTCCTTTGCCAAAAAAAAAAAAGATTCATTTGATTCATTTTTTCTAAATGAAAGGAAGGGGGTGGGGGGGAGGGGGTGGGTGGGGGAAAGATGAGTAAAGAAATGAAATGAAATCAACCTTATTTTCTCATCTTTAGTTCAAAATTTTTCTAATTTGAAACTTCTATTGTAAGTAATTTATGTATGTGAGGAAAAGGACTTTTTTTAAAATCAAAATGGATCAAATTAAAATCAATTTTGACAAAACATATAGCTATGATCGAGAGATATCTGCTAGTACAATCGCTTTTTATAATTACGAATATGATCATAAGATAACGGGCTAAAAATGCAGTGAAGTACGAGTAGAGGGATTGGAAACTCTGGATTACCTAGACAGTTTGCGAGAAAGACAAAGATTCACAGAACAAGGAGATGCCTTAACATTCGAATCAGAGGTGCTTAATTAACCTAACCTAAATTAATTAATATCAAATTATTATTGATTCATTTTATTCAATTTCAGTTGTTTTTGAGTATTAATCAACTAAATAAATTAATTAAAATCAGGTTGATAGAACTTATTTAAGCTCATCAGATGTGGTAGCGCTTTTTGATCATGGAAGCAAAAGAACATTTCACATTAGAAAACAAGGGCTTCCTGACGTAGGTATGTATCTAATTTTTTTGTACCATTTCCTCTGTATATATGCTTAAATGATTCTCTATTATTTTCGCTACGTAATTGTTAAATTTGATAGAATGTTACAAACTGGACTTTTCATTTTACCTCAAGTATTCGTGTCGGATTCTTGACACTCGGATATGAGTACGTACGACAATTGGACATTTCATTTTGGGCTAAAATCATGGTAATTTTTCACAAATTAGCCGAGTTGTACACTTGGACACGTACCCATGTTGGACATGGGTATACGAGTCCAAGTAACATAGGTTACAAATGGGTTTGGGTAATCTAATATGGCAGAATAGAATTCGTTTACTCGCAACTTACATTTTTGAAAACCAATTGGTAATAAGAGGAGTAATTCCTAGCTAGACTTATTAGTATAATTTGTTTATTATTTAACTAGGCTAAATAAAGAGTGCTAATAAAACACAACCGATCATAAATGACAGTAACGGGAATAAGTTTATTTGTAAATTTGGAAGGGAAAATAATATTCATTCCAAAGCTGAAGCTAGCTTATACCCCCAATTCGTCTAATCTTCTTCATAAATATGCATTCTCATCCAATTTACCACACTTCCTAAAGGTAAATGGATGATAATAAGAAAATATCAAGAAAATTAAAGATTAGAAATGAAGATATGTTTTCATGGGGATTATAAGCTTTCTTCTCTTGTACTATTAAATTATCCTTTAAATTTATTTTCATTACTACAATTTATTATCAGCAACTAAACAAGTCGTAACTGAACTTCTCATAACTTATTTGTTTTTGTTTTTTTTTCCTAAATAAGACTTATTTATTAAACTTATTTATTAGGCCTTTCGAAGCGGTTAAATTTTAAGACCTTATCATAAACTTATTTGAACTAAAATAAGTTACCAGCTTTATTCGAATTAAACTTATTTGAACTGATTAGGCGGGGTATTATTTTGTGAGAGTATAAAATTAAAACAAAGCTTAACTAATCTGATCTGAAAAAGTCTGATCTGATCTGATCTGATATAATTACTGTAGCTTTTAAGTCCAAAAGAACATGGCCTAACATAGGAATTTTTACGAACTCATCTGCACATGTTAATTGCTTGAGGTTAATCAAATAATAATGTTACATACACCACTAATATAGTTCCTAAATTAGTAAATAATATAGGAATGCATGTAAACATGCCAAAATCACGAATCATTCGATGTAAATAACGTTTGATTTAAATTAATATTTTTATTTTTGACTTCTTATAATGTGACCGTATTTATGATTTTCGTCAAATAAATAACTAATTAAATAAATCATTTTTTAGCGGTGTGGAATCCATGGGAGAAAAAGGCAAAAGCATTGACAGATTTAGGAGACGACGAATACAAGAGAATGTTATGTATAGATGGAGCTGCAATTGAGAAGCCTATCACCCTTAAACCATCTGAAAAATGGGTTACACAATTGGAGTTATCAGTCCTCCCTTCTTGTTAAATTAATCAAGGATTTATTCTTCAACAATTACTTCATTATTAAGGGTTTAGAATAAAATAATCATGATTGTTGCTCATATTTTCGTGGCAACATATTGCTTAATTATATTTACTGACTGTTATTAATTAATTAGGTCCATCTACAAAAAAAAAAAAAAAAGGTAAGAATAAGAGGTTCTTTTTTTTTCCTCTTAATATTTTTTTTTGTGAGAGTGGGGGGGTTTGAGTGGATTTATTTATTAGTTAATTTTATATTTGCAAGATGTTGTAAAAGTATTACTGATTTTATTATTTTAATTTTTTTTTTTTTTTGCATTTTGGGTTATAAGAGGGATTATAAATTATATTATTGAGATTTGTAAGTTTATTTGCAAGTGTATATCATCAATCAATATGCTTTTTGGGCCCAATTAAATATCTACTCAAATTATTGGGTCAGTGAGATTGTAAATAAACTTGTATATGACTACTAATGTATTATTTCATCTTTGTGCTGACAAAAATAGTGTTCTTTAATTTATGAAATTATTGTGATGTTTGATTGTGAAAAATGGATATTTATTCTCTAGCTATCGTTGCAGCAATCGTTTAGAAACTAAGAGCAGGTTTGGTATTGTTATATCTTAGATTCTTAGTCTTGAAATTGAATAAATTAAATAAGCATTTATATTACCTGTTGTTTGATACAAGTATATGATGTAGATTTGAAGCACCTTCAAACCTAAGAAAACGAATCCTGAACCCAAAAAATCACCAATTCTATGGAAATTGATGAATGTTTGACGGTGTTAGATGGTTTAAATGAATTTTGTTTGAATACTCAACTCACACGCACAAAAGAATAACAAAAATAAACACGTTACAACTCGACTAATGGAGGATCTTTTGAAAATGCACATGCCTTCAAACTTTAGCCCTTGGTGCGCACACCAATGCCACAAGATTTCAATGTTCGTTAGACATTCATACTCGTAAGTCCATTGAAAACGATTGTAACAATCCACTACTCTTGCCAAAAGTCAGATTTTTGTTTTCACAAAACTTGTGTATCATACATCAATGCTTAAGTGATGAGGTCCTTATATAAGCCTCCAAATTACTTTACGTACTGTTTAGTTTTAACCTGATGAACTTTTAATTTAATTTTACGGTTTCTTTCACTAAGGTAAGTAAGGTTTCACGAAATTCATAAGATTTATTATTTTAGATCTTTACCATGTACTCTTAGGTTTTAAGTACCTCCTTTGAGTACGAAATAAATCTTTCACGAGCTTTGTGATGTCGGCACAAGAACCTCCATTGGGTATTATGACAAGTTCATACCTCCATTGATATCTGAATCTGGCGAATTCGAACCTTCATTAATGAATTTTTGAATCTCCATTAATGAATTCGAATCTCATGGTGTTAATAATTCAAGTGCAATTCCTCAATGGCTCGAACTTGTCCTGTAAAATACCTCAAACCTACAGGTATATTAATTTTTTCAGTTCAACTTTTAATTTTTCTAGTTGAAGCTTATTTTTTTCTAAGTGAGGGCTTGTTTATTTTTAATTGTATTTGTTTACATTTGGGTCTTTTTTTGGTGTTTAGAGTCCCACAAGGGCATGGATGAAAATCGATCTCATGATTTCCTGAAATCGGGAGGGAAGCTCTAACCACCTGAGTTATCCATCACTTTCGGTTCTTTTTTTTTCAGGCCATTTTTTTTCAGATAAGGTTTTTTTTTTCAGGACAGTTTCTACTTTTTCCACGTCAAAATTATTTTTCTGGTTATTTTTATTTTTTCAGGTCAGTTTTTTTTTTCCCAAGTCAATTCTATTTTTAAGGCTAGGTCTATTTTTTTAGGTTAGTTTTATCATTTAGGTCAGATTTTTTTCACACCAGTTTTTCCAGATGCTCGTCTAACCATTTGTATTCTTTTGTTTAAAAACTAAATGATCCATTTGATAATCGATTTCAAATTATGGTAATGAGAATTGATTTATATGTAAATTTGGAAGGAAAATCAATACCCATTACCTCTAATTTATCTAATTTTTTTTAACAAATATCTATTTCATTTCCATACCACCCCTTACCAATAGTTTTAGATGGTAATAAAAAAAAAAAAATCAAACATGAAAATGATCGAGAATATATTTACATGAAAATTATAAGGTTTATTTCCTTGCTAATAAATTATACTTTAAGTTGATTTCCATTTAAGATAATATATTACTAATTGAATGGATCGTAAAGTTATTTATTGCATTTTTAAAACAATAGAGCATGAACTTCAGTGTCACCAAAAAACGATTAATTTTAAGAACCAAGTAATTAGTAAAGCTTGGTGGACATATTGTTGATTTTTTGTAAGAAGTCCTTTACTCTATGTTTTTTTTGGTGTATCCACCCGGTTCACCCTTTTGGGCTAATTCGGATTCGGAGCGCGTCCCGGGGTTAAGGTTTTAAACTCCTCCCAACGTGCTTGCGGGGATCAAACCGTGGTTCTCCCTACCAAGTCTAGCCCCTGGCACCACTAGGTCAAGACAATGTTGGTATCCTTTACTCTATGTTGAATATTCCTTGATGAGTTGTTATTGTTTTTGAACTGTCATAAGAATGATGCTTAATGTTATATTAAAGAGGTGGTGGTTACAATTGAACTCATCTATATAAACCCATCTAGCATTGTTCATAAGAAAAGACGCACTGAGAATTGAACTCGTAGCCAGCACCGTTCACTTAAGCGTCATTGCTTAAAATTTGATGTGTTAAATTAAGGTCATGTTTAGAATGCTACAATAATAATAATAATTATTATTATTATTATTATTTTTTGGTGGAAATAGAATCAAATAACTATTTCCAAGCCACAATTTTGTTAAAGCTAAATATTATCATTATTTTGTTAAATTATCCTTTTATATAGTGCCCTTGTGGCATTGGATTTTCTAAGTTGCACTCTAACATTTGAGGCGTTCTAAATGGCCTGGTGCCGCCCTCAAGTGCAATTGGAGTTTCACATGTGATATGCACCCCTCAAGCTAAGTGCAAAGAGTAATTATATGATCCTTTGTCATTATCTATATGTTACAAACTCTGTTAATTTTTGTTTTAAGCCACAAAACTGCAACAATCGTCATCCCTAAACCACAAAGCTAACACAAAAATCACATCTGAAAAACCAAAAATCACAACAACCATAATTCCCTAACACAACAAAACAATCACAATAAAACTCCTTTTCTTTATCTAGTTTAGGGATGGTGCTTTTGGAATTTTGGGATTTTGGAGGTTGTTTGTCTTGCCAGTGTCCCAATGTCTTAGATAAGGGATGTTTATTGTGGCAATTTTGTGGTTTAACACAAATACTCATACGGCCCGTTTGGTAGCCGATTATAAATCATGGTAATGGGAATGAATTTATAACTAAATTTGGAAGGGAAATCAAAATTTATTCCCATGATGGTGTTACCTTAGCTCCAATTTATCTAATTTTCTTCACAAATATCCATTCCCATCAAATACCACCCTCCCCAATGGTAATTGATGGGAATGAAAAATGAGAAGAAAATTGAAGTTTGGGAATGAAAATTTGTTTTCCTTGGAGATTATAAGGTTCCATTTTAACAAAATTACACTATAAATTCATTACCATTACCACAATTTATTACCAACAACCAAACGGGTCAATAGAGTTATTGATGTTTAAATAATGGCAAGGGCATCATATGATTAATAATTACTCCCTCCGTCCCTAAAAGATTGCCTCATTTACTTTTTATCATCTCCCGAGACACATCTTTAAATAAAAATATCTTCAGATACGTATAATAAAAAATTATAAGCATTACATATTAAAAAAGTACACATTGAGCCAAATCAAACGAGATCCCATTTGACTATATTTTGTCTTACATGTATAAAATTATAGAGAGTTAAAGTTATCAAATGAACAGTAACAAAAGTCAATATGGGACAATCTTTAAGCAACGGAGGGAGTACATTTGAGGGATACTATGTGAAACTCCTATTGCACTTGAAGGTAACATGTAGCTACGGATTTTGGCCTATTAGCTACGTAACAATTCCAGAGCAAAGAGATGTTTTTCTTGTAGTGAGACCTTCTCAACTGAAAGGGTACAACGTAGAAGCTTTTATACCTCAAGGAACTATGTAGAAAAACCCGTATTTTTTCATGATTTTTTTTATGGTATTAAACAATGGAAAATGAATTTTAGAATTTTGTTTTCCATTTTATATTTTTCCCTATGAAGAAAAAGATATCATTTTACATTGAAAATATTTAAGTCCAACCAAACACAATTTAAGAATGGCGGTCTAGTGGTTAAAATTTCTCTTCTAGATTCAAGGATTACTCTTGAGTCTTGACAATCTTAAAATGTACCCCACATCCCCTTATCACCCAAACTTGTCTAATCCTGATTATCACATTTTGTAGGTTGATAACAGTGTCTTCTTGGACATTTTCGAGGCTCGGAGCGAAAACAAAAAACGAGCCCCCCTAAACAGTAGATGCACATTTCATCAATCAAGTATTCAAGTTCTTACAAATAATTTTATTAAATACCCCATTCTTAATTGGCATCATAAGGGAGAACGATTAACTAAAATAAGATGAAATCTGTATGAAGGATTATGGATTTAATTTAGTACTCAACTTATTTTATGCAGAATCCAAAACTAAAGCTCTTAAAATATTTCAGCTCACGTCATAATTTTTATCGGATTTATTTTTCCTAATAAAGGAGAGAGAAAACATGGATGGGATCATGGAAATCAAAAGCTAATTTAAATTGAAGCAAAAAGAATGTTTTGTTCATTGTACGAATACAGAAACTATATTTATTTTAACAAAATAGGTAAAAATAAAATAAAAAAATCAAAGGGGTGGGGCCCCACAAAAAGCCCCCCACCCCCAGCCATCGCTCATAGTGCTCCTTCCATGAACCGGCTCTGGTTTATAAGTTATAACCCATATGCCCAGTTAATGAGCAAGTATTCCATGGATATTATCGGTCTAGTACAAATTAGATGCTATTTATTTTAAAAACAAAAAAAAAAAAAAAAAAAAAACACAAACAAAAAAGCATAAAGGTTCTCTTCACATTCAAAAAAAAAAAAAGTTTAAATAAGTTCAAACAAATTCAAGGATCAGATAAGGTCTAATCAAGGTAATAAGTTTAATATGATTGACCAGGTCCAATCAGGTGTGAATGAGTGTTGGATTTTGAGTAAAATTCGTTCGGTGGCAGAGTGATATTATCCTTACAAATGGACACGATATATGTGTGTGCATCTAGACTAATAACAAAAAATGGAGGAATAGGGTGAGTCAAGCTTAATAAAAGATGGACGAACCATCTAAAGATGGGTTAGAGTGGTTGTGGCAACAATTGGTGAAAAATTGAATTGAAATTGAACGAATTTGTTCGAAAGATTTTGACCACGTCTCATTTTTTTAGTAATAACTTGAGCTGGACAAATCGTATTAATGCAATTTCAGCAACATTGGAAACTAGATTCAATTAGCTTTTCAACGATAAGTCGTACGCCAAATTATGACTTGAAATGCATAAATTGTGGTCGTTTGAATTTGAAAGTCAAGGCCAACAAGGGCCGAGCCGTATCTCCTAATAAAATCTACCCCAAGTGTGATAAGGTCCAATTGAATATATAATTATATTTAATAAAGTCCAATAAATTCAGCAAGTTTCAATCGGATATAATAAGTTAAAATCTAATAAGTTAAAGATAATGCATCCTATTCCCCAACGACAACCAGAAGAAAAACAAGCACCCTAATTTGATACTTGGGAAAAGGCAAAAAAAAATGAAATAAATAAATAAATAAAAATTGACTTGATCAAATTTTTCCATAAAAAAAATACTTCCTCCGTAAACGAAAAATTGCAACAAAGGGAGAGGTCATGGACTCCAAAATTTTTTTTTATAAGTGTGTTTAAGTTAGTAGTGTAGAAAAAGCAGGAGAGAGAAATAAAAGTTAATAGATTAATAAAAGTAGGATAGAGAAATATGTTAAATATTACCCAAAATGGAAAGTGACATGTTTGTTGCAATTTTTTAAAAACATCAAAATATGGTAAATACTGCAATTTTTCATTTAGGGTGGAAGTATAAAAATTTATTTGCCTCAATGAGATATTTTTGGGAGTAATAGAAGAAGATTAAAATCGTAGGGCAAAAGGAAAGAGAAAGAGTCTTGAAGTACTGGACAAGTCCCAACGGGCCCCAGTGGCGTCATTCTCCATACCTTTTCGTTTTGCGCATCAACATCTACAGCCCAACTAGTCTAATAACGCGTTTTAATTGATGTTTAGTTTATATATAGTTTAAATTCGCACATATTATCAAAATTATCAGAGTGGCGCAGCGGAAGCGTGGTGGGCCCATAACCCACAGGTCCCAGGATCGAAACCTGGCTCTGATATGAGTAGCTTCCTTTGCCATCTTTTTTGGAAAAATGATTTTCCATTCGTTGTAAGAAGTATTTGAAAATGATTTTACACTATTTTACAAAATAAACAGTGTAAAATAGTTTTACATGAAAATATTTTACATCGAAACAAACGGAACACTAGTTCTAGTTCATTTTGAGTTCATACCTAATCAGTTAAATAGTTCAACTCAAAATAATTGTGTATTGCAAGTTGCAATAGCTATTTTCAGTTCAATTACTTTTTCAGTTTAGTTAAAATCATTTTTCATCTTTTTCAATTCAACTCTGTTCAGTTTCAGTGATTATTTTTTTTCAATTTTGTGCTATTATTTTTCAGTTCATCTTAATTTTAATTTGTTCTATTCATTTTAAGCTTCGCTTCAAATTTATCAGTTCAATTTTAGTTTTCATTTAAACTTTGATTCGTCTTTTTCAGTTTAATTTCATTTCAATCGCAATTCTTCATGCCAAATCGTTTTGAACCAAACTTACAATGCTATAACTCCTAATAGCAAGGCTAGCAAAACAAATAATTGTGGGAAAACTTTAAAACATCCTAATTAATATATTAGGTAGACGTGCATTGTCATAAACTCATAATGCATGGTTATAAAAGCAAAGTTACAAATAAAAAAAGAACCAATAATTTGCCAACATTATCCTTTATTATTTCCTTAAAAGGTAGCTTTGCCTTCGAAATTCTGCATATAATAATTAGAAGCTGCCAAAGAAGAGAGTTTGTGTCCTTTATTATTGTCACTATACTAATTGACACACGAATGGAATTAGATGGAACAACAACTCTAGCTATATCATCAAAGACCCATCTTGCTTTTCTTCTTTGGATTGGAATATCACCAAATATATAATTACTACTCGTATATGCCAAGATCAAGATGGTTTCTAATACTTATCATCATCATCTTAACAATGACATGAGTGGTTTTTATTCTTCAATAATGCTTGATGTCCTCTATAATGTTGAGAGTATAATACACATGTATTCCACATTAAATGATTGAAGAGATGATGACTAACATATACTCCATTTGTAACATATTAACTGCAACGATTTGACATTTTTTTTCTCTAATTTATGTCAAATTGTTGCAGTTCTTTTGTTACAAAAGGAGTATTAGTTAATGAGTGCATGGTTTTAGGATGAAATCTGTTGGACTTGTACGTTTGTGATTTAACTCTCCTTTTATCCAGGCTTGTAGTAAGCCCATGAAAATTTATCATACAATTTGTAATACTTGTTAGACAATAATAGAATATCACAATATTCTATTTTGTGAATATATTTTTTTGTAAATATATTATTTGATTTGTAATTATTTACTTCCCTAGTTTATCCTAGATTAGAGTTGTATATAAAGGCTTTCCTAATCAATGAAAAGGCTACGGTAAATCATTCTTTCAATACTATAACAAGAGATTTTTAAAAATTATAAATGGTTTATAAATAGATTCGAGTTGTACCCACAAAGGGAAGAACTATTATACTACGCACTCATCAAGTGCACGTAGAGTTGCGTGCACCCTTATTTAATTTATATTTTGCTCATTTTCTAATATTGTATATTAAATGAGAAAATGAATATTAAATAAGCAAATTATAAATATGGGTACACATAAACCAAAATGTAGGGTTATAAACTTATATTAGTTTAGTTCAGATTAATCGAGTTCAAAATAACATGCCATCATTATATTAACTTAGTAACTTACATCAAATTTGAGTTGGATTGGACATGATCAAATTGGGCTATATGAACAATATGATAAGATGAAAGCTCTTGCAACAATGTTAATCAATCAGCAAAAGCTAGAAGGTAACTAGGGCGGGCCTTGAAAATTTGATTTGATAGACAAGATCAAATTGGGCTATATGCCTGCTCCTCTTTGTATTTCAAACCTTACAATACTCATGCTCAAGGGCCCACTGTAATGCTCCTGTTGGTGTAATTTCAATGATTAAGATACTTCTTCTGGCCCTTTTAACTGCAAATTAACATTAAGGTATCTTCTTTTGAACTGAATTAATTAATCTAAAATGAAATAATGAAATGAATTCAATTAAATTTGTCTCAACTGAGCTGAGTAATAAGCAGATTTAGTGAAATAATTTTAACACTGGTAACTTAAAGTATAAGTTGCATGATTACATACTCAAATCTCTTCCTTAAAAACATACCAAAGAGATCATATATTGAGAATAATATAAAGCAGATAAAGTATTATATGCAACACTCAGGAATATGGATAATACATAGTTCAATCATAAACAATATTAATTAAATTGATATTACAACCAAAATATTACTTTATTTACAATCAGAATATGCGCGTGCGTGCGTGCGTGCGGGTGTGTGTCTAGTTCACAATTGCAATATTTTGCATTTTATTTGGAGTATGCTTTGTTTTCATCTTGAAATTCATTATCAACACGATATCAATACTTCTAGAATACTTTATTAAGATAGTTGTAGCCATATATATCAGATATCGATACTTATAGGATACTCGGATTTTACTCCATTTTAACATTATTAGTTTTGACATGTTTAACTATAGATTTACCTAATTTATTTTCTTCATATTTTCATATAATTTTGAATGATTTTTCTTATCTTATTGTAATAAATAAAATAAAATGTTTCAAAAGATATTGAAAATTTAATTATAGTTTATTACTATTTAAAGTATTTAATAATATTTATTTCTCGTATTCATATTCCATTTGTTTCAAACTAGCGTATTCCATACAAACCCATCAAAATTCCTAGTGAGTCACTAGACCCACTAGAACTCCATGCAAAGTTGCAAACCCATCATTTCCTGTTTTAAAAGGTTTATTATGTTGACCTTTTTACGGTATCTAATACATTTGTGTAAATAACTAAATACATATCTACATCTTCCATTATGTTGTATAGAAAAATTAAAAATAAATTGGTATTTTGTTTGTAACATTGCCAAAAAAAATGGTATTTAAAAAAAAAAGTGCATTTAGATGAAGGCATGAAGCTAACAAGATTGCATATGTATATGAAATTTACCATTGCTCTTATGGGCCTGTCTGGCGGTCTAACATAAATTTTAACCAAAAAAAAAAATGTAACTTTATTTTGACCTTGAATCTTTAACTTTTTACGTAACTAATAATTATATTGTTTGGATTTTTTGGAAGTAAATGCCTTTACTAACTTCCTAGGAATTGAAATTATATTATTTAGTTGACAATGTCTTAATTTGAGTCACTCATAATATCAAAAATCCCCCTTTTTTATAGTGTTGCATACTTGATGAATCAATTGATTTGGCCCTCTTTTGGAATTAATTTCGAAACTTCAGTCAATTCAATTAAGACAAATTCAGTCCATTTCACAACTCACCTCCTGACAAGTCTAGGGTTTAGTTTAATCCAGTTCAATTCAGATTAATTCATTCCAAAAAAACCAAGACCTTATTAACTTTCAGTTACTACTTGAATCTCGTTGCACGTATATATAATAAATGCGTGTGTCGACTAAACTGAATCATAAAATCTAGGTTAAACTCAAGTTAAAACCTAATCACTAACAGTACAAGAAGATTGATATTGATACAACTAAAATTGATATAATTTTTCCACCGTCCAACATTACCAATTAAAAAATATTTGGTACGTGAATATTTTTTTTCCCCCGTTTCTTTTAGTACTTCTGTACAAAGTCGTTGACAATTCGTGTTAGGCAAGCGAGGATACGTTCGATTGAGGGTTCCTAGCTTTTAAAGAATCAAAGGAATGATTGAATGAGAAATGATGGATGATATTTGTTGTTATTCTTAAAATCTTTTTCATAAAATTCAAATGTTAGAAGCCATTTTTATGGGGCATCTAAAATTATTTGGGCCTAGCCGGCCTACTACCCCCACCCTCCTCACATGCAATTGTTAATTTGTTATTGCATCGTACTTACTTGTTTTGTTCAGTGGGGATTTCTTTTTTTTTTTTTTTTTTTAAATTTTTTTTTTAAAGAAAGGTGCACAGTATTATACAAGACTTTTATCTCAGAAATTAACGAACCTTAGCAGGTGGGGTTAGGGGGTATCGAATCCGTGACTTGGAGATTACGGGGCACACTTGAACCAACTGAACCAAGGTCATTCGACAATGTTAGTGTTTACTTGTGTTGTGGCTTGGTATGGGTACGATACTGGTACTTGCAACTTTAATTTGAGACAAAACACATACGGAGTATTATGGGTGTGTTGTTTTCGTCTTATTTTTTCTGATCTGATCTAATAAGATAAGATCTAAAAATATATGAGAACTTGAACTTATATTATGAGATTTGATCTGATCTGATATAAATTGAAGAGAACACACCCTATAATTGCTTAGTGCTTACAGTGGTTTTAGGGAAACTCCTCAATGATTAGTGTAGGTATAAGGTACGGTCGTATGGATGTCACAGTCACTAATGTGGAAAATATAGCATTTTTTTTAAGGAATATAGCAAGTTCTAGCACCTCCAAACTAGGAAGCACGGACACACCTCCAACTTGCCGTAATCCGTGTCTAACACCAACACGTCACTAAAACATGTTGGACACACCACACACGTAACCACATTGAAACAATTCATTGAGCTTACTCAAGTACCTGGTGATATTTGTGTTATTTTTCTCGCTTTAATTGTTTATGTCTTTTAGTTTTTGAATAATTTGTATAATGGATAACCATATTATTTTCCCCAAATTTGATATTTATGTCATTTTTCTATTGACATTATGTTGAAATTTATATATTTTCTTATTATTTTCTTTCACGTAGCTCATTGATTTATTTGTTAATTTTTAGTTTGAATTATTTGTCATTTGCTACGAATACACTGAAAATTTTCCAAAATTTCTACAAAACATTGCATATTTATCGATTTGCATGCATCGGGAAAGTGAATTGCTAAATAAATTTTTTTACTTACTAAAGCCCCTTATGGACGAAATTGCCCTTGATTCCTAAACACATAACAATTCACCTATCATATACCACCTCCACCCACCCTTTATTTTATATCAAGATTAATCATGCAACAAAACATATTATTACACTAAAATCATGAATTAAAACATAAATTATGAATTGAAAGTATTAGAAGTGCTTTTGCACAATGGTCTGATTCAAAATAATCATAAATTTTTACACATAATTACTTTTTAGGCGATTCAACTTGCATATAATTCCTTGTTTCGAGAGCTCCAGTTTGATATATTATACGTCAAATTTCACTGAAAAACGAAGGAGGTATGAACATTTGAAGACCAAGTGCGCAATCAGAATGGTCGGGGCACATGGCCTATGCGGCCCGGCCTAGGTCCAAACGCATGGACCTAGGTTGGGGCGCATAGACCATGCGCCTGGACCTAGGACGGGGCACACAGGTCATGTGCCCTGGTATATGTCGTGTTGTTTTCTACATCCAACACACGCACGTATAGCCAAGGGTAAAATTGTCCAAATACAGATTTTAGTAAGTAAAATGAGAGCTATATTTAGTAAAAGTCACTTCAAAATTTGGCTTGCTTAAAAAAAGTCACATGTTGACTTTGCCTTCATCGGTGAACTATTTAATTATCGTTAATAATCAACCGTTTTTCAGTTATATCACTCTCATTATTCACTCACTTGACTCACTCGCAAGTCACACACTCACAGCTTCTCTCTCTAATAAAAAAAAATCCTCCGACAAAATCATTTTTTTCCCAACTAAAATCACCATTAATTGCTAGTTGCTACCAAAAAAAATCCCACTTAGTCAATTTTTATCATCATTATACTAGTCATTTCACCGTTCATTTTCCTCACATTTACTTATCTTTTCAGTTTAATTTAATTTAACTTTTCATTTGCCATTTTTAATGCTAGCCAATCCCTGAGTTGGCTCATTACTGACTCAGATCTGGGCTAATGAAGAAAAAACAAAAGGTAATGTACAGTACTAAGTA
This sequence comes from Salicornia ramosissima, assembly GCA_951394345.1. NCBI lineage: Eukaryota > Viridiplantae > Streptophyta > Magnoliopsida > Caryophyllales > Amaranthaceae > Salicornia > Salicornia ramosissima. The sequence goes on along the minus strand of OX596238.1, from coordinate 8,231,121 downwards.
GGTACTCATCACTGTCGTTAGAGTTGGAATCTCTAGAAAGCAATTGCTTGAGATTCGCTCTTTCTTTTTGGTATTTTCTCATTGTTTGTTTCTTTTTTTTTTTTTGGGGGTCTTTTTTCGCGAATTTCTCGATTTCTGTACTCTTTAGAATTGTTTTTGATTGTTAATTTCAAACTTACAGTAAAAAGAAGAAAATTACTCTGTATTTGCACCAAAAGAAACAAATTCAAACAACCTGTGACTTTCTGTAGTTTTTAGCTCATTTAAAGTTTCAGAAGATGCACTACTTTTGACGACAACTGCTTTGTTCTTACTTTTTTTGGAATTTTCGTTGCTTTTTTCTTTTCCCCTTTTTTTTTCCTGTTCGTTTTTGCTTAGAAATTAGCGCGAAGTTTTTTGAAAATCTAAAACATATCAATGTTTAACGGCGGACATTGTTTAAATTTTGTTTAGGTCTTTGAGGTGAAGAAATAAGCAAATTCAATTCAACCCCACAAAAACCCAGAAAGAGAGAAAATGAGGGGTATGTCAATGTCAATGATTTCTGTAGCATTTGTGGTTGTTTTATTTTGTGGGTTGTTTAGTTATGGAGCAAATGCTAGTTTACTTGATGATGATAAGAGAGCTTTGCTTGATTTTGTCAACAAAATCTCTCATTTACATTTTCTTAATTGGAGTGAAAGTTCTTCAATTTGTAGTAATTGGACTGGTATTACTTGTAATGCTGATTCAACGCGAGTAATAGCCGTCCGATTGCCCGGAGTAGGGTTTAACGGTGAGATTCCGGCTGAGACTATTAGCCGGCTTTCGGCCTTGCAAATACTAAGTCTTAGATCAAATGGTATTAGTGGCACATTTCCTTCTGATTTTACCAATTTGAAGAACTTATCTATGCTGTTTCTTCAGTCTAATAACTTTTCTGGTTCATTGCCTAGTGATTTTTCTGACTGGGATAATCTTAGTGTGCTTAATTTGTCGAATAACCGGTTTACTGGGAGAATACCTAAATCAATTTCTAGGTTATCCCAGCTTTCGGTTTTGGATCTTGCTAACAATTCTCTTAATGGGGGAATTCCTGATTTGGGGTTGTCAAATTTACAGTCATTGAATTTGTCGAATAATAACCTCACCGGGGTAATCCCGAAGTCGTTGCTAGGGTTTCCAAGGTCAGCATTTGTAGGGAACGATGTTGATTTTGTAAATTCTTTGGTGGAACAGTCTGATGTGTCACCAGTGCCTGGGCCAAAGCCCGGGAACTGGTGGAAGCGGGCTTGGTTTTTGGCAATTGTAATTGGATGTAGTGTTCTTGGTGTAGTGGCATTTGGATTTTTGTTCTTTGCTTATTGTCTTAGAAGAAAGGATAATGATGATGGGTTTAATGGTAAGTTCCCGAAAGGAAGCATGTCCCCTGAGAAAACAATGTCGGGTAGTGAGGATTCGAAGAACAGGCTCGTGTTCTTCGAGGGATGTAATTATGCTTTTGATTTGGAGGATTTGTTGAGGGCTTCTGCTGAAGTGTTGGGGAAGGGTACTTTTGGAATGTCGTATAAGGCGATATTGGAGGATGCGAATGTTGTGGTGGTTAAGAGGTTGAAAGAGGTGAGTGCTGGGAAGAGGGAGTTTGAGCAGCAGATGGAATTTGTTGGGAGTATTAGGCATGAGAATGCTGTCGCACTTCGAGCGTATTACTATTCGAGAGATGAAAAGCTAATGGTGAACGATCACTGCAGCCAGGGGAGTGTCTCTGCAATGCTACACAGTATGTTGCTTTCTCTTCTCTTATGTCCATTATTTACCTTATCTTCTATGTTTATGACTTTTGTTTGGAATAACAGATGCATTTTCAATGCAAACATTTGGTTCTTTTACTCTTTTGATAGGAAACAACAAACAAGTAATTGTTATCTTCTATGTTTAGGACTTTTGTTTGGTATAACAGATGCATTTTCAATGCAAACATTTGGTTCTTTTACTCTTTTGATAGGAAACAAGTAATTGAGTTTTATATCTCTTTGCAAATTTTCCATCCTTGGGCTTGATTTTTGTATATAAATAATTCTTTATGGTTAAAGTTGGTGGTTGTATATCATCACATACCCCACTTTATCTCTCTATCCCTTTTACTCGCACAATAAAAAAGGGAAAAATGGACTAGGAGTTCGTGTCATCCAATTTGTTGAGTTTTTTTCGAAACGGAGGAAGCATTTCCTTTGAGTCTTTCTGAAAACCCTAATTTAAGAGTGTCAATTTGAATTCGTATAATCTGAGAACAATCAGCAAGAAGCTTAGTGTTTTATTTTATTAATTGAAAGTCATACAACATTTACAATAAACATTATAGAAAATTGAAATACTGATAACTGTCAAAAAATCACTCTACTACTCACTCTTTCCACTTTTCTAATGATAACCTCCCAAGTTCTAATGTGACTCACTCTACTACTACAGTACTACTACTACTCCCATGTCAAAAAATCAATAACTATCCCATGAATGAGCCAGAGAATCTAATGACGTTTTCTACTTTTGCTTCTCGCTAGGGCCGTCTTGAAAATTTTAGTGGTAATGTTCTATATAAAAATTAGGCCGTTATAATTTTTTTTAGCAATGACAAAGAACATAGAAATTGAAATCGTGGAGCCCTTTTCACGTTGGGTTCGATTGGTCTTTTTGCATACCCTCAGGCAGTCAGGCCTCAGATGTGGCCCTGCTCGCATTTTAGATTGAGGTTTTGACAATGCTCATGATACATCAATGTGCTTGAAGTTTTCTAACATTATACACTATATCTTTTGCAGGTCAAAAAGGAGAAGATAGGATCCCACTCGACTGGGAAACACGATTGAGAATAGCCTTAGGAGCAGCAAGAGGAATTACTCACATCCAATCAATCAACGGAGGAAAATTTGTGCACGGTAACATAAGATCATCAAACATCTTCCTCAACCCCCAGAAATACGGCTGTGTTTCAGATTTCGGATTAGCAACAGTAATGAGCCCGTTAGCCCCTCCTATATCCCGTGCTGCTGGGTACAGAGCCCCAGAAATTACAGACACCCGAAAAGCAACCCAAGCATCTGACGTGTACAGCTTTGGAGTATTTTTACTCGAACTTCTTACAGGGAAATCACCGGTCCATACAACCGGGGGTGATGAGCTCGTGCATTTAGTCAGGTGGGTCCACTCAGTAGTCCGAGAGGAGTGGACAGCTGAAGTCTTTGACCTCGAAATCCTGAGATATGCACATGTTGAAGAAGAGATGGTTGAGATGTTGCAGATAGCTTTGACTTGTGTGGCTAGAGTTCCAGAACAGAGACCTAAAATGACAGATCTCTTAAAGATGATTGAGGATGTAAGGCATTCTCTTGCTGAAATTCACCCTGATACTACTACATCTGCCTGCACCAGTTCTCCTACATTAGCTGCTTAGTTGGGTATGTTATCTTGAGAATCCTTTCTGATTCAGAGTTCAATCTTATTGAGCTATCTAAGTCACTGGTATATATTCGAAATGGCCGAAATTTGAGGGAAATTGCTGAAAATAGTAGGGTTTTACTGTAACCCTCATACTGTAGGTGTAGAAGACTGGTTTTTTTGGTTGATGATGTTTGTTTTGTGAGGATGTAATTCTCATTTCAAGCTGTATTGAAATGGATATATTTTTGGGTCATGAATTTGCTGTATGTTTTGGCTTAACACCTAGAGCTGGCTTATTGTAATGATCTGTAGTAGTGATTCTAGTGAAGATTTTAAAATTCAAGTTGTTAATTTTCATGTGAGCTATAGCTTGAATTGTATTTTAATTTTTTACCTAGTTAATATGTAGTTAGCTTTGTATACTGGAGTATGAAAAGTATCCTCATACTTATTTTAAACGGATTATTTCACCAGATACCCTTGAACTTTTACAAAATTTATGAGATGCCCTTGTAATTTTAAAAATTCACCAGCTACCCCTGAACTTAAGCAAAAATATACAAATTATTTTTAGGCTAACGGCTTTAACTGGCTATTAAGATGTTTAAATTTACCAGACAGTCCAGGCACCCTTATACTTCTATAAAATGTACATGATGCCTTTAATGGGTAGTTATTAAAATTATAGTGTATATAACAATGATCCTAAAAATATAATATGCACATTTGTCATTAGTTTCCAATGAACTGAGAGGATAGATACCCAAAATTTAGGTTGAGATTAGGCCTTTTGGTTTCATTGAGTTAACATCGTTAGCTAATAAGGGTAAGTTTAGACAAAAACACTTGCTACCATAAAAACTCAATAAACCCAACGCGTAAATAGTGGGTTTTGACAAAAAATAACGACCCGAACTTGTTAAATACAACTCGTTTTTAATCAGACCCGACATGCTTTCAACCCGACCCGAATATCATTACTAATGTATTAAACTTTGATGTTATGGAAAATTTTAGGCAAAACACTTACTACCATTAAAACATTGAATTCAACATTATTTTTATTGGACTACAACATCAATTATTTGCCATAAATTGGCTATTAATGAAGGTATTTATTATAATTTGTACTTTTTAGAACGTTTAAGATATATATATTGCATTAAAACATGAAAAATTAAAGGACGTTATAAAACTTATCAACTTGCTGGGCCAACTTAAATATGATGATTTTAGGTTATTAAAAAAAACTTAGAATATTAACTCAATTCCATTGACACCTGACCCATTATAACCCGAATATGTAACTATTTTACATCGACCCGACCCATTTGACAGGTCGAGTTGTACCTCATACTGGCCTGACCCATTGCTATCTTTATTATTGGGGTGGAGTGGACCGAGTGGTGGACTTTAACATTTTTTGCTATCTTTATTACCCGCTCAGCCGCTCCTTCAATCTCTCATGGTAGAGTACGGCTACATTTTTCACTTGCCTTCGCTCGTCTCTCTTTCCTCTAATTAATCGAATTTTCCGAATTCTAGGGTTTTACTAAGCTTTTAGGATTTCTTTCTTTAATGGCGTCAAAGCGCTGCCATGAAATCGAGCCATTTTAAGAGCGATTCTCCGGCTTCCTGCATTTCTGGTAACCTTAATACTCCTCTTCAATTGTCTTTTAATTCACCTCGACTTAATAGAATTTTCTGCAAATTCGAAATGGATTGACTAATCTTATCTGATCGGCGCTTTCTTTATTTTATTTAAAAAAAAAAATTGGCTGTTGTATCAACTCTGTTTTAGTTGCATTGATCAGCGGAAATGTGGATAATTAGTGTATGAAATTTCTTGTTGCAATGCGCTGAAAATTGCTATGCAGTAATGCAGCGTAATGAGAAAACTTGCATGAACTGGAATTAGATTAATCAAACGCTTATGTTTTGAAGTGGATTTTGTCTTTTTGATAAAATACGGTTGCTAGAAGCCTGGAAGATGAAGAAAACTTCGTATTCATTAGTGAATAATGAATAAAAATCAAGATTCCTTTTCAAGATTTCGATCATGAGTCTAGGTGATTTGGTTTTGTGAATTTCTATTATGGATTGTGGTATGGATTTTTCTTTCACCTTATCGCCATTATGTATAAAATAATAATAGAAAAAACAAGTTCAAATAAGCTCATTGAAGTTCAGCAAGGTCTAATAAATTCTGATAATTTCTAGATAAATTTGGCTAAGCGAATATAGGGTTTGACCTTCTCATAACTTACATTCTAACAAGTTTAAATTACATGTACTCCCTCCGTAACATAATTCTGGCAACAAATTTTTTTTCACGCATTTTAAGAAAGCAATTTAAGGGTGTAAACGAATAGATTGATAAAAAAAGTTTTAAGATTAGTAATTTATGATCTCAATCTTACTTGTATTAAAACCATTTTGATTAATTTGTTCGTTTACACCCTTAAATTGCTTCCTTGAAATGCATGAAAAATAGCTTGTTGCCAGAATTATGTTAAGGAGGGAGTAGTTAATATAAGTTAGGATAAGCAAAAGTTAGTTGAAAATGGATCTATATACTATATACATTGCTAATTACCGACTAAATGGTGGTAATATTTTCAATTGAGTTTCTTAGAAAATTCATGAGACAATACTCATGGGATTGCTAATCTACCCTCACTTATCACTTTTACTTCTTTAATTTCATTTCTATGGATATTGGCATCATGTTTTCCTTGCCCATGAAGTATCCTTACTGCTTCACAGAAAGGTATAACTTATACCTTTCTGTGAAGCAGTAAGTATAACAACATCCCAATCAGCCTCATGTATTCCTCTGGATCATCAAGCAATTCACCTTGTTCATTACTCAATTTTACTCCCTTAGGGAAGGGAAATTTTGCTACTATACTGTCCTCCATTCTTGAGCTCAATATTCCACCGTCTTGAGACTTGCTTCAACCCATACAAGCTCTTATTCAACTTGCACACTTTCTGTTTTGGCGCACCTTCATATCCATTTGGTATCTAATGATAAACCTCATCCTCCAAGTGTTCATGGAGTAAGGCATTGTCGATGTCTAGCTGATTTAATCTCCTGTCTCTTTTGGTTGCCAAAGCTATTATCAACTTGACTGCAGCAAACTATTATCAGCCTGACTTTAGCAAACTTTGCAACCGGTGAAAATGTTGCTTTATAGTCATTCCATTTCACTTGTTTACTCCCCCTTGCAACCAATCTTGCCATATACCTTTCCACATCATTATTGGGTTTAAATTTTACTTTATACTCTGATTTAGTGTCTAAAGCCTTCTTTCCTTCAAGTCATGATTTTATCTCCCAAGTTACATTTGCCTCCAAACTCCAAAGCTCTGATTTCCTCCAAAGCTTTGATTTCCTCTTGCATAGCTGTGATCCATTTAGGATCTTCCATTGCCTCTTAAAATGTTGCTGGTTCGTTCACTGCAACTCTACAAGGACATTGCTTAGTGAAACTATGTATCCCTTTTCATAAAATTCTTCCCTGTCAAATGTGGAATTCTGGATACAACAAGATTCCCTTCAACTTCTGGATATTTCTCCCTTTTTCTTTTCAAGTTTCTTTAAAATGGTCATACTTTGATAGGAATCTGCTTTCTCTGTCTGCTCTTCATAATGTAAGAGTTTCATGATCTCTTTGTTCCTGATTTTCACAATGTGTGCTTGCTCCTCAGTTTGTTTAGCCATCTGCTTATTCTCAATACCCTCTTCTTCTTGATCTTCTTGTTTCAAACTCTATCAACTCATCAGTATCCATTTCATTCTCTGTAAGATCCTCAGTGCCTCTTGAACCTTTCTCTAGATTCATTCTTTCCTCTACATTCACTTCCTTCGAAGTTTCTTTGAATGGAAAAACTTTTTTTTTTTTGTAGAAGTTACATTTCCGGTAGTGAATATGTTGTGAGTTTGCAGATCATATACCTTGTACCCCTTTTGTGTACTGGGTCTGGCTTTGGGTTCAAATTTATCTCCCTTTGTCTTGCTGTCAAGAGCATAACATAAGCTTCCGACCACCTTTAAGGCTTTAAGTGTCCATAGTTTTGTTTTCTCTTTGTTAGCCTCTCAAAAGGGGTTTCCTATCCAATAACCCTTCTTGGCATGAGTTTTATGAGACTTGTGGCAACAGGCACACATTCTCCCCAAAATTTTCTAGTCAATCCAACATGGACTTTCATGGCGCTTGCTCTTTCTATCAGGTGTTTATGCTTTCTCTTCACTCTCCCATTTTGTTGTGGAGCTCTTACTATACTTGTTTGATGCACATTTCCCTTCTCATCAAACAACCTTTTGCATTCATCATTCAATACTTCAATTCGAAGTATTTCCTGAGTGATCATCTAGGATTGTGAGGAAATATTTCCCACCTGATATGTTAGGGATCCTATAAGGTTAGCTTATGATGTTTTGCCAAACAACAAGCATCACAAAACAGTCCATTGACAACCTGACATTGATCATAAGAAACAGGTTTCAGTTTAGACAGAAGTGTTGCCTAATCTTTGACGTAACATCATCAAATTGTTTTTCTTTCCTTTCAAAACTACATCATTACATTCCATCCTACTGATCTCATATCTACAATCCTTTGTTTTGTTCAAGTCTTCATCTACTTCTAGCTTATTGACTCCTCCATATTTCTTTCCTTCACAAACTATTGACTCCTCCATATTTCTTTCCTTCACCATCAGAAGGGACCTGAAATGTGCAACTGTTATCATTAAATTGCACCTTTAGTTTGGTCTGTTCAATTAATCTCCCTGTAGAAAGGAGATTATTTTTAAATTCTGGGATATACAGAACATTTCTGAGCACCAATTCAGGCCCCAAAACTATTGTGTCAATAATCCAAGTTTTTGTTCCCAAACAATCGTAGTATGAAGATGCATTATTTGAAGAGATTTAGATTATACCTGCAAAATTGCTTAAGTGCTTATTGTTTCCAGCATTGCTTGCGCTCTCCATTTGTTTGTTTGATAACTCTTTCAAAACTTGATCAGCAACTGCATTCACCATGGGACTCTCCTCTATGGATGGCTCCAGTGGATTATCCCGCCTTCTTTGACTTTCCAGGGTTTCAAAACCACTCATGATAGCCAATAAGCTTTAAACATCCCTGCTTTGTGTGCCCCTTCATCTTACAATGATCACAAAAGTATTTCTTCATCTTCTCTCCCTTGGTTTCTCTTTTTTGATCCGAAAATTTTCCTCCCTGACTAGTTGACTTCAAGGACTTCTCACTTGTTGCTTTGATGCAGCGAAAGCATTTTTTTCAAAGCCAATGTTACATAGTTCTCTAAAATGCCTTCAAATTGCGATCCGAGAAAAGTGAACTTTGGTTGGTTTTGGACTATTTTTGGCCCATTTTGGGCGAACATCAAATTAGAAAGCGAACTAAAAGGCGAATTATGTAATACCGATCAAAACCAGATTCCATGTTTTCAAAGACTTCCTTTTGCTTTTTAACTTGCAACATCATATAAATGCCTTGATTACAGGAGGTAAAGGATCGTTGTCAAATATTGTTCCTTTCATGTTGTCATAGCTTGGATTTAGCTTCATTAGAAAGTCAATCACCTTTCCCTTTGATCCTTCTCTGCTATCATTTTCAACATTGTGCAAGTGCACTTCTCCATTGTGCCACAGGTGCATTCTGGAAATGCTTCTAGACTATTAAGCTCATTGCAATATCTTTTGACTATTGCATAATAGTCATTTACTGTCTCAAGAGAGGTCATATCCTTCTTTATCATGTAAAGCTGTGGTGCGTTGGTTTGGTCAAACCTTTCAGCAAGATCCTCCCAAAAATCCATTGCTGATTCACTAAGTATCATCTGCTCAAGCGCTCAGCTATGTTGGGAGGAACTGATGCAAAAAGGCAGCATTTTATCATGTAGTCCTTTCTAACCCATTTGCTCAAATCTTCAGAACCTGCTGATGGCTTCTTTAATGAACCATCAATTCACCCAAGCCTGTTCTTTGTCCCAACTCCCAAGGGCCATTCTAATGTTTCTGCTCTAGTTGAGGTAATTATTTCCATCGAAAATAATGCTTGCCAGTGGGGCATTGGAACTATTTGAGCTTCCCAAATAGTAAGGATCAGAATAAGTCACCATTGATTTTTCAGTTGCCATATAGCTTTAATGAATTAAAAGAGAAATTTTGAGGTAAAAGTTTCGATTTTCCAGGATATGGCCTGGCTGTTCTGATACCATGAAGAAAATGAGCTGAAAGAAAGGATTTTGATTAAAGAGAATTGAATGGAGGCACAACTTTTGGTCTCAAAAACCTAGGTTGATTTCCTTCTCATATTTATATCTCAACATTCACAAATTGTACAAAATACAATTCATCTCAGGACACCTCATCACTATAATATTACAGAATGATTTTTTGCCTTGGGTTGTCCTCATAAAAAGGCTGTTCACCATGTCTGTTTTTATGATGACATTCTATCAAAGGAAAATATATTTGTTTTTATCTTGTTGATCTAAATGTGTTAAATCTTTTTTGAAAGGAAATGTGTTAAATCTTAAGGTGAAGATATGTGGAAATCAAAGTTAAGGCAATGAATAATGCAAGAAAACACACTCACAAAAGCACGGTTGAAAATATGAATCAACTTCAAATTATATAATTTTATTATTTATGTTAGTTTGTAAATTCGAACAATTTTACCAATTGGAACTCCATGTGTCCAAGTTCCCTTTTGTTTCAATTAATCCTTTCTCCTACCAAAAAAGATCTAATTAAAATGAGGTTAGGATAAATTATGTTATGAAATAAATTTTATCATGATATGGCTTTAAAATAAGAGTTGTTTTTACCCGACTGGTTTTTTACCCAAGCATTTTACCCAACTGGTTATACCTTTTGTCAAAGTATTTTACCCAACTCAGTGTTTGAAAAGGCGTGCCTGAGGCGCGCCTAGGCGATAGGGGGTAGGCGTTTTACTTGCCCAAGGCGAGGCGCTTGTGGCTAGGCGCAGGTGAGGCGCACTGAGGTACACTTTAGCTTTTTTCCCAATATATATATATATATTTTTTAGATTTTTCCCATACCTTCTTAGGTGCGCCTCACTTCAATGAGGCGCACTTAGGCGCGCCTAAGGCTCTAGGAATTTCAATCGCCTTGGTGCGCCTTGAGCCTTTTTATACATTGACCCAATTGGTTTTTTAGATAACATATTCATATTTTTTCTGAAAGTAAAATCCTATTTCTTGACACTGATTTCATTGAATGTTTATTGGAAGTAAAAAGTTGGTGATTTTAAAGTTGTATTAGAGGTAGTGGTTATATACAGTGGACATAGTGGATATGTTGCTTTCTTGTAAAAAAAGTTTTGAAGGATTTATAAGCAGAGAAATTCATTCAAAAAGATTATCTATGCTCAATTAATGGCTTAGCTTTAAAAATTGTTCCTCATACGCGTTTCGCTCCTAGGCTCTGGGAAATGGGCTTTAGCTAGGCGAGAAATCGAGAATCACCCAACTACGAAAGGCGCGCACCTTGTGCTTCTCAGAGCACCTTTGGTAATGCGCGCCTTTGCACCTTATGAAAAATAGCTAAGATTTAAGTTAAAAATTGAAGAATGACATTTTTTCAAATTAAGGCTACCATTTACCTTAGCTTTACATATATCATTATTAAATTAATAGGGATCTTTTTAATTAGTATTAAATACAATGAAAGAAAAAAAATTAAAATAAATATATAAATACTTGCGCCTTACATGCATAAGGGTCCGCCTTCACCTTGTGCCTAGGCTCCAAGGACCATTTGCGTTATGCACCTTTTAAAACAAAGATTAACGGTGTTACTGTGTTCTCTCACTTCTAATTGCAAGTCACTTCCCAAGTTCCTATGCAGTAGAGTATTGCTGACTTTGTACATTTTTTTTTTGTGTTGGGGGGGGGGGGTAGGAATGAATTCCGACTCTTTACAGTTTAGGGAATCATTGGTATGTGTGTGCTTTTGTACTTTGCTTCGTGTACCCCCTCTATCCCTTAAAGATTGCTACATTTTCTATCTATGTAATATGGTCGGCATCTCACAAAATGCTCTCTACTTTTTTCTCTTACCCCACATACTACCTACCAATTGAATACAACTTTTAAAGAAGTAACCAAAACTAAATGTGGCAATCTTTTGGGGACGGAGTACCTTACTCCAAAACATCTTCTGCTGAACCTCCATATGACCATTTGTAGCTTGGACTTGGTTAGTTTATTTCAGAACTCTATGGTTGAAAGGCAGTCACTACTGTTTAACATAAACCAAATTCTAGATAAGACATTTTCAATATTATTCCCTAAAGACATCAGCAGTCACCTGCTGTAACTGATATATAATTATCGCCATCACATTTGCTTGCCATTTCTGTTTAGCTCAGCTAGCAGCTTTTCCAAGGTGGCTATCTTAAGACACACTTATATTTTGATAAACAGTCTAATTCCAGTTATCATGCTTTATATAGGCTGCCAAAGTGATTGTGTTAGAACAAGACGTCTTTAAATATATCCTTGTCATTTATCAAGATTATGTATAAAAAGTTCAAATGAAATCAGATTGGAGATTTGATCCTTGACCTTTGGCTAAAGGAAGTAGATACTTTTAATAATTCAACAAGATTGTGTGTTTTACTGTTCTAAATAGGATTTGTATGTGGCAATGTGCTGTCTGCTACCTATAATGTTATTTGGTGAGAAATTGAGATTGAGAATTGATTAGTCCTATGAAGTTTATCAATCCGTTCTAAATGTCCTTGCTAGCAAGTAAAAGTGGGGAGGGGGCGGGGCTAAGGAGTGTGCACCTTGGTGTTGTTCACTTGTTCTAGGCTTTGCCTTTTTCTTTCTCATGCAGTTGACATGAATGATGGCCAAATTATCCGTCAACACTATTTATTTTATTTTAATTTGAAATTTGTAGGTTGGAGAAAAGGAGTGATGTTTCACTTGAAATAATGCTGAACTTGTGTTGGAACATAGTGCTCTCAAATTCACAAGTCGATCAGGCATAACCTGCAGAATTTCAACCAAAATAAAGTTGATTTTTTTTCCATATGTATATTTTTTATGGGTGTGTTTTTTTTTTTTTTTTTTTTTTGGGGGTGGGGGTGGGGGAGGATGGTCACAAACGCATTCCCAATTCTGGACATACTTCTATAATCAGGTGATCATGCCCCTATTCTTATGTTAGCACGTTAGATGAAGAAAGATTGAAAAACGCTGGGAAATTCTCATTTTCTTATGAAGTCTTTGTGGAGCTGAGCAAGAGACCCCTGTACTGTATCTGTTGGGTGCTTGATTCATCATTGCCTTTCAGTAGGTTTAGTCCATCTCACCACTGGGTTGTAAAGTGCACATCAAATGAAGCTAGCTGTTGCTATATTTTTTTTTGTTGGCCATAGGAATGTTATAGGCCTTGTCGCAGTTGAACAGTTTCAGTGTGTTTAGTCCATCTGAAATGTTCTGAAGGTGATCATGTTATAGGCCTTGTCGCAGTTGAACAGTTTCAGTGCGTTTAGTCCATCTGACTGGATTGTAAAGTGCACATCAAATGAAGCTTGCTGTTGCTATATTTTTTTTGTTGGCCTTAGGAATGTTCTGAAGGTGATCATGTTATTGGGCTTGTCATAGTTGAACAGTGGCCCATTTGTACCATGTTCATCAGGACTGGTCAGACAGTGGGACGAATAATCTGCCAGGAACCACAAAAAAAGGGCCAAGCCAATCAAAATTGAACAGGACAAAGACCGAAGTAGCCTAAGCGAAGTTTTTTGCCTGAAAATCAGAATAAGAAAATCTGAGCAAACCCTTCTCTGTTTGTTCCAGGTCATTGTTAATCTGCTCTTTTCTGTTCAATATACACATTCATAATTATGCTATTTTTCTTAAGATAAGGTTGGCATTGGTCCCCTTAATCTTTGATAAACAAATGACTGACTGATTACTCATCAGGTATATGCCTGTAGGAACTGTGCTTTGTGGATACACCCAAACTATGTCAGCCATTGGTCCTTGAGAGTTGCTCATATCTAAGGTTAATTGCGGAAATACTGCTAGGAGCTGGACGCAGAAATAGATGAAAGAATTCATTAAATTGACAATGTGATGTTTCATTAAATGATTGTTTCATCTTACTGAAACTTGGGACACTGCATGATGGAAACATCTTTGCAATTTTCATTGTATTTTTACAATCTGCTTAGATATCTGTTGTAAGCATTAAATATTATTTCCATTTCATATTATTTTGCAACGGGTTGACATAAATAGGAGTTAAATGTCTAATCGTTACAATTAATATAAAACGGAGGTAATATTATATATGTTGAACCGAGCCATGTGAAAAAACTCAGCACATGGGCATTTCAGTATTTTGTATGTTTTGCAGTTTTCATTTTTTTTCCTACCTCCGGTCCTAATGAGTTACAACAATTTTTGTTGCATATTATCCAAAACTAAATTTTGTAGTGGGAAATTAGAAAGTAAGAGAGAGAGAAAAAATAAGAATGAAATAGAAAGAAAAATAAAAGTTTTGCAACAAATGTGAACTTCCTTTTTTGGCAAATATTGCAACTAATTTAGACCGGAGGTAGTATTTACTAAAATGCCACCATGCTATATTTTTTAATGTATAACAGTGTGGTGTTAGACGTTAGCCCATATCTTGGGTGATTTTGTATTCAGTGTCACTGATGAAATCATGCTTCCTTTCTCGAACCTTGTCTTAGGTTGGTCCAATAAGTTGAACACAGGTCTTTAGTTTGTCATGTGCAAGGAATTCTACATCTGCAGTGCAGGACGGGTCATGCGAAGTGATGACTATATTTTGAAGAGGTAAGAGCATCTATCTCCTGTGCTTAATCTGCTTATATTCTTGCCTTATAAGACCGGGTATTAATGTTTGGGAAATATTATCCAAAATTACGTAGCTTCCGCATGAATTACCTCATTTAGAAAGTCTGTGACAATATTACCTAAGTTAGAAAAAAAAACTTGTTGACCATTACCATAAGTCAAAATTTGCGTTGACTCTTATTTTCAGGACAATTAAAATCACGTGCCGATCACTTGATGCGATAAATAAGGTTTTTTGTTGCAAATTTGGCGATTTCCTTTCATCTAGAACTAATTTACCCTAATATGGGGTAAAATTAAGGTAAAAGAAATTCAAATGAGTGGAAATCACTAAATTTGCAACAAAAAACCTCATTTAACGCATCACGTGATAGGCACGTGATTTTAAGTGGCTTGAAAATAAGAGTCAATGCTGGAATTTGACGTAAGGTAGTGTTCACTGTTCAACAAGCTTTTTTTCCTTAACTTAGATAGTATTGTCACAGATTTTCTAAACGATATAGTTACTCAAAAAAACGTATGAGCTAGGTAGTTTGGATAAAATTTCCTAATTTTTTCCCATCAGATCTGCAATTGAGTTGAAATATATACTACGAAGTATTTATTTTGATTGCAAGTTGCAGTTTTAGTTTGGCAATTTGCTTCTTCTATTCTGGGTGTTTTGTTAGTGTGTAAAAGTCAAGTAATCTTCGCACTTGAAGATGCTGCACTGATGGGTGGCATACTTCGTGCAACCCATGACCATATTTTATAGCCCCCATGTCCATGTCCCTCTATTAAGGTTACTGACAATCAGGTTTAAAATAAATGGACACTACACAGTACTCTTACTAATACTCCATATTAAATACAATATTATGTGATTGTTTCATTTAAGTATTGGTCCACCAACATAATTGATACAATAATAGTGGCTTATTTATAACTAGTCAACTATGTCTATGGCTTCCACTACCAGGGCAGTTTCTTCTAGTACATGTGACACGTAGCTGTCAGTCACTGCTTTTTTGGTTCTTCAGAACTGACCAAATCCTAGGGACTATAAGTACTAAGGAGTGGCTCCACTTACAATTTAATTTTCCCCCATTAAAATATACGGAGTATTAGAGTAATGATAAACTTTAAGTCGTAACCATTAGTAATTTTGGATGATAAAACTGAACCTATGTGACTTTCAATCAGCTTTAGAATGAGTGTGGATCAGCTTAAATGGACTTGAGGGGCTTTGGACTTGTGAAGGGCTATGTTCTGGTGCTTAGTACTCCCTCCGTAATATAAAGATTTCAACATTTGTTTTTTCACACATTTTGAGGAAGCAATTTGAGGGTCTAAACGATGAAATTAATCAAAATGATTTTAATACAAGTAAAAATGTGATTATAAGTTACCAATATCAAAAGTATTTTGATTAATTTGGTCGTATACACCCTCAAATCGTTTCCTTAAAATGCGTGAAAAAACTATTATTGAAATCTTTATGTTACGGAGGGAGTAGTAGTTTTTCTGGCCCTGGCCCGTTTTATATCAACAGATGTGTTACTTTGGACTTGGATATCTATGTCTAACATGAGTATGTGTCCAAGTGTCTTATTCTAGGTTGCATGGATACGGTACGTAACACATTACTTTTAAAATTAAAGATACGGGTACGAATAAGAAAATAATACATAAAAGATATCAAAATAAAGAAATTTTATGAAAATCTTCAATGTAACTTGGAATTATATTTTTAAAAACACAAACAATCAAGTAAAATGATAAAGTTTTTTTTTTCAAATAATAATAGAAAGACGGAAAAATTGGTAAATAAGTTAATATTATTTTTAAAAATATAATAAAAAATTAGAATAAGGGATCGGGTATCCGTGAAGTATCGTATCGGTATCCGGCACGGGTACGACTACCTAATTTAAGTATTTTATGAATCTTATGTCTTATTCGCTTATTTTGTGAAATTTTTTAAGATTTTAACCCAAAATGAAGCATCTGAGTTTCATACTCATGTTCGAATGCCAAGAATATGACACGTCCGATTAACATAGGATTGGAGAAAAAAAATATGGAATTAATTACATGTCACTAGTCTATGGTGTACCTGTAGTTATCTTCAAAAAAAAAAATGGTGTACCTGTAGTTTACCCAGTCTGTAATTTTTACAGATTTTGAAGAGAACATGCATTCACGCTTTGTTTGCTTTGCCCGGGAGAAGTAGTACTTTAATTAACTCTTGATCATAAGAACATAAAGAATGACCGCCTCTATAGATATTTGATTAGCTCAATGGATTGCCTGGATTTTAGACCTTTGTGAAAATTAAAGTGTTTTCTTTTCAACTTATTTAACCTTAATTTATCTGAATTTAGGGTCCGTTTACTAAAGCGAAAAACGTTTTCCTATTTTACATCGTTTACTTTGGGTGAAAAAATAAAATGTAAAACTTTGGGTGAAAACTCATTTTACACCCTATTGGAAACATTTTCCTCCAAATTTGGGAGTAAAACTAATTTTCCGTGCAAGTAAACAATGGAAAACTTATATGAAAATGAGTTTTTCAACGTAAAATGTTTTTCATGGAAAATCATTTTACATCAAAAATGTTTTACACCAAAGTAAACACACCCTTATTGGAACTTATCTGAACTTATTAAACATGAAACTTTTTTTAAGGTGTATTTAGAACTTATTGAAACTTATTTTTTTAAGATGAAGAGAAATCACCCTAACTGATTATTTTGTGAGGCATTTCTTTTCAAGAAAGGTTGGATACATTTTGATAAGTTGAGTTCAAATAACTTAATTAGGTCGGTTGGAATATCGCAAATTATTGAGAAATGAATATGCAGTATTGAGAAATGTATATGCATTATTATTGAGAAATGTATATGTAATATTGAGAAATGTATATTGCAGGACCATAATGAGGAAGGTGGTCCCGGGACCATGACATAACGATTGTCAGAATATTGTCATTCTTTTTTAAAATACTTATGTGCCTTAAGTAGAAGGAATTGATCAAACTGTGAAGTATTATAATTTTAAAATATGTTTAATTGTGGGTTTAGTTAAAAATCAGACCAAAGAAAAAAAATGTGAAGTATTTATTTAAAAATTTTGCAGTATTTTTATGGACTTTTTTTTTGCCGTATTTGAAAATACATCCAACTTGTCAAACCTTATTCAAATTGTAATTAATTTTTTCTAAGCAAAAACAAGGTGAGAAGAATTCCTTAAACGCAACAGGTACTGTATCATTTTTTTCTTTTTTAGTATTACGGAGTAGTTAAAATTGTTCGAACCATGTGAATTTGTACTTCTGGAGAACCGAGAACTATTGATGTTGCTTTAATTTATCATCAAACGAACAACGACACAACGGTATACCTTTGTACGAAGTTTTTCCTACTCCGTATAATTTATCGAAGAATTACTACTGTTTCTTGAATTAAAAAAAAAAAAAAAAAAAAAAGAGGTTGCTTTGATGGAAAGGGACGTGTGCTGTAAACTTGTAATCCGCTTTATAGGATGATGTTAAAAGATCACTTTAACGTTCTAGTTAGAAAGAAGTCTTTAGAAACTTCTAAAAAGCATATTGTGTTGACGTGCATATAATAGGTCAAGAAAAGTCCGAGTTATGTTGTGTACATGCTGAGTTATAAAATATATGGCTCATTCATGACCCAATTGTCGTTTTGTGCTGCGCCTGTGCATGTTATGCTTTGTACTAATTTCTATATATATATATATATGAAATTTTAACCAAAATAATCGTACCAACTTGCGGGTTAGCCATTATGTTTATGTAGGGTTTGACTTTTAAAATATTGTCCATGCATGACTCACATCCCATCAGTCATGCTTTTGTGTTGTGCTCATAGCAGACTTGTGTTGAGCCAGGCCTAAGTCATATCGTGTCAAGTTGGCCTTCGTATTGACGTAACCCATGCCCAGCTCTGCATCCAAGTTTACTTTCTTTTCTTTAATTAAAATGAAACATACATAATGGTGGAAAAATATTTTTAATTTTTAGATTTTTTTTATTAGCTAAGAAAATCATTGGTTCATTAATTGATACATGGCTACTAACCCAAAAGGGAGGTGAAAAATACCACAGTATAATGATGGGGCTAAGGATCTAACCCGTGAGGCTGTGACCACTAAGTCGTGAGTTTTCATTGAATTCATCTCAATGTCTAGCTTTAAAATCTTTAGATTTTTGGGTATTCATGTAATAATAATTGTACTTTGGGGCTGGTTTAGTGTGCCCAGTAAATAATATTGTTTTGATTTTGCGAAATCAAATCATGCATTTGATTGGTTCTATTCATGCTTCTTTAATGGCTTAAATTTCTACTTTTGATATATGTTAAATGTTCTACTTGTTATTTTCCTAATTATGAAAGTTAATTGCATGTGAAATTAAATTTGTAGAGAAAGTGATATGATAATACATACAACCCTTCTTACTTCTTAGACCCTGTTTTTTTGAACTTAAAAGCTATAGTAATCAAATTAGATCAGATCAGACTTTTTTAGATCAGATCAGATCAGTTCAGCTTTGTTTTAATTTTATACTCTCACAAAATAATACCCCCACCTAATCAGATCAGTTCAATTCAGATCAGTCCTAAAGAACATGGCCTTATTCACACCATATAAGAACCTAAAAATCAAAAGATTAATGAAAGTTAATAATGCAATTTTGATTAGTCTTAGCTTAGCTTGTAGGTGGTAAAAGTTATGTTTTTGAGCTTAATGAATTTGTTTGTTTTACTGATCAAAAAAATAATAATGCAATTTGATTCCTTATATTCTTGCCATTTTAGGTGATAATTGTAACGAGCATTTTCTAATTACATACAAACAACTATGAATCTCCTTGCCAAAACAAAACAAAAAAAAAAAAAAAACTATGAATCTAGTATTCTAGAATATGTGGGAAAAGTTCCCTCCTTCAAAGTATTCTAGTCTGTACTCTACTTCAGTCCTTTCCAATTGCATGTCAAATAAGATCATTATAAAGCTATGAAAAAAAAATTAATTCCATGATGGTTATATCAGAAATTCCTTATTTCTCACAATTTTGACACCGATGAATCAAAATCATAGCTATATTATAGGGTGATAACGTTTTTTAAACTTAGGCTCTGTTATTTAGGACTGATTTGGTCTGATCTGATCTAATCTGATCTGATCTGATTTGAGTTTGTCTGATCTGATCTGATCTGATTTGAATTATTTTAATTTTTATTTTTATTTTATTTTAATTTTAATTTTTATTTTTATTTTTATTTTTTATTTTTATTTTTATTTTTATTTTTATTTTTATTTTTATTTTTATTTTTATTTTTATAATTGTAATACTTATTTTTTTATGAGAAATGTAATACATGATTATATTTACTAAAATAATAATAATAATTATTATTAATAATAATTAATATAATAATTATTATTATTATAATTATTATTATGATAGCCCATTTCATTTCACCTCTTCATTCAATCTCACTCCAAAACTTCAAATAATAATATTAATACTAATAATAATACTATTACTACTAATAATAATACTATTACTACTAATAATAATAGTAGTAGTAGTAGTAGTAATAATCACCGTCGAAAATTTTGACCAAATCGTCACTGAAAAAGTCGACCGAATAATCACCGCCGGAAAAGTCATTCCGAAAACCGTCGCTGAAAAACTTGGCCTGAAAACCGTCGCTGGAAAAGTTGGCCGAATGATCATCGTCGGAAAAGTCAATCCGAAAACCGTCGCTGAAAAACTCGGTTTGAAAATCGTCGCCGGAAAAGTCGGCCAAATAATCACCGCCGGAAAATTCAGTACGAAAACCGTCGTCGGAAAAGTCCTCCCGAAAACCGTCGCCGAAAAACTTGGCCTGAAAATCGTCGCTGGAAAAGTCTGCCAAATAATCAACGCCGGAAAAGTCAGTCCGAAATCCGTTGTCAAAAAAGTCGTCCCGAAAATCGTCGCCGAAAAACTCGGCTTGAAAATCGTCGGCGGAAAAGTTAGCCGAATAATCACCGCCGGAAAAGTCAGTCCGAAAACCGTCGCCGAAAAACTAGTTCGAAAACCGTCGTCGGAAAATGTCGAGCGGAAAAACGATGCTCGAAATTAATAATAATAATAATAATAATAAAAATAATAATAATAAAGAGTAATAATGTCTGATCTAATCTGATCTGATTTGAGTTTGTTTGATCTGATCTGATCTGTTCTGATCTGATCTGATCTGATTACTCTAGCTTTTAAGTCAAAAAAACAGGGCCTTATTTTTGTTCATTTGAACTTTTATACACTTATTATTTGACTTTATTTTGAGCTCTTTCCCTAAATAATGTTAAGAATAATCTTAATTCCCAAAATGCTGCTACTTTTTCTTTAATTCCCAAATTACCGTCCACGTAGATGGTTCAATGAATTTATTTATTTTTTCAATTTTTGTGACAAAACCGCTACTCAACTATTGGCTTTCTAGGTAACGGTTTGTCCTAGTTAAAAAAAATACACGTTTTCTAGGTAACCTATTGGCTTTCAACCTTTAAAAAAAAAATACTGCACATAAACCGCTACTGGTAGTAGCGGTTTCTTTATCTGAGAAAACCGCTACTGGTAGTAGCGGTTTTTAGACCAACCGCTACTGCCAGTAGCGGTTTTCATTTAAAACTTTTTTTTTCTATGCTGATGTGGACGGTAATTTAGAAATTGATATAAAAGTGAATGCATTTTGGGAATTAGGAAACTTCCGAGCATTATTCATGAGAAGAGTTCCTTTATTTTGTGTGTTAATCAATTCTTATCTAAATACTCCGTACAAGATACTCAATACAAGAGACCCCTTTAAAAAAAACTACAAGCACGTGACAATTCATCGTGAAGGATTGTCGTTGAAATTGGAGAATAAAGAAGAGAATGTAGAGTGAATTACTATCACCTTCTACAAACTACACTTAGTCAATTAAAATACTTCCTCCGTTCCAAAAGAAACGCAACAGTCAATATTTCACACATGTCGAGACGAAATTTTGATTATTAATATCTATAATTATGAATAATTAAAAAATATAAAAAGTTGATATTAATATAGTATTTAACGAGACGAATCTAACAAGATCCCACTTGTCTATGTTTTTTATTATGTGTAAAGCTCAAAACTTGGTCAAAGTACACAACGTGAATAGTGTAAAAATTTAACTGTTGCGTTTTTTTTGAAACGGAGGAAGTATCAAATCAAGGCAAGTGCTGAGGCTGTGGTCTTATGGAAATGCTACTATATTTACTCCTACAGTATAAATTCAAGAATCAACAACACGTGGGAGGGCTTAACTTTTGGACCTTTAAAGTGACAAAAAAGAACAAAGTCGCACAATCTAATCTTTTAGAGTTTTAGGTCAAGTCTAGTTGCATTTCTATATGTGGGCTTAGAATTTTAGATGCTCTACTACTCTACTCTCTGTAACATGATATTTTACTCATCTGTTTCAGATTGTTTGTTACATCTATGTTTTACACATTTTTCATTTAAAAATAGATATTCAAAAAGCTACAGTATCAAGACAAATGTAATAAGATCTTATGTTGATATGTTTTTTCTTATGTATAATAAAAAAAATTTGTGCTTGAATTTTTCCTCTTATTGTACCAAAAGATGTTTGCTTATGAAGATTATTTATTATTGCCTAAAAGATATACAATGTATTAGTTCTATAAATTAATATTAGAGCCCATTTTTCATTTTTAAATAGAGCGTCTAATTTTTTCCAGCTAAGGGCTATGTATATGCTCAAAATGGAAAGAAAATTTTAAGTCAGATATTTATTACATTAATTATTATATTATTTTGTATTTTTTTTTTTCAAATTGTTTACATTTATAGTATTGTACGAATATTAAATTCTTTATTCTTATACATAACCCTAGCATTTTTCTAGAATTAGACACGCCAACTTTAGATTTCTATAAATATAATTTGTAGGATGTTTCTGTGTTTCACTTATTAGGAGAGTCGAAAGTGGAAAGTTATGATTACGAGGACTTTATGGGATTTCTTAGAAAGACGAGGTGAAGGTGACTTGGATGAGAATTGTTAAAAATGATGTCAATAAAATGATGACTAATTTCGTGTTTAGGAATTATGATTAAGGTTATTTTACATTGTTGTTTTACATAGTCAGGCACGTATAAATCAATATGATACCCTAAAAAGGGGAGGGATTAAAAAAAAAACTGTTATATACAACTGAAATAGAAAGAGTTAGCAATGGAGAAAGTTTACACTTTTTTTTTGGAAGTTTACACATTGTGTAACTTACATAAGGTAAAATGATCAATAATAAGTTAATAACTCATAAAAGATTGAGGGATAACTCAGGTGGTAAAAGTTACCCTCGCGATTTCAGGTGATCGATTTTCACCACTACCCTTTGCGGCTCATTCGCACCAAAAATAAAATAAATGACCCATAACATTATTTACTATTTCATTAATGTTATGGGTTATTATTGATCATTTAGGGCTTGTTTACTACAGATTATATTCAGTTCAGTTCAGTTCATCTTAGTTCAGTTCAGTCCAGTTCAGCTAATGTAAACGAGCCCTTAAACTTGTGTAAGTGTAGACTTTCTCTTAACAATACTCGCTTATTACACCAATTTATGTGTGTTTTTGTCATAATTTTATGTTAGATTGGTGCCTTGAATCTGTTGTATGCCGTACTCCCACTTCGTATAACCCTGCACGGGGGTCTCGCTGCCCGGTCAGCGAGTCGGGGTCCAGGGGCGGAGCGCCCTGGTTTGGGGGTTCGGGGGCGCAAGGTGGTCTGGTAAGCCTGCAGATTATTCTAATTTAAGAGCTTTTGGTTGTACAGTTTATTATCATGTAAGTGAGGGTAAATTAGAACCGAGGGCTAAATTGGGTGTATTTGTGGGCTATGGGGAAGGGGTTAAAGGGTATAGAATCTGGTCCCCTTCTGAGAACAGAATTATACTTAGTAGAAATGTTGTATTTGATGAAAACTCTCTGTTTAACCCTATTGTGAAGTCTACTGTTGTGTCAGAAAGTAGTAGCGTTGAGAAACAGGTGGAGCAGCAAGTCACTCATGATGAGAGTGTTGAACTGCAACATGAAGAAGATGATCAACACTCACTATCAGAAACTGTTCAGCCAGAATCTTCGACATCATCATCAGTTCTACCTAGCATGACTCGTGATCGGCCTAAAAGGTCGAATTTTGGGAAGCCTCCAGAGAGGTATGGGTATGAAGATATGATTGCTTATGCGCTTCAGGTTGCTGAGGGGGTGGACCCCTACGAGCCATCCACCTACAAAGAAGCAGTTGCATGTACTGAGTCTGCCCAATGGCTTGTTGCAATGGGAGACGAGATGGAGTCACTTCATAAGAATAAGACTTGGGATCTTGTACATCGGCCTTTAGGGAGAAAGGTTATCACTTGCAAATGGGTTTTCAAGAAGAAGGAAGGAATGACAGAAGCTGAGGGCATTAAATATAAAGCTCGAGTTGTTGCTAAAGGGTTCCATCAGAGAGAAGGGGTTGACTACAATGAGATATTCTCGCCGGTGGTTAGACACACTTCCATCAGGGTGCTACTAGCTATGGTTGCACATCAGGATCTTGAGCTCGAACAACTTGACGTGAAGACAGCTTTCCTACATGGGGAGTTGGAGGAGGAAATTTACATGACTCAGCCGGATGGGTTCCAAGTTCCTGGAAAAGAAGACCATGTGTGCAAGTTGAAGAAGTCCTTATATGGACTAAAGCAGTCTCCTAGGCAGTGGTACAAGAAGTTTGACAGCTTTATGACAGAGATCGGCTATAACAGGAGTCCTTATGATTGTTGCGTGTATCACAACAAGCTGCTTGATGGTTCTTACATCTATCTAGTCCTGTATGTTGATGATATGTTGATAGCCGCAAAGAACAAGTCAGATATTCAGAAGTTGAAGGGTCTCTTGAGTGCTGAGTTTGAGATGAAGGATTTGGGTGCTGCAAAGAAAATTCTGGGGATGGAGATCTATAGGGACAGGAGCAAGAAAAAGCTTTTTGTGTCACAAAAGGGGTACATTCAGAAGATACTGTCCAGGTTTGGTATGGCTAATGCTAAACCCTTAGATACTCCATGTGCTTCTAATATACACTTGTCTGTTGCCTTTGCACCAAAATCTGCTGAAGAAAAGGAGTACATGTCTCAAGTTCCCTATGCTAGTGCAGTAGGGAGCTTGATGTATGCTATGGTCTGCACTAGACCTGATCTTGCCCATGCTGTTAGTGTTGTTAGTAGGTTCATGTCACAACCTGGCAAAGAACACTGGCAAGCTGTGAAGAGGATATTTCGGTACCTTAGGGGTACCTCTGATGTTGGTCTCATCTATGGAGGTGATTCACAGTGTTTAGTTACTGGTTATTCTGATTCTGACTATGCTGGAGATGTTGACAGTAGGAGATCTATGACTGGTTATGTGTTCACTCTTGGTGGTTCTGTTGTTAGTTGGAAGGCTACTTTGCAACCTACAGTGACTTTGTCTACGACGGAAGCAGAGTACATGGCATTGACAGAAGCTGCAAAGGAGGGGATATGGTTGAAAGGATTGGTTAGTGATCTTGGTCTACATCATGATCAAGCTATTGTGTATTGTGACAGTCTTAGTGCGATATGCTTGGCTAAGGATCAAGTCCATCATGAGAGAACTAAACACATTGATGTGAGATATCATTTTCTTAGGAGTGAGAAAAGAGTTAAGGTGAAGAAAGTGGGTACTGCTGATAATCCTGCTGATATGTTCACCAAGTCTATTCCACATAGCAAGTTCCATCACTGTTTGGACTTGCTTAATGTGAGAAGCTGTTGATTGCCCTTAAGGGGCAAAATCTGAGGCAGAGGAGTTGTATCTAGTACTTATGGATAGTACGTCTGTGTGTTTGTTCAAGTCAAGGTGGAGATTTGTTAGATTGGTGCCTTGAATCTGTTGTATGCCGTACTCCCACTTCGGGCTTTTCAGTTTCTGTTTTAGGAGTCATATATATACTCCTTATTTTTCCTTAACCTAGTCTACACTTTGTAATCTGTAATCCGAAATTCCTCAAAATCAATAATACTATCTCTCTCCTCTGCCTGTGGACGTAGTCGACAAACTGTCGGCGAACCACGTAAATTCCGTGTGTTGTTCTTGTCTATTGTTTGCTTTACATTGCGCATCTGTTATAACATTTTATAACTTTATTAGTTACATATACCATTACCTTAAAAAAATTATTTAGTGTGTTTTTATTGTATAATAAAAATAAAACTCTTCCGTTATTGAAGCGGTGAACCCCACTCACAAACTACGACCCCTCAAGACTGAAGAGTATATCATTAATCATGGATTAGTGATTAAATCTAATCTAATCATTAATTAGCTTCATTAACAGTGTTGATTGATCATATTATCCGATCTGCTGGATTAGCTTCTAATGGCCTGAAAGTGCTCGATATGTGCATGCACGTTCACTATTATTTAAATTTAGGAAAGTCTTGTCTTAGAATAATTACAACTTTTAGTCGGCATGGTATTCATCAGTTCCTTGTGTCATGGTACCCTAAGATGAAGGGTTAATGACTACTCTCTTTTTTTTTTTTTTTGACTACTGCTACTGACTAGTTAATGTTATTTAACAATTCTTTTTTAGAAAAAAAAGGTAATATTTTTTAAAAAAACAAGGAGAAAATGATTACAACCTGCCATTTTATGGAGCCCCGATACTATTTTTATAATTTCTCTATAGTTAAACGTTTCCCTTATTTTGTGCGGATTTTTATTATAAGATCAAAGTAGGGATAAAATCAAAGTAAAGTGAACATTTAGTAACGGGAAAATAGTAAAAATATTAAATTTTCCATTAGGTATTCCAAAAATTTCAAATCCCAGTTTAAAGATGCGTAAGTTATTCTTGCATAATTAAAATTTAGGAAGTATGTTATTATGGTGAAAAGACAAGGGCAAATTCTATCCTAGATTATTGCTTTAATAATTTCCAACGTATGTTTCACTTTCACCAATGTTTATAGATTGTTTTGTCATATGAGTATTTCAGAAAACTAACAAATTAAAACTAAGGGTACGTTGTCTAACTTGTCTTCAACTTTTTTTTTTATCAAGTCTCATAACTTATCAGGTTTGAACAGACCAGGTCAGTTCAAATAAGTTGAAGAGAACACACAGAATCACCAATGATTATGACATGTAACTAGGGAATTTAACCAAATTGTTCTATTTGGGTACATCCCTATATGTGGATAAGAAACAAAAATCTTATAGGCAGGACCGAAGGAGGATTAATCAGTGGTTTTATTTTCAGTTTCATACTATAATTAAATTAACTCATAGACTGTGTCTCTGCTAGACTGATAACATGTAGGATTATCAGTTAATTGATTGGTAATAGTTTACTAACTCTTCAATTAAATTTCTCAGCTTTTGTTGAGATAGAGATTGAACTTCAGATCAACTGTCGTTTGAGATGGAGGTGAAGACATTGCGTCAAGCCTGATATCTTCAAATATTCTGTAGTTATGAAGTATTAATTACATCTAGACTGTGATGATTAAATCTCA
Source organism: Salicornia ramosissima (assembly GCA_951394345.1). NCBI lineage: Eukaryota > Viridiplantae > Streptophyta > Magnoliopsida > Caryophyllales > Amaranthaceae > Salicornia > Salicornia ramosissima. Next base: position 8,204,172 of record OX596238.1, on the reverse strand, counting down.
ATAACCCTAAAAATCAAGGTTTTAGAAATGTTTTTATGTTGATCAATTTCTTCCCTACCCATGATGAGTATTTTATTTAGTTCATTTTGTGGCTCAAGAAGGGCAAACCTAGGAGTTGATGCTTCAATTCATTGACTTGGTCCATGAGTCGTTTAAGCCAAGCCATTGCTTTACGGGTTATTATATTATTATTTGAATAAAATCAAAATCAATATATACATCTACTCGAGTACCAACCAGTACAATCTAGTGGGTAGAAATTTCGTGATTTGGAAAGCTTTGAATAAAAATCTCTTACTCCAAGTAATACTGCTGATTTTAGTCCTTCGGAATTCTATTTTATTCAATTTTTTATTTTTATTTTTTAAAATGTCCAGTTTTGTCGATAGTAATGTAATGTACGAGTTCAGCTGTTCCGTTATTAATGTTTGAATGCAATGTCATGTTATGCTGGGGAGACTCCAAGGTATTAGCCACCAGCTTTAGTTTTGCCTCTGCCAATCTATATGCTCCATATTTATATGTTCTAACTTCTAAAGCATTTATTTAAATGACCCGTTTGGTTATTGGTAATAAATGGTGATTGATTGAAATTGCATTTTTGTTAATGAATAACTTTATAATTCCCATGCAAAACATTCATGTTTTTATTCTCAAGTTTGAATTTTTTTCGTATTTTCTATTACTCCCTGTGTTCCCATTTGTTCGTCCTGTTTGACTTTACACACATGTCAATACATTTGTTTGACCTTGAATATCTTTTGTTGTATATGTGTAAAAATTATAATAATTGGATATTAATAAAGTACTCATTGAGACAAATCAAACAACACCCACATGACTATATTATGTTTTATATGTTGAGAGTAATTTAAAAGATTCTCCGACCTTATGAATAGTGTCAAATTTCTATATAGGGCAAACAAATGGAAATGGAGGGAGTACTATTCATTAACATTGGGGAGGATGCTGATATTTGATGGCAATGGATATTGTGAATAAAATTAGACAAATTAGAAGCTTTCCAACCACCATGGTCATTGAAGTATATTCTTTCAAAGTATTATCGTAACACACTAGCTTATGATTCAAATATTTTTGGGTATAAAATTTACTTGCTCATTGGCTTAAAATGAGACTCAAACCATGACGCTTTGAATCATATTGATGTGAATGAGGAGTCGCTGCTTTATATCTTATTCATATATATATATATACATATATATATATATATATATGAATATATAATTTTTTTAAATAAAAAATGTAAATTTCTATTTTTTAATTGAATATTGAGTTATATATGTATATGCTCTAAAGTTTATACTTTATAGCCATGTTCTAAATTTTAGGAACTATGTTCTAAATTTCATTAGTCATACTCTAAATTATGCTCAAATCTGTTTTTAAAAAAAAATACAACAAATCTAGAAAAAAAAATTCATAAAATTGATATTTTAAAAATAAAAATATTCAAAACAAAAAAAAAACTATTTTTTTAGAAAGTCATAAAGAAAAAAATAAAAAAACCTAATCATACATATTATAAGGAAGGGAGGGGAGAAATTTTAGGGTTTTTTTTTAAATTGTTTTAAATTAAAAAATCCATAAAATCTTAGCCTTTAGATCAAAATAAATCAACGCTCAAGATTTTTTCTCATATAAACAAGCCTTCTCACCTAAAGAACCTTTCTCACATATATATATATATATATATATATATATATATATATATATTCAAATGAAAACTAGTTTGCCTAGTTAATAAATGGTTAGCTATAAGTAAATACGTAAATATAACATGTCGCAGCTCAAGTAATTTTTGTACATGAGATATGACCTTTTAGTATGCTGTATGTCATGAATAATGGTAATATGTTTATGTGTGATCTTATAAAGCACATCTTATGTTAGCTGGGTTCGATTCACCATCCCCCATCCTGAGATAGGAGGGGGTTTCCCGTGCACCTTATAAGAAAAAAAAAAAACAAAAAAAATCAACCATGGTAAATTGTTAATGTCCTAATCTAGGATGGCATTGCATTACAGATTACACAATACACAGACTCGTTCTGTTCTCTCTCTCTATATCTTATAAGTTAGACTTAGGCTAAGTGTTACAGTATACTCAATTCGCTTTTTTATATATATATATACATTTGGGATCCCAATCAATTTTAAGGGATTAGGTAACAAGTTTTTAATTTCTTTGAATTTTTAAGGATGAAAAATGATGGAAAGTGGAAAAGGTGGAGACAAATGTGGGAGGATATATATGATAACAAATGAGCTAGTGCAGTGGAGTTTCGCGACATAATAGATGGTACAAAAGGTCGAATCCTCCACTACCGAACCACACTCTACTACTCAATACATGCGTGGTAATTCGAATGTTTTAGATGTTGTCATTAAGAAAGTCGTATTTATAGGAAATAACTTGTTTTCTAATTTAGGGTTTCTATATATATATATATATATATATATATATATATATATCTTCACAGGTAAAAATAGCTCTTTTTTACATTATCATTTTTGTATCGAGCCAAGTGTAACCATGAACATTTAAATTATGGCATAGTATGTTAATTGCGAAAACTTTTCTATGCATGCAATACCTCAATGTGAAACTAGTATAGGGAGCAAATGTGGAGCTAAGGATTGAGGGTTATGCATTGTTAACTTGAGAAACCAAATGTGAACTTGTAGGAATCATTTTTTACCAATTATCCACACACTAAACATATGGAGGGTCTAGATCACAAAACTGACCATGAAACCGTGGAAACTTTGTGTCCTAGCAACATTGGAAGACCAGAAGCGTCGAGAGTAGCTTGAGCAAGGACTACCTTGACATGAAGAAAAGGATTATCCTCATCAACCTCCTTCTTATTCCTGATCGGGTTGTAGATGTTAGAGGCACATACATATTTTCGAGCTCTATCCATCTCCTCAGAAGTAGGTGGATACTTGATTTTCAAGTAAAGAAAACTTGAACTTCGACAAATTCCTATATTTTAGCCCTGGTATCAACGCCACAAAAGCTATGGAATCCTCACATTTGGGATTTTGAGAAGTTCAACGTTAAATCGTTTAATTTGATGTAATCCCCCAATAAGTCGTGTTTTCCTTGCTAACACACCAATAAATGGATATTAGTCTTCTTCAGCTTCTTTCCCACCACAAAATAGTGAAGGAAAATTGCTTCCAACAAAGAAAAAAAAATTGATGAAGCCGATCGATAATTCTGAGTATCATGTCAGCTCCAACCCTTACAACGTAATAGGAAAGAAGTGACACCAATTGGCCTTGCAACTGATTTGCACGACCATCTGAGCTTTGTACGCTATGATGTAATTAGCGGGATCCGTAATACCTAAAAACATTCGATGGGTGATACTTCACTTTTTCGTGTCGACGGTCTCCAATATCTCCTTGCTAAAAGGTCTTTTGTACGACAATATTCCTGACGTGTAAGAAAGGTATTGTCTCCTGCGAATTGCTCCGCCTTTGTACGCTATGATGTAATTAGCGGGATCCGTAATACCTGAAAACATTCGATGGGTGATACCTTCACTTTTCTCGTGTCGACGGTCTCTAATATCTCCTTGCTAAAAGGTCTTTTGTACGACAATATAATATTCTTGACACATAATAATAAGAATAACAACAACAACAACAACAACAACAACAACAATAATAATAATAATATACTTCATCCTGCTGATTTGTTACTTTATTCTTGGGATCACGGTCGAGATGTTTGTTTGGATTTGACGAGGTCTTCGCCTTTGACTCAGTCTGGTATTACTAATTTTGTTCCTGGTCGTGATGTGATGGATCCGGCTTCTCGGAAGCGGGGTAAGTATGCAGATCGGTGTGCTGCTCTGGGTATGGTTTCCTTCCTTTCTCATTTTCTACTTTTGGTGAATTCGAGGAGGACGTTGTTGCACTGCTGAAGCGAATCCAAAGGTTTTCTAAAGCAAATGATATTGGTGCGCGGGCTGCTGCTCGCATCTTCTCTCGGGTTAGCTTTGCTATAGCTAGGGGAGTGGGGGCCCATATTGTATATAGAGTTTCCACTAACTTCTTGTAGGCATTTTGTGTTTTCGTGTATAACAATTTTTCGTTAATAATAATAATAATAATAATAATAATTGTAGAATGAAGGATGAAAAATAAGGCGGGGTGCAAAAAAACAAGTATAAACTATGGATATAAATGCGTAAAATGCAATCCAAAAATCAAACGTACGAAACATGACATAACAAGTCAACAAATAGTACATTTGTTTATTATTGCAATATACCAAATTATATATTTTGAGTAAATTATTTATTTCTTTTCTCTTAGTCCTTATTTCACCATTTTTAATAATACAAAATTATACTTTATGTAAATATCTATAAATTCAAAACCAATAAAATAATTAAGAGCAGAGAGAAAATAAATGACGATAACAAGACGTGTACAAACTACAAAGTAAGAGAGACAATATGAAAAAAGAAAGAAAAATGTAATTTTATTATAGTTAGTCAAAACTCAAAAGTAAAAGAGTTTGTATGAAAAAAACACTTAGAAACCATAAATTGATAAATGTACAAAACAAAACTTTACTAAAATTAGATAATGTAAGAAGTGGATAAATTTAAAAAATAAGTCAAAAAGAAAAGGATTTTTTTTAAAAAAGAGGAAATATTAAAAATTGTTATTGACATCATATTGCATTATGTAGTATTGTTTGCGTGGCATTCTACACAATAGATATATGAGTATATGACACATAAGTATACCACATCGTCTAATAAAATTTAACAAAACAATTATGCTTAAAGCTATATTTGAATCTATTACTTTGTAAAAATCAATATTATGTACTTGCTATGTCAACTAACTTTTATAAGTTAGTATTTTAAATGTGCACCTCACATTATATATTCATTTCGTCTATTAACATTATATAAATATATATCAAGTGGAAAAAGTAACAGTAAGACTCGAAACACATTAGGTCGCACATACTAGTTTTAACCGTAAAAGTGGTATACCATGTCAAAAAAGTTTTTTTTTTTATAAGCGTCCTTATAGGAACATACAATTGCGTGTATCCAAAATATTAGAGCTGATCAAAAATGGCCCGGCCTGCTTTTTTGCAGGCTTTGGACATGAAAATTAGGCTCGGATTTGGGCTCGGCCCGTTTTTAAAATTTTTCGTGCGGGCCTTGGACATTTAAAATTAGACTTTTTGGTTAGTTTTTTAGGCCCAGCCCGAAAAAGTCCGAAAAGTCCGCCAAACTCGCACTAAATTTTCGGGCTTTGGCTAAGAAATTTGGGCCCGAACTAAACCCGACCCGCTTTATGGGCTTGGTTTTTATACATCGGCCCGGCCCAGCCCGGCCCACGATCACCTCTACAAAATATCAAACATTTCAGTACGTGTCAAATGCACACTGAAAATGTTTAGGATGAGTGGTGATTTCCACGCTCTCCATGCCAGAACAATTTCACAATCTTCTAAGGTTACAGAGAAGTGCAAAAATAGTTTGGAGAGTACATAAATCATTTTTCGTATCCAATATGTACTAAACATTTTTTTCCCATGTAAGGTTACAGGGTCCTAGTGTGGTTCTTATTACAACAATATCAAGCTGACATTACCCTTAAATTTATTGTAGAAGGGGTTATCAGGATCGATTATGGTTCTTGACAAATCATGCCCTATGTTCTACCACTAAGACAAAGGGTGTGTTCTCATCAACTTATTTTTTCTGATCTAATCTAGTTTTATTAGTCTTTTAGCTTATCTCACACTTGATCTGATCTGATATAAGTTGAAGAGAACACACACAGTAAATGATCTTATTAGGCTTAGAGTGTGTTCTCTTCAACTTATTAGGCTTACAGTGTGTTCTTTTCGTCTGAAATTTTCTGATCTAATTTGAAAACTTATGAGAATTGGTAAGATGAGATGAAGTCTGATCTGATATAAGTTGAAGACAACAATTTCTTAAATTTATCTGAACTTATTAAACCTGATTGAAACTCATCAAACTTATTAGACTTGATTAACACTACTTATAGAAACAATTGGACCTATCAGACATAAATAAACAAAATCAAACTATATTAAACTAATCATATCTGATTAGAACTTATCTAAATTGACTTGAACTTATATAAACAATAATTTTTAATTTTTTTTAAGGTATAGCAAATTATAAGGCACCCTAAACATGCTATAGATGAAGTATCCAAAGATAAAAATAAGTTGGGGGGGAATGGAGGTGGTTAAAGGTCACGTGATATTAAACCGGAAGGGGCAGGCCTGGGAATCTCTGAGAAAAAAATGTAGTAACCCCAAAAATATACACATATAGAGTATGTATGTGTGTATGACTCAGCGTACTCTGTACCCTCTAACTTGTCTTTGAAGCCATTGGATACGCACTTGAATGGGCCCTACATGCTACGTGGCGTAATCTTGTTCCACCGCCAGATGCGGCGCCTCGCTAAATATCTTGGAGCAGCCCTCACCATTCACCGGTATCAAAGGCACACTCTCTCCATTCTTTTTCTTCCTACACTCTCCCATCTTCTTCTCACTACTTCCACCCCCAATCTTCCCTTTTATTTTATTATTATTATTATTATTATTATTATTATTATATAATATTACTAGGTTAGTCGTGTGCGTTGTACGATTTATATAATATTTTTTGGTATTCCCTTTGTCCCTTTTTAAATGCTACATAGAAAAATTGGGTGATTTTTAAGGTTGTAGTTGGTATAGGTGGGTCATAATAGCAAAAGTAGTAAGTGTAAATTTATAGGTATGTCATGATATCAAAAGTAGTAAAAGTAGAATTATTAATGTTATGTTAATGGTATAAGTGTAATTTTATAGGTGGGCCATAATATCAAAAGTAGTAAAAAATTGAAATGAAACATTTATTTTGGGACGGAGGGAGTAATATTTTAATGGGTACTCATTATTCTATATGTACTGATGTACAAAGTATGAAGTCTTTTTTTTTACATGAAATATGAAATTATAAGCTTATTTATTTTAAAGAATAATTTTATCAATATTGTAAATTGTGTAAAAATATAAAATAGCAAAAAAAAAATGATATCATCAATTATTTTGTAGGGAAAATTTTAATTACCAAGTGACATGTGTACAATGATGAAATAAGTAATACATTGTTTTAGTATATAGTATAAATACTTCCTCCACTCATATTAGTTGCAACTTTGGCGATTTGGACATTATTCATAATCACCTTGTAATTCACTTTTGTACTTTATACATGTAAAGAAAATATAGTCATGTGAAATCTCTTATGAATCATCTCAATGTGTTTTTTTATTGTGATCTACTTTTTACATTTTTTTTGGTAAAACAAATGTAAAGATATTACGAATATATTTGGCAAATGTGAAAAGGAGAACGTAGCAACTAATATGAAACGAATGAAGTATTAATATAAAGTAGAGAAAAAATGTCAAATTATTGCAATTAATATGTTAATGAGGTACTGTATATATTTAGTACTCCCTCTGTCCCAAATTACTTGCTACATTCTCTTTTTCACATCTCCCAATACACAACTTTAAATTAAAATATCTTCAACTATACATAATAAAAAATTATAAAAATTATATGTTTGAAAAGTATATATTGAGACGAATCAAACTAGATCCATCATGACTATATTTTTCTTTATATACATGAAACTATAAGCACTCAAAGTTTACAAATGAATAGTGCCATTTTTTTTAATGTATCAACTAATTTGGGACGGATGGAGTACTATTTTATTTTATTTTTTGATTGGGTAAGTAAAACCAACATCTCATGGATGTTTACAAGGCTACAAGCTTAAGGGAAACAATCCACCTTGCATGTGGAGAGAAAAATAAAGAGGAACTCCACATATAAGACATGAAAATCGAACATGAGACTTTAACCACTTCAGCTAAGAGTGTTGCTCATTTATTATAATTATATTTCTCCCTCAGTTTTAAAATATTCACTCTCTTATAACAAATATTATTATCATAAAATTAATTCATCAACTTCATATTAATTGCTACAAACTACCAACCTGACCAATACGAAACATCTCATGGATGTTACAGAGAGAGTATGTATTTAATATTATTTTATTTTACTTTTTTGATTGGGTAAGTGAAACCAACATCTCATGGATGTTTACAAGGCTACGAACCTAAGGAAAATAAACCATCTTGCATGTTGATAGAAAAATAAAAAGGAACTCTACATGCAAAATATGATACTTCAAGTCTCATGCACTTTACCTCTAACCACATAAGCTAAGACTCTAACGGTCCGTTTGGTAGCCGGTTATAAATCATGGTAATGAAAATGAATTTATAACTAAATTTGGAAGTGAAATCAAAATCCATTCCCATGGTGGTGCTAACTTAGCTCCAATTTATCTAATTTTCTTCACAGATATCCATTCCCATCAAATACCACCCTCCTGAATGGTAATGGATGAGAATAAAAAATAAGAATAAAATTAAAGCTTGGGAATGATAATTTGTTTTCCATGGGGATTATAAGGTTCATCCTTAACAAAATTAAACTATAAATTCATTACCATTACCACAATTTATTACCAACAATCAAACGGGCCGTAAGAATATTTCTTATTTATTACTCCGTATAATTTTATTTCTCTTCAGTTTTGAAATATCAATTCTCTTATCAAACCCTTCGACAAATATTATTATCATAAAAATTACTTCATCAACTTCATATTAATTGCCACAAACTACCAACCTGACCATTGTGAAACAAAAAAAATTATAAGTTACGACAAAAAATAGGTTTTGATAAAGGAAAACATACAACTAATTACTAGTAATATTATTTTATTATATCTTTTATAAGAATAAAAAAAAAAACTTATTATATCAGTCCATCAGACAATAAAAAAACTTACCAAAATTCAAATTCAAAAAAAAAAAAAAAAAGGTAGGTATCCTATAAAAAAAAAAAAAAAGAAAAAGCAAAGAGTATTCCACTAAAAGAGCTTCTTTGTCAAATGTCAAATATCACTATTCCCCCTTGATTTTTTTTTCTCCTTCCCTTCTTTCACTATTCATCACTATAATACACACCCCCCACTCTCTCCTTCCCTTCCTTCTTTCTTTCCTTCCATTGACTCTTCTCTTCTCTTCTCTTCTCTTCTCTTCCTCATTCCACATATTCGTATTTTTGGGTTTTCCCCTCACTCCACTTTCTAAAGTACACACTCTCCTCTTTTTCCTTCTTTTTCTTCCTAAAAACTTACTTTTTTTTTCTTTTTTTTTACAGTGATTTTGTGCTCTGTGCTTCTTCCCTTCCCCCCCCCCCTCTCTCTTTTGAAGCTTCTCTTTGAAGCACTTGTTTTATTTCCACACCTTTTTATCATCCTCTCTCTCTCTCTCTCTCTCTCTCTCTCATTTTTCACCATCTTTATTCCTCGACTCTCAACGAATCTCTCTTTACTTTTTTTTGTTTTTCTCTTCTCTTTCCTTTTCACGCTCTCTCGCACGCCCTCTTCTTCCTTCTTCTTAAATGTAAAAATTTACAGTTCAAAAACCCAGAAGAAACCCCCCCCCCAAAAATAATCATTCATTTCTAACTCAAAAACACACACACAAAAATGATGCCTCATATAAAATACACTGAGCATAAAAATCAAACCGTTGTTCACCACCAAATTTCTTCCCCTAAAAAAACCCCATCATCATCTCTTCTTCATCCTAAACTTGTCAGAATCTCTGTTACTGATTCTTATGCTACTGATTCTTCTAGTGATGAAGATTCCTCCTCTGATGATTTCCAACGACGTCGTATTAAGCGCTTTATTAACGAGGTTAACATTGAGCCGCCTTGTTCTTCTGCTTCTTCTTCTTCTCCTTCCCATTCTTCTATTTCTTCTGCTAATATCGTTTTAATGGAGAAAGGCGTCGTTTCGAGGCGGCCTAAGAAGAGAGGGAAATGCTCCTCTGTGAAGAGGGTCCACGGTATGCCTCATGGAGGAGGTGCGACGAAGAAGTTCAGGGGTGTCCGGCAGAGACCTTGGGGTAAATGGGCGGCTGAGATTCGAGATCCTTTGCGACGTGTACGGTTGTGGTTGGGCACTTATGACACTGCGGAAGAAGCTGCTATGGTTTATGATAACGCTGCTATCCAGCTTCGTGGGCCCCACGCTCTCACTAATTTCTCCACTCCCCACCTCCACCACCAACCACCCCCTCCTCCGCCGCCGCTTCCACCGCCGCCGCCGCAGCAACAACCCCCTAAAAAGCTTTCTCTCTCCTCCACGTCATCCTCCGTCTACGACGACGAGGATGTGTCCCACCACCAGCCATCAATCTGCTCCCCAACCTCCGTCCTCCGCTTCCAGCCCGAGGCCGAGCCCGAACCCGTCAGCCCATTTCAGACACGGCCCGTGAAGGAGGAGGAGTTCGAAAAGGACCCGGTTTTAGGCCCTCTCTCCTCGACGACTTCGCCTTACGTGTCGTGTTTTGATTCGCTGTTCACGAGTGACTTCTTTGAATTTAATAGCACAGTACCAACCATACCCGACTTGTTCGATCAGCCGGGTTTGTGTAGCGATGACTGCCACGTGTTCGGTGATGATTGTAAGCCCAGTATGTTTTTCGACTTTGCCCATGATCATCAAGATAATTTCGATTTTTTCGGGTCGTCGGGTTGGTCCACTCATGATGATTATTTTCCCGATATTGGAGATATATTTGGGTCCGACCCACTTGTTGCTCTCTGAAACTCCGACTCTTTCTTTTTTTAATTAAAAAAAAAATCCGGTTTTCTTTTTTGGCCTTCTGTAATTCGGCTAAAAAGAAAGGTTTTGTAAACGGCGGAAAATAACAAAAAAAAAAAAAAAGAAAGGCGTGAAAAATAGTATAATGAGGTTAATTAATTTGTGGGTAGCTAATTTTGGTTAATTTGTTAATTTGTTGGTTTAAATTCGTTTATTAGTAGTTAATTAGTATTAAGTAAGTATTATGATGTAGCCTATTATAAATCAAGTGTATTTATCGTAAGTATGTAGCTCAGTCAGTATTAATCAAACTTTCTTATGTTTTGAGTGTTTGACTTATGTCTTCTGTTAATTTTAGGAATTGTGTTGTATTGCTTATGGTTTTTTACCACATTTTAAAATTATATACCTAATATAAATATTAAATATTTTTTTCCCTAAAATGACTAAAAATTTATGATAAAATAACGCGTAATTAATATTTTTTTATTGAACTTATTAATAGTCCTAAGGTACAAATTCGAATGTACGGAGTAATTAAAGACGTGAGTACGAATAAAACATTACTTACTTGATGTAAATTAGTTCGTCCTTAATGAATATTACTAATGATTAATAAATATTATTCAAACTTTAAAATTACACCAAATAAACATTCATCATTTATTTAATCTCGATTAATTCATCGTTTTTTTTTTTTTTTTTTTTTTTCTGACGAGCAAAAGGAGTTTGTTCTTATTAAGCAAGGTTAGGTTTATAATTATGATTATGTCTTTGTCTAAATAGTCTATAAATCTTATAAAGGTAGTTTAGTGACAAACTATGTAAAATTTTTAAGTAGAAGATGCAGAGCATAACCCAAATGATGGTGACAATTTTTAATATAATTATAAACATTCAAAAGGAATGTGGAGAATGTAATTTGATTTATTGGTAAAGAGTCAAATAGTCAAGGCACTAAAAGATATAGTAAGTAGAAGCTTACAAAAGGTGAGGTGAAAATGCAACTATTTAAGGTTGATGTTTCTTTAATTTGTCTTGGTCTTGAGGTGGAAATGCCACTAATTATAGTGTAGCCGCCATAATAATTAGACATACAATAATTCAAAAAAAATATTTCCATACTAATTCATGTCTTATTCCATTCTTTACACTTGGAAATTTTTGGTTTGGTTAAAGGTATGCTTCGTTTGATTGCATAAGTTTCTAAGAAGTATCTCTATAGCTTGTTAGATTGAAGTTCCTTAAAATGACTCAACAAGCTTTTGAGTAATGTCTCATATTATTGCAATATATGCTACATTTAGTAGCTATTCCAAAAAAGAGTAAAACAAAATAAATTATTCTAAGGTACATATAGATTGGGAATAATTAATTAGTTGGAAATTGTGCCTTTTAATCTTTATTTTTAAGGATAATTAGTAACCCAAAACATCAATTTCAAATTTAAGTGTTCCACCTAAATTTTGGAGAATTGCTAATACATCTGCTGACTCAACGTATTATAATATTAATAATTTTGAATAATAAGAATTATAATAATGCGTTGAGTGAGGAGATAATGTATTTGCCAAATACATCTCCGAGATGAATTAGACACCACCTAAAAATTTGGGAAAAAATTAAAAGGGTTATTCACTAGTGATAGAGTGATTGGCGTGCATCTTTAATTTGACGATGCATAATGTTTCGTCCAAATGGTAACGATTAACGAGCATTACTTAATGTCAAGTGGGGCTGACGATGTTTAGGTTGCTGATAGCTGGTGTGGTAAGTAGTGGTGGTGATGGTGGTTTATAGATTATGTGTGTTGTTGTATTGGGATGGGTGTGAATTACATTGATCGAGCATGTCTACGTGTGGATTAAAATTCAGAAAAAAGACAAGAATATAAACATGAAGCCCGTTCTCAAGAATAATAATAATCGCAAGCGATGTATAACAATTTACTTAGTTTATAACTTTATAACCTAGCAAAATGTTAACGTTAGCCATATTAGTATGTGAAAGTATTGTGTCGGACGGTCCGACCGTCGGACCGTCCAACACTTGTATTTTTTTTATGTCCAGACTCAACAAAACATGTCCAGGTTCAATAATATATGTCCAGGTTTAACAATATATGTCCAGATATAACAATATGTGTCCAGGTTCATGTGTCAAGGTAAACAATATGTTTCCAGGTTCAATAAGTTTCATCAGGTTTACAAATTTGTGTCCAGGTTCAATAATATGTGTTCAGATTCAACAATATATGTCCAGATTTAACAATATGTGTCCAGGGTAAACAATATGTTTCCAGGTTCAATAAGTTTCATCAGGTTTACAAATTTATGTCCAGGCTCAACAATACGTATCCAGGTTCAATAATATGTGTCCAGACTCAACAATATATGTCCAGATTTTACAATATGTGTCCAGGTCCATGTGTCCAGGGTAAACAATATGTTTCCAGGTCCAATAAGTTTCACCAGGTTTTCAAATTTATGTCCAGGTTCAACAATATGTGTCCAGATTCAATACTATGTGTCCAGATTTAATAATATGTGTCCAGGTTCAACAACATGTGTCCAGGTTTACAAATATATTTTCAGGTTTACAAATTTGTGTTCAGGTTTACAAATATGTGTCCAGGGCTAATAATACTTGTCCAGGTTTAACAACATGTGTCCAAGTTCAACAAAACTTGTCCAGGTTCAATAACATGTGTCCAGGTCCAGTTGGACTGGTCTGAGAGTAAGCTTATGTCGGACTGGTTTGACACAATACCTTCTCTATTAATATTTATGGCACAAAAGATATACCTTGTTAATTCTCGTTGTTGCTTTTTAATAATGGCATCTTGCAATCCTCTTTATCTTTTAGGTATAAATTCCATCCCTAAAGTTGTGTAATCTCCTAAAAGGACTCTGTTTGGCTCGTAATAGATCCTCTGATCTTGTAAACGTGGGTTCTAAACAATTTTTTTTTAATTTTTTTAATTTTTAAGTCTTTGCATAAAATTGATTTTGATATATAAGTAATGCCCATAATTTTATAGCTACTCAGAATAATACAGGAAAATTTTAAAAGAATAATCAACTTTCATTTTTCTTTCCAAAATAATCTCTACTTTTTATTACTGTGGAACAATCCAATTTTAAAGGCTCTTTCTCAAAACAATCTAAAGTATTATATTTTAGTTATTTTTGATGATTTACGCAAAGACTATTGTGAATGAAAAAATATATAAATTTGGATTATTTTGACAAAATTAATGAAAGTAAAGATTATTCTTGTGAATTTTATTGCTTGTAATATACGGAGTACTCGTCAACCAACAACACTAAGCTAAGTCTGCCCCACTGCATCGAATTAGGATCCTCTCCATTTCTTTCCCTCTATTTTCTATACTAAGATTTTGACAGCTCATTTAGCATTAGAATAAAAAAATTAAAAACCTTCTCAATTTATCTCTTCATACACCCTCAACCATTGATTTAGGAAATAGACCATCCATTTCCTATGAAAAATGGAGAAGATCTTTACTCCACTGTATCTCCTACTCTTTATTCTTCAATTTTATATATTTACATATATACACTTGTATATGTTTAGAGTGGATTGTGGTAAAGTGCTGATGCTTGAATTGGCGGGAGTGCCACTTTGATTTATTAGAATCAAATGTATTGGACATATTCATCCTTGTACTAAATTATGCAATTGTCTTTTCATTAATCATGTGAAAAATAACAAATCGGGCATAAGACATGTTAGTTACAGCAGTTCTATTCAACTTTTTTTTTATCAGGTTTTAGAACTTAATCAGGTCAGGTTTAATAAGTTATAATTAATTCAGATTTAATAGGTTTAATCAGGTCAAGTCGATTAAGTTGAAGAGAACACACCGTTATGAATTTTTAATAGGTTTAATAAGACATGTTAGCTACAACAAGTGCACTTAGGATGTGTTTGATTCATCTGAAATTTTCTGATCTGATATTAACTTTTTTGATCTGATATGAATTTTTCTGACTGTAGTTATTTTTATAGTTATAATTTTTCTGATTTGATCTGAAATTTTCTAATCTAATCTAAATTTTTCTGATCTGATCTGAATTTTTGTGATAGTAGTTATATTTATAGTTATAATTTTTCTGATATGACCTAAATTTTTCTGAAATAATCTGATCTCATCAAATGAACTTTTCTAAAATAAGTATTAAAATGCTTAAATAAGTTGAATCAAACGCACCCTTATTGCAACTAACTTATGCCTGTTACAATAAGTTAAGCCCGTTACAAAAAAATATTAGTTATTGTCACGGGGGCAATTGTAACGACCAATGACCGTTACAATAAGCTCATTTTACATGTTACAATAGTCTTTTTTCCAGTAGTGTGTGTTTTTTTTTTTTGGGTTACAAATTCACATAATTTAGGTGGCATACTTGCATGTAACAAGTTGTCATCAATCATCATTGGTAAATGAGGGGTTAATTAGTTATGTTTCTTGGATAGAATGTGGGAGGTGTCAAAAGCATTCAAATTGTGAAGAAAAAGGGCCTTGAAGCCAAGAAAATGCTTTTAACATCAATCGAGATATGCAATACAAAATCTATTAATAGAAGAACACAATTTTTATTGAATGCCCCACCCACCCACCCACAAAATAAAAATAGGAAAAAAAGAATAAAATTAAAGATAACATATACCCCCTCCGGAACATAAAACTTTCAACAATTGAATTTATACGCATATTGAGGGAGCGATTTAAGGGTGTAAACCAATATAAAAATTAATATTAGGAACTTATAATCACATTCTTTACTTTTATTAAAATCATTTTGGCTAATTCCTTCGTTTACACCCTTAAATCGCTTCATTAAAATGCGTGCAAAAACAATTGTTGAAAATTTTATATTACGGAGAAAGTATATATATAATACTGAAAATAACATCTTTAATTTCTTGGGTTCAGGTGATATATATATATATGGGGCCGCGCTGTTTTTATTTTATCAGGCTTCTAATGAGGTCCACCTCCGGGGTCCCATTGTTACTCCCCACCTTACCACAGCCTCAGCCTCAGCCTCAGCGCTTCCCCCAACTTGCGATTTGACAAACTTTTTTTCAGATCATCAAAGTGCACTACCATATCATATCATATCATATCACATATATGGACCAAACTATATTTAATTAAAAATACTATACATTGCTTGGAATGAAGCAAGGATGATAGACTGATAGTGGGTCTATGACCCGATTTAGATCGTTTGGACCAATTTACTAATTTAATTTTAGATATATTTAAGTTTTTTATATGTTCATGGACCGGGTCTACTGGATTTAGCCTAAGCGCTATAAAAACAAAAAAAGAAATGCGTTGGTCAAATGTGGATTTTTGGGACCTTAAGGGGTCCACGATGAATATTCTAGCTAGACGTGTGTCTGGATCTAATTTATTATTTATTTGTAATTGTAATAATGGATTAAACAATTTTCATAATTCGCTACATCAGTCTGAAATATACATACATATACATGCATGCATAAGTACATGCTATGTATCTTTTTTGTTTCAAATTTTCATCAATCGAAATATACATACACATACGTACATACATTCCTTATGTTTTTCTTCATATTTTTTTAGCCGTAATATACATGTATTTACATATCACATTTCTTTCAAATCTTTATTAGCCGAAAATATGTAAATACATGCCATGGTATTAAATCAAGGCTACATCACCGCATCGCGACCACATTGTAAAGCTTTTCGAGCTTACCACGACCGAGATATTAGGCCGCAACAGCCACGAACCATCCGCATTGTCTGCAAATGTGCTTTCGCGACCATTACCGCGATCGCGATCGAAACCGAGATTTAAAATCATGATACATGCACATTCTTTATTTGTCTATCAAAATCAAATACTCCAATTTTCTCCCTCACATATCATATTTATCTTGAGCATTGTGCCATTGTGGCACAAAAACTTAAGAATTGTGTTCATGTGGATTAAACATGTAAAGATTTAAAACCATGTTACATGCACATCCAATATTTGATGAGGTTGTATTTACTAATTTATTCACTCTGTATTATTATTATTATTTCCTTTAAGGATTCGAAAACAAGGTATCAAGACGGCATACAATTCAAAATTCTTTTATATAAATAAAATTGACACAGTATCAATCTTTGATCAAAATATAACCGATACATACATTAAAGGAATCACGCAAATAATAATATATATATATATATATATCACATAACTATCAAAAATCCAATGAAATCTCCCACCAAATAATCTTAAGATGTTCCAAGAATCCCACAAAATGATGTCCTCTAGGAAGATAACAATGGAAGTATCTTCTTAAAAAGGAAAGGAAAGATATTTTAATCAAAGTGAATAGAAAATCAAAAATTGGGATTGAAAAGTCATTGTCAAATTGAGCTGTTTGAGGGTGGAAAAGGGTCACGGATACATGTATGTAATGTATGTAATGTAATGTTCGTTATATATTGCATGGTGAGTTGGTGACACTAGAATCTGGTTCACTTATCCCCAAGCATGAGGTATTTCATTATTCATACGTAACACTTAAAAACACCACATAATTTCAAAACCTCTAATTTTTTCATACTCAACTTGGGGAACATTTTTCATGTATGTTTAAAACCTCTAATATTTTCATTTTAATGCACAAAACACCAATGGATTATCTGCTCTTCTAATAATAATTCTTCCTCAATTATCACAAAATTAAAACAAGCTCATATCACCCTATAGATACTACTCCCTCCGGGGTTTTTGTTGTTATTGTTTTGGCTGTTTACGTTCATCAATATACTATTTTGAACCCAAATATATAGTTAAGTTTTTAATTTGTAAAAAGTAGTACGTATTCTTAATCTACTCATGAAACGAATCAAATAAATATCCACTTGACTACATTGAGAGTAACTTAGAAGATTCTCACTAATTTTAAAATATTTTAAGATTTCAAACGAGAACAACAAACAATAATGGGAGTAGTATACTGACTATATTCCATAGAGTTGTTTTAATTGTTATATATTGACTTATGTAATTGTTCATTTGAAAACTTTGACTCGTTTAATATTGTTTGATTTGTATTATTATTATGTGCTTTTTAAATATCTAATTTTAGAAAATGCTAAATACAATATTTAAAGTTGTATATAAGATGTCAAAAATATAAATATTGACTAAAATCAAACTTTAATTATAACGAAAGATGCGTGATTTTAGTGTGTATTCCAAAAAAAAAAAAATCCTTTAGGAAATCTCTATTATATAAGCCAAGGGAGAGTCATGGTGTCCCCCCTTGAAATGTCCATGTTACCCTCTAAAAATTTCTAAAAAATCAATTAATACGATTCCTAATTATTTAGGAAAGTTATTATAATTTTTGAATTTTTAAAATGAAAATATTACAAAATGTAAAATTTGTAAAAATAAAATAAAAACACCTAAATTCATATTTTTGAATTCTCTATAAATAGAATCCCATATTGATATAATTTTCACATTAAAATTTTAGCTTTTGGTTATTTTAGAAATTTGATAGTCGACCTAATATAATAAATAAAAATTTTCTTTTGTTCATTGTTGTGGGCCGGATGAAAGGGAAAAAGTTTATTTATGACTTTATGATTATGTGAATGAGTATGGATTTGACAAATATTTCAATTTTTTGGAACAAACAACATTCATTTTTTTTATTTGTTTAGACAAATTAAAAGATATATTTAAAATATTATCGCACGCAAAGCGTGTATACAAGGCTAGTATATTAAATGATGGGGGTTAAAGGTGAGCATGGGGCATGCCAGGATGGGCCACGCGCCAGTCCTCTGTGCCTTGTGCCTTGGCGGACCGTGCCTAGAGCGAGCAAAGACAAATAAAGTCATATTGTGTCAAGCTTGTGCCAAGTTTCAAAACTGTGTGCCCATGCCCAACCAATCCCAAGGTTTCAGAAACATACTATCTTCTTTCTTCTGCCCCGTGCCTGCTTCCCCTACCTTTTTTGGAGTCCGGGGAAGCGGGTTCCATACTTGCTTACTTAAGCTTTCATTGCATAATTTTCTATCAACAAGCATCGGCCTTGACTAGCATCCTTGGGGAAGGAAGTGATTGGGCTCGCGTGCAAGGGGTTAAGGGAAAAGATTTAGTATGTGACAGGCGGCTGCCAAGCCTGCCATAACAAAAGTCGAGAATTTCAGTCCATTTGTTGTCTCCTCCGCTACCGCTCTGTGGAGTCAACATTATGAAATGAGTCAGGTTCAGTTCTTCCTATTGCTGCAACCTATCTCACATTGGGGAAAAGTCGCGCAATCTTCTTGCCATCCCTCAGAACAGGGGCAACAAAGTTCAGAGCAACACCCTGTGCAGCAAGTAACGGGCTCCCGCGAATTCCACAACGGGTTCTCTCAATAGATGAATTCAATCAAAGTCAAAATATCATAAGAGAAGAAAAGTGGTGGGCTGACTTGTGCCGTGATTTAGTTATAAATTTTTATATTTTAGGATTTTTGCTCATAATGAGGGTGCCACTTGGTATCAGGTTGTGCCAAGTTTTGAAAATGTTGCCCTTGCACGGTCCATGGCCCATGAATGTGCCTCTCATGTTGTCCCACTAGCCGGCCTGTGTTGGGTCGGGCCCAAACCTTGTCGTTTCCATTTGGCCCTCGTGCGGTCGTGCCAGCCCAACCCATGCCCACCTCTACGGGTTATATATAGCATCACCCTTTAATTATTATTATTATTATTTGCAAATTAAATGTAGATATTCTTGCATCTCACTCATTGATATATGCATAACTAAAATTGATATAGGCACAACCCATTGTGAGATCACTCTTCTTATGTTCCTCTCACAAAAGTTGTGCCTTTATCAAATTTAGTTGTGTCAATATCAATTCCCTCACACCATATGAACACTAAAAAAACAGATTTCTTACCCAATAAAAAAAATTAAGGACATTAATTACATTTTGACCATATGTAATACTACAAAATTTGCAAGACAGGAAAAAGGTCGTTGCAACTTGCAGTACAGGTTTGTTTTTTTTCTTCTGTTTAAAATTTCTCTCTGCTGACTAGAGTGTCCTTTTCAATGTTTTTATTTTTCATTAGTTATTCTCTGTAATTTGAATGCTGGATTTGGGTTGTCAAATTGACAAAATTTAAAATTTAACCCCTTTCCCTAGGTTATTTTTGGGGTTTTGTTTCCGTGGTTTGATTCCAAAGTTTATAATACATGTTTTCGCTTTTTCAGTTTTTGTAGAGTTACATAAAGATTTCCATTAATTTTTTTTTTGCACTTTTATATATTTGATCCGTTTCATAAAAGCTGCTTCATTTTGAGTGTAAGAAATATTAACTTTGTAACTTTGACTCTTTTTAATTTTATATATATTTAATGAAAAATATAGTCATGCGGAATCTCGTTTAATTCGCCTCGATAAGTACTTTCCAAATATGTATTTTTTATAATTTTTTCTTATACATAACTAAAGCGCAAATTATTACATGGTCCCGGGACCACGTACCTCTCTGTGATTCCGGTACAATATTTTTTTGTTGGAAATGAATATGATAGTGTATTATTGAAATGAACATTGTAGTGTATAGAAATGAATATTGTATTGAAATTAATATTTTTGTGTATTGAAATGAATATTGTAATGTATTGAATACATTACAATTCAATATATGAATGAATATTAATGAGTATCCTTTGCTGGAAATGAATATATTGTTTTTATATAGAAATGTATATTGTTTGTTGAAAATGTATATTGCAGTGTGTTGAAATGAATAATGTAGTGTATTCAAATGAATATTATATATTGAGAAATAATATGTAGTATTGAGAAATGTATATGCAGTATTGAGAAATGAATATGTAGTGTAATGAAATGTATATTGTAGTATATTGAAGTGAATATTGAAGTGTATTGAAATGTATATGTTTTTTTAGATTCTATTCTGGTTTTTTTTTTTTTATATATGAATCAATATTGTTTAATGGTAATGAATATTGCAGTGTATTGAAATAAAAATATTGAAGTGTATTGAATTGAATATGAATCATAAAGTGGATTCAACATTGTTTTTATATAGGAATGTATATTATTTATTGGAAATGTATATTGCAGTGTGTTGAAATGAATAGTGTAGTATATTCAAATGAATATTATTGAGAAATGAATATGCAGTATTGAGAAATGTATATGCATTATTATTGAGAAATGTATATGCAGTATTATTAAGAAATGTATATGCAGTATTGAGATATGAATATGCAGTATTGAGAAATGTATATGCATTATTATTGAGAAATGTATATGCAGTATTGAGAAATGTATATCGCAGGACCACAATGACGTCAATGAGGAAGGTGGTCCCGGGAGCACGATATAACGATTGTAACTAAAGATACTTATATTTAAAGTTGTGTATTGGGAGAAGTAAAGAAGTAAATAGAGCAATTTTTTGGGTGGGAGGGAGTATCAGATTTGTCTCAATGTGTGTTTTTTTTTTTTAAAGTAAAACATTATAAATATAATGATTATGAGACTATGTATAAGAAATTTAACCCCTCAAAAAAATGTATAAGAAATTTGAAAGTGAAGTTTGAGAAAAATTAAATACAGAGTGTGGCCATAAAAAAATTTTACCCAATTATAATTACATACATATATATATACAATGAACACTTTCTCATAAGTTTTCAACCCTTAAAATTAACATCTATAATTTAGATCTTTTTAGTTTTAATTAGGGCAATTTTCCCAGTTGCTCGTGGGGTAGGTTAAGCATAATAGCTAAAATGTCACCAAGCTTTTATGCTTGGATTAGATATCGATGGATCATTAATAATAGCCAAAATGCCATTGCTATGAGTTAGTGTTAATCTTTTGTTATTTTTCCACATACAAAAATAATATTATTTGGTCCAAACCTCTAATGTTAGTTCGGTGTTTCGTGCTGAAAGTTTGAAGTAGAGTTTTGATACCTAAATCTGATCTTTTAATTCTGAAAAGCTTCTCAAATTAAAGCTCCTAGGATGAGCTTTTTAATTAGAGTTTTGTACTTGTAAAATGTTAAAAGATAATTTAATCTTTATTTACTTATCCAACCTTAAATTACATAATTTTTATGCATTTTCAAGTATGTCATTTCATATAATTAAATTGCTACTAGATTTTAAACACCCCCCACCACCAACAAAAAAAAAAAAAAAAGTGTTGCCAATCACAAATAGCTAAACAACAATTAATCCGGCAATCAAATCTACAAAATCAAATATTAAAATTCTAACAGCAAATTCCAAACTCTAAACCCTAAAATCGATTCATTAAATATGTCCTATATATGTGTTATAAGAAGAAATTTTTGAGACAAATTAAAGGATGGAATGAGTAAACTTGCATTAAAGCAAAAGTTTGTATTTACATGAATAAAGTCATGCAATTGCATCCCTATCTACCGTCGAGGGGACAAGTTGCTTGTTGTTATACAAATATATAGATTATAGGGTGATATTATATCATATATAGTGAGTGGGAACCATGCATATCTCTTAAATAAACTTGGTTGAGAATTTATATGAAGTCCCTCTCCCAAAGATCTTTGAGTCGATAAGCTGGTAAGGGCATTTAACAACAGTTGCTACTAGGGGTGCTTATTGAGCTGGGTAGCTCGCGAGCAGCTCGAGTTCGACTTGGTCAAAGCTCGACTCGAGTTGGCTCGAGCTCGCTCGAAACAGCTCGTGACTCGATAATTTTACGAAAAATCAATAATTTTCTACGTTAAATATTTGAAAAATAAAATTAACCTTGATATTTAATATAATAAATTAATAAACTTTAACAATATATAATTTTCATAAAGAAAAGAAAATATAATCAATGATTTTCTTTTGAAAAAAATTAAGATTCAAGAGGACTAAAACATTAAACGAGCAGCTCGTGATCGGTTCGACTCAGCTCGAAACCTAACGAGCACGAGCCGAGCAACCCCCAACTCGTGATCGACTCGCTCGATAAGCACCCCTAGTTGCTACATTCCATATACGTATCTTAAAGCAAACAATTAGGATCCAACATGTAGATATATATATATATATATATAGGTCTATTAATTTAAAGTGTTCTTGTTTGGTTTTGAGAAGAGAAAACATTTCCAACAAAATTAAAGGTCCGTTTACTTGGGTGTAAAAAGTTTTCGATGTAAAATGATTTTCCATGAAAAACGTTTTACGGTGTAAAAACCATTTTCATAGAAATTTTCCAATGTTTACTTGAACGAAAAATACATTTTACTCCCAAATTTGAGGAAAAATGTTTTCAATAGGATGTAAAATGAGTTTTCAGCCCAAGTTTTAAATTTAAAATTTTCACCCATAGTAAACGATGTAAATTGGGGAAAAGTATTTTAAGGGAAAACATTATTCACTCTAGTAAACAGAGCCTAAGTATCCCATTTTTCTTTGTTTCTTTGGTTTTGTAGAGGTTGACACTCATTTTCAAATGGTGAAAACTGAAAAGTAGTCTTTCAAATATAAAAAAACTGTGCGTGCACAATTTTAACAAAATATTTGGTGAAATTTTATCTATGTTGTGTAAATAAAAATTGATATCAGATCAAGAAAAAGAAAAAAATTTATTAATTTGAAATACAAATGTAAGAGAGTATATGTGTGATTGTCAACACGATTACTAATGCCTAAATTTATCGTGATTTAATTTGTTTTCCATTAATATAATGGTTAATTGTTATGATTTTTTTTTTTTAATTTGTAATTATGTGCAGTGCTGTTATATGATTAATTCTAATAATATCAATAATTGTCAATGCACATTTTGTATGTTAATAAGTATCTTTGCTTCGGTATTAGTAAATGTTAATAAGTATCTTTGCTTCGGTATCAGTAAAGAGAATATAATGATTGTATATTAATAAAGTACTCACAAAGACGAGTTAAACCATATTCTACTTGACTATATTTTTTCTCAGATCATATATATATTGAGAAGTTATTTTTAGAAAATTCTCACCACTTATGAATAATGTAAATTTCCTAAAAGTTCCTTTATTTGAGGAACGAATGGAGTATTTTAATTTTATTTAGTGCAACAAAATTAAACTATAGAATGTTAACAAAGATTGAATATACTGATACTCGAAATTTAATTAGTTACAAATTAAAATAAAATTCATTTATTAATATAGAGACTTTGGAGAGTTTTAAAGCTTATTGAGTGATTGCTTTAAGATGAAGGACTTGGGTCTTTGAAGTACTTTCTTGGTTTAGATTTGGCACGTAGTAAACATGGCTTTTATTTGTGCATGTCAGCGTAAGTAGGCCTTGAATATTATCTCGGAATTGAAGCAGGATTATTGGGTGCAAAACCCACAGATTTTCCTATGGAGCAGAATCATAAGCTTGCTTTGGCGGGGGGAAGGAGCTTATAGATGGTGAGAAATATCGGAGATTGGTAGGTCGTTTGATTTATTTGGTGGTCTCTCGACCATATTTGGCATATTTAGTGCATATTTTATCACAATTTATGTAAGCACCATGAGAGGAGCATTGGGAAGCTGCTTTGAGAGTAGTAAGGTACTTAAAAAAATGTCCTGATCAAGGTATTTTACTATGTTCCGACAATGAGTTGCAATTAGATGGATGGTGTGATTCAGATTGGGCGTGTTGTCCACTAGCTCGACGTTCATTAACTGATTGGTTTGTGTTACTTGGTTTAATTTGTCCCCCGTATCTTGGAAGACTAAGAAGCACCAAATGGTGGCTTGATCTTCGGATGAAGCAAACTACTACGAGACTTAGGGGTTGCCCACAAGCAGGCTATGCGTGTGTTATGTGATAGCCAGTCAACGCTTCATATTGCACAGAATCCGTTGTTTCATGAGCGAACAAAACACATAGAGTTAGATTGTCAGTTTATACGAGATGCAATTAAAGAGAGTGTCATATCATGTCCTTCATATGTTTCGACAAAGGTACAGTTAGCGGGTATTTTTACAAAGGCCTTGGAAATTGAAAGGCACAGTTTAAGTTTTTCTTAGACAAGATGAGCATTCGGGATCTCTATGCTCCACCTTGAGGGGGATGTTCAGATAGAATACTGAGAAGATATATTTGGTTGTAAATAGATAAATTAATTGATTAAAAATTACTATCGGAAACCTATAATTTCTGTCTTGATTGTACTATTTAAATTATGTTAATTAATTTATTCATTTACTCAGTCAAAATCTTTTCCATAAAAAATATGCAAATAAACTTGTTACACATCATCACATTAAAAAAAGTACTAAAAAAACAAATTAATAAATAAAAGGAGGGATAATATGGAGGAAATCAAAATGGGATGACAATCCTTCATTATATTTGTCCCACTATTCCTTGAATCCTTGGATTTGATACTTTTTTTTTAATAGGATAATGTGTGTGATACTAAGCCTTGGAATCGGGCCCTACTGCAAGTCACGCAAATGCGTGCGGTTAAAATCGAACCCAGGACCTCGTGCCTGAAATTTTGAAGTCCTAACTACTGGGCTATGACTTGATTCTCCCTTGGATTTGATACTACCAGATCTCATGCATCTTGCATTCTTGGGTGCCAGTACATTTACATTCAAAGTCACAAAATTTTTGTGAACATTACTTCTGCTGTGCCCACACAAAGTAAACCCCAATTAAATTTGACTGCATATCTTGCCATTTTTAGATCTTTTTTCATTCCCAAAAAAAAAATATCTCATTTTTATGTTATTCTTGTTGCCCAAGTTATACTACTCCCGTCTATATAAAATTGCTACATTTTCTTCTTGGATGTCTTAAAAAGTTTAAGACTCCGTACATTTTTAAAATAAGTAACATAATTTTATTTACTTAAATATTGTTATCGCCATGATGGATTTAGTTTGATTTGTTTCAGTATCTACTTTTCAAATATATATTTTTTATTATTTTTTTATTATATATAATTAAATATATTTTTTATGAAAATTATGTGTTGAGAGATCTGAAAAATATAGTGTAGCAAGTAAAAAAATAACAAAGAGAGTAGTATAGAAAAAGAAAAAGTTGATCTAAAAATATATAATTTATTCCTTAATACAAATACTTGTAGTAACTTTATTATTAGGGGATAACTTTTTATATATATTTGATTTTGACCGGATTAATCTTATATCCATTATTATGTACTTTATGAATTTATGTGGTCTGTATCAATTTAGATGATGATTTTATGATTATGGGTAAGATACGAACTTTTAACCTATGTTAACTTGTTAGCAAATACAATTTGCACTCTAGTCGTACCAAATGTCACTTTCAAGGCGGTGAATCCTATAACACGACATGATTATCTTGTTCGACTCATATTTGTTGTCAATTTCTCAAGACCAATCATCTTTAATCCTTTTTGATACCTTTTATTTCGTTTCTCTTTTTTCACAAATGTTTATGATGTTCATGATCATGTTGTTTTGTTAGCCATTGAAGACACCCTTATACTTTTACAAGTACATATATAGATGGCATTGCATGCGGTTGGGGAAAAGGAATTGGCGACTTGGCGTCTTGGCGAGAATAATAGATCAGAAGAGATTGCGAGATGCATTTCTTCAATAATCACTATTGTGCCAAAACTCGATCCTCATATATGTATGTATGAATGCATAATTGCATATAGGTGTAGTGGGATATAGAATTGGAGTCCAAATTAAATGAGAAATATGCCAAAAAGAAGAAAGTGTAATATTAACCAAAAATCCCTCAAAAAAATCAAATTAAAGTTCCGGACATATATTCATTGAAGAAAAGAACCATCCACTTCCGGGGAGGGGCCAATGTTTCACATTGCACCTTTGATAGGAACAATACTCAATAACTCCTTCATACAGAGTAATTCATGTGTCATAAGGATGTCACCAAGGCCCAAGGGGATGCCATGATCAATAATCACCATGAATGATATCATATTCATTTATTGTGCATGGAAAATGCTCCATATATAATATGATAATATGATATGAGATATTATATATTGGTGCATATATGATATATATGTATATCAGCTACATGACAGACATGAAAATATTACAGAAGTACTGCTCCATATTAGCTCCAACTTGCTTACTAGTGCACTTTATTTTCTTCCTTTCCAAATAAAGTTACTGCTTTTCCAACTGACCATTGGCAAAATATGAATGGAGCTAACATATCAAGTAATTAGATTGTTGAGACTTAGAGAGTATATCTAGATGTGTTCCACATTGAAATATTAGACATATGACAATATAAGATTGATATGCTACTCCTCATATTATCAATTGGTTTTATGGTTTTAGGATCAAACCTCACCGAGCTTGTATATGCTCAAACTCTTCTTTAGCCTAGGCCCGCGATTAGGCCCAATAAAGTTTGACCATGGTATCAAAACGAACAATCTTGTTGGCCCAGTTATCAATTCTAGAAAGGAATGACCCATTGTGTGCATATGGAAGATGTTTGAAGATCTATTTGGAGCAAGTAGTCCAACAGAGTTGTCACCCCAAGTAGAGGTTTGTTGTCCTCATGTAGAAGTCTAAAGAAAGGCCCAATGTGGAAGTGTGTGACCTATACTGCCATATTGTAAGTACAAAGGTAGCTCACATGTGAGTGAGTGTGTTGAGACTTGAGTATATTTTACATGTGTTTCACATTGAAAGATTCCCCACATTGAAAGATTCCCCACATTGAAAGATTGGAGATCAAAGATGATGTATAATATATTAGGCTCGCGGCTAAGCCTAGTGAAGCTTAATATATTATACCCCACCGAGCTTGTATTTGGTGAGACTCTCTTCTGGAATTAGGCTCACGGCTAGGCCTAGTGAAGCTTAACATAGATAGAAAGATAATTAATTAAATTTCAAGCTGCTAATTAAATTAAATTTCTGTTTCTTTGGTTTGAATATATATTTTCTCGATCTAAATATCAATTTCTCAATTTCCTTTGATGCTAATTTCTCTATCAAGTGTAGCATGGGGCCAGGGTTAGTTGCCGGTGGACATGTTCAGCAAAACATTATACTTACTCAATTTAAAGTGGTGTATGTTATTCAAACTATTGATAGGCTAGATAGAGCAGATACTTCTTTAAGGTTGTCATATCCGTATCGAATACTGATGCAACACTGATATTCTTAGAATATTTGATATTTTACTCAAATTTAACCTTATAATCTTTGACGCATTTCACTATAATTTTGCCCATTTTTTGCATGTTCTCATAAGCTTTTGTTTTAAAAGTTCTCATTACCTTATATATTAATTAAACTAAAAATTTCTTATTCCAAATGATATTAAAAAAATTAATAAGTATTTCTTAATTTTTTAAAGTATTCAATAATATCTATTTGTCATACTCGTATTCTATATTTTTCAAATTAAAGAATTATGTATCTGTATTCATGCATTTTATATGTGATAGCTTTTTTATATGCAATAATTTAAGGGAAAAATTGCCCCAAATAAGCCAATCTTTTCGTGATATTCCACAATTAAGCCAACCTTTGAATAATCGAGATTTAAGCCAAGCTTTTCATCATTAAAGTCAAATTTAAGTCAAATTCAATTCAAACTTTTAGTTCAAGTCAATATAGCAAACCCCCTATTGCACGTTGACATGTTTGTGCCTGGCCGTCTGCAACGAAATAATGCTATATTTGGATACAAACAATTCATTTGAAATGATTAGTTTGGTTCAAATTATCTGTTTGACAAGTAAAAAAAATTGAAATTGAATTCGGCCTAATTCCCAACCAAATCCTTAATAATAAGTAAAAGATGTGTACGGAGTATTTCAAATAATTAACCAAATCATGCCATTTTAAATTCTAAAATTATCCCAAACAAAGAATGATTTAAATCATAACATTTCAATTTCAGAAATAGAATTCGTAACGTTACTTTAATCCCATTATATTTGCTATCTAATTTCAAATATTAATGTATCTTTCTCTAAGCTAATTTTATTTATTATTTTTTTTTTTGAAAAAAGATAAAACATAAAATTAAGACGTATCAAAACCATAATTGAAAAGTTACTACAATCGAAATATAGTTACACCCAAAAACCTAAAAGACATAATTTATATCTTCAACAGAATAAATAAATAAAAATTGAAGCAATAATTGTTGATAAAATTAATAAAGTGAGGAATTAAAAAAAGAATGGGAGGGCATGGCAGTAGTACTAGTAGTAGAGCTAAGTGATAGCCAATTAAGGGTTAAGCTAGGGCAGCAGGGTTAGCAAAACCGAGGAGGAAGCGGGTCCCACGGCCAGAGTAGCCGCGTCCAGGGACAACATGGACGTGGAGCTTCTGGCCGAGCTCGCAGTGGGTCCCAACGTTGCTGTAGAAGTAGTAATCGCCGATTGTATTTAGTTGGATGACAGTTGGACCTTTGAAGTACATTTTTATTACGTTGTCATCCCCACACTTGTCGTAGTCTTGTTTTGATACTTGTAGTACGTTGTGCGCCCCCATTCTGTATGGAAACACTGCATTGTTTCTCCACAATTTTAATCGATCTTTCTATTATACTTCAGCTCAGTTTGACTAGGTGTAAAATATTTTCGACGTAAATTGATTTTCATCAAAAATAATTTACAATGGAAAAAATATTTGCAAAACAAGTTTTCCATAATAATTTGGTAATACGTAAGAAAAATGACGAAAAATAAAGGTGTAAATAAATAAAGAGGTAGAGAGAGAACTGTACAAGGAATGTAAGACAACAAAAGAATGAAAAATAGTTTCCCTTTTAAGTTTGAAGGGAAATAAAATGGTTTTCTATCGATATTTTAGTTTTAGGAAAGATGCATATACACTACTATACATTGCAAATTAAACAATGTAAAATTGAATATAGAGGAAAATAATTTTTTTTTATAGAATAATGTTTTACGCCATAAAAATGAAGCCTTAGTTTGTTTGAAAATTATATGCTCAAATTTTTGGGATTGGGGTATGGATTAATTATGTATTTAATTATTTAGGTTTATTGTGTGTAGCTAAACCTAATCTAGCTTGATTTGGCCCATATATTCTCTTCAATTGTATATAAAGGTACTCTCATATATTCAATACAACACAATTATTATTCTTTCTTAAATCATAACATAAGATTATTAGGTCAAGATTAGGTCCAATTACACAAATACAACAAACCTAATTAAATAATAATTAATCAATAATTCAATCCCTAGCATCATTAAGATTTATTTATTTTTTTTATAGAAATGATGATCATGCATATGAATATAAAATTTGCGTAAAAACTTCATTGTTTCTTCATTTTTATCATTACTGCATGCTTGCATACTTTTTTTTTTTTTTTTAAATATGATAATGTGATGGAATATAAGAGTTAGGTAACTCTTCTAACCAGGGTAGTACTTAGTCGTTCCTCCTCAACAATATTGAACAGTTGAAAAGGGATAGTACAAGAAATGTAAAGGAAAAAAGAGAAGAATATACGTGCATCATCCATATATTAAGTTTGGTATTTATCAAAATTAAAACATGAACAATCTGAACTAAATCATAATTGGTCAATGCAAGTCTAACTCATCAATAATAATGTTAATTTACTAATTACATACCCTAGTCCCCTAAAAATGCAACAATGATCAAGTCGAACTAACCAAAAGTATGATACTCCCTCCGTCAAACATTATTGACAACAATTAAATATTTTACCTCTCATAAATAATAACAAATGTTACCAATAATGCGTGATGGATGGGGTATTAAAAATTCTCTCATTTTATTTTCTTCTAATTCAATTCTATTTCCAAATTATGACGTACGCCTTGACAACCAAACTTATTATGAGAATGAATTTGTGTGTAATTTTACAAATAAAGTATGTCGACAATAATCTCCATCGAAATTGGGAATGCAGCCATATCTCTAATCATGTATTTTATTTTTTTTTACTTAAATGTAATTCCTTTCTAACACCGCCATCTCTAATAATAATGGACAACAATAATAGAAACCGTCAAAGGAATTGATGGGATACTTGATTTGGATTAATATTGCATGATCATTGGCTCATGAGTTTCTTAACAACTTCATTAGTAAACTTCAACACCATCATTTATTATCAGTTACCAAACGAGTCAAAACGTTATTTAATTTGCATTGGATTGAATATTAAAAAGACGAAATGATTTAAAAATGTGTGATAATGTTTGCATATAAAATTATTTGAGAGATGAATTTAGGAAATTATGAGTAAATTTTTATTTCCATCATTCAATAAATTGGGTTATATATAATAGGATTTTTCTTATACTCCCCCATATCGATTTATCTACAACAATTGAGAATATATATTTGAAAAGAAAATATTCATTGTTGCAGAAAAACCCGATACGAATGGAGTACAAAAATTGATTAGACAATAGAACAAGAACACAAACATAAAGCTCACCTAATTTGTCACCAGCACCAAAAGTTCTAGGCTTAGCCCAATCTTCATAAAAAGTTTTATTTGGGGGAATTTCCCATCCAGCTATTCCTCCAACAACATGAATCAATGCACTGCTATACTGCACCAAAACGCAGCACATTACTACTATCAACGACAATTCGATGCGTATCATAGTCATTATTTTTTTTGGGGGAGTAATTTTTTGGGGGTAGAATTCTAATTCAAAGTGGGAGATATTATTTTACAAATAAGGCATAATAATCATTAACAAACAAAATTTTAGGATTGAAAAGCTTGTGTTTTTTTTTAAGACCCAATTTTAATTAACATATATTCTATTATTAGGATAAAAGCCTATTTAGAAATGTAATAAACTATATAAATGAGAGGTAGTTAAAATTGCTTGATGTTCTAACTAATTAGCATAAATGTTCACTAATTTTAGTGTAATAATGTTCAACCCCACGTACAATAGAATTTCTGAGTTGTTAATAAAGAATTTGAGAGGGATTTGTATAATTGATTATGGTGTGGTCTAGAATTTATCATATGATTGGTGAATCATTATTTTTAGTTTTTACATTAGTTTATAATAACTAAATAATGGTTATAGGCTAGCATATATTATGACCTTTTATTTTGAATAATATAGTTTTAAATTATAAATCAAAAACTCTGTAATAACACTTCAATTATAAATTAAATATAAAAATTTATAAAAAAATAAAAACTTCACATTGGCAAAAAAAGGACCCCAAAATCACGGTACATGTACTTTTGATTGATGACCTTGTTTCCACTGCCAACCCTCAAGTATTATCTAAAAATTAAAATTAGGTCATTATATTATTAACATTAATAATAATAATAATATACAATTTCAATAAATAAATTTTCTAAATTTTAGATTTTCTTAAGAAGTTATGAGAAAGAAATAAGCATTTTTATTATGAAATATAAGAAAATTTAAAAATTTTGGGGCCGTATGTGATTGGTCTCTTTGCACACCCCAGGAATAGTCCTGTCATGTCCTTATACATTTCTTTCACCGGCTTATTTATATGTTTATACTTCGCGAGTTTTCACGCATGATCATGTTGCCATTCAGAAGTAACATAGCAGGGTCCTATGAGTCCACACGGGCTGCATGTTTTATATATGGCAATGGCGGGGGTGATTTAGGCACTCACAAAATTGATTTTGGCACTCCTCCCCCTCTCACTTGAATAGTAAGGGGGAAGAGTGCCAATATCAATTGCCGGCAATGGCACCACACATCTCAAGTAAGTTATTGTGTACCACTCTACCACCAATCACCTATCATCGCAACAATCCTTAAATTAACCTAGGGCTCCTTTTTTAGACTAGCTAATAGCCATGCTTAATAAGGCATGATGATCTACAATTTTTGGGCTTCTCAAGGCCTGAAAATATGTTATCTATCTCAAGTTCCAAAATGTTAAGACAAGAAGCTATGATAGCAAGAACCCGAAAGACAGATCATATATTAGAGGTTACTGAGTCATATAATAGAGCTAGAAGAAGCCCCAGAACATTTAATGATCTAACTTCGAAAAATCCTTCCAACAAATATAATACTCCCTCCGTAACATATTACTAGCAACATTTTCTATTTTTGCTTGTAACATAATACTAGCAACATTTTTTCCTAATTTCATTATATTCTATTTTTGGCAACACAAAATAACAAATTTACATTATTACCCTTATTCATAATAATTAACACAATGCTAACACAAGTAGGCCCCATATTTTTCCCCACCTTTTTTTATCTACTTTTCTCTCTTTTACTTTTATCATTATTATACCACTTAATACCACAATTACCTTATTTCAACTAGGAGTCCGTGCTAGTTCGATTGTTGCTAGTAATTCGTTACGGATGGAGTATTTTATTATATATAGAGGCCAAACTTATAGCAGACAACGATCTTTCCGGTCAACCTTTGGTCAAGGACAAAAAAAAAAGCATACATCATCCCTAATATAGCCCCCCTTTATCCAAAATCAAGAGCTATAATCCAATCTTTTGGGGATGATTTAAGCACTCCCAAAATTGATTTTGGCACTCCTCCCCCTCTCAAATGAATAGTAAGGGGAGGAGTGCCAATATCAATTTAAGGAGTGCCAATATCAATTGCCCAATCTTTTTCGGAGGTCTTAAACTTAGGAACAAAATTATCTTAAAATATTCTTGCATGATATTTGTTTCACAGGAAGCCCCAAGAACAAATGTCAAATAGTGTAAAGTCATAGCCGAAAGCCCGAAAACATCACATGACTCAGCATAAAAAAATTGTTCGAGAAGGCGCAATACTTCTTATAGAGTCTTAATTATACATATAACAATTCTCCTTGGAATGGCTCCATTAAAGTCGAAATTTAAGGCTATAATCCATGTTTTTTGGGTTCCTCGAGCCTGAAAAATAAAAATGTCACGAAATATCATTTTGGGGATCAAGATGATAGGAAGCCCGTAGGACAAATATTCCAATGCTATAGAATCATATAAATATAGCTAGACTTAACATCGAAAAATCATTTAAGATAACATAAATGATATTTTAGGGTGGAAGAAGAAAAGCAGACCTTATAAAGCTCCCATCCATCCCAAGGGTTGAAACGGAAAGAATTCATGTTTTCCTTAGTTCTCAAGGCTAGAAAATAAAAATATCCCAAAACATTAAGGTAGGTTTCCTTGGACGAAAGGAAATTCACATGCCAGATATCGAACACTATATAGCCTTATATTGGAGCTAGAGCGCCCAAAATATCACCTGTTCCTACATCAAAAATTCTTCGAGAAGGCCTAGTATTTCGTTATAGAGAGATAAATTATATAAGAAGACTCTGAGGCCAAGACAAAAATAAAAAAGATAGGGCGATGATATAACATGCCATAAAACGGCCATTAAGAATGTGTTCTCTTTTCGGGGTTAGAATAGATTGAATTGGACTAGAATGGATGTACGTGCGAGATTAAAATGAATTGAAATGGCTGTATGAGATTAGAATTGATTGGAATTTATTGAATTGTATTGGATTGGACTAAAATGGATTAGAATCAATTAAAACTCAAACCATATTCGAACTAATTAACCTTTATGGGAAAAATTACTAAACCCTATCAATTATTGTAAAATATCGGATGAATGATGATAATGTTTTATCAAGTTGACGATTGAATGTGGTTGTTAAAACACTTTTCCATTTAATTTTTCCAATGTTAAATTGTGATTATCCAAATACAATTTTACATTAAAAACATGAGATATCTCTACATCTAGAAATGTCTACAATTTGATTTCACTTTTTTTTTGCTACTCCCCTCCCCCCGCAAAAAAATATATGATAAAAAAAATTAATAAATTAGATGCTCATGTTTGAAACCGTTGACAGACATATGATTTTGACATTCCTCTTTACGAGAGCATATTTCTCTATATTATATTCACTTATAATTCATGTAGTGGAGTGCCAAAATAAATTTCCAGTTAAATGTGCCCAAATGAACTTTACTTCTCTTGAATGTCATTTAACAAGTATTACTTACTCGTATTTGATAACACATCAAAGTGACATAGCATACTCATATTTGATAATTTTGAGTTTCATAACACATAATAACTTCTTTTTTTTTATTACTAATGCAAAAATAGTTTAATTTGTTTTTTTAGTTGCAATAGTTTGATGAGTAAAAAAAATTGTTTATAAAAAATGTAATGAAAGGGATAAGATTGGATAGATTGAAATACAAACTTTGAAAACAATAATTGTTTCTACTATATTTAGAAAGGTAACATGAGAAGTTAATTTATTTTTCTTACAAACTTGTTTCTATTTTCCATAAACCATAAAAAATACTACGTAAATAATAAGGATATTATTTTATAATTTTGTTTCTGATGTTAATTTTTTTGGTATGCGACAACCCATAAAAAAAAAAAAAATTGTTCTAGAGATTACATCATTACAGTACTTTTTAAATCATGCATTGCCCATAGATTATTGACATTTCTGGAATCCTGGGTAGTAAAAATTCCTTTTCCCCCTTGTTGTTTTTTAATTCGTTAAACCCTAAACCACCAAATTTTGTTCCTTCAATCTTATTTGCGGAACTCATCAAATTTATAGTTCTTCAAATCATCTACCCAATCAAATTCAATTGTTGATTTTATCAATTGGCTTCTCTCTCACAAAGATCTATTAGTTCATTGTTGAAAATAAAATGGGAGCAGAAAAACCAGTTTGTGGAAAGGAAGCATTGGATCTTCTCAATTGCGTGGTTGATTCCGATTACGACCAGGATAAATGCCTTCGCCTTTTACAATCTCTTCGCCAATGTGTCATCTCTAAGGTTTTCTCTCTTTTAAGAATAAATAAATAAATAAAAATTCTAATGGAATCTTATATTATGGCTTTCGATTGTTGATTTTAGCATTTTTTTTTTTTTTACTTCATTTACTTGTTGATGATGGACTTTGATCAAGTAGTGTTTGTGATTAATTCGGCCTTAAGTTCCTGAAAATATATTACTGATTTGGTTTACTTAGAATTAACAATTTCATTTTATTTTATACTCCGTATATTGGAGTTGTGATCAACTTTAGAAGTATGAACAACATATTTTTATTTTTGGTAATTTTGGATGCAATTTAAGTATTTGGAGAAAGGAATTACTTGTTTTATTTGGAAATAATTAATTGATCTTTAGGGAAAACTGGCATGTTATTCTTCTGATTCAGATTTTAGGTAGAACATATTGTGGCTTTTGAGTTATATATATATGTGAAAATCTGGATTCATTACTATAAATTTAAGGAGAAATTGGTCTCAATAGCACCAACTTTGGCTTGGGTGCAGTCAGCAACACCAACTTTAGCGGTACATCTAGTAGCCCAAATTTTGATGTTGGGTGTAAAGAGTAATATAAATAAATGAAGTATAAGTTAGGAGATTCTTCATGAAAATGATGATAAACTTATTGTCATAACCTTTATTATAAATATACAAGCAAACAAGTTCATAAATGACATTGCAAAGCTAAATTTAAGCATAAATATAATCCAAAATTACATACTTATGTCACTCCTCACACCCAACATCAAAGTTCATGCTGCTAGGTGCACCCATTAAAGTTCATGCTGCTAGGTGCACCCATGAACTCAGTTCATGTTGTTAGGTGCACCCGGTTCGAAGTTGGTGTTTTGTGACCAATATTCCTAAAATTAAATGTCAATTATTGTGGTTTTATTCTATGACTTTGATGATGATGATTGCTACAGAAAATTTATAAACTAATGTAGTTTTCTATAGGCTGATACAAGAGGATGCTTTAGATTTTTAGAGTGGGTGTTTGGCTGTTTGTTGCATCCCTCCTTTTAATCCTTTAGAAATCAGTGTCTTTGTTCACTCCACCTGATTCAAACTGTGGAGTTGAGAGCTAACTGTTGCATATAATTCTCATAATGTTATTCAATGTTTGGTTTTAATAGAAAGTGAAGAAATTCTCTCTAGCTGATGAGATGCAACCAGCAGAAGATCCTGATAGCAAGAAGCAAACCTAACTTGGATCATACGAGTGTCGTAGAATGAGGAGATTATGTTGTAACGAGGCTATAGCAAACGGCATGTGTATGACAGTATATGAGTATTAGAAGAAGTTTGTAGATATTATTGGTATAAATTATATGGAATTGATGTCAAATTTTCATTTTAGAGTGGCCTTGTCTTTCAAGTTGACGAACTATAAGCCATTGCTAACTGGTGAAACTGTACACCATTGTGTCATTTCAACTGCAGTTTCCACTTCATTTTTCTGGGGCTTGTATATGTAAATTCAAGCCGATGAAAGTGTATTAGTTTGTAATTTTGCCTTTTATTGTGGATCAAATTTTCACAATGAATGTTAATAATGATGATGCCACTTTAGCAGCTAACTGAATTAGACCCTATTTTTTTAGGGATTAATGCCTGAAATTTCAACTCAGCTTAGTGTAGCTCCTGATGAGTTTAAGAGTTAGTTTAATTTAGTTCAGTTCAATTCATAGTCATTCAGTCCAAAAAAAAGAGCTATGTGAACTATAAATCTGAAAGTGTCAAAGTTCAGAATTTGTTATCATTTTCATCAATACTTTTGGATACTTTGCAATGCGTCGTTGCATGAGAGGAAAAGCCAGCTGGGTAAAATTAAATAAGAGTTTCAACTCACAAAATGTGTTCAATATTTAGAATAGAGGGCTTACTTCTACTTATCTATATCTTGGTCTATCAACTTTCTTATTTTCCAATCCTATTGTTACACTATGTTTTACCTTATGTTTGCTGGCCCTATTATGAAGTTAACATACATGAAAATTAACTTATCTACTCCCTCCGTAACATAAAAGATTTCAACAATTGCTTTTTCACGCATTTTGAGGAAGTGATTTGAGGGTCTAAACGATGAAATTAATCAAAATGGTTTTAATACAAGTAAAAATGTGATCATAAGTTACTAATATCAAAATTATTTTGATTAATATACATCCTCAAATCGCTTCCTCAAAATGCGTAAAAAAACAATTGTTGAAATCTTTATGTTACGGAGGGAGTATATCTGAATTATTGCAGCTTTATACACTGGTAGACTGATGAGTATGCAATTGCATTTTTGAAAAGTACGGAGTAGAAAGAAATAAATTGTTAAAATAGAAATGGGGCAAAATTAGAGATATCCAATTAACTGAATAAGGAAATTAGTGCAAAAAGGGGGCGGAGAGAGTATAGTTATATACAGGGAAACAAGTGACTAAGAAAATAAAGACATTGTTCCCGTCAAAAAAATAAAGACATTGTTTCTAAGCATCAACCAATTTGTGAGATCCTAAGAATGTATTTGATGGAATGAAATAATTCATGTTTTTTTTTTTAGCAAAGCATGAAACAATTCGTTGTCTACTTTCCCACAAGGGCCAGTATTGAAGAACTGTTTTAGTTTTGATTGCATCATCACATTTATAAGTTACATACTTACATCATTTTCAAGCTACAAGTAACTTTAATGGCAATTTACAAAACTTGTACCTATAAATTTAATGCAATAATGAAAAAAAATGCAAAAAAAAACCCCAAAACCTTGCAACTTTGTAGAGCAAGAAAGGTCGGCAAGCTCCAAGCTTATTTCCTTCACAATGATTGAGCTTGTAGCTTGCAATTTTTCATATTTGTAAGCCAATTCTTAGCGGCAATCATTGTGAATGCTCTTATGAATTCAATATATATTGTGCCAAGATAATTTAAGATAACACTATGCCCATTCCTTTTTGTTAATTATCTTTGACTTTTTTCTCTTCACAATTGTTTTTTAAACATAACTAATGAAAAGGAATAGAGGGTTTTTCTCCCCTTAGCTCTACTAGTCGAGAAATGAAATTTTCCTATTTACCAGGCTGATAAAGTTTTGCTGTCTGAAAGAAATAGGGCAAAAGAAGCCACTCTAACACTAACATAACTGGATTAATTTTTTAAAAAAACCAAATTGAATAGCAGCTATAACAAGATTACAAAATAATTACAAATTACCAAGGAATGACTGCATTTAAAAGGATAATGCAAAGGCATATTCTGCTTCCTATGTGATTAAAGGCAAAGACGTATACTATCAAACCCTCTCGAGATTAATCAGCTTATTCTTCTGCAGAACTCTTACTCGGGCAACACCATCAATTTCCAGAATAATCAGCAACTCAGAGAGCATAAACCAAATAATAAGTGAACTAGTCACTTTCTTAACGGGCGTATTCTTCAGGGGAAATAAAATCAGGAATTCACCCTTTGATAGCAACTTCTTTCTGATTCTCATGCTCTGGTTTCGCAGTCACAGGTAAATCCAAAAGCATATTCGGAGGAGCAAAATACATGTGCAAAGACATCATGCATATAATGATGCCCAAGAAAAGCTGCATGAATGCAAGGGCGAAACAGATAGTCACTCACTTCTTCGACATGAAATGGACCAGCTAAAAAGCTTCTAATGTAGTAAATCATAGCTAAAGGAAAAAAGAGGGGGGGGGGGGTCAAATGAGTAACAAGGAGAGGGGGAAGACAGCCAAATATTAGACGAAGGTTCAAAGCCTTGATCCTGCCAATGGGGTTGGCTACATGAATCTTATTTCATGTGATCATCAATCAAGATCCTCCTCCTCCATTCAACTACATAAAGTACTTGTTTTAAGAAGTGGGGAGAGAGTTGGCAATGTAGCATCAAGCTAATACATGAATTTTAAAGCCACTATGAAATTGGAAAAATGAAAATTTCCACTAAGTGTGATATTAACAGATGCTTAGTTCAGCAAGAAAGATAACTTTGAAGAAAATTTCACTTTTCGCTTCCTATGGCTGTTCATGGGATCCATTTCATTCACCACAAGGAATGCAAATAGGACACCATGGTTTTTTGCCCAAAATTTTAACATTAGGCTTAGAAATTCACTCTCATATCCATGTTCCAAGAAAAGTGTGCCAGGATTGCCAGGGAAACAAACCCCTCTCTGACACAGATTTTTCAGAGCAGAATCAGCAGACGCGGAGAGTATAGTGGTCAAAATGGAGCACTTATTTTTGGACGGAGAGAGAAAAAACATAGAAAGAAATCAATCTAAAAAGGTATCATGTATGTGCAGAGACAAACCTGTAATGTTGGCTTGAAATCAAAAAGGTAAACAGACAAGATCATTGTCAGCAGCATTGCCATTGAAGTGGAATAAACCTGAAAATTAATTCATCCTCATGAAACAGAAGATTTCTATGTGCTATATTAAGAAATTACCTTCAAGCAACCTATTAGTGCATATTTCATTTACATGTACTTCTTAAGATAAAGTAGAAACGTATAGCCTATTTTACACACAACTTTGGTTAAAAAAAGTTGTCCTATGATGGTGTGTAATTACCTTCACAATGTTATCTGCATACTTCATTATCCATGAAACAAGCAACCCTGAAGACCCTAAATTAAGAACCACCATCCAGGTTGCCATACTATATCCATCAAAAAGGCGTTGCCACCATGGTCCCTTTTCAAGCTCACTAGTGAAATCATCCAAAACTAGGCGTGCCATGTTGAAAATTGCACCAAATCTGGGGAAGTAAAAAAAGAACAAGTTACTGCCTGAGATCTGTGCAAGTTCAAATGAGAATTAGAACAAGGATTATATATATATATATATATGGCAAATATTAAAGATAAATGTCACATGCAAAAAATTGTTAAGCCAAATTTGTTAGCAGGTAGAGAGAGAGAGAGTTTAAAATGTGCTACAAAGAGAATAAAAAAGAAGTTGATTTGATGGGGAGAGATAAAATTCAAATGAAAGGGCGAAGATTCTTTCAGGACATAATGAAAATATGAAAAATGTTATTGCTGGTAGGAAGTTTCTCCTTTCCAAATATTGACATTCATTCAATATATTACTCCACCCGTGCCTAAATAAATGCTTCACTTTCTTTTTAGTCCGTCCCAAAATAAATGCTCCTTACTGCTTTTGGTTATATAGCCCACTTATAAAACCTTTAATACCCACTACAAGAAAAAAAATATATATACAACCTTAAAAATGAACCTAAACCCTAATGGATCGTTTAAAAAGGGACAGAGGTAGTACCTTTCCTTTCATCTCTTTTTTTTTTTTTTTTTCTTTTTTACTGAAAAAATAAAATAACAAAGCTGAGAGAAAGTTATCAGAACTTCAGAAATTAAAGATGAAACAGAAGATCTCTAAAGGTCCAAACTATGACTTGAATTATGCTGCACAAAGCCACAAATTATAAATCTAAAGTAAGCCCATTGTAAT
The DNA here is from genome assembly GCA_951394345.1 of Salicornia ramosissima. NCBI lineage: Eukaryota > Viridiplantae > Streptophyta > Magnoliopsida > Caryophyllales > Amaranthaceae > Salicornia > Salicornia ramosissima. The sequence goes on along the minus strand of OX596238.1, from coordinate 8,162,975 downwards.
TTCACTTCCATACCTTTTTTCCAATCTCCAACCTAGGAAAGCACAATACACCTTGCTTCTACAATTTTACATATTCCCAAGCAATTTTTTTATATATATAAATAGTGCACTTGGACATGACACTCTGGCAGGGCTGACTTATCCCAGGTTAACAGCCCAAGCTCATCAACAACCCCTCTATAAACCTCATGAACACACTCTCTTTTGGCCCTGGTGAAGATCAAGCTCTACACCAGTGTGATACCGCCTAAACCACCAAAGGTTCTCCAAAAAAAACTAATCTGATGGAAAAAAATACAGAAATATTACTTATACTTCTTCCGTCCCTAAATGTTTGCTACATATTCCTTTTTTGGATGTCCCTAAAAATTTGCTACATTTTTTTTAAGGTGAATGCTCCCACACATACTCTCTATACTTTTTACTCCTACCCCACATACTACCTAACTATCTAATACAATTGTTAAAAAAGTGAAATCCCCTTATGTAGCAAACATAAGGGGACAGAGGAAGTAAGTTATAACTTCATATATAGTATGCAGACTATGCACTGAAATAAATCTAGGGAAAAATACTAAGAAACTGCCTGAGCATATACTGGAGAATTGGAGAAACCTCATTATTGTACATAAAGCAGCAGTAATTACAGATGAAAAAATACTGTTTTTGATATGTCACTAGCAACAATAACTCAAGCATAATCTTAAAGCAAGAAAGCAGACAGACTTGAAATGGTTCAATATCAAGTTAATGCCATTATTCTGTAAAACAAATCAGTCCAATCGCCAATGACTGCCACCCCTTTGGTTGGTGTATAGGTGATTTTGGACAGGAAAGGCTTATGCTTATGTACATGGGAATGATTGTCCACCACAAAAATTATAATTTTCTCTATACATTTCTATTACTGTCAACTACTAGTTTAAAGGTAGTATTGAGGGAGAGCGAAAATTTGTTGCAAAAAAAACAAATGTTTGGTGACAAGACTCGCTATCATGTTAATGCGCATGTACTTTCCTCAGAAATTACATGGGATTTCGTTACTACTAACATTGCCAAACAACCATGCATGATAATTGATGAAAGTTCTTTAAATGCAAGTCTAAGCATGCAACTTTAAATAGAGATACCTACGTATAAAGTTGTAAATTCTGCCAGTATAGGCTGTCATTGTTTTTCTTCATGAGGAACTCAGTATATACACCAGCTAATGCTGATAGACAAGCTGACAAGATCCCCAACATATACCCCTGGATTGGTGCTGAGAGAAGTGAGTCACACGATGCCTCTCCACAGCCTTTCACCTACAGTTAGGAGGAAAAAATTAATAATTTATCCTTAAGACTAAATGTTAAAGTGCCCACAAAAGTTCATGTCAGCAAAGTCAGTTCTACACTTCTACCTTCTTTCCTTTGCAGTTTATAAAAACAACAATATCAAAGCTTTAGTCCCTGAAGGCTGAAGGTCCCTAAAGCCTGAAGATCGGGATGACTTCATGAACTCAAAATGTCGCTTAAGAAAGATCCTGTCCCTCCATTCACCTCTATCGAGCGCTAAATGCTCCTCCAAATACATTTTCTCCATGCATTTCTAAATCTTTCCTTAGCTTTTTACTATTTGTTTATACTGGGGGGTAATGGGAGTTCAAAAAAAAAAAAAAAAAGCAAGTCGATTCAAAAATTAGTGAAGATTAAAAGCAAGGACTACTCCCCTCGTGAGTTGTGATTTATACAATTGTTCTCAGGCTCAACTGTCATAAATCCGGAAATAAGTAAATAACGAAAATTAGAGGACAATTCGAGAATATGAAGCGCAATACTTGTAGTTTTACATCAATAAACACCGTCTCTTATATATCATACAATGTAATCAACAATACGACTCTTCAAAAATAATCTTAAAATTGCAAGTGAAATATAGACGCATACAAGTTTCAGAGGATCACCTGGCTTGTGGTTGTCCCAACAGCCAAAAGAATGACTGCCAACCATTGCAAGTTCGACAACTTTTTCTTTAAAAATAGCCTGTGTAAATATATCCATAAATTTGTTACAAATTCATTAAAGATCCAAATGGTTGCTAACTATTAAACAAAATAATAACATGAAACAAAGTGTAACTTCTATTTTCAAAGTGATACGGAATGTGAACCAAGTAGTCCAGGAAAGGATAGAAGCACCTGAACAGTATCCCAGTGGTAACAATCTTGAGATTTCCCATGATCTGGTATGTAGATGTATCCACATAAGTGAGAGTGGCAAACTGAACATTGTTGTGAATCAAATATATAACTGATGGGATTGGAAATAATCGCACGGTTTTCCAATCAGTTGTCATCCTTACAGAAGGTGAAGTTCGCATTTCCCTCCAAAGAAGTATACTGGATATCACCAACTAAATTTACCAACACAATGAAAGTACAGCAGTAAGTAGGAAGCAAAATTGAGTCCTAAAGTCAATAATCATGCTTGAATTTAACCTCTCCAATCTCAAAAAAGGAGAAGAGCACGAACCTTAAACACCTCTGCGAGAAACGGAACTGTAGCATAATCATACTTGTAAGCACCATCACTTTGAGATAAAGTAGTTAAAATGCCCTGCCACACACAAAGTAGAGGCTTAAGAGTTAAGATAATAAACAGATACATTGCTTATTTACAAATTTTGAATGATAAATTCATGATCTAATAGTGATAAAACATACAAGTGCCAGATGGTTGATTTGACAATCATTTTGGTACAAAAGATAAGAACAAATTTAGCCCCAAGTCTTAAGACATAGATTTTGCTGACATGACATATGGGCGGCCCACCTAGTCTTAAGATCAGACAAAACAATTTGTAGCATTAAAATGATCAAATTCTTGACAAAGATATAGACCCAAAATAAGACTCAAAATATAGACCCAAAATAAGACTCAATTTATAACCTTGTGAGTAAATAAAATAATGTGGTCTATTAATAGTGGAATCTTAAATGCGTGAGTGGTAAAGAGATAAATTTAATTCAGTCTTGAAGTCTTCAAATATTATATGTTGAATTGTATATGAAAGAGGTCTTACAAAAAGATAGGGAGAAACTTATATCGTAACCAAATACTCCAAAGAAAGAATTTCACCAACAATTGGCAAAGTAGGTTGGTGCGAGAGTTCCCACCCCTCTCCATGATGTGTGGGATTACCGGTCATTACAGGTTTCTTTGTGGCCAACTCTAAGGGACTGAATATTGAAAAATCTTTTGGGGGTCCACACTATGTCAGTGTTTAGCACTTAGCAGTGACCAGAGAGGTCACTTGATAAGTTGCGGAAACAAAGTGAACAATCAAAAGACATGGGTTTCTCTCAAATCCAATAAGAGAAGGGGTGGAATTAAAATTTTAGTCCAAATAACATACTTTTGACTGCAGGGAACGAACCAAAGAATTTTAAGTCATTAGTATAGCTCAAGTATAAATATCTCTATTGGTGAGTTAATTGATTCTAACCACCACTAGTTTAAACCAGGATAATTGGAAGCTGTCGAGCCAAGAGCAAATCCAAAGCAAAAATCTTCTGATTTATAGAGACCAACAAAACCAAGAACATGAATCAACACTCATTAGTGCTACATAAAAGATAGAGTAATTAGGTTCCACTTCTACATCTTGTTTCCCTCAACAAAATCCCTGTAAGAATAACAAAGTATAATTGCACTTCGTAGAGGTGAGCAAAAATGAAATAAAAATTAAAAACTAAAGCATTATTACAACAAATTTACACATCCTTGCTTCATTTTGTGTAGCCCTTAGGTGCTAGTGCTACCATCATGTTGGCTCTCAAGGCTTCAAAACCTAGTGATGGCGCATATGAACTGGTGAAACTGTGAAAGAGTCACTATAAACATGCTATGTGGACAAAAACAGGTTGTGTCTACAAATGTTTCTTCAGTCCACATGTTGCTCTCTAAATAAGGTTGAGTTCACTGTTGGAAGGGGTGACCTGTTTAAACAATAGCCTTCTAAGCAGGCTTCATTGTGGGCTTTTTTTATTTTTTAAAAAATGGCATAGAAAGATAGAAGGAAATGGAAGGGGAGGGAAGATGGAGGAAGAAAATGGGAAAGGAAGGAACTCAAGGAAGGTGGAAAGATGACATTCATTTTCCCTCCAAATCTCTCCAAGAGGATAATCCCTCCCCTTCCCCAAACCCCTTAACCAAATAAAGGAACTTATTTCAATCTCTTTCTCTTCTCTCCCTCTCCAAATCCTACTATCTAAAGTCTAAATAATAGGTAAGAGTGTTAAAAATTTTGGATATGGTGGCATCTATAGGTCACTAAGGATAAGAGCCAAGAAACCCTTGTTCTCTTTTTGTCCTGGTGGTTCCATTTGTTTTTAAGAAATTTTTTTAACCATCACTTGCAGTCTTCAATCAAGGCCTTCAGTTTCATGCCTAATGTTATACTCATACATGTTTATGCTTTCCGTCAAAAGGCTCACCATAATAATCAATGTGGTGTTTGGGTGGAAGAATTTTGATTACAATAAACTATGTAACATGTAAAAGATATAGGTCATGTCTAGCTTCAAATAGTCTCAACATTGACCATAGCAACTAAATTCTAATTTAAGAAGCCTATAAGTGCCAGTCCAACATTTTAAAAATAAAATCAGTTTTTTTACATTCATCTAAAAATAGCACAAGTGACTATGATTTCATGGCGAGGACATAGCTTAGAGGAGATTCCACAAGCACGAATGACCAGATTCGGCTCCAGTTACTACGGCTCAAGTAATCTAGCAAGCCTTACAAATTCCATACAACCAGTTTTCAGATATCACTTCTCTGCTTTAGGTAAATCTGTATACACATCAATCTCTTTGATATGCACTAGGATTGAAATAGAACTAGGAAAATCAATACCAAGAAGATTTAAGGAATCATATGAATTAGCAAAAACAAAAGGATAATGTAATACTCCCATAATTTTGTTTCCCCAGAGAACTACATTCTGCTACACAACCACCAATTTATCCATTTTGTTAAATTTCAAAACTATAAATGCATGCCATAATAATAAAAATAAAAACCCAACATATTAATTCACACGAGCATTTATATATAAATTCTAACCCATAAATTTAAACAATAGCAACAATTGATGAACATCGAATCGAAAACCCAGTAAAATTAGAAAATACAAAGAGAGCAATCAAAAAGACAGAAAAGAGAATTGAGCAAACCTGAGAACTAGTGAGAATGGTGAGAAGAGCAGCAACGAAGTACCACTGCATTGAAATCTTCCTTCCTTTTTTGACAATTTCTCTCTAAATCTTCCTAATTACTTTGAAAAGCTACTGAAATTGGGGAAAACAAGACGAAGATTCGTGGATCTTTATTGGAGTGGAAAAAATCATAGTTTAGCAGGGAGGAAATCAAGTTCAGAAAATCTGGAGAATTGAACAATCGAAGTGTTAAGATTGATGGGGTTTGAAGGGGGAGTATGGCGTACTGCAATTAAACCACAAATTTTGGGAATCGCAAAGTAAAAGAGTGAAGCAGCTGACCAGCTGTGATGGTACTGAACTTCTGACGTATGAAAAACGAGAGATCTATGCTCTCTCAATTCTCATAATATGAAAATAACTTTGGAGTAGCACTTCGATTTTAGTAAACATTTTTAATGTCATTTTTGTAATTTTGTTGAAAATCGTCAAATGAGGCCTCTAAAGGTCTCAAAATGCAAAAAAGTATTAAGGTTATATTTTGTTCAAGTTAGTTACAAAATGTGTACAGGTTTTACAATATGTCAATATGTCCAGGTGTATTCAGATTTGTTCAGATTTGTCCATATATGTCCAGATTTGTCCACGTTTGTCCAGGTTTAACAACTTTTCATCAGGTTTACAAATTGTGTCCAGGTTTCAAATATGTCCAATTCTCAGTTCTGTATCCAGATTTATAAATGTGTGTAGGTCTACCAATACATGTCCAGGTTTTGGCTTAAATGTACTTATCATATATTGATAATTCATATTTCACTTTTGTTTTGGCTTGGCCCTACTTATCATTATGATAAGTAGATAGGTGATGATAAATGAAGAGGACTATGTGTTGCATTAAGGAGGATAAGGTGTCATCCACCTAGCTTAGGGTTTATTTTCTTTGTCGCTTTGATTTTGGAGAATTACAATTTAATTATTTGGTTACTTTGTATTCATAAAGTATTTGAGATTCCGTTGCAAAGTTAGAGTTAAAATATTTTAGTATAACCTTACGTTATCACGTGGCGGTAATACGCCAAATCTATCCCTACAATAATTATACTAGGGTTTCCATAGGGGGAGATTTGGGTTACACTGATTTTATTATCTTTTATCAAAACTTTCCTTTAAAAATTAATGATTAAAGTATAATGACAATCACCGCGGGTTAAAGTTTTTCTGAAATTGTTTAAAGTTACCCCAAAGTTTGCTCAAGCTACTTTAAATTTTACCATTTTATATTAAATTTAATATACCACCTTACACAAAATTTTTGTTGATTTCCTTGACTTCTCTAACACAATCTTTTCTTTTTATTCATATCCATATATTACAATATAATAATTTGAAGAAAATAAATTAATAATCTTTTGTTTCTTACGTATCATTGATCTTGATTTCTTAAAGGCAAATTTGACAAAAAAAAGCCAAACTTTGGCCGGTCTTCCAGTTAAACTTTGAAATTCCAAAGATAAGATAACCTTTGCATCATGTCAGTCAAATTTAGGTCAGTAAATTTTGTTTACCCATACCAATAAACCGTGAAATCCCGAAAAAAAAGATCCATAAAGGATAAGGAAGACATGTGGCGGTAGAGGTCGATTTCGGTGGGTCGAGGTGGCGGTAAATAAAATTCTCTAACCTAAATTTGTCTGACATGGTGCAAAGTAGAGCTGGAAAAATCTGACCCAACCCGATAACCCAACCCGAATCCAACCCAATAATAACGGGTTGGGTTAAGTTTTTGAACCCGTTTAGCTAAATGGGTTGACCCAACCCAACCCGTTTAGTTTAATGGGTTGTGTCGGGTTGAAATTCTCAACCCGATTTTAACCCGCTTAACCCAAAGTTGTAATAAAATTAGTTTCAAGTTAAATTGACTTACTAATCTAATATATCACATTCATATTTTTATTTTTTATTATGTTATACATTCTTTACGAGTTATGTAGGTGGTTGTAATGTCTTAAAATCTATTGTATTTATCTTGAACATTAGAACTTAAAATGTTGTTAGTTATTAATTAATACTGTATGTGTAAATTATAAACAATATGACTTGTAGTATATAACAATATGAACAATATGACATGTAGTGGTATAACTTATTTGATGCTAATGAAAAAGTGATAACATTATTAAACGGGTTATTGGGTCAACCCGTTTATTTATAAGGTTGGGTTAGGTTGAGGATCTCAACCCGTTTAACTAAATGAGTTGGGTTTGGGTTGGGGATTTCAACCCGTTCATATTAATGGGTCAACCTGAACCCAACCCAGATTGACTCATTTACAGCTCTAGTGCAAAGATTGACTTAACTATAGAATTTCAAAAGCTTGGCTTATTTATGGAAGACTGACCAAAGTTTGGTTAATTTTTGTCAAATTTGCCTTTCTTAAATTATATTAAGCATAACTATTATTGAATCGAATTTCAATCAAAATAATTCTAGGTTTGTGCACTAAAATCTACAATATTATCCAATACATTAAGTTAGATGTCTGAAATTTAGATAATGACATGTTTACATAGAAACAAATCAGATAGTAAAAACTACGTATACCTAACCCAGATAACCATATTAGTCATGCTTACTAGGTTTTAGTGCATAAACAAAAATTATCATTAATATTTTAAAAATTTACGATCATCTTTTTGTAAGAATTGTATACTATATTGTGTTCAAAAAAAATTATCATTGCACGACTATTCATTTTAGATTATAACTATGAATACCAATATTCTTAGAAGTTTATATGTGATTGAAAATTTGAGTTAGCAAGTTATAAACTACCCACTTATAAAATGGGGACAAGCTATGTTTTTAATGGGAGATTGGTAAAGATGAAGATTAAAAAGTTGTATCCTTTAAAAAAAGATTAATTAAAAAGATATATATTTACTTTATAATAATTATATGTCTGGGCAGGTAGGGATAAGATTTTTTTTTTAATTTTCACTTTTTACAAAAATATATAATTATGGGTGTTATTTAAAACAATTTATATTATATAATCACCGGTATGAACAAACTTCTGTTGACTTTGTTCATTTAAAAAACTAATATTTTGTTCATATTATTGATAATATATTATTCCCTCGGTTCTTATTTGTTTGCCCTATTTCCCGAAATAGAAGTCATAAATGTTTGTCCTGTTTAATATCTTTCTATTTTTGCAAAGATTTTTGGACGACATTGCCCTTATAACTAATTTTAAATTACAGCTTTAACCCATTTTTTTCCTTGGAATTATGCGTGTATGTGGTGATGTACTGTATCGGTGTATCCCATTAAATGTTTCTTGAGTCATGCAAATATGCAATTATCCTATCCTTGTCAAAGTGTAAAGCTTCAATATGATTGGTTGAATTTGAGTAGAAATTTTTTTAGGGATACTTACAATAGGCTTTTAATTGTGGACTACCCCAAATTAACATTATTAGCATTTTTTTTCCTCATTTTTATATTTAGTTTTACAATGCAGAATCTTAATCCTTATTATTTTATTAATGACTATTCTCTAAAGATTCTTTTTTCTTAATTCTCTCCCAGATTCCATTCAAGACAATTAAATGGGGTGAGGGGTGGCTTAACTACTACGTACCTAAATAACCCAAATTTGCCATATAAACCAGTTCAAACTTCAAACATACAACTAATACTTCATAATCCGTTTTTTTTCCCCCCTGAAGAGCAAGAGCTCCTATTCTTGATCTCTCTCTTTTTTCCCATCAAATGAACAGCCAAAATTTCAAGCAAAGGGTGAGGGGAATATGAAGATGCCTCTATATGCTCTATAAAAATGATCAACAACCTTAGGACTTGCAAAGGAAAGTGTAAATTAATTCCTGCAAATAAAGTGCATGCTATATCCCAAGATGTGGTTTATTGCCTACATAAGCATTCTAATTCAAACGATATTATCACACTAAGTGATTTTAAACAACCGCGAGATCATGCCAACCCCACTGTTCTTCGGGGCTTGAAAAGGAATAGCATTCTCAGCAAAAGTTGAGCTCCGCTTATCCTTGGATATGCCAGTTTCTTCCTTGGCATCCTCGGGAGCTAGAAATGGTGGTGGTTTCCACTATTTCTTTTGTTTCAGTCATCTCTGCAAGGAATAATGACTAAATTCAGCATGGTAGAAACGACAGTTTTCCTCATATGGACAAACAAACAGGTGAATAAAAATCCATCTTACCTCCAACAGGGATCACAGGAGGAGCTGTTGCTGCTTGCACTTTTAGCATCCATTGAAATCACCCCTGCTGAGCCATTTTCCCCCATAAACCTGAATGTATCATTGGAGATGAAAAACCCTTTTTCTTGAGGAGCTAAACAGAATGACTCAGTGAAGTTCCTTCGAAAATTGTCCTTTCCAGTCAAACACCCCGTCACAAGGATGACCACCCCATTACCGTAAGAGTGTGCATCATTGTTAGTATCTCGGATTTATAGTCTTTGCAATTTAAAGAGAGCATAAGATCCTTGATTCCCTGCAATATGATACAACATGACAGCTTAGTGCCCAACTATCACTAGGAAGGATACATCCTAACAAGTAACCTCCGCAACCCTAAACACCCCCAGGAAAGAAGATACAAATGGCTCACATAGCCGAGGCAAAGATAGATACTATTAACTTTGCACCAATAAAAAAAAAAAAAAAAGCCTCAAGGAAAACAGAGAAAAAAAGACCTGCTGATGCACCAAAATGCAACAATAGATATTGATGTTTACCATTAAAAGAAAACTCTATATAACATAACTAGAAATCAGCCATAGATCTCATCTGCTTGCACAATGAAAAATTCAAGCAATAGAAGAGATGGGGTAACTTACTTTCTCTGCAGTCACAGTCACCATAGTACCATCAGGACCTGGTCGATTCATTGTACTTGAATCCTTATAAAATCCATGTATGCGCTCAGGAAACTTGTGCAAAATGTAGTAATAATGGCGGACAAAAGCACGCCCCAGTGTTTCTGGATTAACTTCCACAGAAGCACCACCCGTGGCCATCTCTGCAATATTCGTGATGCAAACAAGTATAAATATCTATTCAACCTATACAAAATGAGAGACACAAGCTATAGATAGCAAGCAAAATAAAACTAAACCAATAATAGTCGAGCGTCTCGAGCAAATTAGTGCTGCAAGATATTGACATAAATCATATAACCTAGGTTGCACAGAGTCGGATTCGGGGTCAAAAACAGGTATAAGAACGGGGACGAAAACGGCAAAATAAAAAATTACAGAAATGAGGACTGGCTGGTGGTGGACGGCGAGTCGACGACCGGTGGCTAGCAGAGAAGAAGTTTGTTGGGTGGTGGTGGAAGAGGGGAAAATAGCGTACCTTTTCTCCTCTCCACACCCTAATTTTTCCCGCTATTTTTCTTTTGTTTGATTTTCAATTTTCAGTCACAAACTCCCGTCTTTCCTTCTTTTAATTATTACTATATAATTTTATTTCTTTATTTTTTAAAAAGAAGTTTGAACCTTAGGGATGGCAGCTTTTGCACATTTTCCGTCCCCGAAACATCCCCGCTGTAGTTGTTAGCCGTCCCTATCTGGCCCAGCCAAAATGCGCCGGTTCTACTTCATGCCACCCCCTCTGATCCACTTGGGAGAAAACGCTTCATCTCTTCCATTAACCCTAATCAGATACTCCCTCTCCCTGCTCCATTTTAAAAAAAAAGCCTCATCTCAAATCCCCCCTCAGCTCCACTTGAAGTATTGCCCATTGTTTTTGCCCCACGATCAACTGCATCGCCTCATCATCTGGTCGTCTCTTCATCCTCACCCTGTTTCTTGAGACCAAGAAATCAGGTCAAGGAGTGACATATCGAGTCTGGTAAGATTTTTACTTTTCTTTCTGATTTCTTTTTTTTGTGGCGGTTTTTCTAAGGTTATATTGGTTTATCGGTATTTTTTGGCTTCATTCATTCTTTTGAGATTTTTCATTTTTTAGGCACAATATATCTCTGGTGATGAAGCTGGATGATTAATAATGTAAGGGTCTTAGGCAAAGATTTGCGACATTGAAGAACGTGTGTGCCACCACCACCAACACCAGAATCCGCCCTTGAACCAACCAACATGAGTGTCGACTTTTTGACAGGTTGAGGTAATTTTTCCGATTTTCATTCCTGCATTTTAAGGTTCACTTTGTTGTTCTTCTGTTCAAAACAATTAATTTTTTTTTCTGAATCTTTTCCAAAAAGAAAAAAAAGAAAATGGGTATGTGTTGAAGTTTAGTTTCAAATCTCTTTATTGACAATTTTAAATTTGATCAGTGTTTCTGTTCTATACTTCTATAATATAATATTATTGCTGAATTTGAAAGATTTTATAGCTATTGTTTTAGTCAGTCAATTAGTTAGGGATTCCTTTGAATTTGGATGCTTAAAAAACTGATCAATTCATAATGAAAGAGATTTTTAGACTTTTCACCATACGTTGATCTAAAGGGATTTTATGTCTTTGTAATAATGTTGAATCTTTACTTCATAACAGGAAATAAACCGGATTGCGGGGATTGAGAAGTCATGTAATTTTGTTAAAGGTTATGCGGATTTTTTTTATTTTCTTTGAGATGCTCGACTTTTGAGGTTTTTCACTTTTCAGTGTTTCGATTTTGTTACAATTTTATAGGTTATAATTTGCACTTTTGATTATTTTTTGATGGCTCTCAATTGTGAAGAAGGGGTTTGCGACCTCTGGCTCTTTGTCAAATGTGCTTCATAGCAACCGATTCTCGCTCAACACTGTTGCACGTCCAATCCCAAATAATTGGGGCAAAAATCAATATTTTTTTTTCATTTTTGATTTTATGATATTTGGAAGGATACTTATTTTTTCATCTCTTTTCTAAAGTTCTTGAATTTTATTTTTTTGATAATTGCCTTTTTTTTTGTTTATCTATATATGGCTATTTGAATTGTTGTTATGGATTTTTAGGTCTCTCTCGATCTACGTTTTAGGGGTTTCATTTGGTGTATGATCTGTAGCGTTTTTAGTTTTTGGCGAATATGTTTTGAGATGTTGTTTGTTGCGCGTTAGTCTTGAATTTCCTATGTTTTAGTTAGAAGTTCGTCTTCTTAATGTATGTTCTTCCACTTTTGATTTTTTTAATAACTGATAAAAAACTGTTTTTAGAGTTTTTCATTTTTGGTGGGGAGTATTGGTGAAATTGAGGTCTTAACAATTCTTTCATGCACCATTTGTTGTTGTTTAAGGATTACATTTGGGATGGCAAATTGTTGTTTGTGTTAGGAATTGGAAGTTTGCTGATGTGACTATCAAAGAGCTTAGTGTAAATACTTTGTTGGAGTATTACTTCATATTACAATATGATAAAATATGACTGTCTACACTCTACAATATGAATAATGTAGCTTTCACTTCTTCAGTTCTCTTTCCTTTAAAAAAACCTAGAATGCTTTGTTGCTTCTTCCCTTCAGTGTTACCTATAAATTATAAAACCTTAGGAACCAATTGACAGAGTCTATTAGGGCCAGTGGCGGACCCTGATGTTGAAATTGGGGGGAAGGAATGTAAATGTCCAAGTATTTGGATAATAATTAGGCACTTGGGTACATTTTTTTTTTATTTTATTAAACCACATAAATTTTTCAATACTTAAATTTAACATTTAAAATCCAAAATGTAGAAATTCTTACAATCCACATGATATTCTTAAAATAGGAAAAGTTGATTTTTTTTTTATATTCCCACCTTTTGATAGTAGTGAAAAAAATTTCGCTCTATTGTATTATTATTTTTCCCAACATACCCCTACATTTTTATTCTCATATGCATAAAAATGATAAAAATAGGAAAACTTGATTTTTATTTTTTTTTAATATTCCCACCTTTTGATAGTAGTGAAAAAAAATTCGCTCTATTGTATTATTATTTTTCCCAACATACCCCTACATTTTTATTCTCATATGCATAAAAATGATAAAAATAGGTCATTTTACTTGCAACATGTTGATCACATAAAACATATGCCTTTTCCTCATAAACCATATCTACTTAGTCCAACTATCAGGCTATCAACACATGTATCAAGAAAAAATAAACTGCTAAATCCATCCCCTGGTTTATAATATTCAAAATGACCTTATTCTTTTATCATGCTAATCTTTAAAGAAAAGTAAACTATTTAGGTTAAATACTCCCTTCGTATCGGTTTAATTGAAACAAATGGGCTAGCGCGATTTCCTAGGCATTTTTTCTTAAAGTAATGTTAGAAGGATGTTGGCAGGGTCAAGCAAGAGAGAGAAAAAAGATGTGTAAAGTACTTTTGGTGAAAATGTAAGATTTAAGAAGGTATAATGTTTGTTCAAATTTTTAAGTCAAGGATATTTTTGTCATTTTAGGTCAAAAATTTACATATCAAAAGGAAAAAATTGTAAAATAATAAAAAATAAAAGCAAATTTAATACAAAAGCAAATGACAATTGTTGTACCCATGGGCCATAACAAAAGTGAAGTCATGCATGTAAATTTAATAAAGGAAAAAGAATTGATTGAGGTCAATGGGTTTCGAACCCTGACTTCACGCGAAATAGAAGTCCAAAACTAGCATTGTGCTGCTCCGTTCCTTCTTGTATGTTATTACACGCCAATGCATAAAAAGGCTCAAGGCGCACAAGAGCGATTGGATTTCCTAGAGCCTTAGTGCGCCTCATTGAAGTGAGGCACACCTAAGAAGGCACGGGGAAAATCTGGAAAAAAATCTGGGAAAAAAGCAAAGGTGCGCCTAGCCACAAGTGTCTCGCCTTGGCCAAATTAAGCGCATAGCCCCTATCGCCTTGCGCCTTTTCAAACATTATTACACGCAGATTCTATTTACACCATTTTTTATATATCTTTAGTTTTTTATTTTCAAAATTGGGGGGATCACTGTCCCCCCTTGTTCCAGCGTGGGTCCGCCCCTGATTAGGGCCCTTTTACTTTATAGGCATAAGTTTGTTGCCCCTTTGTTTTAGTATTGGGAGTGCAATAAGGCATCTTTCTTAATATTTCTAATTGACATGTTGGTATGGTAATGAGATTTCATTAGAAATTTCTTTATACTGAACAAGAGCTTGCTGCTGCCACTCCCATGAACGATTGAAGAAACAAATACAACAATGCAATGCACTTGAGATTTGTGCAATCGAACTACTAATAATATTCTATTATAAGAGCTTCATAGTACACTTAGTCCTATGATTTGATCTTTCTAATTATAATGTGAATTTAATTCTTAAATCTATGTAGTTTATTTATTAATTTATTGTTATTATTACTTTTATTAGATTATTGCAAGTGATCCATTGTAATCATCTACAGGAATTTAAACATTTCAAGGGCAAGTCGACTATGGATTGAAAACCTTGTTATGAATTATCAGTTTATTTAGGGTAATATATTAATTCTTGGGTTGAAATGCGGCTACTCTTAACTAAAATTTGGGATAGTTTAGGCTAATGAAGGTTGTGATTTATTGTTGCTTCAATGATAGGTTAATGATATAATAGTGAAAGATTTTACTATTTTGCTTACCAAGAATTGCTCGAATATCTTTTCACAATTATGAAGGGAAAAAAAATTGTAATATCATCTTAAATAATAGGTTAGTTCCTCTTTTTGTTTCTAATTTTTTTGGTGTTGAAGATTGAGGTTTGGGTGCTATTTGTGGAAGAGTTGAGGTAAAATTAAATGTGGGTATTTTTATTGATAATACTAGGACCAAATAATTTATTTTTATTTATTTTTTTTAAAAGAAAAAGAAAGCCGACTACCCTGTCAAAGGAGTAGCCAAGCGTATTTTTGCACAAAATTGAAGGATCAAATATTTTATTGATAAAAAGTTTTATATGTTTAAAGTACAAGTTTTTTAAAATGAGAAACCTACAGAAAGTAGTATGCATTTATAAATAGATAGTATTTATTTGGAAAGTGTTATGTGATGTGTGATATTTGTTTATTTATTTGGAAAACAGCAACATCCAAATTTATAGTGTCAACACTCAACAATCCAACATCTAAATTTAATCATTGCAAGTTATCTTATTCACATCATTCATTGAAAAAGAAAGCTTCTAAGCATAGGATTACAAGGCATGGATTGACTCTTCATGGCATTCATCCTCTTTTAAACTGTAGTCTTTTTGAGTATATTATGAGATTTATTGGATTCGATTGTACATCAGTATTGAATTATGTTGCAAATATCTATTTAGCTCTAAAAATCTCACGTCCTCTTAAATTTATTACATATAATTACTCTCAAGAATGCTGCTCAAACAATTTCCCCATACATCAAAGTGTTGAAAAAAGACGTGTTGGACACGGCGCGCGATGCACGCTGTGGACAATTAATAACCTAAAGTATGGTTATTCAAAACTATGCTATTACTTTTCAAAGAAAAAAAAAAACACATGCTATTATATAAAAGGCCAAGGAAAGTTGAGCTTTTTAGAAATAAATCAAGGAGTAGAGAAATATGCTTACCTTCAACGGGCATCGCAGATGCTGCTGGTGGTGGTGGTGGACTTTTAAGATCAACCTCGGACACATCAATAAACCTGAATGTATCAAGGAGTACAAAGAACCCTCCATCTTGAGGAGCTAGAAAAAATAGCTCGGTGAAGTTCCTCTTCACACAGTTCTTTCCAATCATACACCCCATCACAAAGATGACCACTCCGTTCATATGAGCATGAGCAAAGGTTGTCAATATATCTGCCTTGGAATCCTTGTAGTTCAAAGAAAGGATGAGATCCTTGATTCCCTGGAAAAAAAATTTAGTAATACCTTATTGCCAAATTTGAACAAGGATAAATATGAAGGAACTCTTTCCATGAATATTTTTGGGAAGTTTCCTAATTCCCAAAATGTAGCAACTTTTTTCCCAATTCCCAAATTAACGTCCACGTAGACGGTTCAATGAGTTTTATATTTTTTTCGGTTTTCGTGACAAACCGCTACTACCAGTCGCGGTTTGTCCTAGTTAAAAAAATGCAAGTTTCCTATATAATTTATTGGCTTTCTAACCTTAAAAAAAACACTGCATATAAACCGCTATTGGCAGTAGTGGTTTGTCTTAAGCAGAATAAAAAAAAAATATTACCTATGCTGACGTGGACAGTAATTTGGGAATTGATATAAAAGTGGCCGCATTTTGGGAATTAAGAAAATTTCCAACAATATTCATGGAAAGAGTTCAATATAAAGAGCAATGACCAAGACCCAAAGATATTCATTGACCCTGAGCTAGTTAAACAACTTTAAGAAAGACCTGCTGAAAAGCAGAGCTTAGCATAAGTTTTTGTCCAACACTGCCCAGTTGATAAATCTCAATATCATTAGTTCATTACCCACTGAAGTCATGCATTTGACACTTCTAGGCACTAATTAGGGCAGAGCATAACAAGGGAAGCGATAATATAACACTGAACTGAAAAGAGCAAATTAATCCGTAGCTACGTATACAAGGAAAAAAAAAGAGATTAAGGCCTTGTTGGATTCACCTTATTTCAACACCTTATAACTTATTTCAGACCAAATCAGATCATTTAATTTGATGTTTTTAAATTTAATTTGAATTGATGTTTTTAAACTTAAGTAACTTTAATTATGTAATAAAAAAATATTATTAAAATTACATACTTCCTCCGTTTCAAAATAAATGCAACAGTTTCCATTTCAAGAAGTTTCAAAATAAATGCAACAATTTTAATCTTTCCATTTTTGTAAATCTTTTATTTCTATCTCTCACATCCACTTTCTCTCTCTATCCCTTTTACTCTCACAACAAAAATTTGTCTAGGAGTTCGTGCCTCTTGAATTGTTGCATTTTTTTTGAAACGGAGGAAGTATTAAAAAACAACAAAACAACAAAACAACTAATTAATACAAATAAAATAAGATCTCAAATGATACACTCCCTCCGTAACGTATTAATTGCAACGATTGGACATTTTTACTCTCTACCTTATATCAAATCGTTGCAGATAATGCATTACGAAGGGAATATTTTTTTCCTTATGGATTAACATATATCCATGGTCAAATTTTAGTCAAATAAGAAACTTACTTTCCTGGCATTGACAGTAACCATAAGGCCGTTAGGACCCGGTCGGCGCATTGTGCTAGAATCCTTATAGAATTGATGGACAAACTCGGGAGTATGGTGCATAATTTGTTAAAAATTCCTGACAAAGGCACTACCAACATAGCTAATATCTGTTTCAGCAGCCATCTCTGAAATATATTCAATCTGTGAACAAAAACAAACAAAACTTTAAGCAACTTATGCTTAGATGACATTAAGAATACGAACGAAGCTTATCTCAATGAAATTCCATGATCATAAGACAATAAAATAATAAAAATAAAAAGCAGAGAGAGAGAGAGAGTGGGAGAGAGAGGGAGAAATACAAGAACAAAGGGAATGAAGAATGCGCTTCAAACCAAGTACGCAATCAGTAAATTACAGAACCAACAGTATAAAAAGGATCATACAACCACAACGTTGTTTGCGAGGGATTGTTCAAACGATTCCACAGTTGAATTTGCGTCGAGTATTATTAGGATCTCCGAAACCCTAATCAAATGCAGGAGGGGCGGCCACCCTGGGCCCAGAAGGAAAACCTCGATTTTCATATCAGTGAAGAGCAAATACAAGTCTACAGCAACAAGATTCGACTGGAAATTCTTATTACTCCGTAAACCCAAACCCTAGAAGAAACCTAATTGACAACTAAAGAGAAACTTAACTCGTTGTGTAATTGATTTTCCAGTAAAAACAAAACTTTACCTCAAAAGCTCTGCTTCTACTCCAATGGGGGAAATGCAGCCACGCTTCTTCGCCGAAAGGAGAGGGTGGGAGAAGGAGAGATGGAGTGCTACAGAACGAACACCGAAGGCGTAAAAGAGAGGTGGGCGTCGGCTATGGCGGTGATGAGATGGGAGTCGGTGGTGGCGTGGCTGGGTGAGGACTGAGGAGCCGCAGAAGAGAGAGGAACAGAAATGACAAATACGATGATTTGTTGATATCACCCGGGAAAAAAAAAAAAAAAAAGCTTTTACCGTTTTTCTCTCTCCTACTTTTTCTGCCTTGACCATATTTTTCTCTACTTGATTTATTTTGCACCATAATTTTAAACACCTATCTATAATTAACATGTATAACTATATTTATTTCGTTTAATTTTAATTAACATATTAAAATACATAGTTAATAATTAATTAATTTACTTACATATTTAATGATTTAATTATACTTAAATCAAATGATTATAAATAATATCATTAATAAATTAACTCAATAACACATTTAGATTAACATAGCTCGTTACTTATAATTAATACATAGTAATTAACAATCGCAATGATAAAATGAACATTAATTAAATAAATCTGACTACACATTAATATTAAAACCGATGCATTACTCTATAATAAAACGATTAATTAAATTGGTATGGAAATTGATTGAGAAAGCTGTCGTTGATATGGAAATTGATTGGGAAACGGAAAGCTCGAATGAAATTGTTGTGGATAACTTGGAGCAAAATTTTGCCAATTCTGTGGGTAAATTTTGAGATGATTTTGATGAAAAATTTATGGGATATTACTTGAATTAATTTGTGGACCACCGTAAGAACATTCTTTAATGTTTGAAGAATTTTGTTTTTTCTTACACTTTTTTTTATACAGAAGCTGAACATTTTGATTTAAATGGATCCATTGTATTACAACTTTTTTTTTTTTTGTAAACACTGTGAAGTTTTATATGTAACAGAAAAAAATAATTGAAGAATGAACAATGTAAGCATGTAAGTGTGATGTAAAATTTATCAAAATATAATATTTATTTATAGAGTTGGAAATATGGACGTTGGAAATATAGTTGTTGTAAATATGACCTTTGAAATATAGCAATTGGAGACATACTCGTTGATAAAAAATTTATACGATGAAACTATATCGATATGGGTGTAATTAGTTGTACTTTTGAATGAGATTAAGGGCTCGTTTACATTAGAGATGAACTGAACTGAAATGAACTGAAATGAACTGAACTGAATAGAAGTGTATTAATTGAACTAAATAGAGATGAACTGAACTGAACTGAATAGAGATTAACTGAACTGAACACAACTGAACTGAACATAATCTGAAGTAAACAAGCCCTGAGTTTTTTTTTTTTTTTTTTTTTTGCTGGTTTGCAATACACTTCGGAAAATTTTTTTTGGGTTTGCAAGCAAACCTTTTATGGTTTGCCATTAAGGAAGAATAAAAAAGTTTGGGATTTGCAAACCATTTTTGGTTTGCCATTAACCATGCCCTTATGGCGGATTTAACTAAACCTTTGCCGCTATATATTTATCTTAATCTTATATCTTATATTTCCTCCGTTTCTGAAAAAACATTGAACAATTAGTTTTTCGGCATAAACAAGAAAACCTCCGGATTGTGTCAAGGGAGAAGACCCTATCAAGTCAACACAAACATCGGACCTATTTTCCAACAATGTTATATTTCCGAGGTTTTTCCGCTCGACTTTTCAGTCGGTTTTTTTCGGGCCTACTTTTCCCTTTGCGATTATGTAGTGACCTTTTTTTTACGATTTCCATGGTGATTTCTCATCTGGGTAAGTTTATTATGATTTCCTTGAAATTTTATAGATTCGTAATTTAAGTTGTGTAGTTAAACTCTTTTCAATAATTAGGGCTAATTTGGTTCTTGATTTAACGCTGATTTGGTTTTTGATTTAGGATATAAACTATCTTTGTTTCTATTTTTATTTTTTTTTTGGCAACGATTTTACATTTTTCTTTCTACTTTATATCAAATCAATGCAATTAAAAATAAACAGAGGTAGTATAAAAATGGGTAAATTTGTAGTAAAACATGTCAAAAATAATAATGTTAAAATGAAGTAAAGTATTGGTATCCGATACAGTTACGACCTACTTTTCCCTTTATTTTAATTCTTTTGGGCCTCCAAGCTGAAATGAACTCTTCCTCTTGTTTTGGGCCTCACTAATTAGTTGGGCCATATTTTTTGTAATAACATTTTCCCTTCAAAAGAGGGTAAATTAGACTATTTTTTTCTCTTTTGACAGTTACCCCCTAATTAATGCCCCTAACCAACTAGGGGGAATGGGAAAATATTTCAAATTTTGAAATGATTGGGGTCTATAAATACCCCTAATTATTTCCATAAAATTTTTTTACCTTCCCCTTGTTTTAGAGAGAAGAAGTAGAGAGAGAGGCTCTGAGATAAAAACTTAGATTCTTCATAAAGCTTTGTGATTTTGGGTCCAATAGTATTATTTTGCTTGAATTCTTTTTTGAACATTTGAAAAACATCGGTTCATATATGAGTTTGGCGTTTTAAAATTCTCCACCAACTATTTGACCGAGTTCTTATCTTCACAACCAGGCATACATTCCTTCCCTTGTTTATTTATTTTATTTTTTCTTTGTATTTGGCCTTCTAAACACAATAGAATGGCCGAATCCTCGAGTAGTAAGGAATCCAGGGTGTCCGGACCCGTCTTCTCCTGATCGAGCTCTAAAACTCATTCCCTGAATGCTCCATCCTTTGTACTTATGTAGGGTACTATGGCGAGAGTGAAACAGACGATGTGTCGTAGTCCTACAACGGATGACTTGGCTAGGACGCCCTAGTCAAGAAGAGGTGTATCAGGAGCAAGAGACCAGCCCAGAACCTTCCAGTTCTGAGCGGCCAGTGGTCGAAACAATAGAACCGACTATGGAAGAAGAAACCAGGGACCCGGTTGGTGATGATATACCGGATGCCCCTAGTTCTTCTAAGAAGCGGTCTGAGAGATTCTATGATCCTTGCATGTGTGAGATGTTAAAATCCTGCCATGACTTGTACCAACCCAAGTTAGCCCAAACAAAATGAGCTTGTATCTTTGGCGAGGGCTATGACATTATTGTGCCCAAAGTGGGGGATACCGTGAGGGTTTTGCCTAAGAACGCCTTCCCTGTGTTTAAGGTCGTGATAGACCTCAGCCTCAGATTCCTTCTTCACCCTTTTGTGTTAGAGGTGCTGGAAGGGTATGAGCTTGGTATATGGCAACTCACCCCCAACTCTTGGGCTAACATTTTTTGGCTACATAGCCACTTGTAAGTTTAAGGGCTACAGAATGTCCTTCAACTGTTTTGCCCATATGCATCACTTGAATAAGGCCGAGAATAGCTGTGACGCATGGTATATACTGTGTCGAAAGACTGCCATATAACACCCCGTATTTTTGAGGTTAGAATTTAGGTAATTAGGTAATTGTATATGTACTTGTTTGCATGTAAGCAGACACAAAAGCTTCGTTTTCAGCTTTGGTCCAAGCTTGTTTTTCGATTTGTGTTGCACGGGATTGCTCTAATGGTGTTTGAGAAGATGGCTGTGACAAAAGCTCAGTGAAGTTAGGTTGTGATCGTGATACTTGTACTTCATTGTAGTCCTCAACCTCATTCACGTTGTCCTCATTATTGTCATCTAAATTTTAACAGTCAAATTCGTTAAGATTAAGACCTTGTACATTTGATGAAAATAATTAATGATTTGGTTGGAAATTCCCTAGATGTGGTTGATATCATTGAGAATAATAAGGTAAATTATGTTGGTAAATTTGTGGGTATGATTGATATTCTTGAGAATATTGATCGAGGTATATGTTGTGAGAAAATTAGAGGTTGATAACCTTGAGGTACAGGGTGAGATTGATAACCTTGAGGTTGTGGATAATTATGTAAATTAGATGATCTTATAGGATTGTTATTTTTACTCCTTTTTTTTTGGGTTAGTACTTGAATTGAGACTATTAGGTTCCATTAAAAAAGTAAGAAAAATTATATTAAAGGCAAATAAAATTTGTAAGGTAAATGTATAATAAAAACAAAAAAATTATAAAAATATAAGAAAAAATTAAGATATTGCAATTATTAAGACAATTAATTTTTTTTAGGCATGCAAATATTAAGGCAAATAATTAGTAAATTTCAATGATAAATATTAATTTAGAGAGAGAATGAACTCTTTTTTTATTGTAACAAAACATATCAACAATGTGCCTATTTATAGAGAATGAAAAATTATATATTTTGGTATTTAAAAAAAATGATTTTTTTAAAATAAAAAAATGATGTTCAAATATGTAGTGCAATTCTTGAAATGTCAAAAATTCATTCATTGCACTAGTGAGCAAATGGATTGGCACACGGACCTAGTTAAAATTCAATCTGCTTTTCTTGTCGTCAGTCCAACCTGTTAAATGAGTAACCGTCCAACATATCACCATTTTGGGCCAAGAATTTTAAATTCTTTCTTCAAACTCCATCAACCCATTTAATTTATCATTGTAAAACATGCTCTTGTGATCACAATTCACAAATAAGATAGGATTCTTATGTTTTAGCAAACATCTAATTCAATGTTACCTAACTCCCTAAATTCCGAGTAAAATTAAGGTCGGTTTTGGAAGAATTGTGAACGATAGAAGCGAATTAAGTAGCACTGATCTAATTGATAGGGACATTTTAAATTAAAACAGAAATGGGATGCCTGATACCTCATTAGTTTCTGAGCCCAAGACATGATGCATTACTCATAATACTAAACCAGCAATATTGAATTAACATCAGTTCATCATCCAATACATCTTTTGTTGCTTAAAACCTGCAATTCAGGGATACCAGAAGTCCAGAATAGTAACAGTCTTCTAGTTCCTTAGCCATTATTGAAATTGCAATCACTTAAATCAGAGATTCAAAAGTGGCTTAGTCCCGTTTTTAACTGAATTAATCTGAACTGAATTTGTCTGGATTAAGTCTTCCATCATATCAACACCAATGTAGAGAGGCTGTAAAAACTAAGAACACCATCTAATGTTTGCGCCTCTTGAGCAATTAAACACCATATAAATGAGAAATTAACCTTGTAATTTTTAAGTTTATCATTGGTAACCCTGAATTTTTTTTGTTTTGTCTTCCCTAGTAAGACAATAAAGGAGGGTTACCATCGAGAACAAAAAAAAATCAGGTTTACCAATGAGAAACTTAAAACACAGAATTACCATTGAAATTCTCATCAATATGTAAAGAGCAAAATGGGCTGCAAAAAATGGACACTTAGATGGTTTTGATAGAGTATATAACATCTTACTGGGCCTCAACTATTAGCTTAAGCTTTTGGTTGAGATGGTTCTCTAACATGGTATCAAAAGCCAAGGTGACACAAATGTCACGAGTTCGAATCTCACAAAAAAATACTCCGTACTATGTTATATACTCTATCGGATTCAACTATATATAGACCATTGCAAAAACAAACTGCCCCCACAAAACAATAATGTTAGCCTTAGCTTTCCAGCACACTCTAAAACAAACTGCTCATTGCCATTATCAGTTTCTGTTCCAAATATTATGCCAAATTTGTATGAGGCAATTGGCATACAAGAAGACATTTGTAGCAAGTATAAGCCTAAGCTAGATTAGAGGTATGGCTTTCATATGAGCAAAATAAGGGGAAAATAAGGTTTCTAACTTTCTATAAAGCAAGATTGTCATAATAGTAACCTTAGCTTGATATGCCTCCACAAAGCCATATTCGAGTGCAACTGATTCAATAGCATCGCGTATGAAGCCTAGTAAAATAGGATGAATAAAAAGGGAATTGAAATTCTACCTAAAATAATGACTTGAAATTTCATTGATTAAGCTTTTAATCCAGGTATCTATATAATAAGATCGCCCGAATAGCAACCTTAATGTGCCCCCACAGAACCATAATCGTAAGCACCCGGATGCACCATTTATGGATTAATTGTATTAAATAGATTATGAACAAAAGTAAGATAGGATTCTTACATTTTAGCAAGCATCTAATTCAGTGTTACCTAATTCACTATCTAATTCAACACATTTTAAACAACAATATGACAGTTAAGGTAACATTAAGCTATAATATACAATCAGATTTGACATTTCCAAAAAAAAACATGCTTTCAAGGAGGGCACAGTTTATTAGAACAATCAAGCCATAAAAATTGACTAGAAGAAGTTACCTTGTTGTCAAGCATGGAAAACTATGTTGCACCGAGTCGAGGATGGTGGTGACAAAAAAGAATATATGTACGAGGATTGGGGCTGGAAACTGCAAATTTAAAAATTAGATGACTATGGGTACGGCGTAAACATTAACAAAAGTATCGGTATTGTCTACAATACAGGGATGAATTGACGGATACGGAGACTGGTGTCAAATGAAGTACCCGTGCTACATAGCTGCAAAATGAATGAAACAACTTCTCCGCCCTTATATATAGAATAATAATCAAAATGAAAAACACTCCATGCATATCTGATCTCAGCCACATTGTTGACATTGAAGCTACATTATACTCTGCAATGTTGTTGCTTAAAACCTGCAATTCTGCAACACAAATAATACCAGAACAATAATGGTCTTTTGATCTTGTAGCTAATACTGCAATTGCAATCAAATTTGAGATTCAAAAGTGAAATATAAACCCTAATAATTCAAATTTTTTTACCTGCAAAAGGGTTGCTTTGCTTGCTTCATTCCCCATTTTTACAATGAACAATTAAGTTTTTGATACCATATGCATGCATGCATGGCCATTTCACATGTAAGTGGGGCTAAAAAGAAAAGCTTTTCCCTTTTTATTTTCTGTCCACTCTTTTCCTCTTCCCATTTTAGCATTCACGAGAAACTCTTGAAATCTCCTTCTTTTAATTCATCTTTTTTCTTCCCCCCCACCTAATTTTATTTTATTTTCTTCCCTAAGATTACAAAACCGTGAAGATCTCATCTCCTCCATTTTCTTTCTTTCTTTCTTTTTTTTTTTTCACTTGAAATCTCTCTCAAATCCCTACAAAATTTAATCCACTCCTTTTTTTTTTCTCTTTTTGGTATTCCTTAGCTTCTTTCCCAACCATGAAATTCAAGAATGCAAAACTATTGATTCAATACTTTTCTTTGTTCTTCCATTATTATACCATCTTTCTATAGTATTCTTCCTATATTTCCCCTGTTTTTTTTGTTACCCTTTTTTCCTCTGTTTTTTTTAAACCCTGTTTTTTCTTACCCCTTTTTTTTTCCCTCTTTCTCCCCCCTAAAACTAAAAAGAAGGGGATGATTCCATATGATGAAATAAATCTAAATAATGGGGTTTTACTCTCTCATATAATAAATCCATAATCAGCAGTGGGAGATGAAGACTAACTCCCTTTCCCATACCACAAACCCTAATCACAATCACAAAACACCATGCATCTCAATCAATTCATGAAATTCCTAAAATCAATTCAAACATATAGAAGGAAAATCATCTTACCAAAAAGCACCCTCTAATCATAATCATCATTAGTAGTAGCAGTTTTATCAAAGGAAAGGTGTACAGTACCCGCACGAAGTTTGCTGCTATCTCAGGAAATTACCTTTGCAGCTGGGGCAGTTTTTTTTTTTTTAGTTTTTTTTTTATCAAAGAAAAGGTGCACAATACCCACACAAAGTTTGCTGCTATCTCAGGAAATTACCTTGGTAGCTGGAGCAGACACTATCTCAAAGATCACAGGGGACACTCGGACCAACTGATCCAAGACCCTTCGACTACTGAAGGAAGATAGATGGAGAACACAAGCTCATGTATGCCATCACTAAGATGGATGAACATAAGAAGAAGGAGAAGGAAATCACTAGCAATAATAAGATCAATGTCAAAAGCACCAAGAAGAAATTGGGAAATGGAAGGAGAAGGGGAAAGAAAAAGATTTGATAGCTTAGAATCATGGTCAATGATATTGGATTCAGAGAATGTAGAGGCATGGGAATCATCAAACCAAGAAGAAAAAGAAGAGTGGACAGCAGATCTTTCACAATTGTTTATAGGAAATAAGTTTGCTTCAGGAGCTCATAGTAGGATTTATAGAGGTATTTATAAGCAAAGAGCTGTGGCTGTTAAGATGGTCAGAATTCCAACTCATAAAGAGGAAGCTAGAGCTAAGCTTGAACATCAGTTTATTTCTGAAGTTGCCTTGCTTTCCCGCCTTTATCACCCTAATATTGTTCAGGTAAAACTTACTCTCTTATAACAAATTAACTGAAACAATTTGACATTTTTTTCTCTATTTTATTTCAAATCGTTGCAGTTATTTAGTTACGGATGGAGTATTATATATTCCCTCCTTATCTGCCCTTAGGCTCCGTTTACTTTAGCGTAAAATATTTTCATGGAAAATAATTTACTTTGGAAAACACAATTGCAAAATAAATTTTTTATTGTAAAACGATGGAAAATAAGAAAAATGAAAAGAAAATTAAGTTAAGGAAAATAGTCTTTGGAAGGGAAAATGGTTTTCCATCGTTGCAAAAGATATTTTACTTACAGGGTGAAATAGTTTTACTAAAAAATGTTTTACGCCATAGTAAACAAAGCCTAAATTCTTGTGATCTTCGTTTTCACATTTGTGGATGTACTTATTATATTATTACTCCCTCCATCCCAATTAGGGTTTGGGGTGATATTTTTGTTGGGACCTACTTTTTGTGAAAAGTAAGGGGTAAAAGTATAAAATTATAAGTAAAAGTAGGTAAAAAGTATTTGGTATTAAGTGATAAGTATAGGTATAAATATAAAGTTGTATGTGGGTCATATGCCAAAAATAGAAATGGAGCATTTATTTTGAGACAGATGAAAAAGGAAAGTGGAGCAGTTTTTTTTGGGACGGAGGGAGTAATATATTTAACTATATAATATTAAAAATTATATAATGATTAAATATGAAAAACTTTTTATTTATAATATGGACTAAATAAGATCTCAAGTGACTTGTGACTATATATGTTTTTGCTATATATTGGAAGAAATTAACAAGATTCACTTCACTAATATTGTGAAGAGGGGAGAGTTACAGGAATTTTCCTAGCTTTAATGTGAAACTGTTGTTATTCTGATTGTTTAGGGTAGAGTTGAAGGCATTATAGTAATAAAACAAAAACAGAAAAAAAAACAAAAAAAAAACAAAAAAAAAAAAAAAAACTTTAGACGGCTTGATGAGAGAAATTTTTACTGAAAAATTTGTGATTTTTTAAAATTTATCATAAAACCATAACATTTTATATTTATAAAACTTCACTAGTTATGTTTATAAAAAAAATGTAAAGTTTTGTGGTAAAAAGTTACAGAATTTTTTATATATATATATATATATATATATATATTTTTTTTTTTTTGCAAGGAAAATTATAGTCTTGTAGTTGACAGTTTTGTCAAATCGTTTTTCTAAAGGTGGAATACTTGTCAAGATAACAAAATCATGAAATATTAAGTTAAAATGAAAATTAATCACACTTGAGACCTGACATACATTTCAAGATTTATAACATTTTAGGAAATATATTTAGAAATAGTGTCTCCAGTCTCCACCTCTACTTCTTATTCCAAAGTCTAGAAATTCAGGTCTTAATAATAGGAAAGGGTTGACAGATTTCTTACCAATGTTTTGGAGGGAAAATTTTTTCATGACAATTTAATACGTGACATCTGATGACATCAGTATATTTTATTTTAGTATATAATTATAGAAGTTATAGATAGAAATTAACATGGGAGGTGTTAATGAATGCAGTTTATAGCAGCTTGCAAGAAACCACCAGTATACTGCATAATAACAGAATACATGTCACAAGGAACACTAAGAATGTACCTAAACAAGAAGGAGCCATATTCACTATCAACAGAAACAGTACTTCGGCTAGCACTTGACATATCAAGAGGAATGGAGTACTTGCATTCACAAGGTGTAATACACCGGGATCTTAAATCGAACAACCTCCTCCTCAACGACGAGATGAGGGTTAAGGTAGCTGATTTTGGAACGTCGTGCTTGGAAACGCAATGCCAAGAGACCAAGGGAAACATGGGTACGTATCGTTGGATGGCACCCGAGATGATCAAGGAGAAGCCTTACACTCGAAAGGTTGATGTTTATAGTTTTGGGATTGTTCTTTGGGAGCTCACTACTGCTTTGCTTCCTTTCCAGGGTATGACCCCTGTCCAAGCCGCCTTTGCTGTCGCCGAGAAGGTTTGTTCTCTTCTTCAATTCTTTTTAACGAGAATTTATGTTACTCGGATTCTGCTGGAAGTGTCGGACATGAGAATATGACTTAAAAGTGTCCGAATGTGTTACAAAATCTCCTATCAGACGGTCTGACATAACTTTTTCAACAAAAAAGTTAATCTGTCAGATCATCAGAATTACTAGCTGTAGGAGTCCGAATAACATAGATTATAGCGTTTCTAGTACTTGAACGAGTCATTTGAGTACACTTAAGAGTTGATGTCTAAGTTGAATTGTATGTATCTCAGAATGCTAGGCCACCATTACCGGCGAGTTGCCAACCAGCCTTGGCTCATCTAATCAAGAAATGCTGGTCAGCAAACCCTAACAAAAGGCCAGACTTTAGTTACATCGTGGCGGCTCTAGAGGAATACGACGAGTGTGTGAAGGAAGGCCTCCCACTCACGTCAAGGCGCAGGATGGTAAGGCGCAACGCCAACGCCTTGGTTCACCGCTTCAGAGACTGCATTTCCTTCAATCCCACCACCTGCTCTATACCTGTAAATGCATAACCACCTTCCTTTTATACAGTAAGTAACTAGTCCACATTTGGATAGGGCACTCATTTCATCATCTCTACTTATTAGTTAAATTAATACTCTCTTCTTCCTTTTTAGTTTTACTAAAGTTTATGACCTCCCTCTTGCTCCTTAATTTGTCTTGCCTAATTTAATTGGGATTACTCAATGTCCATACACTATGATTATGTGTACATATGTATTTATTGGTAACTTCAATTTATTCTAGAGGGATATAACTCCTGAATCTTGCTCTTACAACATTTATTATTGCTTTTTAATAGTCCATCTGTCCAAAAATAAATGTTTCATTCATACTTTTGCTACTTTTCACGCTAAAACTTTAACTAAATTATTGTTTGTAAAGAAAACACATGCCATGTTCTTTTGAATTTAATTTTTTAAATGTCAATTAAGGGTAGACAAATTCAGTTCAATTCAATTCAAGTCCTAGCTCATGCTCAGTCTAGGATTATGTTTAATTCAATTCGGATTAATTCAATCCAAAAAATGACCATAATCAAAGTTAAGTTAAATATCATCAAATTTGTCTCGATAAGTACTTAGTTGTGTCTCAACAGATGAAAAAAATGGATCATTTATTTTGGGACGTAGGAAGTACATTTAGTAAATGTACTTCAAACAATTATATCTTCAACTTTGAACATTATGGAAACACAAATCTGTTGAAAATACATACAGTATCTCATATTCTCATTACCATTTGTTAATTACAGAAAGCTAAATAGTAATACAACAGAAATTTCTAGTGTTTAAGATCATACATATATACTGTGTACAGTACAAGGCATCTAATGTTTACAACCTAGATCACTGCTCTACAAGCATGAAAAAACAACTTGAGATCGAAGTAGATAATTATCCAGTTACTAAGCAGGCTTAGAAAGATTTAATTGGGCAAAATCTCTGCAGGTAAAGAGGTAGTCTTAACCATCGAACTTATCATAAAAGGTGACACGCCAGATTCAACATTGTTTCACTCGGGAAGTACAGTCTAAACAGGGTTTATGGGCAACTGGCACAAAAGAGGTTGCAAGAAAAAAGTAATGAAAACGAGACGATGATGACTGCAACCATCAATATAAGACGAGGAAGTACCTGCAAGAAAGGGGAAAAAAAACACATTGTCAAATTTGAAAAAGCAATACATAAAGATTCCCATTAATATGACTGAGCATGGCATGAAATGATGGGTTAGAGTTCAAGTCACAGTAAAACTAGAAGGCCTAAACAAAGGAGCCTGTTTCAAATTCTCCATAAAAAAGACAATTTTTGAACGAAAGGCAAATGGAAATAAAAGGTATTCTACAGCCTCAAAAGGATTCGTAAGCTTGAAAAGAGTAACGAAAGACATTTTATTTTTGTAATTCAGCACATTTTAGACAACAATATTCGGGGTAAGATTAAACCAGACAAACATATTAATGACACTGAGATCTTTTTTTTAAAAAAATTACCAAGGACACATCTATTTTGTCCCTAGTATACTTCTAGCTTCAAATATTGAAAAGCAGTGAAAGGTCCATTCAACATGATGTGGATGTTATGTGCAAGCTGTGCGAGCACGGCAAAAAGAAACGAAATTCATCTAAAATGATTTCCAATTATAGGCTTATAGCTAATAGCTAATGGTCAGGCGATATGAGTTCAACCAAAGTGAACTTCTCTTCTCAACCAAAGTGAACTTTTCTTGTCTAATACGAAGTATCTTTTTTTAAAATTTTAATTTTATTCATTTTCCTAAATGCTTCCCCGTATTCTATTAGATTTTTAGAGCCAATTGACCATTTTGGTTATTAAAAAAAAAAACACCCTTTGACAAAAAAAAAAAAAAAAAAAAACACTTGCTTCAGCGACAAATTGGTAAAAAAAAAAAATGAACTCAGGCTATAATGCTATATTTAGGACAAATTTTAAATTTTCCCCGATTTGGTCACCACGTGAATTGTACATCCTTATTTTTGCCAAATATTTTCCCATTTTCCTACACATTCAAGTACCCAACAATCCCAAATTAATTCTCTCCTATTTCCATACCAATTAACTAACACAAATATTGAGAATCTTAATTTTAAATGTCTTGAATATGTAAATATTTCAATGTTTGAAGAAATGTAATTGAGAAATTTTGGGGATAATTTAATGTGATATTATTCCCAACGATAACTTATGTTTTCATTAAAATACTGTATCTATCTTAATTATTTCTTCCCCAGTTAAATGTATAAGATAAAAAGAACCAAAAATAAAATAAAGAGGGCAGAAAATTGAGTGAGAAAAAAGAAGATAAAACTACCAAAAGTTCAAAATAAACAAAAAAAAGACTATACACTTTACGTGTTGACCAAATTTGGAAAAAGAAAAAAAGTTGGTCTATATGTCACCGAAGCTCATTCATTTGACCAATTTGCGGCCAGAGCTCTTTTTTTTTTTCCAATTTGTCACCGGACCAAGCTTGTTTAACAAATTGTTGAAGGGTGTCTTCTTTTTTACCAAATGGTCAATTGGCCATTCTTTTAGTATTGACGCTTTCCCGTTTCCAAAACTTCAACCATTTCCATGGTACATAAAACACACACACACAAAAAAAAACAACAAAGAGAAGGAGAGAAAGATGCAGAGGACATGTCAACAAAAAAAACCAGAAAATTGTTAAAAACTGTGAAACACCGGTGAGAATTAAAGGGGCACATATGATAAAGGCCTACGTGTGTTTTTTAAACCAAAATAATCAATATTTACAAAAATGTCAT
This sequence comes from Salicornia ramosissima, assembly GCA_951394345.1. Lineage (NCBI taxonomy): Eukaryota > Viridiplantae > Streptophyta > Magnoliopsida > Caryophyllales > Amaranthaceae > Salicornia > Salicornia ramosissima. Next base: position 8,131,259 of record OX596238.1, on the reverse strand, counting down.
TAATGGCACATGAATAACCCTTTCAAACTCATATAGTGGCATGTTACCCTTCTATTTGGTTTTCAATTTTTTTGGCTTTCGCATGATCCTATTCGTAACTTTAAAGATTAAAGGAAATTTTCATAGCAATAATCCGACTTTTCACAGGTCTTCTCGTGTTGGTCCAACCTTTTAAAAATCTCAAAATAATCCGACTTTTTTACATGGTCTTCTCATTTTGGTCCAGGACCGGTTGAGAGAATTCAGTAACATGTTAAGCAGGTTAATTGGACACTTATCCCATTTGTATTGGTTTTAATTTAATTAATTATAGCTTTAACTTATTTAATTACCTTTTGGAAAAAACACTCTAATTAATTGAAACCCTTGAACAGTACTTCCACCACTTTGAATAATTCAACAAAAAAGAGGAAGGAAGAGAGAAAGAGTTGGCGGCGACAAGTAGAGAGGAAGGAGACAAATAGACAATGCAAGAAGGCTGAATCAGGTGTGGTGTTGGATGGCTGAGTTAATTGATAATGGAGGACAGGAAGGAGAAGGTTGAGGTATGAGAGGGAAAAGGCTAGGAATGAAGAAAGATCATAGGAAAGGAAGGAGAAGGTTCATGTTTCTAGACCTTCTGTAACAAACAAGAAATAAAAATGACTAGAAGTTACCTTTTTGTCAAGCCTGCAAATGTAATTAGGCAACTTCTCCCTTTTATGGAATAATCTGAACAAAAAATACTACACATCTCAGCCACATCACTAAAATTGAAGCTATATTTTCTTCAGCTGTTCGCAAGATTCAAATACATTCATAGTTGACTGATAAACCCTCCAAATAGCCACCCAGAGTTGAGATTTTAAATTAAATTCTACCAGTAGTATTACACTATCATTGGAAGATGTACCAATTATCATCAAAAAGAATATTTTTAATAAATCATAATCAATAAATCCACTGTGTTTGTCGAAAACTTAAATGGATTCCATGTCTTATGCACTGTTTCTGGAAAAATTAATTCTAATAATACAACCTTTTTGCAGTTCACTTTTAATAAAACAACCTTTGTACCCTAATTTTCTTGAGTAAGCTAAAATATTTTTTGTAGTATTTGTTTTTGCTTGGTTTAGTTTACCTAAGGATGCTGATATTTCACATAATCAATTGTTTTTTCTTTACACAACCAAAAAATATTGTTTTCACCTAATTTTTTGAAGTTAGACTGTTTTTACATTTTACTCAAGGAAATCGAGGCAAAAATATTGTATTATTACATAATTATCAAAAAGTTGTATTATTAAAAGAAAAACGTTGTATTATTAGAATCAATTTCTCCTTGTTTTATTGCCAGGAAATACAAATTTGGACATCATATAGGAAAATCCACCCCCCACCCCCCAAAAAAAAAGAACCACCAAGGATGCTGCAGTCAGCTATATGTTTCAGAAAGGAATAACTGAAGAAAACCTTGAAAATCAAGTTTTAATGTAAATTACAAAATTTACCTTCAGATCGCAGCCTGAATCAGAACCAAATGCACACTTCAGCGAATATGGGACCATGTTCAACTGCCAAAAAATTAATGTTATTAATCAGCAGTTAAGGACTATATTCAGCAAACTGTTACTCGCATGTAAGACAGCATACCTTGAACTGTAGCTCAAAAAGATAGAAAGAGGCTCACTCTTCCATCTCCCTCAAAGCAGCATTTGAAGACAGCACATATCATTCATTGAAAGCCACCCACCAGTCTCAATTTTTTTTGGCAACGGCCAGGCCAATGCAGAGAGGATATAGTTCATATATCTGTACTGCCTTTTGTTGTTTCAGTCAGCCAGATAATTATCAAGAATCTCTGTATAGATTCACCAAAACATCATCTCCACAGCGGCAGCTCCAATGCTTGCGTCTCTTGGGCCAAATGCAACTTGTTGAAACCATACCATATCAAGTCAGTCCATATATGAACAGCAAGAGCAACTCAGAGGCTCCAATACATTGCGAAATGGACTGCAAAGAGATAATTAATCCCTTGATGGTCTCAAGTACCCTCACACCATCTCCAACACTTTTATGCACCCACTTGAGTTGGCAGCAACAACAGTTTTAGACTTCCCTTTCCAGCAAACACTAGAAACAAACTGCCCATTGCAATTATCTGTTTCTTTCCCAGATATTGGGTCAATTGAGCCGAACTTGTGTGAGGTGATTGGCATAGGAAGAGATTTGTAATAAGTATAAACCTAAGCATGAAGAAATGGAAAGGTGAAAAAAGTGCCACAATCTAGAAAAAATGTATGAAATTCAGATGAGCATACTCAGAAAGTTTCATGTTTGTAAGAAGTCAGAAGGTTTCATTCAGCTTTCTATATAATATGATAGCCAGATCATCAACCTTAATGTGCTCCCACAGGATGGGGAAAAAAATTAAATATAAAAAAAAGAGTACCTCATTAGTTTCTGAGCCGCAAGTAATGTACCCTTCAGAAACTGACAAGCCCACAAAATTCTGCAAAATTAACAAGTGTAAACATCAAACAGAATGTTCTGCTAAATCATTCAAATGGCACTACTTCGTACTCTCCAAACCACCAAAAAAATTTAATCAAGAAAAGGTTACCAACCTTCTCGTTTTTATGCCCCCCAAGGGTCAAACTGCAAGCATTGTTGGACAAACCAACAGAACTAGTTCTGCTAAGGTCCCAAAGCTTCAATGTGTTATCCGTGGATGCAGAAGCAAGGGTTCCAGAATCAACAAACTTCACGTAACTGACAGCTTTTTCATGACCAGCCAATATACACCACGGAGCATTAGCATTGCGAAGATCGTAACAATATATCTTGTAATCCGCTGATCCAAAGGCCAGCAAGTGGGATGAGTATGGAGAGAATTGAACACAGCACACATTTGCAATGTTTCGGATTGTATCCAAACATTTTCTCTGCAGAATTTTAAGAAAGAATGAGATACCTTGTTTTTCAACCAATAAATAAACCCTGGGATATCACAAGTATACAACTAGGATAAGGTAAGTGAACAATGGATGAAGGCAAGAGATATTATCAAGTATGTAGATTTATTTGTAAGTTACCTCATTGATGCTCCATAATTTTACGGAGCAGTCATCACTCCCACTAGCCAATTTCATGGGATCCAACGTAGAAAAATCAACAGACCATGCCCTTTTCTCATGTTCAGTATGTTGTGAAATCTCTTGACCGGTACTTGCATCCCACAACTGGAATTCATGAGAAAACAATAATAGCTTAACATCATAATTTATTGGAAAATGGAAAACACGAAGCAAGAAATGTTTACATGTATATTATTGTATAGATTATCTTTCTATTTTTCATTTAATTTATTATTTTAGTTTAATTAATTTGAATTTATTACCTATTTTTTATTTTATAAAATTTTCAATTTAAATTTTTTTCTAAAATTTTATTTCTATTTGATTGTTCTTTTTTTTTATTTTCAACAGGGAGTGATTCGATCCAAATAATGACTTAAACTTTTCATGACATTGACATTGTGATAAAGCCTCCAATGTACTCATAATTATTCCGAAGTAACAATATTAAAAACTATCAGTCCATCCAATGTTGCTGACACTCGATTGACGAGAAAAGTCGTGTGCAGAAAGCTTGGTGACCTTGGTCTCCAATCTCTTTTTTTGTTTTTGGAAAAAATTAAGGTAGAAACAAAGGCATTAAGAAATAACTTTAAAATAGTCAAACAATCTAAAAAAGGCATAACAGCAAAAGTGAAGTCACCAATGGAAAAGAAAGGAAAGATCATAAAATTCTTTCCCTAATAACCTAGCAGCCTAAAGCCAGCTCTAGAAAACAATTCATTCCTTTAAGGCTGTGTTTGTTTTGATGGAAAACATTTTTCAAGAAAAATACTTTTCAATGGAAAGCAAAATTGTAAAAAAGGCCACCTGTGACGATGACTTGCAAGAGGAGGCCAGCTCAGCAAAGGGGCTAACTAATTACTGCCTAGTCAGCATGAGAGATGAAGGAAGTCGTTGCAAGTTTGTTACTGCTTTATTGCTTTTAAAATAAATTCTGTAATTAGGAGAATATATAAGAGAGTGATGCTAAGAGCCCAGCCCAATCCCCTTGGATTGTAAATTACGCAAGGAAACGCAAGAAGAGTGGGCCAGGCCAAGAGCAGTCTGCCAACAGTGGGATTTCAGTCATGACGCTTAGTATGTTTGTTAAAGTTGATCTGCTGATTTAAGGGTCTTGTTAGTAACAAATAATAGTGCATGTAAAGAAGGCATCCAGAAATTAATACAGACAATTGGGAGAGACCTTGACCTCTCAAAAGTCAGGGAGTGTGTGCTTATAAATTTGGAGTCTGTTGCTCATATTTCTTAGCAAAAGAGAGTCCAAGAGCGTCATAAGCGTTTGTTAGATTTTATTTGCTATAAACATATTGAGGAGCTCAAGTAAGAGGGAGACCGCAATTAGACAAGAAAAATCTCTTTTGGGAGAGACTAGAGATGATCAAAAGTACCCCGGCCCGATTTTTGCAGGCTTTGGACATGCAAATTAGGCTTGAATTTGGGCCCGGATCGGCCCGATTTTTAGGCCAAAAGCCCGACAAGCCCACATTAAATTTTCAAATTCCGTCCAAGGAATTTGAGCCCGAACCGAGCCCGCCTAATGGGCTTCATTTGTGCATTGGGCCCAAACCCGGCCTAGCCCAACCCATGATCACCTCTAGGGGAGACCTTTACCTCTCAAAAGTTAAGAAGTATCATGTTGAATTGCTTTCTACCATGTTGAATTGCTTTCTACCATGTTGAATTGCTATCAAAACAGGTTGGCCACCATAAGCAAATATTGCTCCAAACCCACTCTCAGAGAATAGACCAACTTGAGCACAACATGGATGGGATACGAAGGGAGGTCATGGAGAAAATGCAGCAGATGACGAAGATAGAACATTGCTTGGAGAGACTTGAAGGGAGACTCAATCAATCGGACCGGAAACAACGTAATTTCCGATCGAACAATGAACCTTGAGTGAGGAGGTGCAAGGCTTCCTTCAATCCAAAGGGGGAGAAACACCACCTCCCTCGAGAAGTTGTTTTGAGGCAGAGACTTGAGCAGGGGAATCGTTAATGGGGGAGTAAATTGGTGCTTAAAAAAATGGAGTCACCCTTATGGGAGGGGGAGGGGACCAACCCTAATGGATGGATTCTGACGGCTGAGAGGTACTTCAATTTCTACCGGCTCACAGAGGAAGATAAATTAAAGGCGGCGGTGGTGGCATTAGAAGGAGATGCCCTGTTGCATACCAGTGGGACAACAACAGGATACTAATCTCAAGCTGGGGGTAATTCAAGGGAATGATGCTCTGAAAATTCGAACTGCTGCTATGGGAAAATTTTATGAAGTCAAGCTGTCCCACCGACAAGAGGGGACCATGGCAGGGTACGGTAAGAGATTCATTGAATTATTGGTACCCTTAGAGGGAATGATTAAAGAAGTCAACAAGGGACAATTCACCAATGGGAATAAGAAAGAAATCAAGGCAAAAGTGAGAGTGTTGTACCCAAAGGAATTGGAGTAGGCCAGGGACCTTGTAACTAAGATAGAGGGCGAGTTGAGGTGGGCTCCCTCTGGGAAGAAGTGGACTAGCTGACCCAACTGTGATAGATCTCCTAAAATTTTCCACATCCCCTCTCTCTTACCAAAGAACCCCCAACCACGTAATAGCATCCACTCCATCCACTGTTCCACTGCCATAAATTCCTCCACCAAAAATTATTGCATAGGCGCACACTGAAATATTCAGGAGAAAAGGCCAAGGGGTAGTATTTTAAATGTCATGAAAGGTGGTCCATCAACCAGTACTGTTGAAAGAGGTGCTCAGTATTCTGATGGGGCAAGAGGAAGGAAACAAAAGATTGGCATTGGTAGAAAAAGAGTCACTGGAGTTGGAAGAGATGGCTGAGCAAACTGAAGAATTGTTGCAACCCACAATTTCACTAAATTTTGTAATTGGCAAGACTAGCCCTAAAACGTTAAAGATGAGGGTATGGGTCAATGAACAAGAAGCGGTAGTGATGGTAAACCATGGAACTACTCATAATTTCATATGGAGGCGGTGGAGAAGCTCAGGGTGCCAATGACCACACTTGAGCGTTTGGGGTGTCCTTGGGGAGGGGTAAAGTTAGGGGATTTTAAAGTTTTGGTGCTTCAACTACAAGGGGTCATAGTAGTGGGGATTTCTTACCAGTCTTTGGGGAATTCGAATTTAATTTTGGGAATACATTGGCTCAAGAAGTTAGGTGGCATGTTCACTAATTGGAAAACGCAGACTCGGAAGTTCCGAGTGTGTGAGGAGGGGAGACAATCACTTTTCAAGGGGACATTTTTTTCCGTACTGGTACCACAATCGTGAAGTTGTACCCATGCTTCATGGTTAATACAGTTGTGTCATGGTGGGGATGTGGAGGAGGTTTCGCCGAGACTTTTCGAGGACATCTAAGGGGCAAAATTGCTGTCCACTATAATGTTTACAAACCAAAACGGAACAAAATCAGGAGAGGAAAGGAAAAGGGGAACATAATTTATATTTCTTCAGATTGAAACTTAATAAGGTTTTACACATAAATTTCGAACAAAATCCCTAAATTAATTGCATTGATGTATTATATTTGAAACCCTAGTTCCAAATCCTCAATCTTGAAAATCCTAAGGGGATATTTGGTAAAAGGGTTTCAATAAAGAGAAAGGGAATGAGTAGTCTTAATTCCTTTTGTTGTTGTTTGTTTGGGCAGGTTGCAATTCCCTTTCTGCATTTTTGACTTTCAGTTTCCCCAAAATCCCTCTACTCTGATTCTCTACCCCATACAAGGGTTTTGATGACTACCCAAATCTTATTTTACCTACCCACAAGGCCACAACCTTGAACATCACCATCAAGGTCATAGATATCCACCACCATTTATGTCAACCACTGCCATTAACGTGAACCACCTCATCCTCGTCATCAATCTCCCCTGTCATGCTTTGTTGCCGTCGACCAACCACCACCCTTACTAGCCCACTGCACACCTACCTCAAGTCCTCAACCAAAACACACATTCCAACAAGTATGAGCAATTACTCCAATTAGATTTTAAAGATAAAAGCTAAGGGGGAAAATTGTGAGTTTAAAGGTTGAGTTCAAATAACACCTTCAAATTTAATGCTTTAATGGTGAAATATATCCACCAAAATACTACTATTGTTGGAACGAAATTAAGAAGCTTATGGAGTTAGTAAGGATGGTGATTCGTAATATACAGGAGATAAAGTTGCAGTTTTATTCTTTCAAAAAAGATAGAAGAGGAGAATACTAAAGATTAAAGAAGATAAATATGGGCTTGTGGTTGTTATTTTGTTTAGATTTGAATGAACCTGACATTATGAGTTGAGAAAGGAGGAGAGAGGAAGTACTGGTTGTGGTGATGAATTGTATGTCACCTTTTTGTTTTTAGCTCATTCAAAGATGCTTTTGAAATTCCCATTCTTGATTCCTTTCTCCTACATACCCTTTCCCCATTCCTTTCCTTTCCTCTCCGTGCTGGTGAACCAAACAGCCCATAAGTACAGATGTGATGGAAATTGATGGCCACAATTTTGGTGACTAACAGAACACTGACCGACGAGCCATCTCCAGTTGGCTCTGTGCCGGCGAGTTATTTATTGTGAGTTCCAGACATCCTTTGAGTTTCCCCTCCTTTGATCTCCTCTTCTTCTTTTTCAATGTCTTTTCCGTTCTTTCTCACAATCCTTCTTTTTTATTGATAGCCTTTCTCTTAGTCTCAGGCTATCGTTGTCCAGCATCATTTTTTTAATATAGTTGTACACAAATTTTTCTTGCCCTTAAGTTTCTTTAAGGCATTAAATGTAACCCACTAACTTTCTTGTTTCTTTGCCAAAAAAAAAATAAAAAAACTTTCTTGCTTTAATAATAAAATAAAAAAACATGTCCTCAAATTTGTAGATTATCCAGTCTCAAAAGTCTGAACATCGAATGAAACACCCTAAATCTTTGCCACAATTAAGTTCCTGAACTTTGTTCTTTATTGATTCCCTTAGATATAGCAAGTTCAAAGTTTCAAACAATTTGACAAAAAGCAAAGTTGAGAATGACCGATATCACCCCGCAACCAAACACAAAATGTAAGAAGAGACTGATACTTCCACAACTGCAGTGTTAGCTACTGTAAAATTTGCAAGGTAACTTCTTTAGGCCCACCATGAAGAGATAATTACTTTAGCCACCAATCACTTAGCTTCGACCAGTTCAGAATCTTTAAAATCTATGATTTACTTAGCAGAGAACAAATTTTCTTCCTGGTAAGATGCCAATCTAGATTTATGTAGCACATAGATGAAGAGGGGCACACAAGCAAAAGAATTATGCGATAACGATAATTCCAAAAGTGGAAGAAGCAAAGAAAATAGTAAGCAACAGCTATGTCACCCGACAAGCAAGGCTAGGTACATCAAATCCCTGTACCCAAATCAGAGAAAGCGCCTCTTATAGAAGCATTGCGTTAGTATTAATGCTGAAATGTTTATCTAGACTCCTATGATCTAATTCCAGCCCTATCCAAACTTTTCCCTCCCTAAAAGATTGCTACATTTTTCTTATTTCATTTTCCCTGAAAGAACTACATTTGAATAAGGATTTTTTGTCCTTTACCACCATTTGTTTCTCAATTTTTGTACATTAACACCTGGTCCACCTTTAGTTTCTATTATTTTTATTTAACCATCCTGTGTTTTCAAATTTTTATAAGTTACCACCATTTAACGGTTTCCGTCCAGATTTCCACTATGTGGGGCCCATCTATTATTTTACCTCCCCTTAACTTCAAGCCTCTTGATGTTAATCTAAGCATATGAACCCTAATTTTACCTCCATTGACTTCCATCATTTCCCTTCAACCCATTATTTCCAACCCCAAAAAAAAAAAATCAAACCTTTTTCCCGAAATTTTGTTGCAACGCTTGATGTTAATCTAAGCATATGAACCCTAATATTAAATTTTGTAATGTTATACTACGAAAGTCTCCTCCTTCCACTGATGACCACTCTGTCATTCCTGGTATTTCATCTCACCATATTCCTGATTTGAAATTCAAATTTTTGCACAAACGTAAATAATTACTAACAAAATTTTACCATTGGATTCTGTGTCTAATTTCTTTAGTAACATTCAATTTGTATTTTTCTGGGTTTATTAGTTCAAATAGGAGAAAATTGGTTCGTTGCAACCATTGTGGGGTGATCAGAGAAGGATAGTAGGCAGTTATGGTTGTGGGGTTTGATGATGAGCTTGAACTTGAACTCTTAAACAGGAACAATGGAGGAGGAAAGGGATTGAGTGAGAAAGGATGAGTATTGGGATGAAAAGGGCTATTAGAAAGATTAGGAGGGGAATTAATAGCAAAACCAACATATGGGCCCCACTTAACGGAAATTTGGACAGAAACCATAGTGATGGTAACATCTAAAAAATTTGAAAACAAAAGGTGGTAGAATAAGAAAATAAAACAAAAGGTGGTAATGTACAAATACTGAAAAACAAAAGTTGTCAAGGGACAACAAATCCTTTGAATGACTTAAAATTAAAGCCTCAAAATAACTTAAAGTTTCATTGACACACAAACTGTAGAGAATGACTTAAGTTAACAATCACCAATAACATATAAAATAACTTAAACAAGTAGAATCTAAGTACTCCCTCCGTAACATAATTCTGGCAACAAATTTTTTTCCACGCATTTCAAGGAAGCGATTTAAGGGTGTAAACGAATAAATTGATCAAAAAAATTTTAAGATTAGTAATTTATGATCTCAATCTTACTTGTATTAAAACCATTTTGATTAATTTGTTCGTTTACACCCTTAAATTGCTTCCTTGAAATGCGTGAAAAATAACTTGTTGCCAGAATTATGTTACGGAGGGAGTAGTAAACATATCTCACACGTGATGGGACGAGTATCTCATGGAAACCATGCTATACTTTGTTTCTTTTACATTTAAGAATATCAACATGCTTACATAGTTACATGTATGTGTATGTTAGGCACACATGTAAGCAAACCTATATCCAAGGGTAGACAGGCTTACATCAAACTAGAGCAAACATCATAACCTTTCAAAACTACAGGCAATTCATGGAATATGGATTTGTGAAAAGTTCTGCTAGCATTACTAATTTGAAAATACAGGCAATAACCATGACAAGTGAACAGCGTCATAAAATTAATTAAAGATAAGTGTGAACATCTTTAGTCAAAAAACTATGTGCAATAGAAGTTGTAGAGTTAGGAACAACCAAGCGCACAATAAAATACATGCAAACATAATGTAGCTCAGAAACAAAAACAAACCTTGACAATACCATCGTAATCCGTTGAAGTCAAATAATTTCTGATATAGCTGTTCCAACACACACAACTGAGTTTTGATTTATTTGCCATCTCAACAACTGGATAATGAATATCAACAGAATTGTCATAGAGTGCTTGAAAATCGAATATCTTTATTTTCTTCGACACTCCAGCTGCAGCAAAGTATTCTTCATCCCGATCAAAACTCAGAGAGCAAACCACATTTGTAGAATTGGTGATATCCCTATTTCTTATAGTTCCACGAACTTTGAGCTTATTATAACGAGCATACTTGCATAGACCATCAAAGAAGGCACCGCGGTCATCCAAGGGTTTCTGTTCTTGTTCATCATTTTGATCTGAATGCCAATTCTCACGGAATGTAAGAATATCCCTGCCTACGTGATCCCCAGAACCATCAGCAGGACAACGTATCTGGGATCGCGCTGAAAAGTAAGCACTTTCAAGCTGAGCAGCATTCTTCAAGAACCTTGCGTCTCCACCATTAGATACAGGGTTCGAAAGCTCATTTCCATGAAAAAGGAAGTCTCTCTGTATTGCATATTTCACTTCCTCTCCAGTACAACTTCCCATCATGGTATTCTTCAATGGATGCCTCTTCTCCAGTTCTTTGATATCTGATTCAATGCAGCCAAGATGTTCCACCAAGGTTGCGGCATGCTTTTGTTTTTGTTCTTTCACAGACAACAGAAAATGCAATAACAGATCAGATTCAACTTCATCTTCCTGAATAGAAGATGACTTCTCATCCCCACAAAATGCTTGTATTTCACTCATGACTTCTGATTGTAAAATCTCTCTATTCAACAACAAAAATTATCCAATTAGTATACCACAGTAAAACTAACAATTGACTCAAAAATGCTGTAAAATTCAATATAACAAACACTGATAAAATTGTAACACTTTTTTCCACATTATTATGTCAATATCTAATCTAATCTAATAAATTTAAGGCAGAACTTAAAGAAGCATGAGGATATGACACTTGATATCTTTATTAGATCACATGCATTTATGCCACCTTAGAAGCCATATGAGAAAGGAAAAAAAAACTACCCCTTTTTGTTAGCCACATTTATTTATGGGCCGCAAACCTCTAATCAAAATGAGCGAGAGAGAGACCTAATTTCTCTCTTTTTTGTCCCAACTCCTAATCTACCCTCTTCCGGCCCGTTTGGTTATTGGTAATAAATTGAGGTAATGGGAATGGATTTAAAGTAAAATTTAGCAAAGTAAGGAACTTTGTAATCCCCACACAAAGCATATTCTCATTCTCAAGCTTGAATTTTCTTCATAATTTATATTATCATCCATTACCATTGGAAAGGGTGGTATTGGATGAAAATGGATATTTGTGAACAAAATTAGATAACTTGAAGGTAAGCAAGCACCACCAATGGAATGGATATTGATTTTTCTTCCAAATTTACCTATAAAGCCATTCCCATTACCAACATTTATGACCAGTTACCAAACAGGCCGCTAGCGTCTTTTGTTATTTAATAAAACCTCCTCAATAGCAATATTGTAGGACAACCTACCTAAAGCTCCAAACTTATGTGAACAAAAAAAGGGAAAAGGGGGTAAATATACTTTAGATATGACTTTGGAGTAAAAAAAATCAAGTATAGATACTTACCAAAAAAAAAAAATCAAGTATAGATTTGAATTTGAACACAAAATTATTGAACTTTATGTCTTACACTCTTACATCATTAGATCCGTCTTCAAAATAGTTTTTAAACAGATTTTATTTGTGATATTGTATTTTAATATATTTAAAACAGCAGCAACCAGAATACTGTAAAAGAGAATGCATTCATACCACAGTTCATACATAGGTATGAGTATACGTTATATTATCATGGAATAGTGGTTATTGAAGTATGGCAAGTACTATTAGCTTGAAAGGCCAGCCACATAGATTTTTTTCCTCCTTTCAAGTGTATGGAAATATCTACTGAAGCTGTATGAGTATCTTTAAAATTCATTCTACTAGTCATTGCCTGCTGCTGTTTCTGAACATCATAATTAAAAGCAATCCGAACAAAGCCACAATTTTGTTTCCCTAACTTATAAAGTTGCAAAGATGCCCACAAAAGTAAACTTTAACGTCAAGTAGCCATTTATGGTACCTAGATGTCGGTCGAGAAGATGGTTCAGGATGAAGTAGCCACAAACAAAACCCAGCTTCCTTTGGGCTTTCTGATAGAAAGTTAGGAGAAAGGATTCTATGGCGCAGATCAGACATTGCTGTAGCTTGCATTTCCACAGAGTCAAAACTGCTAAGCAACTGGAACAAGAAAAAAGAAACCAATCTTGTTAGTCTATGTGCTTAAAGATATTAGGATTTAGCACAATAAAGGCTAGTAAAGAAGAAAGAAAACAGAAATAAGGAAAGGTTGTTAAGAGCCAAAATATTACCGATATGAAAACCATACACATGCCAGTTCAAACCCTCTCTATAAATGCATCAAAATCAGTGTTTTGTATGCAATAATGACAATTCAAGAGTTTTATGGTTCTAATGTGCACAGGAAGGAAAGATGCAAAAGAAACAGAGGCATATCAACTTCTAATACAAGCAATGTCTCATGCATTGTCTAAGTAAGTGATTTCTTGGAGTGCATTGATCTATCCTAATAAAGTTTAATGTCTGACTCGTCTAATTGGTGGAATATGTCCAAGGAAAATAAACAATACAGTTGATATATCATATACTTAAAGTAAAATGTCATAAGATTGCACTTGCTTACACAAATAACTGACAAAAGCCTCTATATGGCTAGAGAACGCTATGCTGCATCAGAAACATGTCTAAAAATAATAGAAACTAGTTCACATACCTCAAAAAATAAGACCCCGATACTATATATATTTGACGAAGATGTGCAAACCCTGCCTGAAAGCTCCTCGGGACTTCTATACCATTTATCTTCTTGCTGTTCATCCTCCGAAAATGCATGCTGTTGAGCTGAAGGTGGAATATGTAGCCCAGTTGAGGTTTTAGAATCTGCTGGACCAGCAACACTGGCATCAACTTTGTTTATTGCTGGCCTTGGGCCATGTCCCCGTTGAAACTGTGACCTCAACTTGGAAAAGTTCGCAATATTATTAGATTTCTGGTACTTTGAACCCAAATTAGAATGGGGTGACATCCTCTGCTCTAATGGTCTTTTCAGAGCCAGTGACTTCTGAGCATCCTCGTGCATGACACTCCTAGGCATTTCCTTCTGTGCACATACGGGCCCAAAATACTCAATCGTTTTGGAAGGCAAAAACCTAAAGCAAGATGGGCGTAAGTCCATCAAGACCATGCCATCCAAGTGAAGAGAGTACACCAGATCCAAAGCATTCTTAAAAATATACATACTATCAACTTTATTTAACTGCCTTGATGTCATCAATTCCCTCAAATTCATTCCAACATTCAGAGTTTTATTACTAGCAGCAGCAACATTGTCACACTCAGATGGAAGAACAGATTTTTCTCCTATTTTGACCGTTGGACTAGAAGCTGCCACGGATTTTTCTCCTATTTTGACAGGTGGACTAGAAGCTGCCACTGGTGCTGAAACAGTCTGCACAATGTTCTGGCCCTTAAATTCACCCACAGAAGATGGACCTCTACATAAAATTCCCTTGCCCTTTAAGGTATTCTTTACAAAATATTCTGGATATTCAGAAGATTTAGATATTACTTTCATTCTCATTGCCCCAGTTGTAAGTGCATGCTGCAAAACTGCATCACTTTCATCATAAATTGACTGACCAGGGCCTGGACTCGCATTATGATTATATCCTTGCCCAGCCAGAGTATATGCAGGTCTTGACTCCTTCCAAAAAAGGGATTTCTGACATTTCTCTTTGTGGGTTGGATGCTCGTGTGTTGTTTCAGCTTCAGACTCGAGCCCTATCTGATTCCTATGCTGCCACTCATCTAATAAACTAGTATCCATCAGCTCACCTCCATTCACTGTGTGATTGGTATTGAACAAGGTTAACTCATGAACCCTTCCGTCACCTGTTGCCAGGTTACTGGTACATGGATCCTCGGGTATTTCCACAACATTTTCAGAACAACTTGCATCTTTTCCACCTAATATGTCCACAAATTGTTGGACTGAGCTCCTCTGCAAATCTCTTTCTCTGGGAATAACCCTCTCTCGTGGCGCCAATACATTGCAGCTCTCAACAAAATTTTCACTTTCTTTCCCTTGGGCTCGAACATCTTCTGCTCGACTAACTTCAGTCACATCCTCGGTGTAGCCTTCATCCATAGTGACGGAATGCACACTATCTCCAACCCTTAATGCATCAAATATATCTACAAAAGCAAACCACTGGGTTGGGAAAAAACGCCAAATTAGACCACATTCATACAGCTAAAAGGGGAATAACAAACTGAAATTCAACTCATAACCCAATGATTGTATAGTATAAACTAGATCATGAATATAACATTTCTGATTTCTTGAGCTGATAATTTCCAATAATCAAAATGAATTTGCCAAAATAATCCACAAACTTTACATCCAAAACCACAATAAAGGAAAAATTAACATAAATAGCAGCATTTTCGCTCATTACTTAAATGGTTGCGTTGATATCTACAACGAACTGCAGAAATTACTTTTTTTTTAAAAATTCAAAGTTCACAAAGAACATAATATCTGCACCGACAAGTAATTCAGCTAATGTAAACTCAACCAATTCAAAACACGAAAAAAAAGAAGAAATCAAGTGCATGCAATAACTTATACATCCATCCATATAAGAAACAAACCAGCAGCCAATTAATAATAAATAGATGGACTTCGGTCAAAATTGCAAGAAATTAAGAGATTCCGACAATTGAAAATCAACAAAATAAGACTCACCAGATAGCCGAATAAACACCAGAGTCGGGGTAATTGGTAGGAAATTGAGAACTGAGGTTAAAGAAAGAACCCTAAAAAGTTGAGTTTTATGAGAATTTCCTCTTTAAATATCAACAAAGTTACCTGATTTGGAAAACTACTAAGAACATATCTTCAATTCAATTTGAAATTGTTTTTTCACCAGAAAACAAATGGCTAATTAGAGATTGTATGCATATAAGGTTCTTTGAAATTGAGGAATTTGTGAACTGACAAAATCATCATAATAATGCTAATATTCGAATCAACGTATATTTTGAGTTAAAAGTTATGGGCAGAAATAAAGAGGTCGCGTGGCTGGAAAACTTACCAGAAACAGAATTATTTACAAATACTTTTCTTTCTTTCTTTCTTTCTTTTTTCTGGGTGAAAATTACAATACTCAGAGTGGAGTCACATATCCACGAGGAGAGGGTCCTTAAGGAATGAGGACTCGAAGAAGTTACAACCACCAAATAAAATACTTACTCTTAATAGGAAAAATTGTCTACAAATTCACAATAAATTAACTTTGGTCCATTTTTTACAATTAAGTCAAATTTTTAAAAAATTCAGAATTAAACTAAATTTGTTATCATTTAAGTCAAAAATAGCTTAAATAATTATTTAAGTTATTAGTTACTTGTTTAAAGCAAAAATACGTTGAATGATTGTAAAATAATGATCTAAAACAAAAGAAAATTATGCTCCCTTTGTATCATAAAAATTTTAACATTTGTTTTTTCACGCATTTTGAGGAAGCGATTTAAGGGTCTAAACGACGAAATTAATCAAAATGGTTTTAATACAAGCTAGAATGTGATTATAAGTTACTAATATCAAAATTATTTTGATTAATTTTGTTTTTTACACCCTCAAACCGATTCCTCAAAATGTGTGAAAAAACCATTGTTGAAATATTTATGTTACGCAGGGAATAGCTTAAATAATCAATTAACCTATTAACAAAATTAACTTAATTTTGGATTTTCAAAAAATTAACTTAATTGTAGAATATCGGCGAAAGATTAGTTTATTTTTGACAATTTGTCCCTCCTAGTACAACAAAACTACAAAAGGTATTCGACTTGAACACTTTGAGGAATGAGGATCCTCTCTATTTCCTCCTCTCCATTTCCCCTAAGAAATCCAAAAATCCCCTTTATTTTTCCCTTTAATGCATCTCTAACCATTGATTAAGGAAATGGACTCTCCATTTCCCCTAAGAAATGGAGAGGATCCTAACTCTGTGGGCTGTGGTTATTGTAGGATTTGTATAGTTGGTGAGTTGGGAAGTTTGTACAAAATTAGAATTGTCTTTCTACAAGATTATGAGTTTATCTAATAATATAATAAGACCTCATTCCCTATATTTTTGCCACATTTTGGTAACTAGTGCAGTTTATTTGGTAACTTGAACTATCTTTATTTTTTTATATAAATCAATATTAATATTATGTATAGTACTTCATCTGCTTCATATTAATTACAACATTGTCAATTTAGGTACTATTTATAATCACTCCTATAGTTCGTTTATGTGTTGTATACATGTAAACAAATATAATCATATGAATTTCTTTTGAATCACCTCAATGTGTACTTATAGTAATCTAATTTTTATATTTTTTGGCAAAACGGGATTAAAGATATTACCAATACAAATTATACATTGGCAAGCGTAAAAAAAGAAACATTGCAACTAATATGGAGCAGAGACGGTAAAAGATAAGCCACTAAATTTATGGATGACACATGTCTATCTTGTGGTAAAAAAAAATTCCGCCTTTTTCCCTTACCCTTAATTTTTGGCAAAAACGAAATGTGAAAATTTATTTATGTTAAGGGCTACTTTTTATCTTTCATACAAAAATCATATCAATTATAGTGCAAGTAAGCATATGAAAATCTTCTACGCAACATTTTTCAAGATCATTTTCTAACATATATTTTCTAATATTTATTTTATTTTTCTGATATTATATAATTGTAACAATCTTTTGTAAAGGGGTTTTTTTTTTTTTTTTTGCATGAATAATTGAAAAGAGGAGAATGATATAATTAAAAAGTTGTTAACTACTAGGAAATTGAATGGTAAAAATTATTATTCAAACTAAATTATAGATTTATTTTAAAAAGTGATGTTCAAACTAATAAATCTCTTAAAATAGGAACTTTTAAGCCACTTGTCACCTTATTAGCTCTATAAGCTTACTATTCAATTACAAAAAGTAATTTAAGCTTTTTGTACAGTAACATTTAGGCTATGTTCTTTAGGACTGATCTGGTCTTTTCTGATCTGATCTGATCTGAGTTTGTCTGATCTGATCTGATCTGATCTGAACTGATCTGATCTGATCTGATCTGATTTGAATTATTTTTATTTTTATTTTTATTTTATTTTATTTTATTTTATTTTATTTTTATTTTTATTTTTATTTTTATTTTTATTTTTATTTTTATTTTTATTTTTATTTTTATTTTTTTATTTTTATAATTGTAATACTTTTTTTATGAGAAATGTAATACATGATTATATTTACTAAAATAATAATAATAATTATTATTATTATAATTATTAATATTATAATTATTATTATGATAGCCCATTTCATTTCACCTCTTCATTCAATCTCACTCCAAAACTTCAAATAATAATATTAATACTAATAATAATACTAATAATAATAATAATAGTAGTAGTAGTAATAGTAATAATCACCGCCGAAAATTTTGACCAAACCATCACCGAAAAAGTCGAACGAATAATCACTGCCGGAAAATTCATTCCGAAAACCGTCGTCGAAAAACTCGGCCTGAAAACCGTCGCTGGAAAAGTTGGCCGAATGATCATCGTCGGAAAAGTCAGTCCGAAAACCGTCGCCGAAAAACTCGGCCTGAAAATCGTCGCCGAAAAAGTCGACCGAATAATCACCGCCGGAAAATTCAGTCCGAAAATCGTCGTTGGAAAAGTCATCCCGAAAACCGTCGCCGAAAAACTTGGCCTGAAAATCGTCGCCTGAAAAGTCGGCTGAATAATCACCGCCGGAAAAGTTAGTCCGAAAACCGTTGTCGAAAAAGTCGTCCCGAAAATCGTCGCCGAAAAACTCGGCTTGAAAATCGTCGGCGGAAAATTCAGCCGAATAATCACCGCAGGAAAAGTCAGTCCGAAAATGGTCGTCGGAAAAGTCGGCCCGAAAACCGTCGCCGGAAAACTCGTTCGAAAACCGTCGTGGGAAAATGTCGAGCGGAAAAACGATGCTCGAAATTAATAATAATAATAATAATTTAGAGTAATAATGTCTGATCTGATCTGATCTGATCTGATCTGATCTGATCTGATCTGATCTGATCTGATCTGATTTGAGTTTGTCTGATCTGATCTGATTTGTTCTGATCTGATCTGATCTGATCTGATTTGTTCTGATCTGATTTGATTACTGTAGCTTTTAAGTCCAAAAGAACAGGGCCTTAGTATATTATAAGGTTTATTTAGCTTTTTTTTTTTATAGGAGTTACTTAATGTTATGAAAAGAGTTTACTCATATATGTGGTTGATTATGTATATCGCGAAGACCTACTAAATATACTATATGGAGATTTACATTAAGATGTAACACTAAAATAAGAGTGTCGATAATATTTAGACTTGCCAAACGGGTCGGGTTGATGGAAAACAATTCCGAGTTCGGTTTATGTGCGTGCTAGGTATACATGGGTTCTAGTTGATACTAGCTTTTTTATAATCCATTGTCTTCAAGTTCGGGTTGATCCAACACAGGTTGCACTTTAATTTTTCATATTTTAATGCAATAAATCTACCAAAATGTACTTTAAACGCTCTACAAATTTCATTTTATAAGAAAATATCTTCATTAATAACTATTTTAAGGCAAAGAATTGATTTTTTGGTCCAATAAAAATAATGTTAAACGTAAAGTTCTAATGGTTAAGGTATTTTTGCCCAAAATTTCTCTAAATATGATCACTTTAATACAATAATAATGATTTTCAAGTCGAGTTGGATTGAAAGCGAGTTGTCTTTAACGGGTTAAAACCGGGTCCGGTCATAATTTTTTTGTCAAAACCCACAATTTTTGGGTCGGGTTGACATCGAGGTTCGAGTTGTGACAGGCTTAATTATATTGTGTAAGATTTAAATCATATATTAAAAAAAAAAAGAATCATATACTTCATAAATTCTGTAAATATTTATATTACTACAAAATTAAATTAGTATTAAGATTTCTAAAACCGTGTATTGCATGGGTGATATGCTATAATATAATCAAATAGAATCTCGTTTGATTCGTCTTTTATGTGCTAATGTGTACTTATTTTAATATAACTAGTTTTTTTTTTATCTATGTAAGGCACAATAATCCACATTCTTAATTTATTAAATTCTATCTTTTGTATAATTTTGGAAGTTTTGATTCTATTGAATAAAATGACATGGAAAATGCAAATATAACAACCATACTTGAGAAATAAAATAAAGGGAAAATACGTTTTAACAAAAAAAGTAGGTTTAGTTAAATCCCATGCAATTATGCAATTGTAATACCCCGAAATTTGGGGTCAAATCTGTCATTACTTGTTTGTGCGACTGCTTTTATAATCATATCTAAAGGCCCAAAATTTAAAGGTAGCTAAAAACTTAATTAGGTTTAAGCCTAAACTCATCTTCTCTAAGCAAGCCCACTCCCCTCATCCAAGCTACAACTTTCCATCTACTTTTAAGGAGTTAACCCCCTCTCTTTTTTTTTTCTTTTTCTCAAAGGGCTCCTCATTATTTTCCCTTTGATTCTTATTGAAGAAAGCTCCCCTCTCTTCATTCATATCAACCCTCACGGCAACCCTCCCTCTAAAAGATTAATTTCTTCTCATCAAAATTCAACCAAGATTAAAAATTTGCCTTCAAAATATTTAATCAATATTTTCACCACAAAATTCTTCAAGCAAGGTTCATCCTTTGGAAACCCTTGGTTTGGTTTTGGACGAGTGTAAGGGAAGGATTTTGCAACTTCGTTCTCCAATTTTAAGCTAACTAGATGTAAAACTCAAATTTGGAAAATCGTCTAACATAAAGTTTAATTAGGGTTTGAACAATAATAAATCAACTTTTAATTATTAAAAATTAGTTCTTTTTATTCCTTAATGTCCGAATATTTTTATCATGAAAACTTGTATTTTTTATGATTTTATTCTTGTGGCATGATGATTTTGTATTCGAGTGTAGATTAATGATTACCTTGATGGATAAAAGTTTGATTTTTTGTGTACATATTCATATGATGGTTCAAAAATTACTAGGGTGATCAAGATTGATTCTTTTTGTTGAAATTTATGTCTATGCATGTTAATGTATAGACATGATCTAACACATGAACACCAATCATCATATAGCATACATTAACATGCATAGACATAAATTTCAACAAAAAGAATAAATCTTGATCACCCTAGTAAATTTCGAACCATCATATGAATATGCACACAAAAAAATTCAAACTTTAGTTCATCAAGAAGATAATTAAATACAAAATCATCATGCCATACAAATAAAATCATCAAAAAATACAAGATTTCATGGTAAAATATCCTTCCATATAAGGAACTAGCCTCATATGCGCGCTTTGCGTGCGATTATATTTTAAATGTGACTTTTAATTTCTCTAAACAAATAAAAAAAAAGAATGTTGTTTGTTAGAAAAATTGAGATATTTTCAGATTCACATATGAACAAAAGAAAAGGTTTATTTACTATATTCTATTTGCTATCAAATTTCTATGATAATTGAAATGAAAAAAAATTATGTCACATTTTTTATATAGTTGTTATTGAATAGTAAAAACAAAAAACAAACAAATAAGGTTCGAAACTGAGATCTTATTTACTTTGTGATAGTCTAAAAATAGGAAGAAAAAAAATATCCGAATTGAATTTCTTTCATACCAAAAAATGAATTGAAGAAAACGTTGATCCACTATATTTTCCCTCCTACCAAATTTCTATTATAATCAAATTGTAAAATTTTTATGTAAAAAACTATATCAATATGGGTATCTATTTGTAGGGAATTAAAAAATATGAATTTAAATATTTTTATTTTATTTTTTTGAACTATATAATTTGTATTATTTTTATTTAAAAGAATAAAAAAATTGTACAAACTTTCCTTAATTATGTAACTTATGTTTTTAGAAAATTCAAAGGGGTATTATAGACATTTCTAGGGGTATTAAAAAGAACTAATTTTTAATAGTTAAAACTTGATTTATTATTGTTCAAAGTTCAAACCCTAATTAATCTATGTGGATTAGTTTTCCAAATTCGAGTTTTACTAGTTACCTTAGAAATTGAAGAACAAAACTAGCCAAACATGCCCTAAGCACACATCCAAAAGGAACTACAAATCACTCAAACTTTGTTTGATCGTTTTTGAGGGATAATTTTGACTAAAGAATTCTTTGATGAACAAATCTTTAATCTAAATTTGAAGGTTTGAAGAAAGGATTAATTTGGGGAAATATAATGAGGTAGATGTGATAGAAAAAGAAGGAAAAAGGAATATTTTTTTATACTAGGTTGCACTTATATAGTTATAGGGTCATGTAATGATTATGAGATTTTAGTGTTTTTAAGGTTGAGTTAGCTATTTTAGATAAGGCAAACGAAACAACTATCCTAAAGGAAATAGGAGAGAGGGGGGCATGTATAATAAGGTATTGGGGGGGGGGGGGGGGGAGGGTAGACTAGGTGGGTTTAAGGGGTTTTGGGATTGTATAGAAAAGATGAGTTTAATTAAGCTTAAACCCAAATAGCCTTTTTGCTAGGTTAAATTTTAGGCATTAGATTAAGATTATAAAAGCAATACATAAACAGATTCGGCCCAAAATTTCGGGGTATTACATGATTTGTGTACCTTGTAACTTCTTAAGATATCATGTCATAAAATGCCCATATCTTATATGTGTTTGATAGTAAAAATATTAATGTGTGTCCTTCCAAAAAAAATCATGTGTGAAGCTATGTATTGATGAAGTATTGAAGTATGGAGTAATCCGTACCTCCCTTTAAGATTGCTAAATTTTTCTTTTTTTGATATTCTAAAAGGTTTGCTATATTTCTAAAATAAGTAACATAATCTATATATGGTCACTACAACTATTATATACTTTATTTTACCTGACCCCACATATTATATCACTTCTCATATAAATTTTGGTACAGATTCAATACTAAACTCTTACAAAAATACTCCATTCGTATTGGTTTAATTGCAACAAATAGGTTAGCAAGATTTCTTATGGATTTTTCCTTAAATTAAGATTGAGAGAATGTTAAATCAATATCTCTATTATATAAGCCAAGGGGGAGCCATGGTGTCCCCCCAGAAAAGTCCACATTGCCCTTCAAAAGTTTCCAAAACTTAATTTAGCACCACTCCTCACTATTAAGGAAAATTATTACAATTTTTTAACTTTTTAAAATGAAAATATATTACGAGATACTTCCTCCTTTTTTTTAGATGGAACAGTTTTTTTTTCCACACTTATCAAGGAAGTGATTTAACGGTGTAAACGAGCAAATTAATCAACGAAATTTCAAGACATGTCATATATGATATAATATTTGCTTGTATTAAAATTTCATAGAAAAAAACACACCTAGATCGCTCTCTAGATATGCGTGAAAAAAGTGTTCCATCTAAAAAAAGGAGGAAGTATTAAATTCGTAAAAATTAAAAACACCAAAATTTATATATTTTAATTATCTATATATAGACACCCATATTGATATATTTTGTCACATAATTTTTTTTAACCTTTTGATTATCGTAAAACTTTGATAGCTAATAGAATATAGTAAATACTTTTCTTTTGCTCATTGTTGTGGGATGGTCGAATGAAATGAAAAAAGTTTGTTTATGATCGATTTTGTAAATTTGAAAAAGTATTTCAATTTTTCAAATAAACCATTTTTTTGTTTAGACAAATTAAAAGATAAATTATAATACATAGCGAGTAAAGCTTGCATACAAGGCTAGTATATACTACAAGAGAAGCAACTCGAACCATAGCTCACAATGTGTCGCTCTCTCATTCATTTTTTTCCCGCCTTTGTTGCGTAATCCTTAAAAAAAATAATTATATTTTAATTTCATCAAATATTGATAACTATAACAAATCTTTAGAAATATCATTTCCTTTACTTCCTATGAATAATAACTTAATTCCTTAAATATTAATTTACTTTTCATCATACCTTTATTTTCTATATATTCTCATAAAAAATACTCTCTCACTCGTCCCAAATTACTCGCTACATTCTGAAAGATACAACTGTTCATTTACAAACTTTGACTATTTATATTTTTATGTACATAAAGAAAAATACAGTCATGATGGATCTAATTTTATTCGTCCAAATATGCACTTTAATTCAAATAAATAAATTTTATAATTTTTTTATTATGTGTAGTTCAAGATATTTTAATTTAAAAGTTGTGCATTATTGGGAAATGTGAAAAACAAAATGTAGCAAGTAATTTGGGACAAATGGAGAGTATTATTTCCTCCCATGATATATTATATACATCCGTTTTCTATAAAATATAATCTCACAATAAAATTCTCCTATTTTTGGACCAAATAACATCATAAGATTACTTATGCCTTACCTTATTGAGATAACCGATGAGATAATCTTTATTATATTAGCCAAGAGGGGAGCCATGGTTTTCCCCCTCAAAAAGTCTAAATTACTCTTTAAAATTTTTCTAAAAACTCAAACAATATAATATTAACTAAAAAGAAAAAATTTATATTTTTTAAAATGAAAATATTACAAAATATAAAATTCAAAAAAATAAAATAAAAATACAAAAACTCATATTGTTAAATTCTCTATAATTAGACATCCATATTGGGATAGTTTTCACACAAATATTTTCTTTTTTATTAGTATAAATCTCTATAATATAAGGCAAGAGATGGTGATGGTGTTTCCACTTGAAAAGCCTAAAATAATCACATTCCCTTATGAAATAAAGATAATTAAAATAGAAATTAAATTCAATTAATCAATAACAAATAAGGAATTATGTATCAAAAAACAAATAATTATTTATTCTCATAAAATATAATATTTTTTTTGGGTTTTTATCAGTTATACCCATGAGGAACTGGGATTTCCCACCTGTAGCCACGAATTCAGAAAATCCTCTGTTATACCCATGATGTTTGTAAAAAATTTAACTGTAACAAAAAAAACATAATTATAGGTTACAAACGTTAGCACCGTTTACTTTGCAAAAAAAGGTGGGGGTGTGGAGGACTTTTGTTAGGTTGATTTGGTAGTTGTGGTGGTAAAAATTAATGTTAGTTTGTTGTTAACGACTTAACCATATTATCTCTTATTATGTTTGTTGGCTACCGTTAAGAATTTTTAAAAACGTCATGGGTATAACAGAAATTTTCCAAAATTCATGGCTACAATTGGGAAATCCCAATACCTCCCGGGTATATCTGAGAAAAACCCCTTTTTATATATCTTTTCAAATACAAAATTGAAAATTGAAAAAAAATAAATAAAAGCAGCAAAATTAATATTTTTGAATTTTCTACAAATGGACACCCATATTTATATAACTTTTAACATTAAATTTATCGTTTAATTATAGTGAAAATTTGATCAGAGATAGTGTAGTTGATGAAATTTTATTTTTTCTCTTTTAAAAAATCATAATATTATTTTCAACAAACTCATAAATAATGTATACAAACATTATATAAGATACTCATACATTAAAGCACTCATATGCATATAAGGCTAGTACTCTTATTAGTCTTATACATCTCGGTATTTGTTTAAAGAAGTGTTTCAATTTTTGCAAAAGTTTTGATTTTTCGTAATAAGATTTTAAAAATAAAACATGGAAATACACATTTTTAATATATTTGAAAAATTATAAATTAAGATTATTTGCCCACCCCCTAACTCTTATAAATTAAAATTCAACTATTGAAAAAATTGGAGATGTATAAAAATTATATGCAATTGAAAATAAACATTACATTATTTTGAATGATTAGTAATAAGTATTAAATATTCAAAAAAATTTAACTCATCTACATAATCAGATCATAAACTAACCTTTTCTCTTTCATCTAAACATCCCTCAACAATGAACAAAAAAAAATCTTTCACTATACTTTATCAACTATCAAATTTTAACTATAATCAAAAGATAAAATTTTTATGTGACAAACTATATTAATTTGGGTGTCTATTCATAGAGAAATCAAAATATATGAGTTTTGGTGTTTTATTTTATTTTGTGTAAGGATTATGATCTATTTTGTAGAGGGCTTAGTAAACAATTAATACATATATAACTCAGTGTTTATTACAAAGTTTATTCATCGTTTTGTATAGGGGTGAATCGTTATTTTGAATAAAGGTTATTCATTGTTTTATGCAGGTTATTCAATGTTTTGAATAGCGCTAAAATTATACAAAACTGTATCTATATAGGTCTCTATTTGTAAAGAAATAAAAATTATGAATTTTGTTTATTTTATTTTATTTTTAAGCATCGTATTTTTTAGAATGTACATTCGAAAAAAAAGTAAAAATTTCTTATCTTTTTCTCTCCTCTGTTGCCCGTGGTTGGAAAAGGTTGATTATTGAATTTTTTTTATTGAGGGCGGCTTTTTTTTTTTACAAATTTATTTCGATTTTAGGATTTAAAACATGCATGTGATCATACACTTACTTTTTCATGTTGCTAGTTGCATATATTGCAAAGATCAACTAAATATATTATATGAAACTTTATATTGATATTATATGTAAATTCAATGATTGAGTAAGATTTTACTTTTCAATTTACATTATCAATAATATTGTGTATGATTTAAATCATGTAATTTTTATAAAAAAAATATTTTCACATACTTAATTAGTAAATTATGTAAATATTTATATTGCTACAAAATTAGTTTTATTATTTCTAAATCGTGCATTGCGCGGGTGCTATACTAGTATTATGCTATGTACTCGTAGTAAGGAGTAGTAAAAAAAACAACTTAAATAAAAGTAGAAAATAGTAATATAAAAAAAACAAAAAAACAAACAAACGTGAACCCATTAAAAAATCTCGAGGTGATTTTTTGTCGCATTATGTGGCACTACAAGGCCCATAATATTTTTTTTCTCTCAATACAGCCTTTGTTTTTTGCCCTCTCTTTTATACCAAAATCCATAGTTTATTTTTTCTGGCAAGGAAGCCATAGTTTTGCTGCTTTGTTGCCTTTGTAGTTTGCATACTTTTATATCCTAATTGTAAATCTGGATAGAAAAGAAGATTTATTTGCAAATGTAAAATGTTTAACAATTACTCACTTCTACTACAACTTGAGGAAACTGAAAGCTCTGCTATATAAAGAGCAGGGAAAGAGGCGAAGCAGAGAAGAAAAACAGGAAGAAAGAAAATAAAGAAAAGAAAGAAAAAGAAATCCTAAAATAATAACTAAGCTAACTAATACCCAAAATAATATAAAATGACTATATATTCCTATACTAATACTGTCTATCAAAAGGATAAGTTGAACAAATGACTAAGATTGAATTGAGATCGGACCGAGATCGATTGGATCGGTGGATTGAAATTTTTTATTTTGTAAGATTGAGGATTATATTAGATCGGATCATATCTGATTTTTTTTTTTTTCGATTTTAACAGGTTTGGATTGTATTCGTGATTTTTTTTTATAAAAAAAACTATTTTTTCTTTCTCTAAAATATAATATTATTTTAATAATGTAGTATTTTAAATATAAAGATAATGATATATGAATTTTTTATGACGACATTTCATTTGATATTTATTTTCCTTATGTATTATTATAGTAATAAGATCAAAATTTAAATCGAATTAAACCCAATTAGATTAGACTAATTAGTAATCAAACATTGTATAAATTCAATTTTGTATTTTTTTTTGTCATTTTTATGAGATAAAGCATTTAAGTTTGTTCTAAAGAGTTTTTTTTTTTTTTTTTCCTTTTACATTTATATTCCACAACAAAGATTTATATACATGACATTTTATTTGGATGAAAATTTATTTATTATGTTGATTGTCAGAATTTGAAATACTCCAAATTTAATATGACATAAGAGAAGCAAATCAAGAATGATACAAGTCTTTCATGGAGGGAGTACTTATCAACTCCACATTGATGTGCTTCTCTTATACGGTTATACCACATCCCCTCACGACCCGTTTGGTAGCCAGTTATAAATAATTGTAATCAGAATGAATTTATAATTAAATTTGGAACGAAAATTAAAATCCATTCCCATTGTGGTGCTATCTTAGCTCCAATTTATCTAATTTTCTTCACAAATATTCATTCCTATTAAATATCACCCTCCCCAATGGTAATGGATGAGAATGAAAAATGAGAAGAAAATTGAAGCTTGGGAATAAAAATTTGTTTACTATGGAGATTATAAACCATACTTAAAAATGCAAGACAATTTTATAAGTTTCCTAGGGAGTATCTGTTGCTCCCTTACATACAGAGCTACGCTTACGGCTTACCCGTCAACTTGTTTGTTACATTCATTTACGCCTACTTTTCTACACTACATAATTACATTCACTAGCACTCCCAGCATGCATACAAGCCTCAGACAACAAAAAAATGGCCTGCAATAATGTATTTGTAGCATGCATTTTGCTCAATTTTAAGTCTTAACTAATAATTAGCATTAATAGTATAGCCCTTACATAAGTTATCCCAGTCGTTAATAGGGTTTACAAGGTACTTGCAGGATTGTCTTCTAACAGAAAGTATGAGCAAAGAGAGGATCCTTCCCGTTCTTGTATATCAAACAGCTGCTTGGAGTGAGCCAAGGCTGTCGTTCTGCAATCTTCTGCCACCTCTTGATCGGTCTCCAAGTCACCAATTGTTTTCCCCAACTCCATGTTTGTACCTCCAGTAAGAGACTTAGCCAAACTTGTTTCCCTGTTTGTATGAATCAAATGTGAATATTTTATTTTTCAAAATAAAGTTGGTCATGGAAACAACACTCACCAAATAATTGAAGCATGAAGCCATGAAGCATCAAATTCCAAATTAATCTTAGTAATGGAAACAACCCTCACCAAAATTGCAACCCAAAAAATGGAAAAACAAGGGAAAAATCAACATTGCAAATTTGCAAGTCCCAACTTGCTGGTGATGTGTGTGTGTGTTTTGCCCCAATTGAGCTTAGCAGTTTTACATAGTCCCCTAAAGTGTCTGCAAATTTTGATATAAAAAAAACGAACTAAGGTCGGTTTTGGACTACTTTTAGCACATTTTGAGCGAACCGCGAATTCTAAAAACAAACTAAAAGGTGAATTATGTAACACTAGAGCCTAGCTAGCTTTACTTTTCATTTAACAAAAGGCAGTTTAGATCACCTATTTAACCTATTGTGGCATGTAAAAAGTTACCCGCGTGTCCTGCACATGACATTAACACTATGTTTAGTTTAACTTAAAGTATCATTGTCTTCTTAATCAAAAGCAATGAACAATCCTGTTTCTTCTTCATGATGATCTTCATTCTTCAAATTCATCAATTTATCAACACAAACCAATCAACCCAACAAATATTCCTGCTACCCTATATTTCCCTTTTCCTACTACCCAGTAGATAGGAGAAAAAAGCAGTTTTCTCCCACTGACAAGCATAGAACAAGGGTGTCCAATGCAGTAACATACATGATTTAGGCATTTAGCAACCACAGTTGCATAAAAAAGGGCTACTTATCAAATTTAAGGCTGCTATAAAATGCAATTTCTCCCATTGAAAAGCCTAAAGCAAGAGTGTTCTATGTGGTGAAGTATCACAATATAGAAGACAAGGTACACACAAGTTGAACATCAAAAAGCTAGAAAGACACGATAAGAGAATGCCTCAGCCATAATATCAATAACTGCATCAAAGAACAGGGGGTCATATTTGGGTAGAAAGCACCAGGTTTAGTTTGATTTACCATCATGTAAAAATCAAGCTACTATCTTTTACAGAAATTGAAAAGGTTTAAACTCACAAACAAATAAAGAGCTTCTGTTGTGTGATACCATTGGCACTAAATTTTTGTTTCTTCACTTTTGTAGTGTTTACGTAACAAGGTAGGGCTAGTGTCAAGTGTGGGCATGCTTATAAATTTTCTCTCTTTAAACTATTGCTACTAGTCTACTACCAAATAAGACATTCAGTGTTTATGGATTCGTCTTTTAGTTCACTCTGGCAGCATAGTGTTACATAGTTCGTCTTTTAGTTCACTTCTATAATTCGCGGTTCGCCTAAAAAGGGACAAAAATAGCCCAAAACCGACCATAGTTCGCTTTTTTCAGATTGCGATTCATGGGTACTTTAGGGAACTATGTGACATTGCTTTGGCATGGACACAAGTAGCCAGTAGGTGAAGTTACATGTGACCATCTTTTCATCTAACATCAATCTCTATAATCTGGAAAGCAGCATGAAATGCATAAAAGAAACATTAAATTCAATACCTGATAGTGTCAAGCAAATTTTGTCTATATAAGGCACAAATTCCCTTCATGCAAAGTTCAGTATCCTTCTGCAGATCATCTAGTAGATCTGCTTCATAATCCCATTTGGGAAGCCTCGTCTCACACTGCTTCAGGACTGACACAGTTTTCTTTGAACTGTTTAGCATCTCATGACATGAATCTTTTTCTTTCGGCCTGCATTTGCTGGAGCTGCCACCGTCCACCTCCATCCTATAAAAAACTTCAGATGAAATTGGCTTCCTTTTAAAACACTTTGCCAAAGGTAGATCATCATCATCATCAGAGCTACTTAGTTCAACAATGCCAGGATATCCTGATGAAGCTGTCTTCTCTTCAATTGGTGTTGTATCATGTCCTGATTGTGCTCCAACAAAGCCATCAGATTTTGCTTCAGGCCCCAAACTCTCCTGCTCTTGCATAGCTTGAGGTGTGTCATTTAATTGTGAACCTAAAG
Source organism: Salicornia ramosissima (assembly GCA_951394345.1). Lineage (NCBI taxonomy): Eukaryota > Viridiplantae > Streptophyta > Magnoliopsida > Caryophyllales > Amaranthaceae > Salicornia > Salicornia ramosissima. Next base: position 8,100,875 of record OX596238.1, on the reverse strand, counting down.
AAACAACAACATAACAACAACAACAACAATAACAACAACAACAACAACGAGGCAAGCATCAATGCTAAAATGGCAGAAAGGAAGAAGAAAACAGTATAAGAACTTGATAAGTACATAATCATCACTTCTATTAGTTTAATAACAACCGTTTTAGATTTGGGCATGTAAATTAAAATAATTTTAACACACGCAAGAGAGAAACTATATGCTATCAATTTAAAATTACTAGAGTAAATTTGCACGTTCTAAACCGTGTCCCAAATAGGTACATTGCGACTAATATGAGCCGAGGAAGTTTGATTATTAAACAAACCTACATCAAATCTCATCAACCATCAAATTTCTATTGATTAATCATCAATAAATTACAAGCTCTATCTACAACACTATCAATAATATCGTGGTAGTTTATAGTGAAAGGATGTCAACGGATCGACTTGTATCTAATAAGAGCATGAATAATCAAGGAAAATTATCAATGGTAGACTTGTACTTTTTACGTTTATCATTGGTAACTCCGAATTTTTATTTTCATTGGCAACCCTTATTGTCCTACTTTTAAAAATGATCTAATTGAAAAAAAATTCATTAGGATTAAGAAAAAATTTGACCCATGAGGACAAAAATCACCCCAAAATCTTAATTGGACAATTTTCCCATTAAAAAAATGGAGACACAGAAATCAAAACGCTTTCTAACATATAAACCGATGTGTTTTGGTCTTGTGTTTTTTATCCGCAAATTGACTCGTATAAACCAAAATAAACCCAAAAACTTTAACCGCACGATTTTTCCGATAAACAAGTTGAGTCCATATCTAGGTATGCAAAACAATACATCAATTCTAACAAATTATTAATCATACTAATGATTTTTTTCTTCATAAAATCATAAGGTCATTTTTGATAGATGAGACGAAAATTGGGGGTTACCAGTAGATAAATAAATTCAAGATTACCGGTGGAAATAAAAAAAATTCAAAGTTACCAAAGATAAACTTGAAAATTATAGGGTCAGGGCTTGTTTACTTCAGATTAAATTCAGTTCAATTCAGTTATCTCTATTAAATTCAATTAATACACTCTATTGAGTTCAATTAATACACTCTATTGAGTTCAATTAATACACTCTATTAAGTTCAATTCAGTTATCTCTATTGAGCTAATCTAAACGAGCCCTTACTATTGATAATTTAGCATCAAGAACAAGACGCAAAGGGCCCAAGACCTCCAGCCCCCACATCAGAGATAGAGAAACATAAACAAATAAAAGCTGTAATTGCATAAGACAAAAACAAAATATTGTTTAATCAGTGTTGACTAACATAAATATATATTTATTTTTTTTTGAGAAAATAAGACTAACATAATCAGTATTAAACTACTCAGTATTTGATTGAAGTAAAATTGATCGAGTGTAGCATTAAAATTAATTTCAGAAACCAATGTAAATTTAATCATAGAAACCTCTTGTAAAAGTTACCAAGGATCAGCTTTTCAATTAAACAAGCAAGATTATACGAGTATTAAAAACACCATACAACTCTGAAAAAGAAACATTTGAATAACCTACTGTAATAAGAATCGAGCCCTAAAAAGTTACCCTGGTTCAAAATGGAGATAGCTTGCTCCAGGTCCGACAATCTCTTCTCATAAGTCCTGAACTTGTCCGCAGCAACACCTATAACAGCATCCAAGTCTCTCTGTAACTTGGCATTTTTCGCTGTAACCCTAGAATTTTCTTCTCCTTCTCTCTTACGAATGTCTTCCTTCTCTTCCTCCAATTTCGCAAATTTCATCCTAAATTCCACCAATTCTTGTTCATATTGAAGCTTAGTAGCCTCTAAATCCGCATTTTCCTTGCTCAATTGTTGGTTTTGTTTCTTCAAAATCATAATCTGATTTTCAAAACGCAGAATCTTAGCCTCCAAGTCTTCCTTCAACGACTGATACATGACATTTGCAGAGGCTAGTCTGTTTTGTAGATCATCACGTTGGTGAGCTAACTCAGTGAGTTGTTGCTGAACGTTGCCGTTGGTAAGCAGCAACTCGCCGTAGTCCTTCTTCATTTGATCCAACTGCTTACCCAATAGGTTAATCTCCATATTTGCATGTTTGAGTTTCAAGTCGTCCATTGTTAAGGTTTACTGGTTTAGGTTTAGGAGAGAAGAGAGAGAGAACAAAAAGAGAGGTTTTAAATCGAAGTTGATTTTTTTTTTTCTCCAAAGAGGTGTGGCACAGTTGCAGTCTTGCAGACTGGCAGTGTGGCACCATTGATATCCTTTGAGAGAGACGAAAAAGAAAGAATCACACGAGAAGGGTGTGTAAAATTGTACTGTAAATCAGACCGTGTCAACATCTATACTTAAATATTTAAAAAATGAACTCAATTGTCCATGTGTCATTTCTTGAAAAATTCTATTTAATTTTCTTTTTTTAATACAATAAAGTTTTCCTTTTCTCCTTAATTTGCCTTTAATTTACTCCACTTTCTCAACATAAATTGTCACTTTTGATACTACTACTATTATTAAGGTGATATAAATACAACTTGATCAATGCCTTCATGATCATTTACATTACTTCCTTACCTAAACTCATATAACTCTACTTTTCTTTTTTACCTTTTTACTCCAAGTACTTACCGATTATCATTCTTTAATTAAAAAATAGAGTAAAAATCATTACAAGTTGTTATTCTTTTTGTAAATTTAGGTCTTTATTAAGATGACTATTATTGAGGTTTTTTTAAATCTTCACTCTATTTCTATTTTAATTTGACTTTTATATATCATAGAAAATAACATCCAAAATTCAATCAAAATAAAAACAAATTTTTAAAAGGACTAAGAAAAGGAAAAAGTTAAAATCCCAAATTTGTTTTATATAAAAAAAAAGTACTACAAGCCTTGAACTCGCAATCTCATTTTCATACACAAATGGTTTAAACAATTAGTCTATCTCTCTTCCTTGTACTTAAAAAGAAGATTTTAATAATTATAAACTAGACGAAGTTGATGTATAATATAACAAACAAACGCCCATTCGATTACTCCATTTTCACTCGAATATAGTCGTCTTTTCCTTCGTATTTCCGAAATGAAAAGTCATCTCAACTTATAAATCCAATTATTAAAATTAATGGCAGATCATTTCTAATTTATGTCATTACTTATTGTGAACTACCAAAATATATAAATTATAATTGATGAAAATATAATGGAGAAATATCTAACAAAATATTATCTAACAAAGAATTATATATATGTATAGGTTTGTTAGTTAGCGACCTGGGGCATTGCCCGAGCAATATTTAATCTATTGATCTTCCATCACCAATTAATTACTATTTATGTGGTTATTATGTAATTAAAGGTTGCTACCACTACTACAACTTATCTTGCCACTACTTTGATTTCTCTTGAATATTTTTTGTTATCATCTTATATAGCGTATCATTGCAAATTATTTATCCTCTTAGTTATGTTCTTCAATCATATTTTACACTACGCTATATGAAACTACTATTATCTAATATTTATCTATAATTTATAATCTATACTAAATATTTAAAACAAGATTTGTTAATCCACGTAACATTCTTTCAAAACATATTGAATTTATAATTTTAAAAAAAAAATTAATGATGTTATTTTACGGAGTACAAGCTCTTATGTACATGCATGTCCAATTTCTTTATTTTTTTTAATTAATATACATTTTGGTGTATATAATTAGATGTTTCTTATATATTTATGGTAAAACATTGTAATTTTTTCCTTATATAATCAATTTATAAGTCAAACAAAATCTCGTGCAAGGCACGGGGTTAAAACTAGTTTTTTTTTTTTTGGGATATTTCCCAAGGTATAGTTGAGGTTAGACTTAATAGCCATAACGTCCCTACTTTTTTTAAATTGTATTAGGTGTCCCTGAGGTCAGTATAAATAGCCAGAATGTCATTACTAAAAATTCCTACCTCAAATCAGGGCTAATCTGTTCGTGTTTGGCGAATTTCGACTTCAAATCTTATCCTTTAGGGGTAAAATGGCTCGTAAAACCTTAAGATTATAATTTTTGTTCTCATATATCTACGTCATGATTCGCCTCGATTTGCGCACTTTGATCTACGTGTTTTAAAAAAATTGCACTCTTAAGATTTTAAGGGTTATTATAACCCTTAAGGGTCAGATTTGAGGTCGGAATTTGCAAAAAAAAAAAATGAACAGATTAGTTACGATTTGAGGTCGAAATTTATAGTAATGGCATTCTAGCTATTTATACTGACCTCAGGGGCACCTAATGAAAGTTAAAAAAATTGGGGGCATTCTAGTTATTAGGCCTAACCTCAGGGGTACCTGGAGAAATATCCCTTTTATTTTTTATTTTTTTTATAAGGAAAGGAAAATTGTTATCCTCATACCGATAAACCACAAGAATCTTTACTAACCAATAAAGCAAGAGGGTGGTCTATCGGGCAGTACCAATAGATCATGGTATTGTACTGGTGGTCTTTATTAGACACATAATCTGCTGCTGAGTTAGCATCTCTTAAGATATGCTTAATTGAAACATGGTCAAAATTAATGAAATATTTTATTACATCTTCTACAATATTATGAGTTTCCCAAGGGATGTGCCAAATTTTTCTAATTGCATTGATGATTGTGAGGTTGTCACCTTCAATCTCAAAATTTCACCAGTTCCAACCATGTTGACGTTTGGAGTGTACACTTTGAATTGTTTAAAATTCTCATATACTATCTCTTTTTCTTGTTATTTGCAACACTCCACTTTTTTACGCATGTCGAGAAAAAAGTTTAAATAATAATATCTTTAATTACATGCTTGTAAAAATTATTACAACTATATGTTAAACAGGGGAAATACTCGTATATCCAGCACTGTAAGAGTGTCAAACAACCAGCAATTCCTAAACAACCAGACCGAGATGCAATGCCTAGTTGCCGATAAAGATATGCAAGCGTGGCGGAACCCCAGGAGAACTTATGCATCTCATCAAGTACCAATGGCTCAATAATGTCTCGTGGGCGAATCTTGTTCCCATTCTTATCGATAAATAATGTGCATCCTAACAGAAGAAAGAGCCATGCAGTCAACTGTGTCTCCTCACATTTTGGTGGTTGTTTACGCCTACAATGATAGTCTATAGAATCAATGATAACTCCTCCACCAACCCAATGACTGTCTCCAGGATCACGGCTAACTAAATTAGAAACCGGCATACCAAGCAACTCAGCCACATGACCCTTAAGGCTACTAATGGACGACACATTACTTACTGGATTTCCTTCAATTGGTACTTTAAGAATGTACCATATATCGTGCAACATAATTGTCATCTCTCCAAAAGGTAGGTGGAATGAATTTGTATCAGGCTGCCATCTCTCTACAAATGCAGATATCAAAGGAGCATCAAGATGAGGCAACATACACATAGACAGGTGAGATAACCAAGTCATGTCAAGGCGTGAAGAGGCATGCTCATTCATTGACGATTTCCAATCAAACAAATTACGACATGTTTTTTCCCGACTATGACATTTCAACACTCCTCTATCCTCTGTTCCAGACCATAACATCAAAGCAACATGACCATTAAAACTAGGTATGACAGATGCAGATGATGGTCCTCCAGGAACAACCTCCTTAACCAACCAACTCTCATCCTTCTTCATCTTACTCTGCCTACGACTATCAGTGCTGCATGCAGGTTGACTTGCACGAGCAAACTTACCGCCCTTCCTTTTAGGCGCAACCCAAGTAGTAGGCTCTGTACGGGACAAATCCTCGTCATCATTGGCCAACAAGTTATGTTCATTATCAATAGTAGCCTCATAGTCGTCCTCATCGTCATCCTCATCATCGTCATCATCAACGTCATCATCGTGATCATCTCCATAAGCAAACTCATGTTGGACAGACGGAGCCTTTGGTGGCTTTATACGAATATAGGGACCGCGATCCCTCCTGACAGAGGCGGTAACATTTCGACTATGCACATGTCGAGGACCGGAATCATCGATATTTGTACGCAAAATTAACTCCGGGGGGACAGATTTTCCAGCACCTCCTCTTCCGTAACCTCTACCACCTCCCACCAACTAAAAGTAAAATAATTTATAAACTTTAACACGTTAACTGATTATTATTTAATTTGAATCAATTTTTTAACACCCATTAAAATGATCAAAATAATTGTCAAATAATATGAATAATTTCAAAATTAGTTGATGCAAAAAAATGAATTAAAATAATTATTAACGTGTCAAATAATTGTCAAATAACATGAATAAACAGGTCTACGTGAATTTTAATTTAAAAAAGTAGATGCACATTAACTGATTATTATTCAATTTTGAATAAATATTCAAATAATTATAGAACGTATTAATTCAATCAGCAAACTATACTGCAATTCAAAATTCAAATATGTCATACACCAAACACAAATTAAAAATTCCAAAAAAAAAAAAAATAGCACGCCCACGCCATGGCTGGGACGTCCCAGCCATGGCGTGGACGTCTGATCCAGACGCCTGTGCCATGGCTGGGACGTCTGGCTGGGACGTCCTAGCCATGGCCTAGGCGTCTGATCTGGACGCTTAGGCCATGGCTGGGACGTCTGGCTGGGACGTCCCAGCCATGGCCTAGGCGTCTGGATCCGCTTTTCGAACCACAAAAAATCTTACCGGAGAAGGAGAGGGGGCGACGGTTGTGGCGGTGCTCTTCTTGGACCCCTTCTTAGGTACAGTTCCTGCCACTTCCTTACCAGGTCTTTGACTCATGCCGGTGGTGGTAGAATTAGATGGTGGTGTTGGTGGTGGGTAGGTGAGAAGATTAATGGAGAGATAAAATGAATTGTGAGTTGAGGGATATGAAGTAATATGTAGTAGGAGGGGCAATGAAGTAATTTCAAATTATTAGGTGGGCGATTTTAAGTAATTTGTGGGCGACAAATAACAATTCCCAAAATAACTCCGTGAGATGATCTTACGGGAAACTTGTTATTTTGGTAATTGTTGCACAAGAGTAAAAAAAACCACGATAATAAAGTTTTAAAAAAATGGTAGACAAAGGATACAATTTTTCTTTGCTACAAAATCTCACGTTAATTTTTAAAAATCTGGTTTGTTTTTCAATTTTTTATAAGTATAATTTTTAAAGGTTTATCTCAAAAACTAATTTTGATTTTAGAAGGGAAAAACATGTAGAGCGTTTGAGGGGGTGTTTTCAAACAACAATAATGAAATCTCTTTTAGTGATAATTAATTTTCAATGTACTTTTATTTATGGTAAAGGATTAAATGTATATTGTATAGGAGACCATTTATTAAGGAGAGTACGGGACTACGGGAGACCATTTATTAACGAGAGATGGAGAATCAACATGAGAGTTTAGGAGGGAAAATGGGTTTAAGAGGGAAAATGTGGTTTGAGAGAAAAAATAAAATATAAGAATTTGTTTGGTTGCAATGGGAATTAACTTCCCATGGTAATTTGTAAATCATGGGAATTAACTTTTCTTGTTAAATTCATAGGAATTAGCTAATTGTGTTTGGTTGAGATGTGGGAAGTTATATTTCCTAAGAATTTTGAATTAACTAGGGGGTATTGGGTAAATAATTTCCCACATTATGTGAGAATTGTAATTTCCTAGGAATTTCAATTTTCTTCATTTCTTACTTTTTTGGTTAACCAAACAACAATATATTGCATTTTCTAGGAATTTTGATTGCCCATGGAAAATTGAGGCAACCAAACAACACCTAATTAGTATTCTCTTCTAACTAGTTTGTTCTTTACGTTTGTTCTTTGCTGTAGTATATATAAGGAGAGAGAAAGTAAAAAAATAAAATATATTCATTGTACATGAGAAATAACATGATAACATATATTCATATACACCATTGTTTGATTCGTCTAATGTGCAGTTTTTAATATGTATTTTTATATATATTTTTTAAAAGTATAGTTTTCCCTCTAACAATATTAAATGCAACGATTTGAAAATTTTAATCTCTACTTTTTTTTTGTTTTGAATTTTCTCTCTAACAAGACATTATTGTAGAAGGTTGAAAATGACAATGATGTGAAAGGCAAAAGAATTCATGAATGTCAGATCTCATCAACGATTGATATTTCTTTCAAAAAATAAATAAAAATAAAGCACAAATGTTGGCAATTTGTATTTGGTGAAAAATTATTGTTCGTAGTAAGTCGTATACTTGGTAAAACACAAAGTTGCCAGCATGATCCATTATTATTATTCCATTAATCAATCTCATATAGTATATATATATTTTTTTTTTACTAATTTAATGTTTTTATTTCCAAATACTTCCGTTTTATTCTCTCATCAAAAAAATTCTCTCTCCTCTTACTAGCTAATACCAATTTCATCCTTCCCAATATCAACTGATATTTGGGATTTGCAGTTTCATTTTCCATGGTCTGGGTTTAATGTTCGTGTCATTTGAATTGAAAAATGCAATGTTCATGTTTTTGAAGGTACTGGAAATTTCTTCATCAAATCATCGTTTCAGGTAATATAGAAGATTAAATTAATTAATCATGCATTATTTGGTCCTGATTTTCTTTCCAATTGTTCTTAATTATTCACTTCTACATCTTTCGATTAATTAATTTGATTAGGTTATACAATGTGCTTGTCGTTTTGAATTCTTTGTGTTTGTTGTGATGAGGTATCTTTTGTTTTCATCCCAGATGCATTGCGTTAGTTCTTCTCACATTGCGTGTTTATATTTGGTGGCAATTAAGAAATTGCTCATTTTATGCAAAAGGGCATTGTAAGAATTTAAGAAAAGTCAATTGTCATTTGTCTTCATGTATTTGAGCTTCTCTGAGAATCGATGTTCATCTTAGGCATTTCCTGTAACAACAATTCAGAGCATCTATTACAAAAAAAAAAAAAAAAAAAACAGAACATTTTTTATTTTTTTATTAGGAAAGAAAACCGATTAGCCTCTTTCGTAAAGCCAATCAACCGTTCTTTCTGCAAAATTAGGGAAAGAGCGGGATCAAACTCATCAAGTGAAGAAAACCTTCGAGTTAAATTCCTACAATATGTCATCTCTAATAATATTAAAATAAAATGTGAGCCTAGTAATACATCTGTAATAATATTACCTTTGTAATAAATTATTTGTAATAATTTACGGAGTAACATTTTTGTCAAATTGTTGCAATTAAATTCTTACTCGGAGTTAGTATTATTGATTTCCGAACAAAATTTAACATAGAAAATAATGTATACTTAGGTTTTATATATGTTGCCAAAAAAAAGTTTAAAACATGGCATGTGGGCATGGTATGTGACAACAATCCTAGAACCAATTTGACAGTAGATGAAAAATTGTTTGGGGCTTTAGAAGTGGGCCACGATGAGCTCAAAAATCTTCGCTAGTGTGTTCTCTTCACCTTACGAAAATTTGGATAAATCGAGTCTAACAAATTCAATAAATTTTGATTGGGTCTAACGGATACAAATAATTAGGTGTTAAGGTGAAAAGAACGCACCTTATAATGTCTATAATGTACTTCCTCTGTCCCTTAAAGTTTGCTACATTTGTTTTTTCACACCTCCCAAAACACAATTTTAAAAGAATATATCTTTAGATGTATATAATAAAAAATTATAAAAATTACATATTAACAAAATACACATTGAGCCAAATCAAACGAGATCTCACTTGACTATATTTTTTTTATACGTATAAAATTAGAGAGAGTCAAAGTTACATCATGAATAATGCTAAAAGTCCTTATGTAGAAAACAAATAGGGACAGAGGAAGTAGTTGTAATGCGAGCAAGCTTTTAAATTTTAATATATGCAACAATTCATCCTCTTTTGATGAGTTAGTTATGGAAATATGTTTGTTGTCTTGTTTCATTTTCAATGATCACTGGATTATAAGGTGTTGAAAGGATGAAATTCATGAGTCTATTTATGTGGGTCGTTGTTTTGTTGTTGTGGGTCCTTTATTTGTTAAGGAGTCACATACATTGTCTCATATATTTATCTAAAATACTTTTGTTTTCTTGTGATTCGATGTTTATGCCCTTGATTTTATATAAAATTACGTTATAATGTCATTTGCCTTTTCTTATTTTTTCAATTTGAGAAAGTAGGCACTCCCAGACTCCTAGTGAGCAACACCACTCTTGAAATAAACAAATGGTTATGGCAATTGGCAAAGTATTGTTATCTTTAAGGGAGCAAAGATTTACCAACTTTATAAAAATTAGTGCATCTTTAGAAAATAAAAATTAGTGCATTTTAATTTTGGAACGGAGAAAGTATTATTTCGCTAGTAGTAAGATCAAAGAAAACAATGGTTTGGAGAACCATTTAAAAAGTGTGGTCCTTTTTGTGCATATTCTTTTTCTTCTTTTTATGTTGGCATAAGACGTTCTTTGGTCTCTTCTAAGTTCTAACTGTCAATGAGTGGTGTTAGGCTTGGTTTTGGTAGATGTCGCTTTTGGCTGATCATGCTGCTGTCAAGTTGTATGTCCATAATTTGTTGGATTAGCACTAGTCATTGAGTCATAATTTTTGGGCATGTTTGGTTGCCATGAGAATTAATTTCCATGGGAATTTCCTTTTCATGGGAAATTACTTCCCTTAGTGAAATTCCTAGGAATTGCTTCCCTTAGTGAAATTCCTAGGAATTGCTTTAGATTGTTTGGTTGACATATGGGAAATTAAAATTCATGGGAATTTTCATTGACCAAGGGGAGGGTAGGTAATTAACTTCCTACATTTAGTGGGAAATACAAATTCCCATGAATTTTAACTTCCTCCATTTTTTACTTTTTGTATCCAACCAAACAACCATCATTTTTCAAATTCACATGAATTTTGATTTCCTCCATTTATTTTGAGCAACCAAACAAGCCCTTTATGTAATTAAATTTTGTAGTGGTAATTTGTAACTCATTTTTTAGAGGATATGATAAACCAATGGTATGACCTGAATTCCATCTTCAATTATTTGATTAATTAATACCTTGATTTGATTAAAAAAAAATGTAGAAAATTTAGATGAAATAAAGGAAAAAGAAAAAGTTGCAAAAAATTACTATTTTACCATCTTCTTGATCTGGGACACCTCTAGATCTATCAATTCTCCTAAATCTGTTCTCTTGGTTTCTTGTTTAACATAAATTTTTACTCCCTCAATTTCCATTTGACAGGTCTCATACGTCCTTAAAAAAGTGAATTGAACAAGGGTACTTATATTTAGCAATTAGCATTCTGCATTATTGCTATTTACATTTGCATTAAATCTTAGATGAAATAAGTTAACTATTTAATAATCCACTAGGGGTTGTTTGGTTGGAGGCAAATTCCATAGGAATTTTGATTTCCTAGGAAGGGTACAATGAAGATGTTGTTTGGTTGGCATGAAAAATAAAAATGGGGGCAATAGAAGTTCCTATGAAGTAGAAATTCCCGTGAAATGTAGGAAATAGCCTATTAACCCCCCTCCCCCCGGCCCTTCTCTCCCCGCCTGTGTGAAAGTTTAAATTTCCGTGATGTTAACCAAACAACTTACGATAATTCCCAAGAAATTTGGAATTTATTTCCTTGATGAATCATACAAGCACTAAATATCTGGATGTCCCAAAGTAGAATCAAGTTTGTCACTTGTCTTCAGATCTCACTAAGTCAAAACCTCTGAATCTCTGATCAGAAAAAATTGGACATGAATTTACTGTTTAAATATAAAATTATTCCTCTTTTCATTAGCATTTGTTTCCTGTCTATATTCAGATGCTGCCATTAAGTTTTGTTGGAGCACCACTAGAAATGACAAAGCGGCGTTGGAAGGAGTTAATGCAGGCTTTGTATGAGAATCATTTTGATCCAAGAAAAGATGAAGAGCTGAAGCAGTCTAAATTAGGTGAAAATCCTCTCTTACATTTGACATTAACCTTTTTTTTTGTTACTTATGAGCCATGTTGTAACTTGTGATGATCTGAGTGTTTTAATAACAAATTAAGTGGCTGTAAATTGCAAAAATTGACTTAAGTTGTTTTGAGTCGTAAAAATGACATACTTCATTTTTTTTTGATAAGTAAAGAATTATATACCAAAGTAGAAGATTATTACATCATACCCTAAGTGCGTGACACAAAGCCACCAACATAAAGAATTATAAAGCTAATAGGGACAGACCCCTATTAGTCCTATTCATCCATCAAAACCAAGAAAGCTACCCTACATGCTTAATCAAAAGGACTAAGTCCCTAATATACAGTAAGAGCAAACAAATAAAGTAGGAAAACAACAACTAAAATAACCACCTGACCTAGCCATAGGACTCAGTCCTTTATTATAAAACATTACAATTCAAGCTAGACTATAAAATATGAAAAAGTACATGATCCATGGGACGTCCAAGCCACGAGCTTTGATATCGACCATAGCCATCTTTAATCCATCCATTCATCATCAACCATAAACAACAAGAGTAGTAGGCCACTATGAAGTGTCCTCCTTGGAACTGTCACAACCATACGGACATTAAGCACCGAGGCAAACCATCTCCCATTAAAGACCCGTGGTTGAGGTTGCTCGAAAGAATAAAAAAAAAAATGACATATTTATTTGGCTGTAAGTGAGTTTTTTTATAAAAATTATACTAACAAACTCATTACCACCATTCAATATTGATATTGATTATAACAACCATATTCTGAGTGGACTATATGGTGAAAATATATTAATCTATTAAATAACAAAAAAATTTAAAGAATAGCCATTAGAACTAATTGTGGAAGAGTTGAAATGTTGAATTACATGGAATGCAAGTAAAAAAGATCCTGTTACCTTAGACAGTTCGACTAATCTTTCACTATAAGTACATATTATGCACTTTAGTTGTGTTCCATTTTATATGACTTGCTCAAATAATTGTTCACATATAAACCTACCTTATTTCAGATATAGAAAACAAACTGCCAAAGATTTTCAAGCTCATAAAAGAGAGACGGGCAAACAGGAAAAATCGGAATCATAATGTTGAAGCAAACTTGAGAAAAGAATCAGAACTTATTGAGCTGATAGAGGATTTTCACAAACAGTATCAATTTGTTTATGGGCAGTATGATGATATTCGAGGACAGCTATCTCAAACTGTTCATGGAGCCAAAGAAGATGAGGGCTACTTCACAGCCACTTCCAGTTCAGACTCAGATACAGAGTTAGAGAAAGGTGTGGTGGCCATAAAAGATGAGTCTATGAGCTCTAAATACGTGAAAGCGGTGAATAAAGCGCAAGATAATGAGAAAATAATGCAAGAGTTGAAAGAGAAATTAGATGAAAAGAGAAGAGAGGTTTCTTCCATTGTTGAGATTCAGAAGCGTTGTCAGAAGGAAGTAACGAGTTTGGTGAAGGAATTACAGTCAGAGTTCTTGTTATTGAATAGAGTGTTCGATGGAATGCAGCCTGAAAAAATTGTATCAGAACAGCAGAAAGTGGAGAACAGACAACTGCAAGATCAGGCTTCAAAACTTGAAGAGATAGGAAAAGAGATGGATGGAGTGGTATCTCAAGTGGTTAAAAATGGAGTTGAAGGTGTAACTGAAGAAGAAGGTTTTGTTTTGGATGTGTCTAAAATAAAGGGGTTGATCATACAGGTGAACCATCTAAAACAAAATGTGAAAAGTTTAACTAGTAATGCTCAGAAAACTGATTCTGAACAGCAAAACATGGGTCAAGACAGCAAAAATGGATATGCTGTGCATGAGAACTTGATGGATCAGGTTAACAAAATGAAGCGCGATCTGGGGTTTATGAGAAAGAAGAACACGGAACTTGAGTTGGATGTCAAGAAGAAAGCCGAAGAAAATTCAGGGTTTTTGTCACAGATGGATGATCTTAAGAAGGAAGTAGCAAGCAAGACTCAAGAACTTCGGAAAGAGAGGGAGGGTTCAGTAGTGAGAATGAAGAAGCTAGAATTAGAGGTGGAAAATTTAAGCAACCAGAGAAATGAAAAAGAAAAGCTATTGGCAAAAAAAGAGCAAGAACATAGAAAGTTGACACAGGAAATAGAAGGATTGAGAGGAAAGGTGATGAAGATGGAGATAAAGTTGAAAGAGAGACAGGATGACAAATCTGCTCAGATTAACCACATTGAGCAAGAACTTGAATCAAAGAATGAACTTGAAAGACAGATTAGCATTAAGAACGATGACATTAGTAGATTGACGGGAGAAAAGGAGTCGCTTCAAGGGAGGATATTGGAACTTGAGAAGAAGCTGCAAGATGAAAGAGATGAGTACTCAAAGTTGCAGAATGACATTACTCAAAAAGAGCTTTTGACTAAAGAAGCCAGCCAGCTGCAGCAGGAAGAGGGCATGAAAAGTAAGCTTGACAAACAGGTAAATTCCCATGACAAAGAAATTAACAAGTTCGGAGAAGAGAATGGAAGCCTGCAAGAGAAGGTTCTAGAATTAGAAGATGAGATTGTTGATCTTCAGATAACCAGTCAAGTTGGGGTAAAAGAGGTAAGTTACTTGCAGGGAGAACTATCAGTTGAAAGGAGGAAGTTTTCAGAAAGACTAAACGAGCTGGAAACTCGAAACAACGAGCTGAGTTTCAAGGTTTCGGATCAGGAATTTATGATAAAACAACACGAAGATACAATCAAGAAGTTAAAAGAGGACTGTAAGTTGATGAAAGGAAGGTTTGTTCAGGCTGCAGAAAGGAAGGTTGATGAATTGGCCGAAGAATTTAGGAAGAATTTCGAGGATAATATGCGTATATTAAGTAGGAGAATAAAAGTGGCCGAACAACTTCATGTCGAGACTAAAGAGAGTTGGCAAAAGACACAAGAGCGTTGTGAACTACAACATCCTGGTCTTCAAAAAAGACTTGCACAAATGATGATGACATCATCAGGCAAATCTGAGTTAAGGGCAACAGTTTCTCAAGGAGTGAATGAAATGGTGAAGGGAATGGAGGAATTGGTAAGTAACTTGGAGAGCAAGGAAGATGATTTCTTGCAAAGATTGTCTAAGGTTTCGAACGAGATTCAAGTTGCAAAGAACTGGGTGAAGTGGACTATGGACGGGATAAAGCCATGGAAGAACGAGCTTCCTCAGAGCTCGGTTTTTGCACCGATGATGGATGACAATGAACAAGATAAAATGATGAAGGAAAAGGTAAAGAGGTTAGAAGAAACGGTGAATAAGGAAAAGGGTGATAAGTTGAAGTTGATGAAAAGGATGTATGACATGCAAAAGAAGGTAGCAGAGTTGGAGAATGAGGTGGGAATGAAAGATGAAGGGCTATTAAGACTAGGAGAAGAGAAAGTAGAGGCTATAAGACAACTTTGTATGTGGGTTGATTATCAGCAAAACCGGTTTGATCAACTCAAAGAAGTGATGTTGGTGAAGAAGACTAAAAGCAGAGGAAGAGCTTAAAATGCATGATTTTTTGTTGCTTTTCTTTCTTGTATTATAGCATTCTTCAGTCATTACGTTAATTTTGTACTAATTTTCTTTCATTGACATTTTTTTTTTTTGAATTTTCCAAACTACAAGCCTCACTTATTTTTTGGGGTATGTGATTAGTAGTATCTTGATTAGGAATGTTATGTGTAATGAAATATTCATACAATGTTGTGGCAGAGTGAATCTGCTAATTGTTCATGAAATACAAATACAAGTATACACTGACTCACTGAGGGTTCTTTTATTTACAATTTACCAATACCTGCATGATTCAATGCATGTGGTATATGAATCCACATTATTGATGCATATTGAATAAGGGTTGGAGAAAAGCATACTTAACCGGCCAACCCAATCCGGACCCGGGGACCCATTAATAATGGGTTGGGTTCATCCATTCATGTTAAAATTTTCAACATATTTAGTGTTTGGCTCATTATTTAATTTCTTTACCTCATATTTCCTCTATTTATTTATTATTAAGTAACAATGTTAAAGCTAAAATATCACGAACGCATAGAGTACCTAAAAGCTTGTAATCCTTGTATACATTACTCAACATTGGTGTTGACTTCTAGTGTAGATTTTACATTTTTTTTGTTACATCTGTTTCTTTTTGTTGTTCCTATTTTGACTATTCAGTTTTCCCGATGTACATACTTGACCATTAATATATTTAACTGTGCACTATAAAAATTTATAAAAACTAAAGTTAATAAAGTAGTCATAGAGACAAATTAAACAATACCCACATGACTATATTTTATAGGTATTGTTTGGTTCCCTTTATTTCCCATGGGCAATCAAAATTCCCATGAAATGTAATTTGCTCTAGTTGTTTGGTTGCTTAAATTTTGATAAAATGGGGGAAATGCAAATTCCTAGGAATTTGGAATTCCTACAAAATATAGGAATTATCTTACCAAGTCCCCCCTTGGTAATTGAAAATTCCCATAATTTCTAACTTCCCTCATGCACACCAAACAACTTTTGGTAAACCATAGGAAATGCAATGTGGAAATTAAATTCCAATGAATTACAAATTACTATGGAAATTTATTTCCCATATCAACCAAACAATGCCATAGTATATTGAGAGAAATTTAAAAAATTCTTTCTAATAGTCAATAGTAGCAAAATTCTAAATAGGAATGACAAATAAAAATGGAGAGAGTATGAGTGTATGAGGTAAAAAATTAGTCCACAAGCTAATTCCTTGTAATTTACTTAGCTCATTGAGTGATAAATTAAAGCATTACAATGCACATAAATATCTCAACAATTTGTAAGAGTGAGGACTTAACATCATACTTCAAAGATTTGAGGTCTGCTTGGAGCAATTATTCCCCTGTTTTAATTTGATAGTTTTTTTTTTTTTTTGAAATAAGATTTAATTCATTGATAAAAGAGTTATATGATGTCTACAAAAGATACAAAAATGAACAAATACAAAGAAAATTGAATCAAATAAAATTCAAACTAAAAAAAAACTATAATCGTTGATGAGATCTAACAATGATGAATTCCCTAGTCAGTTAGGCCCTGTTCTTCTGGACTTAAAAGCTACAGTAATCAGATCAGATCAGATCAGATCAGACATTATTACTCTTTATTATTATTATTATTATTATAAAAAAAAATTAATATTATAAACTAAAACTCAAAATGTCTACAAGAAGTTAGTGGGAAGCCTAGATACAATCTGGGCCCCCACTCCCCTAGTTATTGCAAAACCAATACGAGTGAAGATGTGAGCAGCAGCCCGCGCGCCAATATCATGAGCTCTGGTAAATCTCTGAATCATCTTCAGCAGTGCAACAACATCCTCCTCGAATTCGCCAAACGTAGAAAAAGAGGAAGGTAGGAAACCATACCCAAGAGTAGCACACCGATCTACATACTTACTCCGTTTCCGAGAAGCCGCATCCAGCACAGCACGACCAGGAACAAAATCAACCATACCAGACTGAGTCAAAGGCGATGATCCAGTCAAATCAACACAGACATTGCGGCCACGATCCCAAGAATAAAGCAGCAAGTCCGCAGGACGAAGAACCCCGATCTCTGAGCCCAATCCAATATCCACCTCTTTACCAACAAAAATCCCCGAGCGAGTGCAGATATCAACAAGAGTGTCCCGTACAATATTATGGCGATGCTTGACACCCACAATCCCAGCACACGACACAGCATGATCACCAAAGATGTCACCCTCAAAAACCCTCGAACAAGCGGAACAAGGCGCGGATGCAGAAAACAAAGGAATACCCAGCCTGTAACATAGCACACTCCGATACGTTTTACCATTCATAGTCTGACCCACCCCTGAGATCGGAACCACCCTAAGCCAATCAGAAGTATGATCCCGTTGTTGCGATTTCCAAAGAGCAACCTGTCGTGGAGATAAAGAAAATGTGGTTTCAACAGTTTGAGTAACCCTTGTGAAATATTTATCTGTCAGTTTCTTCATGAGTGTGGGGGCAGCGTTCTCACTAGGATTACCAAGAATGTCAACATCCACAAAAGCATTAAGCAGACATAATGCATCAGCAAAGGCAGGCCCAGGATCCACAACACCAGCACAATGGAGAAGCTTAAGCAAAACCCAGCAGACTGCAGCCGTGATGCTACAAACGCATAATGCAGAACATCCGCAACAGAATAGACACCTAACCCACCAAAAGCAAAGGGTAAGGTGGCGAGCCTCCATTACCAATCTCCGAAGCCAGGGCCAGACGCAGTGACAATACGCTCCAAAGATGAACGAAGTGCAACATCGAACTTCTGCCGAACAGCCTCAAAGAGGCGAGGAGGACAAGTCCGCATCGCAAAGTAAAGTTTTGAAACCCCAGTGCAGGCACGGAGAA
Organism: Salicornia ramosissima; assembly: GCA_951394345.1. NCBI lineage: Eukaryota > Viridiplantae > Streptophyta > Magnoliopsida > Caryophyllales > Amaranthaceae > Salicornia > Salicornia ramosissima. Next base: position 8,082,504 of record OX596238.1, on the reverse strand, counting down.
GTAACAACTCACACTGCGGATCTTCAAGCCGAGCAACCGCATTCATAAGCTCAATAGTCTTATCCACCCGACCCACCACAAGCTCACTGCTGAAATCAGAATCTGCACTAATTGGCCCACCAAGTAGTTTAACACCCCGAAGAGGCCGAGCAATGTTGGGCGGGAAAACCCCAACTAACCTACTCCGAGGGTCCTCTACTGGCCAAAAAACCTCGGTTTTATCAACATTGAGATGGAGACAGAAAGCGGGCCCGTCCTCCATAATCAGATCCAAAACCTTACCGACCTCCAACGTGTCACCAATGATAGTCCCGTCATCCAAATACCATGCATGGAGACATAAATCAAAAGAGGCTCGAATTTTACACACTAAGGGGTGTAAAACCAATGCAAAAAGCAAAGGGCCTAGTGGATCCCCCTGTTACACTCCCTAACATGACCATAAGACGTGCTCACCATAATACAACCTTGCCGGGCTAGAGTAACAGAACTCAATCCATCGCGAAATAGCCGGACATCGAAGGCGCACCTCTCGTAACATAACTTCTCGATCCACCAAGTTGAAAGCATTCTTGAAATCAACCAGAAGCATAGAAAGACCAACAGTGTCCCCACGATCCTCAACCAGCCGGTTAACTGCATGAATAATAGCCTCACTACCCCCAGGGATCCCAACACCGAACTGCAAACCATCAAAATAGCCACTCAACAACGGACCCGTTGACGCAACACAAACCTTAGAAACCAGTCGCCTCCAAACGGTACCCACAGCTATAGGACGAACACCACCTCCAGGCTTCACAAGAGGTGTAAGAGGAGCACTAGCAATGTATCCACCCAATTCCTCCGAGCACTTCCCACATAAGAAAAGATTGACCACCTGAGAGATAGAGCCAACCAAATCATCAGAGACAGCCAAAGCAGAACCACTCAAACAATCCATGAGATGTTGAGCACGCAAACCATCCCTACCACATGAAGTTCCACGTGGAAAACTCTTAATCTGACCCAAAACAACAGTAGGAGTAGCAAGAAGTGGATGGTGATCAGTAATGCTATCAGGCAAAGAGGGTGGTGAAGAAAATGGGTGTTTAGCCAACAAATCAACAAGAGTAGCCTCATTATACGGAGCAACACCAGAAGACGAAAGAACACGAACAGCCACAGTGTAATGGCCATCATGGATCTTCCTCTTGCACTGCTTTAGGTTACGATCACCGGACACTATATCCTCGTCAACATCCACCCAAGAAGGGGAGTCCTCAGCCAAAGCCTCCTTAAGAAGTTGTAACCCTCCCCCGGGCTCTCCCTAAGAACGAATCGCCGCAGTGATACTCTCCTCCTGTCGCTGACGTCGGGTACCAGATCGTCGCTCCACATTGCTCCTCGGACTGAAGGTCTTAAGAATACAAAGTGGTAACACAAGCAAAGCAACCCAAGCAAAGATGTCAGAAGGCCTGCAAGCAACCTTATCAAGAGCTCCTTTCAATACCCGAGAAAAGCCCAGCCGACATTTGGGCGGAATAGACTCCACATTATTTCGAGCATTATTTTTCCACTCGACATTTTTCGACGACGGTTTTCGGACTGACTTTTTCAGCGTTGATTATTTGGCCGACTTTTTCGGCGACAATTTTCGGGACGACTTTTCCGACGACGGTTTCCGGTCGACTTTTCCGGCGATGATTATCCGGTCGAATTTTCCGGCGGTGATTATTCGACCGACTTTTCCGACGATGATTAATCGGTCGACTTTTCCGGCGGTGATTATTCGACCGACTTTTCCGGCGACGATTTTCAAGCCGAGTTTTTCGGCGACGATTTTCAGGACGACTTTTCCGACGACGGTTTTCGGACTTACTTTTTACGGCAGTGATTATTTGGCCAACTTTTCCGGCGACGATTTGCAGGCCGCGTTTTTCGGCGACGGTTTTCGGGACGACTTGTCCGACGACGCTTTTCGGAATGACTTTTCCGACGGTGATTATTCGGTCGACTTTGTCGGTGACGATTTTGGAGTCAGATTGAATGAAGGGTTTGAAAAGAATGAAAAGTAAAATACTGAAGAGGTGAAATGAAATGAGCTTGAGGCTTTGGGCTCATTAAATTTTTGTCCCAAATAAAAACAAAAATATAAATATAAATATAAATATAAATATAAATATAAATATAAATATAAATATAAATATAAATATAATCAAATCAGAAAAACTCAAATCAGATCAGATCAGACAAACTCAAAACAAATCAGATCAGATCAGATCAGACCAGATCAGTCCTAAAGAAGAGAGCCTTAGTCTTTCACATCATTGTCCTTTGCAACATTTTACAAGGGTGTCTGCAATATGTTGTAGTGCTTGAATTGAATATAACTTAACTCAATTGATTGTACATGTAGATTTGAAATCTGATTCGATACCACATAAGCCTCCTTCACCAAACTAATTCCTCCACATTCTAATCTCCCATAAAGGAAGAGAAGAACCCAAAATTCAAATTACTCCCACTAGAGGAGAGAAAGAACCAAAAAAATTAGATAGAAAACTGTCATAAAGAGAGAAAGGATATTATTAATGAAAAAAAAAGAAAAAAAAGGAAAAAAAAAGATATGAGGCTTTCCATCATAACTAAGATGATGATTGTAGGCTGGTAGCCCCTTTGGGGTAGAAAAGGGGTTAGAATTTTGATGAGTTTTTAAGGGGAGAAGGGAGAGAAAAACGAGTTTAAATTAATAAAAAAAATAAATCAATTTGTTAGTTTTGAATTTCATTTTTGGTCTTTTTTCTTTTGTTATCTACTTTTGGAATCTTTCCAATTATACGTTTTATTGGTACTCAATCGATAACATTTATGATTGCAGTTTCATGATAAATTTTACTTTAATTGTAACCGGCTTAAAAAATTTCAATAAATTTAACACATTATTTGAATTTCAGAATTAGTTTTTTCAACATTAATTAAGTTTTAGAATTACTCCAAGCTAAGGTTTACCATAATTACCAACATCATCTATTTATGTTCTATCATCATCAACATCACCATGATCATCGTCGTTGTGCTCAATAATGACCGACTGATTAAAACATATTAAAAGCCATTTAAAAACAATTGTATTATGACCGACCGATTACAACCTCCACAACAACCGTGACTGACTGATTATGACCTACATATTGATTTTGACTGATCGATTAGACTCGTATACCAATTACGACATGCAAAAAAAACGTTTGAGCCTGACCAAATGTGACTTGATCCCGACAACGGCCGGACCAAAACCCACCGAAACCAACCATGAATTTGACCGAATACTGAATAAGATCGACCTATACCGACCGGTACATACCAAAGGGCTCAGATGATCGTTTTTGACCGAGTCTATTTTTAGCCTTTGATCCATTTTCACATCTCTACGTAGATCAGAAGATGAAGTAAAATTAATGTTTTTCACTTAAAAGTGATCATCTTTATTAGCTCCTCATTTAAACGAGATTTGATATTAACACACCAAAAATTGATATAGGCACACCCTTTATAAGAGAAGGATATGAAGATGTGCTCTCACAATGAGATATCATTCCTATATTTAAACCTATCCAAAAAAAGAAGGAAGAATTCACATGAATAATCCGACCTTTGAGCGGTTTTCTCAAAATGGTCCGACCTTCTGATTATCTCATAATAATTCCACCTTTCACCCTCATCTTCTCAAAATGGTCCAAGTGACCTAAAACCTACATAACCGGTCATTTTTTGGGACAAAAAATAAAATTAAACTAAATTATATATTTTTTTTAAAAAAAACCCAAATCCCCCCCTCCCCAGCCCCCAGCCGCCCAGTGTGCCCCCACCCTGCCCCCAGCCCCCCCACCCTCGAAAACCCAACCACCACCTGCCCCACCCACCGAAATCCCACCCACGACCAACCCCCACCGTAATTCCCCCTCCCCAACAACTCGCCGCCCTAATTCCCCCTCCTCAGCGATCCTGAAGCCCTAAACCCGATTCCCCCTCCCCAGCCACCCCCACCCTGATTTCCCCTCCCCAGCCACCCCCTACCCGCCGATTCCTCCTCCCCAGCAACCCCCCACCCCGATCCCCCCTCCCCAGCCACTCCCCACCCCGATTCCCCTTGCAAACCACCCCACCCCGAAACCCTCCCTCTCGCACCGTCGCCCCTTTTCGACCCCCAGTACCCTCCTCTACATCTACTCGCCGACCCCTCTCAACCACAACCCCCCACCCCCACCGCCCTCCCCCAACACTGGTGGCCTGATTTAGGGTTTAGGTTTTTTTAAAAAAAATTGATTAATTAATTAATTTAAGTAAATTAAATTAAACTTTGATTAATTCGCTAAGGACCAATAAGAATGCAACACGTGTCTAATTAACCTGCTCTAACCTGCTCTAACTGGTCGCAATGGATTGGGGACCATTTTGAGAAAATGAAGGTGAAAGGTGGGATTACTCTGAAATAATCAAAAGGCCGGACCATTTTAAAAAGACCGCACAAAGATCGGATTATTCATGTGAATTTTTCCAAAAAAGAAAAATACGTTATAACTTAAATTTGTCTCAATAGTACGGTCGCCTGCTTCAACCATGTTATCCAGGCCGCTTGAAGCCAGTAAATAACAACAAAACTCCAGTGGCATATTCCGTAAATAATGTCGAAAGCAAGGGTATTTTTGACAACATAAGGCAGTCTAAAGATTCCATCTACCTGGAAAATACATCTGTTTTTTTATTTTTATATTTTTTTTAAGCTCCAAATGATGTAAGAGTCATTTTTAATTCTTTAATTTTATATTTTAGGCAAATCAGACAAATCTTATTTGCAAAAATAATCACCTTACTTTCTCTCTCTTTGTCTCTCTCTCTCCTACCTTTTTTTTTTCTCTCCTTTTGGTGCTTGAACTTCCGCTGCTGCGAGCCTGCGAAAGCAGTGTTTGAGCTTCTTTCCATCATTCAGGTAACGTTCAATTTTTTCTGGAAGATTGAATGAATAGTTTTTTTTGGCAGCGTTTAATTCTATTATTAATCAGATGAGTTTTTGTGTTGAATTTTGCTGGTTAGATTTCTTTTTGTGATCAATTTGATTTTGAACTGCTTTGCTTATTGTCAATGTCAATCGTGTGAAGTTGTTGAAAGTTTAATAAGCTTTTTCTTCTTTTTTGACTTTCATGATCACTGAAGATGCTCTACTTAGGTGGAAAATAATTTATTTTACTCTTACTTTTTCTGAAGAATCATTAGATTCAAATTTTTTTTGGCTTCCTAAAATTTTTGAGCGAAATTCTGACAGCTACTACAATATATGAGCTGGAAAGCTCTGGAGTTACTGGCAGATGAACTTTAAGCTTTCTGGAATTTAGCCGATCCTCCTAATTAAGGTGAAAATGTTTTTGACAATCGATCATCGTTCTCTTGATGAATTAATTCAGCCTTTGGTATCTGTCTTTAGCTTCGAATGAATTTAATCTACTTTTTTTTTTTGGCAACGTTAATCTACTTTTCACATCTCGATTATATGTGATTTTTTTTATAAAAAAAAACTTATTTATTTGTGTGTGTGTGTGAGTGATCAATTTACACTAGATTAAATATTTTTTTTTGGATTTTCTGGATTTTTTTGTGTGGTTTACACTATGTAGAAGAAGTTCAAGTGGTCTCATGATCAATTGTGCAGAAATGAAATCGAGGTTTAAGTTTCTGAGTTTAACCGCCCTTTTTCAAAGCAATTTTAATTTTTTACTTTTTGTTCGCGAAAGAGATTACAGAGAATTACGGAGGATAAAAAATCTCATGTGAAGTGCGGAGTATTTAGGTTTTATTAATAAATGGCACCGATCTCGAATACTACGTAAAGGCAGTACAGTAGACAAAATAGAACAACTCACTTTTATCATGATCAGCTCAAGCTGTTCTCAACTTTTCATGGAGTAGTCAATTTTTTAAATATTTTTGATTAAAAAAAATAAAAATACTAATCTATATTGTCGATTGATTTAGCTGCTTACGTGGCACCACATGATGTTTGTCAATACAAGCACGATAGTCTACAAATACACATCTGCAATATGTCGAAATTGAACAATTGAAGGGTAATTGTACTCCATATTCTGTATCGCCCTCTTATTTTAAACCGGACTATGATGGCCATAATGTTTGCTGATGAATCATGAATTGCTGATTAATTGTTAATTGTATATGCGTTTCTTTACTCTTTAGGAGTTGTCTGCGCGTGTCAAAAGCTTTATCAATTTTATTAGAATTGCTATTACGTTAGTTTTTCTTATTGAAATTTATTTAATATATGTAACAGAGTTCAGACAGACTTGTGTTTAATAGGATTATAAACTCCCTATGTTTTTTTGGGGACCAGTTATGTTTTAAACTGCAAATTTACATTGTGAAACCGTTTTTTTTATACTCCGTATACAGTTTTATTAAGTAATATCCAAGTCCGCAAAAGTTAATTAAGCTTTGCGGGAAGGGACCAAACCAAACAACCTCAATGTTACCCTTCGTTTCCCATCATGCAACAAAATGAGAAACGGTATTAAAAGCCCTATTAACATGAGAAAAAACTATGAAATTAAAATTTAAATCAAGTTTAATATTAATTAAAATCAACCCACACGGGGTTAAGTTCGACGCTGCATTTTTTAGAGCCAACACTACATTAGGAGCATCACTCTCGATCACAACATTATCATACCCAAGCCGTCTCGCCATGTGAACGCCAAACCTTTCTGCTACCGCTTCAGCAATCTCAGGGTCATGGAGGGAAGAAAAAACCATCAATCTATAATTTGTACCTTGATTTGGGTTGTTCATAAAACCACACACACACCAACTCTTTAAATATAAAATAAGTTTTTTTTTAAAACTTATTTGATTTTATTTTATGACAAAAAACATATTTTATTTTTACTTATAAACTTAAATTTTTCTTAAGCAAAGATATGGTAGAAAAAAATGGAACTTAAAAATGGAAAATACTTTCAAAGACATGTGGTAAAAGGTGCTGTACCTTCATGGGTGGAACGAGAATCAAACGCATCTTCTTGATGCTATTTCTTTCTGATAATCTTAGATAATTTATTGATGACGATTCAGAAATTTTGCGTGGACCGAATTTGGAAATTTGGGAATGATGTACTTTACTATTGTAATTAACTTGAATTTTATATGGACCTCTATTGTTTAGGCTGTCAAGAAAGACCTATAAATTTTTGTGAATAACAGAAGATAATCCGTTCTTAATTATTTACTTTCATTAGATGAAAAAAAAAATACTACCTCCGTTTCGAAAAAAACGCAAAGGGGAAAAGGGATAGAGAGAAAAAGTGGGGTATATGATGATGTGAGAGATAGAAACAAAAAACTTACAAAAATGGAATATTAAAATTGTTGCATTTGTTTTTAAACATCCAAAAATAGAAATTGTTGCGTTTTTTCCGAAACGAAGGAAGTAATACATAAGATTGATCTATTGCACAATAAAGCAATTAAATTGGCGTACAAGAATCTAAGGATGATTAACCTATGCTTTTAAGTTGTTGGTATGGTTTGCAAATTTGCATTGAAGCACTATAGATAGAGAATAAATAAAGATTAAATAAGCCACAATCTGTTCCTCTGGTTCAGAAATATATAACATCAACAGATTAGAGAATAAAAAAGATTTGAACCTTCTATTTGCTTCGCTTGGTTTTGCACAACTCAGGACCACCTATGGAATACCCCTCTATTTGAGAATAGTAAGAATCTAATTTTACCTTTTTACATATATATGATGAATCCAGTGATTGATCAGATGGCAGTTTTCTGGTAGATGGTTTGATATGCAGAAATCATACATGTAATCCAGAATATATGTTCTTAGCAATGTAAAGCCCAGATATTCTATTTGCAGCTGACAGTAGCAAAATTTGCTAATTTAATAATTCAACACAGGTACTGATTGAATCATTCCTGTCACAAGAATCCTCAGATGTATAAAAGCTGAGGAAATTTGAAGTGGAAAGTTTTGAGGTGACAAATTATTCAAAATGACAAAGAAGAATCACCGCATCAGACATTCACTCAAGTCCTTTTTTGAGAAGCATACTGATCCTGACCAAGATGAGAAGCTGAAAGAAACCAGAAAAGGTATGCTCCTCAACGACCTCAAGCACTCAAATCTAACCTTCAAAATGCAGTTATTTTTGGTGGCTTATGTGTAAATCCATAGTTTGTCTATATTGGGCGTTAGAGCTTTACCCTATGTTTGGGTATCAAGAAATGGAAGGAAAAGAAGGGGAGAGAAAGGGAGGGGGGCAATTTCTCATGTTTGGGAAAAGATTTAGGAGGAGGGGGGGTGGGGGGATTCATTTTCCCTCCCTCTTTAATAAACTTAATCTCTCCAATTAATCCCTCCAAAATTGGAGAGATTTGGAGGGAAAACTAACCTCACATTTCCCCTCCCCCTTTCTCTTCCCTCCCCTTCCTCCTTTCTCCCTCCCTTTCCTTTCCCTCCTCCCCTCTTATCCAAACATAGTGTTAGTATCCCACAATGAGAGCACTATTTATTAATAAGTTATGCAAGCAAGAGAGGTGTAATCTAAAAATCCGAGAAGCTTCCAATTTCTCTTTCATCGAGAAAAGGCGTTTCCATGATCTCTCATATTGTAAGTGGATGCATCTAACATTTCTAGAAACTATGACTCTAATACAAAACCACAGCAATCATGTTTCTTTCTTAAAATAGTATTATAGGAAAAATTCACAAGAAAATCCCAACTTTTGAAAATCTTAAAATTATCCAAACTTTAATGAGCATATTCTGGAAATATTCTAAACTTCTATGTTGATATTCACAATATAGCATGGATCCCAAAAAAATAACAAATACAAAGTATAACAATTCAGATTACGTTGAAAGGAAGGCCTTAAGTTGGGATTGTTCTAGAATTTAATCAAAAATTGAATTTATTTTGGGAACATAAGTGAAAGTTGGGAATATTCTTGTAAAATTTTCCAGTATTATACAAGTCAAGCTAAGGCAGAACACCAGCTGTTCTTGGTTTTGTCAAATGAAGAGAAATGAAAATTATCTGTAAGGAAAATGCATGAAGTAAACCATTTTCTTGTGTGATGCAGGCATGGAGGAGAAGAAAAAGAAACTACTGAACCTTGTGGACAGCAAGGAAGAAAATGATGAATCAAAAAAAGGACCCCTTGCTGAACTCATTGAAGATTTCCACAAACAGTATGAGTCACTTTTTTCTCACTATGACAATCTCACTGGGAAAATGAAGGAGAAAGTTAGCAAATCGCAGGAAGAGAAAGAGGATTCATCTTCCTCCTCAGAGTCTGAATCTGATACAGACTCTGATCAATCTTCCAAGGTAAAAGGCGGTAAAAATGGAAAACTAGAAGGTGAAAATCATAAAGCCTATGTTGAACTCCAGCAAGAGCTTGAAGCAGCAAAAGTTGAAGTTGTGGAACTCAAGGAAGAAATCCAAGCAATATACAATGAGAAAATTGCTCTTGAATCAGAGTACAAGGCAGCAATTACCAAGCAACAAGACTCAGAAAGAACAGCAGAAGATATAAAAGTTGAGGTTCAAAGTCTGATTTCTGAGAAATCACAAATCCTGGCAGAGAGAGAAGAACTCAAGTCAAAAATCGAGAACTCGATCAAGACAGAAACTGAATTGAGGGAACAAATAGAAGGAATAAAAGGAGATAAAGATGTTCTAGCCACCGAGAAAGAAGATGCCTTAAAAAAACTTGAAGAAGAAAAGCAAAATTTAGAAAACTTGAAAGGCGAGGTCAATCAATTGCAGAGTGAGAAAAAAAGCCTTGAGGTCGAATTGGGTAGTGTTGCTCAGGAAAATTCTCAATTAAAGCTGGAACTGGACTCATCAAAACAAGAAACAGAAAACTTGAAGGAGTCCATGAAAGCTTTTGAAGAGGAAAACAAATCCTTCTCTCTAAGAATTTCAGAAATGACCGAAGAACTCAAACGGGCACATGATACTGTGGAAGAGCTAAAAGCAGAGTCTTCTAACTCAAAAGAAAGCTTAGCTGAGCGGGAGTTAGAATTCTCATCCCTACGGGAGATGCATGATGCACATACTACGAGCGCTTCTGAACAAATTAAGGAATTGCAGGACAAAGTCAGCTCATTGGAGAATGAATTGCAGACTTTACATTTTCAGGAAAGAGATATGAAATTGGATCTTGAGAGAAAAGTTGAGGACATTGCAGATTATCGGATGCAGGTAGAAGGTTTGCACGAGAAATTAACTAGCAGTGATGCACTTCTGAAACAATTTTATGAAGAAAAGGAAGCACTAGCAGCTAAGTTGATGGAAAGAGAACAGGAAGTGGAAACGCTTAACAGCCACAAAACAGGACTTGAAGAGCAAAATCTGACACACAGCAACGAAGCTACTCAATCAAGAGAGGAGATTGAGCGGTTGCAAGACAAGATTCGGGAGCTGGAAAAGGCATTACAGGAGAGAGAAGACGAGTCATCTTCTATGCAGAGAAGACTTGAAGAAGGCGAGAATGAAGCATCTTCCAAGATTGCAGAATTGATGGCAGAAGTCAGCAGTTTGATGCAGGAGTCGGAACGAGTTCAGATACTGGAAACTGAGAATGCTGAGCTAAAAAACAATTTAGATAATCATGTGATGAAAGTGAAAGAATTGGAGGATGAATTGAGCAACAGAAAACAGCAGTGTGAACAACTTGAAACACGTGTCCAAGAGAACGAGGGAGAACTCTTAAAAGCTGAAAGGATGATTCAAGAACTGAAGGAAGAAGTGAGCATGAATTCTGAATCAAAAGATGAGAAGATTCTGGAGCTTGAGGTACTAGTTGAAGACTTGAAAAGAGACTTAGAGGTGGCTACAGATGAAGAAAAGACTGCTTGGGAGAAAACCCGCACAATTGAAGTTCAGCTTCGTCTGGCAAACCAAAAGCTCAGGGTTACAGAACAGCTATTAAGCGAGAGAGAAGAAGGCTTCAGGATTGCAGAAAGGAAGTACCAAGAAGAGTGCAAAGAGCTAGAGGATAAACTCACTACACTCTCTCAAGTACTTGATTCTCATCGTGGAATGATAATGGATATTTCAGAGAATGTGAACAAGTCACTTACAGGATTCGAGTCCATCACTAGGAAGTTTGAGGAGGATCACAAGAAGTTTACAAACAGTATCTTTAATTTGTCAGAAGAGGTTCAAATTTTGAAGAATTGTGCAGTAGGGAAGAATGTTGAGAGAAAAGAGTTAGAGAAGCAGCTGAGCAGTGTAACTGAGCACTTGAAATACGAGCGAGAACAGGGAGTATTAATGAAAGATAAGCTTGGAAGTTTGGAAGTTGAGTTTAAGAATGAAAAGGGAGAAAACGAAAAACTGGTTGCAGTCGTAAGCGAGCTAAAGAAGGCGACAGGAGAAATGGACATGGCTTTAAAAGAGCGAAATGAGCGGGTTACAACCCTTGGAGAAGAGAAACGTCAAGCTATAAGACAGTTGTGTTTGTGGAGTGATAATGTCCAAACCAAGTATGATGAGCTTAAAAAGATCGTCTCCAAGAAAACTTCCCAGAGAGGGGAAGGCAGATAAGAACTCTTTCAATAATTTTGTTTTGTTTTTTGGTAAGTTGCGTTTTTTTTTTTAAATTATAGTATATTTATTGCGTCATCTTTCACTAGGGAGAAGATTGTGTTGTGTAAAATAGGGTGTATATCCTCATGTCTTTAGCTTTTAAGTATAGCCGTATAGGTTTTTGGCGTGTTTTACTTCAATCCAGATATAAGGGGGACTAGATTGATTCTTTTACCTCTGGTATGAACTATCAAAATAAATGTCTTGCTTGTGTTATTTTGAGATATATTTGTGGACATAGTATATTTTTATACTTTGGGGACATTTTAATAATTATTTTATTTCCTCATATTGATGTCAAATATTATTAAATTCGTTATTGAGTACTCTAAAAATAGTACTCCCTATATAACATATTAACTACAACGATTTGACATTTTTTCGCTCTACTTTATGTCAAATCGTTGCATTTCACGGAGGGAGTACAATTTTAAATTTTCTACAAATAAATTTTGATACATTTGTAGATTGAAGGAACTAATTTTTTTTAAGGAATTTAGCCTACATAATATTAACTTGCAACTCTGCGGGGCTATTAGCTCATTGGCTAATCTGAAGAAACTATACTTTATTTACGAAGCTCTCATCAAGTACCTACTAAACTCAAGTAATTGGATTATTCAAACGCAATATCATAAGGTTAATCAAACAAAGGTCAAGGAACTCGCATACCTCTAAATTACATACAAAAACCTATCCATTAGGCTTTAGTGCCCTTTTGTAATACTGGTACAATGCTGGATTGATTCAGCACGAAAAAATATTGTGAACAATAGCAAAAAAAAAAACAGCAAGATGAAACGATTTATAAATTATTCTAAAAGGATTAAATATCATAAGCCTCCTAGGAAATCTAGGATAATACAAGATATTCTTTATTAGGATCCACCAGATCAATAATAAAAGAGAAAAATCACAAGGACAATTAAATGATCACTTGATGACAAAATGTCAGCACTTGCAGCCGCAAAAGAATTTTCCCTCGTAATTTGCCGTACTGCGCGCACTCAAAAGTCTTAACTCATCCACTGAATATTCCCCTCTCACTCTGATATTCTCATCTCCACCCCAAGTAAATCTTTCACAACTTCATAGGATACAAATGCAATAGCAATAGATGGGACCACCTGAAGTTATTAACAAGTTCAAAATGAGAGTACGAGACAATAACCAAAAGAAGCAAGCTTCAAACATTTCCATTCCTCGGTTTCCTTTTGTTGTTCTCGCTTTGACTATACACGTGTGCCAATGCAACTCTTTGAGCATTAATATTGTTTATTACGGAGTATAAATTATCAAAAACTATAAATTTAAATATTAATAAATTTCTCATTGAGACGAATCAAACATCTCACATAGTTATATTTTATCTTATATATTGAGAGAAGTTTAGAAGATTCTCATTAATGGAGTAACGGTGAACACTGTCAAGGTTTCAAATGGGACCAACAAATACGAATGGAGGGAAAACATAAAAATCTTACTCCAAGAAGAGGAAGAGCCAAAGGGTTAGTCACACATACCTTTACAGAATTTGGGACCAAACCCTTGTACAGAGCTCGAACACCCTCCTGTCGAACTGTCTTCCTGAAGGCATCAACCATACCCGTATACTCGATCGCAACCCTTTTCCCATCCCCGGTAATAACAGTAGAGGCATCTTTCCAGCCGCCCATCTGCATTCTTCGGCGTATGACATCAAGAGGATATGCAACAGTTTGGCCCACAGTTCCAGCAGCAGCACCACATGCAAGCCTTGTTGTCACACTCAATTCATTGTCCTGAACAAGCCCAAATGGTTTATCTTTGACCAGCCAGTCCTTCAGAGATTCATACACAGAGAAGTTGAGACCCACGTATGGTACCTGCATATAATAGAAATCATTAGGACAATTGATAAAAAATGTTCAAATATTTTCCCTTCTCTTTCAATATGCTAATATTGTTATGTCAATGTCATACTATAGCCAGCTACAGAAACCTACAAGTTTCCCGAGGGATGATTGTCAGTAATTTCAAGACATAACTGCGACAACAAAGCAAAATAAGCATATCAATTATCCATTAAACAAAAGAACGGCAAATTTATAGCTTGTTTTAGAGGTGTTTTCTAATCTATAGTACTTCGTACTCATAGTATATTAGTAGTCTGGACTCTGGATACCTTAAGTTGGCACAGAGTATTAAAACGCAAAATGTACCTGCTATCATATTAGCTTTGCAAACAACAAATCCAGCACTTAAAATCTCAGATTTTACCAAGTGGGCTAAGAGTCTAAGACCATTCCAAATGTAATGCTACAAGAAATAACTTAAAATGGTGAAATTATTTGGAAACTAAAAATGACCGATTAAAAAGAAAAACATCAAAATCCTAAATTAAAGAGAAGACTGCACATTATGATCAAACCTGCACAGCATAGATACAAGAAAAGAAGTCTAATACACAGATACTCCTGAATGATGCAAGTGAACAGTTCCATATTAGATATATAATCATCTTTCAAAAAAATTGTCTCCATCCAGAAATGATGGATGCATATAATATTTTAGGATGTCTAGAGAAATTTGTAAACACTTGTAAAAAAAGTATAGTTATAGTTTTTGGATTTCTAGGAAATCCAAAATACCCTTAATTGAGTGTTGAAAACCGTTCAATTAATCTAAAGGGCCGCTTCATATCCTTAACAATAAATCAATAAAATTTTTTTTTTGGGGGGGGGGGGGTCGCAGTTAAGGAACACAATAAATTAGCACTTCAGATGCAGTGCTCAAACTATGCAATGAATGCAAGGGAACTTTCAAAAAACAATATCTACTTACTGATTGACAATATTGTCATGGATCTCAGCCCTTTCATTTAAATAAAATAATCTAAACACCATTAAGATATTACTTACCACACCAATAACAGAAGGAAGCCATCCTTTGTACAAGGACCGAGCACCCTCTTCTCGGAAAACAGTTCTGAGGGCATGGAATATCCCTCTATACTGATGAGAAGATTTAGTCTGCAAAAGAAAAGAAAAATATGTAGCTGTAATTGCAATGAACTACACAAGGAAAGGGGCACACAAAGAATATCAATAAAATCCTAATTACTTTGTTCCCAAAAAAAAAAAAAAAAAAGCAACAATTTGAGGATCACACTCCTAGGCATTTTTTTTATAGCGGGTAATCAGGAAAAGTGAGGAGTAGTAGATTGAAATAAATGGAGAGAGAAGATGGGGACAATTAAAGAATTGGTGAGAGAAGGTGGGAACAATTAAAGATTTGGAGAGAAGGTAGGGACAATTAACGAATAAATAAGGGCATAGATGTCTTTTTAGTAGCAAAAGTTTACCATATAAGGAAAAAAATTAGTTGCATTTATTTTGAAACCTCCCAAAATGGAAACTGTTGCTTTTTTTTTTTGGACGGAGGAAGTATTAAATTTTGCTTGCAGAAAAACAACTCAATTAAAAGGGAATGAAGTAGGGGCTAAAAACTAAAAGACAAATAAAAAGAGGTGTAAGCAAAGCAGAAAAGAGAAAGTTGATCAGAGTATTCTTTTACTCTTATGTTTTTATCTTGGGAATGATCAAAGAAATTCCACTTCATCAACTCTTTGACATAATCTGCACGCTCTATCTCCATGTACTTGATTATATTGGTTTATAACGAAAAGCTTATTTATTACCTGAACAGTCAACCTGCCTCGTACCAAATCCATTGGATAAGTTGCTGACATGGCAATGATTCCAGCACATGCTCCCGCCCCAAGACGTAAAACAGGAGTCAGTTCAGCACCCTCTGCGATATAAATGCAGAGATAAATCTGAGTCTCAACAGCAATTCATCACCATAACATCTTTCAATAGTAAACCAAAATGCATCTTGAATAAACAATGACCTAAAAACAGAGTCAATCAGGCAATAAACCATGTCAAGGATAATGCCATGTAGTAATTAACTAGTAATTATCAAATCAGATTATAGATGATTGCTTTTGCACAAGATAATTTTTAATTCACTGTTTGAAGTAGATAAACTTCGAGTGCATTTTTAAAACATTTCCCATCCCCTACACAGTCTGGAATTGTCACAAGTTTTAAATATTAAAATTCTCTCTCTAATGACCATAGAGTGTTTCACTGCTCACGCACACTAATAAACACTAAATGGAGTTGGACCAAGGGTTAAACAGGAGTCAGTTTGTAGGCTTTTTTATCCCCTTCTCTCCCTCTCTCACAACCTATCTATGACATCCTGTAAAAGGAAACACAGCAATAGTTGACAAGAGAACTTGCAAGATCCAAACAATTCTTAGTAAGGCTGTCTATGAGGCTTTGAGCAGAATGGCAGCTGTATGCAACAGAAAATGCTGTTGCTCATACCATTTCCAGTTTGCTGCCGATAAAGCCACAGAATTCCCCTGTTTGATGAAAAAATTTCTATCAGTAGATTCAGAGAAACTATCTAAAGATATCAATATGAAAAATAATTGACACAAAAGCACCTGGATTCACAAGTTTCAATACTACCAGGTTAATCATAACATATTACATCAGAATCTGTATCTTATCTCCTACAAAGAATTTTTTAATTCAATTTTACTGGTTCAACTTTCAGCACTACAAAGAAAATGCACAGAAATACTTCTACATTGAAATTTGATTCAAAGACATTTACTAATATATAAAGAGAATTTCACCATCAGAAATAAATTCCTTTGTTCCATAAAATCCAAAGAACATTAATTGATGCTGGATTATGATGCATGCAAAACGCGGAAAAAGCCAAGAATTAACAAAAAGAAATGAATGTAGCATTAAGATTAATTGAGCAAAGTCAAGTCAACGAACATACTTAGATGCTTGCTCATAACTAAAGAATTTGACTGCTGAATTTGGAACTATACGAGCACAGTTAGTGCCGTTGCCTTTAAACAGACCACGGAATCCTTCTGTCTGCCATATATATTTCAAACCCTGAACTGTTCCATTGTATTTGATACTGTGGGGATTTTGAACCTGCGAAAAAACAAAACAGGAAATGTCAAAAAGATGTTACCTTAACTTTTAAGGCCAGTAGCCCACTATAAATATAAATATAATTATTGGAAGTAGCACCGTTAAGTCAGAAATAAACTAGTCCCAATTGAAAAACTATTACGGCCTGCTCGGTAGCCAATCATAAATGATGGTAATGGGAACGAATTTATAACTAAATTTGGAAGTAAAATCAAAATCCATTCCCATGGTGTAACTAGTTTAACTCCAATTTATATAATTTTCTTCACAAATATTCATTCCCATCTAATACCACCCTCCCCCATGGTAATGGATGGAAATGGAAAATAAAAAGAAAATTGAAGCTTGGGAATGAAAATATGTTTTCCATGGGCATTATAAGGACTTTACTTAGCAAAATTACATCATAAACTCATTACCATTACTACAATTTATTACTGACAACCAAACGGGGCATTAGAGATAACCAGTTCTGACATAAATTAACTGTCGATGTGTAATACGACAATTGAAAATATCATATGCTGACTTCCAGTGTTTAACAGAGAAAAGCTACCAAAAAACTTAGATTCAAACGTGATTGGCAGAAGACAAACAACAGATACAAGAAATGGCTTGTGTACTTAATCCCAAGACTTGTATTCCAGGTTTCTATGTGGAGGGGAACAATTCTGAGTTTACCCTAGCTCGATTAGTAAATTTTTGGAGGTTTTCAGATTGCCTGTCTTCAGGTGAAGTTAGTTTACCAATGAATCACAAGGCGTAAATAGCTTCATCCAGGAAGGGCAAAATGCCTCATAGGATAAAATAGAAAAATAGAGAACTCAATCAAGGAAAATAGAAATAACTACTTCAAGAACATGGCAAAGTGAAAGGCAAAGTGCCTTATAGGATAATTACAAGAAAATGGCCTTTGCCTATATGTAAAATACTTCGATGATTTAAAAAAGATGCTGGAGTAAAAATTTATCTTTGTAAATGAGTAGACAGGACCTGATCAGCTTTACACCGTGATAGGTCAAGTGTTCATAGGATGACATGAAGGCAATAACATGGAATTGGAAAAATGAATACTGAAACTAATAAGTAACAGATTAATCATACTCCGGTATTTATAACTACTACAAATTGAACAGTCTAAGCAATTGATAAGCTTCTCTGCCTTCCGTAATTACAGTATATATCAGAAAATGAAAAATATAAATATGAAGAACATCTGGACCAAATTAATAGCAGCATGATCAAAGAATAAAAAATACAGATATGACAAACATCTGGATCAAATTAATAGCAGGAAGATCAAAGAATTAAAAATACAAGTACGAAGAACATGTGGATCAAATTAACAGCAGCATCACTAGCGAACTCACCTGTAGCAGAATTTTCAGCCGCTCTAGAGGAGCAACTGCTGTTCGTGACCTGCGATCAAATGGCTTACAGTTAATAAGCAATTTGATGACAAGTTTACATCTTACACTTTTCATGTCAATTTGCCAAGTATCTTTTCCACAGTCAATTCATTAGACATCTTTAATTTTACATCAATCCAAAGGTTCAAGTACTACAAAGCCTTTCAACTTGCAAAAAAGTCAGTGTTTCTGCACTTGAATTCAATCGAGAAAAAAAATAATAATAAAATGAAATCTCCGATCAATTTCAAGTCACCACAAAAAGTGAATTCGTTACAAAATTATATAGCAAAAAAAAAAAAAAAACCTATCTTCAGAAAAATAACACCACAATCAAAACCATATCAAGTCATTCTTCTGTCAGTCATCTTCTCATCACCTATAAACAAATTTCGCAACACTTAACACAAACACATACTAATTGAACGCGTAAAAGTGTAAAAAATTTCTCAATCAACTTCAATTTAAACGAAACAGAAATGAGTTAATATGAGGAAAAAACAAAAACTTACACTCCACCAGCGATACCGCCAGCAGCGAGAGATTTAGAAATGCTAAGAATAGCATAACTTGGAGATTTAACGCCTTCCGTTGCAGCTTTCGCCTCTCCCGCCAAATTCACGAACGTCGAAACTGCTGCTTCGCCTCTCTGTTTCACATCTTCAGAAGTCATTTTTTCTCTGTTAAAACCCTAAACAATCAACGATAATCGCAAAAAATCAACTCCTAGATTAAATACAATAGAAGGAATTGATGTTTCGATCGTTTCTGATTTCTTATTGGCGAAAAAATAAAAATCAAAGAGACTTCCAGGCAGAAAAATCTAGCATGGGAAGGTTTTTAGTAGTTTGCTACTTTGCCGCGTTCCCGTTCCGGCGTTAGTTAGCCCGAGGCAGTGTAAATCCTTTCTAGGGTACGATTGTACATATGTTCTACATTTGTTTATTTTTATGCCATTGCTTTTTTAAGGCATTGCAAATATTAGTTTTAATTTAAAATAAAATTCGAGTTAGCATAAAAAAAAAAATAATAAAAAATTGAGGGGTTTGTAATAATTAAGACTTAAATTATTATATGTTCACATTTGTTAGATCATAGATAAAATTCTATATTTTTAGATCATAGGTTATGTTTGAGCTACATATAAGCATTAATAGCAATATAGCATTGCTATAATGGAAACAATTTGGAAATTCATGATTAAATCATATGTCATTTGATTTAATAAATGTTGATTTCAACATTTTATTTTCATTTTAAGCCTCTTATAAAGTTATGTATATCATTTTTCTAATTTTTAAGTTATACGATCATAGTTTAAAAAAAGAGTGTGTTGGATAAATAGTGCCCAATAGAGTTGATCAAAAGTGGTTCGGCCCGCTTTTTTGCTGGCTTTGGATATGAAAATTAGGCCCGAATTTGGGCCTAGTTCGGCCCAACCCGAATTTTCTATTTTTGTTGCGGGCCTTAGACATTTAAAATTAGACTTTTGGTTACTTTTTCAGGCTCGGCTTGAAAAAGTCCAAAAAGTCCACCAAACCCATACTAAATTTTCGGACTTTGGCTATGAAATTTGGGCTCGAACTAAGACCGGCCAGAACCCAGCCCGCTTTATGGACTTGATTTTTTGCATCGGCTCGACCCGGCCCATGATCACCTCTAATGCCCAAATTCAACATGTTACATTAAAAAAAAAAAAAAAACACAAATGTAGTAGACTAGTAGTAAAATGGAATTGAAATATATACGGACCACGGAGTACTAAATACAAGGAGCTAAAATAGTTTTTTTAAATCAATCAAATACTTCATCCGTTTCAAAAAAAACGCAACAGTTTCCATTTTTTGATGTTTCAAAATAAATGCAACAAATTTTTATTTTTCTTATATAGTAAACTATCGCTACTTAAAAGACATAAATACTCTTATTAATTCTTTATTTGTCCTCACATTTTCTCTCTCCAATTATTTAATTGTCCCCACTCTCTCTCACAACTCTTTTAATTGTCTCCACTTTTCTCTCCATTTATTTTAATCAACTGCCCCTTACTTTTTCTAATTAGCCACAACAAAAAAATGCTTAGAAATCCGTGCCATGAACAATTGTTGCGTTTTTTTTGGAACGGAGGTAGTATAATTTACGTGTATTTCTTTGGAAAAAAAAAAAACAAATTACATGTAATTTTGTCATACACACTCAAATATTGTGTTTCTCTTTTTCACTAAACATTATCCAAAATTCTATAATTGGGGACCACTTAATTATCTTCTTCTCCATTAAATCTAATGACATAAAACAACTAAATTCTTGTTTGATTGGAGACAAATGATATACTTGCTTTGTTCTCTTTTGTTTGCTACATATTTCATTTTAGGTTATCTCCATAAGTTTGCTACATTTTTAAAAATTGTTATACACAATAAATTATTATGGTCTCACTACTTTTCTCTCTCATTTACTTTTCCCAACTAAAAATTTAAAAAACAACTTTATTCAAATGTACTAAACATTTAGGAACAGAGGAATTAAGTAGTAATTTTCCCCAGTGTCAAAAACCAATAATAGAGAAGCATGCTTGATTTCATCATGGATCATGGGTATATGTATTACGTATATAGTCAACAACTCAACATGTCCTTTCGTTTTCATATGGTTATATACTTATATCTCTATTATACAAGGCGTAATTCTAGTGTAGTCTTATGACTATTGACTACTGTATTAGATTTATTTTTAATTCCTAAATTAATGAAATTTTTTTAAAAAATACTTTAACTAGTTTTTTATTTTAGGAATTTTTTTTTATTTTTCAAGAATAAAAATTGATTTTAGGAAAAATCATAAATTATTTTCTATAATAAAAAATCCAATTAAAGTAATTTAAAAAAGATTTTTAATTACATTTAGCAATTAAAAATAAATTAAAAATCCCGCAATACTAACTGTCCACTATGATAGTCGGTAGTCATAAAACTACAGTAGATTTTTCATTATACAATAAAGATAATTAACGTAGAAATAAAGGTCAATCAATCAATAACAGATATGAAAATATCAATCAAAGAGAAAATAATTAGTTATGCCCCATAAAATATACGGAGTAACAACTAATTCTTTAAATCATGTCAAAAAATAGATGAATGAATAATTCTATTTATGCCCATCAAATCAATCTTCTTCAATAGAAACCAAAATTTCCAATCACCTAATCAATCTATCTATCTATATCTAATCTAATATCTAATACTCCTATATTAAAACACACCCCTAAAACATAATTTTGACACATAGGATATTTCATCTTTAAAATTATGCCATGTGTCATCCTAAAAAAATGTTTCATTTTTCTTTTTCTTTTTTTTTTGAAATAAAAAATTGCTTTTATTTTCTAATTACAATTAATATTAATAATTTTTTTACATTTAATAAAAATTTTCAATTACTTTCAAATTATGAGATTTGCTTTCTTACATCACTTTCTTTTTAAGTTATTCATTTTAAATTTAATTTTATTTCATTTTGGATTCTTTTAAATGTGCTCACACATCATATTTACAAAATTATTTTCCATTATTTTATAATTATGCAAATGAATATTCTTCAAAATATATATATGTTTTTTTTTTCCAAGGAAAATATATGTTATAATCTTAAAAATAAAAAAATTCATATATATTTTCAATTTTTTTGATGAATTATTATCAAGTCTTAGTTAGTTTCAATCTTATAAAATCATTAGAATTACAAAAACTAAAACATACAACTATGAAACTAATAGGTACAAAGCCCATGCATTATGCACAGGCCAAAAACCTAGTGTTGAGTTTTGCAAGCTGATGTTTTGATTCAAAAAGTTGCTCTGCTTTTCATTGCATTCATCTCTCAAAATAAGGAAATACATTACTGTTTCATTGATATTCTTTTTTTCTCTCTTGCGGCCTTCTAGCCTCTGCCAACTATTTATATCATCATACCTAATCAACCTAGGGATCAACACAGCTGCTACATAATAAGACAAAATTCATCCACTACCTACATTGTACTACATAATTATAAATAACATCATTGTAAATAAAGCATTTTAAATGGTGTAAAATATAAGTTGGGCTACTTGGCCTCAATACTCCTCCTCAAGGTGGGAGTGAAGCATAGGAATGAACTCCCAACTTGGACAAGAGTTGTTGGTGTTGATCAACACTCAGGATCTTTGTTAGGACATCAACAACCTGGTCAGCAGATGGAACATAAGAGGGGTGTACCGTGCCTTGTTGAGCAGCATCTCTAATGAAATGACAATCAATTTCCACATGCTTTTTTCTTTCATGCTTGATTGGGTTTGCAGCTATTGCTATGGCAGCTTGGTTGTCACAGTATAGGTCTACACCACCGACATCCTTGACACCCAAATAATCCTTCATTAGTTGCTTCAACCACATTACTTCACATATAGTTGTGGCCATGGATCTATATTCAGCCTCTGCACTGCTTCTTGCAACCACAGATTGTCTTTTGGACTTCCAAGAGATAGGAGACTGTCCAAGGAGGACGCAGTACCCTGAGGTGGACTTCCTAGTGTTAGGGCAACTCCCCCAATCACTATCACAATAAGCATAGAGCTTAGCATAGCTAGACTTTGCAAGTAGAATCCCTTGGTCCTGTGACCCTGCAAGGTACCTCAACACCCTTTTTGCTGCCTGCATATGACATGTGGTGGGGAAATGCATAAACTGACTTAGCACATGTACAGAGAAGGCTAGATCAGGTCGAGTGATGGTGAGGTATATCAGTTTTCCCACAAGTCTTTGATATTCACCAGGTTGAGGAAGATGGTCACCTTGATCAGGTTTGAGCTTTGTATTAGGTTCCAAAGGCTGCTTGAGTACTCTGCATTTTTCAATTCCAAATTCCTTCAACAGGTCTTTAGTGTATTTTCTCTGACTCAGAAACAGGCCTTGACTGAGCTGATCTACCTCTATTCCAAGAAAGTAGTTGAGAACACCCATGTCTTTCATATGGAACTGTTTGGACAGCCACATTTTGACAGCTTGAATTTCTTCCAGATTTGATCCTGATATTACCATGTCATCCACATATATGAGCACTACTGTGATGTCTTGCAATGTGCTCTTGACAAACAATGAGCAGTCACACTTTAATTGCTTGAATCCATTGTCCTTTAATTTTCCAGTCAGTTTTTCAAACCACTTCCTAGGTGCTTGCTTCAATCCATACAAGGATTTATTGAGCTTGCACACCTTTTGAGATGTTCTTGGGAAAACTTCCTGCCAACTGTCTTCTGTGCACACTTTGATTCTGCTCCCTTGACCACTGTATCCAACTGGGAATCTCATGTAGACATTTTCCTATAATTCACCATGTAAGAATGCATTTTTCACATCCATTTGATGCACATGCCAATTTTTAACAGATGACACTGCAAGAAGTGACCTAAATGTTGTCATTTTGGCCACAGGAGCAAATGTTTCTCTATAGTCTTCTCCATATTTTTTATTATTCCCCAACACCACTAGTAGTCTTGCTTTATGTCTTTCTAGTGATCCATCAGAATTTTATTTTAGTTTGTAAAGCCCTTTACACCCTATAGCCTTCTTGTTTGGAGGGAGGTCAACAATTTCCCATGTCTGATTAGATTCCAAGGCACTCAGCTCTTCATTCATTGCTTTCACCCACTCTTTACATTTCACTGCTTGTTTGAAACTTCTGGGTTCTATATTATTGTCATGTTGGGCCACAAAACACTTAAACTTCTCACTATTGGTGGTACTAATTACACTGATGGCCTTTATAGCATTTGCTTTCCCTCTATCATAATCAGCAAGCCACTTAGGTGGTCTATGAGTCCTAGTGGACTGTCTTAAAGGTGGAATATTCTCCTCCTTTCTATCAACAACCAGTTCTGTGACAGCCTCATTTAGTTCCTCATTTTCTACTTCATTTTCTGCCTCATTAATCTCCTTTTCTTCAATTGTATCATCCTCACCTATTGTTCCTTTAACTCAATGTCAAATACATCACCTTCAAGTTCTTTCTCAGTTTCTTTGTTAGACTTAAACAATTTTAGAGGATAGATTCCTTCATAGAATTTTACATCTCTGCTTACAAATACACATTGAGTCTTTAAGTTCATCAATTTATATCCCCTTTTTTCTAGAGGATATCCTAAGAATACACATGGCACTCCTCTATTTTCTAGCTTATCATTTGTTTTTTCAGGATTACAAGCCATAACAAGACATCCAAATGTTTTTAATGTATTGTAATTAGGAACTTTATTAAAGAGTACCTCATAGGGTGACTTGTCATTGAGGAGCTTTGTTGGAAGTCTGTTGGTGATGTAAACTGCTGCAAGTAGGCAATCTCCCCACATCTTCTTGGCCAGACCTGCTTGAAGTCTCAATGCCCTGGTCATCTCCAACAGATTTCTGTGCTTTCTCTCCACTCTTCCATTTTGTTGGGATCTGTCAACACATGTGGTTTGATGCAATATGCCTTTTTCCTTGTACAAACTTCTGCAGTTAGCATCTTTGAATTCTGGTGCATTATCACTTCTGATAGCCTTTACTTTCTTGCAAAATTGTGTTTCTCCCAGATGTATTAATTCCTTCAATGCTTCATAGGCTTCTGACTTCTGTTTCAACAAATGAACCCTCACCAATCTTGAATGATCATCCACCATAGTGATGAAATATTTGTGTCCCTTCCTTGTTGAGATCTATAGGGTCCCCAAATGTCAATATGCATTGTGTCATAGATATCTTCAGCTCTGTTCTTGGACTCTTCATAGGGCAGCTTAGTCATTTTTGCTTGTGGGCATATGAAGCACTCTTCTTCTTCACCTTCTATTTCCTTCTCAATCTCTCCTATTTTCTTTATCCTTCTCATTGGAGTGTGTCCCAACCTTTGATGCCACTTCATTTGTACTGACATTGTAATGACCCTGATTTTATTGGTATTTTTGCCGATAATTTATGTGCGTTATGTGTATTTATGTGCTAGTTCAAATTTTCTTTTGAACTATTTATTTTATTTTATGTGAATAATTTTGATTTAATTCGAATTATTTTATTTTCAGTTTTTATTAATTATGTTATTTATTATTTAATTAATTAGAATTTTATTTATTTAATTTTCTAATTAATTATTTAATATTTTGGGCTAAATCGATTTGTGCATGATCAATCATGCGGTTTTTATAAATTAGCCCAATGGAGCACGAGAGCCCATTTTAGGCCCAATTGTCCCTCATGGCCGGTTTTTAGAAGGCATGGCAAGGCTTGCCACTTGCCTTGTGTTCACACCTTGACTAACTCTATAAATAGGAGAGTTAGTAAGGCCCTTGCTCATTTTTGCCATCAAAAGCTCTTGCCATCAAATTCAAACACAAAATCCCTCCCATTGCTCTCTAGTTCCACACGCCATT
Organism: Salicornia ramosissima; assembly: GCA_951394345.1. NCBI lineage: Eukaryota > Viridiplantae > Streptophyta > Magnoliopsida > Caryophyllales > Amaranthaceae > Salicornia > Salicornia ramosissima. The sequence continues at coordinate 8,056,979 of OX596238.1, read as the reverse complement.
TTGGCATTAATCACCATCAAATTGATTCATCCATCTTTTGAATTCCAAAATTAAAAGATTCAAAGTCTATTGATCTTTAAGTTCTAAAACACAATCTAAACCTCAACAATTTCTTTCAAGAACATTTGGTTGGGTTGTTTTCCGGGTTGTTCGTGCTCGTGTGGGTGTTCGTGGTGGTGACCGTGTGGTGGTGCTCGTGCAAGTGATGGTGCCGTGCAAGAGCAGCAGCCAGGCCGTGCAAGTGCAGCAGGTTCGTGGGCCGTGTGTGCGTGGTGGTGCGGTTGTGCAGCAGCACCGTGCGTGGTGAAGCCGTGTTGATTGATCGTGTAGCTGGGCCGTGTTCTTTGGGTGTTCCGGGCAGCAACTTTTTGTGTTGTTTTAGTGTGTAATCTTCAATAAGGTAACATACTTTCTCAACCTTGTTGGTATACTATGTTTATAGTATAGATTAAATGCATGTTTGGGTTGTTTGATGATGATTATCTATGATTTTATGTATGGTTTATATTCTGATTTTTATGTGGTTTATATGATGTTTTGATGATGGATTTTATGATTTTATGATTGTTTATATGTTGTTTTATGGTCATGATAAATGTGTTAAAGTTTGATGAGTTTTGGATAAGTTTAAGTGGTAATTTTCGGATGAATATCTTGATGTTATGCGTGTGGTATAAGTGTTTGGATGAGTTCTTGATTGAAGTTCTTGAATCTTGATTGAGTTCTTGATTGAAGATCTTGAATCTTGAATGAGTTCTTTATGAGTTCTTTGAGTTCTTTATGAGTTCTTGATGAGTCTTTATGGGTTCTTGATTGAATCTTGAAAGTTAAAGAAAGTGCTTTAAAACTTAAAGAAAGTTAAAGATTGAGTCTAAATTGATTAAAGAATGGAATTTAAATGATGGTTTATGGTTGGTTAGACTCAAGATCAAGGCGCAAAGGCAATCTTGAGTATAACTTCGTCGATTAACTAGTTATTTTCGAGAATCAAGGCGTAAGGGCAATTCTTGAAATTAATTTAGTTATGAATATATTGATTTAAGATGATTAAAGATTTAATTAATAATTAGCTTGATTTCATTTCTAGACGCCTGATACTTTGAGTAAGATTCATTGTATTTGGGTTAAGACGTTGCCCCTATTCCATCCGCGGTATTGGGATAGTTGGAGTCATACTATGTGATATTTCGTGGATTTCCAGTAAGATTGGTTTCACGGGACATGGATTTCCAGTAAGATTGGTTTCATGGGGTTTGGGAGTAAGATTCTCAAATCCGAACATAGTAGAAAGTTCGATCGCGTAAGATGCGTTCGTACGAGCACAGTCCGGTCTAGTATATGAATGATTGCGCCAAAGATAGTTGATTAAGTTGGTTTGAGTCGAGTTCACGTGTGGGTTGATCTTGTACTCTGGTTTATTGATTTGATGTTGTTTATTTGATTTATGCTATGTGCATGTGTATTCCCATTAGGGTGAGTCAGTTATGTTACTCGCCACTGATGGTGGACTGTTGTATGTTTTTCAGGTATTTCTGATGACGATACTCTTGCTTAGCTTTGGGTTGGGCGAGCAACGTTTACTATTTCTGTTATTTGATGTATTTTCTATTTCTGTTGTTTATAGATAATATTGGCGTATTGTATAGACTTTATACGTTGTTGTTGGACTCTTTATACGTTGTTTTAGACTCTGATGTGTGGTTGGAGTTACTCGTATTTTAGTATTCCTAATTTTGACTTTTGGACTAGTATGTACAAACTTGTGGGTATTTGTACGTTTTTGGTTGATTAATAATATTCTCGAGGAATTAGTTTTAATTTCTTAAGTATTTGAGTTGTAGTTTATAACTATTCGACTCGTCGGTTTCTTCCGCGCCGATTTAGGCGAGTCGGGTCGTTACAGACATCTTCATTTCCCTTTTCAAAGAATCAGGCAAGTTAACATGTGTTGCACTATTGACAACAAAGGTGTTATGCTTTTCTTCACTCTTTTTGCTCATCAGATACAGTCCCTTTTCAGCAACCCCTATGCCCCTTAGATCGCTGCTCCTGCTGTCTTGAATTAAGCAACATTTTTCTTTGAAAGTCACTTCACAACTGTTTTCTTTGATTAATTTTTGGACTGACATCAGATTGTATTTGAATGCAGGAAAAAACATAACATTCTTCAGGATCAGATGATCATTTAGTTTCACTGACCCAATGTGAGTTGCTGAGGCACTCTCCCCATTTGGTAGGTCAATCATGACATTGGACCACACCTTAGTCACATTTTCCATACACTCAATTTGTGTTGTGATATGATGAGTAGCTCCTAAGTCCACTATCCACCTTGTTTCTCCTGTTCTAGCATTGCAGCATGTTATCATCCCTGCATAGTTATGCTCCATATCATCATCTGAATTATCTCCTCCTGTCTTGGATGGAGTAGGTAGCAGTTTAATTAACTGCTCCAACTGCTGAGCTGTAATTCCTGTTCCATACTGCCGTTATTCTTTGCTAGCTTCAGATGAGGATCCATCCCTTTTTGCCTGCACATTTCCAGCCATTCTTCCACCACTTCTTCCTTGTCTTCCACCTCTTTCATTTCTACCACCTCTGCCTCCTCTAAAGCTCCCAAAACTTCCTTGTTCTTTTTCTTTCCCTTTTTTGTTGAAGTTTGATGGATATTCCTTGACTTGCCAACAATCTTCCTTGTTATGACCAATTTTACCACAAACACTACATGTACTTGTCTTTTTATGCCAACAATCTTCTCTTTTGTGTCCATTTTTACCACATGTTCCACAAGAGTTACTTGCTCCTCCTCTGGAGAACATTGCCACAGAGTCCAGTTCTTCATTAACTTGTTTCATGGTGTCCCTTTGAGATTCCTCTTGTGAGATTGAGCTGCAGGCTTGTTCAACCGTGGGCAGGGTTGTTTGCATTAGAATTTGAGTCCTGATCCCAGCATTCACCTCATCCAGGCTATTCAAAAATTGGAATAATTTCTACTCATCTTCTTGTTTATGTCTAAAGTTCACATACTCAGTGATCTCAAGGTTCATCTCTGAAATTGGTGGACAATTTGTCAAGTTTTCAAGTTCTTCCCAAAGAACTTGTAGCTCAGTGAAGTAGTCATTCACAGGCTTCCCATTTTGAGATATTTTATACAACCTTCTGTTGATTTGGTACCTTCTTGCACCATTGTTCACCTGGAATCTTCTCTCCAAGTTCTTCCATATATATTTCCCCAGCACTGCTCATAAATACAACTGACCTTTTTATAGTGTCATTGACATATCTCAAAATCCAAGAAATAACCAACCCATTACAGGTATGCCATGCTTCCTGTTTAACAGCATCATTCTTAATCTTGTGACTGCTCCTGTCACTATTCCCAACTTTCTCTTAGCAACTAATGCTAACTCCATACTTCTCCTCCATAGTCTATAGTTTGTGTTGCCTTGCAACTTTTCTACTGTAACAGAATCACTCCCATCTGAGGGGTGCACATACAAGGGGTTTGTGGTTTCAATGGTTGTACTAGTACTCATACTTATAATTTTCATACACCAAAGACTCAAGTTCAAGCAAAGCTAATAGAATGCATACACCTAGTGATGAACACGACTAAGCCACAACAAGCAACATACACACTGACCGCTAGCTACACTACAATGTAAATGCAAGAAATTCAGTAGTGAGTAAGAACAAAGTTCACCTTGCTCTGATACCATGTTGAGTTTTGCAAGCTGATGTTTTGATTCAAAAAGTTGCTCTGCTTCTCATTGCATTCATCTCTCAAAATAAGGAAATACATTACTGTTTTATTGATATTCTTTTTTTCTCTCTTGCGGCCTTCTAGCCTCTGCCAACTATTTATATCATCATACCTAATCAACCTAGGGATCAACACAACTGCTACACAATAAGACAAAATTCATCCACTACCTACATTGTACTACACAACCATCCACTACATTGTACTACATAATTATAAATAACATAATTGTAAATAAAGCATTTTAAATGGTGTAAAATATAAGTTGGGCTACTTGGCCTCAATACCTAGTTTAAGCTAATAGAGGGGAACAAGGGGAGACTGCACATTAATTTAAACACATGGCGTGAAATAGCATTTTACTTGATTTTTTTTTTTTTTTAAATGGAAGAATTTATGCAAAAAAGAAAAAAAAAAAGGAACCGAATAAAGGAAAGGGCTCCACAAACAAATACAACAATTAACATATCTGATTACCCAAATACATAATTTGTGGGGTTAGGCTGTCCAATGCTAATGATATCAACTTAAACAATAATAATCCCCTAAAAAAACTTAAACAAAAATTAAATCTTTTATTTTTGAATGGAATAGACAATAATTAGACTTGAATGATTAGCATTTCCAACTATCAAATTACAACCCCATCTGAAAAATAAATAATTCAATAAAATATATATAATTTGGAGCCTACAAAAACATAAACAAACATAAGAGTTGCTATCTTTTGAAAAAAATAAAGAAAGGAGAGACAAAGAAAATGAAGCAAGAAAATGAAAGATCATTAAAATGCCCATCAAAAGGAGCTTCAATGGTATGGGATTGTAGAAGCCCCCTCTATGATTCCTTTGAGTTAGCTTCTATATCTCACATCATTGAACGCCATATGATGGCTTTGCCATCATCATCATCATCATCATCAACATGTCCATCAACATCATCATGTCTATCATCAACATCATCAATGTCAAATTATATGACAAGAGTAGAAGGCACAAGTTTTGAAGCTAATAATGATGATGGAAGAAAATGTAATTTGAAGGGGATGTGGAAGAGGAAGGTTGAGTGGGAAGAAGTGAGTTATAATAAGAAGGCTAATAAGAGGGTTAAAGTTAGTGGTTACTTTCATCTAAACTGCAAATTTTGGAGGAAGTTGGGTTAGTTTTTGAATTAAGTAAAACCAGTATTCTGACCTAGGCGTTGCCCCGGGTCGCAATCTTTCTTTTTATTTATTTATTTATTTTTTTTGTTATTGATCTACTGCCAACTAAATTATTATCAATAAAAGTCTTTATTTATAAAATTGGAAATATACTATTACATACAAGGAGAAGATATAGACTATTGGTAAAAAGTCTAGCTACATGGAGCTAGCCTATGTGGCGCAATACGGTGCGATAAACGTCTTTTAATATATTATATATATAGATAGATGTTCGAAAAGGGAAATTTCAAATGTAGTTAGCCGTTGAACTGAAGTTTGCATGATGAACAAAATTTTTGTAAGACATGGTAGATTTGTGTATAGATTTTTAGAATGAATGTTTATTTGTTTACAATATGTATACAATTTACTCCCTCTATTTCAATTTGTTAATGAATTACGTGTAGCGTTTCAGGTGTTCCCTTTTTTTAGTTACATTTGGAAGCTTTCTATTTATACATTGAACAATTTGTTGGTGGGCTTTGGGCATTTAGCAGGAGTAATTTGGAGAAATGCTTTTGTTTTTATTAACTTAGGGTTTGTTTACTTCAACTGAATACAACTGAACTAAAATGAACTGAATACAGCTGAAAATAATACTTTATAAGAGAAGGAAATTAAAAGCTAAACTGAACTGAAATAAATTTAAGCTGAAGTAAACAGGCCTTTAATGACACTCTTACTGATTTGATGTTATAATACTCCTCAACTAGTAATATGTCGGTGACTACATACATACATGTATGTTCTTCAATACAACAGTAAAAGTCTCTAAATTATTCTTGCTAGAATATTATCTGATCTCCTAGATACATTAGACATATCCTAAATTTTTTTAGATTCTCCTATCATCTCTTAACACTTCTTTACAAGCTATTTTCATACAACATAATTCTAGATTTTTCTAGATTACTACAAGTATATTTTAACAGTAACTAACAATTAAAACGGAGGAAATAATTGAACTGAAAATTATGACCCAATTTAAACTCATGAATAATAAATTTTGAAAGAGAAGAACACTAGGAAAGGCAATTCAAGAATTACTTTTTCAAATTAAAAATTGCATAGCAATATGGCTGACCAATTGACCGCTATATATGAGTCTATGGCCAATAATCGACTACTTGTCTAATTATCTTGAGCACATGTGAAAATTAAAATAGAAAGAAGGTGTTTATTGCAAAGATGAGTTCAATTACACTACTCTGTTCTAGCAAGCAAGAAGCAACTGCCTTCTGCTATATATAAACAGAGAGAAGCAGAGCTGCACCGTAGAAGGAAAAAAACAAAGGAAAGAAAAGAAAGAAAAAATGGTCAAAAGAAAAGTCTGACTCCCTAAACAAAACAAAAACTAAAAATAAAATAATAATATAACTATATATTCCCATATTCCCCCCTCAAGCTTGACTTGGGTACAAGACCAAACTTGGAACACAAAAATATATGTTGAGAGGAACATAAAGATTTAGTTAAAATATCCGCATATTGATGAGTAGTGGAAACATGAGACGTAGCAAGAAAACCTTCCTCTATTTGTTCTCTTACGTAATGCATATCCCGTTTGAGATGCTTCGTTCTTTCATGAAATTTGGGGTTATGAGCAAGAGCTTCCGCCGATTTGTTATCACAATACATAGTTATAGGCAATTGAATAGCAACATGTAGATCTTGGAGTAACCCTTCTAACCATACTAGCTCACTTGTGGTGTAGGACATACATCTATACTCTGCTTCGGCAGAGGACTTACTAACTGTGGGTTGTTTTTTTGTTTTCCATGAAACAAGATGATTTCCCAAAAAAATGGCATAGGCATTAAGGGATCTTGAAGTGAATTGACACGAACCCCAATCAGAATCACTATATGCACTTACATTCAAGTCATTAGGGTTTGAATAATGGAGACCATAATTAGTAGTTCCCTTTAGGTACCTCAAGACATGTAGTGCAGCTCGAAGATGTGGTTCTCTTGGAGTGTTCATGAATTGGCTTAAATGATGAACTGCATAAGAAAGATCAGGTCGAGTTATGCTGAGATAAATTAGTCTTCCAATCATTCTTCTATAGATCTCTGGATCCTTTAGCTCATCTCCTTGATCCAAAGATAGTTTCAATCCAACAGTAAGGGGAGTAGTGACAGGAATGCAATTTTTCATCCCTGCATCATCCAAAATATCCTCAGCATATTTCTTTTGAGATAGAAAAGCTCCCTTGGAATTTCTTGAAATTTCAATTCCAAGAAAGTAATTTAATTCTCCTAAATCTTTTATTGTAAAAGCATTATCAAGAGCATTCTTTACTGTATTAATTTGGGAGTTAGAAGTACCTGTGATGAGAATATCATCCACATACACCAAGAGCACTAAAAATTCACCATGCTTTGTTCTTGTGTATAAAGAATAATCTTGCTTTGATTGCAAGAAACCAAGAGATTTAAGAAATTTATTTAATTCCTTATTCCACTGCCTCGAAGCTTGTTTTAGACCATACAAGGATTTAAGCAATTTACAAACTTGGCCTTCTTTGGCCTTAGTGTAACCTGCAGGAGGTCTCATATATACATCTTCATCAAGATTACCATGCAAGAAAGCATTGTTCACATCTAATTGGTGTAAATTCCAATTCCTAGAAATAGCAAGGGAAATAACAATCCTAACTGTGGCCAACTTAGCAACAGGAGAGAAGGTTTGGTCAAAATCTATTCCTTCCCTTTGTTGGTATCCTACTGCAACTAGTCTTGCCTTAAATCTTTCTATTGAACCATCTGGTTTAAGTTTAGTTTTATAAACCCACTTAGAATTAATGGCTTTCTTTCCTTTTGGTAAGTTAGTTAATAACCAAGTTCCATTAGATTCTAAGGCATTAATTTCTTCATTCATAGCATTTATCCACTCTTGGCAATTTTTAGCTTGACTATAACTAGTTGGTTCAGAAATATTTTTAATAGCAAAAGAGTATGACTCACTAGAAGCAGGATCTAGATCATTCCTATGAGGCATATAAGGAACAACAAAATCATTAAATTTAGATGGTCTTTGTATAACTCTAGTATTAGGAACAATTTCAGCAGTGGCTGTCCCATAGGCATTGGACTGCACAGATTCAGCAGCCCCTTTCTGGTCAGAACCAACAGATTGATGTTATGTGCCATGACAATGAGCAGCAGCTGATTGAACACCATGGTCAGAACTGCTACTGCATTCAGGTGATCTTGTAGGAGTATTAAAACCTGTTTCTCCAAGTTCTAGTTCAGAAAAATCAGTTCCTTGTTCAGAGATTATGCAATTTCTGTTATGGTCCTGTTTTGTTCCAAATCTAATAAGGTTTGGTGGTTGGTTTAATCTCAGAGTTTTATCATCATTTTCATCAAAAGGAAAACATGTCTCATAGAACTCAACATCTCTTGAAACAAATATTTTCTTAGACTCCAAGTCATACATTTTATATGCTTTTTGTCCATAAGGATATCCTACAAAAATGCATTTCTTTGCCCTCATGTCAAATTTATCTTTTCCTTTATCATTATTATGAGCATAAGCTAAACAACCAAACACTCTTAAATTTTCATAAGTTGGAGATTTATTGAATAGTATTTCATATGGAGATCTCCATTGTAGAATTTTGGTTGGCATCCTATTGATTAAATAAGTAGCCCCAAGTAAACATTCTCCCCAAAATCGTTTGGGTAATTTAGCTTGAAACCTCAAGCATCTAGACACTTCCAACAAGTGCTTATGTTTTCTTTCCACTCTACTATTTTGTTGGGGAACCCCAGGAACACTTCTTTGATGATAAATTCCTTTTTCTCTAAAGAAATTCAAACACAATTTGTTAATGATTTCAGTGCCATTATCTGATCTAATTCCTTTTATTTTAGATGAAAACTGAGTCTCAACCATAGCAAAAAATCCAGTAATACATGTCAAAACTTGTTCTTTGTTATTCAACAAATATGCCCATGTAATCCTACTATGATCATCTAATATGGTTAAGAAATACCTAGCACCTCCTATGGAAGCCACTTTATAGGGACCCCATAAATCCATATGAATTAGATCAAAACATTTTTTAGCCTTGTTTGTACTCTTAGAAAAAGGTAATTTATGAAACTTTGAAATAGAACAAACATGACAATTGTATTCTTTCAAACCATTACATTTACAATCACTAATGTGCATCATTTTTGACAAAGATACATGACCAAGTCTAGCATGTATAATATCCAAATCTACCACATTCCTGCACTTTTTATCTATACTTGTAGAAGTTTTTGATGGTAAACTAGATCCACCAAAACACACTATCTTATTTTTCTCTAAATCAACTATATTATTAATCTTGCTAGTGTAACAAAACAGATTTCCTTGCTTCTTTCCATCACCAAGCAATTTTCCACTAGATTGGTCCTGAAACCAACATTTCTCATCATTAAAAATCACTTGTATTTTCATTTGTTTAATAAGTTTACCAATGGAAATCAAATTGTATTTAAATTCTTCAATAAGCAAGACATTTTCAAGAATTAGTTGATTATTCAAGATAGCCTTACCAATAGTATAAACAAGTTTAAAAGTTCCATCAGGTAAACCAACTTTTATAGGTTTAATCAATTTTCTTTTATCAATTAACAAATCAGGATTAAAAGCAACGTGATCTGAAGCACCACTATCAATTATCCACATATTTCTGGCATTTTCTTGTAAGGCAAAAGAAATTAAATTTATACCTGCACAATTTACCAATGCTCCATAACTTGAATCATTGGTTGACTCCTCCTTTATTGCCTTCAAAACTTCTTGCTTGATTGTGCTTATTACTTCAGAATTTATATTGTTCCCAGAAGACATCATGTTCTTATCATCATTCAATTGAATATCAAAAGGGCTTTCATCTATGTTAGCATAAACATTAGCTGCAATCCTAGGTCCCTTACTTCCCCCATTCTTTTTCATCTCAACATACCAATCCGGATATCCCACAATCTTGAAACAACTATCTTTTGTGTGTCCTTTTCCCCCACAATGATCACATTTCTTGTCATATTTATCTTTCTTCCAATCTTTCTTATTATATAACCCTGTGTATGGCTTATTTGTGGATTTGTTAACAAGATTCTTAGTATTTCTTTGCACAGTCAATGTTGTGTTATCATTCGAAGCATCATCAACAGAACTAACTTCCTTTTGGGCTTCAATTTGTAGTGTAATGGAGTAAGCTTTATTAATATTAGGCATTGGTTCCATTGACAATATATTAGTGACAGTATTTTCGTACCTTTGGTTCAAGCCAAGCAAGAATTGCATCAGCTTATCTTCAGATTCAACTTCCTCCAATTTCTTCACATAACCGCATATACATTTGGTTAATGCCCCACAGCTACACACCGGCATCTTCCTCAAGCTTTGCAACTCATCCCATAAGTTCTTGATCTTACCATAGTAGCTTAAAATTGACATGTTCTCTTGTTTAAGTGCAGCCAACTCCTTCTTGAGTTGATAAATCAAGGGCCCATTACTTTGCCCAAATCTTTCATTGATGTCTCCCCACAATTCGTATGCGGTTTGATCGTCCGATTCAAAATCCTCAGCTAAATCGCCTTGCATTGAACTCAAGATCCAACTTGCCACCATAAAATCTGCTCTCTGCCACCGTGCGTAGTCCTTATTCGCCTCACCAGGTTCTTTAATCTTCCCTGTGATAAACCCCAATTTGTTCTTTGCAGCAAGTGCCCTTCGAATCCCCTTTCTCCAACGATTGAAGTTCTTCCCGTTGAATACCTTTGCTACCAAAGAACAATTAGGATTATCCGAATTCATCACGCAAAGAGGATCAGCAAAAACATCATTGGTAATTGTTGAGCTGTCACTCGAATTTATCGACATACTCAGAATTAGGGTTGAGAAAAAAATCGAAAAAAAACCAATCTCAGCTTGAGATAGGCTCTGATACCATGAAAATTAAAATAGAAAGAAGGTGTTTATTGCAAAGATGAGTTCAATTACACTACTCTGTTCTAGCAAGCAAGAAGCAACTGCCTTCTGCTATATATAAACAGAGAGAAGCAGAGCTGCACCGCAGAAGGAAAAAAACAAAGGAAAGAAAAGAAAGAAAAAATGGTCAAAAGAAAAGTCTGACTCCCTAAACAAAACAAAAACTAAAAATAAAATAATAATATAACTATACATTCCCATAACATGCATTGTTAAAACTTAAAAGTTACGGAGATTATTGGCCATAAACTGAAATATACTACACGTAAATATGTGTTTGTATTAGTCAAAATAGTATTGATGCAGTTGCAAATCATCTTCAAGACATAATACTTTTTTTTTTTATCAAAGTTAAAAGTTATTGGCCATAATACTTTTTTTTTTATCAAAGTTAAAAGTGACTATTGATGCAGTTGCAAATCATCTTCAAGACATATATAAAAGCTTGGAGGGAAATATAGTAATGTTACTATGTTAGCAGGGCTCGTTTACATTAGCTGAATAGAGATGAATTGAACTGAACTGAATAGAAGTGTATTAATTGAACTAAACTGAACTGAACTGAATTAAATATAATCTGAAGTAAACAAGCCCTTAGTAAATAGTTTGTAGTGTAATTTTTAGAATTAAAGTAATTTCTCTTACACTTAATTTATAGTGTCCCAGTGAATAAAAGTTCCTAGAGACAATATTGTTCTTAAGCTACAAGTGAGTGATTGAAGCAGAAAGAATTGATTGTATTCCTCGGAAATGGTTACTGGAAATAAGGGCTCGTTTAGTATCGTTGTGGGTTTTACCTTTTTGTGCATGTATGAGCTATAATTTTGTGTATGGTAAGTGGTGGTGAAATTGATGTTGTTGTAGCTGTGCGAAATAGTATTAGATTCGGTATCATTGTTGCACTCTAACGCGTATTATAGGAGATCAAATATTATTGTGGAGTCGGATTGTCGACTGTAACTAATCATTTGAATGTATTATTTGGCTACATGTAGAAAATATCTTATGAACTTTTAATGCCAATGAAATCTAATTTTCTTCAATTTCTTGTGAAATGTCAAATTTTGGTTGGTTAGATATATATAGGAAATTCTCAATTCCTTTGAAAATTTTAACTTATTTAATGGGACTACATAAGTTTGAAAAGTTCCCAATTTACTAGAGTAAAGTGAACATCGAATTTCAAAAGTAATATAATAATAGATGCGAGAAAAATATATAGTAAATATTAACAAGAACAAACACATATTTACGTGATTCGCCGACAATGTGTCGACTACGTCCACAAGCAAAGAAGAGGTAGAGTTTTATTAATCTTGAGAAATTTCTGAATACAATGTTATCTAGGGTTACAGAGATTAGGAGTATATATAGACTCTTAAGAGAAAGAAAAAAGGCCCGAAAAATAAGCTCAAAATAGAAAACCCTAAATGTACATAATAAATATTGTAGAATTCATGAAATTTTGAAGGGGCATAAATCATATTCAAGACACAAACTAATAAGTTATTTTAGTGTTGGTTTAAGAGGTTAATTAAATGACTAGATAGTAGTCAAAGTTGCTCGGGCTAAACCACCCACGCACTACTTGAAATATTATAGGATGTGAATGAAACTTAAAAATACAAAATAAGTTGATTGGTGAGAAGATGAGAATGAAAACAACCAAAACGAGTCAAAGAAATGACCTATTTGGCTTTTTTTTCCAAAAACCTATAACAATGCCCAAAATCATGCAAGTAAATCATATAATGTTTACATGAATGCTATAGGACGTAAATGAACCTTAAAAACGTAATCTAAGTTGTTCGGTGCGAAATTGGGAACGAAAACACCAAAAACGACCTATTTAGCTCGTTTTGTTCTAAAAACCCTCTAACTTTGCCCAAAATCATACAAATAAGTCATATAAATACTTACCTCAATTTTATAAGATGTGAATGAACCTTCAAAAACATGAACTAGGTTGATCGAGCCAAAATGGGAAGTATTGGGAACTATAACAACAAAAATGAGCCAAAAATGACCTAATTGATTCGTTTTTGTTCCAAAACCCTATGTCTTTGCCTAAAATCATGCAAATAAGTCATAGCATGTTTATATCAATTTTTTAGGACGTGAATGAACCTTAAAAACATGAAATAGGTTGATCGGTGCCACGATCGGAACAAAACGCCAAAAAACGAGCCAAAATGACCTATTTAGCTCTTTTTGTTCCAAAACGCTTTATCTTTCTCCGAAATCATTTAAATAAATCAAAAAATATTTACATGAGTGTCATAGGACGTGAATGAACCTTAAAATCATAAAATTTATCAAAAATTCACTAAAAATTAGCTATTTCACTAGTTTTATTTCAGTTTATATACTTTGACTGTTATGTGCTTACATTGTTTTTTTTTTTTTTTGAAGAACATGCAATTGATCTTCCTCGTACATCCAAAAAGAATCTTGTGAATTTCTAGAACAATGAGCGAAGTATTTTAGGTTTAATTTTTTATTGTCATAAATTTAATGTATTGTTATTTTTCTTTATGAAATTCTTTATGCGTTGATATATAAAGTAAATGTAAATTGTTGACTGGTGCAAAGGCCAAATATAATGTTGGCATTATTGAAATATGATGGAGAAAATACTATTTGGAATGTTACAATTTTGTTTGAGGTTGGATGCAATGATTGGTTGAGCGATGTTCAACAATGTGTACCTAATGTTGGATACAATGAATGAAATTGGATACAATTATAATTTTTTTGATATTTTTGTAATGAAAATGGGGTACGAGGCGGAAGGGGGACACATACACAAAGGTTGTAGGGTTGGTGGTAGGGCTAGAGGGTGGGGGACTGCTGGTGCAGATCATGGGGTGGGAGGATCGAGGGGCTTGTTGGGTGGGGTTGCAGGAAAAAAAGACCTATTTGTGTCACTCTTTATAAGAAACCGACATAAACAGGGTTTTTAATTAAACAATACCCTATTTGTATCGGTTTTAAGCTGTAACTGATACAAATAGTCAGCTATTAGTAATCTAAAAGTGTTATTTGTCCCTGTTATAAAAATCGATACAAATAAATTTGCTATTTGTATCCCTCTGTTGCATGTATCCATCTAAAATCGGTACAAATATGGCCTAAAAACTGATACAAATAGGCACTTTTTCCATTAGTGATTGTTAACTGCACAACTCATATCAGAATTATTATCAAGGTAATTATAAATGGAATCACAACCAAAATTTATTTATTGGGAGACTGCTTCAAGATAATTTTGTCACACTCTATCTGCAACTGCTCTCTCAATATATATGCCATTGTAGTTTAATCCTATGATCGAATTACTCTATTACCTGAGGTTTTTTCATATTATAATTTACTAATGGTTCCTTTTCCAACTCCTGTTCCAATTTCTTTACATGTGTTGCTGCAGGCTAAGATATGAAACAAATAGAATAACTTCAATCATGAAAATTTAATTAACGGTACATATTTGCGCCAGAACATGGCCAAACATGGACGGGTTACCGTTTCACTAATTGCAAGTTTTAAAAAAGTGACGGAATTGACGGAAAACTATCAACAAATATTGAATGACGTTAGATATTCAACCATTGTCGAATTACAGGATGACAAAACTAAGAAACGTGTTGATTGGATAGGGTGGATAATAGCGGCATAGCGCCTTCTATTCAAGTTCCAACTATATGGAGAGTTTTTGTAGAGAGTTTTTGCGTGATGTTTGTCTTATTTGACGGTATCAATTTTTTTTTTCGGAAGTGATGATATTATTCTATTAGTTAGCTTATATTTATGTGAAAGTATTGGGTCAAACGGTCTGACCAAACAATCTGGTCAGACGGCTGACTCATATACCCACTTATAATAGTGAAAAACTTCGAGAGGCTATAATTTTGCGCTCGGATGTCGGATCGGGGCATATAATATGTCGAAATTGATTAATTTTTCGAGATGAACGCAATTGCAAATGCTCGAAGGGGATTTGGCCACCGAAAATTGCCAAACGAGGCCTCTAAAGGCCACAAAATGCAAAAAAAAAAAATCCAAGTTATATTTTGTCCAAGTTAGTTACAAAATGTGTCCAGGTTTTACAATATGTGTCCACATTAAACAATATGTGCCAATGTTTACAAATGTTTCCAGGTTAACAATATGTATCCAGGTTTGTCCAGGTGTGTTCATATGTGTACAGATTTGTCCATGTTTGTCTAGATTTGTCTAGGTTTGTCTACATATGTCCAGATTTGTCCACATTTGTCCAGGTTTGTCAACATTAGTCCAGGTTTGTCCAAGTGTGTCCAGATTTATCCAGATTTGTCCATGTTTGTCTAGATTTGTCCAAGTTTGTCCAGGTTTGTCCACATTTGTCCAGGTGTGTCTACATTTGTCCAGGTGTGTCTACATTTGTCCAGGTTTGTCCACATTAGTCCAAGTTTGTCCAGGTATGTCCAGGTTTGTCCAGATTTGTCCAGTTTTGTTCATATTTGTCTAGATTTGTTCAGGTTTGTCCACATTTGTCCAGGTTCAACAATATGTGTTCAGGTTCAACAATATGTATCCAGGTCTAACATTGTGTCACCAGGTTTAACATTATGTCCAAGTTTAACATTATGTGTCCAGTTTTAACAATATGTGTCCAGGTTCAACCATATGTGTGCAGCTTCAATAATATGTGTCCAGATTGAGTAGGACTGGTCTGACAGTAAGCTTACTGTCAGACCTGTCCGACACAATTAATTTTTTGTTTTTTTTCCTTTTCGGAGACATGGTTGTTCTCCATTGACTACTTTCTTTTAGGTTGAGTTTTGGTTTAATTTTATTTAGTCTTTGATTCATGATTCTAATATAGTGATACCATATTCAAAGTAAAAGGTTTTCTAATAATAGTATTAAATTATGATCTTTTTAATTTTAGACTTTTACAGGGCCGTCCATAAGCAGGAGCAAAAAGACCTATAGCACAGGGCCCCCAATTTTATGGGATCCCATTTCAATTAAAGCCCAAAGTTAAAAAAAAAATAAAAAAATGAAAATTGCATTGTAACTTGTAACCTCCGTCCAACGTCATATACTCTACTATAGCTATTCAATTAGACATTTAATTCATTAATCAAACTTTCCAAATTCCCATCTCAATTTATTTAATTTCTTATTTACCCAAAAAAATCACTTTTCATCTCTCCTTCCTCTTCCAATTTTCAATGGAAAAATTAAATTTTCAACTTTTACATTTACTACTTATATTTATGCTTTATAAAACAACTAATTTCACCATATATAAATATTCAACAAAATTTAGCAAATTCTTCAACTTCTACTCAAAATTAATTTTGGGAAAAAAAAAATTAAAGCCTTATATATTACCGAATACTTGATGAGATTGAATTTTGGGAAAAAAAAAAATTAAAGCCTTATATATTACGGAATACTCCTTTTATCATATATATACTTGTAATATGCTATTATTTTCAAAATTAATTTTATGAGTATCATAATTTTATCCATTAGGGCCCCATTTGTATGATTAGAACAGGGCCCCGAAATTTTACGGGACGGCCCTGGACTTTTATTATACTTTAAACTCTACTATAATATGGGAATGTATTTATGTCGTAGTGTTTGTTTTAGGGTGTATTTAGTTGGATTGTAAAGGCAAAGAAATAAATGAAACAATCTTAAATAGTTGAAAAGTAGAATATTAGAATACTTATCACAATTAGGTCAATTAATTAAGTTTTGTATCACAAATGGTAGTAATCATTTCATAAGCTTTACATAGGGAGTAACATATATAAAATTCTTCTGGAAATTTGTGCATTAAAAACTTCAATGTGGGATAGCTTTCACCTAAGGTGTCGTTCGGTTTATTAGGAAAGTAAAAATTCTCATGAATTCTCAATTGTAGGAATTTAATTTCATCACTAAATTCATGGGAATTAAAAAAAAATTGTTTGGTTAGTAATGGGGGAAATAAATTCACATAGGAATTATAACTTACCAAGGGGGATTGGGTAAGTAAATTCTCATGTTTTCTGGGAAGTCAAAATTCCCATGAATTTTCATTACCTAGATTTTCCTTTTTTTTTTGTGTCAAACAAACAATATGACCAAAATGAAATTTATAGGAATTTTGATTGCCCATAATGATAAGATGCAATGAACATGTTTTAGCAATGTGCTTTGGTTTTAATTGAGTTGCAGTATGTATGAGCTAATAATGATAAGATGCATGGTGTTGCTTGTCGTTTCATGATTTCTTTTTTTTTTTAATTTGATATTAACCCCAATCTAGTAATCTGTATTCTGTAGTTGTGTTGGTGTTGATATGATAATTTTCTCGGGAAGTGATTTTGGCACTCTTCAATGTTACCATTCATGTGAGAGGGAGGAGTGCCAAAATCAAATTGGGGAGTGCCAAAATTATTTTCCAATTTTCTCCTATAATATTTGGACTATATATATATATATATAATATAATAGGATTTTTTGCCTTGAATAATACAACCTTTCACCAATTTACAAAGAATAATACAACCTTATACACAAATTTGCAACGAATGATACAAATTGACCTGCTACCTGTTATTCGGGTTAAAATTATTATATTTTTTTATTTTTTATTTTTTTTAAATCAGAAAATAAAAAACAATAAAAAACCTAAACCCTAAACCAAAACACCAGCCCCCCACCCCCACCCCCACTCCTCCATCGCCACCACCACTCTGCAACCGCCCCCACCCCCGATTCCCCCTCCCTGACTCGCTCCCACCCCCGATTCCTCCTCCCCTGAAACCGCCCACCCTCGAAACCCCCACCCCCACCCTCCCCAACCCCCGAAACCCCCAACCCGAGATCCTCCATGTAACGACCCGACTTTTAAAGACTGTCAATTTACGAAGGAAATCGACTAATGGATCGTTACCAAACATAAAACTTAGAAATAATATTAATAATAATGATCAATAATCTTTTTATTAATTAAAAAGTGAAGATAAAATCCCAAAAGTCTAAAAATAATACCCAAATACATAATAATAGTGTTCTTTCCCAACAGGCTGGGAACAACTAACTAATAAACAAAAGAAATAACTCAAGACAGACTACGGTTACTCTAATCCACTCTAAAACACACCGCCGAGCCAACGCAAGCCCATTCTAAGTCTCAGCATCATCACCTGAAATGGGGGGTCCACCGTCAGTGGCGAGTAACTAGGTTGTCCCGCTTAAATGAGGGACCGCTAATCGCATAATAGCATAGAATCAACCAAGAAAATCATGCAAAAACACATGGAAATACGTACGAAAATACATGGGGAATACGTACAAAAATACGTAGAAGATACGTATACAAATACGTATAAAATACGATTACAATACGTATAAAATACCTACAAAATACGGTTAGAAATACATACAATATACGTATAAAATACCTGCAAAATACGGTTAGTAACGTAATACATACAATATACGTATACAATACCTGCAAAATACGGTTAGTAATACATACAATATACGTATAAAGTACGGACACAAATACGTATAGAAATACAGACAACATACGGATACAATACGTACAGGAATACAGACAACATACGGATACAATACGTACAGAAATACAGACAACATACGTACACAGCGGAAGACTTAATATTTTCGAAAATTAATACATATTACACGAAAAATACACATAACACATATAACAGAATCTTTCCCGTGAAATACTTATCTTGTCACATTTTACCCAAAAACCCTTCTTTTAACCATCTTATTGGACCGGTCATTATGCTCGTTGAGGATCCCGTGTGCACCTCAACTTTCCTAAAACATGTCGGGGTGAACTGGTGTATTCAACCCGTAGCCCTCCTTTGCAAGAACTAAGCCTAAGCTATGGCCATAACCCCTAAATAACAGCTCGTGTACTACTACTTAGACGACTACATATCTTAAGATCCAGAACTGCCCAGAGACCGCAGTAGGGCAGTGGCTTCGACTTAACCCGATCTGATGACTCGTGTATCATCAAATGGGCGTCCGTATCGTATCTTGTCTTTTGTAAAGGCCATCGTGAGACCACTAATTCACATCATCTTTTCTAAAGGCCATCTTGAGACCACTAGTTCATATTATCTAGTCTAAAGGCCATCTTGAGACCACTGATTCATATCATCTTATAGCTTTCCTTTTAATCATATTGTTACTTTCCTTCATATTACAACTTATCCCTATTAATTCCTTTAATTATATTAATTCCTAAAATTACCTTCTAATATTATTATAAGTCAAAAATTAAACCAAAATTGATCAAAATTAATATGGGCCACTCGACATTTTGGTGACAAAAGAATAATTAAATAAATTCATCAAATAATCACATAAACAATTAAATAATCATTTACATTAACATTTAGCAACAAATATAACTTAAAACGTGATAAAAATCCTATTTTTTTCTCCTTCTATATCATTCGACATTTCATGACAAAAATTACCAAGAATTATACTTACAATTATCAATAATTAATCAATAAAACTTCATAATAACTATTAAAATCATGCTTTGAACATTTAATCATCAAAATTGAACCAAAACAAGATTAAAATCCATTCTTTTAATGCATGAATCCACACGACATTTTGGCATAATAACAATATCAAGATTTAATTTCAAGTACTAATAACAACATAATTAAATTAAAGATTAAATTAAAGATTAATACTACTCATTCAAGAATTATCAAGATTCAATAATAAAAATTAGATTTTTACTTTCCCTTATTATTTTATGTCACTCGAAATTCTAAGAAACATAAACAAGATTTTTATTTTAATTCAAGAATTAAATTATACAAATAAATAAATCATGTACATGCTTTTAATTCAAGAAAATCATTCCAAAATCCTCATGAAATCATGTTATCATACTCGACATTCATCAATATAATCAAGAATAAGATTCAACAATTTTCATACAATTATATCATACAATCATACAATTAAATAAATTATCTAAACATAAAATTAATTAAAACATGTAAAGATCCATCAAGATTCATAAAAAAAATAACAAGAAAATAACACGAATGTCTTTTTATATGATTCGAAATATTAGCCCTATCATGATACTAGTTCTAACAATTTTCCTAGTTTAATCCTAATTAATTATACAAATAACTTGTACCAAATTTAAGAGAAAAAGTCTAGTTAACTTTGATTAGGAAAGAAAACAAAGAAAATCTCCTTTGGAGCCTTGAAATCACACGGCCAAACTAGAGGAAATATTAGGGTTTTCTTTTGAGTATTTTGAAAATAGGTAAAGAATTGTAAATGTTGTTCCTAACTAAATTTAAGAGGAACAAAAATAAAAAAAAAAAAAAAAAACACAAGGGGGCCGTGAGAGAGGGAGTAGAAATAGGGTGTGTGGAGTGATCTTAGGTTGACCTAGCAAGGATGGTTAGACTAGGTTTATCAATTCAAATAGATTTAAATAATTAAAATATTACTAATAAAATAATTATAGAATTAATAATAAATTAGAAAAGGGAAAAAAAAATATATATATATATATATATATATGACCATGAATAAAGGGGCCGGCCAAATGGGATCCAAACATGGGCTATGGGACCCGGTTCCCGGATAAAATTGACGGAATAAAAGTAAACAATCCAAATATGCGGGCCCTTTGGACTTAAAATAATAAAATAATATTAATAAACCGCGAAATTTTCTGGCCCTAAATTTCGGGTTATTACACCCCACCCCTC
The DNA here is from genome assembly GCA_951394345.1 of Salicornia ramosissima. Classification (NCBI taxonomy): domain Eukaryota; kingdom Viridiplantae; phylum Streptophyta; class Magnoliopsida; order Caryophyllales; family Amaranthaceae; genus Salicornia; species Salicornia ramosissima. The sequence goes on along the minus strand of OX596238.1, from coordinate 8,036,239 downwards.
AAAACCACCACAGCCACCCCAACCCCGAAAACCTCCCTCCCACCTCCAGCCACCCCTCCCAACGACATCCCCACCCAATTCCGACCACCCTCGCCCCTCCCCCGGCACTATTCGACCCCAGTCAACCCCCTCCCCCCGTCCATGCCACCCAACGCCCTCCCCCCACCCATCCCCCGCCCAGCAGGCCATCCCCTTATTTCTGAATTTTTTCCTTTTTTTAATTTTTTTCCTTTTTTTTTTAATTTTTCCTTTTTTTCTTTATTTTTTTAAAAAATAAAATTGCAACAACCAGTCAAAACTTGACACGTGTCCCAAAACCTGTTTTATAAGTTAAAAACCGGTTTTGTATCATTCGTTGCAAATTTGTGTACAAGGTTGTATTATTCACGAAAAATCAAAAGGTTGTATTATTCTTTGCAAATTGGCGAAAGGTTGTATTATTCAAGGCAAAAAATCCTATATAATATATATGTATATCTCAATTATTAGTTGGCTTTTCCAATATTTTAGCCCATGTTTAAATAATATTTGATAGTGGTATTTACCCTTAAACAGTAGAAATTCTTATATACTCCGTACATCCGAACGTACGGTACATCCAGGAATAATTTTGCTCATTTATGAAAAAATGAAAAAGAATAATCTCATCTTTGGGTGATCTGCTCAAAATAATCCTACCTTTCATTTATTTCAAAATAACTCCACAATTATTCCCTAGCTATCTTTGACCATGACCTGCTGCTAACAATGTGTAATCGAATTGCCAAGTTGAATTGCATATGTGTTGCCTACTAATTGGTCTACACTTTTTATTATAATAATAATAAAAAGGTTTTTTTTGTCAAATAAAAACTTTTAAAAAAAAATTGCAACATAAAACCTTTAAAAAAATTTGGCAATTTAAAATCTTAAACTTAATGATTTTCCCAGATGAAAACTTAACCCTTTTTTTTCCCAACATTGACCACTGCTTTAAGACACTTGTAATGTCACTTACAAGCCAATATTAAATTTGATTAAATATTGGAAACGGATCTGGGCAACCCAATATGGAAGAGGAGGGTTAGGTCACTTACAAGCCATAGGAGGTTACTTCCTAAAACCAATTGGTAATATATAGAGTATGTAACCACCAAACCTATATATTAGTCATCATCTCTCTAATCTTTCAATGTGGAACAGTTACATGTGGTCTATCATTCAACAATGTTTTGGTTTGTTTCTAGCTTTTTTTCACATGTTTTATCTCTTGATCTTCACCATACTCCTTCCTCTTTTCACGAGTCAATGCCGAAAAGGAGTAGTGAACGTCGGAAAATAGATTTCATCTATCTGGAAAAAAAAAATTGGTTCAAGATTTTAAGTTGCCAATTTTTTTTAAAAGATTTTTTGTAGTAAATTTTTTAAAAAGGTTTTTTGTCGCAAATTTTTAAAAAAGGTTATATAGGACAAAAATTCGTAATATAAAATTAACTAGGTAATACTCGTCCGATGCACGACATACTATTTTTAAGGTAATGTCGAATAACAAGTATGATGATAATTAGCTAATTAAATATTTAATTTGCATGAATGTAAAGGATATTTATTGAATATAAAAAAAAAAAATTTAATTTATTTGGACTTTTTTTAAAAGGAGGAAGACATTGGCCCCAAGTGAATTAATTTGACTAAAATTCAATTCCTTTACATTTATAAATGGCCTACTCGATCTAAGGATGCGTTTGATTTATCTGAAATTTTCTGATTCGAACTGAATTTTTCTTATTGTAGTTATTATTATACTCCATCTGTTTTTTTTTTACTTGCTAAATTTCCTATTTTGGTATGTGGGACTCGCCTAAATTCTACCTATTCTATCAACATTTTTGTCATTTACCCAATCTATTCTATTTATTTTACCCCTAATTTTGTCATATTCCTCTCTCTTTTTTGGAATGTGACGGTCTATGGGATTCTTTTCTCTTTTTTTTTTGGCAATATAGAAGGTTGGAAGCAAAAGCTTGGATCTCTAAATTGTGGGAATATGGCATAACTTATTTTACAGCAAATATTTTGAACTTTTGACATATCCCTTGAACTTAGAATTGTATATGCAAATCCGCAAAGGGAACATATATACTAGCTATTAATTTCATGATCATAGCGTATACTAGCTAAACAAAGGGTAGAAATAATTGAGATATTTCATAGTGTTTGGTTATTATAATAGACTTTGAATAAATTGAAGAAGGAAGATGGTAGAAAGAGGGAGGAGGAAGATGGTAGAAAGAGGGTAGAAATTGAGATATTTCATATTGTTTGGTTAATTAAAAAAAATCAAATTCTTGAATGAATTTTAAATTGATCAAAAAATTACAAAATAAGCAAAAAAATTTTTGGATGAATCATGATGTATATAAGAATTTTTAATAAAGGTGAAATTATTTTGGATTAAATTGCAGCTTGGATTATTTTGAGCATACCATTCAAAGGTGGGATTATTTTTTGCTCACTTTAAAATTGTTGTATTTTTTGGAAACTTTCTAAAATAGAAATTGTTGCATTTATTTCGAAACGGAGGAAGTATTATTTACCCTTAAAGAAATACTATTTAAATAGATACTAATTGGCAAAGTAATGGGCAAAAAAATTGTTTCATAACTCTTCCTATTTCAAGTTTTTATCAATTATTCTCATAAATAATCATGCACACTGGTAATAAGCTAAGTACAGATACATCTATTATGAGCTACTAGTACATTAACTAACAACTATAGGTACATATATACATTCATAGGAAACTATAAGTATATAGAGTATAAATACCTAAGTTTAGAATATAATAAATGTATTGTATGCAAACTTAAATTAGTGTGAAGAGAAAGTAATTTAATTAAATCTTGACCCTTGATTTGTTGATCCAAGGGTCATTCATGCTTATCTTGGAGGTAAATTTGACTAGGAAAAATTATTTTTAAAGGTATAAACTATAGGCGATTCAATTCTAAAAGTACAAATTGAACTTTCAATTATTCTTGAACAGTACCAACTATGAACCCTATTTGCAATGAGAGGTATTAGTGAGTTGGTACTGTTCAGGAATAATTGAAAGTTTGTACCTTTAATGCTTCCATTCCATATATTATTTCTCAACAAAATCAAATTGTCTATCAAGGCATCAATTCAAAGAAATTAAAAGGTATATAAAAATAAATATAACTCGTTGTCACCCAAAATTAAGAATAACATGCAAAATTAACATCGGAAATACCCAAATTTAAATCAATTAAATCCTCAAAAAGGACGCATAGGCAGAAAATAGAACTTGTTAGCTTTAAAGGTAAGTTCTATTCCCAACAAATTTGATAAAACATGTCAAACACTTTGATCCATTTCAAACTCTAACTTAGCTCACACATTATCATGAACTAACAAGTAAAATATATAAATATACGATACCAAAGCTAAGGGGCACATTAAATAAATCGTGCAAATAAGTTAGACTTGAAAATACACAGCAAGAGAAAAAACTTCCCTTTTTATTAGGCTCATTGTACACACTATTAATCTCACATGGCCCTCATTTGGCATTCCTTGGAATCCATGATCACAATCTTTAGCCTTGCCCCCATATTATTCTTTGAGCCCTTTCATCGAACACTTGGCATGCATTAGCCATTTTGTTCCGATCCAAACATACCTGTATCATGTCATAACAAACAGGGCCGGCCCTGAGCATGGGCGAGCAGGGCCGCTGCCCAGAGCCCAATTTCCTAGTTATGAAATATATATAAAAGCAGTTAGTAAATATATATGTCTTTTATCATAGCGCATCGGTTTGTCCTTGGTAAATCAGTTAGTAAATGAGCGTTGTAGCCCCGGTATCAATCTTGTATACATGCCCATTTTATTTTATTTTTTGTTTTTTTTTGTTTTTGAGTGTGCCGTGTGCTGTGTGTGTTGTTGGTAGTTCAGTACTGCACTACTGCATATTGGGACAAACTACTACTTCAATTCTCTCTTCTTATTCTCATTTTTTTTAAAAAAAATTTTCCCATTTTTTCCTTTTTGATACTTAAAACTTTTTAAAAAACCCATTAAACTATTAAAGTAGAAAATTTCAAAAATTTGTTACATCCATTTTTCTTCTTAACCATCGAGGATCAATCTTTTCATTACTAGTATCTCTAATTATTTTCGTACATTAAACTTTGTTATTTTAAATTGGTAATTGATTGTTACAACAATTTTTTAAATTCTTTCTGCATAGTTTTACAGTAACGAATCAAGTAAAAATGTTTAATGGGATCAAAATTCATTTGATAAATTTTATTTGGGTCAATTAATAAAAATCATAGGATTTTTTTTTTTGGAAAATTGTATATTTTACATAGAAGAGAAAATTTTCTAAATCCGAATTCAAGTTGGGTTAAACACTTATATTAAAAGCTTAATGTTTAAATTATTCACTCTATTCTACTATCTTTATCTTGTCCTAAAATAAATTTTATTTACCTCATTTAACCTAAAGAAATCTCACTCAATAGTGGGTCCATAGGGCAAATATATATATGATGGAATATAGTGAGTATGACAAAAAAAAAATCCTCATTTTATATCTAGCATTAAATAATAATAATAATAAGTATTTCAATACTTCAAACCAAATTTATAGGGCCCTTAGTTATTACTTTGCCCAAGGCCCTCAAATTTTCAGGAACGGCCCTGATAACAAATTAAGTTTCCTTCACCATTAGTATTTCAAATTATTTTAGGTGGAAAAAACCTAATTTGATCTTCCTCTGGGCTCACCCAAATTTGATCTTCCTCATTATGAGAGCACATCTTCATGTACAACATGTGCTCCTCTCACAAAGAGTGTGCCCATATCAATTTTTAGTGTGGCCAAACAAACGAATTGTCACCAGTTTGATATGAATACTAATTCTAAGGATTAAACAAATTATCCCACTAAAAGAAGTCAACGTTGAACTTTTCAATTTGGATGGACACTTTCCAAATAACAAGCTTATTGTATCAAAATTCAAAAATAATTAAATACATGCATAACCCAATGAGTACATAAACATATGAATATCACAAATAATTAATTATCCTTTTGCCAAAAAAAAATAAATACTTCGTATAATCTATATATACTAAAACAGAATGACGTTGACATCATTCTCACATAGAGATGTACATGTGTCAATTTTTCAATCAAATATCATTATGGAAGATACTAGTACACAAATGACAAAATTGTCTCTAACTTGACTAACAGTTATGAAAGATGAGTAAGGGTAGTGTAATAATCCACTTAGACACCGCCGCAACCTCACCCCTTCCCTTATATAATAGATATAATCAAGTGCTTGTTGTTTATTTGTGTGTTTTTTTTCACCTCATTTGAAGGGTTTTCCCAAGTTATGTTTTACTTTTCTTATCCATCTTTTATCATTTATTTTATTTTTCAATATTAATTTGTTTCCGCTCGCGCTCTAATTTTTCCCAACACTTTGGTGGTTGGTGGTGGTGGTGTCGGCTGGTGGCGGTTATAGAGAAAAATTCTTTGGTGAGTGGTAGTGGAGTAGTGAGTAAGGGTGTTTTGGTCTTTTCCACATCTTTTTGGGGGTGATTTTGAGTAATTTTGGGTCGACAATTAACAATCCCTTGTAAAAAGCTGTAAAAGACAGTGATGTGAAAGTCGAGGGAATTCGTTAATGTCAGATCTCATCGACGATCGTAGTTTTAAAGAATTAGAATTTTATTTAATTCAATTTTTTTTGTATTTGTTGGATTTGATCTCTTTTGCAGATGTCGTATGACTCTTTTATCAATGAATTGATATTTATTTCAAAAAAAAAAATAAATACCAAGATGGTGATAAAAAATGACAAAATAACAAAAAATCAAATCAAAATATATTTATTTATTTCTAATCCAAATCATTTTGAAAAAAAAACACTCCTATATATAATTTGAAGAGACATATATACTAATAGAATTGTTGTTCCTATGATTTTAAAAGGTTAATTCATTCATTAGCCAAAATACGTTCTTAGACTTTTAGCCTTATGTTAGCTAATATTCCAACTTTTTTTTAATATCAACTAGAAACTTTAAAAAATAATTCGACTCACTCTTCATCTTTCAACCAAATAATGGTTCAATCTAATAATTATTATTCTAATTTTAAGCTAACATAACATTAGCCTAGAGCCCCCTAGACCCATTCAAAACTTTTTAATTGACCTAAATCACCTAATACAGCTTTAGGCTTCGATGTCAGATAGAATAAGTATGTTGTACAGTATAATTTTTAAAGATTTGATTTGATCAAATCAAAAGTTAATAATGCAATTAGTCAAACTTTAATTTCCTTCCATAATGACTACAGAATTCCACAAAACATACAGACGTGGAAGTTAGCTTTTTATTTTTTATTTTTAGGATAGATAATGTGTGGGATACTAGGCCTTGGAATCGGGCCCTACTGCAGGTCACCCGGCCTAATTTTAGCCAACACACGCATCTGTAAGGGGGATAATAGGGAATCCTCGCAAATACGTGCGGTGAGAATCGAATCCAGGACCTCGTACCTGAAATTCTGAAGTCCTAACCACTAGGCTATGACTTGATCCTCAGACGTGGAAGTTAGCTAGTTTGCCTAAGTCATGCATGTATATTGCTATGACGTATACATTATAGTATTATACAATGATTCTTCTTCCCCACTTATGTTATGATTTGGTGTTGTTTGGTTCATTATTGGAAAAAAATGATGATAAATGATAAATGTTTATATGATTATTTTTCCCTTATTTTGTTTGATTTTAATGTGTTAACTGCGCTCTTAAGAGCTATTTTACCACACTTTTTTTTTTTGAAAGGACAGGGAATGGGGCTTATGCATTATCAAGTTCCACCAAGCTTAAGATACTTAGCTTGGAGGAATATCATCCGGGTTACAAATAATCATTACATTTTCATCATCTCAGGGCATCCGTGCAACATAATGAGCCATTGTATTCCCATTCCCCTTAACATGACTACAATGAAAAAATAAGCTTCGAACTACAATGATAAAGCTGGCTTAAGAATAAAAACATCGGACTAAAACCCTTGCATCTCCAAAGCCCACACAAAGAAATGCAAAAAATTGGGCCAGGTCGAGCCTAAATTCGGGCCTAATTTGCATGTCCAAAGCCTACGAAAATCGGACCGGATCAGATCGGACTGCTTTTGATCATCTCTATATGTCACAGTCTCAAGTCGATCTCAATCCCGAGCAACCGAAGCATTATACTCCCTCCGTCTTTAATTACTTATTACACATTCTCTCTAGCAAAATTTATTTTTTAGGAGAAACATATGGAGTGATATATAGGAACTATTAGAAAGTAGAGGTATTCAAAAAAGCTTATTACACATTCTCCCTCCGTCTTTAATTACTTATTACACATTCTCTCTACCAGTATTCAAAAAAGCTTTACGCTGGCAAGTGGGGAACGGTGACAAAATCAATTTCTGGAATGACAATTGGGTTTTACCAAACCCACTGGTGGATATAACCAATCGAGACATCGATAACCCACACGAGAAGGTTAAAGAGTATATAATAAGCCAAAATCAATGGAATAAAGAAAAATTAAGTCAAAAACTTCCTAGTTGGATTGTGGACCTAATACTTAATATCCCTATCCCAAATAATGATATACAAGACAAAATTTTCTGGGGACCCTCTGCAGATGGTAACTTCTCGAAAAAATCAGCAGCGCTGTACCTGCAAGGTTACACATACCAGTGTAGGCCAAATAAAGTACCTTATAACTGGATTTGGAAACTAGATATACCCCCTAAAATCAAACATTTCTTATGGAAAATTTGCAATGATGGGCTTCCCACGAATGAAAGACTAATTCGTAATAATGTGGCAATCCCCGGATATTGTCACTCTTGTAATCATCATTTAGAAGATCTGGGTCATTTGCTTTTTAAGTGCCCAAAAACCGCGACAATCATGAATATCTTGGAGCATCAGGGATGGAAAACTCCCAAACTAAATGATAACGTAGACATAATACAAAACCTATGTAACATTAAAAATGAAATTGGTATAGAAATGTTTTCAAAATAGAGCATTATCTGGTGGTTCATATGGCTCACCCGCAATAAACTTGTCTTTAACAATCAAAGTTATTCAAGTAATCAAGTAATAGAAATGACTAAGAGCTACCTTCAAAATTTTAGTAAGAGTAAGAACGCAAATAATACGTTACAAGTCCATAACAAAAAAAGATTAACCACTGAAAATAGGAACACTTCACAAACAGTCAATTGGGAACCGCCCCCATTGAACATGTTCAAACTAAATTTTGATAGATCTAGAATCAACAATACGCCAAGTGCTCTTGGTTTTATCATAAGAGATCATAAGGCAGATATTATGATAACTGGGGCAAAGGCACTCCATAAAAATTCATCTATCTTATTTGCAGAAGCCTCGGCCCTGAAAGAAGGAATTCGCCACGCTAAGAGTTTAAACATTGATAATCTGCAGATTGAAGGGGATAATATAACAGTTATAAACGCTGTCAAAGGGATTTGGAAGACAGACACCTTGGGAAATCAACTCCATAATATAAGATGTTAAAATAGATCTACAAAGTTTTACCAATTACACTATAAACCATCGATATAGAGAAACCAACCAAGCAGCAGATTACCTCGCCCATGTAGGGCATGTTTACACCAATTTAACTTATTGGTTTCATCCCTTAGATCACCATCTTTCCTTAATTTTGCGCAAGGATGCGCTAGGACTATCCTTCGATCAAGGTTAGTCGGTTTTCTTTCCTTTTCAAAAAAAAAATAAAAAAAATTTAGAAAGTAGAGGTATTATTTATGAAGAAGATGACAAAAATTGAGTAACATAGAGGTAAATGACAAAAATAAAAGTGAAATTAGTAGAAATTTAGTGAGCCCCACATATCAAAAAAAATATAAAAAGTAAATTGGGAAATCAAATAAAAAAATACTTCCTCCGTTTTTTTAGATGAAACATTTTTTTCACGGATATCAAGGAAGTAATTTGTTGGTATAAACGATCAAATTAATCAACGAAATTTTAAGACATGTCATATCTCTATTATATAAGCCAAGGGGGGAGCCATGGTGTCTTCCCTCGAAAAGACCATATTACCCCTTAAAACTTTCTAAAATCTCACCCTAAATTATTAAGGAAAGTTCTTACAAATTTAGAACTTTTTATAATGAAAATAATACAAAATATAAAATTCTAAAAAATAAAACAAAAATACTAAAAATCATATTTTAAAATTCTCTATAAGTAGATATCCATATTGATATAGTTCATAAAAAAAATTACATTTTGATTATCGTAATAATTTGGTAGCCAATAGAATATGATAAATAAACCTTTTCTTTTGTTTATTGTTGTGGGATGATCGAATAAAAGGTGAAAATTTTATTTTCGATTATATGACTGAGTGTGAATTTGACAGATTTTTTCGAACAAATAACCCTTATTTTTTATTGTTTAGACATGTTAATAGATGTATTTAAAATACCATCGCACACAAAGTATGCATAGAAGGCTAGTACTCATATATGATATCATATTTACTTATATTAAAATTTTATAGAAAGATTTAATCACTAACACTCCTAAATCGCTCTCTCAATATACATAACTAGCTTTCTATGAACGCTTTGCGTGCGATAATATTTTAAACACATCTATTAATCTATCCAAACAAACTTTATCTAATCAAAAAAACTTTCTCCCTTTCGTTCGGTCATCCCACAACAATGAACAAAAGAAGAGTTTTATTTACCATATTCTATTGGCTACCGAATTTCTACGATAATCATAATGTAAAATTTTTATTTGTGAAATATATCAATATGGATGTCTATTTATAGAGAATTTTAAACTATTAATTTTGAAAATTTTGTTTTATTGTTTCGAATTTTATATTTTGTACTATTTTTATTTAAAAAAAATTTAAAAATTGTAATAACTTTTCTTGATAATTAATAGGTGGTACAAATTGAGATTTTAGAAAGTATTAAAGGGTAAGATGGACATTTCGAGGGGGACACCATGGCTCCCCTTGGCTTATATAATAGAGATTAAAAATATTTCATCTAAAAAAACAGAGGAAATAGACCAATATTTTTTTTTTTGGTGTACCCACCCGGTTCACCCTTTTGGGCTAATCCGGATTTGGAGCGCGTCCCGGGGTTAAGGTTTTAAACTCCTCCCAACGTGTTTTTGGGGGATCGAACCGTAGTTCTCCCTACCAAGTCTAGCCCCTGGCACCACTAAACTAAGACAACGTTGGTAGGAAGTAGACCAATATAAGTATTCTACTATCTACATTAAAAAGGGTGAAAAAAGCGCAACATCGTTGCATAGTTGCATATGACAGATTGGCAGTTGACAATGTCCAGTTTTCAGTTGACTAATTCTTTCTTCCCTCCAAAATCTTCCTATTTACTGTAGTTTTTATTCGTCATCAGACGCCATGAGCTCACCTCCTCCCCCCAATATCTTCACCAACTTTCCCCTTTCTCACTCCTAATTAATTCAAATAATATACTCTCTTTCTCCATGTTTCGTGATTAAAAGTTATGAAATATTTCGAGGAATTCAAGTTTTGCTTCACTTTTTGGTAAGTCTTCCATAAACCCTCCCTGTCTCCAGATCATCCAGATTTTTTTTTTTCAAAGAATAACTTCAGCTTTAAGTTGAAAGTCAAATGCTAAAAAATGGAACATAAATTTTATTATTATTTTTTAATTTTTTGTTTTTGTTTCTTTTTTATTGAATTCTAAATGAGTGTTTTGAGATTATCTTTTGTTGATAATAGTTTTGTGGTTGTAAAATTTACTGGGCAAATTTCTGATAGTTAATGTCGGAGATACGATTAGTTCGTTGCCCCAAATGCGATAAGGTGTTACCGGAGCCTCCTGTATTTACTGTCTATCAATGTGGTGGATGTGGTGCTATGCTTCGAGGTAAACTTGACTATAACTCTTCTATTTGTAATGCACGCCATCTGTTTGTTAGAATGTCTCACTGATAGTTCCCTTTTGTTTTGTATCTTTTCCCCACATTGTTGTGTGTTTCAATGATGAAATGAACAGCTGATAAAAAGTCATCCGAAAGTGAGAAACTGGTGAATTCTGATAAAGGTTTTAACAGGGAAAAAGGGGGAGGAGAAGAGATTAAGGATAGTAGTGAGTCAAGGGAGGTTGAGGGGGTTGTTCTTCAAGAGGGTAATTCTGATATGGCTAATAAATCGCCTTCGAGATCCGCAATTGGGGATGGTAGTGGAATCAAGTCAACATTAGAAGAGAGTGATTTAAATGAGTTTCATGGTGGTTTTCCAAAATCACCAATGAGGGACAGGTTTTTGAATGATCTTAGTTCTTCACCAATGAGGTCAAGAAATGTTAGTCCGTCACCAATGAGGTCAAGAAATGTTAGCCCGTCACCAATTAAGTCAAGAAATGTTAGTCCATCACCAATGAGGGGGAGGGGCTCGGGTGACTTTGATTTTGATGGTGGTGGCCAATCACCAGCCAGGCCGAGAGAGCTTAGCATGTCACCCTTGAGGGAGCAGCGAGGGGATAGATCACCGATGAGTGTAAGAACGAGAAACTATAGCAGGTCACCCATGAGGGAGGTGAATGGTGCCAGCATGGCCAATTCACTGCCGAGGGAAGATGATGTCTCTGGTTTTGATGAAAGTGCTGAGATAGAAGAAAAAGGGACATGGGGTGATTTTGATGAAGCCGAGAAAGAAGAGAAACGAGAAAAAATGACTCCTAAAACTTCATTTAATGTGTGGCTTTCTGATGAAAAATCTGCCCAAGAGTCTAATGACCATGGTTTCAGTAGAAGAAAAAAAAAGTGGAAAGATACTGTTTATGATGATGCTGATCGAATCAGTGAAGGGAAGGAATCTGGCTATGATAATGAACATGGGATGACTTCAGAAGGGTCTGTTGATGATCTGACTTACGGAGATATGAGATCAAGGAGTGACAATGTCAGAGGGTATAGAAAAGCCAAGGCAAATGTAGATCAACAGTTTATTGAAAGTGATGGGGATGGTATGATTTACACAAACTCAAGTGTAGCTGCTCAAAGAAGGAGGAATTCGGTTTCTTCAAGTGTTGATGGATCTTCAAGTTACCGCCCAGAGTCCATTAGTAGTTATGGTCACCCTAGGCATAGTTATGAATCTCCAAGAGGACCTTCTGATGTTCATTACATGGAGCGTGTTGAGCGTATTCAGAACTATAAAGCAGCTGGTAATTATTCAGAAGAAGAACATTTGAGGTTCAGGAAAAGATATATGCAACAATATTCACCAGATAAGCTTATGCCACGGTCTTCTTACTATGATCATGGACCTGGTTTGGTTCATGAGATGGAAGCTTATGATCATCATTCACTCTATGAAGATCCATATGCAGGCCCAATGGGAAGTGAGCATTTCCCTAGGCAACCACAGTTTTCACGGCATGCAATGACAGGAGGTTTTCGAGGACAGTCCTTGGATTTTGATCAGGATTCTTTCAGATCGTATAACAATGGGGAATATAGGCACTATCCTGCTAATTATCAAGGCTATTATCCACCACGAAGTTCTTTCGGTAGTAGGATATCAACAAATATCCCGGCCCATCAATCATCTAGCCGTAGTATGGATCTTCAAAGACCTGGTCCACGGACCTATGATCCTCGAATGTCCCACACTGCTCCCCGAGAGAGACAATCCCATCTTGCTCCTCACCGCCATAGGAAGTTTTTGGTAGCTAGCCAGGACAAACGGCTTTGCCTCCCCATTGCTGGTGGATCTCCCTTTTTGTTATGCCACAGTTGCTATGAGTTGCTCAAGTTTCCTGCGAAGTTCATGAAAAAGCAGAAAAATGAATGCACATTGCGATGTGGGGCTTGCTCTTTGGCTATTTCATTTGATCTTCGAAATTTGTCTTCTGTGAAGAAACAAGATACCACCAGTGCTGTGAGTGGACCTGGTGAAGTACTCAATGAGCCAGGGCGAAGACATCAACAACATCATCATCATGAAAGCTTTGCTGCTACTAGTACAACTGTTGAATCTTATGAATTTGATGAAGGGAGAAATAGCCTCCAATCAATGGAGTCTGAACCCAATGAGTCATCAAGAGGACGGAAATTGGCTTCAGATTATGATGTAGGTATTCGAGGTTTTTCTCCATCACCTCTTGCTTCTAAGGAAGAGCCTATTGTAGATAATGTACTCGTTCAGAGCAGCCTATCCAGTTCTTCAGAGATGCCATCAAAGATCCGTCCTCCCCCTGGTTCACCACTGTTGGAACATCTTGATTATTCTAGCCAGTTCCATAAAGCTGAACTAGAATGTGTGGTAAATCATTATGAGAAAGAGAAGCAAGAACGTAAAAGAGATACCTCTCCAAAAAGCTCTCTGGCAGGCCAGGCAGATACAACAGTTGCCTCAGAGACTGAAATCGACTCCCATGGGTTATCAAATAGTTTATCCGATTCTGGGGATCTCCCAAGAGAAGACAATAACAAAGATAAACAGCGCCCGAATTATCCTTTCTGGAAATCACCCTTTGCATCAAGATCTGGTCATGCCTCCCCTATAAAAGGTGAGGTGTTTGTTAATGGTCAGCAGGTACCACATCATCTTGTGAAAAAGGCTGAGCAGCTTGCTGGACCTATCAAACCAGGAGATTACTGGTAACTTTCTGCAATACCTTCTATTTTTTTTATTTTTTAATTATATATATATATAAAATTAAATATTAATTAGTGTGTACTGTAAAATTGCTACTTTGAAGACTTAATTTTTTATTTTTTTATTATGGAAGGTATTAGTAATGCACAGTGATCCTAATTTACTCTTTTAGCTGTTTTTCTTTTCATTTTCGTTAACTAATAACCTTCTACGTGTATATCATTTCAGGTATGATCCCAAAGCTGGTTTTTGGGGTGTAATGGGCCATCATGGCCTAGGAATAATTCCAGTGAGTTTGGAGTTTTACTTGTTTCTAGCTTGTTCTTTTTCGTTGCTTTAAAACCCTTTATGTCAGTTTCCTTAAGCAAGGTTCTTGTTTGCCTTACAGCCTTCTATTCCAGAATTCAGTTTTCCCATGCCAGAGAGTTGCTCTGGTGGTAACACTGCTGTTTATGTAAATGGAAGAGAACTTCACAAAAGTGATCTTGATTTACTTGTCACTCGAGGATTTCCATCTAAGAGGAACAAGAGATATATCATTGATATGTCCGGAGAGGTCATTGAGGAGCAGAGCAAAGAAATCGTTGTTAGAATTGGAAAACTTGCCCCTACGTGAGTTTCTCTAAAGCTTTTTTAGTTCAATTGGGATGACTTAAAATGCTGCTGTCTGGCTTGTGTGATTTCAATTTTGGGAAATTCTATTTGATGCACAAAATTATTTTTTTGTTACACGGTACCACTTTACTTTAATCATAATTGCCACAGTAATCTTCTGTTAAACCAAACGTTAATTGTAGTTGGGGTTCTGCTTTTTTTTAAGTCATTTTAATGCTTAATTACTCGAGTTTTCATAGGATCCACTACCTGCCCATATATTTGATCTTAATTTCAAATGGGAAATATCAATTGAATATTGTAATTATTTCATAATCATAAAACACATCTTTATATGGGGATGGTAAAGATGAAAGCAATTAAATTAGGCATAGACTTGCCATACATGGAGTTGTTCTGGATACCAGTCCTATATTTGGAAACGCAACATAACAGGTAGTGTTTTTTAATTTAATTTTCTCAATGAAGCTAGATTTAGGAAGCATGTAATAATCTAGACTTCAATGGCTGGCCTGATATACTCGGTGTAGGAGCAGCGAAATAATGCAGTATAGGTTCTTAACGTCGTAAAGCCTGAGGTGCTTGTTCTGAAAATAAGGCAACGATGATTTGGAACATTAGGTGCTTGATATCACAATTTCAATTGGAGGCACATCACTGATATTATAGTATTAACTCTTCCTTTGAGTGAGCTCAATAGGGTGTCTGTCGAATAAATATTTGCTAGCTAGCAAGTAATTTTTCCAACCCTAAATCCCAATAAACAGATGCAACCAACTATAAGAAAGACTTAATTTAACCAAAACCACTAAAAAAATCCGAATCAAACCAGCTAACCAACGACAACAAGCCACTATTTAGACTTGAATGATAGTTTTTAAGGCTTCATCGCAAAAAAATAACGACATCAAAATTAATGTTAAAATTTTTGGAACTCCAAGCATAATTAATGTTTGGTTTAACAGAAGATTACAGTAGCAATTAGGTTTAAATTATAATGGTACCATATCTGACAAAACATAATTTTGTGTTCCAAATAGAAAGTCAAAAGTACAATGGTACCATATAAAATTTCCTTTTAATTTTTAACTCTCATCTTCTTTCCTGTTAATTTGTGGCAAACTGCACCCGTATGAGAATATTAGAATAAAAAGCTTGTCATTTATACCAGATTACTGGCAGGGGTTCCATTTTCTAGTACTTTAGGTTCATATATTGGTTTGCTATCTCATGGACTTCTAAGACTTAATAGTAGTCAATTCCTGAGTCATGGCACTTCAGTATATTGAGTATAATACTTTCAGCAATTAATTAGACTACGTCAGCAAGAGCAGCTCCTTTGATTCAAGAAAATTTGAATTTGAGGGGATAAGTGTCCTAAGCAAAGTCGAAATTAGAGAACATACATGTTTTGCGCTTGAATGTATGGGGAAGTCTGTATGATTAAATTATTAGGAAACTTTTGATACTTTTACAACCCGTTTGATTATTGGTACTACATGGTGGTATTGAGAATGGAGTTTAAATGAATTTGTTAAGACATTCATGAGCTAATACCACGGGAATACTAATCTAACCCCAATTATCACCTTTTCCTTTAGTTTTCATTACTGCCCCTTACCATTTAGAGAGGTGTATTAGAAGTGTATGAAAATTTTATGTAGAATTTCACATGGTTAGGGATGAGGGACATTGCAATGATATTTTCCTTGCAACACTATATATAAATCATTCTTATTACTATCATTTAATACTGAAAACTAAACAGTATGTTAATATGCAAATTTTAGTTGACTAGACTCTGGTTATGGGAACTCTCATGTTCATATCCTGTTGGATAACTGTTATAGGCAACCATCCATTCTCAGATACGGAGTCTGTGGATGCTTGTTAAGACATAAATGCCTCAGCATCTCATTGTAAAAAAATTAGGCTCTTTAGCTATTTTGTATAGTTTGTGTCTGGCTTATTTTAAGCTGCAGCAGTAGACGGCTAATGCTCTTTTCTGTTTTCTTTCTCTCCTTCTCCCTCTTTGGGATATCTTTGTCTATCAGAGTTGAGAAGTACAAACGTGGATTCGGTATGCACGTTCCAGACAAGTTCAAGAATTAACATTTTGGGGCTTGCAACATGCTATGTTGAAGCTACTCGAGCGAGTGAGACACATTTGTAAATTTCATCAATATTTTTCATACGTATATTTGGTGTAGATCATTATTTATTCATTATATTTGTGGTGTATTTGTAGTTTGTATCGTTCTTATATGTATTTGATTTGTCGTTCTTTTTACTAATTCGTAATCGCATATGAATTATTCTGTAAATTGTTATTGAGATGATCAATTCTGTGAAATAAGTCTTTATTACCAGTCTGCTTGATAGACGGAGTACTGAACGTGGACTTATGGAGTACAATGTACATATCCCTTGTAATGTAATATGTTTCATTGTCTCAATCGATTTTCGTACAAATCTTCCTTAACAGATTCTTTAGCAACATATGGCGCTCGCTATGAGCTTTGCCCAGTTCAAACTGCACATAACTTATAAACAATGCACAATGCTATCTTTGTAATTTTACATGCCAAAATCACCTCTACGTGTGATATTGTGTCATGTATCTAGTTTTTATTTACAAAAAACAGTTTTGGTACGGACCGTATGAGCCTATTTGGCAATAGCTTTGACTAAAGTAAAAGCTTTGTTTTGTAAATCTCATGTATGGGGTAGAATCATAAGCAAATTTTTTATAACTTGAATTAACAGATGGATTTTTTTCCTTGTGTGAAGCACTGTTGAAGTGATGTCCAAGATTCTCCTATTTCACCTTTTTGAGGAACCAATATCTTTAGGGGAAAAAGATCGAATGATTGATGATGGATGAAATCAATCATTTGTTGGTCTAGATAAGCACCAAACACAAATCTAATCAATCCTTTGTTATATAAAGACAGATATTGTCTCTATATCCCATGCAAGTATGCAACCCATTTCTTTTTTTTTTTCCCCTTCTCAAACTTATGCTTTCAGCCTAGCTTATCAACCCTTTATTTTTTTTGTCAAATTCTTCTTCTACCCTAGTACAATGTTTTTTCCCCCCTACCATTGGAGAATGAACAATGGTAAGCTATAACTCTTGTAGCTTTGTTTGTGACATTATATTTCTAATTTACAACAATTTTAAGCTACAATCACCTCCAATGATAATCTACAATCTCTATAAGGAGTTGGGGTATGACTTGGAAGGTAAGCCCATAACCAAGGTTATAGGTTCGATCCTTACTCTAGCATTATACCGGGATATTTTCCCCTTTCCCTTTGGGCTAGTAGCCCTGTATCAGTCAATAAACAGATGGTTTTCTTATCTAATACTACGGAAAAAAAAGCTACAATCTTTATATACTTCCTCCGTTTCGAAATAAACGCAACAATTTCTATTTTAAGAAGTTTCAAAATAAATGCAACAATTTTAATCATTCCATTTTTGTAAGTTTTTTCTTCTTATCTCTTTCATCATCATATACCCTACTTTCTCTCTCTATCCCTTTTACTCTCACAACAAAAAATGGACTAGGAGTCCGTGCCATCCAATTTGTTGCATTTTTTTCCGAAACGGAGGTAGTATTAAAAATAATCACAAATAGTATTTTTACATTTTTTCAAAGTAGGGAATACGAGTACAATATATCTTGGTCCACGGTTCAGATTGCCAACATATAAAAACCACCGATATTCAGTGTGCATTTATATTTGCATCTATTGTATTTTGGAATTTGTATCTTCTAAGATCTACAGAATTCAATTAAATTCATTAAAAATTCAGCAAAACTTTGTCAGAAGGCGCGGCTCTGACGGTGAACTGACTGTTTACACTCATTAATCATTTGTCTAATTCCAAAGAAATCAAACAAAAACCAAAACCAAAACCAGGTTGAAGGAGAAAAGTGATTGCAGAAAAGAATAGAATAGAAAGTGGTGGGGCTTCAAAATGTGGGGTATTTGCGATCAACAATCATCTTTACTTAAATTAGGACTACTCATTTTAGCCACTCTTCTTGCTTTTGCAGCTTTTCTCTATACTCCCACTGCACCTCTCTTTCAATATCGCATTCTTACTTTACCTTCTTCTGTTGTTAACCCTAATTCAACCTCCCAATTCCATCATAGAACAGGTTTTTATTTCTTTTTCTTTTTCGAGCTTAATTATTGTTTTTGGTTGTTCCTGTTTTGTTACTTTTATTAATCGAATCTTTTGTTACTCGTTTTCGAATCACTGTTAACCAGTATCATAATTAGCATTAGTGTTGTGATTTTTGGATGTAATTAATGACCAAGTATCTGATTCCATTATCCCATATCTAGTTAGGTACATTTAGGTACATTTTCCTAATCAAAGTCTCATTCTTTTATTTTCACCTTGCATCAATGAGCCATTGATTCTAACAATGAATTTATAATGTAATTTATAAAAAACAAATTTTCATTCTCAAGCTTCAAATTTTTTTCATTTTTATTCACACCCATTATTATTTGGAAGGATTGTATTTGATAGAAATTGATATTTGCGAAGAAAATAAGATAAATTGATGCTAAGGTAGCAGAGAAAATGGATTTTGATTTTCCTTCCAAATTTAGTTATAAATTCATTCCCATTATCATTATTTATAACCGGCTACCAAACGGACTGTTAGAGTTTTATTAGAACTCTAGAGGATCCCAACTCGTTTGTTAATTATTTTGGGTATTCACATCCGTTTACTCCGTAACTTTCTATCTCTCACTTACTCCACACTCGGACTTTATTGACTTACCCGACGACGCCTCCTAGGTTATGACTTATGAGGTGATTTTTTATGCACCCACTAATTTTTACAGAAGCTATTACTGTTGGGGCGGGGTAGGTCTGATAAAGTCCGAGTCCAGTAAAGTAAGCTAAAGAGATGGAAAGTTTAGAGGGTAAGGGAAAAATTGTCAAAGCGCGGGCAATACTAAATAAAACGCATGCTAAATTTAGCAGTTTTCATTCTGTTTGTCATGGCTTAATTTTCATTGTAGATTGGTGAAATTTCCGGCATTGATCATTGACAATGCTGTAGCTAATACTTGAAATGTGTATCTTTATATGGCAAGAGCATGTTTATTTAGATTGTAAATATCTTAGCTGGAAGGTCTTTAACCTAAGAAACCTATTTGCTTCAATCAAAACAATAACATGATTATTACTAGAGAGGAAATTGTCTCCATTGTTTCACAAAATGAGGTTTTAGGTGATTTCGAAATTACCAGGTCTATTAAATGAGCATTTTTTTTTTTTTTTTTTAAATTGCTTCTTAATGATTTCCCATTTTTCAGGATAGTAACATGTTAACAGTTAGTTTGAGATGATTATTTGAAGATAATGGCGATGATTTAATGATGTATGTATATGCAATGCTTTGTGCCCACTTTAAAAAAAAAAGCCAAAAAAAGCAAAATGCAATGCTTTTTGCAGTGTCCAGAAAAACTAATTACAGTCATTTTTTATTCACTCACTCAAACAAAATTCTTGATTTTATTGCTATTCCCTTATGGTAGAGCTATAGGATGGAATTCATTTTGCTTCTGATCACTAGTGTTTTTGCTTATATGATTCTCTTTACAAGAATCCCCAATTTCATCTTTGTTATTAAACAAATTGATCTAATCTTCCAACTCATTCCACAAACTAGCCATGATGCCTTTGGTCTTCCTTTTGATTGGTTATATTTATCATTAGAGTGTTTCTTTGATCTTAATAATGCAGAAAAGTGTGATCTTTTTGCGGGGGATTGGATCCAAAATCCAGCTGGACCTGCATATACTAATGAAACTTGTGATCTCATTGAAAAAGATCAGAACTGCATGAAAAATGGGAGACCAGATTCAGAATACCTTTACTGGAGATGGAGTCCACGAAATTGTGAGTTACCTCAGTTTCATGCTGTGAGATTCCTTAAGATGATGAGGAACAAAACATGGGCATTTATTGGTGACTCTATCTCAAAAAATCATGTGCAGTCCTTGGTTTGTATGCTTGCAAAGGTTGATTAGCTTGTACTTTGTGTTCTGATCTATACATTAATGATTTGAAGTAATTGTCTTTCCCTGTTTGTACTGTTTTCTGAAATCTATTCCTCATAATCTATTTTCAAGTACTTTTGGATCAAGCCTTTGGCACAACATGGGAGAAAGAGAGACAGATAGAGAGAGAAGGGGGGGGGGGGGGTTGTAGGGGTTTGTAGTGTTTGGGGGAAGGCCCTCTTTTGAAATATATCAAAGGCATGACATTATGATATACTACTTCCTTCTGTATATGTCAATGGTAGTCCAAATTACTCTATTGCTGAGACACTTATTCTTGGACTTGGGTAATTAATTTAATGTTCAATGTTGAATAACCATACAAGTGCGTTCTCTTCAACCTATTAGAGCTGGAATTAGAGGAATTTATTAAACCTTATTAAAACTTATTGAACTTATTGGACCTGAGTAGCCCCGGTTCTAAGTATGTAGCAATTTAATCTTATAGTTATCACACCTGATTTGACTTGATTAAACCTGATCGAACTTATTACTCCTTATTACACCCGATTCCAATCTGTCTGAACTGTTATTATTTTTTTTTTAAGACGAAGAGAATGCACCTGATTGTCTCAGCTGAAAAATGAGTATACATTGATTGCTCTTAAGTTATAGACTCAGTCAAAACGCTACTCCTGAGGTTTTATTTAACCATTCGTAGAAATACATCTATCAGCCTGTTATATCCATGTAACTGCTTCAATATGTTATGAATGAACCTGATTCCTTGCCCTCTTCACACAGATGAGCGAGAGGAGGAACTGAGGAAGCCTAGTGATTTTGAGAAATAATGTTTTAAGTAGTTAAAGATCAGCCGTTTTCTGTTGCCTGTTATGGCATGGTTGCTTTTAATAATGTTATGCAATCTGATGATGCTCTTCAGGTGGAAGAAGCGGAAGTGTTTTATCATGATGAGGGATGGAGATCCAAAGGATGGCGCTTCCCATTGCACAACGTGACCATATACATTATATGGTCTCCTTTTCTCACTGAGGCTGCTGTTTTTGAAGATGGTAATGATGTCTCAACTCGGGATATTGAACTGCACCTTGATAGACTTGATAAAAAGTGGGCTGACTCATACAAAAACTTGGACTACATCATCTTCTCCACCGGAAAGTGGTTTGTCAAGAGAGCAATATATTATGAGAATGGGACTATAGTGGGATGCCATCGCTGTCAGAATCAGACTGAGCTCAGTATAGAGTTTGCTTACCGCAAAGCTTTGGAGTTGGTGCTCAATTTTGTTGCTAACTCTGATCACAAAGGGTTAATCTTTTTCAGGACATCTACCCCTGGTCATTTTGAAGGTGGGGAATGGTCCACTGGAGGTAAATGCAATAGAAGAATCCCATATAAAGAAGGTGAGGTTGAGATGAAGGAGTTGCTAAAAATGCTGAGACAAATCGAGTTGGATGAATTTAGCAAGGCAGTAGCAAGGGCATCAGAGAATGGCGTGAGCCTTAAACTTCTTGATGTTATGCAGCTTTCCTTGTTAAGGCCTGATGGTCACCCAGGTCCGTATAGACAATATTACCCATTTGCAAAGGATGAAAACGCTCAAGTCCAGTATGATTGTTTACATTGGTGTTTGCCTGGTCCAATAGATGCTTGGAATGATATAGTCATGGATATAATTGTGAATGGCTGAGTTCTTTTGAAGTGAATGCGAGGGAAACATGTATGAATCTTTTACTTGAATATTGCTAAAAATAAATCTTACATTTTTGTGTCGTGTTTGACACTTTCTATGTAGGATCGGATATGGTTCTTTTTTCATTATTTTAAAAAAAAATTGGATGGGGAGATGGGAATGGAAGGGAATTGGGAGGATTCATTTTCATCCCTTGTTTAATAAACCAAATCCTTCCAGTGTTTGGAAGGAAAATGTAACTTATCCTCTCCCTTCCTTTTCTCTCTTTACCCTGTTTTTCCCTCCCCTCTCTTCCCCTTTATAATTGCTATCCAAACACTCTAAAGAAAAGTAGCAACAACTTCCCTCCCCTTTTGTTTCATTTGAATTGAAAGTTTGAAGGGGGGGTAAAACCGGAAGCAGTAATACCTCATTGCATTGGACTACTGCTGCCTGCCACCACCATTTCCTCCAGCTACTCGTCCACTGCATCTTTCCCCACTGCTACTTGAACCACTGCTCCTGAAAACCAACCACCAATTAAAGTTCTGAAGGTAAATTCATTTGCTTTGTTTTGCTAAATTTTGATTTAATTTCTTTTGTTGTTGAATTGATTTAAATTATCAACCTCTTTCTTCATTCTTTTTGTTCTTCTTATTTGGAATATCAACACTATTCATAATTCAGAATAATGCAAGTTACTCTCAAGTCTCAACGTCTAAGAAAAAAAATGAGATTAAAGAATCTGTTGATGATATGACTCGTAGAGATATATATGTGATTAAGGGGTGTCTCTCTGCTTCTGGGGATCTTTTAATAGCAGACAAACATAAAGATACACAGCCTTCCAAATCTCCTTTCTGGAGATGACACTTTGCATCAAGATCCAGCCATGCCAGCATGAATGCATCCCCCGGAAAAGGGGAGGTATATCATCTCATGAATGATCCCAAAGCTGATTTTTCGGGTGTAATTAATTCCAGTACGTTTGGCTTTTTTACTTCTTTCTAGATTTATCTATTTCCTTGCCTTTTAACCCCCTAACGTCAATAACTTTAAAGAGTCGTTTTTGTTTGCTTTGCAGCCATCAATTCCCGACTCTACTTTCCCCATGCTAGAGATTGAGCTGTTCTAGAGGAAACTCCACTTCTTAAGAAATGAAAGAGAGCTTCACAAAAGTAATCTTCATTTGCTTGGTAGTAAAGAACTTCCAAATTAAAGTCTAAGTTATATACTTATATTATTGATATATTCGGAGTAGTCAGGGAGGAGCTGAGCAAAAAACTTCATTGTTAGCCTTCAAAAATCTTCCTCTGTGAGTTTCCTTAAAAATTTTATAGTTCAATCGGGATCATGCTTCTGACTTGAAAGTAATGCTGCCCAGATTAACTTTCTTGTTACGTTCTCTTTCCTGTAAACCTTACTGTGACAAACCTCATTTGTATGAGATTGCTTGTTGTTTATACCAGATTACAGGCAGAGGTTCCATTATCTAGTACTTTAGGTACAGATATTTTGTCGTGCTATTTCATGGGCTTCTAGATTTAATGCTAGTGAATCCATGATTCATTATTTATTGGCATAATACTTGCAGCAATAATCACACTGTAGCAGGCTAGCAGCACAAGTAGCTCCATCCATAGAAGAAATTTTGAATTATAGAGGACCAGTGTCTTAAAGACAGCCAAAATTCTACTGAAATCAGAGAACATAAACTCTTTCCTCTTGAATATGTACCAGTTTGTGTGACTAACTTATTAGGCATCTAGTAAGATGTGATGCATTCTTGATACCCTTGATGAACAGATAGTAGGTAGTTAGACTTTCGTTAAGGGCACCGTCGATGTTTTACATCCTGTTGGACTACTATTAGGCCATCATCTGTATTTACTTGGATACTGAGTCTGGCTGTGGGTGCTTGTGAAGCAGAAACTGTCAAATGGTTCGGATCGCTTTAGGGTATAATAGTTTTGGTTTCAAGTTGTATCGGGTCAAGTGTCTGATCTATAACTTCGGGTTGGTATTAGCTTTTTTTTTTAAACCAAAGTTTTATATACCAAAATGTCTAGCAACATTCTAAAATGACAAATTATGTGTGTTTTTTTTTTGTTCAGCAGAATTTGGATTTTGGAAGCTCAAGATTGAAAATGATATGCACATTCAGGACCAGTTCAAGGATTAACAGTTTTGTGGCCTGCTAGGCTGCTATGTTGAAGCTATTCGAGAGTGAGACGTTTAGCTTCCCGTATTCATTTGTAAATTTTGTTATTTGGTGCAATTCTTTAATTTTTTCATCGTTTGTGGTGTATTTGCAGTTTGCACCGTTGTTATATTTGTTTGCATTATGAAACAATGGCCTTCTTTTTACTGATTTGTAATCTCATACTAACTGTTGTAAAAATTGTGATTCCAAAGATGAATTCTGTAAATTCGGATTTTGGATCTTGTTTAAATAGTTTGGAAATTTCAAATCGAATATTTGGTATAGATTTGGGTCGAGTTTTTTGAATTTCATATATTCGAAAATTTTGAACATCTAGAATTGGATTGTAAATCTATCGTGTTTTGGCGATATTCGGATCATATCTCCATTTACAAAAATCAATTAGAAACAATATATAGGGAAAAACAGATAGAACATATCGGATCTCCGATCCAAAATTCTAAATAATCGAAAATTAAGATATTTGATTTCTCAGATTGAATCGAATATTCAAATTGAATACCTTTAGTTGTAAAAAATTGAAAGTAATAACTAAACCGAAAACAATCAAATTAAAAAAAATAAAAAGAAACCGAAAGTAATTGTTAAAAAAATCAAATTGAACCGAAATGAATGGTTGTACTTTTACTAGATTGGTTACAATTTTCAAAATTGACTGAAAATATAAAAATTGACATTAAACTGAAATATAAAAAACTGAAATTAAAATGAAGTGAAATCAATTTAACCCATTTGAAAAAAAAAAGAATAAACAACTAAACTAACCTGGATTGATGTTACTTGGGTAGGAAAATACTTTTGTCTCCTCTAGTGCTCTTTATTATAGGAGAGCAATCCTTTTCACTCACTAGTCACTATCCACTCCAAATAGACCTCCTTTAGCTAAGTAATTAATGTGTCTTTTGGAGATTAGTTGGCCCATTAGGCATGTCAAAATCCTTACTCCATTATCTCAAAATATTTATCTCAAAATATTTGCTACATTTACATTTTGCACAATTTATTAATACACTAGTCAAAATATCTATATTTTCCACTATACTATTTAAATAAATTATTTTCATATAAAAAATGATTTTAAAAAACTAAGCAATGAAACGAATCGAATAAGATATCATATGAATATATTTCTCTTATATACTCCATATATAATAGAGATTATTCACTTTAAAAATTCTCTCTCTTCTTTTAGCTAACATTTCAAGTGTAACAAACATTCTAACAAAGAGAGCATGATACATATTTTCTTGAGCTAACATTTCAACTGTGCGGCTGCAGGTTGTATTGTCACAAAATGGTGCGGCAGAATTTGCTCATCCCATTGTATGTCTCATTCAACACATTCAACCTAATAAAACACTTTACTTTTACTTTTTTCCACCAATCATAGTAGGAGAGAGGTAAATATTTTTTAAAATTATTTTTCAAATGTATTTTTGTATAAAAAATACAATTCTAAAAAATAAAATCTAAATACCAAAATTTTTATTTTTTAATACTCTATAAATAGAGACCCATATTGATATAGTAATTTCAAAATGTTTAGGCGGAGTTACAAAGTATTTAAGTGAGGTTACAAAATGTTTAAGCGTCATTCAAAGTGTTTTATTGGGGTTACAAAGTGTTTAAGTGGGGTTACAAAGTGTTATTGGGGTTACAAAGTTTGTAGGTGGGGTTAGAAAATATTTTTTCGGATTACAAAGTGTTTAAATGGGGTTACAAAGTGTTTTATTAGAGTTACAAAATGTTTTTTTTTTTGGAGTTACAAAGTGTTTTTTTGGGGTTACAAAGTGTTTACGTGGAGTTACAAGGTGTTTAAGTATGCTTACAAAGTGTTTAAGAATCGTTCAAAGTGTTTAATTGGGGTTACAAAGTGTTTAAGTGGGGTTAGGAAGTATTATTGGGGCTACAAAGTATTTTTTTGGGGGTTACAATATGTTTACGTGGGTTAGAAAGTATTGTTTTTGGGTTACAAAGTGTTTACACGAGGTTACAAACTGTTTAAGTAGGTTCAAAGTGTTTTATTGGGGTCACAAAGTGTTTCGTAAGAAGTTTTCATATCAATATGCAGTCTCTATTTAAAGAGATTAAAAAAATAAGAATTTTGGTGTTTATATTTTATTTTTTAGAATTATATTTTATTTTTTAAAAAATACCTTTAAAATTTTTAAAATATTGTTTTATTTTCTCACTGCTACTATGATTAGTGGAAAGATCTTTATTATGGAAGATGCATGCATGGTTGACCAAGTGAATTGCATTTGGAGAGGAAATCTTTGTTTTTTCATGTAATGCATGTGCGCGCCACATTGTTTGATTTGTGTGCGGCCAGCCATGCAGAAAACTCATTTATTTTCTTGAAGCCCTCAACTAATCTAAAATGGGTAATCCGCTTGAGCAATTCCAACTTCCTCACGATTAGATATGTAACAAGTATATAACATGACATTTTAACGTAATTTTGAGCAACTTTTAGGAAAGAAATTCAGGCACCAACTAAATAGTACTCCCTCCGTAACATATTACTAGCAACATTTTCTATTTTGGTTGTAACATTATACTAGCAACATTTTTTCCTAATTTCATTCTATTCTATTTTTGGCAACAAAAAATAACAAATTTACTTTATTGCCCTTATTCATAATAATTAACACAATACTAACACAAGTAGGCCCCATATTTTTTTCCCCACCTTTTTTTTATCTACCTTTCCCTCTCTTACTTTTATCATTATTATACCACTTAATACCACTTAATACCACAATAACGTTATTTCAACTAGGAGTGCTAATTTGATTGTTGCAAGTAATTCGTTACGGAGCGAATATGTGTTTTGAGAATATATTTTTAACAAAATTACAAAAATGTCATTGTAAAAAACTTGTTAGATATAAAGTGTGAGGAACTGGAAATTTCTCCAATCAACCTAGCCCAAGTGGCAAAGTTTATTCCCAAAAAAAAAAAAAAAAAACATCTTGCTGTACAAAATAATTTACTCCTTGGCTTCATGCATCCAATCCTGATTCCCAGAGGGGCAGAACTCAACTGAGCCACTGAAGCCTCAAGGATTGATTCGTTCTGTTGTGTCGGCATCAACCATAACTCACTTGTTGATGGACTTGGTATGACTTTCGACTTTTTTCCATAGAAATTCAATTTACCAAGAAATCAACTACCCCAATTTCATTTACACTACTACAAACCTAGCTATCTAGCAGTGATTGCAGAAGTGACACCTGAAACGAAATCAAACATGAAGTGGAAATCCAAAATGTGGGCTCTTTTCAAGCACAAATCATCTTTACTTAAATTTGGAATTTTGGTTCTAGCTACTGCTCTTGTTCTTCGAGCTTTTCTCCTTGGATTACCCTCTTATACCTTTCTTCAATCAAATCAACTTTCTACCATTATTCTTAAACCCTTTTCTATTGATGAAACTAACCCCTATGGCCAAATCCATCGTAGAACAGGTATTCTTTGGGGTTTTTTCCCCCCTTTTGTTTTGATTTTTAATCTATCTATTTTGATTGTTTTGTTCATTTCAACCTGTACAAATAGTATGATGGTTGGGTGATTGTTTTCTGATTTTTGATATTTTGGCTATGAGAAGTGACGAAGGATCTGGGTTTGTTTGGAAATCTGTGTTTTTGATTGAAAAAACTTGAATTCTTGATTGGCATTTCGGACATTCTATATTTAGGTTATTGAGCAAGGAAGGAATATATCCCAGTTGAGTTTTCATTGAAATTGATTTTGGAGAACAGAAGATCTCCTTTTGGCGGTGTTAATTGTTTTCAGCCCTTGCTTATTTTGCATTGTAAATTGATGCATGATTGGATTGTCTTTGAATGGTGTTACTCCATATGGCAAGAACATGCTTATTTAGGTGCTAACTAGCTTAGCTGGAAGGTGTTTAACCTAAGAAATCCTATTTGCTTCAATAACATGTTTATCAATGGAGAGAAAATCATCTTCATTGTTTTCCCCAGACGAGATTTAGGTATTGTTTGGTACACTTCTAGTTCATAGGAATTTTGAATTGGAAACATGCTTTGTTGCATGGTTATCAAAATATAGGAATTAAAATTTTCTAGGTATTTCCATTTCCCACAAAATGGAGGAATTTATTTGGTAAATGGAATTTCAACTTCCTATGGGCTCCAAACAAGATTATTCACAACCTAGAAAATTAAAATGTAGGGGAAACAATTTCATGGGAATTTTAATTCTCCAACATTCAACTAAACATTACCTTTTAGGTGAGCAAATTTCTTTTATTTTTATAACTTGCTTGTTAATGAATTTCCATTTTTAGAAGAAAATCAGATTAATAGTTTATTTGTTTGAGGTAATTAGAAGATAATGATGATGAAGAATGTATATCCAGAAGAACTGATTACTGTTATTTCTTTCTTTCATTCAGTCAAACTACTGATTTTATTGATGCTATTCTATGTTAGAGCTATAGGATGGAATTCACTTTTCTACTGCTGATCAAAAGTGGTTTTGTTTATGTGATTCTTTTTACAAGGAACCCCAATTTGGTCTCTTTTTAAAATTTATCAAACAATAATTTTCTTATCTTGTAACTCATTCCACTGAAGTAGCTGTGATGGCCTTGGTTGTACTTTTGATTGCTTATATTTTTTTATGGCTAAAGTGTTTCTCTGATCTTAAATTCTTAATGCAGAAAGTTGTGATCTTTTTTCTGGTGATTGGGTCCGGAATAGAGATGGACCTGCATATATTAATGAAACTTGTGAATTCATTGAAGAACATCAGAACTGCATGAAAAATGGGAGGCCTGATTCAGACTACCTTTATTGGAGGTGGAGTCCACGAAATTGTGAGTTACCTCAATTTCATGCAGTGATATTCCTTGAGATGATGAGGAATAAAACATGGGCATTTATTGGTGACTCTATCTCACGAAATCATGTCCAGTCCTTGGTTTGTATGCTTGCAAAGGTAGACTAGCTTGTGCTTTATGTGTGTTCTGTTCAATATATTACGAGTACCAATCTGAAGTAATTTTAACTAATTACCATT
Organism: Salicornia ramosissima; assembly: GCA_951394345.1. Taxonomy (NCBI): domain Eukaryota; kingdom Viridiplantae; phylum Streptophyta; class Magnoliopsida; order Caryophyllales; family Amaranthaceae; genus Salicornia; species Salicornia ramosissima. Next base: position 8,006,853 of record OX596238.1, on the reverse strand, counting down.
CCTTGTTTGTGTTGTTTTTTGACATATATTCTTTATACTCCACATTCAAGTACTCTTGGCTAAAGCCGTTGGCAAAATTCAGTTCTGTTTAATTCAGTTTATGTTGAGTATAGGATTTAGTTAAGTTCAATTCAATTTAGTTCAGATTCATTCAATCAAAAAGAACAGGGCATAAGTATTACCGGAGTACAAGTGTCGATGGTAGTCCAAATTACACTGTCACTATTGTGGAGACACCCATCTTAGACAGTATGTTATAGCCCTAAAAAAGTATCTTATTAACTTCTTTATTATCCGAAGAAGACGCTCATATATATATTGCTGCTTCCTGTTGATCTATCATTCTGTCCTCAATAGACCATTGTAACTGATTCCCAGGCCTCTTCAAACAAAATGAGGAAAATGAGGAGACAGAATGTGTTTTTGAGAAAGTGTTTTTTTGAAGTCAAAGATAAGCCATTTTATGTTGCCTGTTATGGCATGTTAATGTATGTGTAAACCAAGAATTATATGATGGTTGCATTTCATAATGTTATGCAATTTGATGATTTTCTTCAGGTGGAAGAAGCGGAATTGTTTTATCATGATGATGGATGGAGATCCAAAGGATGGCGCTTCCCATTGTACAACCTAACCATATACGTTTTATGGTCTCCCTTCCTCATTGAGGCTGCTACTTTTGAGGATATCAATGGTGTCTCAACTCGGGATATTGAACTGCGCCTTGACAAGCTTGATAAGAAATGGACCGACTCATACAAAAACATGGACTACATCATCTTCTCCACTGGAAAGTGGTTTGTCAAGAGAGCAATATATTACGAGAATGAAACAATATTGGGATGCCATCGCTGTCAGAATCATACCGATCTCAATATAGAGTTTGCTTACCGCAAAACTCTGAAGTTGGTGCTCAATTTTGTTGCTAACTCTGGTCACAAAGGGCTAATCTTTTTCAGGACATCTACCCCGGATCATTTTGAAGGCGGGGAATGGTCCAGTGGAGGGAAGTGCAATAGAGCAATCCCGTATCAGGAAGGTGAGGTTAAAATGAAGGACATGCAAAAAATGCTGAGAAAAATCGAGCTAGAGGAATTCAATAACACAGTAGCTAGGGCATCGGAGAATGGTGTCCGCCTAAAACTTCTTGATGTTACACAGCTTTCGTTGTTAAGGCCCGATGGGCACCCTGGTCCGTATAGACAACATTACCCGTTTGCAACGGACGAGAATGCTCAAGTCCAATATGATTGCTTACATTGGTGTTTGCCCGGGCCAATAGACGCTTGGAATGATCTGATCATGGATATAATCGTGAATGGGTGAGTTCTTTTGATGTGAACCGAAGGCAAAAACGGAAGTGCAAATACTGAGATGTGCAATTATAATTCTTCAGTATATAGAGATAGTCAAAGGTGCCAATTTGATGGGTTGTTACACAATTTAGGTTAAATTCATATTGTTTTTACCCTTGGTGTTGGTGATTTTTTTTGGCTGCCCTATTGTATTTATATATTTATGATATGATGTCAAGGGTAGATGAGGTAGCTGTAACTGATAGTGAATTAGTGATAACTTGTGTTATTGATTCAATTGTTCTTTTTTATGTAAAGTTTATTCATGTATGAAGCCATGCAGGAGCTTTAAATTTCATTTTGGTACAGCAATTAGCTAATCCGTTGTGGGGAGCTATCATAACTCTGTCGTTTACTTTTTACCAACAGCTTGTTTTCTGTGTGGCTGGCTGCACAATTATAAACTATGCGGCCAAACCATGCATCCTCTATTCTTCCAAAATGAAAAAGGAAAGAATGTCTTTTCAAATGCAATCTACTTGGTAACTATGCATATTCTATTATATATAACTTTTCACCAATCATAATAGGGGAGAGACAAAAATATTTTAAAATTCTTCAAAAGTATTTTTTTACAAAAATTGTAAATCTAAAAAATAAAATATAAACATCAAAATTCCTATTTTTTAATTCTCTACGAATAGAGACACATATTGATATAGTACCTTCCTACGAAACACTTTGTGACCCCAATAAAATATTTTAAACCTCACTTAAACACTTTGTAATCTAATAACACTTTGTAAACCAATAACACTTTGTAACTCCTCTCAAACACTTTATAACCCCACATAAACACTTTGTAACCCCAAAAAATACTTTGTAACACTAAATTAAATACTTTGAAACCCTACTTACACAGTGTAACACCACGTAAGCACTTTTAACGCCCCAAAAAAATATTTTATAACCTCAATAACACTTTGTAACCCCAAACACTTTGTAAAAAAAAAAACTTTGTGACCCGAAATAAACACTTTGTAACCCCCCTGCCTTAAATACTTTATGACCCCAATAAAAAAAGTTTGAACTCCACTTAAACACTTTGTAACCCCACTTTGTAATCCAATAAAACACTTTGAACGACACTTAAACACTTTGTACCTCACTTTGTAATCCAATAAAACACTTTGAACGACACTTAAACACTTTGTAACCCCACTTAAATACTTTTTAACTCCACGTAAACACTTTGTAACCCCAAAAAAACACTTTGTAACCCCAAAAAACATTTTGTAACCCCAATAAAACACTTTGAACCCCCAATTAAACACTTTGTAACCCCAACAAAACACCTCATTACTCCACTTTGTAACCCAAAAAAATACAACACTTTGCGACTACAATAGATTACTTTGTTATTGGGGTTACAAAGTATTTATTTGCGGTTACAAAGTGTTTATGTGTGGTTCAAAGTGTTAAACTAGGGTTACAAAGTATTTATTGGGGTTACAAAGTGTTTATTTGGGGTTACAAAGTATTTATTGGTGTTACAAAATGTTTATTTGGGGTTACAAAGTATTTACGTGGGGTTATAGAGTGTTTGTGATGTTACAAAGTGATATTGGGGTAACAAGTTTTTATTTGGGGTTACAAAGTGTTTATGCGTGGTTATAAAGTGTTTCGTAAAAAATTATTATATCAATATGGGTCTGTATTGATAGAGTATTAAAAAATAAAAATTTAGGTGTTTAGATTTTATTTTTTAGAATTGTATTTTTTTTGTACAATAGATACATTTGATTTTTTTTTTTAAAAACGTATCTACCTCTCTCGTACTATGATTGGTGGAAAAAAATTTAAAAGTAAAATATTAAAAAAATCAAACAAAAATGCATTTTTAAAAAAACTAACAAAAAAATGGTTGTATGGTTGCAAACCATACAACATGTTGTATTTAAGAATTTGTATTTTGCTAATTTTTTTTTTTTTTGTGAGGTCTTTATTTTTAAGAAAATGTTATATTCATCCCATAGTGCTGCATATAAGAGGCTTAAAATAGAAAGTTTGGTTAAAAAAATAAGCATTAATTAAATGTATATCTATGTGATTTTGTCATAAATTTCAAACTTCTTTTCATTTTAGGAAATGTATTTAATGCGTAGGGATGCATATATCATTATCCTTATTTTTATAGTATTTGTGCTATATAGAGATTTTTTTTTTTTATACGGAAAGATAAGATCCTTATGGATGATAAGAGAAATATTGGTTATGTACTTTGTTTAGGGACGTCAATGAGCCAATACACTCGTTCAACTCACGAACAAGCTTGGTCAAAGCTCGTTCATGTATAAATAAACGAGTCCGAGCAAAATGTTCATGCTCAATTAATAAATAAGCTTGACTCGAACAAGGTAGTACTCGACTCGTTAAGGCTTGCCAATAGCTCGTTCAAGTTCATTAAGAAGCTCGTTCGTGATCGTTTAATACTCGTTAAAAACTCATTTATATACTTTGAATGTTAAAATTTATTTATTTATATATAGCACATATGATTTAGATACCATGAATCTATATTTTCTATTACATAAGCTTAATTTTTCTGCTAGAATATATCTCTTAATTTTTTTTTTTTTTTTAGACTTTGAGAGTATGCAAATAAATGAATTAATTAACAATGCAATATTGTTATAATTTCTTGTTATAAATTTGGAATAATATCATACATTATATTACACTTTTAAATTTTCATATTTTATATTACTTATGCTTGGCCAATGGTTAAAATTAGAAATTAATAAAACAATATACACAAAGTACTCGTTTATAAATGAGTTATCTCAGCTCGAGCCCGAGCTCGAATACGTAAATGAGCAAGCTCAGCTCGAGCCGAGTTCCAACATGAAAAAATTAAACAAGTGAAGCTCAAACAAAGTTTTTGGAAGCTCGGCTTTGCTCGAGCTCAGCTCAAGCTCAATTAGTATTAGTCAAGCCTAGCTCGAACAAGTTAATACTAAGCTTGACTCGGCTCGGCTCGGCTCGGCTCGTTGACATCACTAACTTTGCTAAATAGTTGACTGCTCTATTTGCTTCCCTATAAGAATGATTAATATGAGAATATACTCAAGATTATTAAGATTGATTTTAGCATCTTCTATTAAGCTATGGATATTCCATAAATTTGCCATATGTTTGGGATAACATTCATAACAACAAGATTGTCTCATTTAATATGAAGACACTATATTTCTCTTTTTTTTTTTTCTTCTTTTTTTTTAAGATGGTCGAAAATTGGCCTAAATCCATAATTAAACTTTTTGGTTTGTCAAACATGTTATTTGGGCCAAATTTATAATTTCAAATGAAATTCAAGTTTCCAAACAAGTCATTATGATATCAATAATGAATTATATATATATATATATATATATATATATATTAACTTACATATATATTGTATTTTTTAGTTCATGCACGCATCGTGTGTAAAAAAAATGTTAATATTCTCCTAAAAAATATAGTAGCATTAATTTAATATTCAACTTGTATACTTCCTCTGCTCCATAATAGTTGCAACACTTTGATCAAATATGTGAGAGCTTTTTAGTCAAAGTGTTGAAATATAATTTAAAAAAAAATAAATCAAAGTGATAAACTAAGAATTTCCCTCCTAAAAAAAAAAAAAAAAAACTAATTCCCCCAATCTTAATTGAGAATCAACCCATATTATATAGGAAAAATTGCCAAGAATAAGCCAACCTTTGGCCGATCTTCCACAATTAAGCCAACCTTTTGAAAATCCAGAAATAAGCTAACCTTGTTGTCATTTAAGCCAAAAATAGGTTAAACGATTATTTAATCTATTAGTTATCTGTTGTTTCAAGTTACTGTTATCATTTAAAGCAAAAATTAGGTTGAATGATTGTAAAATATTGATAAAAACAATAGAAAATAACATGTTAAATAATCATTTGACTTATTTTTGGCTTAAATGATAACAAGGTTAGCTTATTTTTGGATTTTCAAAAGCTTGGCTTATTTATGGAAGATCGCCCAAAGGTTGGCTTATTCTTGGCAATTTTTCCTATTATATATTATTATTATTATTTTAGGAATAAATTGAGAATCCACCCATATTAGGAAGAAAATGAAGATCCTTCCCAAAAAAAAAAATAATAATAAAACAAAAAACGAAGAAATTGGGGCAATACTATTGGGCTGAAATGTGCATACTTTTTATGGAAACGAAATTGGTCCATTAGATTCCTGCTATTGGGCCACCTTCGTAACTTGAACCCATCATTCATTCCACTTCATTACTCATTTACACTACGAAATTTGAATTTGAATGACATATGATACGACCGTTACTCTTCTCACCCCCCTTTAAAACCCCAATATTCTTTTCACTTCAAACTTCAATTTCTTACACAGAAAAAAATAATTCAATTTCAACCTCCTTAAAACTCTAATTCTCTCATCTTCAATGGCTGCTACTGCAACATCAAATCTTCCCATGGCTGCTGCCAACCCTGTTCCGGCGAAGAAGGGTAGAGGCAGAAAAGCCCTAAAAGATAAAAATCCATCCACAAATGAAGCTAATATTTTGGCTGCAAAATCATCTGAACCCTTGGATTTACCTGCTGAATTGGTAGCAGCTGAATCTGATCCGATGAAAGAGAATCTTGACAGTTTCTCTCATCCAAAGTCGGAGAAGAAGAAATCGAAGGCGAAATCGAAGGTTAAGAAAGCTGAAGATTCCAGTAATTTTGAAAAGGAATTGCAAGAGATGCAAGATATGTTGGAGAAATTGAAGATCGAGAAGGAGAAGACTGAGGAGATTTTGAAGGAGAAGGATGAGATTTTGAAGAAGAAAGATGAGGAGCAACAAAAACTTCAGTTGGAACTTAAGAAATTGCAGAAGATGAAGGAGTTTAAGCCCACTATGGTTTGTTTTTCTTTCATTTTGCCCTATTTTTTTTTTTTCGGTATTCTTATTATTTCTGGGTTTTCTTACACATTTCATATCACAGGAAATTGATTAATTGTTTGATTGATTTACTTAATTTTATAGTTCATTTTAGTTCAATTCATTGATGATTTTGCAATATGGTTGTTTCAATTTAGGGTGAGTTCGGTATCATTGTGGTTTTTTGTTATTTGGTTTAGACTTTAGGAAAGTCACATAATATTACTCCTATAATCACATAGGCCTGTTTGGGAGTTAGCTAATAGCTGTTTCAAGTAGCTGATTGTGATAGCTGATTTGAATAAGCGATTACATTAGCGATTTGCGTAAAAGTGTTTGGTAAATAGCGGTTCCCCAGAATAAAAAGAACCAAAAAGCTATAAGCTCTTCCAAGAGGCTCACACTGAAAACAAAAAAAATACCGAATAGGCCCTAGGGTTTTGTGTTTTCGGGAAGCAATAATTCATTATAATTTAGGGTTTCCTTGTCTTGATTAATTTGATCAATTGTGATCAGACTCTGCCCGTAATTCAAACCTTGAAAGATAAAGAATTAGAGAAGAAAGACAAGAAAAAGAAGGATCCTCTAGAAAGGAAAAAGCCAGCTCCAGCATATGCCTTATGGTGCAAAGATCAATGGAATGAGGTAATTTTTTTGGGGTCTTATTTCCTCATTTATGAATAAACCATTTTGATTATGTTTCTTAAATTGGGTATTTTGTGATATGTTTCAGATCAAGAAAGAGAACCCAGATGCAGATTTCAAGGAAATCTCAAACATAATGGGTGCAAAATGGAAGACTATAACCCCAGAAGAGAAGAAGCCATATGAGGAGAAATACCAAGCTGATAAAGAAGCTTATTTGCAGATTATGGGCAACGAAAAGCGCGAAACCGAAGCAATGAAATTGTTAGAGGAAGAACAGAAGCAGAAGACTGCAATGGAGCTTCTTAATCAGTACCTTGAATTCAAACAAGAAGCTGATAAAGATACCAAAAAAACAAAGTACATAAATAATATTTATCTCTTCTTTGTTTTTTCAATTTTCCTTGAATTTCTGGATTTTATTAGAGGGCTCTGAATTGAAATGAATTAAACTGAACTACACTCATCAAATGATTGAATTGAACAGAATTGAATTGAATTTTGTATGAACTGAACAGGGCCTGAAATGAGTGTAGCTAACTCTATCATGATTTTTTCTATGATAACTCAGGAAAGAAAAGGACCCAGCAAAACCAAAACTGCCAATGTCTGCTTTCTTCTTGTATTCGAACGAGCGGCGAGCTGATTTGCTTGGAGAGGGAAATAATTTGCTTGAGGTAAATTGATTGATGCTAAAGTATGATGATCATATGTAACAATGTTAATGTTGTTTTAATGAGAGATTTGATTTGGCATAGTTTGTGATTAATGTGATGATAGGCTTCAAAGATCATAGGTGAAGAATGGAAAAAAATGACAGAAGAACAGAAAAGACCTTATGAAGAGGTTTGCTTTTTTTGTAACAGCTTAATTATGCCCCATTTTAAAATTGTTTTTTTTTCAATTGTTGTAGCATTTTTAGATGATTCTTGGCATTTATTTTTAACAGATTGCAAAGGAAAACAAGGAGAAATACCAGCAAGAGATGGAGGTTTACAAGCAGAAGAAAGAAGAAGAAGCTGCCAGCTTAAAAAAAGAAGAGGATGAGTTCATGAAAGTTCAAAAGGTTGAAGCTTTGCAGCTTCTTAAGAAGAAAGAAAAGACTGATAACATCATTAAGGTAGTCTCAATTTACTGCCTTTTTCATTCTGAAATTGTAATTTTTAAGAAAAATGCAATTTTTCTTTGAAGGGTGTTTATAACTTGGGTTTATTATATATGCAGAAAACCAAAGAACTGAAGAAAAAAACAAAAGAAGCGAAAAAAGTTGATCCAAACAAGCCCAAAAGACCCCCATCATCTTTCCTTTTGTTCAGGTAATACAAATTTGCATGTTTTTTTTTTTACTGTGGTTTAAAACAACCAAATTAATTCTGGGATTATGATGTATTAATGTTTTAACTGGGTGCAGCATGGAAGAAAGGAAGAATTTGCTTAAAGAGCGGCCTGAAGCCAACAATTCTACCATCACTGCACTTATTTCTTTGAAATGGAAGGTAAAAATTGTGTCTTTTTTTTTTTTTTTGTTGATTTTCTAATTTTGGTGGGAAAAATCATGAAAATTTTAAAATATATGAAAATTGCAGGAACTGAATGAAGAGGAAAAGAAGATCTGGAATGAGAAAGCAGCTGAGAAGTTACAAGCATACAAGAAAGAGATGGAAGAATATAAACAAACAGCTGAGCAAAGCAACATATCACAGTCTTGAAACATCCAAGTTTTGTTTGATGATGTTCAAGTGACTCAGTTGAACATCTTGCTTTGACAGAAGTTATTAGAAGTTTCCTTTTGACTTTTGGCAGAAGTTGACTTCTGTTCAACTGATGGCTAATTTGTTTTTGTTTAGTGGGTTGTTTTGTTTGTATGATCATTATCTAATTGAAGTTGGGTTTGACCAAACATCTTCTAAACCATGAACTTCATAATGAACTTCATCTTCAACCATTAATGAATTATTCACTTTAAATGTAAGGACTACTATCTAAGTTGCACCGAGTTGGGTACAGGGAATTTTGTACGAAACGAACACGGGTATAGTGACTAAAAACAGCAAATGTAGATAAGACACTAGATACGGTGTGAACAATAACAAAGGTATGGGTATCGTTCTCATTATGGTGACGAATTGAGTATAAGGGGACGATGCCTCATTCCCATTATGGTTACGAATCAAGTAAGGGGACGATGACCAAATAAAGTATTAGTACTATGTAGATTACCATACAATATGCATCAATTTTTTTTTAAAAAAGATGTGTTATTTTAAATGCAATATTTTTTTTCCACACGTACTTAGAGAGCGATCTAGATGTGTTAGAGACTACATCTTTTGACAAAATTTTAATACAAGCAACTATGATATCATATATAATATGTTCTAAAATTTTGATGTGTGATAAAAAAGTGTTCTATTTAAAAAAAACGGGATGTAATTGAATACAAAACAAACTCTTTTAGCATTAGATGGTATGAATGTACCACTCTAACTAACCAATCAACAACACTAACAACTCAACAAAAAGGAGACGAAACTTGAAAGTGAGTGGGAATGTGAGATGGGGAAGAGTCAAAGGGGATGTCACTACCATTCATGCGATCATCCACTTAGCGATTTTTTTTTTAACTTAATCCAGACAGCCTTTTTACTAATTCTCACCCATTTTTTAAGATTAGGATGGTAGAGGTTCATTTTTAATCATATTAGGATTGGATCAGGATGGTAGAGGTTCATTTTTAATCATATTAGGATTGGATCAGGATGGTAGAGGTTCATTAATCAGATCATCATGCTTTCGAATCATATTTGGTCCAACTTTCATACGTCTGCTTATTCCCATCAAATTTAATCAAAAGTATGGACCAAAATGAGCAGACGTGTAAAAGTTGTGATTATTCCCATCAAATTTTCCTTATAGATTTTGATTTGGATTATTCCCATTGGTATACCTGAGAATTTGCATATTCCCACTGGTATACTTAAGTTTTAAAAAATCCCAGTAGTATACCTAAATAAATAATGAAATTCAATAACCACTTTTAAAGGTTCTTTCAGGCCATTAAATACCACTAATTCGACCATAAATATACTTAGGTTAACTATAGTTAGTTTTGTCGGGTAACCACTGTTGACTAAATAAAAAGAAAAAACCGATTTTATGGTTGTTAATGTACTAAAACAACCTTTAAAAGTGGTTATTGAATTCCATTAAAAATGTAGGTATACCACTAGGATTTTTTAAAACTCAAGTATACCACTGGGAATACGCAAATTCTCAGGTATACCAATGGGAATAATCATTTTGATTTTTAGTTTTAGAGAGCTTTTCGTAGGACTTACTATTGTCCTCTATGAATCCTGGCCTGCAAGAATTTGCTTTTGTGTATGACCAAAGTACTACCCCAAAGGTGTCTGCTAGATTAAGATATCCATCTTTATATAAGAAGGTTTCGTTTCCTCAACTTTCGATGTATGGATATAGGCTTATTGTCTGATTTGGGCATAGAAGTCCCAAGACCTGTCAGTGCTGTCACATTGTATTGTTACAATAAGGCAACACATCATATAGCAGCTAACCCACTGTTGTTGGAATTATTTATTTATGGACCTACATACAATTATTATAAGTGTAATTCGGACATAATTGTATTGATGCTATCATATGGTTTAGCCCAAATAAAGTGATTCAATCAGGTTAATATTATTACTGGACTATTTAAGTCTTTTATAAAGTATGTGTTTAGTTTTATGTGTAGATAACAGTTATGATCTCTTATTTTATGATGGGCCGAATAAGAGACATATGAAACCTTTATATATAAAGCTAGGGTTAGGGTTATGGTCTCCAATATATATATGACTTCCCACCTCTTGACAATCCATTGTCTGTCAAGAGTGAGAGCCTTGGGTTTCATATACCATTGGAAGACCAAACCATCACAAGCTCTCAATCAATCTACTACCATGGATCAAGGTACACTTCCGCACTTTAGTTTTAATCAAGTAATCTGATATGAAGTTTTAGATCTTGTAATTTAGGGTTTAATACCAAGAAGTGTTCCTTGAGATGAGAAAGCACTTGAACAGTTGAACCTTGATTGTCTTTATATAAGGTAAAAAATTCAATAGCATTTTATTCAAAAGTTCCCTGCAACTAGTAGAAAAGAAAGAATTTGTTGAAAGAAAGACCTGAAGCCAACAATTCTACCATAACTACACTTATTTCTTTGAAATGTAAGGGTAAAAATTGTCACTTTACAAGTAGCTTTTCCCCTAATTTAACACTAATTTTGGAAGAAAAGAAAATCTAGAATGAGAAAGCAACTGAGAAGTTACAAGCATACAAGAAAGAAATGAAAGAATATAACAAACAAACAGCTGAGCAGACTAGCAAATGAAGGCAGGTGATTTCCGCACCCCAAAAATTGATTTTCGCACCCCACGTTTACAGTATTAATCCACGTTAATATTGAAAACATGGGGTGTGAAAATCCATTTTTTGAGTGCGGAAATCAGTTTCCGCAAATGAAGTGTATTGCTTTAGCAGAAGTAATTAGCAGGTTATCTTGTTAAAAGTACATTATTTTTGGCTTTTGGTAGAAGTTGACTTTTGTTCAACTGATGGCTAATTTGTTTTTGTTTAGTGGGTTAGTTGTTTTGTTTCTCTAATTATTATCTAATTGAAGTTGGTTTTGACCTATCATTTTCAAATCTTCCATGAACATCATAATGAATATTCAATTCAATGTAATAAATATCACATCAATATGGGACAAAAGACACTAAAAATGTCAAATTTATAAATTAGATGACAACGAATATGACTTGAATTAATGAAAATATCGGTATCGTCCATGGGACGGTGGTCAAATAACGAAGCCCGTGGGATAATATAATACAAAACAAACTCCTTAATATTAGAAGGTTTGAATGTACTACTCAAGCACTAACAGATCATCAACACTAACAACTTAATAAGGAGAAGGAACTTGAGTGAGTGGGATTGGAATTTGGGATGTGGAAGAGTCAAAGGGGATGTCATGTCACTACCATTCGTGTGATAATTGATTTAGGCTCCGTTTACTAGAGCGTAAAATGTTTTCCTTGAAAATACTTTTCCCATTTTACATCGTTTACTTTGGGTGAAAAAATAAAATGTAAAATTTGGAGTGAAAACTCATTTTACACCATAGTGGAAACATTTTTCCTCAAATTTGAAAGTAAAACGTATTTTCCATGCAAGTAAACATTGGAAAACTTCTATGAAAATGAGTTTTCCAATAGAAAATGTTTTTCATGGAAAATCATTTTACATCGAAAACGTTTTACACCAAAGTAAACTGACCCTTAGTAAAAGTGTAAAACTTTAATTCCACAATATATCCCTTCAGTTCCTTACTACTCCTTGAGTAACATATTAACTGCAATGATTTGACATTTTTTCTCTCTATTTTATGTCAAATTATTGCAATTATTTTGTTACGGATATGTTTGGTTTGCCAATTGTAAACCATAGGAAACACTCAAAGCTGGAAAAATAAAGTTTGGAATAAAGTATAGATAGATATGAGATTTTTCTAAATTTAAAAGACTAATTTTGGGCTACAATTGACCTTGATCATTGCCCTGGTCTAGGGTGACTGGCCTCGGCGGATTGGGTCGAGTTTATTGCCCCTTGCTTTTATTAATTCTGTCGTTGAAATCACAAGCTCTAAACCTAACTTGGTGGATTGGGGTCTCCAACTTAATACCGTGGTGGGGTCTATTGTTTCAAACTATTGAGGACATTGATAATAGAGTCTCACTTAATATAAATAATATTATTTAATTGCTCTATTAATAATGAATTGTCAATCCGGTAAGTAGGTGTAGCAATATCCCTATGTATCACTGTATACTTTCTCCTCTTCCAAGCTCAAATTCTATTGGGCCCATTTTCACCTTTTGAACTTCAAATATATCATCGTGAAATTACATTGACTTTTGAATTTGGTACTAACATAAAAAAAAAAAAAAAAAAAACATTTGACAAAGTGATAAAGATGTACTTCTAGATCTTTTGAAGTTAAACAATGCTGTAAGTTTCTAACGATGTTGTGCTGTCCAATTGTCCAATTTACGATTAAATTAATCCCACATGTAAAAATTATTTGTTGTCCCACTTGCCCGCCATACTTCATTCTAAATACTTTGTCCAAAGAGAAATTAAACTATTTTTTTTTTGTTTTTTGTTTTTTTGGTATACCCACCCGGTTCACCCTTTTGGGCTAATTCGGATTTGAAGCGCGTCCTGGGGTTAAGGTTTTAAACTTCTAGGCATTGACCATCTTTGTCCAAAGACAAATTAAACTATTGTGGCTTAATTAAAACAAGGAAGATGCAATATGTCGTCCGGATACATAGTAATTTAGTAAATATAAAAAGTTCAAAAGACAAAAATTTGAGAAAAATTAGACATTAATCATAATTATTTACACTTTATTTTATCATAAATTTTTAAATTTAGACTATTTTAAAAAGTATATTCATTTTTTATGGGATTGATATTGGCATATCAAAAATTGATATGGGCACACACTTTGTGAGAGAAGCACATGAAGATGTGTTCTCACAATGAGATGTGCCCATATCAATTTTGGGTGTGCCATTACCATTTCCGATTTCTTATGTATCAATAGGTCTATTATATATCTGGATGTACGTAGATGTATGTGCATCTAATGTGTTTTATTGCTCATTTTAAATAATTTTGTTTATTTTAATTTTAAAATGAGCAAAATTAATCTTGGATGTACCATACACCCGGATGTAATAAGAATATCTACTTATGTGTAACCTAGGAAGTGAGGATTGAGGACTAGCATGAGGGAGGCTTGCTTGATTTATAATTGTGTTGCATGTTTTAACAGTGCACAATGACATCTCAGTAATTTTGCTTGTCAAAATAACCTGTCTGTAAGACGTCTCATTTATACTCCTTCTGTCCCAAATTACTTGTTACATTCTTTTTTTCACATCTCCCAATACACAACTTTAAATAAAAATATCTTGAACTACACATTATAAAAAATTATAAAAATTATATGTTTGAAAAGTACATATTGAGACGAATCAAACTAAATCCATCATGACTATATTTTTCTTTATGTACATGAAACTATAAGCAGTCAAAATTTACAAATGAATAGTATCATTTTTCAGAATGTAACAATTAATTTGGGATGGAGGGAGTACATCTTTATAAAATTGTCATTATGTGCATCACCCTTAAATAAAACAATAGATTAACATCTTGGCATCTTGCACACCAAAGTTTGGTATTTTTCCCCTTAAACTCATATCTTTCCCGCGAATATAATTTTCGACAGGCTATATAAATCAGTAAGTAATCATCAAACCATTCATTTGTCTCCACCCCACCCTGCTCTCTGCTTCTCTCTTCTTCACTATTATACCCCCACAAACTAATGCAGAAATTGCAGTATCTAATTACATTTTACAGATTAACTAACCATTATAAAAAAACCCAAATTTTCCTTCACGAAGCAAATCAACTCAAGCAAAGCATTTTTTCCTCTTTTTTTAAAGTACAATCTGTCATTAATTTAAACTTTCATTACCATTTAACCTAATTCTGTAATCTGAAGTTTCCTACTTCTCATTCTATTCTCTTTTGAGTTTGATTTAATTTTCAATTCAAACAACCAAAAAAAGGGGAAAATCATGCCACCGCAAGATCCGATCATTACACAGGAGTACGTTGGAGCAGGACAACTACCTGCTTCCTTCTCCAACCTCAAAAACGACGCCGGAGCGCAATTCGTCCTCGAGTCTAAAGGTACAATTAATACTAACACTAACAAATCAAACAATTACTTGTAATTTAAAATCAATTTCAATTTCAATTTTAATTTACTAGTTTGATTATAATAAGTATTGTATAAAAATGCAGGGGAGTGGTGGCATGCGGGGTACCACCTGACGACGGCGATAGTGGGGCCCACAATACTGGCGTTGCCGTACGTGTTCAGAGGATTAGGTTGGGGATTAGGGTTCTTTTGTTTAACGGTAATGGGGTTAGTGACGTTTTACGCTTATTATTTGATGTCGCTGGTACTTGATTTCTGTGAGAAACAAGGTCGCCGCCATATTCGATTCCGTGAACTCGCCGCTGATGTCTTAGGTATTCTTTACTTTCTACTCAATTTTACCTTTATTTTTTAACCTGTATTTTTGTTTTGGGGGTTGCTGCAATTTGCAAATGTCAGAGTAATTAGTTGTTAGAGTTGAATGTCCACACAAGGTGGGATCAAGAGTTAGTGGTGAGCACATGGTGTTTGACGAAGAGGGAAGAAATTATGATGATGAGATTATCAAGGGTGGATAGCACTAAAACTTACGCGTGCCTCTGTTTTTTTCAGTAGCCCCGATATCTATTATTTGCAAGAATGGTTCTCTTCGTGTTTATTTACTTTTTTTCTCATTACCAGAGACACATATTTAATATGAAAATCTTTTGTTGGATTCGTTTTGTATGGATTTATGCACAATAATGAATACTTTACATCCCACATTTATTGTCAATTGTTGCAGATAAATTGATACATACAGAGTATAATGACAGTTGTACGTATTGAGACGAACGAAAATTATAATTATGTTTTATCTTGGCATGTGTGAAACATGAAAATTTGCAAATAATAAATAACGGAGGTAGTATATTGCAACTACTAGTATTCAATCTTGGGGTCGGATTTTGACAATCCTAATTTTAGTTTTTCAGGCATTTTTTTTAATGCGAGAGCAAGAACATAGAAAATTATAGTGGTACAATTGAAGTGTCAAAATTAATTTTTAAAGTGTTCAAATCCTTTCTTTTTCTCAAATTAGAAACAATTACTACAGCATTTGCTGTAATTTCGAATCAAATTGGAGGTGTTTAAGTCCAGTTACATAAACAAAGAGTATTGTGGGAATAACTTTTTTTTTTTTTTTGGAGAGTATAACAAAGAGTAAGTCCAGTTATATTTTGAAAATATAATTTCAACAAAATTACAAATTTTTTACGGAGTATTTGATTTGTTTTGAGACACATTCATTTTGAGACATTGGGAATTTGCCGGAATAGAGAGGGATGAAATAGGATCATTAAATTCCTTCCTATTTTAATTTAAACGTGTGAAAAGAGGAATTTCTAATAATATATTTTCCTACAAAATGAAGATAGAATTTAGCTAAGAAGGGTTCCATAACACGGGGCAAAGTTCTAGGCAAAGGCGTGCTGAGTACATGCTGTGTGCGTTGGACAATCACACGATAATGTCTTCTCAATTATAGATATTTCCCCCCTATTAAATCAGAATTGAATATCACAATTGACTTCATAAAGAAATCAGAATAAATTATCTATTTGATAAAATCATAATGTCAATAATGTAATTTCTGTTGTGGGATCAGAAATTTTGTGCTATTCTTTTCTTTCTTAAAATAAAATTATACAGTTGCTTCGTATTATTGATGCAAATAACATAGCTCTGCATTTACCACAAAATTACAAGAAACTTGGTAGATAGTATAAACTTGAAATCTTGAATAGCATCAATATAATCATGACTGCATAGGATCATAGCATTTGTTTATTTCTCATGACTGCTATCCAAGACCAAGAGCAATAGTATAAGCAAGACTACAAAAGAGGCAATGCATATTCTTAAGGTCTTGTTGTCTACTAGTGGCAAGTATATCCCTTTTCTCCTTGTATCAAAAATAGATCATCAATCACATAATATTTAATTAATAATCAAACACTATGAACAAGTAAGAGATATACTTTTGGTCTAATTGAAGCAACTAATTGATTATATATTTATGTATTGAAGTTAATTACCGAAGATTGATAGAAAATCGTACTTAGGCAACACAAGTACTACCTCTGATACATATTATTTGCAACATTCCACTTTTCACGTATGTCGAGATAAAATCTTTAGTTGTGTATTTGTAAAAATTACAACAACTTGATATACAAAAAACAACATGATGAGACGAATTCAATGAGAATCCACTTGGTTATTATGTGTAAAGCTAAAATCTTGGTCAAAGTAGATAACATGAATAGTGCAAAATTTTGACTACTGCAAATAGGCATGAATAGTGTAACGGAGGTAGTACTCGATTCTTACTCGAGACTTGAGTTAATAGGCATGGAAAATTTTGTGATAAACTTATTTTTATATACCACCTTTTATGATAACACAATTATTACTTGATATGCTATGAATTCATTGTTGAAACTTGAAAGCAATTTCTGTATTATTCTTACAAAGCTTTCCCATATATCTAATTATTATTTTTGTTTCATGAAACAAACTTGAATAGGGTATGGGTGGATGTTCTATTTCGTAGTATTTATTCAAATGGCCATTAACACTGGAATAAGCATAGGAGCTATCCTCTTTGCTGGGCAATCTCTTCAGGTATATATATAGCTGGGCTTCATTAATTCTAATTATTTTTTGTTTCTCATATTAGTAGTGATCTGAACTCAACCAGTATTATTTAAAGGTCAAATGTTTGTCATTAACTTTAATTTCCAAATAATTTGATTGCTTCTACAGTAGAAGATTACCATTTCAACAAATGGTTGAGCTGACTTGCTGACTAAAATTTTAGGGTGTTAAAATAATTATGTTCACATCAGAATTCAGTAATAGTAGCTTTCATCTAAAGATCAGCTTTTGACTTGGTAGTTTTATAATCTGTATGCCTAATTTGAATTGGTCATAGGCCTTTCTACTTTCCTCAATGTGTTAGCTGGAAATGATGGAACAAAATTTATATTGGTTGACTGAAAGTGACAATGTCTCTTGACTATTCTTTAGCTTAACAAAAGAACAAATGATAGCAAACAGAAGAATAGAATATATTTTTAGTAACATCATTTTTAAAAGAATGGGCTGAAATTGTAATTTTGAGGTGCACATAGGTTACTGGGCCACACGGCCCACAAAACATTGTCATTTTGGATTGGACTGAGATGGGCCGGACCTGATCATATCAAAACTATATGTTCGAGTAATCCTGTCGAGCAAAGTATAGGAAAGTTCTATTTAGATGCAACATTATATCATAACTATTGGATGATGATTAGCAAATCACTGGTTATTAGATTGCTTCCCATATTTTATACTGTATTAATACACTTAACTGAATGTTTCGATATTACCATATTCTCTATGTCTATGTAAGTATTGATATGCCATTGTACTAAACTTTGTGTTCCCCTTGATTTTTTGGGTGACTGGAAGATTATGTACTCGAGTCTTTCACCACATGGCTCAATGCAATTGTATCAGTTCATAGCAATAGTGACAGTGGTGATGACTATGCTCGCTCAGTTTCCATCCTTCCACTCTCTCAGATATGTCAATTTGGGATCACTTCTTCTGAGCTTGGGCTATACTTTCCTAGTCGTTGGTGCATGTATTTACGCAGGTTTGATGATCAACTTTTGTTTTAAGTTCTATCAACTTTTCTTGTTATCTACTACATTTGATTGCTTGATTTATACGAAAAATTGAATTCAAAGCTCGTTTTCCAGCTACTTCAAAAAATGCGCCCCCCAGAGATTATTCGTTGGATTCTTCAGAGGCGTCACGTGTTTTCACCGCATTCAATTCCATCTCTATCATAGCTGCAATTTTTGGGAATGGTATACTGCCTGAAATACAAGTAAGTTTCTTACATAAGGGAAACATTCACATCAGCAGAGCCCCTCTGTTTTATTTTCTTAGAATATGTTTGATTTTGTGTTTCAGACTTTCAGCAAAGATGATAAAACATTTTTTGAATTTTTTATTTTTACATAGGCAACTGTGGCTCCACCAGTAACTGGGAAAATGTTTAAAGGACTGCTGTTGTGCTACACTGTCATATTTATCACATTTTATGCAGTTACTGTTTCTGGGTATTATGTGTTTGGTAACAAATCTTCTTCCAACATACTTAAGAGCTTCCTTCCTGATAATGGACCTGCTTTGGCTCCTGATTGGATTTTGGCTCTCGCTGTCATCTTCGTTCTTCTCCAGCTTTTTGCCATTGGCTTGGTAATATACTCAATTACCTTTTTTGTTTTTGTTGACTTTAATAAAAAGAATGAATTGTGAATTTAACCTAATATATTGAGAAAATTCATCTTAATTTCCTGTTCTTTTGGACTAAATTAATAGTTGAATTCAACTAAATCCTAGACTCAGCATGAGTTGAGCTGAACTGAACTGAACTTGCCTTGCATTTAATCCAAAAAAACAAGGCCCAAGTCCTGTAGTGCAAATGTCATGAATTATTTATAAGTGAGACACTGCACCATTAATTGAGGGTGTGATATATTCAAATTGACAAGCATGTAGGGCAGAGAGGGGTTACTATTAATGCATGATGATGGCTTAATAGGGTTACTGATAATGGCACACCATCATTCAAAATGTAGTATATTGATTTAAACACATCAATTTTGACAGGTTTACTCTCAAGTAGCCTTTGAGCTAATGGAGAAGAGATCAGCAGATACAAATCAAGGGGTGTTCTCAAAGAGAAACCTTGTTCCTAGGATAATGCTTCGAACAACATACATGGTAGTTTGTGGATTCTTTGCAGCAATGCTCCCATTTTTCGGAGACATCAGCAGCGTGGTAGGAGCCATCGGATTCATTCCCTTAGATTTCATACTACCAATGCTTCTCTACAACATGACTCATAAACCATCAAAATCATCTGTAGTTTACTTAGTCAACATTTCCATCATCATCGTCTTCACTGGCGCTGGTCTTTTAGGGGCCTTCTCTTCCTTCAGAAAGTTGATTCTCGATGCCAAAGAGTTCAAGCTCTTTAGCAACAATGTTGTTGATTAGTATTAATGGAGTTGCCGGACTTACTAAGGGCTTGTTTGGCTGCACCGAATTCCCATGGACAGTCAAAATTCTTCAGAAATACAAAAACGACAATGTTGTTTGGTTGACAAATGAAAAAAGAATTACCCAACCAACCTCAAGTCAATCAAAATTTTTAGGAATTTTGAGTTCCCTACTGGCTATCAAACACATTTTGTGAAGTCCTAATTGTGTAAGGTAAATTAATTCCCACGAGGAAAGTTAATCCTCACTGCAACCAAACAAGTCCTGAGAAAGTAAAGTAAAACTTTCTCCTAGACTAATTGTTAATCATACTGCACACACACACACACGTTATACGTACGGATTTTAGTACTCCCTCCATTCAAAAATAAGTGCTCCAATTTGACAAAAATTGTGAGAGCTTTTGGTCAAAATGGAACAATTAATTTTAGACAGAGGGAGTACATGTTATTTCTGTAATTGTAAAATTTCTGAAGTCAAAGATAAAGGGAGAATAGTATAGAGACTAGAATGCACAGTCAAAGGATCTTAGGCTGTTGTAATTGTAGTTATATGCCGCTAACTGTAAAGATTATTTAGCAATGTCTGTAGTTTGCGCCTATGAATTAAAGGTTTGTCATGAGATTTACAGTTTAGCCTGCTTTTTTTATGCTTCTTCCTTCCTTTATAATAAAAATGCAATTGTATATAAACTTTTTTTTGGGAAATTTTGTATGGTATCATCATATTTTTTACTTTTTCATGTGGTATCACTAACTTTTGGGAATTCTACATGATATTATTGAACTTTAGTCTAACATTTCATTAATTAAAATATTAATTAGGGGTTAAGTAGGGTTAGATTTTGTCTTGATTTGTATGTTTTGATATGTGTATGGGAAAATTAGTTGGATTAAAGTTTTTAAGGCTCATTTTGATCTGAGGTCAAAATTATCAAACATCATCATTGTCAATTTTGACCATAAATTTGACCCTTGAGAGGTCAAAGTAACCCTGAAAACTTTATTCAAACATTTTTATAGCACACAAAGCAAAACACATATTGAGATGAACCATTAAACATATTTGACTTCTAAATTAACTTTTTACTTATGCTATGGTATGGGAATAAGATCAAATTACAATGGTAACAGGTAGAATTCTGAAAAAATAATAGTGAAAGTATTGGGTCAGACGGTCTGACCAGACAATCTGGTCAGACGACTGACCCATATAACCAAATATAATAGTGAAAAACTTCGGGAGGCTATAACTTTGCGCTCGGGTGTCAGATCGAGGCATATAATATGTCGAAATTGATTAATTTTTCGAGACGAACGCAGCTGCAAATGCCCGAAAGGGATTTGGCCACTGGAAATCGCCAAAACGAGGCCTCTAAAGGCCTCAAAATGCAAAAAAAAATTTTGTCCAAGTTAGTACCAAAATGTGTCCATGTTTTACAATATGTGTACATGTTTAAACAATATGTGTCTAGGTTTACAAATATTTATCTAGGGTTAACAATATGTATCCAGGTTTGTCCAGGTATGTTTAGATTTGTTCAGGTTTGTTCATATTTGTCCAGGTTTGTCCACATTTGTCCAGGTTTGTCTACATTTGTCCAGGTTTGCATGTACAGGTGTGTCCAGATTTATCCAGGTTTGTCTATGTTTGTCTAGATTTGTCCAGGTTTGTTCATATTTGTCCAGGTTTGTCTACATTTGTCCAGGTGTTTCTAGATTTATCCAGATTTGTCCATGTTTGTCTAGATTTGTCCATGTTTGTCTAGATTTGTCCAGGTTTGTTCATATTTGTTCAGGTTTGTCCACATTTGTCCAGGTTTGCATGTCCAGATTTATCCAGATTTGTCCATGTTTGTTTAGATTTGTCCATGTTTGTCTAGATTTGTCCAGGTTTGTTCATATTTGTCCAGGTTTGTCTTCATTTGTCCAGGTTTACAAATTGTGTCCATGTTTCAATTGTGTCCAGTTCTGTTTCCAGGTTTACAAATGTGTCCAGGTCTACCAATACATGTCCAGATTTAACAGCATGTGTCCAGGTTAAACACATATGTGTTCAGATTCAACAATATGTGTCCAGGTCCAGTGGACTGGTCTGACGGTAACGTTATTGTCAGACCGGTCTGACACAATACCTTCTCTATATAATAATACCATATAGAAAAATAAAAAAATACAGTGGTACCTTATAAAAAATCATTTTATTAGGAAAAGAGGATAGTCATCAAAATAGACAAACTAAGAAATTAATCCGTAATTCATTAAAACCAACCGAAATGCCCATTCATAATCAACTAGAAAATCATGAAGAAACAAGATTAAAGTCCACCAAATCTCAATAATAAAATCTGAAACTTACATAATAGAATCCACTAATAAACATTATAAAATACGAAAATTAACAACCATAATTCAGAAAAATTATCTTCATAAAATAACAAACTCAAAAATTAATCAACTACATAATCGAAAATAATATTCATTAAAGTCCGAAATTTTTTCAACCAAAAATCTATTTATTCCAAAATTTCCAACTCAAAATTAATTTAATGTCTTTGTGTTGGTTAGCAGGAAATTGCACACGCGTAGGAAATAGAATTTCCTAGGAAATTAATCACCTACCTTCCCTTTGGTAAATGCAAATTCTCATGTCAATTATAAATTTCTAAGCTCAACCAAACACGAATAGTCTTTTCCAGGAAAATTGATAAGGGAATTTATTTTCCATGGATTTAGACTTCCTATGAAATTAAATTCTTATGTCCAACCAAACAACCTCTAATTAATAAGAAATTAGGAATTGTCGTGCTCGTATGTTTAATTAAGGATTCTCAAACTCCTAGTATCAGTAAAATTCTAAACCTAGATGACAACAAACAACCCGGCCTAATTAAATAGCTCGAATCCCGCAATCCAGTGGTTTAACCTAAACATTGTCACCCGCAGGCCGCAGTCTAATGGCACCATTGCAAATAAACATCATACTTTCATAGCAGAAATTAGTTTGATGACATGCTAAATGGTTTAAATACCAACAAAAGTGGGAACGAAGAAATGATACAATGGGATGATTGTGAATTTAAAGAGAAACGAATAAGGCATTAAGTGAACCGACTCCAATGGGACTGGAGTGGGGTTTGTTACTTGCAATCATGAAATGCAGCATTGACGAACATTTGGGAAACCATTAGACTTGGCCCCAATGACCGGGGCCTAAACTTTTGTACTGGGGTTTGATCTAGAATTCATAAGTAGTGTTCTTACTCTTCTTCGTATTAATAGTTAAACTCAAAAAACGCTTTCGACAATCCTAAAAGGTAATAATTAACCTTGAAAGCAATCTTTCAAAAACTTAATTACTAGCAATCAAAAGTTTTCATTCAAATAATTTGCGTTGAAAAATCCAAATCAAAAGGCACCTAAACATTAATTATCACTTAACTCAAAAAAGGTTGCAATTGTTATTCTATACTACCTTTTAATCTTTTAATAATATCTCAATGCCACTCTTTTCTAATAACGCATAAAATTGCAAATGTTACTATAATGTGAACCAAATGGTGTAAGAAATTACATTATTTGTTTGCAAGAAAATAATTATTTCTATTTCTTTTTTCAAAAAAAATTGTTTCATCTGTTTTAATTTGTTGGTTACACTTTAACGTTTTATCTCTAAAAAATTCCAAATGTAATGGACAAATTAAAGTAGGAGTAGTTTTTTTATCGTTCAAAACAAATCGATGATTTACTAGGTCAAAGTAAGTCAAACATTTAATTGTAACCTTGTGAGACAAAACCATCAAATTTGCTCAAAATCTTCTTTGAAGCACTCTGTTTTTTTTTGGACATTAGACAAAGAATTCCGGACATTGCTACATTTATCCAACGGATTGACAACCCATTATTAATAAAGCAATTAAATAATATTATTTATATTAAGTGAGATTCAATGTCCTCAATAACTCTTTATTAGTGGTAGTCAACCCGGTAGATAGACTAAGTTTTTTCCAAGAAATTCCTTTGAAGCTCAAACAGCTGGCCATACGAAGTACGGAGTACGAAGTAACATCAACGTTTGACTAATTGTTAGCCGTACTATTAAAATCCGCAATTTGTAGAGATCATTATAATCAATCAATGGGACTTGGATCTGTCCCCTATGTATGCTTACCTGGAAAAGCATCTCCCAAGTTTTTTTTTTTTTTTTTTTTTTTGGTAAGTGTTTTTTTGCCCCTCATTCACAATGTGAGTTTTCAACAATTTTTTTTTTAGTTTGGATCGTATTTTGTATTTAAGTTTATCTCTAGTGAGTTAGCTATTAACGATAGACGTCGCCTTATTTGAAGTTTAGAGGAGTATGGAAAGTGAATACTATGATATTGTAATTAAGGAAAAATATATGAGAGTCTTGCCTAAATAAGGGACAAAACCCCCTTATTTATAGAGAGAAAAGACAGAGAAAATAAACTAAGTAAAAAGGAGAAAGAGGGAAAGCTAACTAACTAGACTTAAGCAACTAACTTAACTAACTCAACTAACCTAACCCTATTACCCTCTAATACCCCCTCCTCAAGCTGGACACTCAGTAAGTCCAAGCTTGAAGCAGAGATCAAAATGTTGCTTAGAGGGCAGAGGCTTAGTTAGCAAGTCTGCCAACTGATGAGAAGAAGAAACATGTTGAACTTTAATGAACTCTGCTTCTACTTGCTCACGAATGTAGTGCATATCCCTTTTCAAATGTTTAGACTTTTCATGATACATAGGGTTGTTGGCGAGGTGTTCAGCAGAGGTGTTGTCACATATTAATTTAATAGGTAGAGGAGTGTTGATATTTAGATCTTGCAAAATACCTTCAACCCAAGAAATTTCACTTGCTGCTGCAGACAAGCTTCTTTATTCTGCTTCTGTGGAAGACTTACTCACAGTAGCTTGCTTCTTTGTTTTCCATGATATAAGATTAGTTCCTAGAAGCACAATATATGTGCTTAGAGACCTGCTGGAGAACTGACAAGTAGCCCAGTTTGCATCAGTGTAGGCTGTCATGTGTAGATCCGAGTTGGCATTGTAGAATAAGCCATATGTGAGTGTGCCTTTGAGATATTTAAGTACATGTAGTGCTGCTCTTAAATGAGGGGCTCGAGGCTGGTGCATGAACTGGCTCAGATGTTGCACAGCATGAGAAAGATCTGGTCTGGTGAAGCCAAGGTATAGCAATCTTCCAACAATCCTTCTGAATATCTCAGGTTGCTCCAAGATTTCTCCAGTATCAGTGCTCAATTTTAATCCAGAAGGCAAAGGAGCACAAACAGAATCACAATTAGACATACCAGCATCATATAAAATATCTTTAATAAATTTTCTTTGAGATAAATAAGTCCCTTCTTTAGTTCTTTGAACCTCAATGCCTAAAAAACAATGCATATGGCCAAGATCTTTAATAGAAAATGTGTGATCAAGAGCATGTTTAACTTTATTAATTTGAGTAAGAGAGGATCCAGTAATTAATATGTCATCTACATAAACAACAAGTATTAGAAACTCATTATCCAAAGTCCTAGTGAACAAGGAGTAATCTTGTTTTGATTGACTAAAGCCAAGCTGAACTAAAAACATTTTTAATTCCTTATTCCATTGCCTAGGTGCCAATTTAAGGCCATATAAGGACTTATGTAACTTACACACTTGACCAGGTTTGGCTTTAGTATATCCTGCGGGTGGTATCATATAAACTTCCTCATCCAAATACCCATGCAAGAAGGCATTATTGACATCTAGTTGACAAATAGGCCATCTTTTAACTGTAGCTAGGGCAATAAATATCCTAACTGTAGCTAGTTTAGCAACTGGAGAAAAAGTTTGAGAAAAATCTTGTCCTTCAATTTGTTGATATCCAGTAGCAACTAGCCTAGCTTTATATCTTTTCAAGGTCCCATTAGGATTAAGTTTTGTTTTAAAAATCCACTTAGAGCCAATAGCTCTTTTATTTTCAGGTAGGTATGTAATAGTCCAGGTATGATTATCTTCTAGGGCTTGTATATCCTTATTCATAGCTTCCACCCATTGAGGGTATTTAGAGGCTTGACTATACCTTTGAGGTTCTATAATCTTCATAGTATTAACTGCAAAAGATTGGGATTGAGAGGATTGAGGCTGATTTCTATGAGGAGTATAAGTGTCAAAATATTCGTCATATTTTGAAGGTTTATGAACAGCCCTATTAGTAGTTCTAGCATTAGGAAAGGTAGTATTAATATGATTATCTGCATTAGAGTTGTTAGTGTCATTAAGAAGATCATATAGGGAAGAGGAAGAAATGCTATTTTCAGAGAAACACTCTATGGAGTCAGGAAAGACATTTTGTTCTGTTTCAGAAGAATGCTCAGTGATGTCCTGTGGAACATAGACATCATGAAGATTGTGATTCTGATTTTCACTAGCAGTAGCAGAATTATTCTGTTCTGGACCAGAATGATCATGTTCTGTTCCAAAAGAGACCATAACTGGATCACTTTTAGGAACAGATTTGCTATTGTTTGGTAATTTAAATGGAAAAATATTTTCATTAAAAACAACATCCCTTGAAGTGAAAATAGTATGTGTTTCCAAGTCATATAATTTGAAAGCCTTTTGAGCATAGGGATAACCAATAAAAACACATTTTCTTGCTCTAGAATCAAACTTGTCTTTGTTTTTATCTGTATTAAAAGCATAACATAGGCACCCAACTACTCTTAAATTTTCATAACTAGGAACCTTATTTAACAACACCTCATAAGGAGTTTTCCATTTCAAAATTTTGGTAGGCATTTTATTAATTAGGTAGGTGGCAGTTAACACACATTCACCCCAAAACATTTTAGGCAAATTAGCTTGAAATCTTATAGCTCTAGCCACTTCCAACAAATGTCTATGTTTTCTTTCCACTGTACTCTTCCATTTTGTTGAGGAACTCCTACAACACTTTTCTGATGTATAATACCCTTATCATTAAACAAATTAATACATTGTTCTTGGATTATTTCTATGCCATTATCAGATCTAATGATTTTAATCTTCTTTTGAAATTGAGTTTCAACATATGACAAAAAGTTAGTGATAGTTTTAGGCACTTGCAATTTGTTATTCAATAAAAAAGTCCAGGTGACTCTACTACAATCATCAACAATAGTAAAAAAATATTTGGCTCCATTCATGGCAATTATTCTATATGGACCCCAAAGATCAATATGTATGAGCTCAAATATAGAATTTGCTTTATTATAACTCTTCTTAAAAGCCAATCTATGACATTTTGCAATTTGACATATATCACAATCAAACACATGTTTATTGGTAGTCCTACATCCTTGTATGTATCCCATTTTGGATAAAGAGGGATGTCCTAATCTTGAATGAAGCAATTTAAAATCTATAGTTTTGTTACAAGAATCCTTATTACTTTGTTTTTCCTTATCATTAGTACTAGTATTAACAACACATGACTTATTCCAATCAGTTCTAAGAACTGTGTTACATTTAGTTAAACTTCCAGCTTCTTTATCCTCAATCACTGAATTTCTGTCCTGAAACCCTCCTAGACAGTATAGATCATGAAGTTTAGGACCCTCTGCCTCAACTTTGTTAGAATGGTCCTGAAACACACATTTGTTCTCAGTAAATATGACTTTTAAATCAGATTGACTAACCAATTTTCCAACTGATAAGAGATTATGTTTAAAACTTTCAACTAACAAAACTCCATGAATAACAATATCTTTAGTCAATTTAACACTTCCAAACCATTCAATCTTTTTAAATGAGCCATCAGGTAAACCAACTCTAATACTTTTAGTTAATCTTTTCTTATTGATTAAAACATTTTTATCAAAGACCATATGGTCACTAGCACCTGAATCCACTGAATCAGTCACCGCCGCCATTAATGCTCGAGTAGTAGAAATCAAGAACTCCCAGTAAGCTTGAAAGAAATTCAATTAACCACTTGATTCTTCTTAATTGCAAATACCAATTACACAGAATAATTTTGCATGCAAGATTTTGAACACTCACTTTCACTCAAGAAGAATTAATTGGAAAAGGGGAACAACGAAAAACCTCAATTCACAATGAATTGGGCTCTAATACCATATGGAAAGTGAATACTATGATATTGCAATTAAGGAAAAATATATGAGAGTCTTGCCTAAATAAGGGACAAAACCCCCTTATTTATAGAGAGAAAAGACAGAAAATAAACTAAGTAAAAAGGAGAAAGAGGGAAAGCTAACTATCTAGACTTAAGCAACTAACTTAACTAACTCAACTAACCTAACCCTCTTACCCTCTAATAAGGAGAGAAATTATTCATTGTTTATGGTGTTCTAATAATATAATGATGCAACCAAATTATTAATCTTGGAGATCCATCAAGTGGTGGTTGAATTGACATTTTCTCAACTTTGAATTGCTATTCATGTCATGGTGCTCCAAATAATATTATGGATTACTGTAGTACCTCTGTTTTATATTATATTTTTTAAGTCAACTTTTCACACCTACAAACACATTACTTTAACTAAATAAATATGGAGTAGTTGTAAATACCCTTTCCGATTCAAAATGTTTGTTATATTTTTTTTCTTTTAGCAGAGTTTCCAATGCCTTTGTTTTAATATCTATATATTTCCCACCATGCTCAACAAAAGATTATAAAACTTAATTTTTAATTTTTTCAAAAACAAAAAATAACTATACATCTAGATCGATGAATCTTTCTATTTCTTCCCTTCTTTGCATCTTTTCACTTGTCATTGCTAACCACTTTACCTTGTTTTGACTTCAAACAAGAACACATGGACATCTTGATTCTTGAGCATCCAGTTAATCCTGAAATCAACAAAACGGCTCGAAGGTCAATTGGTTTCTCTGTCCTAATAATAATAATAATAATAATAATAATAATAATAATAATAATAATAAAATAGGGGTAAAATCAAATCTTTTCGATAAACTTTAATTGGGTATTTGTAGTTTTGCACATGGAAATAGGAAACTTCTTCAACACAACATTTAGAAGATTGGCAAATGATAGACATTGAAAATAAACATTTAAGACATGCATACGTTATTTTATTTTATTTTATTTTATTTTATTTTGTGGATTAATCTTAGTTCATCAAAAGATCATCCGATCCATCTAGCAGCCACACCAATTAAGTTGTTTTTATTCAACATGTCTCCCTTAATTGTCGTTGCACTTTAATTCTTCCCTTTGACTTGAATTTTTTTTGGCTTACTATATATTATTACAGTACGTATAACCTGATGTAATTACACCTAACTACATCAGGTTGTTTTTATTTGGCATGTCCTGGCCTCTACCTTAGCATAATATTCTTTGATTTAATTTGCTACCATCATCAAGGCTTAGGCTACAATATAAATATAGATCAGAGTGAAGTACTAAGATATTAGATACTAATATAGTTCAGATCAGATCAGTTTAGTTTTGTTTTAATATTATACTCTCATAAAATAATACCCCCACCTAATCAGATCAGTTCAGACCAGGTCAGATCAGATCAGTCCTAAAGAATAGAGTCTAAGCAGTAACTAACTTTTCAAAAAAAAAAAAAAACATTTTTGACATAACATCACTAACTTTTTATACAAAATCTATCCGGTCATTTAAACATTTAATTTATACAGTTTTTAAGTCAAAAACTCCAATCGAATTTCATCAGCCTCCTTCATTACTTCACTGATCTAGTTAAAAATACCAAAATATTAAACTTCTTTTAATTAGCAGGTTATGTTATATCTTATATGTAGTCCTTAGAACTATGTTTAAGCATTAAATACATTACCAAAATGGAAAATTTATTAATTCATGACATGACAATATAATCGATGTAGTTAATGTTTAATTAATGTCAAATGTTTTCTTATTTAGTTTTTTTCACGTATAGCCCTTTAACATTTTCCTTAGTCAAAGGGTTATGTTATATGTAGCACTTAGACCAAACTTTTAATGGTAGGAAAAATATTAATGATGTCCAAGCATCAACTAAAGTCGAAGAAGCCAACTAATAAAATATTGATACATATGAGTCGATCATGAATCACTCATTTAAAGACGTATGACTTTTGAATTTCAAAAATTTGATGATTATAATTTCTTTTCTTCATATAATAGATTATTTTTATTAAGTGCGTTGCCAAAGTAATTTTATTTTGAAAGATGAAAGAATGGAAAAATATTAGGAAAAATTCATATAAATAATCCCAACTATTGGACGTCTTCCAATATTAATCCCAACTATTAGTTATTATAGTATAATCCAAACTTTGGGGGTTGTTTTATGATATCAGTGCATTGACTTAGTTAACCTATTGTAATCGGTCACCAATTCATAATGTATTCGTTATCTTTCCTCTTTTCTTATTTATTGTACTTGACTATACCTTCTTCCCTTTCTACGAAGGAAACCGGTCAAAAGTTAGTGTGGACTAATATCATAAAATTACCCCCTTAGTTTGGATTATAGTGTAATAACCTATAGTTGGGATTAATATTGGAAGACCTCCAATAGTTGGGATTATTTATATGAATTTTTCCAAAATATTAAGCTTTGTGTACATTTATTAACTTTCAATTTGATTTGAGTGAGCACCAGCCAACTCGATCGAGTAGAATTTTGATCGAGCGAGTCGAATCTAAGCTGCTCATGAGTTACTCTGCTCAATAAGCAACCCTACATGAGTATATTTTAAGGGATAATATAATGCTAACAAGCGCTCTTGAGGCGTTAGATAAGCATTTTTACATTTTTAAAAGTGGTAATAATTTTGAAATGAATGTCAACATCAAGAATCGATTGATGTAATTAATTTTTATTGCAATTTATTAATTATTTCCACTTTCAGCCTTTTTATCTAGCACCATGAGATCGAGAGCAGCGCTCATTAGGTCTTTTTATTTTATTTTAAGAAACCATGGAATTCCGGGCCACCCTTGCTCATGTACGTGGACATCTGAATTCAATTGCGTTTGCATATAAATATAATTTAATTTAAAAGGTAAAGATTGAAATTGCCTACTAATTAGTTTCAACTACTTTACACAAATTAAATTCATGAAAACTACACTTATAGTTATCAAACGAACACATCGTCATTCTAAATTGAAATAAAAATAAAAGGTAGCATTAATAACCAAATCAAAATCTAGCCCTAGTACGTGTTTTCGATCTTCTTAATTATAGTTCCTGTTGAGGCGATTTTTGGTACACCCAACAATGGGTCGAGAGCAAGTTCCGTTTCCACACGATCAAGCACCGTTCCTACACAATGAACACACGTGAGCTACTCCCGGAGGTATTCCGTGGAAGGCCACTCCGACGCTCAAGTTCAGTATAGTGTAGGAAGAGAATATAAAATAATATGTGAGAGAGAGAGAGTTTGTGAAGTCTTTACTTCTTTTTTTCTTCGATCTCCCCATTGTTGCATAGAGATGGGTATTTAAAATACATGTGGGCTGATGCTGACTTGGTGCCCCTGGTCGGTTGGGCTGGACCTGGTAAGCTGGGCTATAGTGGAGCGTGGACCCTGTGGGGCCAGGTTATATGTACTAGGCTTATATTACATGTGGGTCTGGTCCTAGAGTGGGTCTTCCTGTGATTGTGGTTCTCTTGTTAGATTGGGACTTAGTTGGGCTTAAATAATCGTGGGCTGACCCAATAGTAGTGGGTATATTTTGCACTGTCAGTTCCAATTTATAACAAGTGGATATCATTAGTTGATGACATGAACGTATAATCCATTAAAAACGAATGAACACATAGCCCTTAAGAGGTTGGTGGTTCTGTACTGTATGTCTATGGATGGTCCAGAATAATCCTCGCATCTCTTAAATAAGGAAAAGTCAACGGTCAGAGGGTGGTGGTATACTGTTATTATTGCAAAGCAATAGTACTCACGGCCTTCTTGACTGCATAATATATATTTATATTTATATGCCATCAGCCCATGCATCACTACGAATGTGTTCACACATGCAGCTGTGTGTTCATTATCTGGATTGCTAAACGTCGCCCGCGTATTTGCTTAAAATCGCCCACAATATAAAGTAAAAAGAAAATAATATCCTTCACTTAAAATTACAATATAACAATTTTGAATATATAAACCACATCGGACACCACGTCACAACCTCGACCGCCACCACCATCATGACGGTGGTAAATAAAAATTAATTTTTTTTATGTATGGGCGCCCAGATCAGACGCCCCGACCATGGTCGTGGCGACTGATCTGGATATCCTAGTATTAAAAAAAGGTTTGGGCGACGACATGTCGTCGCCCAATCAACCAAATTCGTCGCCCAAACTTTTTTTTTTTATACTAGGATGTCTAGATCAAACGCCCCGACCATGGTCGTGGCGTCTGATCTTGACATCCCATACTTAAAAAATAATTTTTTTACCACCACCGTGGTGGTGGTGCTCGAGGTCGTGGCCCGGTGGCGTCGTTGTTTATGTACCGAAAATTGTGGTATAATTTAGTTTTAAGTAAAGGACACTATCAACTTTTTACTTTGTGTTGTGGACGATTTTAAGTAATTTGTGGGCGACGATTAACAACTCCCTTTATTATTTGCAGGTGAACTTAGACGTGATACAAACTAGGGCAGAACCAGATTTATATGTTAACCCATTTTTAAACAAAATTTAGTAAATTTTAACTTAATTTAAAGAAAAACTTAAATTGGCAGGGGCCATGGCCCCCACCGCCCAGTGACTTTTATTTCTCAAATTTGAAACAAAATTACTTAGTCCACCTCAAAAAAAATGAGAAAAAAAAAAAAAACTCCTCAAATATTTCTCTAATCTTGGTATAAAGATTGATTAGACCCATTTAGAGGCGACTTTTTTCGTCATTACTTATTATAAATTTTTTTGTATGTAGTGATTGATGTCCATCTACTAAATTATATTAGTTGGTTAAAGTTTTTGAATGATACTTACTATTTAGTATATAGGATCAAATTGCAATGGTATGTGCCTTTTCGAGTAGAGAATGGTAATAGGAAAATACTGGCTTCATGAAATTTCATGGAGTTACATCTCTCATGGGTTTGTTGGGGGGGCTTCAATTCCATTATATTAAGTCCTATTTTTATTAGTGTGTAGAACGATACATACTCCTATTTTTTTTTTAAAAAAAAAACGATACATATTTTGACAAGAAACCCTGTTTATACTCTGTTACTTCCTCCCACAAATGAGATCATATTATGCTAAAGAGGTTTATTCACATCAACCTATGAGATCATACTATGCTAAAGAGGTCTCTTTGGTTGTCCGAATTCGATCTTACAATAATTTATCAACACCTCATGCCGGACTTATTATTTGTTGTCTTATTCAAAAACATGTCAATATAGGTCACTTTTGCCAAATCACATTTATGTGGAAAAAAAAATGTACAAATTCAAACCTTAATTAATTAAACCACCCAAAATTAATCGTAAAAAACATGTGAAAGTGGATGCAGTAATTTTACCTTTACTTTTAATTCTTTTGATCAGAGCGTTAGATAGGATCAAGTAGAGAACTGCATTCTTTAATTTCTATTAAAGAGAGAGAAAAAAAGAACTATGTTAATTGAGTTCTCTAAGCATCAACTTTTCTCTTAGAGATAAGGATATCTATGTATATATATTGGAGTTTAGTGTTCTCTACTGTAGTTTTATACCTAAAGTATTTTAGTATAAAGTTTGTTAGTTGGTGAAACTTGTTATATATAGGAGGATGGTGTTTGTTTAGGGACAGTTGTATATTTTCTTTCTATTAAAAAGCAATAATAAGAGATTTTGTTACTTTCTTCTTTGCTCTTCTTCTTTCCTTCTTCAATGGAGTCCGCAGCTTTACAGTGAAATTCAACATGGTATCAGAGCGGATCTAAGTTTCCTTTCTAATTTTTTTTCGTTTCTTTGAGAGTTTTTCGTATTTGTGAGCTCCGTTTTCTTCTTTTCTTGCTAAATTTCTCTGCAATTTTTTTGCTAAACCTAATTTTTCGAATTCGAAAATGGTGCGTGAGAGTTCGTTCATCTACATTAACTTTGAATCAAGATCCTTCCAGCAAGTATTATATTCATCCGAGCGATTCTAATGTCCAGCAGTTGGTGTCGTTTAAATTCGCTGGTTCTGGTTTTAATGATTGGAAAAGATCAATGGAAATTACCTTATCTGCCAAGAACAAGGCTGGTTTTGTCAATGGAGCTATTCCTGAACCCGATGCAACAGTGAATCCTTTGGAACATGAACCGTGGGAGCGGTGTAATGACCTGGTAATTTCTTGGTTGCTTTTCAATTTGGATCCTAAAGTTGCTAAAAGTGTTCTTCACATTCGTTCTGCAAAACAAGTGTGGAATGATCTTTGTAGTAGGTTTGGATTAGCTTCACTCACTCAGATTTATGTATTAGAACAAAAGCATGCGAGTTTGTATCAAGGTCCATTAACTGTGATTGAGTTTTTTACTGCAATTAAGTCTGTTTGGGATGAATTAAATGACGCTGATCCAGTTCCTGCTTGCACTTGTAATAAATGTACTTGTGAATTGTCTAAAAGGATTCTGAATAGAGAATTAAGGCAGCGTTTGCTAAGGTTCATGATGAAGCTGAATGAGCAATTTAGTGCTGTTAGGGGTAATGTGTGACGACCCGACTCGCTTAAATCGGCGCGGAAGAAACCGACGAGTCGAATAGTCATAACTAACAACTTAAATACTTAAAAATTAAAACTAATACCTCAAATATTATTATTATAATCCCAAAAGTACAAATACCCACAAGTTTGTACAATACTAAACCAAAAGTCAAACTACAAAGTCTAATATACGATAAACTCCAAACACATGTCAGAGTCCAAAACCAACGTATACAAGTCCATACTATAGTTCAAAGCTATCCAAAATCAATAAACAACAGAAATACAACAAAATCATAATATCGGCGCTCGCCCAACCCAAAGCTAAGCAAGAACCTCATCATCAGAATTACCTGGAAAACAAACAACAGTCCACCATCAGTTGGCGAGTAACATAATTGACTCACCCTAATGGGAATACACATGAACATAGCACAAATCAAATAACCAAACCAATCATCAAAATATGCGAAAATCAATCAATGACAAACTCGACTCAAACATCTTATCCAAACTTATCTTTGGCGCAATCATTCATACACTAGACCGGACTATGCTCGTACGAACGCATCTTACGCATTCGAACTTTCTACTATGTTAGGAAATGAGAATCTTACTCCCAAGTCCCGTGAAACCAATCTTACTGGAAATCCACATCCGAAGACAATATAGTAAGACTCCAACTATCCCAATACCGCGGATGGAATAGGGGCAACATCTTAACCCAAAAACATAGAATCTTACTCTAAGTTTTAGGCATCTAGCTACGAAATCAAGCTAAATTATTAATTACATCTTTTAAATCTTAATCAACTTAATCATAACATAATTAATTTCAAGAATTGCCTTTGCGCCTTGATTCTCGAAAATAATCAGTTAAAACACGAAGTTATTCTCAAGAATTGCCTTTACGCCTTAATCTTGAGTCTAACCAACACTTAACCACTTTCTTAATCCATTCTTTAACTTTCTTTAACATTATCTTTAACTTTCTAGACTCAACCAAGAACTTATCAAGACTCATCAAAACTCATAAAGAACTCATCAAGATTCATAAAGAACTCATCAAGATTCAAGATCTTCAATCAAGAACTCAATCAAGATTCAAGAACTTCAATCAAGAACTCATTCAAGAATCAAGAATTCATCCATACTCATCAAATTACACGTATAACTTCAACAATTACAACAAAATAGTTCATCAACTTCCAATGATCCAAAATCCACCAAACTTGAACATGATTAACATTAAACCAAATACCAACATAATAAATCATAAAATCATCATAATCATCAAGAAAACATCATAAAAACCACCTCCAAATCAGATTGTAAACCATACACAAAAACATGATCATACTTCACAAATAAACCCATACATGCATTTAATCTATACTATAATCATAGTATACCAATTAAGTTGAGAAAGTATATTACCTTATTAAAGATTAACAAGATAACACTTAAAGAACTCGCTGCCCGGAACAAGCCACACACGGCCAGCAATACACGCACGGCACGGCACACGAACACGGCTTGTACCTCCACGAACCACCTTGGCACGGCTGCCTCACGACCCCACTGCCCTACTGCACACACGGCTGCACAGCAGCACCTGCATACTTGATTGATTGTTATGTTATGATTGTTTTTCCGCTGCATACTTGATTGATGATGTTTATGTTTGATTACATGATGATATGTTGTCTGTTTGATTGACCTGCTCTAATGATTATGTTTCTAATTGTGTTCTATTGATTAAGTAGAACAATCTAATTACTCACCACTGACTGTGGACCCCAAAATCCTTTTCCAGGTACAGGTGGTGACTGAATTGGGCTACGCATGGGCTGGGATTGTGAGCTAGCCAGCTTAGTAGTTGACCCTGTTGATTAGTTTTAACTTATGTTTTATTGTTATTAGAGGATTATTCCTTACTCTGTAGTAATTATGGACTTTGGACTATTATTTATATTGGATTATTTATTAGTTTTATTGAATAATATGATTAAGTTTAGAGCTTCCGCTGCAGTTTATAAATTTGATCTTAGAGGTTTTTAGAAGTTAAAGATCTGTAATGTTGTTTTCCTCCGAAAACAACGCTGCTAAATTACGGGTCGTTACATCTACTGTACACACTGCAAGATACCAGGGCATAGCTATGAAAGATGCTTCAAGGTTCATGGCTATCCACTTGGTTTTAAGCCTTTCAAGGAAAGGAAAGTGGCTGCTTATTCTCATGTTCAACAAAGTAATTCAGACTTGTCTACTGATGAGAATGAAATTTCTAAAACTGTTGTTCCTTTTACTAATGCTCAGTATTCTTATTTGATGAGCTTAATGCAACAGAAGAGTAATGCACAAGATTCTGATCATGTTACTGAGAGTTCTGGTAAAGCGATGTTGGCAGGTATTTTTTGCTTAAATCCAGTTTCTAATATTACTTGGCTAATTGATAGTGGAGCTAGTGATCATATTTGTTGTGATATTAATTTGTTTACTTCTTTTAATGCTAAGTTTTCTAAACATAATTACATTATTGTTCCTGATGGAAGGAAGATAAAAGTTGAGAATATTGGGGATATTTGGTTAAATGATGACATTGTATTAAATGTTGTTTTATTTGTCCCAGATTTTAAGTTCAATTTAATTTCTGTGCACAAATTATGTCAAGACTTAGGATGTTCTTTAATCTTTAATAATGGCAAGTGTTATATACAGGACCTTGCTCAGAAAAAGAATATGTATCTTCTTGGTAATCAACATCAGGGGTCATACCAAGTTTCAAGTTCAAAGAAAAGTTCTGTTCAGGCTACTGAAGTTTCTGTTTCTAAGGTTGGAGATCAAAACTGTTTCACAGCAACTACTGATGCAAGACTTTGGCATTTGAGGACAGGGCATTTGCCTTTTAGTCAGCTAAGATTTCTTTCTTTACCTTGTGAGTCAAATAAAGAGTTTAAAGAAACTATATGTCAAGTTTGTTCTGCTGCTAAACAATCTAGGCATCCTTTTCCTTTGAGTTCAATAAAATCTGAATTTCCTTTTCAATTAGTTCGTATGGATGTTTGGGGGCCTTATAAGGCTACCACTTTTAATGGATATAATCAATTTTTGACTATTGTAGATGATTTTTCAAGATTTAGTTGGATTCATCTCCTAAAAGCTAAATCTGAGGTTGTTAGTATTTTTGATCATTTTTTGCAATATGTTGCTACTCATTTTAAAGCTAAAATTCTAAATGTTAGATCTGATAATGCTAAGGAATTGACTGAAGGCCATATGAGGCATTTATTTCTAAAACATGGAATTAAATCTCAAACTAGTTGCAGCGATACTCCTCAACAAAATGGAGTAGTGGAAAGAAAACATAGGCACTTGTTAGAAACAACAAGGGCTCTAACTTTTCAGTCTAATATTCTTGTAAAATATTGGGGTGAATCAGTGCTTTGTGCTTCTTACCTTGTCAATAGAATGCCTTTGAGGGTTTTGGGACATAAGACTCCTTATGAGAAGTTGTTTGGGTCTAAACCATCTTTAATTCATTTAAGGGCTTTTGGATGCTTATGTTTTGTCTCCACTTCTAAAATTCACAGAACTAAATTGGATCCTAAAGCTGTTCCCTCAGTATTTCTAGGATATTCTTCTACTAAGAAAGGTTGTAAAGTTTTACATTTAGATACTTTTAAAATAACTATTTCAAGGGATGTAATGTTCTTTGAATCACATTTTCCTTTTCATCTAAAAGATTCTCATTATGATTTTGTGTTTCCTAAACGCATTTTCTTGCCCTCAATCACACCTGTGACAAATGTTTTTGATAATACAGA
Source organism: Salicornia ramosissima (assembly GCA_951394345.1). Lineage (NCBI taxonomy): Eukaryota > Viridiplantae > Streptophyta > Magnoliopsida > Caryophyllales > Amaranthaceae > Salicornia > Salicornia ramosissima. Next base: position 7,968,517 of record OX596238.1, on the reverse strand, counting down.
GGAGTTTTTTTCTAGACCCCTAACACAGCAGAATGAATTAAGTAGTAATGACATTGTTTCTGAAGGTTCTAATAGTCAGAACAGGGGAGAAACCCAGAGTCTATCATTGATAGAGTCTTCTGCTCATGTTGAAAATCAGTCTTTCTTACCAGTTGCTGAGAATCAGGGTCATTCTTTTGATCAGTCTTTACAAAGAGCTGATAGAACTAGGAGGCCTCCAGCTTCTTTAGGTGATTATCTTTGTAATTCTTCATCTAATCCTACCACCAAGCATTGGTGAAATTTGGTGGCTTCTGTGGATACAACTTCTATTGTTAAGGAAGTAGTTTTTACTGAACCTAAGTCTTATGCTCAGGCATCTCAATTACCTGAGTGGGTGGAAGCTATGCATAATGAGATTAAAGCTTTAAAGGAAAATAGAACTTGGGATTTGGTAGCTTTGCCTTCTAATAAGAAACCTATAAGCTGTAAATGGATTTATAAAATAAAATTGAAAGCTCATGGTTCTTTATAAAGGTGCAAGGCAAGGTTAGTGGCTAGAGGAAACACTCAAAAGTATGGTATTGATTATGATGAAACTTTTTCACCAGTTGTCAAAATGACAACTATAAGGTGTATTTTAGCTCTTGCTTCTTCAAAACATTGGAATGTTTATCAACTAGACTTAAATAACGCGTTTCTTCATGGAGATCTCTATGAAGAGGTTTACATGAGAGTTCCTCAAGGTATTCCTAATCCTCATGGAAAAGTTTGTCGTCTTAAAAAATCATTATATGGTCTTAAACAGGCTTCTAGGCAATGGAATTATAAATTAGTAGAGGCTCTTAAGAGCCAAGGTTTTCAACAAAGTAAGCTTGATTATAGCTTGTTCATTAATAAGTCTGGGGATGATATTGCTATGGTAGCAGTTTATGTAGATGATGTTTTAATAACTGGCACTAGTCAAGTTGTTATAGATAAATTGAAATTTTTTCTACATAATGCTTTTACCATAAAAGATCTTGGTAGGTTAAATTATTTTTTGGGAATAGAAGTTTCTTATGCTAGTGATGGTAATATTTTAACACAAAAGAAATTTACTAAGGATCTTTTGCAAAGCTGTGACATGATTTTTTATCTCAAAGAGCTAAGACTCCTCTTCCTCTAAATACAAAATTACAGGCTGATGATGGTGAGCCCATTTCTGATCCTGAGTTGTACAGATCTTTAGTTGGTAAACTTAATTTCTTGTCTAATACTAGGCCTGACATTAGCTTTGCAGTTCAAATGTTAAGCCAGTTCATGCAAGCACCTTGTACATCTCACATGTTAGCTTTAAGACATACATTGAGTTATATTGCTAACACTATGGGTCAGGGTATTCTTTTACATGCTTCAGACCAGCTTACCTTAAAAGCGTTCTCTGATTCTGATTGGGCTTCTTGCCCTGATTCTAGGAGGTCCATTACAGGGTATGTATTGTTGTTTGGGTCTTCTCCTGTGTCCTGGAAGTCTAAGAAACAATCTACTGTGTCCAAATCATCAAGTGAAGCCGAGTATAGGGCCATGGCAGCTGCTGCCTCTAAAATTGTTTGGGTGGTCAGGCTGTTTGCAGAACTTGGGATAGAAAATTTGCAGCCTGTTTCTCTACACTGTGATAATCAGTCTGCAATTCATATTGCTAGAAACCCAATTTTTCATGAGCGGACCAAGCATATTGAAATCGATTGTCATTTTACAAGAGACAAAGTGCTCGAGGGTCTTATTCAGCTCACCTACATGCCTACTACTCTACAACTTGCTGATGTGTTTACTAAAGCTCTGTCTTCTCCTCATTTTAATGAGTTGCTGTCCAAGTTGGGTTTGTATAGAAGTTATACACCTCCCAACTTGAGGGGAGTATTGGAGTTTAGTATTCTCTACTGTAGTTTTATACCTAAAGTATTTTAGTATAAAGTTTGTTAGTTGGTGACACTTGTTATATATAGGAGGATGGTGTTTGTTTAGGGACAGCTGTATATTTTCTTTTTATTAAAAAGCAATAATAAGACATTCTGTTACTTTCTTCTTTGCTCTTCTTCTTTCCTTCTTCAATTGAGTTCGCAGCTTTACAGTGAAATTCAACAATATATAATATCAAAGTTGGTGATCAACAAATGAGATGATATTGACATAATGTTCCATTGTTCCATTGTTCCATTCCATTAACTTGAGAGGAAAAAAAAAAGTATATGTGCCGAGTGATAAAATAATGCGAAGTAAACACTAGTGATGGCGTGTATCATTTATAATGCCTAATCTTTTAGGTACATCCTAATGTCAATCATTTATAAAATACTACTAGTATTATTATACATTAATTGTACATTATCATCTAACAAGTGTTGTGTTTCTTTTGTTAATTAAAAATTAATATTGCGTTGCATAATCGTGGTTTCAGCATTTACATGTGAAATACTCGTATGGTTTAACAAAACATGCATACATTTAGAATATTTAATTAATGCGTTCTCTATAGTCCACACTCCACCACCCTTAATTAGTGGACGACCTATTTTATTTGTGAAGGATCATCGGGGACACTTGGACCAACTGATCGATGATCCAAGACCCTTCGATTATAGAATTTATATCTTACAATTCAACCATATGTGTGTGTATATATATATATATACATGTATGTATATATAACATTCATGTTTATATTTTGCTCATTTAATATGCAGTTTTAGAAAATGAGCAATCTGAGATAACTTCACAAGCTAAACTACATATTAGATAAGCAAAATGAATATTAAGTGAGCAAAATATAAACTTTGGTGCACATTACACTACGCGTCTATGCTCACCTAGGTCCGTATGCATAGTATAGGAGCTAAGGTATTCACGCATGAAAGTTTTCATCCGGGAACAAGTGATTTTGTAACCCTTAGGGTTGACACAAATGTAAACTCTCTTATTATTGAGTTTACATTGATTGATCATACATTAACCCCTCTCCAATTAATAACAAATATATTAATATTTAACAATTTGTCTTCGCCTGTACTAATTTTTTAACAATCATATAAGTTTCATGTATCTTGGTCGTCTCTCCCTCGCTCTTGGGGTTCCAATAAATAAAATTTGACGGATCTGTTTTTACTGATTCTGTTGTCGTTGGCTTAATAATCCATAATTACTAAAACACGTGAATTCTTAGCTACTAGAAGCCATATTTTGGGTAACGCTCATTCTTAGCTTGTGGCCAACCAAGATTACTGTCCTTCACGATGGCCTTCTTCTTACTCTAAATTTAGGATTTCAAAAAAAAAAAAATAAAAAAAAATGAAAGATGTAAGCTAGCTACTTGTATTAACATTTTGTAGGGTTAATGTTCATATATATGGAAGATCTACACGAGAATCAAGTCATAGCCTAGTGGTTAGGGCTTTAGAATTTCAGGCACGAGGTCCTGGGTTCGATTCTCACCGCACGCATTTGCGAGGATTCCTTATTATTCTCCCTTATAGATGTGTGTGTTGGCTAAAAGATGTGCATGTACCATGCATCCTCTACCATCTGCCTCCTAATGATACAGGTCATTTTTCCAAACCTAACCGCTCTATTATCAAACTTAATATAAGTAAACTTAAGGATGAATTGAACTACTCACTAAATCACTAAAAAAACTGCATAAACAATAAACTAACATGGACATTTGGAGCTTACCATGAAAATTTTCATTCATGACAGCCTCGAACTTTTCTGGTTTTGGGGGTGTTGTTTCTCTAGCTATGATTAATACTCGTTTTAGAGATGGTGAATTATGGGCGACATTATATTAAAAATTTAGAACGGCCTTGAAGCAGAGATGATCATCGTTAGTTTAGCCCGCTAGCTTGGCTCGATTGACTCGAAAATTTTCGGGCATGACACACTAAAAAGTGTATTTTTAGTTCAAAAAGCTTGGCTCACCAAAAAGACCGTAAATGATCCACCAACCTTTTAAAAAATTAAGACTTTGAACAGCCTGACCCTAACAAAACTTTTAATCACCTCTACATTGAAGCTAAAGTCTTGTAGCATTAAATACTACGATGAGTATAAATGATTTGATTACTTTACTCCCCATATGCATAAACCGCGGAATGTGCTACCCCCCTTTTTATTATTATTATTATTATTACACCATATATACCATTTTTTTTAACTAACACATCACATATTAATACGTGATTCATTTCATACCCACCTTCTTACTTCTCATCTACATTTCCCTTCTTGTTCCCCTTCTCATTCTCCATTTAATTTACCCCCCAAAATCAAAAACAAAAATAAACAACAATGGATCATCAAAACCCACCACCATTACCAAACAACCTTCCAAAACTCAACAACAGTAACAACAACAATAATACCAGAAAACCAATATGGGATTGTGGGAGCACCCTTTACGACTCCTTCGAGCTCAACTCCTTCCAAAAACAACTCGACTCCGCCATCATCAACTCTTCTAGAACCTTCTCGATGCCTCGTCTTCCTTCTCAACAACTCCGCTCTTCTCCACCACCACCGCAGCCTCCACCGCCACATAATTCTAAGAAGCCGCGGCCTTCTGCTATCACGTCTAGACTCTCTAGATCATTCCAGAAGCTCATTCGGTCTGTTTTTAGGGCTTCAAAGCCCAATAATCACTCCAAGCCCAATTATGATCTTACTAGCACCAGCCCTGATCCATGGTTTATGGACCCTCCAGCGGCCCATGACAATGACAAGGCCGGCGTTGATAGTGGTAGGTACTTTGTGGTCTATGATAAGCAGCCCAATGGGCTTTCCACGATTCCTGAAGCCCCCGAAGTTGGGTTATCGCCTGATATTCGGTCTTTGGTTAAAAAAACCATGTCGGAACGCTTCACCGCTGCTTCTGCCGGTATTTACTGTGTTTAGATTATTATCTCTGTTATACAAATTGCCGCTCCATAAATATTTGGTCAAAGTGTTGCAATTATTATGGAGCGGAGGAAGAATAGAGTATAGATAGTATTTGATTTGGAATTTGTAGGTTGTATGTATGTTGATTGGGGTATAGTGGTAATTATTAAGTATATTCGATCAACGAACTTGTATAAATTTTGTATGTTTTAATTTATTGAACATCATCAATATTTCATACTTTACGTTAATAATTAAATGATACACCAGCTAAATTTAAGCTAGCTAGGTTCAGATGAATTTTCAAGATAATATTGTATATTTATGTTTGTTATATAAATATTCAATCTTTACGATTGAATAGTTTTTTTTTTTTTTTTTTTTTTTGTCAAAAAGAACTCAAAGTTTAGAGCGTTTTCCATCGTTGATTACAAGTAGGGATGCTTATCGAGCGAGTTGATCGCGAGTTGGGGGTTGTTCGACTCTTGCTCATTAGGTTTCGAGCCGAGCCGAGCCAATCACGAGCTGCTCGTTTAATGTTTTAGTTCTCTTGAATCTTAATTTTTTTTCAAAAGAAAATTATTAATTATATTTTCTTTCCTTCATGAAAATTATATATTGTTAAAGTTTATTAATGTATTATACTAAATATCAAGGTTAATTTTGTTTTTCAAATATTTAACGTAGAAAATTATTGATTTTTTGTAAAATTATCGAGTCACGAGCATTTTTCGAGCGAGCACAAGCCAACTCGAATCGAGCTTTGACCGAGTCGAACTCGAGCTGCTCGCGAGCTACCCAGCTCAATAAGCACCCCTAATTGCAAGTTTTATTTTTCCAAATTGGTATCATTTTTTTCTCAGTTCGGTTTAGGTTAAATGTAACATATATGAGTGGGGCAAACCGGCAAATATTGTTTGGATAATTTTTAGTCCTTAATGAATAAAATTGAGGTCGAATTTGGAAATAATAGACAAAAAAATGTCCCAATTTTTTTGCTTGGAAACGTTTTTCGACCAATATGAAAAGAAACCATACCAATTTCAGATTGTTTTGGAAAAAAATTACAATTTAATTAATGGGTAATTTTATGTTGGATGCATATAGACATTGGTAGCATTTTCTATAATGGAAACAATTTACGATGATTAAATCACACGTAATTTGATGGAATAAATGTTTGTTTCAACATTTTATTTTCATTTTAAGGCTCTTATATATAGATGTTAGGGCTGTGTATATCATTTTAAATTTAAAATTAATAGTGGAAGACGCCCAAATTAATCTTCGGATTATTTTTTAATAGTTTTCCCCTTTTTAAAAGAAAAAATATTAACATTTGCACACTTTGAGTTAAAGCTTAATCTAGTTATCACCAACTATAATTAAACTAGTTATGTTAAGATGAATTAAGTTTGTATCCAGATGAATTATTATTATTAGGATTTTGCTATTCATAGCCCTAAGGGCTATGCATAAATTATTATTATCAATTTATCACCAACTATAATGAAATGTGAGCTATTAATGTATAATTATGCTTGTGATATAGATATGCTTTCCGAGCATCAGATCTTCATGTCATGTGGACCTAACTGTATTAATATATGCAGTGGTTGTGAAATATGAATATGCGGTTGATTTTTGCCATTGAAACTGCATATTTAATGTTTCTCAAGAAGGATTTTTGGAATATAAGTAGTAAAACCTAGAAGAATTTAATAATAAAAGTACATTTACAAGCTTTCACATGCATTAATTTGACATTCCCCATTTATATTTATAAAACCTACTAAATCCGTTTCACTTTGTTTATTACATTTAGGATAATTTTGTAAGTGAAAACGGCCAAAGCCAAAACAAAGTGAAATGGTCGGATAAAGGATCAATTTTTTTTTGTGAAAGGGTATATATGTGTTCGGAAAACGTTAGCATTCTCTTAACCTATAATAGCAATGCGGTTGCCATTAGTTCATTAATCATTACCAACTAATTTAAGACAAATTGAGAATCGCTCACATTTAGGGGATCGATGAGGGTGTGCTAAAAGATCAGCAATGTATGTCCCTAAAATTATAAGGGTCCCGTAATAATATTATTCAATAGTTTAATTTTATATTAAAGGAAATCACGCAATCTTATTTGTATCTGTAATTAAAAAAAATTGTTGACCCCTATTTAAATTTTCAGCATTTAATCTCTAATATTCCCGGTTACGAATTAGTAGGAATTTTTTTATTCGTGGATGCTACATAAAAGTAGCAACAATTTATTTCTATTCTACTTTTGGTAAAAAATAAAAATAAATATTACCAAATTGCATGTGGCTTGTACCTTTTTTTTTCCTTCTTTTTTTGTCCTTCTACCTTTCCCTCCTTTTTCTCTTATTTTCTCTCTCTTACTTCTATTTTTATACCATATAATACCACAATTAAGCAATTTTACCAAGGAGTCATCCCTAATACAAATGTTGCCATTATTTCATAACGGATGGAGGCTCCGTTTACTAGAGAAAAAAATGTTTTCCTTAAAAGTAGTTTCCCCATTTTACATCGTTTACTTTTGGAGAAAAAAAAATGTAAAACTTAGGGTGAAAACTCATTTACACTCCTATTGGAAACATTTTCCCTCACATTTGGGAGTAAAACTATTTTCCGTGCAAGTAAACATTGGAAAATTTATATAAAATTGAGTTTTTCTGGCGGGTAAAATTTTTTCATGGAAACTCATTTTACATCGAAAATGTTTTACATCCAAGTAAACGGACCCGGCGTATTTCATTTTTACCTTCCATCTGAATTAATCATGAAGCCCAATGTTCATGCTAGAACTAGGACACTAAAAAAAGTGGAATCCCAAAAATTTGTAACACGTCCCTTTACAAATGAAGATATTACCGCTGTCGCCTGTCGGAATTCGTTTTTTTTTTTTTTTGAAGGAAGGGTATATTGAGCACGCACAAAGCTTCCTATCTTATAATTAGAGGTGATCATGGTCAGGGTTAGGCCGGGTTCGGACTGGGCTCAATGCAAAAAATAAAACCCATAGAGTGGGCCGGGTTCGGGCCGAGCCTAGTCCGGGCTTAAATTTCTTGGCCAAAGCCCGAAAAATTAGTGCAGGCTTTTCGGGTCAAGCCTAAAAAATTAACTATAAAAGTCTAATTTTTAGTGTCCAAAGCCCGCACTAAAAAATTAAAAAATCGGGCCAGGTCGAGCCTGATTTTCATGTCCATAGCCCCCAAAAAATCGGGCCGAGCCATTTTTTATTAGCTCTACTTATAATATACCCTTGGCATGTGAGGCGGAGGCGTGGTGTTGTTTGTGAGTATTGAACCCGGTTCATCACTCCCCTCCCGCAGAGAAATATCTCTTAACCACTAGGCTATGCTTGGTGACTAAAGAGGAGGCATTCGAATCCGTGTACCATGTGTCTTCCAATAGTTTGTACTTGCATGAAATTAAATTTGAGTTCAAGCCCAAGGTCAGTCAAAGTCCATTGGTGGATTATGCTGTTGTAGAGATTTTGGACGAGGTCCAGCAATTAGTCCATTTTAGTGGTACCCAACTATTTGATATTCCAGGTCCATTATTATTGTGGATCTCTTGCAAGTTGCATACTAGATTTGATCTTTGTACTTTTGGTCTTAATATTTTTTTTTTAAATGTCGAGTTCAATTAAGTTAACAAATTTCGTTCATTTCAACTTCTGTTAAGTCTAGAATGTATGTTAATTCATTCTGTTCAATTTATATTAATTCACTCCAAAAAAAAAAGAGTGTAGTTAATTTTTGTAAAAAAAAAAAGAAGAATCAGACAAAAAATTGTCGGTAACAAATATATTGTAGTTTTTTTGGGTTACTATAAAGAATAATTCTCTAGGGCTGATTGTGGTACCATCTTAAATTATGTAATTCTCCATAATATTCTCATTAAGGATTGAGACAAACCTAAAGACATTCTATATGACAAAAAAGACTATATTTTCTTTTTCCTTGTATATTAGCACTGATCAAGAAAATGTTGTTTCATCACGAATAGTCTCAAAATTCTAAATGTGAAAAGCCTTTAGGATTGAAGGAAATATAATTTATGGTTAGATTTGTCTTGATTAAAAAAAAATTAAAATTTAAACGTTAAATAAGGTTATTGATTAATGGTGATACTTTTTTCATTGTAAAACTTCTATTTAAAAATGGGAGGTTAAGAATATTATATTCTGACTTTCTTTCTTTTTAATGCAGACTCATAACAACAACATCAAAAGTAGTAGTAGTAGTAGCATCAGTAGCAACAACAACAACAACAACAATAATGATCAAAGCTAGAGCCTAACCGCGATCTTTTTAAGCTGAATTTAGCTTGACATGACTCGACTTGTTTCAGTATAAAGTGAAGCTTAAACTTGATTTGATTTTTATCAAGTTGAGCTAATAAGGAAGTTGTCACGCCTAGTACATAGATAAATATCTACTTAGGCTCTGTTCTTTAGGACTGATCTGATCTGATCTGATTTGTTTTGAGTTTGTCTGATTTGATCTGAGTTTTTCTGATTTGATTATATTTATATTTATATTTATATTTATATTTATATTTATATTTATACTTATATTTTTATTTATATTTATATTTTTTTTATTTTTTTATTTATATTTATATTTATATTTATATTTATATTTATTTTTATATTTATATTTATTTTTATTTTTATATTTATTTTTTATATTTATATTTATATTTATATTTTTTTTATTTTTTTTATTTATATTTATATTTATAATTATATTTATAATTATATTTATATTTATATTTATATTTTTATTGTTATTTTTATTTTTATTTTTATGTTTATGTTTATTTTTTTATTTTTTTTATTTTTACTTTTATTAGGGACAAAAATTTAATGAGCCCAAATTAAGCCTCAAGCTCATTTCATCTCTTCAGTATTTTACTTTTCATTCTTTTCAAACCCTTCATTCAATCTGACTCCAAAACTATCACCGAAAAAGTCGAACGAATAATCACTGTCGGAAAAGTCATTCCGAAAACCGTCGCCGGACAAGTCGTCCCGAAAATCGTCGCCGAAAAACGCGGCCTGCAAATCGTCGCCGGAAAAGTCGGCCAAATAATCACCTCCGAAAAAAGTCAGTGCGAAAACCATCGTCGGAAAAGTCGTCCTGAAAATCATCGCCGAAAACTCGGCTTCAAAATCGTAGCCGGAAAAGTCAGTCGAATAATCACAGCCAAAAAAGTCAACCGGATAATCATCGCCGGAAAAGTCATTCCGAAAACCGTCGTCGGAAAAGTCGTCTCGAAAATTGTCGCTGGAAAAGTCGGTCGAATAATCAACGCTGAAAAAGTCAGTCCGAAAATCGTCGTCGGAAAATGTCGAGTGGAAAAACAATGCTCGAAATAATAATAATAATAATAATAATAATAATAATAATAATAATAATAATAATAATAATAATAATAATAATAATAATAATAAAGAGTAATAATGTCTGATCTGATCTGATCTGATCTAATCTGATATGATTTGACTAAATCTGATCTGATCTGATCTGATTACTGTAACTTTTAAGTTTAAAAGAACAGGCTTTAACTAGATAACTACAAAAATATATATGTGATGTTAACCATTTTGGGTCTGTGGATACCCTAGAAACACTCAATATATGTCTTTGGCTGAGAATTTATCCTTTTTCAACAAGGGATTATAAGCAATATACTTGGAAAATAGTCTGGATAAGACACAAGACAAACAAACCTGCATTTATTTTTTTATTCAAGCCTTAAAGAGTTAGAGAAGCAGAGAGTCGATGACTTAAATAACTAGATTGTCTAGATAAGACACAAGACAAATAAAAGACATAAATTAGGTAATGTAGTAGGCCAAACAAAAAATAAGAAATTAAATATTTTGGAACAATTTAAAAAATTACGGTTTACGATTTGACGTGGTTTAAAAAATTTTCAAAATCACACCACACCGCAAAATTACGATTTGTTAAAATTGCAAACTAAACCGTAATTTTCAAACCGCAAACCAAACTAAACCGCACAATTACAATTTGATTTGCAGTTTGGTGGGCTTCAAACCTCACTCTACCAACCCTATAATTGTGTGTGTTTCTAGACTTTTAGCCATTAAGGGAAGTTAAACCCTACGCAGTGGTGAGTGAGAAGTGTGAGAGGCATAAATGGAGAAAAAAGTTGCGACATTAGAGAAAGGAACGCTATGCTCTGCTTGGAATTACAGCGCTCAAAGATTAGCGTGCGGTTCTATCAATGGCGTTCTCACTATCTTCGATTCTCCTGACCCTGCTTCGTCTTCTTCCTTCTCTCCTTCTTCCTCTTTTCAGGTTTCCTCTTCTTTGCAAATTTTGTTTAACAGGTCTTTATTTGTTTCTCACATTTATGTTTATATATGTTCTTCAACCCAATTTGCAGTTTTTCTTAATGTGAAGTAAACATCAGCAAATATCAAAATTTTGCCATAACATTCTGCTGTTATTAGTATCAACATCTATAAATATACGAATTATCCGGATATTGATGTAATCACGAATTATGCTATCAATTTTAACATATTTGATATTAGGAATTTAACTTGGAGAATTTATTGTCTGGAATCATCCAAAATTTGAAGTGTTTATATCCTCAATTGAAGCTATTGAAGTAGTATGATGCAGCTTAATTTTTTGACATGGCATTAATTTATGATTTTAGGTTCATAAAGGTAGCATTTTGAAGGTGGTATGGGTTCCTCCAGAGTATGGAGATGCTGTTGCTTGCATTTTGGATGATGGTACTTTGTCATTGTGGGAAGAAATTGCTGAAGGTATCTCAAACTGCTTTTGCAATTTTGCATTCTTATTGAGATCATTTTGATGAGCTTAGGGAGTATTAATTTGTTAGCATATGTTGTGTAAGTCTTCTAGGTGAGAGAAATATGTTTCAACTATGTTCATGTCATAACTAGAGTAAATGAGTAGTAATTTTGAGCATATTAATAAGTTGACTTATCTTAGAATTATGAATAGGTTTCAATTACACAATTTTACTAAACCGTAAAATCCTATGCATTCCTCTCCATTACAGATGGGAAATCTCTTCAGTGGAAGTTCTGCACCGAGTTTGAGAATAGAAGTGCTCGTGTACTGGATATTCAATTTGGAGGCTCGTCAACTTGTTTGAAGTTGGTAAGAATTAGTTTTCTGACTTAAGCCTTTTACACGATTGTAATATAATTTATTGTGTTCTTTTGATGCTTGGTTGAACTCTTTTAAGTTTACAAGTTGTTACTGTATTCGCTTTGCTTGTAGGCTGCTGCATATTCAGACGGGTATGTCAAGGTCCATGAGCTCCAAAATCCCTTGGATTTGAACACTTGGCAACTTCAGGTATCTTACTCCTTGAATGTGCCAATGTATACGGCTTGGTATATTTCTTATTATCAGTCACTTTTATGATACAATTTATGATATAAACCCAAATTCTCTCTTTTCACACTTTGGCAATGTATATAATTTGCAACTTTCCAACTTCTTTTAATTTAATAATTGACCTATGCTATCCAATGAATAATTATAAATTTTAGGAGTTTGTCTTTTCAATTAAGGATGGAGAAAATATGTTGGCATCTGTCAATCTCAAAATATTGTGCAAAAGCTAATCGACAATAATAAGGAATGGAGAGACCAAGAGAGTAATATATATGCCCATCACCACTCTAGCATGATGACCACTTAGGGCCCATTTGGTATCGTTGTGGTTTTCTGTTATTTGGCCTTTTGATTTTAATAGTCATATCACATATGTCAAATAAGGAACAAAAAGTTTTTTTTTTTTCGAAGAAAGGAACAAAAAGTTAGTTAAACCTATTAAGTTCAACATTTTTTTTTGTTTGATACATGTTCATCTTTGTTTTAAAAACTGACTTTATCTTGTTTCTTGTTTTTGGTTTTTAGTTTTTCAAAAAGAATTGAATACAAAAAAAAAAAAAAAAAAATTCTTGAACGAACCCTTAGTTTTGAAGTTTTGGTTTTGTATGGGTATCTATAGTGTTGGGAGCTGTTGCTAGTTATTATTGATGCTTCACAACAATTTTTGAGTTGTAACTGATAACTTTCTATTGCCAAATTGCATAGGCTGAGTTCCAGAATGTCATCGATTCAGTGTCTAAATTTTCAAAAGTTTTATGCTCATCAGCATCCATTTCATGGATCCCACAAAGAGGTGAAAATCAGCAATTGAGCTTTGTTCTGGGGTTCAATTCAGATATACCACAACTCAATTCTTCTAAGGTACCGTAGGGTCTAACCGCCAACTCTTTCTTTTTGATATTCATTCACATGGTGCATCTGGACTTTTCTGCTGACTAGAACTTAATGCCTCAGTGGCCTCACGTAGCAGGCTCACAGGATGATGTGCCTGCTACATTGTTCTGACTTAGCTAAAATTATATCGCCATATTGGAATGAGTGATTCCTCTTCCGTCACTATTTATTGTGTATGGTTGCTGTCCCAGTGTCCCTGCCCTTTGCCCTTGTGTTTGTATTTTAGACTTTTAGTGTGGTAGTTGCTGTTATTACTTATTTTTGATGCCATGCATTATATGTTATGAATTATGCATTTTATGATTCATGTTAATTGCTACTGCAGTAGTACTATTCTGTAGCTTTTCTGTTCTCGATTTTTTTCCCATGCCGATTTGTTAAATGAGGATTATTTCATCCGATACCTGTAGGCACCATGAATATTAAGATCCAAAATTTGTATCATCTTGTCTTTGTTTACTTGTTTATTGCGGGACGCTCTACACAGGTTTTTAAAAGTAAGTGCAGGTTGTATAGATGTTACCTCAGTACCATCAGTAATAACACCACACCACTGCAGCAGTTGTTATATTTTTGTCATTGATGTTTACTTGCCACTCAGATCATAGCCTTAACTCCGGCTTGCTGACAATTGTTAGCATCATAATGTTCTTTGCATTCTAGATAGAAACCTCAAATTAACCTGAGTTGATCACATGGTGAGTTTCTAGGCAAATGATGCTATTCTCTGGCATAGAACACCAATTTGGCTTATTTAGCATAGAAGTCTGGGTTTGATTGGTCAACAGTCTACACATCCATACATATATATATTGTAAGAGTTTGGTTCTTATATTTGCATTTCATTTGTTAGTAAAAAAAATTGATTTTTTTTATTTCTTAGTTATGTCTTATTAATCTCATAGGGATTTCTAGTTTTCCAGCTGTCGCCCTACTGGTTCTTCTGATTTGATTATTTGAACTTTTTCTTGCTCGTGGGTGGATATGTGGAATGAATTGACCTGCCTAATTGAATAATTTAACCAATTCAATCTCATGTTAGATGATATCAGATCTGGGAGTTTGATCAACTGCATCAAAGATGGCTTTCTGTTGCCGAGTTGGCTTTACCCGATAACGTTGGTGATTCAGTGTATGCTATTGCGTGGGCTCCCAATATTTGCAGGTAGCCTCACTAGGGCTCCTTCCTCTCTCCATGCCTATACTTGGAAAATTGTATATTCTGATCTGCTGCTTGTGTGAGGCATCTCAGCCTGTGTCCAGAAGATTCAACCTTTTACTCTTCATGCTACCAAATATTTAACTTGACATGGAGCCCTAAATTTTGGCAAAAGAGAAAGTAGTGTTCCTTTTTTTTCCCACTTTTACTGCTAACAGTGTTCCTGCTGAATTTTAATTTGCAGGCCGTATGAAATAATATCTGTTTCTACTCAGAAGGGCATAGCAATATGGCATGTTGGCTTGAACCCTGGTGTTAATGGGCGTCTCTCAGTTGAGAACATTGCTTTGCTATCAGGTCACAAGGGCGAGGTATAACATAATTCTTTTCTCTTGTCACTGTTTTCCTAAAAATTGTTTCAGGCAGAATCCTGAATTAAAGTAGCCTGTTAAACAATATCCCAAACAAAGTAATGGATAATTAAGCCAAGCGTGGTCTTTAGTAGCAGCCGAGCTTAGTAACATAAGCTTGTAAGTTGTCACCCTAGTAGTAACATAAGCTTGTAAGTTGTAACCCTAGTAGTAAGTTAGTAACATACATAAGCTTGTAACTCCAGTGAGGGCATTAAAATGGCGGAACAATTTAGATACAACATTTCTTATCAACTTTAGGGGCACTCATGATATATGAGTATTCGCCACTTTCGGCAAAATTGGCCAATACACAATCATCCCCCAATATAATAAATGGTCTGTAGTAGCAAAAATTGAATCAAATATTAATAATACTATGGGTAATTAGGGATTAATATAATTCGTAAGTCGTTACTGATATGTCCTTAAAATATTGAGTTTCTTTTCTAAAATCAAACTGCTGATTGTGGTGCGACTCTTTTGGTTAATATGTATATAGGTATGGCAAATGGAATGGGACATGAGTGGGATGACATTGGCAAGTACCGGGAGCGATGGGGTGGTCAGGCTTTGGCAGTCTAATCTGAATGGTGTTTGGCATGAGCAGGCGGTCTTGGAACCTAACTCATAAAGGGGCATTATCTTACATCTGTGCTGTGTATTAGTTCCTCCGTCCCTAAAAGATTGTTATATATTCAGTTTTCGGTTTCCCTAAAAGATTACTACCTTTTCTTTTAAAATGAAATGGTCCTACACTTACTTTCTCTAATAAAAATCAAACTGTATTTATTTCATAGGGCATAATCTTCATTTATGGTTGGCATTCTTATGTTTTATGAATATTAGAGCAGTTTTTGGCTATTTAATATTGTAATGTAGGAGTAGGGTAGCAGAATGTGCAAGAATCATCAATCATGCCTCATTTGTGACAAATTTGAGTAAACACTTTCTAATCTCTATTCTTTGACCTTTACTTTCTTCTGATCTGGTTAATATGTTTTGAAGCAAACACTTAAGTATATGCATAAGCTATAAATATTGTTTGTGCATTATATTGCTGTTCCTCTCTTGGTTGTTGGTAAACAGGAAAGGAAAAGGGAATCCCTCGCTTTAATTCTTTTAGTTCCTGTTTGGTACAACTTTTTTTTCATTCCCTTTGCATCATTTTGGTGAATAGGTTCACCCAAGCTATTGTTCATGAGTCCTTCCACTATCCATGGGACATTGATTCCCCATTATCCATTATTGCTTCAACACTTCTTTCACCCACCAAATTATCACCAGTCACCACCATCCAAGTCTAACCATTATCATCGTCACTAACACCTCAACTGTTAATATCACTATTACTAACACCTCCATTGTCGTTGACCATTGAATCACACCTTCATCACCGCCGCTATTCATCACATACACCACCAACATCAGCGAGAAAATAGACTGTACAAATAATTTCGATTGCTAGAACTTTAAATTTAAAACCTACATCCAATAACACCCACCATAGATTCGAATTTAAACAAAATTTCCATTTGGGTCATTGGGTGGACATCAGTCCATAGGTTCAATGGGTATTTAATTTGTTGAGGAAGATTATGATGGTAAAATTAAGATGGTGGAAAAACTAAGGGTTTGTTTACTTCAATTCAATACAGATGAACTGAACTAAACTGAATTGAACTGAATTTAATACAGCGGACAGTAATATTTTATCAGAGAGGGAAATTGAGAGTTGAACTGAACTGAACAAAACGTAACTGAACTAAATTGAGCTGAACGTAATTTAAGATGAAGTAAACAGGCCCTAAGGGCGTGTTTACTTCAACTGTATACAATTGAACTGATCTGAACTAAACTGAATTAAACTGAATACGGATTAAAGTAATATTTTATAAGAGAAGGAAATTGATAGCTAAACTGAACTGAACTAAATTTAAGATGAAGTAAACAGGCCCTAAGAGCAAGATCAAATACATACCCACAAAAATAAAAGGAGATTGTTAATTTATAAGATCTATGTACCTTGAGCAAAAATAAAACAAAGTTCGTGGTGTGTTTGACTAATGCCAATTTATAAAATATAAAACTCATGCGCAGTTCAGCACAAGTTTCGTGCCGGATCGGTTTGTGTTGTGCCATCGTGCCTTGTACAAATTCTTACATATTATGAAATTTTAACTAAAATAAGCATCTTAACTTGTGGACTAACCTGTTGTGTCCGTCCCAAATTGGTGCGACTTTTAAATATTATACATACATGAGTGACCTACGACCCACCAATCATGTCGTGCTCATAGCAGAGTCATATTGGACCGAACACTAATCATTTTTTGGTAGTAGGCTAAACCCAAATTATGCCGTCTTGCCAGCCGGACCCATGCCAAGCCACTGGAAAAAAAAATGGCTTTTTATTTATTTTTTTCACAACAATAGTTTTTCACAAGTGAGAAGCTGAGAAGTTATCTAAAATCCGATAACAATGTCAACAAATT
Source organism: Salicornia ramosissima (assembly GCA_951394345.1). Lineage (NCBI taxonomy): Eukaryota > Viridiplantae > Streptophyta > Magnoliopsida > Caryophyllales > Amaranthaceae > Salicornia > Salicornia ramosissima. The sequence goes on along the minus strand of OX596238.1, from coordinate 7,951,222 downwards.
GTATTTGCTCTGTTCTTAGCATTTCAACTCAAATCCCCACTTCATTCACCCCTTCAAATCTGCTGAGTTCCTTACCAATTTCATCTTCCTCATTTATCAAAATTAGGGAGAACACCAAACTAAATTCCATTAAGAATGGCATTTTTACAGGAACAAATGGAAGAAGAAAGGGTGTTATCGTCTATGGTTTGCCATCAATAGACCCATGGGCACCTAACATTGACTCACAAAGCATTGCTTCTCAGCTTTTTGCTCTTTCTCTCTTCCCTTACCTGGGTTTTCTCTACTTCATCACCAAATCGAAATCTGCACCAAAGCTCACTCTATTTGGGTTCTATTTCTTGCTTGCTTTTGTGGGTGCCACTAGTAAGTTCTTCTTTACCTCTTAAATTGACTGTTTAATCTTTAGTTTCTTGAAGGATTTTAGAATTTTTGTTAAGTTTTGTTAAAGGGGGGCTTTCAATTTCTGTGTTTTAACCTGGATTTTGTGGTATATTAATCTTTGTTTTTTGAGGATTCATGTTTTCGTTGGCATTTGTAACTGTTAAAGGACTCAACTAAAAGCTTAAGATGATGATTTAGACCCAGAAATACGCTATATACTTTATCACTCGTCTTCACATGAAAGGTGGTTCGGGGTTGAAATGTGGATGAAACAAAGACCCATCATACTAGTGCTAATTAATTCCACTTTATAAAAGAGGGGTGGATGAGATCTAAACCCGTGATATTTGTGTCACGCGTTGGCTCTAATACCGTGTTAAAGGATCATGCCAACCAAAAGCTATGGACGTGATGGTTGAGGCCCAATATATGTTACATACTCTATCACTAACATTTGGATTTGGCTCTAATACTGTGTGTTAAAGAATCATGCCAACCAAAAGCTATGGACGTGATGGTTCAGGCCCAATATATGTTACATACTCTATCACTAACATTTGAGGGTTTTGCGGTTACATTTTGTTCTTTCTGAAATGCATTTTCTGTGAAACTTTGTAAATAACTATGTGGCTGTTTAGGGCTTGTTTACTTTAGATTAAATTCAGTTCAGTTCAGTTCAGTTCAATTAATACACTCCATTAAGTTCAGTTGATCTCTATTCAGCTAATGTAAACGAGCCCTTAGTGTATTTAATCTTGCCTTAAGCTTTTAAGGAAAAATTTAGTGAGTATTTAAGGGAATTTTAATCTAATGGATGCTTCTAGATGAGGATGAATAGGATGGAAATTAAGGGGGAAAAAGGTCTTCATTTACTTGCTGGTTTGTGCTTGATTATCCTCTTTTGACTTTTGAGATTCCAGTACATCACCCAAAAGGCCAAAACTAGAAAGTGTTTGATTAGTTGGGAGGATCAAAGCATCATGGATTTGTCCCAATGCATTGTTCCCATGGTACAATGATTGGGGAAATACTTTTTTCTTGTGAGACAGTTGACGATCTCACATAACTTTTGACTAACAAATTGTAACTTTCTAGAATAAATCTTTACTTTTTTTTTATCAAACTAGTTAAGCTTTATATAAAAAATTATTTTTAAATGAATAGTTATTCTTTAGACGGTTTGATATAATACTTGCTGTTATGGAAAATAGGTGATTAGGAAAGGTATATTATCTTCAGTAATGCCCATATTTTGTTTTATGAAGCTGGAATCCGATTCCCTCGGTGGTCCTCAGAAGAAAATGCTTCTGATTCCCTCAATGTTTAAAAAGCCAATGCTTCTGTCTTTGGACAGCTATTCCTTGCATTCTTTAATTCTTGTATGAACATCCACATAAGTTCACAAAAAATATGGATGCCTCACACTCCAAAATCCACAAGGCATCACTAGATGAAGAGAAACTAAAGGCAATATTTAGGGAACACGATGTCAACAGGGATGGCCACTTGAATAAGGAAGAACTGAAGGAAGCCTTTCGGAGACTTGGTGCATTTATCCCTGGTTGGAGAGCAGATAGTGCCATCTATTACACTGATATCGATATAGATGGAGTTATAAGTGAGGAAGAGATCGATCACCTAGTGGCTTATGCATTGGATTATGGTTATACACTTGATTGAGAGTATTAAAACTTATATGTAGTCTTGTTATTACTTATTAGTATTCTATATATGTAGGATTTGCTGAAGGGTAAACAGCTAACATATATATATATATATATGTAATCGTAATCTTAATGACTCTGTAGCAATAAATTGATTTGTGCAGCAGTAAAATGCAGGAGCATTTCAAAATAATGAATAAAATAAATTGCTCTATTAGGGCCATGTTCTTTCGGACATAATTTTATAGAAGTTCAATTCAGTTTAGTTCAGGTCCATGTTCAGTTTGGATTCATTCCAAAAGAACATGCCCAATTTCAATTAGACTACAAAATCGCTAAGAAATTACAATCCATCAATGTTAAATTGGTGAATTCAGTTGTTGGTGCTGATGACAAATTGCTACAAATTGCTATTTTTTTGCTACTTCAACGATCTATTTGATTGTTGGTAATAAATTGTAATAAGGGGAAAAACCTTATAATACCCATTTAAACATATCCTCATTCCCATGCTTAAATTTTCTTCAGATTTTCTATTATCTTCTATTATTGTTTGGAAGGGTGGTATTTGATGAGAATGAATATTTGTGAAGAAAAATTAGATTAGTTGGAGGTAAGCTCACACCAACATGGGATTGGATATTGTTTTTCTTTCCAAATTTACATATAAATTTATTCTCATGACTATCATATATAACCGATTATCAAACGGGCCCTAAGTGAACTAAGGGGCGTTTGGTTCGCCTAAGGGAAAGGGAATGACTTAAAGAAAGGGAAAGGAAAAGATACTGCAGCAAACCAATGAAACGAAATTTTATTTTCTATTCTAGATTTCTTATGCAAACTAATGTTTGATGCTATCCTGCAAAAGGAAATTCTCAAACTCACAGCCCAAATTGATTGAGGAAAACTTTATAGAGCAAGAAAATAGATTAATGAAAATTTTAACACAAATGAACTATTTACAATATTAATTGCAATATAAGCACCAAAAAATAAAATGCAAAAATGAAAAAGGCAAAATCAGAATTCAACCTAGCAAAAAGTAAAATCAACTCACCAAATAACAGGAAAAAATAATTCAAAAGGCAACATATAAACCACATAGTTGATGCAAAGAATCCAAACATAAAATCTCCGCAATGTTGTGAAAATTCACTGTATTCTACAGAAATACTCCGTCTGTTTTTTTTTTTTTGTTAATCTACACACTTCACATTTTTACACTTGTCGAGACAAAACTTAAAACATTAATATCTCTAATTATATATTTGTAAAAGTTATTAAAACGAGATACTCCCTGTGTTTTTGTTGTGTGTTCTTCTTGGATTTCTTTTTTCACTTTGATGTTATGCACTCCACTTCTTTGATACAAGTTTACTAATTTTTCCTTATTGGATTTTGTTGTTTTGTGGTCGCTTCTTCATTTACAGTCCCTGCTGGAATATATGGTAAGTTGCTTCATCAAGTTGAATTGAAATTCCTTTATGATTTTTGAGGATACATATTTGGATTGGTACCAAATTCGAGTGCATTCTTAGCGAAGGTACACTATGGAACTTCCCTCTCTAATGTGGACTGGTTGCATGGTGGGGCTGAGTCTCTGCTCACCCTGTCAAATTTATTTGTTGTGCTGGGGTTGAGAAAAGGTCTGAGAGAACCTATTCCTGAAGATGATCAATCTGATGAATTTTCAGGATAAAAAAAGAAGAATTCTTCCTCATAGGTATTGCTTATCTTACTATGTTTAGTATAAGTTTAGTTGATAGCTGAGTTATATTTATCTCAAACAAATTGTGTTTTGAGCATTTAGCAGAAATTGTGTTTACATATGTGCTGATTATGCTAACAGTTGCAACAATAAATCAAGATTAATGTTTTAAAGCTGCTAATTGTGACTACGTGAAGCATCTTGTAGGGAACAAGGTGTCTAAGCTCATTTTGTTATAATTTTTGTAAGTGTTTATGTTTCCTTGTAATAGAAAATCCATCACCGCTTCCATTTGTTCACTGTACTTTTTGTTGCCCTTTTTCTTAACCTTCTATTTTCTGAAGCCTTTGATTTTGATAGGGTTTACTTAAGCATTATGAATTTGTTTTGTGTAAAAATTGTACCTCTATTAGTAGGATAATCCACCACGATGCCCTATTAGACTAATTAGAGTGGTAATGGTGTTATGGAGAAAAGTACTACCACTTATTGGAGATACACCTTGCTTCTGTTAGTCTTTTTCCCCTCACATCCTGAAATATATATGTGGCTGTTGTTACCAGGAAGCATTATTTTGTAGGGAAGAAGCACTTTGAAACGCTGGTTATCAAGTGTCTCAGTGCATATGGAAGCAGAAGACAATAAAATGTTCCATGTTTTCACAATTAACTGAGGGTTGTTCGAGTTACCGGAAGAATTTAGGTTGCAAGGGCAAGCAAATACGGTTCAATAGAATTCTTGTCAAATAGCATTAAGTTCTTGTACCAATGACTTTATACACCAACTACATGCTCTCTTTCTCTATAATCTATATAACTTGTAATATTAGGTATTAAGTCCAATCCACTCCTTTCCTAGAGTTTGCTTATCTATACACTAAATAATGACTTTATTGTTATCTCTTCTAGTTAGAAAAATAATTTAAAATTGGTTTCAAAACAACGAATTTAATGTGAAATTAAACTTCCCTTTAATCTGCCAACCACGGGGGTTCCTGTTGGACTAATATGTTCTTGTTCATGCCTATACTTTATCTTGACAAAAACTGGTTGGAAATGCTTGGTTCTCTTCGAACAGGAAATTGGGGTTGAATAACATTTGATCCAGTGGCACATCAATGCCAATTATGGGAGAGTTGGTTCCTGAGGTAGTTGCTGATATTATCTCTGTAAGATCTGATTCAGAATGTTGTCCATAGTGAACTCCTCCAACAGTGTTTATCTTGCAGGGCGATGTGGAGAAGTATGTTGATTCCGAGGTGGCAGGTGACGGCATGAGTGGCTGAGGATAACTGTTATAGAGTGGACTGTTGCTGAGTGTTGATGGCGTAAAAGCATTGTTTCCATAAATAGGTTCGCTTGTGGGAAAGAAAAATCCCGTATCTTGATCTTGCATATTCTGAACATCAACTCTTAACCCTGTTTGAAAATTCAGCAGAATATCAGGCTGCTGCTGGTATTGCGTGAAGAAAAAATTGCTTTGTATGTTGCATTCTTTTTTGTCTGGTGATGTTGGTGCAGACTTTGAACGCCTGGCCAGTGTACAAGTATGAGCTCCTTTATAAGTGATGTCGAATCGCGTTGGATCTTCATTATTGCGTTGCACGTACCTGGTCGCGTTGCACCCTTGCATTTTACTGTACGTACATCTGTAGTAACTTCTGTAAATGAAAAAAAAGTCTCTGTTAGATTCCAAATCTAGCGATTTTACGAGCTTTTTTTTCCCTATTGCTTGATCACTTGGTGGAAGAGTAGTAAGTTATTATTTTATGGTAAACTGGTTTACACATTGTTTGGATAGAAGAAATTGGACAGAAAGGAAGGAGAACAAATTTCCTTGTTTGTAAAATAGGTTAGGAGAAGGGGATAGAGAGGGAGCGATCCATTTTCCTCTCTCCAAAGTTGAAGAAATTTGGACGAAAAATGGAGCACACCTCTCTCCAAATTTCCTTGTTTGTAAAATAGGTTGGGAGAAGGGGATAGATGGAGGGAGCGATCCATTTTCCTCTCTCCAAAGTTGAAGAAATTTGAACGACAAATGGAGCACACCTTTCTCCTCCATATTGCTATTTAAACATATTGTTAATGATCCCTTCCTTTCTCTTCCTTCAATTACCCTCCTCCATTCCCCTTTATCCAAACATATTGTAAATAAGAAAAGAGCCGAATTTGAGACCAATTTGGACGAGTAAAAAAAGTACAACTAGAAATCTTTATTAAATATGCATGATCAGAATTTTGATTGCTTTTTTTTTTTGATTTTTTTATATAGAATTTAGGCTCCGTTTGTTTTGGAGGAAAACATTTTCCTTCATCCCACTAATCATTTTCCCTTTGTTTTTATTAAGTAAGGGGAGGAAAATGATTTTCTCAAATGTGCAAATTTTCTCTTTTGAGAAGGAAAATCATTTTCCTTTGTCTAAGCAAGGTGTGCCACATTTTTTACCATATCTATTATTTTTGCTTTCTTCCTTATTCCCATTGCCACTCTCTTTTGCTTCTTTTTTCTATTTTCCTTTTATTTTGTTCTCTAAATGAATCATTCCATTGAAAATAGTTTTCCGTTAAAACATATGGAGTCTTACTGTATATATTAGTCAAGAGGAGAAAATTACCTAGGATAAGTGGCTCCAAGGATATCCTTCTGGCCATATTTCCTCCAGCTAAACCCATCTTCAGGTGCTCCTCCTTCACTATCAGAGTTTGCTTTTACTTGGTCTGTCCAAGTTGGCATCATCTTTCTGCAACATAAATTCCAAAACTCAGAAAACCATTTATTGTATGTTTCCTTTGTAACCAAGAAATACAATGCTACAAAATTCTTTAGGGCAAAACTCAGCTCATGAAGATACCTTTTTCGCGGCAAATCCTTAGTTTCTTGCGGTATGTAATACCCGGCATTGAAATCCTCACTCTTAGGGCTTCCAATGACCGAGAGTGGCGACTCGGGTGTCATGTTTGTCGGCACCCGATGCTGATGAGACTGTTCCATTGCCCCACCCCAGTTAAGAGCTAACAGAGCTTTTTCTAAGCAAGAATGTATTCTTTCAGCTAACATTCCTTTTGTTTCACCCCCTTGTATATCCAAACTCATTTGAGCTTTTAGCTGTTTAGACAGCTCCATTCCCTGAATCAGCTCCGCAACCAGCGTTTCTTGCTCATAACTGGTATTGCCATTGAGTTCCATTTCCCTTTTTCTTTTCTTATCTTCCTCTGTAGTTTCCTCAGAGTGAAAGGAACACGAAATGCCGTTCTTCTTATTCGGACTGCCCGATATATATCAGTTATGATCGTTTCGTTTCTCGATCTCTTAATGTAATTTGCATGTCTTGTATTGGTGTTACTGGGTGTACTTCAAACAAGAAGATGATGAAATAAGAATCAGGAAAATATATTTTCCCTGGAAATTTCTTTTTTTAGGTATTTTTATTTTTCTTGTAAAACAAAGTGGAAGTTTAAACTGTTAAAAGAAGTTTTAAGGTAGGAAAGAAACTGAGGTGTGTAAGTTATGAGCTCCAAATGAAGTATGATGGTCTTTCATTTAAAGGACCTGAAGAGGCAAGAGTGGACAGAGACAGAATTTGACTGGAAAGTCAATTATTGATTAATTATTATTTTTTCATATTATTTAATTGATAATTTTGCAGATGACTAGTCCATGGTCAATAATTTTGGGAGTGTAATAGAAGAAATGAAAGCAAATAATCTTAGTGCTGACTGATTCAAACTTTGTTCTGATTGGTCCATTCTGGATTTTTTGGGTTTTTTTTTTAGCTTCCGCTGCTTACATATAATTGCAACGTTTGCAATTTAGTCACTATTTATAACTACTCATAAAATTAGCTTTTGTGATTTACACTAACTAAAGATATTACGAATATATTTTACAAATTAGCAAACGTGAAAAAACAAACGTTGCAATTAATATGGAGCGCATGAAGTGTTTTTTTATATTTTGGGCAGATGGAATTTTTTGGGTTTTTATTAAAGATTGATTGATGATTAAAATAAAGGGTAAGAATGTAAGATGTAAGGGGTTGGACTTGTTCAAACCTTTTGTTTGCGTGTTTTTTATTTGGAAGATTATTGATTAGGACAATTTTTATTTTTATTTTAATTGTTTGTTGTGATTTTTTAATTTGTAAAAAAAAAAGCTGCTTTTTTTTTTTTTTTTTTTGCCTTTATGTTTTGGTTTTTTGCTGTGAAATTTCATCAATTTAATCAGAAAACGATTTTATGTTTTTTCCAAGCCTATGATTCATGGGTCCTCCTAGAGCTGACTCTTTCTCTATTGTGTTCTTCTTTTAAACCCTTTTATTATTCATTCTTTTTTTCTGGGGTTGTCCTTTTCTCCCTGCTTCACCATTTCCGTCAGTAAAGGATAACACACTAACACCTAACACTACTATGTGAAATTCCGGTAAAATTGTGCGGAACTGACTCGTTTACGGTGAGAATGAGGTGATTTGTAGCCGATTGTTAGTTGACTTGATGCTTAATTGACACCCGATTTTTATCTTTTATTTGGTAATTTAACCTGAGTTGTGTTTGATCTAAAATTAACCCTACATTTATACTTGAATTTAACCTAATTTGGTCAAATTATTAGCATAACTTAACATAATTTGCATCCGATATGACTCAACGTAATGTAACATGACATGAAACTTATTTGAATATTGCTAGTGCATGAGTTTTGCATGGGGAGTGATTTTGGCACTCCCCAATTTGTTTTTGGCACTTTTCAATGTTACTATTTATGTGAGAGGGGGAGGAGTGCCAAAATCAAATTGGAGAGTGCCAAAATCACTTTCTGTTTGGCATTTGTGCTTGAAAGAATTGAATATTGAGTAAATTGGTTATATAGTTTTTTTTTTGGGTGGATTATTTGGTGCGCTTTTCTTTAAGCGTTTTTGCATTAACATGACTACATGGTTCAATTTTATTTTTTATACTCCCTCCGTCCCAAAAAAAAAAAAAACTACTCCATTAGAGTTTGGGCTGAAATTTTTGTTGAGATTCACTTTTTTGTGAAAATTAAGGGTAAAAGTGTAAAGTTGTAAGTTAAAGTAGGTAAAAATTAATGGGTATTAAGTGGTAAATAAGGGTATAAATGAAAAGTTATATGTTGGCCATTTGCCAAAAAAAGAAATGGAGCATTTATTTTGGGACGGATGAAAAAAGTGGCGCAGTTATTTTGGGACGAGTTATTTTGGGACGGAGGTTGTATAAAAACAAAAAGGCATATTTGAGGTGATTCAATAAACATGGGCAAAGGCAACAAAAGAGTCACTTTAACAACCCATGAATTGTGCATGGACATTAATTTAGAAATTTTCCACTGGTGTATTGAATCACCTCAAATATGCAATACATAAACATGGGCAACATACACCAAATTGCAACATACAAAATAACCTCAAATTGTGCAATACACCTCAAATAAACATGGGCAAAGGCAAAGGCAAAGGCAAAGGAAAAGGCAAATGCTTGTATGTTGCAATGATTCATAATATTCCAAAATTTTAAACAATACATGACAATCCGAAACAAAACGTGGGTTAGAAGTAATTTTTGAAATTCGACACAAAACTGTTAGTTTGTCATAACGTAATTTTTTTAGCATGATCCACTAATGATTAAACGAGGTCCACAGGCTTAACATGTGGGCTTCACTGCATGACCCGTGCCTAACTCTAGTCCCTTGTCTAGTTGTTCTATAATTATGTACGGATTATGTTTAGTGATGATAATTTGATAACCAAGACCCCTAGCAATAGAGCCCAAGTATAGTCCATATGATTTAATTGATTATCAATATCAAGGGGAAAAAAAACAGGGATGATCTTTTTTTTTTTGGTGCAAAACTCCAAAGGACTAGTATTCAATCTTCATCCAATTGTTGAATTTTCAACGAGAAATAAAAATGAATTTTATTTTATTTTATTTTTTATTATTTATTTATTTTTTGTTTATCTTCTAGATGTTCAAGGGGAGTATAGATTTTCTGTGTCGAGTTGATTCATGAATCTAATAATATGTGGTCGCGTAGGATTTGCGAATTTTCCATGTTAACGGTTTACCTCACCTGCTGGCTTATCAGTATTAGGCATATATAATCTATTTTTATTTCCAAGTATAATTCTAGAACCATTTATATTGAGTTGAATTGTTCTTATTTATTTGTTAGTTTGATAATGTGGGTGATATTAGGCCTTGAACTGAGCATACTGTAGGTCACCTGCCAGACACCCGGTCCAATTTGGGTGACACATGACTCTAATAACAATAAAACATAAGTTAAATCTAATCAACAGGGTCAACTACTAAGCTGGCTAGCTCACTATCCCAGCCCATGCGTAGCCCAATTCAGTAACCACCTGTACCTGGAAAAGGATTTTGGGGTCCACAGTCAGTGGTGAGTAATTAGATTGTTCTACTTAATCAGTAGAACACAGTTATAAACATAATCATTAGAATAAGTCAACCCAACAGACAAACATATCATCATGTATTCATACATAAACATCATCAATCAAGTACGCAACGAAAGATAATCATAACATAATAAACCAAAATCTTCTATACCGACTCTTTCCGTTCTAGACCACTTGACACTTCTATTGACTCTTCTATTCTATTCAGTTCAGGTGCTAATCCGTGACCAGTCATATGCTCGTAAGGGGTCAACCACGAAGATCTACTCCCCCCAACTTTCCTTGCTCATGCCGGGTCAACCACGAAGATCTACTGTAATGACCCTGATTTTATTGGTATTTTTGCCGATAATCTATGTGTATTTGTGTAACGACCCGACTTTTTGACTTGTCGATTTACGAAGGAAATCGACATTCGGATCATTACTTAAACAAATTAAATTACAAATGAAATTAAATATTTAAAATAAATCAACTTTTATTAATTTACTAAGCTGGAATCCAAAAGTCAAATGAGGCATATGGGCCTAAGTGTTACATGATCAAAATAGATGTTTTCCCAACAGACTAGGATTATAAATAAAAACTATATTATTGTCTTAAATATTCTGGAATGACTAAATAAATCTAAAATGAATCTAAACTACTCAAGCCCATCCAATGGAAGCCCGCTCTACGCTGCTGCATCGTCACCTGAAACTGAGGGGGGGTCCACCGTCAGTGGCAAGTAACTAGGCTGTCCCGCTTAATTGAGGGACCGCTAAACACATAATATCATAGAATATACACATGAAAACACGCATAGAACATAATATTATGTATACAAAAATTATACGAGATACGTATAAAAATACGTATAAAAATACGTATACGAATACGTATAAGATACGTATACAAATACCTGCAGAAATACGGTTAGAAATACGTATAAAATACGTATAAGGGTACGTATACCATACATATATTAATACCTGCAAAATACGGTTAGGAATACATACAAAATACGAATACAACACAAATATACATGTACACAATACATACGAATACAGATACATATAATCATACGAATACATATACATACATCATCACATCATACGAGTACATATATACATATAATGTACCTACTCATAACATATATACTTCGAATCATACACAGCGGAAGACTTATACATTTAATCCTTAGCTTATACTATATGGTTTTCATACTCTCGTATTCATATCATATCATATCATATCTTATTCTTTCATTTCATCATATCATATCTTATAATTTATATCATATCATCTTTCATTGGACCGGTCACTATAACTCGTTGTGGATCTCGTGTTGCACCACAACTTTCCTAGAACATGCCGGGGTGAGCTCGTGTACTTAACCCGTAGCGGATCTCGTGTTTCACCACTAAGCCTAAGCTATGGCCATAACTCCCAAATAGCAGCTCGTGTACCACTACTTAGACGACTACATATCCTAAGACCCAGAACTACTCGGGGGAACTCGTGTGTTCGTCCCATTGAGCAGTGGCTTCGACTTAACCCAGTCTGACTACTCGGGTCATCAGGTGGGCGTCCTTATCTTATCTTATATCTTTCAAATCTTATGTCTTTCTTAATTCGGGAAATACTAGGTGGCCGTAATCGGAAATGAAATGTTCGAAGTCCCAGGAAAGAGAGGTGCGGCACGTATATTGGCCACCTTAAATACCAAGTCTTTCCTAGCCAGAGATCGAAACAATTCGTATTCCTTTTACTCTGTTTCCTTTCTTTCCCTTTTTAATATTTTATGTCCTCAAATCTTATATTATAACCTATCCTTAATGTTATATCTTATTCTATAAACTCTTAATAATTATCCCAATATAATTATAGGTCTAAAATAAACTAAAAATTATCAACCTATAAATGAGCCATTCGACATTCATAAAAATATTACCCAAAATTTATACTTTAAATTAAATAAATACAATTACTAAATATTAAATTAATTAGATTAAATAATCATCTATAATAGCAACAAACAACAATAATTACCTAAAAACATGATAAAGATCCTATTTTTCATAATTGGACCTACTCGACATTTTCCCATCAAAATACCAAAAATTATACTTTTGATCAATTAGATACAATTAACAACAATTAATCAAATAAACTTAATAATAAACAATTTAATTTACTTTAAACATTAAATCATAAAACATGGATTAAAACAAGATCAAAATCATTCCTTTACTTACATCACACCACACGGCTATCATAGGGTTCAAACAAGATCAAGATTGAATTCAAGAATTCAAAATAACATGTTTTAATAATTTAATTACAATATTTTACACAATCTGATTTTTAAAGAATTAAATTACGAACGACCTTTTAAAGGTCTCGATTACTCTCGAAATTTTAATGAAAGTTAAATATAGGTTCAAGGTTTAACTGCATAATTTTCGTCCAAAAATAACATCTTTTACTATTTTTAAGGAATTTTATAACTAACAAATCAGATTAGGCTGAATTCAGTTTCAGATTTTTCTGCCATATCAAACGAACTTTAAAAATTACGAACATTTTACACAAGCTGTAAAACACTATTACTGACTTCCACCTAAAATTTCGTAGCATTCCGAATTGATTAAGTATCCTAATAAATTCGTAAACCGATTCTGGACAGTTTTACCGGTTTGAAAGATTAAATTATTTCAAGCAAGAGATGAACGAATTTCGCCATGAAATAAATCTTTATTAAAGACCAAACAGTAAAGAAACTCCTAAAATTGTTCTAAGTCACTCGACACATTAGCACAACAAGGGAAAAAAAATATTCATGCAATTATTCATACAAGATACATAAATAAATAAATTAATTTATGCATAGAATACCTTAAAATAATAAAGATTCATACTAAAATCAAGAAATATCATATTCATAAAATTCATATGGTTCGAATTATTTAAACCTAATCATGATACTAATTCTTTTACAATTTTCATGCTTTTAATCCTAATTAACTATGTGAATAGTTTGTACCAAAATTAAACGGAATAGCGAAGTTACCTGGTTACGCTAAAATTTCCAAAGGAAAATCACCTCCTTGGTGATATAATGCACGGCCAAAGAGAGAAGAGAGGGGAAGGAGAAAGTTTATATTTTTTTTTAGGGTTTAAGTTTAATTTGCAATTAGGAATAAAAGAGTGAAGTGAGTCTTATTTATAGAAAAGGAGAGAAAAACAAACAAAGCCCTAAAATAACTAAGGTAGCCGTGTGGGATGCTAAAATAAGGGAAAGCATAGACTAGGTAAATGGGCTTGGTTGAATAAGTTTAGGGCTAATGAATTTAATTGATTAATTAACATAATTATTAATTAAATTAAAACAAAATACTCATTGACCCAAATGAGGAAGGGAAACCGGCCAAAGAGAAAGAAGAAAAAAAAAGATTGGGTCTTTGGCCCAATTTGAGTAGAAAAGATTGGACAATAAAAGAAAACAGTCCAAATTAAATGGCCTATTTGGACTTAGAATTAATAAAATAATTAGGAGAAAATAAAAAAGAATATAGGGGTCGTGCAACACCGATTCTAAGGAAATAATTGGGCTCGGGTTTTGGCGAGATAAAATGAAAAGGTTAAGGCTAGGCTCAAAATAAATAGATTGCTACACAAAATCATAATTAATTAAATAATAATCAATTAAATAGCTAATTAATTATACATTTAATTAATAAATAAAAAATTTTAAAATATCCCAAATTTTCGGGGTATTACAATTTGTGTGTATTTATGTATAGTTCAAATTTATTTTTGAACTATTTATTTTTATTTTTATGTGAATAATTTCGATTTAATTCGAATTATTTTATTTGCAGTTTTTATTATTTATGTTAATTATTATTTAATTAATTAGAATTTTTATTATTTAATTTTCTAATTAATTATTTAATATTTTGGGCTAAATCGATTTATACATGATTAATCATGCGGTTTTTGCAAATTAACCCAATTGATCACGAGAGCCCAATTTTAGGCCCATTGTTCCCTTTTGGCCGGTTTTACCCAAGGGTGGCAAGGCTTGCCACTTGCTTTGCTTTCACACTTAACTAACTTCTATAAATAGAAGTAGTTAGTGAGCCATGAGACCATTTGCTCATTTGCCATCTCTTGCCATCAAAATTCAAACACAAACTCCCTCCCATTTGCTCTCTAGTCCACGCCATTTTTGGCATTAATCACCATCAAATTGTTCATCCATCTTTTTAATGCCAAACTTAAAGATTCAACCCCTATTGATCTTTAAGTATCAAAACACAATCTAAAACCCAATTATTTCTTCCAAGATCATTAGTTCGGGTTGAGTTTGGGTACGTGTTCGAGTGGGAGATCGTGTGCACGTGTGGGGTTCGTGTGGTGGCTGTAACGACCCGACTCGCTTAAATCGGCGCGGAAGAAACCGACGAGTCGAATAGTTATAAACTACAACTCAAATACTTAAGAAATTAAAACTAATTCCTCGAAACTATTATTACTCAACCACAAACATACAAATACCCACAAGTTTGTACATACTAGTCCAAAAGTCAAATTAGGAATACTAGAATACGAGTAACTCCAACCACATGTTAGAGTCCAAAACAACATATAAAAGAGTCCAACAATAACGTATAAAGCCTATACAATACGCTAATACTATCTATAAACAACAGAAATAGAAAATACATCAAATAACAGAAATAGTAAACGTCGCTCGCCCAACCCAAAGCTGAGCAAGAGTATCGTCATCAGAAATACCTGAAAAACATACAACAGTCCACCATCAGTGGCGAGTAACATAACTGACTCACCCTAATGGGAATACACATGAACATAGCATAAATCAAATAAACAACATCAAATCAATAATCCAGAGTACAAGATCAACCCAAACGTGAACTCGACTCAAACCGACTTAATCAACTATCTTTGGCGCATTCATTCATACTCTAGACCGGACTGTGCTCGTACAAACGCATCTTACGCGATCGAACTTTCTACTATGTTCGGATTTGAGAATCTTACTCCCAAACCCCATGAAACCAATCTTACTGGAAATCCATGTCCCGTGAAACCAATCTTACTGGAAATTCAAAGGATCACATAGTATGACTCCAACTATCCCAATACCACGGATGGAATAGGGGCAACGTCTTAACCCAAAAACAAAGAATCTTCCTCTAAGTTTTAGGCATCTAGAAATGAAATCAAGCTAACTTTATTAATCAATTATTTAATCATTTTATTATCTCAACATAACTAAATTAAATTCAAGAATTGCCTCAATGCCTTGATTCTTGAAAATAACTAGTTAAAATATCGAAGTTACACTCAAGATTGCCTTTGCGCCTTGATCTTGAGCCTAACCAACCTTAATCCATCACTCATTAACCATTCTTTAATCAATTTAGACTCAATCTTTAACTTTTAAACCCTTTTCTTTAATTTTCAAGATTCAACCAAGAACTCATAAAGACTCATCAAGAACTCATAAAGAACTCAAAGAACTCATAAAGAACTCATTCAAGATTCAAGATCTTCAATCAAGAACTTAATCAAGATTCAAGATCTTCAATCAAGAACTCATCCAAACCACCATCATCATACGCATAACCTCAAGAACCATTCGAAAATTACCACTAAACTTATCCAAAATTCATCAAACTTCAACATAATTATCATGATCATAAAACAACATATAACCAGTCATAAAATCATGAAAAACCTTCATCAAAACATCATATAAACACATAAAAATCAGAATATAAACCATACATAAAATCATAGATAATCATCATCAAACAACCCAAACATGCATTTAATCTATACTATAAACATAGTATACCAACAAGGTTGAGAAAGTATGTTACCTTATTGAGGATTACACACAAAATCAACAAAAAAAGTGCAGCCCGGAAAACACGTCAAACACGGCCACTAGCAACACGACACGGTCTCCACGAGTTGCACCCACACGAGCACACACACACGGCCTGCACACACGACACCACCACGAACACCACTGCACCACCACGAGCACGGCCACGAACCACTGCTCACACGGCTTCACCACACGGCCTGCTGCACAACCACGAGCACGAACACCACACGAACCCCACACGTGCACACACGGCTTCACACACGGCACCTACTCGAACAAGACCTCAAAACCGAACCGAACTAGTGATCTTGAATGAAATGAATGCGTTTAGGATTGTGTTTGAACACTTAAAGATCAATGAACTTTGAATCTTTAAGTTTTGGGCTAGGAAAAATGATGAACAATTGATGGGTTCAATTGCTCCAAAATGGCGTGAGGCAAGGGAGGAAGTGGAGGGAAAAATTTTGGTGATCAAACTTGATGGCAAGTGCTTTAGGATGGCAAATGAACAAAATGATCCTAAGGCTCACTAACCACTCCTATTTATAGAAGTTGGTTAAGTGTGAAAACTAAGCAAGTGGCAAGCCTTGCCATGCTTGCTAAAAACCGACCAAGGGGTACAAATGGGCCTAAAAAAATGGGCTCTCGTGATCCATTGGGCTAATTTACACAATTTACATGATTAATCATGCAATAATCGATTTAGCCCAAAATATCAAATAATTAATTAGAAAATTAAATAATAAAAATTCTAATTAATTAAATAATAAATAACATAAAAAAATAAAAACTAAAAAAAAAACAAATATTTCGAATTAAATCGAAATTATTCACATAAAATAAAATAAATAGTTCAAAATAAATTTGAACTAACACATAAATACACATAATTATCGGCAAAAATACCAATAAAATCTGGGTCATTACAGTGGCAGCCGTGTGGTGAAGCCGTGTGTGCAGCGTGGTGGTGCCGTGCAGGTGCAGCCGTGTGGTGGTGCAGCCGTGTGCGTGAGGACGTGCTAGAGGCAGCAGTAGCCGCGGGTCTGTGGTGGTTCGTGGTGGTGCCGTGTTTGTGCCGTGTGCATACCGGGGTGAGGCCGTGTTGTGTGATCGTGTGGGTCTACTTTCCGGGCAGCTTTTTGTATTGATTTTTGTGTGTTATCTTCAATAAGGTAACATACTTTCTCAACCTTGTTGGCATACTATGATTATAGTATAAATTAAATGCATGTATGGGTTAATTGGTGAAGTTTGATCATGATTTTGTGTATGGTTTCTAATCTGATTTTTATGTTGTTTTAATGATATTTTGATGATGGATATGATGATTTTGTGATTGAATATGTTATTTTATGACCATGATAAATATGTTAAAGTTTGGTGAATTTTGGATAAGATTAAGTTGAATTTTCGAATGGTTATTTGGAGATATGCATGTGGTGTTTGAAGTTGGATGAGTTCTTGATTGAAGTTCTTGAATCTTGATTAAGTTCTTGATTGAAGATCTTGAATTCTTGATGAGTCTTGATGAGTTCTTGGTTGAGTCTTGATAATTAAAGAAAGTGGTTTAATGGTTAAAGAAAGTTAAAGATTGAGATGAAATTGGTTAAAGAATGGATTTTAAAGTAATGGATTAATGTTGGTTAGACTCAAGATCAAGGCGCAAAGGCAATCTTGAGGATAACTTCGTGTTTAACTGATTATTTTTGAGAATCAAGGCGCAAAGGCAATTCTTGAATATAATTATGTTATGAATAAGTTGATTAAAATGATAAGAGATTTAATTAATGAATAGCTTGATTTCATTACTAGACGTCTAATACATTGAGTAAGATTCATTGTTTTTGGGTTAAGACGTTGCCCCTATTCCATCCGCGGTATTGGGATAGTTGGAGTCTTACTATGTTATCCTTTGAATTTCCAGTAAGATTGGTTTCACGGGACATGGATTTCCAGTAAGATTGGTTTCATGGGATTTGGGAGTAAGATTCTCAATCCTAGCATAGTAGAAAGTTTGATCGCGTAAGATGCGTTCGTACGAGCATAGTCTGGTCTAGCATATGAATAATTGCGCCAAAGATAGTTTGGATAGGATGGTTGAGTCGAGTTCATGTTTGGGATGTTCTCGCATGCTTTTGACTGATGATTTGATTATTTGATTTGTGCTATGTTCATGTGTATTCCCATTAGGGTGAGTCAGCTATGTTACTCGCCACTAATGGTGGGCTGTTGTTTGTTTTACAGGTAATTCTGATGACGAAGTACTTGCTTAGCTTTGGGTTGGGCGAGCGGCGTTTGTTTATGTGTTGGTTGTACTTTTATATTGTTGTTGTTTTTAGATAGTTATGGATTATTGTATGGACTTTTATACGTTGTTTTGGACTCTGACGTGTGGTTGGAGTTACTCGTATTTTAGTATTTCTAGTTGACTTTTGGATTAGTAATGTACAAACTTGTGGGTATTTGTACTTTTGAGGTTCAATAATAATAATTTGAGGAATTAGTTTTAATTCTTAAGATTTTCGAGTTATAGTATAACTATTCGACTCGTCGGTTTCTTCCGCGCCGATTTAAGCGAGTCGGGTCGTTACATCTACTCCCCAAGCACTGGGATCAAGAACTGTCCCGAATCCGAAGATAGGACAGTGGCTTCGACTATACCTATGTTCATGGCACTTGTGCCACTAGATAGGCGGTCACTTCATAGTTAATCATCTTTTCAATTCAATTCTGTTCTGTTTTGTTCTTGGTTCTATTTCACAATTCAATTCCTTATTGACTCAACTTAACTTCTATTCAATTCTAGCTCATCTTAACTTGACCCAAAACTCTATCCCAAAATCAGTAACACACGACATTCCTCTCAACGAGACCAATAATTAGTTCGATTCCCTCAAATAGCATTATACAATTCCATAAATCAAATTAAGTATCAATTAAACATATAAACTAACAATCATCAACAAATAATACTTGAAACAAGATAAAAATTCCTTTTTTTTCCTTAGCTATACCACTCGACATCTTTATTGAACACAACCAAGAATTATACTTTAATTTAATTAAATACAATTGTCAATAATTAATCATATAAACTTAATATCAAGTCATAAAATTATACTTTAAACAATAAATTATCGAGATTGGACCAAAACAAGAACAGATAAATCCCTATTAGGTACAAGATACACACGGCTCCATGGTTCATACTCAACATCAAGATTCAATTCAAGAAACCAACATACTACAATTAATTTCAAGATTAAGATCAAGATTATCATTCCAGGTTCATTAAAGATCAAGATTACGGCATAAAAATCATATTTTTCAACTAAGAAATATTCGAACCAATCATGGAAATACACGGCTCTCATGCATAACATTCAATAATTATTTCGTCAACTTTAATCTAGCAAGATTCATAAGCAAGCATGAACTATACTAAAACAAGTAAAATAATTTAATTATACATTATGAATACATAAATACATCACACGACATTCCCATATACATAACATTAATCACTTCAGGATATTATTTACACAGTTCTAAGCAAACCTAAGCATGATTAATCCTATTCTAATAACTATATTACTAATCTACCCTATTGATTAAATAAAAGCAATCTAATTACCTGTTGATGATGGATGGGGGTTTGAATAACACCAAGATTACACGGCTCTTTAAGTTTATTTGGTTTCTTGATCAATCTTTGAGGGTTGGAATAATAAGAAAGAATTAGGAATAATTTTTATGAATTGATTCTTGAAAGAAAGAGTAATAAAACAATTTTTGATATTGTTTTTACTAGGGTTAGCCGTGTGAAACCAATCGGGAAAAAGGGTTGTTAGTTTCCTAAAATATAGTAGCAAGAAAAGGTAAGTTAGGAGAAAAATAGGGTGTTTGGAATAGGTCCAAAATAGATATATTAATTAATTAAATTGGTTAAACAAAATAAATAAATTAATTTGAAGAAATGGTATGGAAGGCCGTGAGACATGATGGAAGAAGGGGGTCTTGACCTCCTAAAATTTAGTAGTCAAAATAGGGAACAAAGATAGGGTTTTAGGCTTAGTCAAAAATAGATAAGGGCTTTTAATAATATAACAAAAGAAATAAATTAATAACAAGAAAATATGCAAGGGGCCGTGAGTCATAGGGTTAGAAGAGAAAAGATTAGGCTCGGGTTTTAGCAAGATGAAACTAAAGTTCGGGCCAGTGTAAAATAATTAGATTGCTATACATACAATTAGTAATTAATTAAATAATAATCAATTAAATAGTCAATTAATTATATATTTAATTAATTATGAAAATTTTAAAATATCCCGAATTTTCGGAATATTACATCCACCCCCCAGGTTAGCAACCTTTGACTGTTTTGCAGGGATTAAACCTAGCAACAAGCACTCAGAGTCAATATCAACACATCAAAGAACATTGATTTTTCATAAGAGGTTCCAGAACAGGAACACTATATATTGTCCATTATTTCAATATTATAGATTAAGTGACGCAACCATCCATCAATGACTCAGGGACGGATGATCGAATAAGTTTCTCACGCTCTATATTGATGTTTTATAGGTTTAGATCGTGCCGTGGTTTGTTATTATGTCATGGTAGCACCACAAAGTTGTGCCTCCCTAAGCTATATATCTAGCTAGGGCGGGGCATTGGCATGGCATGGCAAGTCACTCGAGCACCATAAAATCATGCATGATGATGGACAAATCGATGGATAAGTTTTGACAATAATGCTCTTATACATTTACTTGTGTAAACTTTGTCACAACTTCTGATCTCCTTCCTCTAAGTGATTAAGTAAACTGAACTTCTTACGACATCACGGTACTGAATTTCCCCAGTCATCATGATCTGACCTGAACACTTTATTGATGATTCACGCTTACTAAGGATTCATTTTTTACTTTAAATTGACAATTGCTTTTTTAGTTTGAATTAACAATTACGAAATTGAATTAAATTGAATTGAGCTGATTTTTTTTTTAAAAAAATTCCAAGTTCGAATATAATGGGTCCTTAATGTATAAGCAATTAAAGTTGTTTACTATCATCTGAACAAAGATCCTAGAGATTGTATGTAGAACATCCCAAATATTTCTTTTCTTTTTTTGGATATCATTCATTTGTTTCGATCTCTTTCTTCATCATGTGTCTTCCCCCCCCCCCCCCCCCACCAATCCATCTAACACACACAACCATATAAGTTTGAGTATATATAATTTGCGTCCTCCAAAATTCTCTCATTGCATGTAGGGTTAATTAAATTTGATCTTAATAAGAAGATAATAATTTAAAAAAAAAAAACTGATTGCCTATATAATTCGCGATTATACTAGTAAATTATGTGTTTGAGCATGCATAAAATATATTAATTTAGGAGATCGAAAGTGAACCATGAGTAAATAATCAAACAAGATCGTATATAAATAGATAGATTCAGTTACAACAACCCAAAGCATACATCAAATATATAGCAAATAGCCCATGCCTATTGGCCAACTAGTAACGGCGTTTTATTCTTCTAGTATCCCATATGCTTGGATGCGTGTTGAGTGTGTCCATTGTCTTAGTAGCAATTCTGCAACAAAAATAAGAGCATACCATCAACAAACAACTTATATGACTAATAATGGAGTTTCAATAAGAGTATCAAACCCTCTAAAACTTGATCAACTAAATTAATTAAATTGACATCTAAGTATTTTGATGGGCATTGTAACAAGTGAAAAAAGATATTTCCCCAGGTACCCCTAAGGTTAGGCCTAATAGCCAAAATGCTCCCACTATTTTTTAACTTACATTAGGTGCCCCTAAGATCAGTATAAATGGTCAGAATGCTATTACTATATAAATTCCGACCTCAAATTAGGGCTAATTTGTTCGTTTTTTGCAAATTTCGATCTCAAATCTGACCCTTAAGGGTAAAATGGCTAATAAAACATTGAGATGATAATTTTTGCGTGCATATATCTATGTTTTGATTCGCCTCGATTTGCGCGCTTTGATCTACGTGTTTTAAAAAATGCCCTCTTAAGATTTTACGGGTCATTTTAACCCTAAAGATTCAAATTTGAGGTTGGAATTTGCAAAAAATGAACATATTAGTCATAATTTGAGGTCGAAATTTGCAATAATGGCATTATGACAATTTATACTGACCTTAGGGGCACCTAAAATAAGTTTTAAAAAGTGGGGGCATTCTGGCTATTAGGCCTAACCTCAGGGGTACCTGGGAAAATATCCCAATGTACTTTATACTAACATATGATGATGATTAATTTGACCATGCATGGTAGTGATGTAATTAAGACCTTCCCTTATTAAAAAGAGTGTGCAATTAATTATTGTTTTTTTTCTAAGTTATATGACAAATGTGATATAATCATACAAATATTTTTTAAACTTGTTGGAAACATAATATTGAAAATAAAAGCTGGCAACTAAAAAGTGAAAACCACCTTTTCTTTTCAGTTTTTATTTTTGGTTTCAAGAAAAAACTGAAAATTGACAACAAAAAGGGAAAATGGAATTTAATAATCTCACCTTTATACATCAATACATCATCATTTGCTTGAAATGGACTATATATCACTCAAAATCGGTTCCATTTTGAAAAGAAAAATTAAAGGTGAGATTATTTTAAGCAACTAATATCTAAAGGTGAGATTAGTTTTGAATTAATTAAAGATAGAATTATTTTAGAGTACCACCAAAAGGTGAAATTATTAAATTCCATTTTTCCAAACAAAAAATGATACCGAACATGCCTTAGTTGAAGTGATTACCAAATAATATATAAATACCAAATAATTTTGTGTATTAATTTTTTTTCAATCTTTTACCAAATACCTACTTTCAGAGTAATTTCCAAATAGGTTAGCTAATTGAATGCTTGAAACAAAAAAAAAAAAAAAGTATATAAAATATACCCTCTGGTAAGGTTCATAGCCGCCAACAATGTGCTCTTCCCTCCTCTCAATGATCTCAGCAGGGCGGCCATAGTGGTGGTTGTGGTGGTTGTAGCCGCCATCAATGCCACCGTGGTGGTGGTGGCCGTGGTGGGGGACACGGTTGCCGTACTCGTCAATTCTGTACTCAGACGAGTAAGAGCCGTATGGACCCTCACGCACTACTTCCCTCTCAGACTCGTAGAAGTTGCTTCCATAGTTGTTTCCATAGGAACCACAGTTGTTCACGTATGCCATTTTAGTTTGATTGTTTTTTTTTTTTGGTAAGTGTATTCTTATTAAGTGTTTTTTTTTTTTCTTTAATGGTAAAATAATGTGCATGGTGATGGGTTTATATATAGGTGCAATTCAGCCACTCTTAGCCTTTTGATTTGGTTTGATAATATGCTTTTATTTGGGGCCCATTCTAAATATCTTTACTTTGATATAAAGATTCGTCCTTACTTGGAAACCATAAATCACAAATTATACGGATTTGTTGAAGAATAGACCTTTCAGGTTCATCACATGCAAGTGTCTTACATTGAAAGATTAGAGATATGATGACTAATATATAGGTTTAATTTGGTGGTTGCTCCTTATATTACCAATTGATTTTATAATGGAACCCATCAAGCTTGTGTATGGTTAGACTCTCTCTTTGTTGCGGGTGCGGCTCAGACTAATATTCAACAGGATTTAACTTAAATAAGTACCATACTTATGTGCTTATTTTAAGAAAATTTAGATATACTCGCATACCTCTGTTTCTTTTAATTGCAACAATTTGACATAAAGTATGAAGGAAAAATTTCATATTGTTGCAATTAAAAGAAAAACGAAGGTAGAATATAAAGCTCATTTGGTTGAACACGGGAAGTTAATTCCCACGGAAAGTCTTATTTCATGGGAAATAAATTCCCTTATCAATTTTCTAGGAAATTGTTATTTGTGTTTATTTGCTTGACTATAGAAAATTAAAATTGACACATGAATTTTCATTCACCAAATTGGAGGTAGGTAATTAATTTCCTACATTTCATGGAACTAATTCTATTTCACTTAAAAATTCAATTTTCTGTACCTGTGTTATTTTATGTCAAGCAAACATAAAGACATTTGACTATTTCCTAAAAATTTGTATTTCCAAGGGAAATTCAATCCAACTAAACGACCTCTAATTTCACAAAAATCATATTGCAGAGTTATTAGTTTCAAATTATCAAAGATATCATATCAAAGTTAAAATAAATTATATACACCGGATCGGATAACTTGCTTAACTTAAAAGTTTTTTTTTTCCAAGTGCAATTAAGGATGGTTTTACCCTTGTCTGTGGATTTCTATTCCACATATAAATTGTGGTTTATCAATCATTATAGGAAAATACGAATTGAGGAAGCATTATTTATAGCCTAAATTTTCTTATTTTTTAGCATTAGATAAATTAAACTAGGATTCAGTCCAAAAAAAAAAAAATGTTGACAATAAGGTAGTTTTTGATGAAGTGATTATTTAAAAGTTGCAAATTGGAGAATATATATGATTGAAGAGACATATATTAGCAAGTAATTTATTTTTAATTACCTTGGCATGCCTAGGAAGTATCAAATTCATGACCTCAAGGATCACATTAACAGGGCCAGTTGAACCAACTGATCCAAAATCCTTCAAAGTACACGTTGATTATCTTGTCATGCAACAATTGCTTTTATAATTACTTAATTTTTTCCCTCTTCCAACCTTTGTGATAGATCAGAGTAATGATCATATCATGCCACATCCAACTCCTATAATTTCTTTAGTACTGTATTACATCTAATTTGAAACCAATAAAGTAATTTCAATACTTTTTAATGCACTAGCTAATAGAATACACAATTTAAAGAAAAAGAAAATTATTGCACTAATTAATTATTTGAACTCTAACAAACAATACGACAAGATCGAAGTAAATGGGGGATGATTCTAGTGTAGTCTTATGACTACCAACTATTGTAGTTGATAGCTAGGATCGCACGGCTTTTAATATATTTTTAATTCCTAAATATAATTAGATTTCTTATTTTATAAAAAGAATATCTAATTTTTCAAGAATAAAAGCTGATTTTAGGAAAAATCAGTTTATATTTTCCTAAAATAAAAATCTAAGTAAAGTATTTTGCAAAAGGTTTTTAATTAGATTTATGAATTAAATATAAGTACAAAATCGTGCAATCCTTACCATCTACTACGATAGTCAGTAGTCATAAGACTACCTAGAATTTTCAGTAAACGGGGGCTTAAGACGGCTGGCTAATCAAGAAGGCATTGACCTAAACAAGTGAAAGTAGTTTTCAATCAATTGGGGAACAAGTTCTAATACAATGACATATATAAACAGATGGATTCATTACTCATCAGTGTCATCCTCAAGTTTTTCGTACCATATACTAATGTGAATTGAATATATGCCATTTCAATATTTCAACTAACCAAGATTCTATATGTACCAAACCTTATCTATATTTGGGACATATAAAACACCGTTCAATGTGGCATAATAAATTGATATGCATGGCAATACTTTTTAAAGGCAACACCTACTACTAGAAAAGATTCTATTTATGCTGGGAATTCCGTTGAGAAAATGTGACCTCGTTCCAGAAAAGAGGGGGTTTAAAATAATTTTTTTCGTCGTGAAAATGTGACGCCATACTAAAAAAGGGTTGTAACTTGTAAATGATTTTTTTCCGTCGCGATATCATCATAAATGAGGATTGAGGATAGGATTTAATAGGACATGATTTATTAGGCCTGTCATTAATGTTCACCGTCGGGAATTGACCAATTTTTTTTATTGTGTAAATAAAATAGAAGAATAATAAACTTTATAAAATGAATTGGGGAATTGGAGCTGAGGAATATAATTTAATTTGATCTGATCTATTTCAGCATAATTCGTAAAGTAATGACAGAATGAGAATATATATATTATACGAAGTATCAAAAAACAAGCAAATTGATGCGAAATTGACAAGTGTCGCTCATTGATTTGCTTGCTACTCCCTCCATAACTTTCTTTATTTATACTTTTTTTTGTAATAAAAAAATGCAACATTGTACTTTGGTTACTATTTACATTTTTTACTTTATAATTTGAACGCGAGTTGTGACTTATATATAAGGGGAAAAAATAGTCATGTATGAGATCTTAAGTCTTGACAATATTCTTAAGAGGTGGGAATCTTTTAAATTATTCTTGATATATAACAAATAATATAGTCATGTGAAGCCTGATTTGACTCATCTTAAAATATATTGTAAGAATATCTAATTTTTATAAGTTTTACAAATACTAAATTAGTTATAGATATTAGGTCAAATAATATGCATATTGACAAATTTGTCAGAGTAAGAAGTAGAGAACATTTTGATGCGAATGGATTACTATAATAAAAATAAATTAGATCAATTGATATATAATAACATTTTTTTTATTATAACAAAAAATTTAGTTTTATGGTAACAATCATAAGAATATTTTGGTTTGAATTCAATGGCATGGAAGATTAAAGAGAAGTGATTTCCACACTCCCCAAATTGATATCCACACTCTATTTTTCTACTATTTATCTATCACATTAAGGAGTCTGGATTTCGATAGCTGAGATCATTTATTAATTTCCAAAGGTTCATGCCTTTCTTATTGTAATAATAAATTACTTTTACTTTTATAGTAATAATGTGAAATTTTCATTTGTTGTCAATAATTGAACTTAATATATTATGTACTAGGCCTATTAGGCACATGCATTTATTAACAAATGAAAGAAGGCATTGTACCATGACACAGGGCAGTTAAAACTACCACAGGGGTTGTGTCTAGACACACGCCCTGCACCTAAACGCACCCTTTTGGGCTTTTGTCTGATTTCTATGAACAGGTTCATTTCAACCGAATTAATAAGCAAGTTTTTCAATTCTTTCAAAAGTTTCATACTCTTTTTTGTTGTTACTTTGAAGAAAAATAACCCTGTTTTTGTGCTTTAACTTCGTAAATTTTCCTGATTTTTGTGTTCATCGTTTTGCTTCAAATTATTTTGTAGTGTTTTTATTTATGTTTTTACTATACACATAAAATCCAAAAAAAAATTGTTTACAATAGATTTGTTGGGAAGATAAGACATGGTAGATAAAGAAAATATATCGTATGTTATATATTTTCCATATTAATAGGATATGATATAATATTTTTAGCAGTTTTTATGACATGTATGTCTTATCTTCCCAACATCCTTTGATCTTTATTTTTTTTTAATTTGTGATGATAGGTTAGGTAGTTATGTAAGGATTTGTTTTTAAAAGTAAATTAATGGGAGGCTTCTATTAAAAATTTCTCTTAAATTATATAATAATAAATAGTTTTAGTCATTCAACTATAATAAATAATTAAATATTAGTGTTTGCATGATCATAAATTAGAGAGACACAGATATGTGTATATTAAAGAAAGAGAAATTGTGAGAAGAACGATTAGTACGTGATGCCTTTTTCGGACTTTTGTGAAATTGCAAATAAATAATTGACAATCATTGTAGAAGCGTATAACAATCTATATCAGCTACCAAACTCTTTTAAACGAACGCAAAATCCCACCGTAGATGGAAGAGAAAACTCTAGAATAAGGAGAGAACCTTTTTTTTTTTTAAAGAGAAAGAACAAAGAAGATCCAAATTAGAGCAAAGCCATAGGCTAAAAAAAAGGAACCTAATATTCCTCTAAATTAACCTAGCTACAACACACAAAAATTAAAGAAATAAACAAGATTATTTATTCTCATGTTGAATTGATTAGTCATTCCTTACTATATATATATAAGCACACCAAGGGCATAGCTAGCTAGCTCCTTAAGTAATTAGGCAATTCATCAAATAAACATACAATTAATTAATTAATTAATAATATTCTAAACCTCCTTAATTAATTAAGCAATGGCATATGTGAACCGCCCTTATGGAAGCAACTACTGCGATGCCGAGAGAGAGGTCATTCGTGAGGCACCGTATGGTGGGGCCTACGGATCTGACTACAGGGTTGATGAATACGGCAACCGTATCTACCACCACCAGAACGCCTTGGGAAACACCATCACTGAAGTTGTGAGTGAGGTCATCCCTGGCGATCACCACCACCACAACCACCACCACCACCACCATGGCAGGCCAGCTGCTGACATCATCGACAGGAGGGATGGCTGCGTTTTTGACACTGCCTATGACCCTTACAGGGTATGTCGGTGATGTTTATCTTTCTTGTTTCCTATTTTAATATTGAATTCCATATAGTGCACTAGTAAATAATGTTCCATATCGGAAGATGAGGAGAGATTAAACTAGCTTGTAAGTAACCTAACTTTCCTCCTCGATATTGGGTTGCCCTGACCCGTTTCTAATATTCAATCAAATTTAACATAGTATTAGAGTCAACGTGACACAAAGGTCACGGGTTCGAATCTCTCCTCCCTCTCCTTTCTAAGTGAAATTAATTAATTCGCGCCAGGTACGGTGGGGCCTGTGTTGCGTCCATATTTCATGTGAGGCGGAGTGATAGAGTATATAACATATTCTTGGGCCTTAACTATTAGCTTAAGATTTTGGTTGAGACGGTCCTCTAACATTTAATTACTCCCTGGCCTCTATCCACAAATAAGTGCTCCATTTTGACAAAAAACCTCTCACAATTTTAGTCAAAATGGAGCAGTTATTTGTGGACGGAGGAGGAGTAATTAATTTTTTATATGTCCATGATTAATTAAATGCTAATGATGATATCCGATTTTAATTCGGATATTTTGTTTTAAATTTGGAAATAGGACTATCCGAATTGAATTTCTTTAGCTCCGATTTGTATTCAATTCTGTTTTAAAAACCGAATATTCGATATAGTTTTTCAAATTTAATTTGAAAAACAAAAACACCAGATCGAATATCCGGTCTTTCAGGTTGAATCGATAATTTTTTTGATTTGAAACACCAATTTAGAAATCAATGCACAACGCTAATATCATCTAGATATTTATGTGA
Organism: Salicornia ramosissima; assembly: GCA_951394345.1. NCBI lineage: Eukaryota > Viridiplantae > Streptophyta > Magnoliopsida > Caryophyllales > Amaranthaceae > Salicornia > Salicornia ramosissima. Next base: position 7,922,083 of record OX596238.1, on the reverse strand, counting down.
AGCAAACCTCCGCTAAACCAAGTAAAAAAAATTAATTAAATACTTCATACTTTTATAACACGTAATGATATCTACTCGATCTCGAAACATGAACGGTAGAAAAAAACAGTAGAAAGAAGTGCAAATATTTGGAGTGTGTGTTAAATTTGATTGAATATTAGAAACTGGTCTTAACAACCCAATATGGAAGAGGAGAGTTAGGTCATGTATTTACAAGTCATAGGAGAAGTAACTCCTAGACTTATAAGTTAGTTTAGTCTCTTTTTATCTTCCGATGTGGGACACTCATTAGTGCATTATATGGGGTTCAACAGTGCGGATATCAACTTCCCTAAATAATGTTTGTTGCTTATTCATCTTTAAGTTTTCTCTAAAAGTTTGCTACATTTCCATTTATCTGATAATTATACAAACATTTAGGGATAGAGTTAATAGATACTTTAAGCTGTTACTTTGTGCATCTTTATTTTATTTACCTAATGATCATTGATCATACTCCCTCCTCCATCTGCAATATATTAATGTCAATGATTTAACATAAATTAGAAAAAAAAAATGTCAAAATCGTTATGTAAAGGGAAGAAAAGCAAAGTCCCTTATCTTCCCTTTACACGTTACTATTAATATGTTACGGAGAAATTACTTAATTTGTAATTTGTTCATCATCATATATATACTTTGCATATCTAATTATTCTGTTTTTCCCCATTTTCTGCAGACTTACTAATTAAGGATTGGTGCCTGCATCCAAAGAAGTGGGAACAGCGGCAGTAAAATACTATCAGTATCATCAGTAGTATAATAAAATAAAAACCATCTATCCCTTAATAATGAAGCTCGATCGCTCTAGCCTCTAGGCCTATGCATGAACTTTGTTATTAGAGAGATTTAATTTGGTAGCATGTTTGCTTCCATCCTATCTTGTACCACAAACTTAATTAATATAATTTAGTTGAGTTTGTGTTCCAGTAGTTCTCTTAATCATAATAAGAGATGGTATTGTGACAGACGTGTCTGACACAAAATATACGTTAGACGAAAAGACACAGCCCAAATAAGTGAAATAACGCACGCAATCCAGCTCAAAAGAAAAGACAAATTAACTCAAACTCAAACACTAACTGACTTAAAAAAATAACTTACCTGGAAAAAAAAAAGACTTACAAGGAAAATATTTGACTTACCTGAAATAAAACAGGACTTACCTGTAACAAAAAATGACTTGCCTAGAACAAAAATGAGTTAACCAGAAAGACTTAATTACGTGAAAAATACTTTGATTTACCTAAACAAATAAAACAGGACCTACCTAAAAAACAAGATGACTTACCTTGAACAAACAATGACCTGGAACAAGAATGACTTAACATGTAAAAAAATGACTTAAACCTGGAGCAAAAACATGACTCTTCAAAAAACGAGTTAAGCTAATTGTTAGGGACTAAGTTTTTCTTTTTTTCACCGATCAGCGACTCAAGTTTTGTTTTCACCTATAAGGGACTCTTCAAAAGTGGCAGGCAAAAATCTAACCATGTAGGGTTAACTGTAACGACCCGTATTTTAGCAACGTAACGTTGTTTTCGATGAAAACAACAATACGAATCGTCGATAACAGAAAACTTTTAATATTAAATTAAATAATCACAGCGAAAGCTCTAAACTTAATTATTTTATTAAATAAACAATAAAGTCATTCCAAAAACAATGGATTAACGAGTTCTTTATTACAACCCAAAACCACTAAAACAGGAAAATAACGGGAAGAAAAAAAGGAAGGGAACAGGAGCCTAATTCTCTTGCCAAACACTCAACGCAACTCTAAGTCCTATCCTGATCACCTGCAAAATAAAATTGGGGGTCCATCGTCAGTGGCGAGTAACTAGACTGTTCCACTTAGCAGTGGAATCAAACAACATAAAATACTAATCAATAGCAGGCACGAAGAACCAATTCATTCGTTAGTAACACTTTAATAACTATAACACATATGTATACATATCAGAGAGCAACATTACCAATATCGAATACTAAGTACGCTGGTTACATTCCTTCATCAGTAATTAATTCATAAACCACAACAATTATCAAGAATAACTCCGACACGACTAAAGTCGATACAACAAGCAAGTCCCCGACATGATTCATCACAGATAAACCGATACGACACGGCACAAGGCCGATAACAACAATCAAATCCCCGACATGATTCATCATAGATGAACCGATACGACACGACACAAGGCCGATAACAATAAACAAGTCCCCGACACGATTCATCACAGATGAACCGATACGACATGGCACAAGGCCGATAACAACAAACAAGTCCCCGACACGATTCATCACAGATGAACCGATACGACACGGCGTAAGGCCGATAACAACATTAACACGACCGACTCAAAGCGATAAATGACACGACCCAAAATCAAGCATCATATGACCCGACTTGAAGCCAAACTAGTACCAACAATCACGCATGACTCTTACAAATACAACAAGTTCAACATTTCATACAAGCGACATATAATGATAATAATTAATTCTATTAATTTTTCCTTTTATATAAAAACAAAAAAAAATAATTCTTTTTATTAGAATCTAAATAACTTAGAGGATAAAACAAATTTATAATTTGATTAATTATCTCAATGCAATTCGATTGTTTAAGATTTCACCAAATTATCACTTCGTTCCTTAATTTGAGATGAATAACTGAGGTTAAACAAGCATACTAAATTTAAATAAATTAATCTATGCACAATAGATTCAGGAACAATTACATGACAAATGTTATGGTCAAATCCAAAACCAAAATACCCTTCTTTCTTGCCTCAACCATTCGGCCATCAACAACAATTATCCACAATTGGTCAAACCTTCAAGAACTTACATAAATATTCATGTTCATCATTAAATCATTCTAAACAATTTGATTAATCACATAATCCAATTAAAAATCATCTTTTTGCTGCAAATTAATCAAGAAAGTCAATAAGTAAATATCGCACATTCATCGTCATCACACGGCATCAACATGGGCATTCAAGAACTTAATTCAACTTACTAAATCGTGCAATTAATTAAATTATAAAAAAAAACATAAAATATGCATAAATCATGGATTATCATAAGATTAAATTAAAAAGACTCAATCTTGATACCAAACCCCAATTTATCCGAATCACATGCGCAAAAGGATAAACAACATGATTTCTATCTAATCTAGTATTTTATGTAGGTTGATCCTAATGCTAAGTGAAAAAACTAGTTACCTAGATTGAAGCAAGCACACAAAGGAGCACGACTAGCGCCTAGCACCCACTCGTACAAGCCAACACGCCCACACGGCCAAGCACAGCCCCGAGGTTGGTGTTTGATCAAGATGGAGAAAGGTTTTGATGGTTGAAAGGTTTAAGGATTTTGTGTTTGGTGTGAATGAGGAGAAAAGCAAAGTTTGATGGCTTTGTTTGAGGTGAGCCGTGAAGGAAGAAGGGAAAAGGAGAGATTTCTGGTTTAATTTGTGATTATCTAATCATTAGGAGTAAAGGGTAGTTTTTGGTAGTATAAATAGATTAGGAGATGAATTAGGGAAAAATTAAGTGAGGGGCCGGCTATAGGGATGGTTGGACAAGGGTTTTGGGCTTGCTTCAACTAATAAAATTAAAGTTTTTTGGCCCAAATCTAATGATTCAGACTTTAAGGCATAATCTTGCACGAAATTTTACGGTCCAAAAATTCGGGTCGTTACATTAATAACATATTTCCTTGAGTTAGAAAAACTTAACGTATTTATAAAAAAAAAAAAAATTAAAAGAGTTTAAAACTTGTATTGTACTACTCCGTAAAAAAACCAAGGCTATTCTAAATTCTCAATTGAAATGTCATTTGACAAAGCAAACTCCAAATTCAACCCCCACCTAAGTTTACTTTCAAATTGATAATTGCACCATATTAAGGTAAGTCGTCTTCTCCCTCTAATTAATTCTCTCTGTATTTTTTTAATGAAATATTTTAATTGTACTCATTAAGGTTTAGGGTTTTTTATAAAAATAAAAAAATAAAAAAAATTGATATGGAAACTCATAAGTTCATCAATTACTGTAATTCTTATATTTAAATGGTTCCATGCATTGATTCATATTTTTTCTAAACTTGGTGGGGATTGATCTAAACATGGTTTTTTTTTTTTTTTTTTTACATCTATATGTAATGCATGAGTGAAGCTGTGACAATATTACAAAGTAGATGATTTGGTGCTGCTGCTAGCGTGCTACTGATGTATTCATTTGCACAAGTTTAGATGTTTTGCTTTTTTTTCCCCCTCTCTTTTTTGTAATTGGATATTAAAAGTGGATGTTTTGTTGTTTTGGATTTGAACGAAGGACCTGTGTTTTTTTTTTTTTTTAATTGAAAGACCTATGTTTTTTTTAACCATGGGTGAGTTTAATGTTTAGTTTAGTTGACGGAAAATCCACCCTAGTACAGTCCCTTGTGGGTGAAAAAACAGGTTGGGTCCCTGATCGGTGAAAAAAGAGAAAACTTAGTCCCTAACAGTTAGCTGAACTCGACAAAAAACAATTCAGGTTATAAGTTATGTATTACAAGTTATAAGTTATGCATTTCAGGTTCTAAGTTATGTATTCCATGTTATTATAAATCTAGGTATTTTAGGTTATAATTGGTATTTTGAATTGAATAAATGGTATGTTCGTTATAATTGGTATATTTTTGGTCAGTTACTAAACAAAATTGGGGATCTATAGCCATAACCAAACTCGAACTGATTTCACATAAGGAAAAAGATCAATTACTGAATTTTGGCACTGATTTTGATCAGAATTTTTGTAATCAAGATGAAGATGAAGTTTTTGGAAAAATATCGAATTGAGAATCCATAGCTATAGCCAAACTCGAATTGATTTCGCATAAATTAAGAAGAAGATTAATAAGTGTACTTTGACACTGATTTTGATCGAAAATTTTCCCAAAAAGTTTGGTTGGGTGGTTTGCGTCATCGTGCTTGGTGTTGACTGGGTGGTAAGTTAGTGGTTTTTACAAGTGAAAATTGCAATTGAATGACGGTTAGACCAAATGTTGTTGTGGTCGTACCGTTTGACACAATACTTTCATTTATAATAAATAAGTAATTAAATATATGGATTGCCTTAAATAGAAATGACGGTAATATATTACCTGGAAAGTGGAAACCCTTTATTTTAACCTATTTGCTTGTTTTATTTTAGGAAAAATGGAAAAAAATAATCCCACCTTTGGGTGATCTGCTCAAAAATAATCTCACCTTTAATTTATATCAAAATAATCCCACTTTTATGCCTTATCTTCAACTTAGGGTGCATTCTCTTCAACTTATTCGACCTGATCTGACCTGATTAAACTTGACCTGATTATAATTTATCGAACCTGATCTGACCTGATTAGAATTTATTGGACCTGATCTGGCCTGATAATAATTTATTGGAGTTGATTGATAACTAATTGGGGCTGATTGACCTAAATTAAACTAGTTTTTTGTGCAAATTGAATAAATTATTTCTTAATAAATTTATAAATAAATTTTAAGTGTTAAAAGAATTTGAATAATATAATTTTAAACTTAATTGTACTTATGATTTTTTAATTGTCATTATTTATTTTAAGTAGGACTATTAATGATTTAAAAAAAAAAAGAATAGAAAAAACACAGTTTTTAAGAGATGATAGTTGTTACAAGACAAACATCAAGAGCCTTGACATCATGTATTAACTTTTGAACATCAAGACTTTGTATTATTCACTTCATGAATTAATTTTGGTGTAATAATTGTGGTGGAACTTATTAGACCTAATAACCTGATTATATAATAACTTATTAGGCATGACCTGAGCTGATTGTAACTTATCAAACCTGACCTGATCTGATATGACCGGTTCAAACCTAATAAGTTATGACACCTGATAAAATAAGTTGAAGAGAACGCACCCTTATTCGATCTGAGCTGACCTGATCTGACCGGACAAGACGTGATCTGTTTTAACCTATTAAAGTTGACTTGATTATAACTTATTCGACCTGCCCTAACCTGATAAGTTCTAAGACCTGATAAAAAAAGTTGAAGATAACACACCCTAAGACTGTACGAAACATGTACAGATATGTACAATTCTCTATGTGAGAATGGTTTTATGTGAGAATAAATCTGCATCGTTGAAACTTTTAGATCTGAAGGCTGATGTTTGATCTTTGTTTTTTTTGTTAGTAAAGGCTGACTGTTAATTTAAATTGATTAGTGTATTTTTTATTTTTTTTTATTTAAAATTTTTTGTTTTTTTTTAACAAAAATATATTGTTTTTTCTATATCAAAAATCAATAATTGTTTTAAAAAATCGGTAATTTTTTTAAATTTTTTTTTATAGTTTAAAAAAATTTAATCTAAAATCTAATCCTTGTTATGTTCTAGATTTTTTTATCATGGCTAAATTTTATAAGCTTTGTTTTAAATTTTATGAGCCCCTGTTGTTAGAATATACTAAAATATATTAATATATTAATATTATGCTATAAAATTAATAAGTCATGCTATAAATTTTATTAGGTATGTTCTAAACTTTGCGAAGCTTGTTCCAATTTTCATGACTCATATTCTAAACAATACAAGATAGATTTAAGTTTTTATAAGCTTATTTCCAAATATAATTGTACTTCCCATTAATTTTTACGTTGGATCTAATACATTATTATTATTTGTTGACGCAATTTTTACCAAAATAAAAGAAAACAATTATATGCCTATTTCGTAGGAGGTAATTGTTTTCAGTTTTTTTTTTTTTAACAAAAAAATTGCAATTTTTTCTCTTCAAAAAACAATCATTAGATCATATAAGATCAATGTTTTACATTTTATTAATCATGTTCTAGATTTTATGTGATAGGTTCTAAATTGTATAAGATAGATATGTTGTAAATTTTAACCACCTTGTTCCCAATTCATTAATCCAAGTTTTATATTTTATACGACTAATGGACTATGATGAGATGATAACAACTTATGTAAAAAAAATGATAATAATTTAATACATTCAAAATAATTTAAATATATTAAAGATTGTTATGTAATATATATTAATGGATGAACATTATACCCCTATGTATACTCTAGGAACATTCTGGAATTAGGGTTTGTTGTAAATACTATATATACCCCTTTACTGAATGAAATGAAATACACTTTCCCCATTTTCACAACACGTTATCAGCACGAACAACTCTAGGGTTTTAGGTTGGAAAAAAAAAGTGAAAGAGAAAAACAACTTATGGACTATGATGAGATGATAACAACTTATGTCAAAAAAAATGATAATAATTTAATACATTCAAAATAATTTAAATATATTAAAGATGATAATAGATGTTCTTTTTAAAAAAAAAAAAAACGTTCAATTTAGGGTACGTTCTCTTCACCTTAAAAAAACTAGCCTTCTATGCACGCTTTATGTGCGATTGTATTTTAAATACATTTATTAATCCGACTAAACAAATTTTATTATATATAAAAAAATTCTCTTTCATTCGGTCATCCCATAACAATAACCGAAAGAAAAGTTTTATTTATCATATTCTATTGGCTACCAAATTTCTACGATAATTATAATGTAAAATTTTTATTTGTGAAATATATCAATATGGATGTCTTTTTATAGAGAATATTAAATTTTAATTTAGAAATTTTTGTTTTATTTTTTCAAATTTTATATTTTGTACTATTTTCATTTGAAGAAAATTAAAAATTATAATAACTTTCCTTAATAATTAGAGGGTGATATAAATTGAGATTTTAAAAAATATAGAGGGGTAAGATAGACATTTCGAGGGGGACACCATAGCTCCCCTTGGCTTATATAATAGAGATAAGTTTCAGGTTTAATAAGTTCAGATAAGTTCCAATAAGTTATATCAGGTCTAATAAGTTCAATAAGTTCTAATAAGTTCCAATAAGGTCCAATAAGTTGCAATAAGTTGCAATAAGGTCCAATAAGTTGCAATAAGGTCCAATAAGTTCCAATAAGGTCTAATAAGTTCCAATAAGGTTTAATAAGTTTCAATCAGGTCTAATAAGTTTTAATAAGTTCCAATCAGGTCTAATAAGTTCAAATCAGGTCTAGATTATTATTTTTAATTATTGATCAAATAAAATTAATTAAATTAATAATTAACTTAAAGCACTCTTACACAACATAAACCAATTTTATTTTATCATTCTTGTTTTATAATTTTTTAGAGAAACCAATCAGAGTTAGATTGAATTAAACTATTTTTTTATATTATAAAATAAAACTTATTTTTTATTTTGGGTTTGATTTAATTTTGGTCCAAATTAAACTTTACCCATCCTCCATATTATTATTACTAATTTTGGTCCGAATTAAACTTTACTCATCCTCCATATTATTATTATTCAATCCGTTCTAGTTTGTTAATTTTACTACAAGTGAATTAAGAAAAATTAAATATGTAGATAAGTTGTTATTGGAATTGATAATATTAATTAATAATGGGTTTGAAAAAAGATATACTAATTATTATTACCTTCTTGAACCTAATTCAATAATAAAAAAAAAACATAGGTTCAAATGTATAGAATATTATCATCATCATCATCATTATTATTATTATTAATTTATTTTATTCAATCATATAAAATACGTTCCAATAAGTTTCAATCAGGTTTAATAAGTTCCAATAAGGTCTAATAAGTTCCACTAAGGTCTAATAAGGCCTAATAAGTTCCAATAAGTTCCAATAAGGTCTAATAAGTTCTAATAAGGGCCAATAAGTTCCAATAAGGTCTAATAAGTTAAATAAGGTCTAATAAGTTAAATCAGGTCTGATAAGTTCAGATAAGTTCAGGTCTAATAAGTTGAAGAGAACGCACCCTTAGTGGGTTACAATACTTGCAAACTTTCTGTCAACTGATCTTACCACAAATAGGGTTGTGTTACTTAAGTTTGTTTTGATTTTTTTTTTTTTTAAAAAAAAAAACCCACAGATCCTGACCCATAGCAAAGATATTTTCTCATATAAACAAACCTTCTCACCCAAACAAGATTTCTCACATAATCCCGACCATATATATATTAATGCTTTAGATTTATTCTCACATAAAAATCATTTTCACCTAAACAGTTATTTCTCACATGATCCTAATCATATATATAGAGAGAGTGAGAGAGAGCCGACGAAAGCTGACACGACATGATAACTCGACTCAAACACGACACAAAATTAGCGGGTTTGGGTCAAAGACTTTGATACAATTAAGTAAATAGGTTGACACTACACAACACACTTATTAAATGGGTTGTGTTTGGGTCAAGGGGTTCAGATCAACCCGTTTATGTAAACGGATTGACACAACACGACACGATTACACTTAGATATTAATTTTATAGTGAAAATTTGACATGACACATTAACACGACCCGAATACGACACAAAATTAATGGGTTTGGGTCAAGGACTTTGACACATTTAAGTAAAGAGGTTGACACGACACAACACGTTTATTAAACGGGTCGGGTTTGGATTAGATGGGTTCTGTAATACCCCGTATTTTTAACCAAGTTTATTCATTTAATTATGTTTATTAATCTTAAAATGTTATTTTTTTTTTAACATTTATCTAAAATATTTGCAATTAATTTATAAACAGTTTATTAAGTATTTCAAATAATTAAACTAAAAAGTCTATTTTCACAAATTTATCAATAAAAATACTATAAAACTACTTATTTTCATTATTTTGGGTTTTATCAACTTCTCTAGCCCACATGAATTTTAAGCCCAATTAACAACTCATACTAAAATAAAAATCTGATTTGTAAAAAAAAATAAAAATAAAAAATAAAAAAAATCAGAAAATTCGTATGGGGTTACATTTGTACCCCATGCCCTTCATCTCCAACCTTTGCTCAATCACCATTGTGCCCAATCAACCAAGAGCAATCCATCTATAAATTGATTCAATCACCAAACCAATTTCATCCCAAATCAGTAATCAAAACACAATTGCAAGTTTTCAGATTTTTCCCCATTTTCCTTTCTTCTTCTTCTTCTTTTCCTCCACTAAAACAACCACCACCGCCGTTGCCCCTGCAGTCTTCGCCACCACCACGACCATCACCACCACCCTTCCTTTGCTCTGCTCTGCTCTCTCTCCCTCTCGTGTTTTTCTCTCTCTCTCCTCTCGTGGTTGCTGCACCACCGCAGCACCACCGTGCTTCCGCCCCCTCTGTCGCCGCCGCAGCACAACCACCCACCTCCACCTGCTTCCGGCTGTTTCTCCAGCCACTGCCCAGCCGCTAATTTCCCCTTCTTCTTCTTCCCTTGCTCTGCTTCCCCTGCCTTCTGCTTTCTTCTTCTTATAAAAGACTAAATTTTGGTTTTTTTTTTTATTCCCAATCCCAAATAAAACCCCTTATTTGACCCATTTGACAAAGAGTAAGCTTGAACAATTATTTAATTGGATTTTTGGACCCATTTGAACAAAACCTTATAATTATAACAGTAACAATAAAAACTAAAATTTGATAAACAACTATCACTAATATTAATACTAAAGTTGTTTATTATTTTTACTAACAATATGAATTTTATGACTAATCTTATTATTATTATTACTATTATTATTATTATTATTATTATACTGCTTTATTGTTATTGTTATTTTTATTATTAATATTATTATTATTATATTTATATTGCTTTATTATTATTACTATTATTATAATTATAGTATTTATATTGCTTTATTATTATTATTATTACTATTATTATTATTATATTGCTTTATTATTACTATTATTTTGCTTTATTATTATTATTATTATTATTATTATTATTATTATTATTATTATTGCGTTTATTGTGGTTATTACCATCAACAATTATATTATTTCTATCCTTTCATTAATACTTAAATTGTTTTCCAAATTTAAATTTTATAATGTTTTAAAGAATACATATTTGGTTAAATTAGTAAAAAGGTTTATAACGATTATTCATGCACAACTAGTCGAGAGTTAGTATTAGTATTCTTATGTTATAGATCAAAGGTTTGATTAGGACTATTTAATTTGGTTATTTTAGGAGGAATTTCCAAGTTCGTGATTCAGGATTCTAAGCTCGTAATTAGGAGTTTTGTGTTGAAAGCAAGGACTGAGGTACGTACAAGTGGCTAGATCTTTTATAACATGATTTTTCATGTAAATATGTTTAAGGTGTTAAATGGTGAAAATGTTGTATGTTATATATTTGTGAATATTTCATTGTTTTAAAAAGGTTATTTATAATTGTATTTAAAATATTATTTATAAAATGATTCATTATAAAATGTTTCGAAAAGGACTTTGAAAACGATTTACTAACTAATAATCATTTTTAAAATGATTATAAATGTTACCGTTACAAATTGCTAGACATCCTATATACGGGATTTTTGGAAGTTTGTTCGTCTGACATTAACTTTGGTAAAATCAATTCTAAATCAATTTGCAAAGCATATTACAAAATAAATTTAAACAGGTTACCATCATAGTGAATGGGCTATGGATATCCCTTATACGGGAATTCAGAAGTCCATTTCATCGGACACTTTGGTTTTCTTTACTCCCATTATGTGGAGATTGCTTACTTACTCCCGTTATGTGGAGACTGGGTTCTTGGCTCCCACTATGTGGAGATTTCTTTACTCCCGCTACGTGGAGATTGAGTATCTTGACTCCCATTATGTTGGAGATAAATTGATAAGACTATGAACTTTGTATGATCTAGTCTTTCCCCAAGTATAGGCTATATAAAGGAGTTACTAGCTTGGAGGGTGTGCACACTTGGGTGGAAAATGAATTATGAAAATGAATTGCATATTATCATTCAATTATATTTTTGTGAGTTATTGTTTTGGTTTACATTTTCAATTTACGGAATTCTTATTTATGGATTATTTGAATATTTATGGCAAAGCATAAATGATTTATGAAAGCATGTTTGCTTAATTAAGTTGATTTTACACATTTAGCATTTGTATGTACTTAGCGTTTTCGCTAATCCGTATTTCTCTTTTGTTTTGGCTTGGCCCTACTTATCACTTATGATAAGTAAACAGGTGATGGTGGTCACGGTGTGTTCTAATTGCTGCATTGGGGACAAAGGGCGATAACTCACCTAGTCTAAGTTTAATATTATGCATTTGTTTAATTACTTATTTCAATTATGTATTAAAACTATTACGTTACTATTTTATTTAATAAATAAAAGTATAAGTGTAATAACCTGAAATTTAGGGCCAGAAAATTTCGCGGTTATTAATTCTATTTATGCATTCTAAGTCCAAAAGGCCCAATTAATTTGGACTGTTTTTATTTTATTTTCCTCTTTTAACTCAATTGGGCCAATGACCCAATCTTTTTCCCCTTGTTATAGCTTGGCCGGTCCCCTTGTGTTTTTGGGTCAAGTATTATTATCCATTTTATTTAATTTGATTAGTTAAATAAATTAATTTAATTAAATAATATTTTAATAATTCCTAAACTAATTCCAACCTAGCCCAAATCCATTCATTTGCTAGGTCCATTAATCCCCTCTATTTTCCCCATGTTCACGGCAGCCCTAGGTAATTTTTCTAGGGTTTGTTTTGCTCTCTTTCTTCTATATATATGCTTAGCAATTGTAATTAGTTCCGAATTGCAAAAAGCTTTGAACTCCAAAAATAATTTTCCTCCTTTTCCTCTCAAAAAGCCGAACTATATTCACCCAAAGTGGTGAATTTTTCCTTGGAAAATTTAAGCGATTTAAGGTAACTATGCTATTTCGTTTAATTTCGGTACAAGTTAATCACATAGTTAATTAGGATTAAAACATGAAAATTGTTAGGCATTAGTGTCATGATCACCTAGAAAATTTCGAATCATATGATAGGATATTATGTAATTTTTTCTTGATGATAATATGTAATCTTTATGAATTATTATGAAATTTTCTTGATTATTTTATGTAGTTTCTTGAAATCTTTAATTGTTGAATAATTACTTGTATGAATTTATTTCTTAACCAAATCTTGTTATTTCTTGATGAATTTTTCGTGGCAGTTTCTTTACTGTTTGATTATGAATCATTATTTATTTCGTGGCAAAATTCGTCCTTTTATTGCTTATAATAATTTAATCTATCAAACCGGTAAAACTGTCCAGATTTGGTTTACGAATTTATTAAGATACTTAATCAATTCTGATGGCTACGAAATTTTAGGTGGAAGTCATTAATAGTGTTTTACAGATTTTGTAAAATTTTCGTAATTTTTAAAGATCTTTTGATATGGAAGAAAAATCTGAAACTGAATTCAGCCTAATCTGATTTGTTAGTTATAAAATTCCTTAAAAATAGTAAAAGATGTTATTTTTGGACGAAATTTATGCACGTTAAACCATGAACCTACATCTAGCTCCCATCAAAATTTCCAGATTATTCGAGACCTTTTAATGGTGGTTCTTAATTTAATACTTTAAAATCAGATTGTGTAAAATATGGTGTTTTAAGGATAATTTTAATGTTTATTATAAAGTTCGCTATGATTTATTGGTTATTGAATTTAATTAATTAAAAATGTAATTTTTGGTATTGTTGTTCATGATTTTCGAGTGGTGTAAAATTTGAAGAGTAGAATTTTTACCATGTTTTAGGTAATTCATGTAGTTAATTGTATTTTTATGTAATTTATTAAATTAATTATATGATGAATTTTCGAATTTATTTAATTATTATATGGTTATTTATATTTGTCGAGTGGTCCTATAAGTTTTGGTCAATTTTAGTTTAATTTTGACTTATAATAATATTGGATAATTTTAGGAATTAATATTATTATTATAATTATTAATATTTACTAAAGGAACTATCAGGGATAAGTTGTAATATGAAGGGAATAATAGTATAAAAAAAAAAAGATAAGTTGTAACATAATAATAATAAAAGGATTCAGGATAGTTATTATATTTGTCATCATAACAGTTATTATTATTATATTATTAAAGGAAGTCAGTAAGGATAAGTTACTATAAGAAGTAAAGCATAATAATATATTATTAGGGAAGGAAAGGGAACAGAGTAAAAGGGTAAATATTTGTTTCGATCTCTGGCTAGGAAAGATTTGGTATTTAAGGTGGCCAATATACGTGCCGCACCTTTCTTTCCTGGGACTTCGAACATTTATTCCCGATTACGGTCACCTAGTACTTCTAGTTATAAGAAAGATAATAAGCTAAGATCGCCCATGCGATGACACAAAGGTTATCAATCGGGTTAAGTCGTTGCCACTGCCAGACTGCGGTATCTGCGCAGTTCTTGATTCTAGGATATGTAGTCGTCTAGGTGGTTCTCGCAAAGGAGGACTATTTAGGGGTTATGGCCATAGCTTAGGCTTAGTTCTCGCAAAGGAGGGCTACGGGTGGGACGCAAAGGTTCACATCGGCATGTTTTAGGAAAGTTGTGAACGCAAAGATTCACTACGAGCTATAAAGACTGGTCCGCTAAGAAGACAAGAATATGTTAAGTTAAGAAGAATGACATGATATGATTATGAAGTTAAGATAATATAAGGCATATTATGATAATTGATGTATAAGTTTGTTAAGTATGAAATGAAATGTATTACGAATGATATTAGTCTTCCGCTGCGTATGTCTGTATATGTATAACTCTGGTATGTAAGTATGTATAAATGTATTTCGTCTGTATGCTTGTATTGTATATGTTTTTTGTACGTATCTCTAACCGTATTTTGCAGGTATTATTATACGTACTTTTATACGTATTGAGTACGTATTTCTAACCGTATTTTGCAGGTATTATTATACGTATTGTATACATATTTTTATACGTATTTTTGTACGTATTTGTATACGTCCCCTGTATGTACTTGAGTAAGAAATGTTATTTGTTTACATGTATTTTCGTGTATTATCCTATGCTATTATGTGGTTAGCGGTCCCTTATTTAAACGGGACAGCCTAGTTACTCGCCACTGACGGTGGACCCCCTCTCAGTTTCAGGTGACGATGCAGCTGCTTAGTCGGGCTTCCGCTGGATGGGCTTTTGAGTGGATGAGAACTATAGTACTACCCTAGTATTTCTAGAGTTGCAATAAGACATTATTTCATTTACTATCCCAGTATGTTGGGAAAAACATTATTTTGGTTTATGTAATTTTTAAGTATTCTATCCTTGTAGACCTTTGGGATTATTTTGGATTTTTAAGTTAATAAAAGATGCTATTATTCTGATTATATAATTAATGTTTAAGTAATGATCCGCAAGTCGTTTTCCTTCGTCAAACGACAGCTTAAAAAAGTCGGGTCGTTACAATAAGTATGTTTTCCGCTGCAAAACTCTGTTTCGCCTTACGTAATCACGTGGCAGTAATACTCCCGAGTTACTCTCTAATTCGTATTTATAATCGTTATTAATAGAGGGTAATTTGGGGG
The DNA here is from genome assembly GCA_951394345.1 of Salicornia ramosissima. Classification (NCBI taxonomy): domain Eukaryota; kingdom Viridiplantae; phylum Streptophyta; class Magnoliopsida; order Caryophyllales; family Amaranthaceae; genus Salicornia; species Salicornia ramosissima. The sequence goes on along the minus strand of OX596238.1, from coordinate 7,906,548 downwards.
TGTTACAGGTTCAACCCGCTTATGCATGCGGGTCGACCGTAATCGACACGACATGACACAATTGACAGCTATATAAGTATACTAGGTAATGCCCGTGCAATGCACGGCTTAATTTTTTTTAAGTTCATATATAGGATAAAAATATGTTGATGATGATCTAACTAAATTAAATATTTAATTTGCATAAATAATGTAATTGATATTTATTTAATATTTAAGACATTATATAAGAATTTCAAATTGCTTTGGCGTGAAATTACATAACAATTAAGACATTATATTATTGAATAATTAAAAAACTCAATTAAGACATATTTATTAACTATTTAAATATGACAATTAAGATATTCTATAACAATAAGGAAAACATTCACCCCTAAACGAAATAATTTGGTGTGAAATTTAAATAATCTTTTTTTTCTTCACTGTACAGCTTAGGATAAAATTCAATTGATTTACATTCAGTAAATTTTCAATAAGACCTAAACTATGATTGGATTATGTCATATATAGTCTAGTCATTAGGTATGTATTTAAACTTTAAAATTTTATGGAGAAAAATACATGTCTAAATCGATATAATGAATAAATAATCAGTATTTGGATTTATATTTTAAAATTTAGATTGTTCTATGCCATCATTAATCCTTTAAAATTTAATTTGTTTACCTTCTAAAAAAGGTTGGGCGACAATGTACAATCTGAAGACAAAATGTAGGAGAAAGATTGAAAATTGTTTTATGTGCGAAAGAGAAGAAAATTAGGCTTTTCATTTAAAAGGTATTTTTTTTTTGAGAAATAAAAGTATATTTCAGTATTAGATAGTTGAGTTATACATTTTTATTTTCCAAATCCATGACATTAAATCTTGGTTGTAAACTACTTTTTATAAAAAAAATAAGGCTATAAACCTTCTTCATTTAATTAATTTTTTTTCCAATGTATGTTTTTTCTCAAATTAGAAAGATAGGAGCTGCATTTTTTTTTTGTTGACTTGAATGTGCATTCAGGAAGAAAAATTTGAAGTTTGAGATGAATTTTTTTTTTATTGGTAAGAGTTTTAGATGGGTAAGCATTAAATAATAAGGGGAAATTTGACATGACACGTTAACACGACCCGAATACGACACAAAATTAATGAGTTTGGTTCAAGGACTTTGACACATTTAAGTAAACAGGTTGACACGACACGACACAACACGTTTATTAAACGGGTCGGGTTTGGATTAGATGGGTTCAACCCGCTTATGTATGCGGGTCGATCGTAATCGACACGACATGACACAATTGACAGCTATATAAGCATATATATATTAAAGGCTAATAGACATTATTATAAAAATATATTAATAGATAATAAAATTATTCTACCCTAATTAAGAGATTATTTTGTTAATCTAAAATGTGCATAATAATTTTGGTACAAAACTAAATTACTAATTACCGACTTAACGCCTCCAAAAAAAAAAAAATAAAAAAAAAAAATTACCGACTTAAATTTAGATATGGTTCCTTATTTTTTTTCTTGGGCCTAACATATAAAGTTGTTGAAAAGAACACTATAAATAGGGGGACTCACCGCCTTCATTCAACATATTTCACAAATTTGTCAACTTATACTCTCCATATTTCAAACCTCAATTCGATCAACGTCAAAACTCAAATAAAAAAAATTAAAAAAAAAACAAAAACAAAAACCTGAACTTAAACAACAATGGAGTTAGAAAATACCAAAGAAAGCAGCAGCAACAACAACAACAAGGAAGTTAATGGAAACCAGAACATCAACGTGAACAACAACAATGACAACACAATAAACAACACAAACAACAAAAGAATCAAAGACGAAGAAAGTTTAGAAGAGTGGTTGCCATTAACATCGAGTAGGAAGGCAAAGTGGTGGTATTCGGCCGTTCATAATGTAACCGGTATGGTTGGCGCCGGTATACTTGGACTCCCTTTTGCTATGTCTCAACTCGGATGGTAATTTTTCAATATATTTCTTGCAAATTTATTTGTTGTTTATGCAATGCTTTATGTTTATACTTGTTTTGAATATTATTAAAGTTCTGATTTTTTAAAATTTTTTTTACGTTATTATTCTGGAAATTTTGGTAGTGATGATTCGATCTTAAAATTTTAAAATTTGAAGGGAGTAATTGAAAGAATTGAATTGCTTGCTCTGAATTCTGATCTTCTCATTACGGTACCTACTAACAACACAAAGATACAAATATTTACATGATATTTTTATTATTTGTTTACAGTGATGATTAAATCTTGAATAAAGATATTACGGTATAGTACGAGTGCCTTTGATTCCTCTAACATTTTTCAAAACTGATCTGATCTTAAATTTTCTGATCTGATCATAATGTAATTTTTCTGATTGTAGTTATTATTATAGTTATTTTTTTTATCTGATCCGAATTTTCTTAAAATAATAATAGGAGTGCTTATTTAAGTTGTTCCTTTTATTATGGGTAAACAAAATCGGATACCCGGATTTTTGTGCCCACCCCTACTTGTATTACTGCTAAATCGTCAGAAATTAAGTTAACAATTCAAATCAATTGATAACCACAAAATTATACGATTCAATCAAATCAAACTCTTAGTTCAAAAGAAAGCAACAACAAGCTAAAACATAAATGCAAAAAAAATACCTGATCTGCTTCTCAGAAGGTGGATATGGACATGCGTTAATGAGGGAGAGGTAGTATAAAAAACTCATGTCAACTAGGCGGTATAAAGGTGGGGTATATATTTGGTTTCACTTATTTAAGCATTGTAAGGCTTATGTAGTTTAATTATCGGTTTCGATTTATTTTTTGCATTTTAACTTTTACATGTGAATTAAAAGAATGTGCATAAGTGTAATATCATATGAGTTTAAATAATTGACAAAATGAATAACTTTTTCAGGGGTCCAGGAGTGACATTGCTAGTATTATCATGGGCAGTAACATTATACACATTATGGCAAATGGTACAAATGCATGAAATTGTGCCGGGAAAAAGGTTTGACCGATATCATGAATTAGGTCAATATGCCTTTGGTGAAAAGCTTGGGTTCTGGCTGATTGTGCCTCAACAAGTCATTGTTCAAGCAGGTTGTGACATAGTTTACATGGTCACTGGAGGAACCTCACTCATGAAGTTCTATAGCATAGTTTGTCCTTCTTGCAAACCCATAAAGCTTTCTTACTTTATCATGATGTTTGCCTCCACCCAATTCTTTCTCTCTAATCTTCCTAACCTTAACTCCATCACTGTCGTCTCCTTTGCTGCTGCGGTTATGTCTCTCAGGTATTATTTAATCATTAAAAATTAATTTTGTTTGTCATTAGAAATAATATTCTCCTATTTATTATGATCGATATTGAGTTCAATATATATACTTCATACTTTATTTATTTATTTATTTATTTTCTTTTATAAATTGCAATATATACAAAAAAGTGAAATAATACTTATTTTATTTATTTCAGTTATTCAGCAATTGCATGGATAGCATCGGCAATTAGGGGACCACAACCAAATATAAGTTACGGGAGTAGGTATTCCACTGACCCGGGAACAATATTTGGATTTCTAAGTGGGTTAGGAGCGGTGGCATTTGCTTTTTCCGGGCACAACATTGTATTGGAGATTCAAGCAGGCATCCCTTCCACTCCTGATAAGCCTTCCAAAAAACCCATGTGGAAAGGCTCTCTTTTTGCATACATAATTGTCTTACTATGCTATCTTCCTGTTGCGGCCGTCGGATACTATGCTTTTGGTAATTTGGTAGAAGACAACGTCCTCATTTCACTCCAAAAGCCTACTTGGCTCATTGCTGCTGCCAATATATTTGTCGTCGTTCATGTTATCGGTAGTTATCAGGTACCATACATACACAATTAATTAATATTAAATTATACATCTTATTCAATTGTTTCTAGTTTTTTATGATAGCAACTTTATAAATTTATCTTCTCACACATCACATTGTATAAAAATATGTAGGTCTATGCCATGCCAATCTTTGACATGCTTGAGTCATTCCTAGTGTTGAGAATGAACTGCAAGCCTACAAAGACGCTTCGTATTGTGACTCGTGCGTCATATGTTGGTAATAAGCTATTTTATTTTCTAAATTTGCATGATTTTATAATTTATTATGCCTTTTTCTCTTTTCATTTTATGGTATCTTCAATTTAACTCATTGGATTTTTTTTTTCTCTATAATAGCGCTTACAATGTTCATTGGGATAGCGTTTCCATTCTTTGGTTCTCTTTTAAGCGTCTTGGGTGGAATTGCCTTTGCACCCACTTCTTACTACGTATGTCACTCTGTACTACGGCTAAATATCATATATTTAATTTACTCTTTCAATATGTATGTATGTATGTATGTATGTATGTATGTATGCTGATAAATATTAATATTTTTTATAATTGATTTGCAGTTACCTTGTGTGATATGGCTTATAATATGTAAGCCAAAGAGATATTCAATGTCTTGGTTTTGTAATTGGGTGAGTTCTCATCGACTTAAGTTATTTCATTTAATGAATTTAGTCCCCCTTTTCACTACTTATTAATTTATGATTTGCTTTTTTTGATATTGTAGTTTTGCATCATATTGGGAGTGTCATTGACTATTCTAGCACCAATTGGAGCTGTGAGGGAGATTATAGTCCAAGCTAGCACGTACAAATTCTTTTCTTAAAATTTTTGTAATACATAGTTGGTGAAGGGTTATCATTACGAGAATTTATGGTTTTACTTTGACCAAATGTGTGGTGTAGTTTATGGTACTTAATATTTTTTTGTAGCAGTAATTATTTAAGAGGATACGAAGAGTCAAAAGTGATTATCTTTTCAGTTTTTTTTGTGCTTCTTATATGTTTACTTATACAACTAGCATTGTAGCACTAATTTAAACTAATAGTTGAGCCCCAGGAATATGTTATACTCTATCATAAACAAACTCGGATGTGCAAGTAAATAACAAGGTTATCATATGAAAATACTTCTTCCTCTGTTTCCAAATTGATGCAGCAAAGAAAATTTTCATATCTCATAAAAAATACTCATTTGTTGCATCTATTTAAAATAAGAGGAAGTAAAAAATATTGGAATACTCAATCATCAATTAAGTATGATGCTTCATAGGTAAAGGAAACTCGCTAAATTTATTCTAATGATTATTTAATTCGATCATTAATCATGGAATTGCGATCTATATGAGCTAAGTCATGGAATGTGTAGGATTGAATCGGAAAACGGTAGAGTGACTCTAAGGGTTGTCAACCCTCTTAGATACATATGAATAAAATAATATTATATGTGTAATAAATTGAAGAGAGATAAAATATAAAAGTAGTGTTTTAATACATTGTTAACCAATCACATTTGAGTATTAAGAGGGTTGACAATCCTTAGGGTTGCTCAATCACTCCCCGATGGAATCTATATGATCTAAAGATTAAACACATGCTTATATAACTTTTTTTCGTAAACTTATCTAAAAATCTACCCATAGTCCTATACCATTGAATTTAGATTGATATTCCTTGATATTAAAAAAAAAAAAAGCTTTTTACCCCGTGCATAATGCACATGTTTATTACACTAATTGTAGATTAAATAAACATTGTATGAATAAAATAATGATCAATTACTAAAATTATGAACAGTTATATTGAATATGATTACAAAGGGTATTAATTGCTCCCCTGTTCAAGTTTGTTTTTTACCTTTGTTTTTTACGCAGTTTTTATTTTTTTTTAATGATAATCACACACAAACTAATTAATCAAATTTACTCTTATTTTAAAAAAAAATTCAAATACAAAAAAAAAAACATTAATAATTCAATGAGGTATTAACATTTAATCCCTTCAAAAAAATCAATATACAAAAAAAAAAAAAAAAACAATATACACCCTTTGTAACCACTATTCATCAACAATAGATTAAACTTTACTATATGGATGTATAAAAAAATTGTTGTAACGGAAGCCCGAAAACAGACAAACTGCAACAACAAACAAATGAAAAACACTAAAAGCACACAAAGATTTAACGAGGTTCACTATCAATGTGATAGCTACGTTCTCCTAGCCGGTAAGAAAGTGTTTCACTATGGAAATCAAACAAATGGAATACAATTAAGAGACTGGTAATTCTCCCAAGAATTCAGTCACTAAAACTCTCAATGTGAGTGGGTACACGGAACCATTGCTCGGCCCTACATATACATATACTATAACTTAATATTCAATTAAAATTTGATAATTACAAGTCACTAACATTAAACAAGATAAAATTTAAGGTTTACATTTTTAATGGGGAAGAGAGATTTTTTTTAATATTAATGGGGGAGGAGAGAAATTTACACTTAAAAAAAAAAAATTCCTTCTAATTTTAAGCTTAAAACATATGTACATATGAAGTATAACTTAATATTCAATCAAAAATTGACAATTATAGTCCACTTACATTAAACTAGCTTTCTATGCACGCTATGTGTGCGCCCTTTGAGCATAACAATTACTCAGTAATAAATAAAAAAATTCAAAACCAAAACATTGTAGCTATATTGACATCCATTTTATGATGGAAAAAAATTGTACTGTTGCAATTATAAATTAAATAGTAATAAAAACACATTATTTAGAAGTATAAATAATAAAATTGGCTGTGATATCATTGCCCCTTGATTCATTTATAAAGTTTGTATATTATGTTTTTTTATTCATGTTATGGGTGCGGTAACAATTTTGGCAATTCCGTTCACATAAAAGAAAAAAAAAAACTCACAAACGAATAGAAGGTTTGCATAGGAATTCACATCCATTTTGCAAATAGTAAAAAATAGGAAAAAACAAACAAATTTGTTTATTAATTTATTAAATTTTTTACAATAAAATAATCTTAGTTTTTCGTAATAAAAGTTCATATGTAAAAACAGGCTAAAGACTTGTTTAAACCTGTTTAATTAATACTTATGAATTAAAATTATTTACATACATTTAACTTTTATAAATTAAGATTAAAATTTTGGAAGATTTAAAAATGTATGAAAAAAAATCACTCAATATTTCATATATATAATTAATCTATGTAGTTAACACTTAATACCATGCTTGCAACTAAGTTTGTATAGGGGCATACCGGTACACCGACATGACCATACCCATTCGACGCACTCCTAAGACGCCGCCACGCACTAAGACGGCGTCCAAGGACCAAGAAGACTTAGAATGAACCTTCGCCAGGGTGGGGAGAGTGCAAACTTACCCAGAGACGGCAGAGGTCTGATCCCAACTGCCACGTGGCGCCATTCAAGGCACCACTTGAGCACTTGGCCCACATCATAACAAACTAACTAACTAGTGCAAGGAAAGACGTACACGTGGCGGCCATCCAGACCACCACTTTGCATAATAACTAACTAAGATTCTCATGCTGGCATCAGCCAACCACAGGGTGACACGTGTACCCCAGGGTACCGCCACCTACCAAAATCCTCCTCTATTTAGAGGAGGAACAACCTCATTTAAGGTAGATTCTAATTCTCCTACACTCTTCTACTCTCTCTCTCTCTCTTTCTCCCTCTCTTTGGATCGAATCCTCTTGCTGACTTAAGCATCGGAGGGTCTTTCCCCAGAAACAACCCGGGGTTAGCTCACCGTTGTTCCTTGTGTGCAGTAACCGCCACGAGGACCACCACGAAGAGGTTGCTCTTTCGATCAAGCTTAACTAGGACGGAACAAAGTTAATTGCACAACTACACAAACGCAATATGAAATATAATTGAACATAAGCAACAAATAGATTGAGAATTAATTAGAAACACTTACTATTCATCCAATTCTTACTCTTCTACATAATTACAACCATTATTGTAACGACCCGACTCGCTTAAATCGGCGCGGAAGAAACCGACGAGTCGAATAGTTATAAACTACAACTCAAAATACTTAAGAATTAAAAACTAATTCCTCGAAATATTATTAATAACCACAAAAGTACAAATACCCACAAGTTTGTACATAACTAGTCCAAAAGTCAAACTAAAAATACTAAAATACGAGTAACTCCAACCACACGTCAGAGTCTAAACAACGTGTAAAGAGTCCAACAATAACGTATAAAGTCTATACAATACGCCAATACTATGTATAAACAACAGAAATAGGAAATACATCAAATAACAGAAACAGTAAACGTCGCTCGCCCAACCCAAAGTTAAGCAAGAGTATCGTCATCAGAAATACCTGAAAAACATACAACAGTCCACCATCAGTGGCGAGTAACATAACTGACTCACCCTAATGGGAATACACATGAACATAGTATAAACCAAATAATCAACATCAATAATCAAAGTACGAGAACAACCCAAAACCGTGAACTCGACTCAAACAACCTAACCAACTATCTTTGGCATAATCATTCATATACTAGACCGGACTGTGCTCGTACGAACGTATCTTACGCGATCGAACTTTCTACTATGTTCGGATTTGAGAATCTTACTCCCAAACCCCATGAAACCAATCTTACTGGAAATCCATGTCCCGTGAAACCAATCTTACTGGAAATTCAAAGGATCACATAGTATGACTCCAACTATCCCAATACCGCGGATGGAATAGGGGCAACGTCTTAACCCAAAAACAAAGAATCTTACTCTAAGTTTTAGGCGTCTAGAAATGAAATCAAGCTAACTTTATTAATTAATCATTTAATCATTTTATTATCTCAACATAAATAAATTAAATTCAAGAATTGCCTCTATGCCTTGATTCTTGAAAATAACTAGTTAAAAGATCGAAGTTATACTCAAGATTGCTTTTGCGCCTTGATCTTGAGCCTAACCAACCATAATCCGTCATTCATTAACCATTCTTTAATCAATTTAGACTCAATCTTTAACTTTCTTTAACTTTTAAACCATTTTCTTTAACTTTCAAGATTCAACCAAGAACCCATAAAGACTCATCAAGAACTCATAAAGAACTCATTCAAGATTCAAGATCTTCAATCAAGAACTCAATCAAGATTCAAGATCTTCAATCAAGAACTCATCCAAACCAATTACATCACACGCATAACTCCAAAGAATCACACGAAAATCCCACTTAAACTCATCCAAAATTCATCAAACTTTAACACAATTATCATGATCATAAAACAACATATAATCAATCATTAAATCATGAAAACCATCATCAAAACATCATATAAACCATATAAAAATCAGCATATAAACAATCCATAAAAACATGAATAATCATCATCAAACAACCCATACATGCATTTAATCTATACTATAAACATAGTATACCAACAAGGTTGAGAAAGTATGTTACCTTATTGAAGATATACACACAAATCAACACATAAATGCAGCCCGAAAACTCGACTCACACGATCACACAACACGGCCCAAAACACGCACGGCACGTCTTGCACACACGAGCATAGCCACCGTTGCACGGCTGTCCAGCACGGCAACCACACCACGAACACCCCTTGCACGGCCCGTCTGCACCGCTGCACCACCACGAGCACGGTCCACCCTCTCGAACACCACCACGGTCCACTCGAACAACCCCTACACGAACACGAACAACCCGGAAAATCAACCCAACCAAGTGATCTTGAAAGAGATTGTTGAAGTTTAGATTGTGTTTTAGTACTTAAAGATCAATAGGATATGAATCTTTAAGTTTTGGGTTAAGAAATTGATGAACACTTTGATGGGACCAAAGTGCCAAAAATGGCGTGTAACAAGAGCAAAGGAGAGGGAGTTTTGTGTTTGAATTTTTGATGGCAAATGTGTTAGGATGGCAAATGAGCAAAAATCCTCAAGCCTTACTAACTCATATATATATAGAGTTAGTTAAGGTGTGAACACAAGGCAAGTGGCAAGCCTTGCCATGCCATTAGAAAACCGGCCAAGGAGGGATTATGGGCCTAAAATGGGCTCTCGTGATTAATTGGGCTAATTTGCAAACACCGCATGATTAGTCATGCATAAATCGATTTAGCCCAAAATATTAAATAATTAATTAGAAAATTAAATAATAAAAATTCTAATTAATTAAATAATAAATAACATAAATAATAAAAACTAAAAAAAAAACAAATATTTCGAATTAAATCGAAATTATTCACTTAAAATAAAATAAATAGTTCAAAATAAATTTGAACTAACACATAAATACACATAATTATCGTCAAAAATACCAATAAAATCTGGGTCATTACAATTATACTCTTTCTCATATCAAATAATAAAAAGGTAAACTATTTATGTGAAAAACTATAACAATATGGCTGGGTGTCTATTTATAGAGAATTCAAATATATAAATTTTGGTGTTTATATTTTATTTTTTTGATGAATTATTTATTTTGTAATATATTCATTTTAAAAATTACAAAAAGTTTCATTTTTAGTTGATATTATGTAGTTTGAATGTTTGGAAAATTTTAAGGGGTATATTAGGCTTTTTGAGGGGGACATCATTGCTCCTCCCTTTACTTATATAATAGAGATAAGTCAAAACTTAGAACATAACTTATGAAATTTAAAACATTGATCATAAAATTTAGAACATTGTTTACAAAATTTTAAAAAATGTACATTTTACAATTTTAATGTGGGAGAGTCGACAGTTTTACTGGGAGGAGAGAAATCTATGTTTTTGTTAAAGTTTTTTTTTTTTTTTCCCCTCTGGTTATACGTTTTTTAATTTTTTTTTTTTGTTTTATTTTGATCCTACTTTTTAGGCTTTTTTTTTTTGTTTTGTTAACAAACAATTTACGATTTCTTTTTAAAAAAATCTTGATTTTGGGGCTTAATTTTTTTTTACGTTATATTTTAAAATTAAAAAAAATAATAATAATCTGGTTTTTTGGGGGGTTTTTTAAATATCTTTTAGACCGTAAAGTTCTTGCCATTAAATGAAATAAATTGACGTTTTAGATTTATTTTCTTATATATATATATATATATATATATATATATATATATATATATATATATATATAGGAATGTATATATAGCCTGCAAAAACTGACACGACACCATAACACAACACGAAATTAGCGAATTTGGGTCAAAGACTTTGATACGATTAAGTAAACAGGTTGATACAACACGCTTATTAAATGGGTCGGGTTTGGGTCAAGGGGTTCAGATCAACCCGTTTATGTAAACGGATTGACATGATACTACACGATTACAGTTGAATATTAATTTTATAGTGAAAAATTGACCTGACACATTAACACGACCCTAACACGACACAAAATTAAGAGGTCTGGGTCAAGGCTAATAGAAATTATTATAAAAATAAATTATAAAAATTATTCTAATACCCTAATAAAAAAATTATTTTGTTAATTTAAATTGTGCGTAATAATTTTGGTACAAAATTAAATTACTGATTTCCGACTTAAACTTAGATATGATTAGTTTATTTTATTCTTGGGCCTAACACATAAAAGTTGTTGGAAAAAAAACTCATACTTTACGGTAATTACGGATAAGTAATCGCACCTCTCAAAAAACAACAAAAAAAAACTATAAATAATAGAGGGGTGGGGGGACTCATCATAGAGAGTCACCGACTTTATTCTAACATTTTTCATAAATTTGTCAACTTTGCTCTCCATATTTCAACATCAATTCACCGTCAAAACTCAAATAAATAAATAAAAAAACCTGAACCCTAACAACAATGGAGTTAGAAAATACCAAAGAAAGCAGCAGCAACAACAACAACAACAACAACAAGGAAGTTAATGGAAACCAGAACATCAACGTGAACAACAACAATGACAACACAATTAACAACACAAACAACAAAAGAATCAAAGACGAAGAAAGTTTAGAAGAGTGGTTGCCATTAACATCGAGTAGGAAGGCAAAGTGGTGGTACTCTGCTGTTCATAATGTAACCGGTATGGTCGGTGCCGGTATACTTGGACTCCCTTTTGCTATGTCTCAACTCGGATGGTAATTTTTCTACATATCGTATCATAATGTATAATATCCATTAATATCGTATGTTTAATGTGAATCTGAGTTCTTCATGTATCATATCCACTACTTGTTTTGAATATTATTAAATTTCTGATTTTTTTTTTTTTTTTTACCTTATTCTGGAAATTTTGGTAGTGATAGATGATTCGATCTTAACATTTTAAAATTTGGAGGGAGTGATTGAAAGAATTGAATTCCGGTTAATGATAGAAAAATTAGGAAGTGGTTAGTCAACCTACTAACAAGTAATTTACATGATATTTTTATTAAATCTTGAATAACGATATTAAGGTTAGGGCCGAGCAACGGTTCCGGGTACCCACCCACGGAACCGGATCCGGTTAGGAACCGACAACTAATTACCCATACCCGGTTCAATTAGGCCCGGTTCCGGTTCCAAAAGTTACTACCGGTTGCAACTGGTTTTGGTTCCGGTTCCAAAACACAACAAGAAAATCTCGTTCGCCCGACCGAGTTTACCGACCGACATTTTCGTAGTCGTCAAATACCGACCGATTTCGACTGAAAACAGTCGGAAAAAAATTTCCGACCGAAGCTGCGGTCGGAAAAAAATTTCCGGCCGTCATGATCGTCGTTAACGGTCGGTATTTCCCGACCGAACATAGGCGGTCGGTAAATACCGACCGTTATCGACGGTCATGACGGTCGGAAAATTTTGAAAAATTTTAAAACCCCAGTCGGGAAAATTGGTTCCCATTTCACGTTTCATTCTCTCTCTCTCCACTCTCTCTCTCCCTCGCGAACCCTCGAACCACCAAACCCTGACCCCCTCTCTCTCTCTCCCTCGAACCGGCGACCACCGTGACCGGCGTCCGCCACCCCTCCGGCCGTCCTTTCTCTTTCTTTCTCCTTTTCTCTTTCTCCTTCTCTTTCTTTCTCCTTTTCTCCTTTTCCTTCTCTTTCTTTCTCCTTCGCCCCTCCACCCCTCCGCCCCTCCGCCTCTGCCCCTCCGTCCCTCCGCCGACGCACGACTGTCGCCCCTGCTCCTCAAATTGTGGTTAGGGTTTTTTTTTTTTTTTTTTTTCAATTTATTCAATTGTGTATATATGTATATGTATTTGTATGTATTTGTATGTATATGTGTATGTATTATGTACGTATATGTGTATGTATTATGTATGTATTTGTATGTATGTGTATTTATTATTTGTATGTATTTGTATGTATATGTGTATGTATTATGTATGTATGTGTATTTATTATTTATGTATTGTGTATGTATTACATATGTATTTGTGTGTATGAATTGAAAATTCTCGTTCATTCTTTGCTAACTTTAAGATTTTGTTTAATTATATTCTAATCAAACAAATTTTGTTCAAATCAAATTAATTTAGTCGAAAACAACGGTTTTAAAAAAACGGCCTTACTCTATGGCTAGGGTGCTCAACACTTGTTCTTAGTAATATCACACTCAACCTATGCCCAAAAAAACACTCAACACATTTTAGGCCGTGTTCTTTGGGCTAAGAAAATAGCAACTGAACTGAAGTAAATTGAAATGAAATAAACCGAACAGAAATTAAATGAATGGAACTAAAACGAAACGAAATGAATTGAAAATGTTAATGAAATAATTTTTATTTTTGTTTTTGTTTTTGTTTTGTTTTTGTTTTTGTTTTTGTTGATAAATCAAGAAATATGATTGTTGGTTGAAAGTTGAGTTGTATTTATTTTCAAATACAAAATTGCCTTTGTATTTGATTTATTATGAATCTTTGTAATTGTTGTGAATGAATACAATTAAAATAGAACTAAATATGGCTTAAATATATATATATATATATATATACATGTGCATTAGATAAGAAAGCTTTAAGAAGAATTAAGAAAGGCTAAAATAAGATAAGAGTGAAGGATGTTTGAATGCTTTGAACTGATATTTGTTAATGGCTTAGAATAGGCATAATCGAAATGAAAAGGAAGGAGCGTGATTGGATTTACAAGAGACACGATAAGGACCACAAACTTCGGGATGAGTTCATCCAAGGGGTGAATGAGTTTGTTGCGTTCTCTCAGCAGCACCCCGAGCTTAATGATAGGGACAAGATAAGATGTCCGTGTGTTCGGTGTAAAAACTTGAATTACTTGGATGTGCCCAACGTAAAGGTACATTTGTATAAGAAGGGGTTCATTCCGAACTACTATGAATGGTTATGTCACGGTGAAAGGGTGAGTATAGAGTCCACCTCGTCTCCTACTCATCCGAATCCTTACCGGGAAATGGTTGTCGATGCTTTTGGGAACAATGTGGACCCACCATTCCTTGAGGAGGCAACTTCGGCTGAAGAAGAACCAAATGCGGAAGCGAAGATGTTCTTCGACTTGCTCAAGGCAGCCGAGCAGCCTTTGTATGATGGTAGCAACATCTCTGTGTTGGAGATGGCTTCTAGAATGATCAATTTAAAGTCTGAGTACAACTTGCCACTCAGGTGCGTAGATGGTATTGGGTCATTGGTGAACGATGCGCTCCCCACCACCCAAAAAACTAAGTGTAGCACCTATTACGACACAACGAAGGTACTCAAGGGATTAGAGCTTCCTCACGAGAAGATACACGCATGCCCGAATGGATGTATGCTATTTTGGAAGGACGATGCTGAGCTTGATAAGTGTCGTCATTGCGGGTCGAATCGGTTCAAGAAGACTTCGAATGACAATTTGGTTCCAGTAAGTTTTCTGGTCTACTTCCCAATAACACCACGATTGCAAAGGATGTTTGCTACTAGGAACATTGCTGAGGCTATGACATGGCATTCTGAAAATCGTCGAGGGCAAGGGAACATGGCTCACCCAAGTGACAGTGAAGCGTGGAAGCACTTCGACAGGACCTTTAAGGACTTTGCGTCCGAGCCTCGAAATGTTAGACTTGGGTTGTGCACTGATGGTTTTTCCGTTTTTGGGAAGTTTGGAAAGCAATACTCTTGTTGGCCTATTTTAACTACACCTTACAACATGTCACCGTCCATGTGCATGAAAAAACCTTTCATTTTCCTTTCCTTGCTTATCCCTGGGCCAAAAAATCCGAAGAACAATTTGGATGTCTACATGCAACCTTTAATTGATGAGTTGAAGCATCTATGGTCGGTTGGATCCTTGACTTACGACATCTCAAAGAAGCAGAATTTCAATCTTCGCGCAGCCTTGTTGTGGACTATCAGTGACTTTCCAGCATATAGTATGTTGTCAGGTTGGAACACGTTCAGTAAAAAGGCGTGTCCATATTGCATGGAGAAAAGCAAAGCCTTTTGGCTACAACATGGTGGCAAAGTATCATGGTTTGATTGCCATCGTCAGTTTTTAGATTCCGACCACTCCTTCCGAAAGAATAAGATAACTTTTTGTAAGAACAGAATTGAAAATGACTCGGCTCCTCATATCATGTCAGGTGAGGAACTGTGGTAGTGTGTGAAGGACTTACCGAAAGCAACTGATGGTCCTGATGCTTTGAAGAAATTGAAGAAGAAAAAAATGGGATGGGATAAGAAATCTTGTTTGTGGGACCTGCTGTATTGGAAGGATTTGCGGCTTCGGCACAACTTAGACGTTATGCATATTGAGAAGAACTTCTTCGAGCAGCTCATCCACACCGTCATGGCTGTGAAAGACGAAACGTCTGACACTGTAAGTGCGAGGAAAGACATGAAGAGTGTCTGTAGGCGTCGAGAGTTGGAGCTTGTTGATGATGGTAAGGGTAATGAGCAGATGCCCAAGGCACCTTACGCACTTAACAAGGAGCAGAAGAAGGTGTTATGTGAATGGATCCGAGACTTGAGGTACGTTTTCATACCATCATTTTGTGATTGTGATTTCTGTCAATAACTATGAATCGTGCAAATAATTTACTCATCACTTTATGCAGGAACATGTCAGATTCGGAGGATAAGAGTCAGAATTCCCAGACCCGGCAAGATTCTCCCTCTCAGTCTTCGGTTCGTCCTACTGGGTCTAGGCCGATATTGCGTCCTGGTGACCTTCATCGTCGTGTTGAGTCGTCTAGGAGACGGTCGGCGAGTTCATCTTCCGGTCCAACTCAACCTACGTTTACCTTACCTCCACCACCACAGTTGGGGTTACCCCCGATACCACAGCTTCGGCCTCGGCATTGTCCTCTTCGCCCTCAGCCTACGTCGCTGCCTGAGCCTACTCCTACATCTAAGCTCACTCCTTTGTCTCAGCCTACTCCATCCTCGCTGCCTCAGGTCACTCCTTTGTCTCACTCTACTCCTCCGCATGAGACTACTCCGACTCGAGAACCCGAGAGACAAACTGGTGAGGTTGAGGGTGGAGACAAGGATCAGGGAGAAGCTTCTACATCCACAGCTGGGGTTCGAGAATTGGATCCCGATGGCATATGGTGAGTTTTTGTGTTATTTTTTAATGTTTTCACTATTGAAATTAAGTTGTATTCATATGTTGTTTAATCTTACAATGTTTTGTGTGCAAGGTTTGACAAGGGCGCTGTTGTTCGATCAATAACACACGTCATCAAGTCCTACTTCCATCAGCCTTGGAAGAACTACACTGAGGTAGATCAGGCGACCAAGGTACATTGGTGGAACATGTGGAAGGTCAGTAAGACAAATTATGTAATTTGATACAATATTTAGGCTAAATATAATCTCTTACATTAACATATTTGATTGTCCTTGGTCTAATGCAGAAACAGTACACTTGGAGGCCTGAGCTCGAGGGCACTGTGCGGGATGCATTTGATACCAAGGCTGGATTACGGCTGAAGGACATATTCAATGACACAGTGCACAAGCGGAAAGACCGACCAAATTGGCTTGGTGATGACATGTACCAGGCAATGAAGGGTAGGCTCGATGACAAGCAATTCAAGGAAAGGTCGGCTCGAGCGAAGGCAAACAGGAGAGGCGGCGACGCTAGTGGCAAGGCCCAGGCCTCTCACTGCGCGGGATCTGTCTCCACCACTCAACGAGCTAAGCAATTGGTTAGTCTACTATTTCATTAAATTATTGTAATTAATGCACACTTGATTATATATATCCTACCCTTACGCACATTTGTTTGTTTTGTCCAAGGCGAAAGGAGGGAAGCTGCCTGATGCTGCGGATCTCTTCCTCGATACTCACTTCAAGAAGCAACCAGGGAAGGATCCGGTTCCGATTAGCGATAAGGCCAAGGAAGTGATGGTAATGCTTTCTTCTTTACTATGCATTTTATTTTTAGAGCGGAATTCCGGCTTCAAAGCCGAAGAGTACGAATAGGATTGATTTTTTATTATTTGCAATTGATGTTTAGAGCGGAATTCCGGCTTCAAAGCCGAAGAGTACGAATAGGATTGTTTTTTGATTAATGTTATGATATGTGAATTTGGTTTAAGACATGATCTACGTTGATCGGTGCGAATTTGGGAATGAAAACACCCAAAACGTGCCAAAAATGGCCTATTTAGGTTGTTTTTGTTCCAAAACCCTCTAAACTTTCCCAAAAACATGCAAATAAGTGATAGAATGTCTATAATAATGTTATGAGATGTGAATTAACCTTTAAGACATGATCTACGTTGATCGGTGCGAAGTTGGGAATGAAAACACCCAAAACGTGCCAAAAATGGCCTATTTAGGTTGTTTTTGTTCCAAAACCCTCTAAACTTTCCCAAAAACATGCAAATAAGTGATAGAATGTCTATAATAATGTTATGATATGTGAATTAACCTGTAAAACATGTTCTACGTTGATCGATGCGAAGTTGGGAATGAAAACACCCAAAACGTGCCAAAAATGACCTATTTAGGTTGTTTTTGTTCCAAAACCCTCTAAACTTTCCCAAAAACATGCAAATAAGTGATAGAATGTCTATAATAATGTTATGAGATGTGAATTAACCTTTAAGACATGATCTACGTTGATCGGTGCGAAGTTGGGAATGAAAACACCCAAAACGTGCCAAAAATGGCCTATTTAGGTTGTTTTTGTTCCAAAACCCTCTAAACTTTCCCAAAAACATGCAAATAAGTGATAGAATGTCTATAATAATGTTATGATATGTGAATTAACCTTTAAGACATGATCTACGTTGATCGGTGCGAAGTTGGGAATGAAAACACCCAAAACGTGCCAAAAATGGCCTATTTAGGTTGTTTTTGTTCCAAAACCCTCTAAACTTTCCCAAAAACATGCAAATAAGTGATAGAATGTCTATAATAATGTTATGATATGTGAATTAACCTGTAAAACATGTTCTAAGTTGATCGATGCGAAGTTGGGAATGAAAACACCCAAAACGTGCCAAAAATGGCCTATTTAGGTTGTTTTTGTTCCAAAACCCTCTAAACTTTCCCAAAAACATGCAAATAAGTGATATAATGTCTATAATAATGTTATGAGATGTGAATTAACCTTTAAGACATGATCTACGTTGATCGGTGCGAAGTTGGGAATGAAAACACCCAAAACGTGCCAAAAATGGCCTATTTAGGTTGTTTTTGTTCCAAAACCCTCTAAACTTTCCCAAAAACATGCAAATAAGTGATAGAATGTCTATAATAATGTTATGATATGTGAATTAACCTGTAAAACATGTTCTACGTTGATCAGTGCGAAGTTGGGAATGAAAACACCCAAAACGAGCCAAAAATGGCCTATTTAGGTTGTTTTTGTTCCAAAACCCTCTAAACTTTCCCAAAAACATGCAAATAAGTGATAGAATGTCTATAATAATGTTATGAGATGTGAATTAACCTTTAAGACATGATCTACGTTGATCGGTGCGAAGTTGGGAATGAAAACACCCAAAACGTGCCAAAAATGGCCTATTTAGGTTGTTTTTGTTCCAAAACCCTCTAAACTTTCCCAAAAACATGCAAATAAGTGATAGAATGTCTATAATAATGTTATGATATGTGAATTAACCTGTAAAACATGTTCTACGTTGATCAGTGCGAAGTTGGGAATGAAAACACCCAAAACGAGCCAAAAATGGCCTATTTAGGTTCTTTTTGAATTGTTTGAACTAACTCCGCCCATAATTTGCAGGAACAATATAACCAAAACCTTTCGGAGTCTCAAGCTAGTGGCTCGGAGACGGATCCCAACCAGGTCTTCTTTGATACAGTTGGTGGCTTCCGGAAGGGCGAGGTTCTAGGGTTCGGCAAAGACGGAGCTTCTCTCTATTATGAGAGAACCTCGCGGCGGCACGTTGGATCTGCCTACTCTCCATCAGTTTCCGCTCAACTGGCAAAGATGACCGAGCGTTTGGAGGAGTCCGAGCGTGCGAGGACAGAGTTAGAGGAGCGAGAGCGCCGTCTGGAGGAGCGAGACCGTCAACGGGAGGAGCATCAGCGCCGTCTGGAGGAGGATCAGAAGAAGCAAGCGGAGTACCTCGAGCAGATGAAGGCGCAGATGGACACTTTCATGAGGCAATTCGGCGATCAGTCTTCCATTCACCGACGACCCCCCGACGATCGCACATACGGTTCTGGCGGTTCTGGAGCCTTCGTAGTGTAGTTGTTTGTTATATATATTTCGGTTTATTAATTTACGTTTTTGGTAACTGTAATATATATATTACATACTTTTGTGTATTACGAATTATTTATATAAATAATATCAAATATTATTTTGTATGTATAAACTGTTCTTCATTAATAAATAATTTAATATGTTTTGCAAAGGTTTTTTATATTTAATGAAATGAAAGACGTAACAATTTAACGACCGCCAAACGGTCGATATAAACTCAAAACCTCGAAAATAGTAAATATTTAAATTAAAAAAACCGCGAAAATTAATATGCCGACCGACACACGGTCGGTAAATCATTAGGCGCGAAAAAAAATTGGCTGGAATAAGCCATTTTCCGACCGATCATATGGTCGGTCGGTAATACCGACCGTCATGACGGTCGGAAAATGTTTTTCCAATTTTTTTTTTAAAAACTCTTATTTAGTCGGTGCACGGTCGGTAAATTATTTCCGACTGAACGTCGGTCGGTAACAAAATTTTACCGACTAATTATACACCGACCTCCTTTTACCGACCGGCGACGGTCGGTAAATTGAGGCACCGACCGTTAACGGTCGGTAAAAAGCGGTCGGCCGAAGCTTATTTTCTTGTTGTGAAAATTTGGGACCCGGTTGTAACGGTTCCAATTTTAGGTATCCAATACCGAATTCATTCCCGATGGATAGCCAATATTTGACCTGGTTGAATTAGGTTTTATACTTTTATCCAATGGTAAATATATAGTGAAGTACGGAAGTGACTATTAACTAAACCAAAATATAATAAGCCTAATTTTTTTTCCCACTCAAAATGTGTATGTTTATGACTTTATGTAAACTTGTATGTAAGTTGTGTGAATTTGTGTTTATGACTTTATGTAAACTCGTATGTTTTATTTTAAAATTGTTAACTTAGCTTGTGTTTAAGGAAACTTTCTTTGTGTTATTATGACTTTATGTAAACTCGTATGTTTCATTGACATTTTTTTTTACCTAATCTAATTAGATCTTAAATTTTCTAATATGATCTTATAATTATATATTTTTTTAATCTGATAAGTATAAAATTGCTTATTTAAGTTGAATCTAACGAATGCACCCTACGTCTAAGCAAGGGAGGGATATGATGTGGTTTGTTAGGATATTAATTTGGAGTTATTTCTTGCTTATTTAATATATTGCGTAAATGTTCCTGTAGTTTGTAGATGATGATTGAAGTGAATGAGAAAATACATTTAAATTAATTAAAGAGGAAATAGACTGTCAAAGTCTCAAAGAATCGCGGGATGCATACGGTGTATCAATTAATCTTCCACTTTTGAGTCAAATTAAGTGTTACAACTTACAAGTAGAACACCCACAAATTTGCATTTGAGTCAAAAATATTACACCCTTGCTTCCCTTTTGTTTACCATTGGAATCTTGACATTATTCATATGTTAAAACAATGTGTATAAATGTAATATCAAGGTCTCATATGAGTTTAAATTGCTAATCAATGTTTAAATTTAATAAATATGAGTAATATAGATAATTGACAAAATGAATAACTTTTTCAGGGGTCCCGGAGTGACATTACTAGTATTGTCATGGGTGGTAACATTATACACATTATGGCAAATGGTACAAATGCATGAAATTGTGCCGGGAAAAAGATTTGACCGATATCATGAATTAGGTCAATATGCCTTTGGTGAAAAGCTTGGGTTATGGTTGGTTGTGCCTCAACAAGTCATCGTTCAAGCAGGTTGTGACATAGTTTACATGGTCACTGGAGGAACATCACTCATGAAGTTCTATAGCATAGTTTGTTCTTCTTGCAAACCCATAAAGCTTTCTTATTTTATCATAATGTTTGCCTCTACCCAATTCTTTCTCTCTAATCTTCCTAACCTTAACTCCATCAGTGTCGTCTCCTTTGCTGCTGCGATTATGTCTCTCAGGTATTGTATTTAATTATGCTTTAATTTGTTTATCCTTATAAATAATATTCTCTTATTTATTATTTGCTCCCCTTATTTTAAGTTTATACAATTATCAAAGTAAT
The DNA here is from genome assembly GCA_951394345.1 of Salicornia ramosissima. NCBI lineage: Eukaryota > Viridiplantae > Streptophyta > Magnoliopsida > Caryophyllales > Amaranthaceae > Salicornia > Salicornia ramosissima. Next base: position 7,884,957 of record OX596238.1, on the reverse strand, counting down.
CTTATATAACTTTAATTTGTTACTAGTAAATGTTATTATTACCTCCTTTCCAATCAAATAAGTAATCATTGATATAAATTAAATAAAGAGAAGGTATTGTGTCAGACCAGTCCGACATAAGGTTACTGTCAGATCAGTTTAACTGGAATTGGACACATATTGTCAAACTTGGACAAGTTTTATTGAACATGGACACATGTTGTTAAACCTGGACAAGTATTGTTAACCCTGGATACATATTTGTAAACCTGAACACAAATTTGTAAACCTGAAAATATATTTGTAAACCTGGATACATGTTGTTGAACCTGGACACAATATTAAATCTGGACACATAGTACTGAACCTGGACACATATTGTTGAACCTGGACATAAATTTGTAAACCTGATGAAACTTATTGAACCTGGAAACATATTGTTTACCCTGGACACATGGACCTGGACACATATCGTAAAATCTGGACATATATTGTTGAATCTGGACACATGTTGTTAAACCTGGACAAGTATTGTTAGCCCTGGACACATATTTGTAAACCTGGACACATGTTGTTGAACCTGGACACATAGTATTAAATCTGGACACATAGTACTGAACCTGGACACATATTGTTGAACCTGGACATAAAATTGTAAACCTGGTGAAACTTATTGAACCTGGAAACATATTGTTTACAATGGACACATGGACCTGGACACATATTGTTAAATCTGGACATATATTGTAAACCTAGACACATATTATTGAACCTGTACACGTTTTGTTGAGTTTGGGCATAAAAAAAATACAAGTGTTGGACGGTCCGACGGTCGGACCGTCCGACACAATATTTCACTTAAATAAAACCCATATAACTATGTCTTCTTTTATCCATCAAGAGATAAATTGTAATAGTAAAGTGTCAAGGTTCAATACACAAATTGAGGATAAAATGGGTATTAAGATTTAAGTATTCGTCTATCACAATTTCAAAAGCATACTTTAGTAATTTATGAGATAAACGTAAGTACTAAAATTGCATATTTTTCGCTCTGACTACTCTAAAATCAGTTAATATAAATTATATGAAATTCATAATTTTGTGGCTTGTGTATATAATTTGTAGTGAACAAATTTGCATAGAATGAATGTATGATCAATATTGAGTTCAATATATATAATTTATACTTATTTTATTTATTCAAATTGCAACACCAAAAAGTGAAATGATATACAAATCATATATAATTATGAACGGATCGATTAATGTGAAATGAATATATTATTTTACTAAATTTCAGTTATTCAGCTATTGCATGGATAGCATCGGCAATTAAGGGACCACAACCAAATATAAGTTACGGGAGTAGGTATTCCACTGACCCGAGAACAATATTTGGATTTCTAAGTGGTCTAGGAGCGGTTGCATTTGCTTTTTCCGGGCACAACATTGTATTGGAGATTCAAGCTGGCATCCCTTCCACTCCTGATAAGCCTTCCAAAAAGCCCATGTGGAAAGGCTCTCTTTTTGCATACATGATTGTCTTACTATGCTATCTTCCTGTTGCGACCGTCGGATACTATGCTTTTGGTAATTTGGTAGAAGACAACGTCCTCATTTCACTCCAAAAACCTACTTGGCTCATTGCTGCTGCCAATATCTTTGTCGTCATTCATGTTATCGGTAGTTATCAGGTGCTATACATATATAATTAATTGATATTAAATTATATATCTCATTCAATTGTTTCTAGTTTTTTTTTATGATAGCAACTTTATAAATTTATCTTCTGACACATCACATTGTATAAAAATATGTAGGTCTATGCCATGCCAATATTTGACATGCTTGAGTCATTCCTGGTGTTGAAAATGAACTGCAAGCCTACTAAGACGCTTCGTATTGTGACTCGCGCTTTATATGTTGGTAATAACCTATTTTGTTTTCTAAATTTGCATGATTTTATAATTTATTATGCTTTTTTCTCTTTTCATTTTATGATGTTTTCAATTTAACTTATTGGATTTTTTCTCTATATAGCGCTCACAATGTTCATTGGGATAGCGTTTCCATTCTTTGGTTCTCTTTTAAGCGTCTTGGGTGAAATTGCGTTTGCACCAACTTCTTACTACGTATGTCACTCTCTACTACAGATAAATATCATATATTTTACTCCAATTTATATATGTATGTATTCATGTTGATAAATATTAATATTTCTTTATAATTGATTTGCAGTTACCTTGTGTGATATGGCTTATTATATGTAAGCCAAAGAGATATTCAATGTCTTGGTTTTGTAATTGGGTGAGTTCTCATCAGCATAAGTTATTTCATTTTAATGAATTTATTCCCTTTTTCACTACTAATTATTTTATGATATGCGTTTTTCAATATTGCAGTTTTGCATCATATTTGGAGTGTCATTGACTATTCTAGCACCAATTGGAGCTGTGAGGGAGATTATAGTTCAAGCTAGCACGTACAAATTCTTTTCTTAGATAGTTTTGTAATACAGTTGGTGAAGGGTTATCATTACGAGAATTTATGTTTTTAGTTTGACCAAATATCTTCTGTACTTGTGGTGCTTAATGTTTTTTTGGTACCAGTAATTATTTAAAAGGATATGAAGAGTCAAAATTGATTATCTTTTCAAATTCTTTTTGTGCATCTTATATGTTCATTTATACGACTAGCATTCTAGCATTAATTTAAGATATTGTATGCATGTGAATCGATGTTAATGGATTAAGGAGGATGTTGTTTCACTCTTTATTCCCTATCATCATAGATCATGTTTGGTAAACAAATTAAAGTTTGAAAATATAAGAGTTTTGGTCCCAAAACACTTAAAATAACAATTTTGCTCATTGTAACCTTTTCTTACGTGTGTTTTTTAAAAGCAATTTATATATGGAAGACCATATTACCCATGTTTCACTCACAATTTAATTCTTTATAAAGAAAAGAAATATTATAAAAGACACGTGTCTAAGTGTCCATAAATGTCATTTTATAAAAATCAATTTTTACCAATTATCTAGGTTTTTTCAAATTATATAAACAGCTAGTTAAATTAGTAGTCAAATTATTAGTCAAATCTTCTAAACAAAAATGTATAACTCTAATAGCTTCCAAGTTGCCTGCATTATTAACTAAAAAAATCCAGCATCAATCACTATCCCTCATACTCAAATTTTCAATATCTCTTAGCTTATTTTCGTATCACTGATAAAAATTATTAGATCGTTTTAAATCTTGCTCACCAAAACTACTCTTCTCATATGAGCATAATTCTCTCTCTCTATATATATATCCAATCTTGGATTTAATTATTCCTGAAAAAATAATTATAACAATTTCAATATATGCGAGATAAGATGAATTAGATTGAATTGCACCAAGCTAACAAAATGAACAAACAAAACCCAGACCAAACTGACTCAACCTGTATGAGTCTAGCTAAACTGTTAAAAAAAATCTAATGTATGATATATTCTAGAAAAATCTTGTCATTAAAATGTTGTAGAGATTATTTAAGAGTAGAAAAATCTAGAGATAAGAGATATTAGATTAGTAGAACTCTCTAGTATTTGATAAGTTTAGAAAACTCTAGAATTTTGTATGTAACTAGTATAAATAGACATCAAGGGCATAGTGAAGAAGTGAGCCAAAAAAAGTAAGCTAACTCAAAGCTAAGAGAGCTCCACCAAAATATTAAGAGATGTAGAAACAAAGGGTTCTACCAAGAGAGTAAGAGACATGAGCTCTTACAAATACATGTGTATAATTTCTCACAATATATCAACAATGAAAATTTGTTCTTGAAATATCAATTCGGGGCCATAAAACTTCCACATGCGCCCAAATTTCCATCATTTTATTTAATTTTAAGCTATTTTAAGTTTCCGCTGTAAAAGTTTAATAATATTTTAGAATAGTCTTGCGTTATCACGTGGCAGTAAAACGCTCAATTCTATCACTACAATATTTTATATGTATAGAGGGTGATTTGGGGGTGTTAGTAAAACCTCAGCTTATTAAGTTTCGAGTCCAGCTTGAGTTCGAATAAGCTTAAACATACAGGAGCCAAGTATAAGTAGAGTTTGGGCTCAATTTGTTTGATAAACACTCCTATGTCTAGCTATATATGTGTTTATTTACCAAAGGTTAAGATAGAAAAAGGATGCAAAATTAGGCTAATAAATAATAGCTTCTCCAAAATGACTATTTTCTGCAAGCATATATCATATAACAAATTCTCCAATACTTAGCTCTAAGGACATTAGGATCTGACCCACATCACAAAACTGACTTTGGTATGTAGGTGAGCCTCACAACAAGAGTTTTCTGCATTTGATGAGATTAAATTCGGTAAACGACATCCATCAAGGTGCTTACCATTTGACCTACTCTTGAGTGTAATCTAGTGAAATTTGGTGTTGTATTTTGAGCTATTTGAACAAGTTTATATGTTATTCAATGTGTTAGATCACGAATAACAATTTGGATTAGCAAGAGTAGAATCAATGTTAAACTTCTAAACTATGTGAACTGGTCAAAATAAATAAATTATGGTCAATGTTGAACTATTTTTAGCTCATACTGAGCGAATTGCGAATAAAACAATGAATTAAGTGACACGAGAATAAAAGAAAATCTATCTATAGTAGGACTTAGCATTAGCATTAATTTATGACCTTAAAAGAAAGACGGCTATTGCGGGAAAACATACAATTAACAAAGGAATTAAGTTGGACAACAAAAGAAGTAAGAAGAAGCTATATTACTTGATTGATCAGTGAACTAACGGTCCGTTTGGTAGCCGATTATAAATTATGGTAATGGGAATGAATTTAGAACTAAATTTGGAAGAGAAATCAAAATCTATTCCCATGGTGGTGCTACCTTAACTCCAATTTATCTAATTTTCTTCACAAATATCCATTCCCATCAAATACCACCATCCCCAATGGTAATGGATGTGAATGAAAATGAAAAGAAAATTGAAGCTTGGGAATGAAAATTTGGTTTCCATTAAGATTTGAAGGTTCCTCCTTAACAAAATTACACTATAAATTCATTACTATTATTATAATTTATTACCAACAACCAAACGGGCCGTAAGTGATTTAGCTCAAATCTTCTTTCACTACCTCAAATCTTCTTTCACTACCTCAAAGAGCCAAGAATAGGTTCTAAATAGTGACACCTTGCAAGTGGGAGTCCTCATCTAAAACTTCATCTCAATCTCAAAGAATAAAAAATGGCATAATCCTTAGTATGATTAAGCACCAATAAAAAAAAAAAGACTACAATTCAAAATGCCCTTCCCAAAAATATCAGAATAATTCATAAATTGTAGGAAAAATAAAGTAGGATTCGAAGAAGACATCATTTCAGCAATAATAGACTCAATTCTTCTGTATTTTCAAACCAGTTTCTATAGAGTATATAACATAATCTTGGACCTTAAGGCCCATCAGCCTAACTTTTGGTTGAGATGTTCAATTGACATAATATTAGAGTCAATGTGACACAGAGGTCACGGATTTGAATCTCGGTCACTCATCCTTTACAAAGTGGAATTAATTAACATCGGTTATATATATATGATAGGTCTGGCTGCATCCACATTTTGAGCCAAAAGGGTTCCATATAAAGGGGATGGAGTTGTAGAGTATATAACATAATCTTTGGCCTTAATCATCCGCTTAAGCTTTTATTTGAGATGACATTGTGAAACTTTCGCTCACAACTACATGTACTGTCTACATTGCAAGACGTCTCCATATATAACTTGAGCTAATAAATGCCATAAGGTGTGCAAAAGCATATATAATATTCCCTCCATATCGGTTTATCTGCAATAATGAATATTTTACGTCTCACATATATTCTCAATTGTTGCAAATAAACCGATACAGATAAAAAGCGGAGAATAAAAATACTTCCTCCGTTCCAAAAAAAACGCAACAAACTTATTTGCACGCATTTTAAGGAAGAGATTTAAAGGTCTAAACGATCAAATCAATATATGTAATTTTAAGACAAGTAACCTATAATATCATTCTTACTTGTGTTAAAATTATTTTGATTAATTTGCTCATTTACACCCTTAAACCACTTCCTTAAAATACGTGCAAAATGGTTTGTTGCGTTTTTTTTGGAACGGAAGTAAAAATATTCGATGAATGGAATGCATCAAAACAAGAACAAAAATGCATGTACTAGAAAATATTCCCATTTTCACCATTACTATATATAAAAGCATACAATGACATTGCTTACTTGCATCTAATAATCATTCAAGCAAAGAAAAACAAACATATTAATTAACATAGTAATTAAAAATTAATAGTTCTAGCTTTCAAAGGCAAATAAACACCAAAAATGTCGTACTTTAACCGCCCACATGGAAGCAACTACTATGAGGCCGAGAGGGAGGTCATACGTGAGGGTCCATATGGGTCCTACTCAGCTGAGTACAGGATTGATGAATATGGCAACCGTGTACCCCACCACCACCACCACCACAACCACCACAATGGAATTGGTGGCGGCGAGTTTATGGGTGATATGTCTGGCGGCTACCACCACCACCACCACCACAACCATGGCAGGCCAACTGAGATAATTGAGAGGAGGGAAGAGTACATTGTTGACAATGCCTCCTATGACCCTTGCAGGAGGGTATGAGTTGATTACTTTCTTACCACCTCTTTTTTTTTTTTTTTTTTTTGTGATGCATAAGAGTATACGTCTCAAATCAGTCGGTCAGGTCATTTTTTATCGGTCAAAAACAGGTTTCGATCATAACAAGTTTTGAGTTTCAGTTCTAATCTTAGACTAATTAATGGATTACGGGTTGGTCTTTCTTATTCATGACCCATTTTTTCTAGGTCGGTTTTCGTATGACCAACCGGTCGGGTTTATTTCTGCCAAGTCTACCTAAGAGGGAGCACCTACTCATTTATCTAGGGTTTATTATTAATATATCTTTACAAATCCAAATTCTTGACAGTCTTTTTAAATTACTACTCCATCCATCAAATAATAGTTGCATTGACACACTTCTCTTTGTTAGTTTGTCCCCGAGGCTAAGACACATCTCTAATTTTGAAAAAAAACATTATAATATTAGTTTATTAGTTTTTTCCGCTACTAAAATGCAAGGGACCTATTTTATCTCACATTCTAACATAATGTTTTCAATAAAAAAGAATAGCTAGCTTACTTACAAGTTACAACTAGTTGTCTAGTTATGCATGTCATTTACTTTTTTTATACAAATTAAAAAAATAGAAATAAATAACTAATTATCCACTTAACTAAAACAAGTAATTGAAGGTAACAAAAAAATAATAGTTGGTATGCAAAAACATGAACTTAGTTTTTTGAGTAATAAATTTAAAACATAAAGCTTAAGCTGATGCTTGAAACCTAGGAATTAGTTTTATACTCTATCATGTCACTTCACGCCCAACGAGCTGAGCTCTAGTTATGTTGGGCATGAAATGTGCCTGAAGTTTGGATAATTGGATGTAGCATGAGCTTCTTCCTAACTAGTGTTAATTAGAGCTGTAAATAGGTCGATCTGAGTTGGGTTCAGGTTGACCCATTAATATAAACGGGTTGAAATCTCCAATCCAAACCCAACCCATTTAGTTAAACGGGTTGAGATTCTCAACCCAACCCACCTTATAAATAAACGGGTTGACCCAATAACCCGTTTAATAATATTATCACTTTTTCATTAGTATCAAATAAAATTATACCACTATATGTCTATACTTATATATGGACTATAACAACAACCCACAATAGTCATATATATTACAACTTACAAGTCATATTGTCCATAATTTACACATTATAACACGGCATTAATTAATAACAACCTTTTGAGTTCTAATGTTCAAGATAAAAACATTAGATTTTAAGACATTACAACTACCTACATAACTCGTAAAGAATTTATAACATAATAAAAAAATAAAAATATGAAAGTGATATAATAGATTATTACGTCAATTGAACTTGAAACTAATTTTATTACAACGTATATTCTTAATGGGTTAAGCGGGTTGAAATCGGGTTGAGAATTTCAACCCGACCCAACCCATTAAACTAAACGGGTTGAGTTAGGTCAACCCATTTAACTAAATGGGTTGAAAAACTCAACCCAACCCGTTATTATTAGGTTGGGTTCGGGTTGAGTTATCGGGTTGGGTCAAGTTTTGCCAACTCTAGTGTTAATTATTCTACTTTAAAAGAAGGGGTGGACGGTTACGTTGAAAGTTGAACCTATGTCATTTTTTTCATGTTGGCTCTGATACCATGTCATCCAAAAGATTAAATTGATGATTAAAGCCTAAGAATTGGATTATAGTCTATCAATAAAGGTCACAAAAGATACCAAAAAATCCCTATATATATGTATAAGCTTTAGTTCCTTCCTCTTTTTTTTTTTTATACTCTATTTTCTAATTGGTTTATACTCTATTTTCTACAGATGTACTGAGGAATACTTGATGCCTACAATTCAAGATCCATGCATGGAAATTGACAGCAATTTATCTTAGTAGAATAAAATGTCACCTTAGCCAGTTAGCATGAGCCAGGTAGCCACTAACTAGGGATTGGTATTGTGCTGTTACTTTACTTGGTCAATGATGAAGTCCATTTATGTTAAATTTAAATTCTAATGTACTCGCAACTACTTGTAAGTTGTAACTACTTGTAATGTTAACTAGGGTTTGGAGTATATGTTTTGAAGACCCTCTAAAAATGGGATTCTTTAACTGAATCAACTCACAACTACTTGTAATGTTATTCGATAAGAAATTATGATGAATTTGCGAAGCCCTAAGTGATATGAATTGAAATTAGTTTTACGAACAACTAGCATATTTCGCGTCATTGATGGTAATGAGAATGAATTTTCAATTTATTTTTTTTTCATAAATAAATTCATGAGCGAATGCCTATTGGAATGCTAATCTACCCATGATGATACATCCATACCCATGGCACACCTAAAATAACCGGTTAAACTTTAATGATTTGAAAAGAGGGAGAAGAAAGCAAAAAAGTATGGCAAGAAAATAAAAGATAACCATCTTTAAAATTGACAAAGTTGATCCAAAATCTCATCCAGAACACCGAATCTGTGAAATAATTTTGATTTTAAAACAATAATCGGAACCATGATTTTGATTTTAAAACAATAATCGGAACAATAATCCAAATTTATTCAACCTGTATCCAATCCAGAATTCATTTATTCAAACTCATCCGAAACTTAATAGATAGTCGATCGATCCAAAAGTAATCACCGACTATTAAGTTATACAATAGTCGATTCTTCATGCTTGCCTTTTTTGTAGTCAAACTTGTTAGGGTATATGAGCGTAGCGGAAACGTAAATAAATCGAGAAATTAATCGAATATAAAATATGCAAGATAAACAATAAAAAGACGCACAATATTTAACGTGGGAAAAATCCTCAATAGAGGCAAAAAACCCACGGACGACGAGCACCAAAATTCCACTATATAAAATATTAGAGTACAAGATAGACCCTAAATATTAGGGTAGAAAAATTACAATGAAACTCTCACAATACAACTCTCAAAAGAGTATGTAAACAAAAGGGAATAGTGGAATAAGGAGGAGAGTATTTAAGAGTGGTTTGGTAGTAGAAAGGCTACTTTGATGTGGAAGGCTTGAGAGTATTTTGTGAATGCTTTTTGGAGAATATTTTTTGTGGATAGATTGGAGGTAGAGTGTCATCCTCTATTTATAGGTGAAGATGGTAGGGTGATGTAGGTGGTAGAATAATCTAGAGAGGAAAGATCTAGAATGGAGAAATCTAGAGTGAGGGGGGTCTAGAATAGAAATATCTAGACAAGAATAGTCTAGATAGAACACTCTAGATTAATAAGGGTGATGATAGAATAATCATCACAACATTCTAGAATATTCATTCACCTTAGAAAGTATGTAGGATTGGGCCTTAAGATTTGGGCCACTCCAACAATCTCCACCTTGGACCAAATCTTTGGGCAACTCGTCGTCGAAGCCTGAAGGGCCTAGCAAGAATGCATGCCCACTAAGTCCAAACAATGATCGAACTTAGTGGTAGGAAGTGGCTTGGTAAGCATGTCTGCTGGATTTTCGGAAGTGTGAACCTTCTTTACCACAATTTCACCCTCAGCAATTGTATCTCTGACATAGTGATATTTGACTGAAACGTGCTTGGTCTTGGAATGATATGCATCATTCTTAGTGAGGAAGATAGCACTCTGGCTATCAGAGAATACCACAGTGACTCCTTGTGGTATACCAAGATCCGTGACAAGACCACGCAACCATGTAGCCTCCTTTATACCTTCAGTTGCTGCAACATACTCTGCTTCGGTTGTGGAGAGAGCAGCAATCGGTTGTAATTGAGCTTTCCAACTGATTGCTCCAGAACAAAGTGTGAAGATATAGCCGGAGAGAGACCTTCGACGGTCGAGATCACCACCATAGTCAGAGTCGACAAACCCAACAACGTCAGTAGATTTTGTCGAGTGCTTATCAAAGACCAACCCCAGATCTGTAGTACCATTTAGGTAACGAAATATCCATTTAATAGCATCCCAATGCTCCTTTCCAGGGTTGTGCATATACCTGCTTACCAAGCTTACTGCATGTGCTAAATCTGGTCTAGTACAGACCATAGCATACATGAGACTTCCGACTGCACTAGCATATGGAATGCTAGACATTTTCTCTATATCTTCCTCTGTTTGAGGACAATATGCAGATGATAGTTTGAAATGAGCAGCAAGAGGTGTAGAAACGGACTTACAGTTCCTCATGCCAAATTTGTCAAGGATTTTCTCAATGTATTTCTTCTGAGTTAGAAATAATTTCCCAGCTTGTCGGTCCCTGTGTATCTCCATGCCAAGAATTTTCTTTGCTGCACCAAGATCCTTCATCTCGAACTCCTTGTTAAGTTGAGACTTCAATTTATCAATCAATGACTTGTCACGAGATGCTATGAGCATATCATCTACATATAGCAACAGATAGATATAAACTCCACCATATTGTCGGAAGTAGACGCAGTGATCATACTGACTGCGTATGTAGCCTTGTTTACTCATGAATGAGTCAAAGCGCTTGTACCACTGCCGCGGAGCTTGCTTGAGACCGTACAAGGATTTCTTTAAGCGACAAACATGGTTTTCCTTTCCAGGAACAATAAATCCCTCGGGTTGCTTCATGTAAATTTCTTCTTCAAGATCTCCATGCAGAAAAGCAGTTTTGACATCGAGTTGTTCTAACTCCATGTCAAACATAGCAACTATTGCAAGAAGGACTCGAATAGAGGTATGACGAACAACGGGAGAAAAAATCTCATTAAAGTCAATGCCTTCTCTTTGATTGCATCCTTTGACTACGAGACGAGCCTTCCATCTTGCAGGTTCAACACCGGGGATTCCTTCCTTCTGCTTGTAGATCCATTTGCATGTGAGCGGCTTTCGACCTTGAGGAAGCTCAACTAGGTCCCAAGTCTCATTCTTGTGGAGACTCTCAATCTCCTCGTTCATTGCCACAAGCCATTTAGAAGAATTCAGACATGTGATGGCCTCTGAGTAAGATGATGGCTCAACTCCGGTTGGAGTTTCTTCTGCAACTGATAATGCATAAGCAAGAACATATTCATCGTCCTTGTATTTTGAGGATTTTATAATTGGCCTCTTTGAACGATCCCTTGTGAGATTGTAACCAGCTTGCTGCTGAGAACTTTGAGGCTGGCTTGAAGCAGTGGTAGCTGGAGCATCATCATCATGATGTATGTCTTGGCTAGACTGTGGACTTGAAGGAGATTCAACCTCCATGCTTGGAGATTGACTACTAGTTTCCCACTCCACCTTCTCACCAGTTCCATCCTGATCTATGTTGGGAGAAACAACAACATCCGAACCAGAGGATTTTATCATAGCATTTTCGTTAAAGGTAACATCTCGACTAAGAATGATTTTCTTAGATTCGAGACACCACAATCTGTAACCTTTAGATTCAGAGGAATAGCCAACGAAAATGCATTTTACAGCTCTAGGAGCTAATTTTCCGTCATTAACATGAGCATAAGCGGTACAACCAAAAACTTTAAGAGGAGAATAGTTAACTGTTGTACCTGACCACACTTCCTCTGGTATTTTGAAGTCAATCGAAGAGTGCGGGGAGCGGTTGACAACATATGCAGCTGTGGAGAGAGCTTCTGTCCATAAATCACGGCGATGCCACAGTCTAGCATTTGAGATCATGCAGCGAGCTCTCTCAAGAAGAGTTCTATTCATCCGTTCTGCAACACCGTTTTGTTGAGGCTTGTAAGGTAATGTTTTATGCCTTCCAATACCTGCTTGAGAGCAGAACTCTCCAAATTCCTTTTCGCAGAACTCCAAACCTCGATCTGTCCTTAGCTTCTTAACTTTCTTCCCAGTCTGGTTCTCAACTAGAGATTTCCACCTTTTGAAAGTGGTAAATGCCTCATTTTTTTGCTGTAAGAAATATGTCCAGACCTTGCGGGAGAAGTCATCGATGATGGTCATCATGTAGCGTTTGCCATTGTAAGAGTTAATCCTTGATGGTCCCCACAGATCAGAGTGAACATAGTCAAGAATACCCTTCGTTCGATGAGTAGCTGTGGAGAAGCTTACTTTCTTTTGCTTCCCATAGACACAATGTTCACAAAATGGCAGCTTGCCCGTTCCAGGTGAACCAAGGAGACCACGTTTGCTCAGGATTTCCATGCCCTTTTCACTCATGTGGCCAAGGCGCATATGCCACACTTGAGTGTGATCGGAATCAGAAATTGAAGATGAGACAGCGACTTCACCTGTCACTGTATGTCCTTCTAAGACATAAAGGCTGCCACGTTTGTTGGCTTTCATGACCACCAGGGCACCTTTAGAGACCTTCAAAACTCCACCTTGAGCTGAGAATTTGTACCCAAGAGAATCCAGGGTACCCAAAGAAATCAGATTGCGTTTTAAGTCAGGAACATGACGAACCTTTGTTAAGGTCCTGACAACGCCATCATGAGACTTGATTTTGATTGAACCAATACCAACAGCCTTGCAGGAAATATCATTTCCTAACAAGATAGTACCACAATCGACAGATTCATATGTGGTAAACCAGTCCCTATGAGGACAAACATGATAGGTACAACCAGAATCAAGAATCCATTCATTGAAACTCCTCTTTTCGGAGATTGCAAGTAACACTGAGTCACTTTCGAAATCAGTGTCAACAACTCTAGCTTCGGCAGAATTTTGAGGTAGCTTTGATTTCTCTTCTTTCTCCTTTTTATTCTTTAACTTGTAGCAATCTGAGACTTCATGCCCTGTTTTCTTACAATAACGACAGGTGACATTCTGTTTTCGTCCCCTCGATTTTGATCGAAAATTTTTCTTATGTGTATTTTTCTTTTCACGAGATCTCCCTCTTACATTTAATCCCTCGGCTTTGTCTTCCGAATGAACTTCAAGGTCAAATTTTTCTTTTGAGAGTAAATTTGATTTTACATCTTCAAAAGAAAGAGAATCATTGGAGCCATATAGCATGATTTCCTTGAAGTGCTTGTAAGAGGGAGGTAAGGAGACGATTAATAGGACAGCTTTATCTTCATCCTCAATTTTGACATCCAAGTTTTCAAGATCGATAAGAATAGAATTAAATTCATTGAGATGGGTTTGGAGAGAAGTACCTTCAGCCATACGAATTGTGTAGAGTCGTTCCTTCAAGCGAAGCTTGTTTGCTAGGCTTTTGGTCATGTAAAGAGACTCAAGCTTCGTCCATAAAGCAGCGGTAGTCTTTTCGTGTATGACCTCGCGTAACACCTCCTTCGTTAAGCATAGTTGGATTGCCGACATGGCTTTTTCGTCCAACTCCTGCCATTGCTCATCGGACATGGTTGAAGGCTTCCTATCGAGAGCCCTTTTTAATCCGTTCTGAACAAGAACGGCTTGCATCTGAACCTTCCAGATGCTAAAGCTTATCTTGCCATCAAATTTCTCGATGTCGAATTTTGTAACAGTCGACATTGTCAACCTGGCTCGGATACCACTTGTTAGGGTATATGAGCGTAGCGGAAACGTAAATAAATCGAGAAATTAATCGAATATAAAATATGCAAGATAAACAATAAAAAGACGCACAATATTTAACGTGGGAAAAATCCTCAATAGAGGCAAAAAACCCACGGACGACGAGCACCAAAATTCCACTATATAAAATATTAGAGTACAAGATAGACCCTAAATATTAGGGTAGAAAAATTACAATGAAACTCTCACAATACAACTCTCAAAAGAGTATGTAAACAAAAGGGAATAGTGGAATAAGGAGGAGAGTATTTAAGAGTGGTTTGGTAGTAGAAAGGCTACTTTGATGTGGAAGGCTTGAGAGTATTTTGTGAATGCTTTTTGGAGAATATTTTTTGTGGATAGATTGGAGGTAGAGTGTCATCCTCTATTTATAGGTGAAGATGGTAGGGTGATGTAGGTGGTAGAATAATCTAGAGAGGAAAGATCTAGAATGGAGAAATCTAGAGTGAGGGGGGTCTAGAATAGAAATATCTAGACAAGAATAGTCTAGATAGAACACTCTAGATTAATAAGGGTGATGATAGAATAATCATCACAACATTCTAGAATATTCATTCACCTTAGAAAGTATGTAGGATTGGGCCTTAAGATTTGGGCCACTCCAACAAAACTTTTATAGTTATAGTCTTTAGTTTCATATTAATTAAATTAATGACTAATAATATTATTTAGATATTGATAGAAATTACCTTTTAATATAAAATATGTAACAATTAATATCTTATGAATAATATTAACCGATTAAACTGTAGATATTAATTTTTTTGATAAGCTATAGATATTATTTTTTTTGATAAGCTATAGATATTAATATTGAATTAACTTAAAGTACTTCCTCCGTTTCGAAAAAAACGCAACAAATTGGATAGCACGGACTCCTAGTCCATTTTTTATTGTGAGAGTAAAAGGGATAGGGAGAGAAAGTGGGACATGTGATGATGTGAGAGATAGGAAGAAAAGACTTACAAAAATAGAAAGATTAAAATTGTTGCATTTATTTTGAAACTTCTTAAAATGGAATTTGTTGCATTTATTTTGAAACGGAGGAAGTATAATATTTTAAAAAAAGAGTTAAAAGCAATAATAACTTAACCAATCAATGATTCATTTTGGTTTGATTTGATCTGAAGTTGATCATCCGATCCCAAACCACTTGATCCGATTTTGTTTCAAAACTTCGATTCGAAAATCGACCTAGCCTGATCCAAACAAAGCTAAATCCCATATAATCTAATCCGATTTGAAAGTAGTGGGAAAATAAACTAATTGAAAATGATCATGATTCAATTGGCCCGGACTCCAATTAGGTTTAGTCACCTATGAAGAAAGTATTAGTGTATAAGATTAACTGAGTTATCTTTAAATTATTTGAGTTGTGTTAAAAAATTATCATAATTAGATTGTCATGACATATTCATATCTAATGAAAAATTCTGAACAATTCAGTGAAGGGATAGAGTAAAATAAATTGTTATAATTACTAAAGAAAGCTTTTTACAAATATAAAAATAGCCAAACTTAAAGGGAGCTGAGTTAGAGAAATGATATTAAATTTTACCATCAATTGTAGAGTGTCAATATTCAATAATATCACTACCCAATATCCACTGAGATACTTGAGTTATTATTGTTTGATCCAGGCTTAATTTAGCTTTATTGTTTAAAGTATATATTCATTTCCTTAAGTAAAATGTTTAATATTCAAAATATCCAATACAATGTTCATTTCTTAAAATACAAAATTCATTTTTTTGAACATAATATCTACGAGTATTTCACTTTGATAGCATATTGCAAAACCCCGAAAAACTAATACGTTAAGGAGAAAAAAAAAGCTTATAATAGTAATAAATTAATTACGGTGAAGTTTTAAAATGTTGTCATTGTGGAAGAAGATTAAATTACCTGTTGCATGGGTCACAGAAATTGTTATTAGCTGAGAAAATGCTACCCTTGCACTTAAAGGTGTTCATAAACCGGTCCGGAGCGGTCCAAACCAGTCCGGTCCCCGGTCCATGAAAATTGTGATTCCGGTCCACCGGTCTGGTCTGGTCCAAACCTGGTAAATTTCGGTCCGGACCGGTTTGGACCAGAATCAAAAAAAATAATACATATTTTTTTTTATAAAAAAAGTGTATTTAAATTCCAGTCCGGTCCAAACCCGGACCGGTTAGAGAAAAAAAAATTTATAAAAAAAGTAAGTAACCGGTCCAAACCGATCCGGTCCAGGTCTAGACCAAAATTGAACCGGTCCGGTCCCGGTCCACAAAAAATGTGGATTCCGGTCCGGTTCTGGACCAGTGCACACCACTACTTGCATAGTTGCACTTGGTGCTTGTTTGCTTTGCTCGAAGCTGGAAACAGGTGCAAATTGCCATTGGTGCTTGTTTTGCTGGAAACAAGTGCAAATTAGTACAACTTAGTTTATATAACCTAATGCACAAAGTCATTTTCAGCTTGCATTGCCTTCACTGCGAATTCCTATCCCAGATATGCGTGATCACTTGATCACATTTTAGGATCTATTCAAAAATATCATATTGCAGAAAGTGTTAGTGGTGATTACATATTGGCATAATCCATTGTCTAATAATTTCAGATGACAAATGAAAATAAATATACTGATAAGGTGATAACACCTTTAGAACTTAATAAACTTATCCTTATTTTTTAAAAAGTTGGATAAATCGGGCCCTACTATAGGTCACCAGGTCCAATTTGCCTGACACGCGCATCCGTAAAGGGAGAGATTTAAATTCGAGACCTTAGACTCGACGTTTGCAAGACTTAACCCCTAGGCTAAGACTAACACAGTCACACCTCTACTTATTCTTATATCTTCAAGTCTATACTACTCCCTCCGTCCCTTATTGTTTGCCCCATATTGACTTTTGGCATTGTTCATTTGGTAACTTTGACTCTCTATAATTTTATACATATAAGAAAAAAATATAGTCAAATGAGATCTCGTTTGATTAAGCTCAATGTGTACTTTTTTAATATGCAATTTATATAATTTTTATTACATGTATCTAAAGATATTTTCGCTTAAAATTGTGTCTCGGGAGATGAGAAAAAGTGAATGGGACAAACAAAAAGGGACAGATGGAGTATTATTTAAAAAAGAACTTTTGATGATACTTTGCCACATTTCACTATCATTTATTACATTATATGTTGACACCATGACATCATACAATTTGAGTTGTTATGCCTTCTTATTTTATTTTTTATTTTTTAAAAAAAAAGAGTTTTAAACTCATTACCATTTACATTCTCATCATATGCTTTAACAATCAAACCATCTTTTAAGTTGATGGCTTGATGCTACTAATTACATAGATACATATATTAGGCATAAATGAAAAATTAAATCAAATATGATTTCATGTTGGCGTGGGCGTCATCTCCTATTAAAAACTAATGCCTACAATTACTTGGGTTTTCATCAAAACCACAAAACTAATGGGGGTAGGAAAAAAAATGATGATTAAAGTTGTGTACAAAAGTAAGAGAGGAATGTGTGAAGTAAACTCAAAGCCCTTCGGTTCTTTACCACAATTTTTGAAGAAAGCTGAAAAGTTTAGCTTCATCTTGGGGCAGATAGACAATCTAAGATGAATGTTTCACTTGAGAGACTTTATTTTAGCTTTCACCAATACTTCTTTTACAAGTACTTTTCAGTGCTGAGGATTTCATAAATGGAAAGGATAGGGTAATGCACCAAAGTTTGAAGACAAGATTTAGCAAACCTCAGGTTTATTTTGTTCATCTTAACAAAACATTGGAAAACTTCACACAACAAACTTCCAGGCAGATATATAGGTCGAACAGGACACATTGCTTAGAAGTAATTATGCTTCTTCTGCACATTCATCATGGTAAATGTTCTAATAATGGGAGATCAAAAGATGCATTAACACAGAAAACATATCCAACATTAACACAGAAAAGTCAATCAAGACTTCGAGATTGAGTGTTGTGTTTGTTCAGGTAAGAATGAGGGAAAAGATATTGACTTACCTGGCAAGTACAAGAGACCTGCTAGAAATCCCACAAGCCATATTTTTCAGTGTGAAGAAAATCAACTTTCGAAGAAGCAATTTGCATTGTCCTATACCAAGAAAATGGAACAAGTTAGATTTTGCCTACTTCCAAAAAAAAAAACACAAAGTTCTACCCGTTTATGTATGCGGGTCGACCCAAAATCGACACGACACGACCCAATTGACAGCACTACTCACAAATACGTAGTACATTAATAACTAATAAGTTCTTTTAATTTCACCAGAATTGATAATGATAGATTATATAGCATATTTCTAGGCCTTAATTATCAGCTTCCAAGGAATATGTTATGTTGAGGTGATTTTGTGGTCACAACAATGTAATTTATATTGGTGGGCTTGAGAGCTAGTCCAAATTCCACGAGATGGGCTTATGAATCTGCACAATGAACAAACGTGAGCTACCCCCGGTGGTGTTACTGGGGAACAGCCCTCCGACGCTCAAGTCAGTAAGTGTGAAAAGTATGAGAATATAGAGAGAGAAAGTCAGGGAGAAGTTTGGGATGTGTTTTCTTTTTTGGATACCCTGGCATGTGTATGGGGAGGGACTATTTATAGTACCCTGAGACTGTGCTGGAGAACTGCCCCTGGTAGGTTGAACTGTGCCAGGCAGGCTGGGCTGGACCTGGTCAGTAACCCTGTACCTGGTGGACGTTCTCTTGACCTGGTAGGCTGGACCTGGACCAGGTTGCTGTCGTCAGGGCCTGGTAGATATGATCTGGACCAGGGAGGTGCTTGAGCGTGGATTTTAGGTGATCAGGAGCCCTTGTATGGACTTTGTCCTATACCTGGACCTGATCCTTTGTGGGCCTTCATTATGAGGGAACTCCGTGGTTTGTTGAGTGTTAGACTGGGCCTTAGCTTTGCATGTGGTTGGCCCAATAATTAATGGGGTGCATTGTGCCCCATCAATTTGCCCCCCAAGTCCATAAAAATTGAGTAATAATTTTTGTGGATTTTGTCGAGTAGACCTTGGTCCTAGTAGCAGGACGTTGTGAACAGCCTTCTTCTTCTTCTGAATTTGAAGAGCTTTTTTTTTTTTTTTTTTTTTGGAGACGTGGGGCAGTAATTATAGCTGCCTTAATTATCCCACTAACCGTCGTGCCTAGTGGGCTGCCTGAGAGTGGGAGACGTATTTATAGGGGGAGCTGAGGAGTTGTTCGAATCGTTATTCAAAAAGTCTTCTTTCTCTTGCCCCCAAATTCTCTTTCTTCATCTTTCATCTTTCTGTTCTCTGTTCCTGTTTTCTCTTTTCCTCAAAGCATTTCTAGTTCACTTCTTCTACAATGGCGGACCAAGCTAGCAATTCAGACTTTTCTTTAACCCTGAACGAACCTGGGGATGAGATTTTTCAAGAGGACCCAGATGTCAGTAGTGACGCCCTCATTGCAGCTCAGCTCCAGGAGGCGGAGAGGGAGTTGCCAATGGAGGAGGAGCCTGACCAGAGCAGGGCTCTGGTAGTTCGGACTGAGGACCTGAGGGTCCGGACCTGGGTAGGTGGTCCCGCTGGTGGTGACCACTACCTGGACGGTGAAGGAAGGTGGGTCTCCGTACGGTGGGAGGATTCCGAGGCCCTTCAGGGGGTCATGCAGATTAGACCATCCACCGCGTTTCTGGGGAAGATTCACCAGCTGAGTCTGGTGTCCAGGGCCAACATTCTTGCCTTGGCACCTGGCCTGGACGGGTATCAGTTCTTTCAGCCCTCTGCAAATTCTTGTGCCTGGGATTCTGAACCAGGGCACATCCCCGTCTTTCTTGCCCATCTGAATTCTGGGGTGAGGTTCCCCTTGCACCCCTTCATTGTGGAAATGCTGGGTGAGTGGAACGTCTGCCTGTCCCAGTTAGTGCCCAATGCCATCCAGAGGCTGATCGGGTTCATCTGGGTTTGTGAGTTCAGGGGTCTTCCTATGAGCTCCAGGGTCTTCCGGACGATGTACAGGTTGAAACCGTACAGGGGGTCCAATGTGCCCAAGGGCTGGTGGACCGTGGAGGTCCTGAGGCGTGACCATGAGACCTATGCTACCACCTACCCTAAGCCTAGGGAGATGGGGCATTGGTATTATGAGTTTCTGTGGTTGACGGTCCCCTTGGAGAGCAGCGATCCCAACGTGTACCTGCCCAGGACGGAGTGGGCCAGGCCTAGGAACACGGAGTGGGTAGGGTTCGAGATGCTGTCTGCTGCTGACCAGGCAGTGGTCAGAGAGTTTGCTGCTCGCCCCCCTACCAGCAGCATCGGGAGTGCTACCCCTGTGGTGTGGCTCCCACACCTGGACCTGATTAGGAATGAGGCCTATCTGGCTCTGTCTAATCTCAGCTGCAAGATGACTAGAGGTATTTTCTCTTTTATTTGTTTTGCTTTTGCTTTTTCTACCGTGATTGTCTTGAATGCAGTTCGGTCTCACCCTTTTTGGTCTGTTTTTTGGCAGCTGAGGCCCAGGTGAGGGTGGACTGGGATAAGCTGGGAGTAGATGACCAGAGGAGGCCTTCTAGGGCCATACCCCTGGAACCTCCAACCAGGATGAAGTTCGTCCTGTTGGAGAACGACAAGAGTCTCCCTTTGAGACCTGCTCCTAAATTCATTCCTTTCAACCCCGATGCCGTCAGGAGTAACCAGGGCAAGCTGCCCCCCAGACCGAGAACAGATGCAGAGGCTCCTTCTTCCATCGCCTCGAGGATAGTGACTGGACCAGTCAGGAGATCCAGGAGGAGTGCAGGGCTGACCCCTCCTGTGGCCGGAAGCGCGAGGGTTGCAATGACTAGGCACCAGGGGTCTTCCCTGGTTATCAATGAAGGTGGGAAGAGGCCTAGGTCTTCAAATCTTGGGGAGGCCACCTTGAAAGGCAAGGAGGTGGTCACCTTGGACGATAATGATGATGACGATGACGATGATGAAGATGAGGAGCCTTTGAGGCTTAAGAGGAGGAGGAGGGTCCAGGAGCAAACTGGATTTCAAGCTGCCATGGCCATTCATGAGGATGACCTGGCTCAGGTTGGTCTGGCCTCTCCTGTGGGGGGAGATGATTTCCTTCTGGGGAGTCATCCTTCTGACAGGGCTGGTTTCTCTGGCATGCCTTCTTACTCCCAGCTTTCTAACTGGAGTGGGAGGTCTACAGAGATGGCAGGGCCTGTCAGCTCAGTTTCTGAAGTACCTGGCTCTTCCCCCTTGGGAGGCCAGGTAGCTATAGCAGTAACAACATCAACACCAACAACCACTACAGTAGTACCAACAACAACAACAACAACAACAACACCACCAGCAACAGCACCAACAACAACAACAAAAACAACAACACCAGCAACAGCACCAACAACAACAACAAAACCAACAGCAGCAACAACACCACAAACAACAGCAACAACACCAACAGCAGCAGCAGCAGAAGCACAGAATTTATTGCCCTCCTATAATCTTCCCCCTGAGTTGGCAGCCTTGTTCAACTCTGAGTTCCCTACGCCTGAGGAGGGAAGTTTTGATGCTGCCCCAGGTGTGGCCTCTGATAGATGTATCAGGGGGATGCTGCACAGCGTCTTGCGTCCTCAGGACAGGCCATCCAGTTCAGTGGCCGACCCTGGGATTACCTTGAGATGGGTGATCGGACTGGTATGAATTCTTTACTTTCTTCTGCTTTTGCTACCTTGCTGTGCTTTCAACTGAGATCTGTAATTTGTTTTCCTTTTGCAGGTGGTGAAGTATGGGGTGCTGGCCAGCGAGTTCCTGACCTTTGGCTTGCCCTACCTGACTCACGCTGGGGAAAAAATCAACAACCTTCAAGAAGAGGTGGTCTCCGTGAAGCAGAAGTACCTGGCAGTTCTTGCAGAGCAGACTCAGGCTTTCGAGGCTTTCCATGAGAGGATAGCAGCTGCTGAGGAGGCCAGGGATGAGGCCCTGGAAAAGCTGAAGGAAGTCCCCGGAGGAGCTTGTGGAGACCAGGGGACAGGTCGAGCAGTCTGAGGCTAGGGCTGCTGAGGAGAGGACCAGGGCTGATCAGGTCAGGGAGGACCTCCAATCCAGGGTTGAGGACCTGGAGGAGGTTGGAAAGAGCAGGGGTGAGAAGATAGCTGAGCTTGAAGAGAGGAACCACACCCAGTCTGGGGAGCTCGAGGCCCTTAGGGGCAGTGCTGAGAACATGAGGACTAAACTGGTGGAGCTTGAGGATGAACTGGAGTCTAGGGCTCACCTCACCAGGACGGACCAGGACTTCAATGATTATTTCTTTGATGTCTGGCTGTCTGCCTTCAGGTGTGTGAAGCACGCATATCCTGACGTGGACTGGGAGGTGGTAGAGGAAGGTTACAGAGCTGGTCAGGGTTCAATGCCCCTGGTTGGTGAAGTTCTTCCTTCCTCTATTCAGGAGTACTTGCATCCCTTGACTCCTGAAACACCTGCTACTCCAATGCCTGAGGATGCTCCTGTTCCTTCTCCTGCTCAGCCTGTTGTTGCTGAGGAGCTTGCTCAACCTGGGACTTCTACTGTTGATCCTGCTTCCCTTCAACCTGCACAGGGAGGTACCCTCCACAGTGCTGCTCATAGTTCAAACATCCATCCTGTTGAGGTGGAAGTGAGTGGCGGGGCAGTTGACCAGGACAAGGTTGTTTCAGAGGATGACCGGGGTGCTCCTGTTCTGCAGGATGGCAGGGGGTCTCCCCCTGCCTAGGAAGTTTGGCGATCACCTGGTCATCAGGAGGATGCCTCTTCCTGCTCTAGCACCTCTGGTCATGCCTTTGGTTGACCTGTTCTGGAGCATGCTGGTGGTACCCTCTTGTGCCCTCGAAGCTCTCTCTTTTTGCTTTTAAATTGTCTTCCTGTTACTTTAAGAACAATTTCTTTTGGCCTCTGCTTGGGCATTTTAGAGCCAGGTGGTCGTCGATCCTGCTTTTGTAAAATTTATGTAATCCCTTAACATTTTTACCATCCACCATGGGGTGGATGTGCCTCGTGCTGCTTTTTGAATGTTCAGTTGACACTTTGTTTGTATGAGTGTGATTTTTGCTTGGACTTTGAATTTTTGTCTCTGCAAATATTTATATTTATATGTGCTATGTATTGTGTATACTCTCTGCCCCCCCTGGTTGGAAGGTGACAGAATGACCTTCTGACCAGATACAGGTTGCAGTGGTTCCAACAGGTGGTTGAGCTGCCTGTATTTGATTTGTAGATCTTTGTATTTTACATGTGTTTTTGTATTACCAGGTGCAGGTGAACACATGGACTGGCCAGGGTGTTTGGGGTGGATGAGTTTGCTATGTGAACTTTTTACACCTCTCTACCCAGGGCCAGGACTTTTGAGAAACATTCCTTTGTATGGCTTCAGGCCAAGCAGGTATGTGAATTGGCCAGGATGTTTGGGTGAGTGTGTTTGCTGGGCAGACTCTTTGCACCACCCTTCCTAGGACCAAAATTTATGGGGCACACCCCCTTGTATGACCTGAGGTCAGATGGGAATGTGGACTGGACAGGGCATTTGGATAAGTGTGTTTGCTCGGCAAACTCTTTGCACCACCCTACCCAGGGCCAGATCGTTTAAGGCATGGACTTGTGTATGACTTTGCGTCAAAGAAATCCATGGACTGGGCTAGGAATGGTACCAGGTGTGCCTGCTAAGCAAGCCTTTTTCACCTGGCCCACCAGACCAGATCGTTTAAGGCACGGACTTGTGTATGACTTTGCGTCAAAGAAATCCATGGACTGGGCTAGGAATGGTACCAGGTGTGCCTGCTAGGCAAGCCTTTTTCACCTGGCCCACCAGACCAGATCGTTTGGAGCATGCACCCTTGTGTGACCTTGGGTCGAAGAAATGCACGGACTGGGCTAGGAATGAGACCAGGTGTGCTTGCTAGGCAAGCCTTTTTCACTTGGTTCCACCAGACCAGAACTTTTGATGCATGCACCCTTGGCCTTAGGCCAACAAATGCATGGACTGGGCTAGGAATGAGACCAGGTGTGCTTGCTAGGCAAGCCTTTTTCACCTGGTTCCACCAGACCAGAACTTTTGATATTTCCAGTACAAAGACTTGTAGGAGCAAACTTGAATTCTCATATTTATACTACGAATTTTGTTTTTACATCACTGGCTTACAGCAATTGAAATAGAAAATCTAAGCATAGTACTTTTTGAGCTGGTCAGCGTTCCATATGTTGGGTAGTTGACTTCCTTCCAGGTCCATGAGGCGAAATGTCGATGTAGACAGCTCTTCGTAGACTTGGTAAGGACCTTCCCAGGTTGCTGATAACTTGCCATGAATTTTGTCTTTTTGCACAGCTGCAGCTTTCCTTAAGACCAGGTCACCTGCTTTGATGGGCCTGTTCTTAACTTTTCTCTTGTAGTACCTGCTTATCCTGTTTTGATAAGCAGCTAGCCTGATTGCAGCTTCTTCTCTGATCTCGTCGAGCAGGTCCAGGCTCTCAGAGAGAACCTGGTCATTAGCTTTTGCTTCATAGAGGTGAACCCTTAGAGAACTGCTTCCAACCTCTACGGGGAGCAGGGATTCAGTACCAAAGACAAGATTGAATGGCGTCCTGCCAGTGGATTCTTTGGAAGTGGTCCTCAGTGACCACAACGTGCTGGGAAGTTCTGTTAACCACCTTCCTTTTCTATCATCCAGCCTCTTTTTTAATGCGTTCAAAATTTGCTTGTTGGCTGCCTCAGCTTGACCGTTGGACTGGGGATGACACACTGCAGAATAGGCGAACTTGATGTGGAAACGGGTGAGGTAGTCTCTGAGAGGTTCGTTGTCGAACTGCTTCCCATGATCAAAGACCATGCACCTGGGCACCCCATACCTGGTTATGATGCTTTTGCAGATAAATTGTGTGACGTTGCCTTCTGTGATTGTGACCAATCCCTCTGCCTCTATCCACTTGCTGAAGTAGTCAATGCTCACTATCAGCCACCTCTTCCCCCCCTGGGCAGTGGGGAAAGGACCTAGCAGGTCTGTGCCCCACTGAGCAAACGGAATAGGGTTGAGGATGGGACAGAGGTCGCTTGCTGGTTGAGATATGGTTGGTGAGAACTTCTGGCATTTTGAACATTTTTTGACCAGGGCCCTCGAGTCTGCCATCATGGTTGGCCAGTAGTATCCGGCTCTGAGGGTTTTGTGGGCCAGGGTTCTTCCTCCCACGTGGTGACCACAAATACCCTCATGAACCTCTCTCAGGATGTGGTTTCCCTCATCAGTGTCAACACATTTTAGCAGGGGCTGGTCTGTGAATGACTTCCTGTATAATTCTCCGTCGACCAGGGTGTACCTGGTAGCCTTTCTTCTTATTTTCCTAGCCTGATCTCTCTCAGCTGGGAGCTGGCCTGTGGTTTTGAAAAGGATGATCCCACTCATCCAGTTTAATGGCGAGTTCACCTGGAAGGTGTGCTCTTTTGTCTGCTCTATAGATTTCGCGGGCAGGATTTCCACAAAAACCTTCCTGGTCAGCTCTTGAAGGGTTGAGCTGGCCAGTTTTGCCAACGCATCGGCTTGTGTGTTTTCCTCCCTGGGGATCAACTGTACCACAAATTCCTCTAACCTGGAAGATCGGTCCTTCATCACCTTCAAATACTCAACCAGGGCTGGTTCCCTTGCCTCATATAACCCGTTGAATTGATTTGCGACCAGCTGTGAGTCTGTAAACAAGTGGACCTTGGTGGCTTTCATAGTCGAGCAGAGTTGAAGGCCTGCTAGGGCTGCTTCATACTCTGCCTCGTTGTTCGTTGCCCTGAATTGAAATCTGAGAGCATATTCGATCACGTCCCCTTCAGGTGAGATCATGATCACCCCTGCCCCTGAACCTTGTTGTTGGGAAGAGCCATCCGAGTAAACGATCCATGGACCTGGGGTCTCCATGTTTTCCTCGTGGTAAGAGCATTCAGCGAGAAAGTCGGCCAGGGCTTGTGCTTTGATGACGTGGCGTGGCTGGAACTTGATACCAAAAGCAGTCAGCTCCAGTGCCCATTTAGATATTCGGCCTGACCTGTCCAGCTTTTCTAGTGATTTTTCCAGGGGCATGTCTGAGAGGACCACTACTTCATGAGCATCAAAGTAGGGTCTGAGCTTCCTGGTTGCCAGGACCACTGCATAGGCTGCTTTCTCTATCATGGGGTACCTAGTCTCGGCTGAAACCAGGGCATGACTTACAAAATAGATTGGTTGCTGGATTTTTCCTTCCTCTCGAAGGAGCACTGCACTGACAGCTGCCTGGCATACGGCTATGTACAGGTATAGGACTTCACCTGGAACAGGCCTGGCCAGGGTGGGAAGCTTTGTGAGGTGGCTCTTCAGTTGTTTGAAGGCTTCTTGTTGCTCTTCACCCCAGGCAAATTGTTTGTTGCCTTTGAGGACCTTGAAGAAGGGCTGTGTTTTTTCCGAGGATTTGGCGATGAACCTGGACAGGGCTGCCATGCGCCCAGTCAGCCTTTGAATGTCCTTGACTGACTTAGGCTCTGGCAGGTCCAGGGCTGCTTTGACTTTATCAGGGTTCGCGTCAATTCCCCGTTGACTAACTAGGAAACCCAGGAACTTGCCTGATCTGACCCCGAATACACATTTTTTGGGGTTCAGCTTCACATTGTGCTTCCTCAAGTTGTCGAAGGTCTCCTGGAGGTCCTTGACATGATCTGCTACATGTACGCTTTTGACTATGGAGTCATCCACGTATACCTCGAGGTTCCTGCCTCTCTGGTCTCTGAAGACCCTGTCTACCATTCTTTGATATGTGGCCCCTGCATTCTTCAGGCCAAAGGGCATCATGACATAGTTGAACACTCCGCAGCTGGTGATGAAAGCCGTTTTGTGTTTGTCTGCAGGGTGCATGAATATTTGGTGGTATCCAGAGTAAGCATCCATGAAGCTCAGCATAGCATGCCCGCTGGTTGAGTCTACCAGCTGGTCTATCCTTGGCAGGGGATA
Source organism: Salicornia ramosissima (assembly GCA_951394345.1). Taxonomy (NCBI): domain Eukaryota; kingdom Viridiplantae; phylum Streptophyta; class Magnoliopsida; order Caryophyllales; family Amaranthaceae; genus Salicornia; species Salicornia ramosissima. Next base: position 7,857,844 of record OX596238.1, on the reverse strand, counting down.
GAAGTCTTTAGGGCAGGCCCGGTTCAGGTCTGTGAAGTCCACGCACATTCTCCATGTTCCGTTGGACTTCTTGACCATAACCACATTGGCCAACCATTCTGGGTAATCGCAGGGCTCGATGAAACCTGTCTTGATCAATTTGTTGACCTCTGACTCAACAGCTTTATTTTTTTCGGCGGAGAAGTTCCTCCTTTTCTGTTTGATGGGTTTTGTTCCTGGGAGCACACTTAAGTGATGGGAGATGAGGCCAGGGTCTATCCCAGGCATATCACTTGCCTCATAAGCGAAGATATCATGATTCGTTCTGAGCAGGGTGATCAGGTTGCACCTCTCCTCTCTGTTCATCTCCGTGCCTATAATGACAGTCTTGCCTGCCCCTTCTTCCAACTGAATTTCTTCTGTAGTCTGACCAGGTTGGATAGCCTGGTCCCTGCTTTGTTCCTCAGTTGGTCTGGCTTCTGGATCCAGGTACTGGTCTGTTCCCAACGATGTGCTGAGGGTATCGTGACTGGTGGTGAGGATTTTGTTTGGTTGGGGCTGCTCATCCCCTGTCAGGTGAACTTTGTTGGGGTTGTTCTTAGCCAGCTCAGACAGCCCTTGAGTCAACCTCCTGGTCCTGGCCACTTCCTCAGGTCTGGATTGCCTGATTTGGGTCAGGTTACAGCTTTTGGCAGCCTCTTGAGATCCCCTCAGGGTGGCTACCTCCCCAATGCCAGTCACGTACTTGAAGCACAGGTGGAAAGTGGATGCTACACCTTCGAACTGGTCCATGAATGTTCTACCCAGGATGGCGTTGTATGGTGATGGTGCATCTATCACGTGGAACCTCACCATGCAAATTCTTTCGGAATTTTCCTGTCCCAGCTTGACAGGAAGGTTGATTTCTCCCCTGGGCACTATTGATTCGCCCATGAAGCCCGATATCGGTCCAGGGGAAGGGACCAACATGTTGCCTTTCAGGCCCATCTTGTGGAAGCACTCCGCATATAGGATGTTGATGGAGCTACCTCCGTCGATCAGGGCTCTTCTTACCAGGCTGTGGGATATCTGAACAGAGCAGATTAGGGGGTCATTGTGAGGGTACGATACTCCCTCGCAGTCCCCCGGTCCAAATGAGATGGTGGGTAGAACTGAGGGCCTGGTATTTGGCAGGTTTCTAGCAGAGTATGACCTGCCCGATCCTAAGGCCCGCAGTTCTGCCCTCAAAGAGCTGCTGGAAGGTTGGTCCCCAAAGATGACTGCTATGATGTTGTAGGGTGGTTCTGGGGCCTTTTTCTTTTGCGACTCCTTGTCACGTTTTTTCTCGTGAGCAGGGTCACTCTTTTCTCGTGCTGCCTTCCAGTCTTTGTATTGTTTGAAGTACCCTCTGTTAATTAGGTCTTCGATGTTGTCGCGTAGGGATCTGCACTTCTCTGTCGCGTGACCAGGGCAGTCATGGAAGTCACAGTACAGGTCCCTCTCCCGACCTGCAGTTTTCATGGGGGGTGGCTTTCGCCACTTGTCTTCATTTTTGTGGGTGGCATAGATTTCTGTCACCGACACGGTCAGGGGGGTGTAGGAATCGAAGGTTGGAAAATCATGTTTCCTTGAGTCCCTTCGTCCCCTTTTTCCTTTGTCTCCCTTCTTCTCTGGCTGTCCTCCTTTTTCACCTGGGGGAGCTCTTAGTGCTTTATTGAACTCCTCTGTCCTGATGAACTTGTCTGACTCCTGCATGGCCTCTGTGAGAGTGGAGACATTTTCCCTGACCAGGTGGTCCCTGTAGGACCCTGGTTGTAAACCATGTTTCAGGGCCATCATCACTATGTCTGGTTTGAGGGGGGACACAGCAATGGCTTCCCTGCTAAACCTCGCCAAGTACTCGCGCAGGCTTTCCTCCCTGCTCTGCTTGACGCTCATGAGCTCCATAGAGCTCTTCTCTCTTCTTCGTCCACTGATAAAATGACCAGTGAACTGCTCGGTGAGTTGATTGAAGTCGTAAATGGTACCTGGTGGCAGGCTCTGGAACCATGACTGGGCCAGGCCTGTGAGAGTGGTGGGGAAGTATTTGCACCAGGTGGCGTCTGTGTAGGGGCCCAGATACATGTGACCTTCGTAGAGCTGGATGTGGTCATTGGGGTCCCCTGTTCCGTCATATTTGATATGACCAGGTAGTTTCACCCTCTGAGAGGGCTCGAATATCACCGAGGCATGGAATGGTGACTTCGTGGGTGTTCTCACTTCTGGCCTCGGTGTCCGTCCTGCTCGGAGGCTCGCAGATGGTCCTGGAGTCTCTTGTTGGGTCGACTCCTGACCTGTTCTGGCTGCTGGGGATGGTCCTAACCTATCCCTGACAGTTATGGGTCCCCCTAATCTGTCATGGACAGTTGGAGATGGCCCCAGCCTCTGGTGCACAGGCCTTCTCTCACTCAACCTATCATACACTGTGGTCCGGTGGGAAGGCCCCGTGTTAGCTTCCCCCTGGACAGTGGCATGAGGCGATGGAGATCGCCTGCGGTGTCGTTTCGCCTCCTTGCGAGTTGTTTGGACAGTGTTGTCCACTATTTTTGTTTTGCCCGAGGTTGAGAACCAACTTGGGTGGTTTCTCACTTCCCTCGTAGTGTCCCACTCACTCTCTCCCCACTTCCTTGGAAGAGATCTAGGAGGAGCGGTACGGGGTTGGTTGGTTGAGACCCTTTGACTGCCTGACCCCTGTGCGTAACTGAGTTTTCTTCGCACACGGGGTGGCCGTTTGCCCTTTGTTGGAGCTTTCGAGGTAGATGGCCTCTTCGTGCCGACAGAGGAGGACGGTCGTGGTGAGGATGTTGCGTAGTCCTCATCCGACGACTCACCCTCATCCCCTGGTCGTTCACTTGCCTCGGGCTCACTCTCCCCCGATTCCTTGTTCAGCAAGGAAGCTGCTCGCAGGACCCGAAGTGCTTCCTTGACCTGAGATTTGGTAGGTGCGTTTGCACTTCGATCGCTCCGAGATACCCTAGGAACTTGGGCACTCGCGCTCTTCTCTTGGTTTGAGCGCTGTGGTTGTTTGCTGGGATGGTTACCGGAGTTACCTTGTTGAGACATTGTCAAGGTATTTCGGAGGTGGAATATGAACTGAATATGGCACTCGGGACCCTCCTTCTAGCGCCAAATTGTTGAGGTGATTTTGTGGTCACAACAATGTAATTTATATTGGTGGGCTTGAGAGCTAGTCCAAATTCCACGAGATGGGCTTATGAATCTGCACAATGAACAAAAGTGAGCTACCCCCGGTGGTGTTACCGGGGAACGGCCCTCCGACGCTCAAGTCAGTGAGTGTGAAAAGTATGAGAATATAGAGAGAGAAAGTCAGGGAGAAGTTTTGGAAGTGTTTTCTTTTTTGGATACCCTGGCATGTGTATGGGGAGGGACTATTTATAGTACCCTGAGACTGTGTTGGAGAACTGCCCCTGGTAGGTTGAACTGTGCTAGGCAGGCTGGGCTGGACCTGGTCAGTAACCCTGTACCTGGTGGACGTTCTCTTGACCTGGTAGGCTGGACCTGGACCAGGTTGCCGTCGTCAGGGCCTGGTAGATATGATCTGGACCAGGCAGGTGCTTGAGCGTGGATTTTAGGTGATCAGGGGCCCTTGTATGGACTTTGTCCTATACCAGGACCTGATCCTTTGTGGGCCTTCATTATGAGGGAACTCCGTGGTTTGTTGAGTGTTGGACTGGGCCTTAGCTTTGCATGTGGCTGGCCCAATAATTAATGGGGTGCATTGTGCCCCATCACTATGGATTCAAAGGTCATATAAGTTCATATATATATTCCAATCTAATTTTACAAGGGTCAGCAACTTAGCAATAACTAGAGTAATTGAGATAACACTTTAGTAACTCAAAAACATTCGTTCCAGTAAGTGAAACAAGGGAAAAGCAAAGTAATATGCATAGCCATACTTTCATATTGTACAACAAAACCTTGACCTTATTATCTAACTTGAAGCCTTGAAGGTCAAATATAGCAGAGCAACAAGGAATTTAAATCAAGGAAAATTTAATAAAAAGAGTCCCAACTATGACCTATTTTATAAGAGAAATCTCAACTACTGATTATCTCATAGCGATCCCAAATTTACAGGGTATTTACTAAAACTGTCCAAAGTCCAAACTATAGATTTTCTTCTAATAATAGTGTCAATTTGGGACTATTTTAGAAGACATGCCATAGATTGGATTGTTTTTGTAAAATACCCCTTTAAGTTGAGACTTGAGAGTTGAGACCACTATGAGATAATCAATAGTTGGAATTTTTTTAGAAGAGCAACTATAGTTGAAACTATTTTTATCAATTTTACCTTAGATCAACTAGACATAGTTTCTTGTTAAAAAAAAAAAAAAACTAAAATAAAATAATAATAACTAGACATAGTTTGTGTTTTATGATGAAAGTTTTTGCGCCAAAAACATCAGAAAATTTAAAAAAATAAAATTTATAATATAGATTGAGCTAAAGAAATTCATGTAGGTAGGACTTAGCTGTATGACCAATATACTACTTTGCATATATTGTACTATAAAAACCAACTACAGCATTTGGCATTTTAACTTCTTTTTTTTCCTGTACTCCTGCCTAAATAGATGATAAATCTGTAGAGGTTTTTATCAAATGCAACTTGATAAGACAAAAGATTCTATACAGAAATCCAGCTAATCTTCTTAATATTTTGACAAACTAATCTTCTTCACATATTGAATTAGTTACTATATTTAACATATGTTTAAAACAATTGTATTTAAGTGTTATAAATTAGTCATTTGAACACTACAGACTATATCATGAGTAGACCAGGTTATTGGACAGGTCGGGTCGGGGCCGTTTAAAAGGGTCATTAGCGGGTTGTGCCAAGGCAGGTCACGGATCGTTAGTCAAAACTTTTTTTTGGGAAAACTTATTAGACTATTATTTTTTGCCTTGTACAGTTGTACTTACCCTTACCCTATCCATTAAAGGCTATGTCCAGTAAATACCCTATCAACTTGACCCCAACCGTATTCCTATAGGGCTACCCTGTCCAATAACCGAGTCTAATCATGAGAATAGCTGGACTGCTCAAGCTAAAAACTGATAGTCTGACAGACAAAAGCATGCATCTAGATAATCTCTTTCAACATTTCAATTGAAAGTTGCAGGCTCAAACCCTTTTCTTGTGACCCTCTAACTTTTCTACTACCAAATCAAACACCCCTCTCCAAAAGTCTAAGAAGAGTAAACAAGAAGCTGACTCCTTATGCCAGGATCATTTCCAAATTAATCTTTCACCCTGAGCGGCCAAACCATTATAATGTCCTGATCACCATACAAGATGATGTGATATTACCCACAAGACTACTGCAATAGTAACAAACTGAAAAAGGATCTAGATTATGGGCATACTTTGAATAGAGTTTCAATAGAGCAGGCTGAACCCTTACAATAGGCTGATCACTATACAATATGATGTGCTATCACCCACAAGACTGCTGCAATAGTAACAAACTGAAAAGGATCTAGAGTATGGGCATAATTTGGATAGAGATTCACTAGAGCAGGCCACCCATTTGAAATTGTCTGAGCATAAGATTCAAAGATATAAGGGAAGCAAACATATGCCAGAATAATTTCTAAAGATGCTATTAGTTAAGTTATATTTACTACAATAAGATAATGAAAAGATCCTAACACGTGGTCAAACATGGCATATTTGGGATAAGAATTCATTAGTAAATGCAATGCGACTTGGAAGTCACTCTTTATGAGCAGAAGATAAGATTCACAAGGCCATTCTCCTATATATTTTAAGACCATATAAGTAATACCGATTTGCACTCATTGACCTCAGCAAACAAGTGCCAAGTTGCAAGTTACAAGGTTATTAGATCAAGATTAGCAACCAATCAACATGGCCTACCGGTACCAGAGTTCCTATTGTGAGGCTCAGAACGAACAATTCGCCTACAGCTCAACGGGGCATATGGGCTACAATGCCTACAACAATCACCACGGGTTCGGAAATGGTTGGGGTAATAACCAAATGAGTGGGTACTCCAACTATGGCCAACCCAATTTAGGATACATGTTGGGCCACCATCAAGGACATGACTACCACCATGGTAGTGGAGGGTTGGCTTCTAACTATGGAATGCACCAAGGAAATAGTTTTTACTCGCCCAGTTATTCCTGCTATGACCCATGTAACAGGGTAATCTTCCACATTGACAACATTTTGAAATGTCACTTGATCATAGTTTTTTAATACTAAAAGCACATTTTATGTGTGTTTTCTCCTAATATTAATTTGTTCTGTCCTTTTCTGTTATGGTTTTGCAGTTTTTCTGAATCAAATAATGTCTCCTCAGATCAGTAATTCAGCATTCTGGCAACCGTATGTACTGCGTATCATGTGATACCTAGAATAAGTACCCCAAAAGCTGCAGACATTAGGCAGAGGTGTGTAGTTTGCTAGTGGTGTACTGCAATGGTAGTGTGTCAAGAACTCATACGCTACTAATGTCTCCTCTTTTACTTGTGATGTATGTATGCATGTATGAATAACATAACCATTTCTGCTTCAGTTTTCAAACTTACTGAAGCCAGATAAATCCTTTCCTGCCTTTACAAGTTGCAGATGCAATTCCTCTTCCGAATCTCAGGGCTCAATATACCAACAAAGCAAATTTATGTAATTCGATTTCATTAGTCGTCTATCATCCATTTCAATGTATTTACTCAAGTCCTAGCACATAAAAACTTGGTATAGTTACAGGAAATACTACATATTTATACACTATCAGGTAGAATTTTAGGCTAAAATACTCTCACCAAGGTTTATATGAAAACCAATTTAGCTATACAAGAATTCAATGCACAGTTGTATAAATAAATACTGCTGTAATCTATGTCACTCAAACTCTGTTACCTATGTCCGAAATGGGTATGCGTCAAAGTGCAACACGACAATATTGTGATTTTTTTTTTTTTTTATGATTTTGGCCCAAAAATAAATTTCAAGGTGACCTATTCATGACTGAATGTTGAGGATTCAACACGAGTATTTGAAGTGAAGCTAATCCAACCACTGAAAATGGATGGTTGAATCCCAATTTTAAAAGTGAGCATGTGTTGAATTGTTAATCAACAAAAAATGTAGAATTGAATATTATTATAACATTAATTGTCCATTACTAGAATACTAGGTAGAGGTTTTGTCACCACCAACACCATCCCAATACAACTTTGGTCAATTATCAAATATGATTACCTTTTTCGGGTTACATCCCCCTAAAACCATTATTGGCAAAATTAAACAAAAAAAAAAAAGCAAGGCTTTCATACTTTTCTTTTTCTTTCTTTTCAAAAAAAATTTCCATTCGGTATTTTGGTTATACATGTCAGTAAAAGTGGGCCCAGGCCATGCCTTGAAGGCCCACGTTCCAAGCCTGTGTGCCTCGTGTCACACCGGGCCGTGCCTAAAACGAGCAAAGGAAAAGTCATGACAGGTCGAGCTCGTGCCATGTTTCAAAAAATATTCTCTGATACCCAACCCTCTCACTCTCACAGTTCGTGTCGAGCCGATTCGTGCCAGGCAGGGCCGTCCCAGTGAATTTTGGGGCTCTGTTCTCATACAAAAATATTGGGCCCTAAATATGAAGATGAAGAACTATTTCATGGAAATTTAAGATTTGCAATTAATGAATGATTTTTTTAATGTGAAAATGGAATATGGAAAGTTGGAGCAATTAGTTGACATTCATTGTAGATTACGGTTAATTTGTTTCTTTTTTTCTTTGGTTTTTTTTTAATATTGGGCTAAATATGAAAATGGAGCCCCTTACAATTGGGGGCCCTGTGCTGTTGGTCACCTTGCACATGTGCAAGGACGGCCCTGGTGCCCGGCCTCATGCTTTGTTATAATTTTTGAAGTATATAGATTTTTGCTCATATTGAACGTGCTACCTAATAGGCCAGTCCGTTGTGCTTGTATCAGGTCTGTGCATTACTGCATGCATAGCCCACGTGCCTCTTGTGTCATGCAGCCCTCATGTCCACCCGGCCCAAGCCCACCTTTACATCTAAGTCTGTATTTGCTAGAGCTATATCTTCTTATTGGGTAGTAGTAGATAAAATCTATTTCCTCTGTATGTGAATGGTATCATGATTCATGACACAAAGTCGATTTTATAATTCTATCTTCAACCCATACCCTAAACACCAGAATATAAGAGTATATAAAAATCCACAAAATACCAGAGTTAATCGATCTTACTTGCATGAGATGTGTTGATCTGACAAAATCCAATAGTCAATAGAAATCAGCTACTTGGCCAAGGGGCTTTCTCTTCGGAAACTTTCAGAACAGGAAACCCAACTCCCCTCCACTCTATGTCTCTATCACTCAACTATGCCATTCCACATCCCTGAACTATATAAACCCAACAACATTCCCACCACATTAACTTAAGATTCAACCATGTCTCAATTCACTATCCTGCTCCTCCTCTTCCTAATTACCGTTGTCATTTCGCCTTCCCAAGCTCAAGATCTCCATAAAATCAAATTCCGATCACCACAACTTTACCCAGAAGGCTTAACCTACGATCCTTCTTCTCAACACTTCATCGTCGCTTCTCCCTTTAACCTCCTTCCTAACCCTACCTTCATCTCCGTTTCCGATGATGGCGTCACCGAAACCCTAACCCTAGTATCGTCACAACTCCCTCCAAAATCCACCATTCTCGGAATGTCCGTTGACCACCGCAACCGCCGCCTCTTCGCCGCCGTCAATTCTCCTTCCTCGCCTTTCCTCGCTTCCTTCAACCTCAATCACTCTTCACTCGACCTCAACTTTCTCTCTCCTCTCTTACCATCCACCGGAATCGCAAACGACGTCGCCTTCGACACTTTCGGCAACACCTACGTCACCAACTCCGACAAGAATTTCATCTGGAAACTCGACGAAAACGGCGCCGTTTCAATCCTCTCAAATTCATCGCTCTTCAGAAAACATCCAGTGGACGAGTCCTCCCCGTACTCATACTGCGGACTCAACGGCATTGCTTACATCAGCACGAATCATTACCTCCTTGTCGTCCAATCAAACACTGGAAAAATGTTCAAAGTCGACGCTATTGACGGCACTGCAACAACCGTCAAATTACCGGAAGATTTGACGTTTGCAGATGGCATCGCCGTTAAAGAAGACGGCGTCGTGGCGGTAGTGTCGATGAAAAGCGCGTGGTTTTTGAAGAGTGACGACAGCTGGGCCCATGGTGAAGTAATTGACAAAATTGCCCTTGATAATGAAGGGTACCCTACTTCAGTAACAGTAGGAAATGAAGGGAGGGTATATGTGGTATATGGATATGTTCAAGAGGTCATAAAGGGAATTTCACAGGAGAGAGAATGGTTTAGGATAGAGGAGATTAAAATAAGGTCAAAAAGAGAAAAGGAAGAAGAAGAAGAAAGTATGATGTGGCCCATTATATTAATTGGGCTGGGCTTGCTTTATTTTCTTTTCTGGAGATTGCAAATGCGTCAGTTTGTTAACAACATGGATAGAAAAAGAGATTAGCTTTTTTTTTCTTCCACTTAGTTATTTCAACTATTTTCTCCATTTTTGAAATTTGATGTAATACTTTTATTCTAATACTATTTTTAATTATATTTTGATTTTTTTTTATGATTTATGTGCAAAAAAGTATAGTTAATTGTTTGTAACAAAGTATCATCTGATTTGTCTCAATATGTAATTGTGTATTAGTATTAGCCTACGACCTTTTCCATAAAAAAAGGAACATTCCGTATTTAGTTTTTGTAATTTTAATAAATGTGTAATCAAAATTATGAATGTATAAAAAAAGTCTCAAAAATTACGAGCTAGTGATTAGTGTCCAACAATTATAGTTGAGGTAAAAAAGAGTATGAGTAAAATAGAATCCAGAACATTTGACTTTATGTAATACAATCTAATACAATCTGGGTAGTATGAAATTATGTCAAGTATTTAAGTATGTAATACAATCTAATACAAAGTATTTAAGTGATGTTACAAAGTGTTTTTTGGGTTTAGAAAGTATTTAAGTGGGGTTACAAGGTGTTAAATGAGTTACAAAATATTTAAATGGGGTTACAAAGTATATGTATGGGATTACAAAGACTTTGTAACCCCATACAAAAATCAACTTTGTAACCCCCTGTCTATCAGCGCACCGCACCATTACTTAAAGGTGCGGCCACTTGCACCAAAAACGCGTTGATCTAATTATCCTTATTGTCTTCAAGTGGTGAATCTTCTATTTGTTGGATCCTGATTTGACCAGGGATGTTGACATTAGCAGCTACTCTTGACTTATTCCCACCATTCTATTGAGAACCTGTACTCTTGCTATTCTTCAAATTATGATACCATTCTGGATAGCCAATGACCTTAAAACATTGTTGAGAAGTATGGCCTCTTATCTTGCATATTTCACAGAATCTATTCTGTCTTTCTTGCTTCCAATCTCTCTTGTTCAGATCATTAGGCTTGTTTGTGCTTGGACCCCCTCTATTTTGATACTTATGTACTACCAAAGCACTACTCTTAGTGACCCCATTATAAGCTATGGTTATTCCTTTTTGAGTTTCAATTTGTTGTACCATTCCAAATGCCTTGTTTACAGATGGAAGAGGATCCATAGACAAGATTTGTGAAATGGTATTATCATATCCTGAATTTAGTCCTAGCAAGAATTGCATGAGTTTATCTTCTTGATCCAAATCAGCTAGTTTCTTAAAGAACTCACAAGTACACTTGCTCATAGCTCCACAAGTGCAAGTTGGAAGAACACTTAAACTACCCAATTCGTCCCACAATTTATTAATCTTCCCATAATAGTTCAAAATAGTCATGTTTTCTTGCTTTAGCATAGCTATTTCTTTCTTCAATTGATAAACTAGAGGACTATTTTCCTGCCCAAATCGTTCTTTAATTGCATTACAAAATTCTAAAAAGGTTTCAGTATAAGAAAAATCCTCAGCTATTTCACTCTTCATAGAGCTTAAAATCCAACTACCAACTATGAAATCAGCTGTCTTCCATTTATTGTAATCTTTATCATTTTCACTTGGTTCAACTAAAGATCCATCAATAAACCCTAATTTGTTTTTAGCACCCAATGCCCTCCCAATATTCCTTCTCCATCTAAGATAATTGTTCCCAGTGAACAATGTTACAGTAAATGATGCAGCTGGATTATCAGAATGAGAGACAAAAAGAGGATCAATCATATCTCGAACAGTAGCAGGAGATCCAATAACATCCAGATTGTTGCTCGACTCAGTTTCTGTCATCTTCAACCTTTAGCTCGACTTCAAGAAAGCACCAAGAACTTCCAGAAAATCTTGCCCAGAACTCTAATTGCAGACGCCAAATCCTTCACTACACTTCAATTAATTGCAACCTCGGGTTTGCACAAAGAATTCGTTCACAATTTCAATCTCAATTGGAGATTCCAGCTCTGGTACCATGTAAATTGGTAATGAGCAATATAGGGAGAAGAGAGAAAGAAGAAGAAATTATGTATTCAATTAATCAGAGTATGTATTATATAACAAAGCACAGTACAGCTCTCTATATATAAAGAGAGGAGAACAACATTATTTAGAGTAATTAACTAATTCTCTAACAAACTTAAAAATAAGACCTAACTAACCTTAATTTTGGTCTATACTTTGACATTTAAAATAAAATTAAATCATTGTTGCACAACTAAAAGCTATAAAATTCCTCCTAGTTCAACAAACATTGAGGTATATACTTGGTCTTGCACGCTCAACACACAGGACTACAGGAGTACAGGACGGACTTGAAAAAAGAATGAGAAACAAAATTAATCGTGGTTATAAAATATACATGCACTTTGGATTTCTGTTCACTCCACAGAGTAAAGTCTATAATGCTCACCTTATTTTTGCTTAAATGGGAAAATATTGGTTCAATTTAATTTAAATAAATATAAATAATATGTGTCCCTCTCACAAAATAGGGTCTCATAAGACTGTTAACTTGAATTTGTTTAAGCATTTAAGTGCTTATTAAAAAATTTCATATTAAATCATATGAAATAAGAAAATGAGACAAATGATCTTATTTCCTTTAATTTATCATCAAATATATTTAAAATTCTTTTAAATTAAATTTGAAAATTTTTCATCATTATAAATGTAATGAAACCTCATTTGATATTTAGTTAATTTGTTAAGAGTACAAATAAGGTCAAAATTTTGTCAATAATTTAGAATAGAAAACTTTATATCATAACAAATTAGGTTTAACAACTCAAATCACATCAAACCAATGCAAGTAACAACTCAAACCACATCAAACCAATGCAAGTAACAACTCAAACCACATCTTATTTTCTCCATTGTATCTCAATACTTTTATGGTTATATCCGATAATCTAAAATGGTCAATAATAAACTACTACCATAGCTTTTATATTCATTCATGCGTTGGAGAATCATATCGATGGATCCGGTGGTCTTTACATATATTTTTCTAACAAAGTTTTTGAAAGGAAATTTGGAATGAGAATACCTGCATTTATTTTAGAAACAAAAGGTGGCTCATAAGTCATAAACATCCATCTATGATAAATGGGTCTGGGTCGCACCCGTCAAAAGGAATAACAATCCAATTCATAAGGCATTAGAGGTTCCACCTTAAAACCATATGGCAATAACAAGAGTAGATCCTTAGTCATATAAAGTGGATTTCAACTCATATATTTCTTATGTTGGATACACATTCCAATACTCCCTCACCCTTAAGGTCATATTCATATTCGCATGTGAGTTTATCTTGGGCTCAACACTCCCTCCTCACATGTGAGTTTTTTTCATAACGTGGCCCATATCATACTAAAGTCATTAAAGGTCTCAACCATGGGTCTGGCTCTGATACCATGATAAACGAGTATGGGTCATACCCCAACCAAAAAAGAGAGTATTCATATACAAACATGTTGGATTCCATTATAGAGTGCTTGAAAACTAAATTTATACATACTCCTCCGTCCCAATTTAGTTGTTACATTCACTTTTTCTGTTTTTCACATCTCCCGAGACACGACTTTAAATAAAAATATCTTACATAATAAAAAAAAATATATAATAATTATATATTTGAAAAGTACATGTTGAGACGAATCAAACTAGATCCATCATGACTATGTTTTTACTTACGCTTATAAAAATCAGAAGCAGACAAAGACTACATGTGAACAGTGCTACAAATCAAAATGTAGCAACTAAATTGGGATAGATGAAGTATATAATATAATGCATTATCATTTTCATGCAAAAAATATGATTCCCTTACCCTTTGCAAAGGAAAAAAGGGCAAAGTCTTTAAGAAGTGATAACAGAATCATTGTCATTTTACTCCACTTCCTAATAAACAAGTAAAAATGGATATCAAAAGAACTCAAAGAAACATCAAAATAAAAGGTGAAGCAACGTAACTATGCAAGCACCATACAAGCACCATACTTTCGGGTTTCAAGCTTTTTTTTAATAGCCAAACAAGTAAAGAAAAGTAATATTCATGATAAGCCAAACGACACTTACAATCAGAATAAAATAACAAAAACCTTAGACCTAAAACAATATTGCAATCCTTACACTCTACTAGTAGCATCGCTTCTAACCGGCTACATAATCACAGGATGATTTTTGTATGGCATTGGAGGAGGAAAAAACAATATTGCAATCCTAGATCTTCAATCCAAATAATGAATTGACCACAAACATAAAATAAGAAAACAAACCCAAATTAATTGGAAAAAGAGTATATTAAACTAGATAAACGACGAAAAATTGGCAAAAAAAATGAAAATTCACCGATAATTTAATTGGTTCTCAAAAACATTGGAATAAATAGATTCCCGGGTCAAGTTTCAAGCATTCTAGCCCATCCAAAAGATTTTTTAAATAGAAAAGGTAAACAAAAACATTCCCAGAATTGTTATATATAGACTGCTTGAAAACTAAATTTAAGCACCAAGATCCAAAGTCAAGAAGGAAAAAAAAAAAAAAAATCCATTGTACAATAAGTAAAATTCAAGTAGCCAAGGTCCACATTCAACAACGTCATGGCTTGCATGCAGCTGACTAGGTGCGAGAACATAAAATGTGGCAATGGCTCTCAAGGTTCTCACCCTGGTCATGTTGACCATAGCCCGTGCTATCTTGGCCATGCCAACCATGGCACGGGCTACCATGGCCATACCAACCACGGCATTGGCTACATCGGCCACACCAACCACGGCCATGGCTACGACAGCCATGACTCATGCCACACCGGTCATGTGAGTCATGGCTTGGGCCACCATGGCCATGGTAGCCATGGCTCAGACCACCTTGGCCATACTAGCCATGGCTATGGCCATCATGGTCATGTGAATCATGGGTTGAGCCAACATGGGTTTCCCCATCATGGAACTACCCACCACCACTCTAGTTACCAGTTCAATGAGAAGAAAACAGAGAGAAAAGTCTTCAAATCAGGACACCTAAAGAATGTGATAAAGAAGAAATCATCCAAGGATTACAAGTGCAGTGATGATAGTAGTGATGGTGACAATGAAAGCCATCGAAAGGCAAGTGTTTGATTAATTTGTAGTATTAAAATAAATTCCCAATACATTAATTAAAATTAATTCTAGTATCATAACATTAATATATGTTTTTCCCCCTCTGTTTACAGAAGTGCTAAGCAGGTAAAACTGAAGAAGAGTAGAAGATCAAAAATTATGAAATTGAAGATCTAAAGCTGCAATAATGCTGATAAAATATAATGTAATCTAAAACATTATAATATATCATAAATAATGGCCAATAATTGGTATCATGGATGAGGCTCAACAAGAACGGCTGGCTTTCGTCTTTCGTTATTGAACTACATATACGTGTTTTGAACCGTGCATTTCAAGATAATCCGTCCGTTATTGTTAATTTACAGAATTTGATCTTTGACACTGTTCAGAAAATGTATTTTGACTGTCGTTTGTGACCTATATATAATGAAAAACATATTCGTGTGTGATCTCATTAGATTCAATTCAATCTGTAGTTTTTTTAACATCGTGCTTTTATAATTTTTACAAATACATATTTCTTTAACAACACTAGGGTGTGTTGATGTCGATATACGTTTATTTTTTAAAAACTTACTGTTCTTACCAAAATTTATATACGAATTGATTCTCATACTTTATATTTCCACCATCTAAAGCTAATATATTCCTCTTGTCAATCAGCAATATCCTCTGCACCTGATCTCTTTGCTGATATTCCAAACAATTTAGTGCTTTAATTTGAAAAAATCACATTTGAAAGATCATAGTGCAGCATAGAATCTCACCCCCTTTGTAGCTTCTATAAAATTTCCTAACAGCTACATTTAAGAGAAAACTCGATCAAACATCTCATTAAAAAAAAAGAAAAAGAAACAATTTCCTACAAAAAAAAATGGCCTCAACCAAACAACAAAAACCCACAAATGACGAACACAAATTCAGCCAAAAGATATCCGAGGTGGGTGCATGGGGAAACAGGGTGTTCGGACACAAACAACAAGAGCACCCAGCAGCGGCCAAACACTGCTCGACATGCCAATGTTTGAATACAAAGCCAACGACACCCAAAAAAGAACACGCTACGACCAAAACTATCAAAGACATGAAAACTCGTGTGTGCACTCATATAATCAAAAAGAAAACGAACGAAGAGCAGGGAAATACACCTCATAAGGATGCCAAGCATAGTTCTAGCACAGAGCTAACGAAAAAGGACAAGCAGCATACACCGAATGTTGAAACCAAAGGTTTTAAGCAGTCTACAGCTGGTTCTGAGACGAAGATGAAAGAAAAGAAGGAACATCATGCAAAAATCAACACAACTAATGCAGGCAACATATCGAGCAGTAAAGAAACAGGTACTCACCACTTTTCGAACATGGCAGATCGTTTGAAGGAGAAAATTGCCACGATGAAGAAGTTCAAGGATGGCAAGTCCCAAGATGGCAGTGACAGTGACAGTGAAGATAAGACAGGTGGAAAGACAAAGGTATAGATTCATGTCAAAAAAATGTGAAATCCCATTAGTAGTATCTCTGATTGATTTCAAAAATTAACTTTACAGCATGATTCTCACCAAAAATCTGTGTTTTTCTAGCAATTATGAGAAGTAACAGTACAGTACATGAAATTATGAGAAGTACCAAAAATCTGTGTTTTTCTCACCAAAAATTAACAGCAACATTACATGAAAGAAATTATGAGAAGTTTTCTAATGCAGTATAGTATGAAGTGCATGATTCAAACAATTTGATTTTTGGGTTTTCCCCTTGTTTCAGCAGAAGAACAGGAACTCACAAGAAATCAAAGCTTCATCTAAATGAGAAAAAGCTATTGCAGAATCACCATGGAACAAGATACTTCACAACTTACTGTATTCATCTATTTATACTAGCATACTGGCTTTAACAATAAGCTCTTTATGGATAGGGTTTTCTATTATTTTGTAATTGCGATTTCATCTGTAAAAGCTTCGCTTCACATTAAGAGTATGTTTGGTATTATTATTTTTTACCGTTGAAAATGGAATTAAATAAGCATTTCCATTAGGTATTGTTTGATATGAAATATTGGTATCACAAGCCATTTTCTGATAGAAACCACTACCACCACTTGGTTATGCTGCACACTCAGGAAAAAAGTGTAAGTATTGCTGTCCTAAGCTTGTATTCGAGAGACAATCCACTCTCCTTTGACTCCAACAGTAGATTTCTATTTCATAAATCCAAATGCCCTCGTTACAATGATTATTTATAGAGATTAAATCCTAATAGAAAAGACTAAATTGCCCTTAAGGGACTTAAAACAGAAAATAGAAATATAAGGAAATAAAACTACAACATAACAAAAATAGAAATAAGACTTGACTTATTTACGGTTTCTTCTAACATACATCTTCTTTATGTCAGGTGTAGCTCGGTGTATAGCATGTTACCCTTCTCAACATTGTGGAAGCAAAATCTTTTCCCCTCTAATTAGTTTCCATTACATTTTCTTAATTACATCGAACAACAAAAACTAGTATCATTTAATAATACTATTTCCGTTTCTAATTTGGTTGCATTCCATTTCCATTCTTAAATTTATACCACACATCCCTTAATTTAGTACTTGAAAATTGGAATAGAGCTTTATGCACAAGTTATAATATTATAGATTCTTACAAACATAAAAAACATCTAGCACCAGCCTTAATGTTATAGCAGGCAGCCAAGCTAAATAATGCACAACCACTAATTTGACTAAAAAGGAAAAGAAAAGAGACTGGCTATGTCAAGTTGCAAAATAGAGAATAGTTTGCAAATGACCAGCCTCTATCATCTCTGGCAATCTACTGCAGCCAAGACACTGAAAACCATTTTCCTTCTAGCTTAATTAGTACTAAAAGAACAGAAGTTTATAGATATTCACAGATTGTTGGAGACAAATGAAGCAATGGACTGCACAGCAGACTCCTCAGCATCAGTTTGAGTAGTTTCGGTTGCTTGCAGATGCTTCTTACCAATCTTGAAGGAGTGATCTCCACCTTCAATCACATGCAATTCATTTATGGGTGTGATTCTCTTTCGAACAGCTTCCAGCTTTTCCAGAGGGCAAAGCCCATCTTTGCTACCCTTCAATCCCAAATAACATGAGATCAGACATACTAATCTGTTACATATTATTTGCAACATTCTATTTTTCACTCATGCTGAAACAAAACTTTAAAGATTAACATTTTAGTTACGTGTTTGTAAAAAGTATAACTAGATATAAGAAAAACTACGCGTTAAGACGAATCCAATGACACCCATTTGACTATGTTTTTTATTATGTGTAAAGCCCAAATCTTGGTCAAAGTACATAACATAGAATAGTGCAAAGTTTAACTGTTGCAAATAATACTTAGTATGTAACGGAGCCGGAGGTAGTATGAAATTATGTCAAGATATACATCACAATATTCTCCTGATAATATTGGTTTCTAACATTGCACAGGAACCTAGGTATGAAGACAAGAATTAAGAAAAAATTACCTGCACAAACATGATAGGAACTGTGAGAGAAACCAATATCTCATCACGTATTGCTCCTTTCGTTCCCTGAATAAGTGTTACAAAATGTTATGTTTTCTACAGAATTATGAACTACATTCATCAAAATCAACCATGGTTCATCAATTTGAGCTAAATCAAGCCGAGCGAAAAATATTAATGTAAAGAGGTAATTAGTCAATTGAAAAGTTAAAGGTAACCTTCAATGGGTAACCCAAACAGACTATTGCTGATGCAGAAATGTACTTCTGGCTTGCCACCATGCAACTAACTCTGCATTTAAAAAAAAAATTAAGACCTTCCATTCTTAAAGATAGTCTCCAACTCTCCAAGCAACAATTTGAGCCGACACTCATTCCATCTGATAAATTCAATGTCTACCATTTGCATCATAACTATGATTAACATGCTTCTAAAACATAAGCTAACCGTACAGAATCAGAAAAGTCAAATTCAAAAGAAACCTGAAATTAGTTTTAGAACAGAACCTCATCGACATCACATATATTGCCATTGTCGACCATTTATAATCGACTTAGGCCTTGTTCTTTTGGACTTAGGGTGCGTTCTCTTCACCTTAAAAAAATAAGTTTCAGGTTTAATAAGTTCAGATAAGTTCAGATAAGTTCCAATAAGTTCCAATAAGTTATATCAGGTCTAATAAGTTCAATAAGGTCTAATAAGTTGCAATAAGGTCCAATAAGTTCTAATAAGTTCCAATAAGGTCTAATAAGTTGCAATAAGGTCTAATAAGGTTTAATAAGTTCCAATCAGGTCTAATAAGTTCCAATCAGGTCTAATAAGTTCAAATCAGGTCTAGATTATTATTTTTAATTATTGATCAAATAAAATTAATTAAATTAATAATTAACTTAAAGCACTCTTACACAACATAAACCAATTTTATTTTATCATTCTTGTTTTATAATTTTTTTAGAGAAACCAATCAGAGTTAGATTGAATTAAACTATTTTTTTATATTATAAAATAAAACTTATTTTTTATTTTGGGTTTGATTTAATTTTGGTCTAAATTAAACTTTACCCATCCTCCATATTATTATTACTAATTTTGGTCCAAATTAAACTTTACCCATCCTCCATATTATTATTATTCAATCCGTTCTAGTTTGTTAATTTTACTACAAGTGAATTAAGAGAAATTAAATATGTAGATAAGTTGTTATTGGAATTGATAATATTAATTAATAATGGGTTTGAAAAAAGATATACTAATTATTATTACCTTCTTGAACCTAATTCAACAATAAAAAAAAACATAGGTTCAAATGTATAGAATATTATCATCATTATTATTATTATTATTATTATAATTAATTTATTTTATTCAATCATATAAAATACGTTCCAATAAGTTTCAATCAGGTTTAATAAGTTCCAATAAGGTCTAATAAGTTCCAATAAGGTCTAATAAGTTCCAATAAGGTCTAATAAGTTCTAATAAGGCCTAATAAGTTCCAATAAAGCCTAATAAGGTCTAATAAGGTCCAATAAGGCCTAATAAGTTCCAATAAGGTCTAATAAGTTCCAATAAGGTCTAATAAGTTCCAATAAGGTCTAATAAGTTCCAATAAGTTCTAATAAGTTAAATCAGGTATGATAAGTTCAGATAAGTTCAGATAAATTCAGATAAGATAAGTTCAGGTCTAATAAGTTGAAGAGAACGCACCCTTAATTTCAGAAGAATTAAGTTCAACTCCTCGTGAGTCTAGGATTCAGTTTAATTAAGTTCAAAAGAACAAGCCTAAGCATCAAATCATCACAGCCAGAGAGACTGTTGCTACACACTATTAGGACCAATTAGAGGCATACATTAGACAACAATCTTCACCTTGAGCCCATTGATTTTCCAACTAAAATTAGAGGATGATCAGGGTGTTTAGCAACAGCCTTTTTAACAACATCTGCATGAAAATCAACTAACTTTTCTGCTTTCGGAGGAGCTCCCTTCTTTCCACCAGCCAAATCTATACCAGTACATTAACAGTCCTTGAGAATCAGTGCAAATAAAAAAGGTAATGACACAAAAACGAAAAAGGGAAAAATAGTGTGAAATCTTTTAAAATTTGAACAAATATAAACTCACAGGGATAGTCAAATGTAACAACTTCAACAGCATTCAAGGCCTTTCCCAGCATCTCTTTCCATCTGCATGAAACATATAATATGCTTACAAAATCACACTCTCTTAGCGCTACATATAAAAGCAAGCATTATTGAACCATGTGATTCATCCTGGTGATAATATCAGCTCAATGCACATGACGTCAGAGGCTAACTAATTCCCTTCAGTTTGTTATAAAATTAACAATAGAAAACTCAGCATGAGAAACCTAATAAACCTATTGTCTATAAAATACTAAATAAATTGTTTTGGTACCAGAAATGAGCCTCATGCTAATATAAATACAAATCAACCATCTCCACCTTCATTTGCAGGTATTCAATTTAAGCCGCACACCACAATACATTTATTGCTCTTTGCATTACTCACAAGTGAAGACTTAGACAACGGATGGGACCTTTCCTCAGACAAACCCAAGCTACTTTACTTGGCCTCATTTTGGTTTGTTCAGGCCCAATCCAACATTGGACTTCATACATCGTCTTTCTACTAATTTTAGACCATAATTTTAATAAAACTCTCTTCAGCTCTACTTTGTACTTGTATATACTCATAAAACTCTCTTCAGCTCTACTTTGTACTTGTATATACTCATAAAAACTTTAAATGGTATAGAAAATTTTGACGTAGGAAATAGATTTCAATAACTGTTTCTATTTTTTATTGTTTAGTATGAGCTATAACTAACAAATGTTTATCCAAAGGGTAACAAAATCCCCTCAATTGCTAATAGTGGAAACGCATTACGTTACCTTTCTCGATCAAAACTTCACATTTGTTTCCATAATACTAGATACCAAACATCTACCAAAGGAAAAGGCTTTTTAAATATCCTTTCCACTCCTTATCAAATTCTTTTCCATTACATTTATGTTAATCATTCAAAACACAGGAAATGCCTAACATCTTAAGTTGAGATGTTAATAAAACATTTAAAATGTCATTTTTTAAATAAATCAAACTTTTTAGTGTCATTATCATAAATAAGTCAAACAAAATGTTTCACTTATTTACTATAATGCCACTAAAAAGTTTGATTTATTTACAAAAATGTCATTTTAGATATTTGTAAACACCTCAAATTGAGATATTAGGCATCCCTCAACAAAACACACACTAAACTTAAGATAGCAAACAAGCTTATTGTAGTTGGTAAAGAGTCCAACTGATAAGCTCAATGTCACAAGTTCCATTCTTGACTGGTGAGTACTTGCATAGTTGGATGTCCCCCTACTCCCAATGTACTTGGGCTCTAAGCCTCTAACTGAACTAGAAAAATCTAGATGTAGCAAAAGTGACACATATTTCATGTTTTGTGAGTACCCTCCCGGTAATTTAAGCATTAAAATTGAAGCATCAAGGCTGCAACTCACCTTTTTACAACAAGAAAGCATCAATTGTTCCAATTCTAGAATCCACACTAAAAACATTGTTTGTTATAATTGTCATGGTATTCTAAGTTTAACTCTTAACAAGAAAATGCTCACAATCTCTGTTTTTTAAGCCATAAAAAAATAAAATTCGTTAATCATTTACTTCTTGGAAACTGATCAAGAGGAGAGAGAGAGAACCTAATCATCCAATCGGAAGTAGAAGGAGCACCAGCACCATGAGCGAAGACGACTAACGGCGACAAGTTCTTGGAATTTGAAGCATCAATGGCGTCGTTCCGAGTCTCTGAGTGGTCAGTACGACGGCGTTTAGACGACCGAAGTGAATCCGCCATTGTTGCTGTAATTCAGTTCTCGGAAAGCTAAGCATAAATGAAATGAAAAGAGTCAAAAGACCTAGCATAAACTAGTTTGGTACAAGTATTTCTTAATTTTCCCGCCAAATACGACAGTTTACCACGAATCCACGATCTGCTTGAAGCCCAAAACTACAAGATATATTGTGGTTTGCTGGGCCAAAAGGCCCAACAAAAGCTAATTAGTTAGGGCTTGTTTCATTCAGATTAAATTCAGTTCATCTCTATTAAGTTCAGTTCAACTAATAAATCTCTATTAAGTTAAGTTAAGTTAAGTTAAGTTTAGTTCAATCCTATTAAGTTCAGTTCAGTTCATCTCTATTCAGCTAATGTAAACGAGCCCTTAGAAATGTTGATTTGGTAAGAGATTGCTTGATTACTACTCCTATGTAACATAATACTTGCAACATTTTTCACTTTTTGTTGTAACGAGATACTTGCAACAATTTTTTCAATTTTATTTTATTATAATCTTGGCAAAAAAAAAATAAAAAAATTAATTTAGGAGTCCGTGCTAGTTTAATTATACCACAGAATAACCCAATTATACCACATAATATCTCAATTACCTTATTTGGTTTAGGAGTTCGTGTTAGTTTAATTGTTATAGGTTTTAAGTTACGGATGGAGTACTTGACTTGGGGTCCATGTAGTTTTATGTGCATCATTCTATAAATATTCAATTTTGTATACATAGTGTTCATCTATATACATACAATGTTCATTTAGGTATAATGAATATTCATTATTACTCCGTAATTTTTAGTGGTTATGTTGCTTTAAATAATACATATTCATTTACAAAAACTAAATACATTCTTATATGCTACGTTATGCAATCTGAACTCATATTACAAAAATCAACCAAAACCAATGATAAAAAAAAAATAAAAAAAAAAAGGCATTTTCAACAATAGGGAAAAAATATGGACAAGCCCAAAGGAGCAAAAGGCCCAAATTAAACCAAGTCTGCACCATGACACAAAGGGTTGCAGTGTTGCACCAAGATCTAAATAAATCCATTAATTATATTTTTAGCTTATTATTATGATGTTCTTACATAACCTGTGTTTATTTCATGTTTTAAATCTATATTCTCTTACTTTTTCATGTTTAGTTCACTCCATGCATCTTTAGTTCCACACTTTAGTATATTATTATTACTAATCACTCTTTTTTACAATTTTAAGGTAACATTTAAATTTCTATGCTTAGCGTACGTCGTTATTCCATTTCTGTCTATTTCATATCTCATTCATGAAATTTTTCTTATTTTTCATTACTTGCTTGACATATCCTTAGTCCTTAATAATAAAGACCTAATAAACGTATTCACACCTAAAAAAATAATTTTAAAAATCCAAAAAAAATAATCTTTGTTGTTCTTTGTAAAAAGGAACTCGCAGCAGTATTCAAATAGAGGCCATTATACATGGATGGATGATGAGGTTCCTTTGACCGATCCTGTATCCTTACCCTCGAATCCAACAAATTAAAAATCTAGTCCATGGCCAACTTTTTGGAGTTAGTTTTATGAAGGGGGTATGAGCTCCCCTCATAAAACACTCATTGAGTCATTAGGGACACTTGTTTCTTATCTCGCCGACATGTACTCACGTTGTATGTTAAACAAATATTCCACACATTTGTGAACCGTAGGCATGTCTCCAAAGACTACACGCGTCCGCGCAGGCCCTATGTGCTACATGTACTCCTCTTTAATAGGCTATGTGCCTTTAAAGGGTTCAAGCTAAGGAAAATAAAAATAATATTTTACTTCTTCCTCCATAATTGATCTAAGCTATCATACTCATGGATTCAATTATGCTTTAATTGTGTCTACCATTAGAGGAGCTTTGATTGAGGTTCTCAGGAGCCCATGACTCTTGGTCGTGTTAGCATCATTATATTGAGGCATGAATCAAGATATATTAGTCGATATTTTCATTAATTAGGTACATATATAACAGTTGATTAAACGCTAGTCGATTCTAAGAGTGAAAAAGACTCAGTCAAGTGTGTTTACAATATAATTTACGTGTATAGATTTTTTTTTTTTACAGAATTTTATTTTTCATCAAAATCCAACAAATAAAACAATGTTTACAATATCTTTTACATGTGGATCAAACATAATATAGAAAGAAGGGTTCAAAAATTCAAAAAGACTAGCTGTTGAATGTTGATAGTAGCCTATTATAACAATTGCAAAGTTTGACATTGATGTAAAAATAATTGAAGAATGGTGCATGTGATGACAATAAAAGAGCTTGACCCACAAATGTCAGACTTTTAATTATAATTACAAATTTTTCTCCATTTTATTTGTCCAAAAAAAAGTGATGCCATTTTGAGTGTATAGTGTAAAGCTTTCTATTCTAACCTTAACTAGATAAAAAGTGGATGTAATTTTCTCAAAGCCTATGAAGAGCAAGTGAATTGCTGTTGCAACACATCAAATCATCTAAAATATTACCTTACCTTTTGTCATTTAATTCAAGTTGCATATCTATGCCCACAAGGCCACTACTCTATTGCGATAATTTTTGAAATCAATATACTTTCTCCGTTTCGATATAAACGCAATAATTTTAATCTTTCTATTTTTGTAAGTTTTTTCTTCATATCTCTCACATCATTACATACCCCAACTTTCTCTCTCTATCCCTTTACTCTCACAACAAAAAGTGGACTATGAGTCTGTGTCATCCAATTTATTGCGTTTTTTTTTTCCGAAACGGAGGAAATATATCTTGCATTGTGTTTTTTTTTTTTGGTTGGGTTGAATTGGCTAAGGAATTTAATGAGCCATTCATGTGCTGACTGAATTTTTTTGACAGCTAATATGTATGATGAAACTTGGAAGTCGTCAAAAAAGGTAGAAAGTTATGATACATATGATAATGATTATTATTACATGTGTATATGAGGTTGAAGGCCTAGTGCAGCGGCACTGCATTCCGTTTCCAGTGGCTTAGACTCGGGATTGAATACTCATCCTCTCCTTCTAAGATAGGAGGGGAATCTCCTGTTTACATTACCTGTAAAAAAAAATTAACATTATACTACGAGTCGTTGGGGTTAACAGTTGCAAGTAAATAAAGACATATGAAGTAAAAATCTGAGACATGGATGTTATCCTTGACAAGTTGGGGAGCTCTTATACTATGCAAGTACGCAACTAGGTATATGTAGAGCTACGTGCACCCACGTTTATATTTTGCTCATAACTTATGAAATATATTATTTGAGATCGCCCATCTTTACATTTTTCAATTCTTTAATCTATATATTGTTTCACGCATTAACACAAACTCGTCATATATCTTTCAACTATGACCATGAGTACATGATGAGTTCCATTAGAAACAACATTGCTCCGGTGGTAAGGAGTTAGGTAACATAGATATTTTATTGAGATGGTTGTATCGTACGTATAATACCGATATGATACTGATACTTTTAGAATATTCAATTCTCTATTCTGTTTTAATGATACCGATGCTTCTAGGATATCCGATACTTTATTCCATTTTAATAATATTTTTTTCATAAGTTTTACTATATATAGTTTTACGCAATTTCCTATCTTATTTTATTGTAGTAATTAAAATAAAGTATTTCAAATTATATTGTAAATTTGATTAAAAAAATCTTTATTTTTAAAGTATTAAATAATAAATATTAATAATACACGTATCCGTAAGGAAAAGATAAAGAATCCTCGCAAATACATGCAGTGATATTCGAATTCAACCTTCGGACTTGACATTCACAAGACTTAACCACTAGGCTAAGAATAACAAACTTACGGAATACAAGTATACAACATATATGTCCTTCGGTTCCTTTCATTGTAGAGTTGTGACTTGTGTCCCATTTGTCATGCAAGTTCGTGACATTAATATTATATATTATTCATTAATAAATACCTTAGCTTGTCAAAAAAAATCTAATTAAAATTACAAAGACGAAACATATTATTATAACAATGACATCATTATTGCATCCATTTTAATTCGATCTCTTATGGCCTCGATCTCTCTTCATCTCTCTATAAATATGATAAAACGACATATATATACCTGAAAATAGGCTTCGGAAAAATAGAACTATTGTCACGATAAAAATAACAATAACAACAATAATAATAATTAATAACAATCACAAATCTAAATTTCCAATAATTAGGCCTCACTAGTACAAAGTGTATATATATGCTTCAATCTTAATATTGAATTGATGATTGAACTTCAGCCAGAGCCACACAAAATAATGGCTAAGCTAATTAAGCCAACTCTTGATTCTTCTCCACCACCCTTACTTCCATTGCAGATCTCAACAACTTTGCCTGGAAATTTAAATCATCCACAATAAAGTTAATATTTAGGAGTAATATTAGGCTCGTTTAATTTTGACAGACCATATTCTTTTTTTGATTTTATGTACGAAAAGATAAAAAGGAAGAAAGTTTTAAAAAATCGAGGAAAAAAAGGGTTGATAGACCGCTGGCGGGGCCAGGAGAGGAGATGTGAAGAAATTAAAATTACTATCCTATCCTTTTAGAGGAATATTTTTATCTGAAAGGAAAACCATTTTCTTTCCATGCAAAACAATTTTTCATCATTTTCAAACCAAGCAAAAAAAATATGATGAGTACAGATTAAATATAGAATACTACTAGTATATATTATATTATCCCCGCCATAAAATCATGATTATATATTTAATTAAACATTAACTTATCGATTAATGTGGCTCTACTACTTTTTGGTGGGGTTATAAAGAAATATTGACAAACTCATATGTAACGAACAATAATGATCTCATGTAAGACAATCCTAATTATTCCTACAAACTTATTCTCCTCAAGAGAAAAATAAGACGAAGATGATAGGTAATATATATCTAGTGAGTACGAGCTTTTTTTTAGTATGAGGATTCAAATCTCGAACCTTTCACATTAGAGATACGGTGGAGATAATTAAGCCACTCTTGTATACCTCACTAGAAAAAAAGAAAAAAAAAAACAATTTTTTCAATTTAGTATATATAATTTTGGGTAATGTAGGTTATATTATGCTAATAATAATAAAAATAGTAATGATAACTAATGTAGGTTAAATTATATTATGCTAATAATAATAATATTATTAATAATAATGAAAATCATAGAGATGATATTTGTTTTTAATATGTTAATGTGGGTAGTATTAGGCCTTGAGTCGGGCCCTAATGCAGGTCACCCGTTTCAATTTAGCCAACACACACATCTGTATGTATTATTTTTTTGGTATATCCACCCGGTTCACCCTTTTTGGGCTAATCCGAATTCGGAGTGCATCCCAAGTTAAGGTTTTATAACTCCTCCCAACGTGCTTGCAAGGGATCGAACCGTAGTTCTCCCTACCAAGTCTAGCCCCTGACACCATTATACCAAAACAGCGTTGGTACATCTGTATGTATTATGTAAGGGAAAAGATAATAAATTCTAACAAATTTGTGCAGCGAAAATCAAGACGTGGTGGATGGTACAGAAGTCCAAAGCCTCGACTACCACACCAAACTTTACTACTCACAAATCACAATCATAGAGATATTGTATATAAATAAATAAAGGGGTATGTATGTAATTAAATTAAAGGGAGTAGTAATTAACCTGATCATCAGAGATTTCAACAGCAAAGCCATCAACAATAACGAGAGACAAAGTCTTGTTGTAGGTCCCAGGTTGGAGGGTTCGAGCTAGAAGTTCATCATGTTTCTTACTTAGATACATATCAAGCTCATACGCTCCTCTTTTTGACCTGCTTCATTATTTTTCCATTCATTATTAATTATTAATTTTTTTTTTTTAAAATTACTCCTAATAAAATACCAAAATTATTCCAAATAAATAAAAAAAACCCCACATTGATGAAAAAACAAAATTAGAAAGAAAAAGAATAACAAATTTATTTTTTTTTGTACCTATCAGCTCGAAGACGCTCATATTCAGGATCAAAGTTCATAAACACAAAATACAACTCTTTTTGCTTGCTCCCCATTCAATTCTCTGATTTCTATATATCTCTGTGTTTTAATGTATTTAATTTAATTTGTGTTTAAATTGAGAAATAATTAATGCCAAAATGCCACTACTACATTGAGTATGAGCTTCACATGTTCACTTTCTCCACTATTTATAGACCAACTATACACCACATACAAGTCATCACTCTCTCTTAAAGTCAATCATATAATTATTTTCATACTTTTTTTTATTAAAAAAATGGAAAAAATATTTAAAATGAAAAAAAAAAAAAAAACCAAAATACTATGCCATTTTTTTAGTTGGATAATGTGTGTACTGTGGTACTAGACCTTGAACTAGACCCTACTTCAGGTCACTAACCGATCTAATTTGGTCGACACCCGCATCCGCAATGCGTGCAGTGAGAAGACCTGAGGCTCAGCTTGACGTTTGTAAGACTTAACCACTAACTATATACTTTGCATAGGATAACAATAACCGATCTTTTTACCTTCGTTCTTTTCTATGTGTAGGTAGATTTTTCTTTATATATTTTGGACTAGAGAATAAGATTGGTTAATTCCAGCAAAAATGTGGGGTAAATTTGAATTCATGATATATTTGTATTTATGATGTTATAAAAAAGTGTATGTATAGCGTGTCGACTTATCCTTCATTCTTATATACTTCTTCTCACTTTTTTTATGTGTCAAAATTTGACCTATATATCCCAATCATTGTTGGGTTGAGATTTCAACCCATTTAACTAAATGAGTTGAGTCAACTCAACCCGTTTAACTTAATTGATTGAGTTGGGTTGAGATACTCAACCTGCCTAACCCATTAAATAAATATATTGTAATAAAATTTGGTTCACGTTTGATTTGATGTACTAAGCTAAACTATCACTTTCATATTTTTTTATTTGGTTGTTTATTGTGTTATAGCTATTTTAGCATGTTATGTATGTGATTATAATGTTTTAAGATTTAATATTTTTATATTGAACATTAGAATTCATAAAGTTGTTAATTATTAATTACTATTATGTTATGTATAACTTATGAACAATGTAGCTTTTAATTTGCATGTATGGTTGTTATAGGTTGTTATAACTTGTATAACAGTATAGGCATATGGTAATATATATACGAGCGTTTTAATGTTGATTAAAAATTAAAAATTATTAATAAATGGATTATTAGGGGCAACCCGTTTATAATAAGATTAAAATCCCAATCTGTTTCACTAAATGGGATAGATTTGGGTTTAATTTGGTGTATTCAATATGTTAATTAATGGGTCAACCCGAACCCAACAAATTAAGATCGACTCATTGTCAGCTCGAACTTCTTTGGCACATAGTGTACATGTTAAATGCTATTGTTGATCACATGTTTTGTGAGTGTCATGTCCTACACTGGAGAAACATGAGAGAATAAACCAACTTATAAGCATATATAGTAGTTACTCCTCTTATTGTTTTGGGAAGAAATTTTTGTAGTGCTTGTAAGTGACCAAACCATGAGGAAAAGTGTTAAACTAAGGGCTTGTTTACATTAGCTGAATAGAGATAAACTGAACTGAACTTAATAGAGATGAACTGAACTGAACTGAATAGAAGTGTGTTAACTGAAATGAACTGAATATAGTCTGAAGTAAACAAGCCCTAACTCTATTGTTAGTTGTTACATTGATTACATGTGAGTGATCCACGAGAAAAATGACAAAATAAACCAGCTTATAAGAGACATTTCAGCTTTGCTCATACATATTATGCATACAAAATGCATTAAAAACTTATAAAAAGCCATTATACACATTGTCTTGGGTAGGACCTTCCGAGTTCCGGCTATAAGCCTATGATCTCCATATAAATGACTTGACTGTACCATTTTAACTTAGCCATTTTTATAAATAGCGATGCTCCAATTGTTTTATTTTATTTACTTACAACATTAAAGAATTTCAAGCTTAGCTTGTCTGTACACGAATGTAAACTATTGATATTTTTATTAGTTACATTTTTGTACAAAAATATATAATTATAAGTACTTTACATAATACTAATTGAGATTAGTATAACAAATTCCACATGCCCATGCATTTTCTTAACTTAATAATCAATCACAAAATCGAAACAGTAAAATTAGCGTGCGTTCTCTTTAACTTTTTTTTATCAGGTCTTAGAACTTATCAGATTTAATCAGGTCAGGTTTCATAAGTTATAATCAAGCCAGCTTTAATAGGTTTAATTATGTCAGATCAGGTCAAACAAGTTGAAGAGAATGCACCCTTAGTTACAAGTACACATCAGAACAAAGGAAGTAATAATTCACCAATACATACATACATGCATATATATATATATAGGGTGAGGATATCTATCACTCCATCCTTTGTTCTTTATGTTTGTTTTTTAGGATAGAAGGAGAGGGGAAGTTAAAAAATGAAAGATTGTAATTACATAAAAGATAAACTATATTCATATGAGATCTTGTTAGATTCGTCTAATTATGTAGTTTTTTAAAATGTATTTTATATAATTTTTTAATAAAGTGTAGTGTAAAATATTAACATTTAAACATGTATATTATTAAAAACTGTGCAAAAAAGTAAACGTAAATAATAAACTGAAACGGATGGAGTAAAAACCATGACTTAATGTAAGCGAACCAAGCTAATCAAAGGTTAACTTATTTTTGACAAATTTTCATAAATAACTATATAGAATGTCTGAAAAATTAAATATTACTACTTGATGAATAAGATAAACTCTACTATAATATACATTAAATAAGCTAAGACTAATTTATTTATGTTTACTAGCTTGAAAAAGAGTCATGATCAAACATGATGGTCTATTATGTCTTCCAGCTTCTCCTTTTGCTTTGATTTGGAGATTGGAAACCAAGAACATAAAAGGATTAATATAAAAGTACATGTTTTAAAAGAAATATATTTCAGGCAAGAAGCTTCCTAGGAAGGGGTTTTTTGTGTTTAAAAAAAATAAAATAAAAAAGATGCACACGCTTACACTGCCAGGAAGAGAGGCAAATCAGCTGACTAAAAATTAATAGGACTAATTAATCAATGATGCAATTGCATCAGCAACGATACAACAGGATTAATAACTTACTCCCTCAGTCCCAATTTACTTGTCCTAGTTTGATTTTGGGCACTGTTCACATGTGAACTTTGACTTTATTTAATTTAATATACGTAAGAAAAAACATAGTCATGATGGATCTAGTTTAATTGGTCTCAACATGTACTTTTCAAATATACTCCCTCCGTTTTTTTTAGACATAACACTTTGACTTTGACACTATTCATCCGACTTACTTTGACCGTTAATTGTTATTAATATATAAAGAAAAATATAGTCATACATGTGGGATCTTGTTAGATTCACCTCGGAATACACTTTCCAAATATATAATTTTTACACTTATATATTTAGAGATATTACGAGTCCAAGTTGTGCATCGGCAAGTGTGAAAAGTGAAGTGTTACATCTAAAAAAACAGAGGGAGTATAATTTTTATAATTTTTTATTATATATAGTTAAAGATATTTTTATTTAAAGTTGTGTCTCGGGAGGTGTGAAAAAGATAATGTACCAAGTAAATTGGGACGAGAGAGTAATTAATAGGGCTTACGTGACCTGTTACTGTATATTTTTTTAAATATATAATCTCAAGTTTAGCTATTTTTAACTTGTTTGTTATTATATTAATCTTACTTAAAATCCCTTTGCTACATGCATACATATATACTTGGTAGCAATTTCTCATTATAAATATTTATAATGTCTTGAAAAAATTAATCCTTTCGTTATACGCATTTTGATTTAGCGGTTTAAGGGTGTAAATGAAGAAATTAATCAAAATTACATACTAAGGATAAGTTACTAAGAAAGTGAGAGTTAACTACAATAACGGATGTCGAACTTTGGTATTAGTTGCAATTTAGGTACCTTTTTTTTAATACAAATTTTAATATATTAATACAATAATGGAGGAAATTCGTATTGGGATGTTTGGGAGAGAGAGCTTTTGAGGGAAAATAGAGCATTATTTGAAGGGAGTTTTGATCACTCAAAATTGTAAATTGGAGGATGTTCGGCGAGAGATAGTTTTAAAGAGAGTTTTGCACTAATCTCTCATCAAAACTCTATTGAGAAAAAAAAAAATTTGGGTGATGAGCTTTTTCATTAGAGTTTTGAAGATTGGAGAAAGAAAAATTAAATGACTAATATTTTCAAAGATTTAATCCTAATTAATTGAGAGTGTTTGGTAAAGAGCTTTTTTGGATAGCTTTTAAAGTATTTAACCACTGTTAGAGGTCGTTTGTGTTGTTCAAACCTCTAATTGTGGTGCTTGTTGATAAGAGGTTTTTTTTTTTTTAGAGCTTTCCGCATAAAAACCCTCAAAATAATTCTAAAAAGCTTTTAAGATGAGCTTTTTCACTATTAGAGTTTTGTATTTGTAGAATGAGAAAAAATAATTTTACTATCCAATTTTCCAACCTTATATCACATAATATTTATATATTTCCATTAATGTCATTTCACACAATTAAAAATTATCAGCTTTTACCAAAAAGTTCGTTATATCTTATCCAATACAGTTCTATAAACAACAGTCAAATTAGTAGTCAAATCTTCTATACAAAATGTTAAAACTCTAACAACAAACTCTAATAATAACTAAACTCTAATTGCCAGAAATGACAAATTGTCTATAAATATCATTTTACATGACAAAACTCTAAGCAATGCAAGCAGCTACGTATTATCACTTACCTTTACACAATCAACCATTTAAATCAGCAATCAAATCATCTTAAATTAATTAAAAATAAACATCTAATCATAAACTCTAAACACTAACCTAAAAACTTCCATTACGAAACAGGCATTGACTTTTATGAATGAGATGCTAATAAGCTAAGTCAATCAATGATACAATATGTAAGGATTGTAAGCGATTAACAAGTGAAGTTCTCAGTCAAATGTACGAAATGTTTATCTTGCACAGTTGCACGTGAGTTCTTTTCCCACGTAGCTAGATACCTTCAATTTGAGAATTAATAGATCCTCTCCATCCTGATTGACTAGCTAGATGAGGGCAAGATCTAGTAATCAAGAGTTCAATACGCTAATTTGAGAAATTATTATTGTAACTTAGGGCTCGTTTACATTAACTGAATAGAGATGAACTGAACTGAACTGAACTGAACTAAATTGAACTGAACTGAACTTAATAGAGTGTATTAATTGAATTGAATTGAACTGAACTGAACTTAATAGAGATGAACTGAACTGAATTTAATCTGAATTTAATAAATAATATGATAATGTAAAATAGGTTTAATTCCTGATGTTATTAGGTGCATTATCACGTTATTATCAATTCACAACAAAAGTTTGTAAATTAACGTATTGATTTTTCAAGTCCTAATTTGAAAATTCTTCTATGGTCGTCGAAAAAATGACCACAGAAGTCAAGTAAATCTAGACCATCGATTTACAATGTTAATTAAGTTAATTTTGGTAATTTAGATTTGACTTTTATTTTAAGTAAAAAATATACATTTTAAAATTATTTTTTTGTAATGTTAATTCAATTTTTATATTTTTTTGGATTTACCTAAATTAATATTAGATTTTGATAATTTAAAAATTAAATTAAAAATCTGAAATTAATTTATATAAATCCAAAAAAAAATAAAAATGAATTAATATTACAAAAAAATAATTTAAAAATATTTATTTTTATTTAAAAAGTCAAATCTAATTACCAAGATTGACGGTTTAGATTATTTTGCATTGACTTCGGTAGTCGTTTTTTCGACGACCATAAAATAAACATTTGTCATAATTACGATTTAAGCCTCCTGCACACAAGCAAGACCGAGAACGGCTCTAGAAAACTTTCTCCCTTCAATTAAGGAGAGTGATTGGCTAAGCCTAAAGGTTGTCAACGCTCTCAATTATGATTTTTCATTGATTAAAAATGCATTAAAACATTAATTTTTTTACAATTTCTCTCTTTAATTTATTACATATATATAACTCCGTATAATATATCTAAAGAGATTGACAAACTTCAGAGTTGCTCAATCATTTTCCTTCGATTTAATTTGCCAATAGTCAACCAAATGAACTCATTGGTTTGGCCGAACTAATTGCAACCATGCTATTCAGTGTTTAATCAATGTGTGACCAATCAATCAATAGCATAATCTATGCATATGTACGAGTATAATTTATAATATCATCTAATCTACTTATTTGTTTAACAGCTAGATGATTCTTGTATCAGACCGACTTTTATCTGAAATAAAAATATTCTAGTCATCAGTAACTTTTTACCACAAAACTATAATTTATAACATAATTCTTATACCACAAATGTGTGCTATGAGGTTTGAGACATGGGCCTTGTTTGGTGATTAGAGGTTCGAGTTTAGAGGTTAAAGTTTAGAGTTTGTGGTTAGATGATTACTTTTTATTTAGAAGATTTGACTGCTGGTTTAAATAGTTGATTGTTTAAAGATGTTTGGTAATATATAACCGATTGCTTAGAGTTTTGTTGTGTAAAATGACATTTATGGACATTTAAAAAATAACTTGTTAGGATTTTAATAGGTTTATATATGTGGACAAATTAGTCAATTAATATTTTTCTGTCCAAAACCCTGAAGAAAAATATGTCTAACCCATCTTTTTCTAAAGAGAGTTTTGATCAGAGTTTTTGGTACAAAACTCTTTTTTAATTAAACTCTATTTTACCAAACACCCAAATTAGAATTTTGATTGGTCAAAACTCTAAACTCTCTCCAAAATTCTAAACTGTCATCCAAACTCTATGGAAAGCCGAAGCCTCCACTGTCGAACCATGCGCTAGTGCGCTACTACTCTATAGTCTAAATGGTCTTTGAAGATTTACGTTGTTTTGATAAGCCAGTCGTTTATTACTCAGAAATCAGAATGCTAGCTAAGTTGTACGTGACTACGTGCACCGTCCCAAATCACCTTGACCAAATTATATATTAATGAATGTATAATTAAAACTTTTATAATTACATGCTAAAAATAAAACCTTACGGTAATTACATATTTACATCTACTTAATTACGAATATTGTTTAATGTTAAACAATATATAGCTGGCCTTGCGAGAGTGAGTTGTGGGTTCTTGCCTCACGGAATATGGGGGATGATTGAGGGTCCGTTTACTAGAGCGTAAAATGTTTCACCTGAAAACAGTTTTCTTATTTTACATCGTTTGTTTTGGGTGAAAAAATAAAGGTAAAAGTTTGGGTGAAAACTCATTTTACACTCTATTGGAAACATTTTCCTTCAAATTTGGGAGTAAAACTTATTTTCCGTATAAGTAAACATTGGAAAACTTCTATGAAAATGAGTTTTCCAACGTAAAATGTTTTTCATGGAAAATCATTTTACATCGAAAATGTTTTACACCAAAGTAAACGGACCCTGAATGAGACTTGTTATAGATACGCCTCAAATTGTTACGAGTATAATCACAACTTCACGTGAGAAAAGCATTGAAAATTGTGTTCCCGCATAAAGTGTATCTACAACAACTGCGTGAGTAGATGATTGTTAAATTATACTACTACTCTTTGAGCTCATGCAACGAACGGGTACAAGTTTAAGTATTATCTTGTAATTCTTGGTGTTGATATGCTATAGATAGTTAATGCAAAGATGCCACATAAAATAATTATAGTTGTGACCATTAATGTTTAAATTGCAATTATTCTCTCCAAATTTTTTTAGTTGCTACATTTGCTTTTTTAATGTTTTCAAGACACGGCTTAGAATTAAAATATCTTGAGTTGTGAGTACGAAAAAATTATAACAAGTGATATTATTGTAAGAAGAGCTACCAATTAAAGCTCAATCTACCTTATATTCCCTAATCTTTTTTTAACTTGCTACCATTTTCTTTTTGAATGCGTAGGGCTCACACAAATTTTATTTATTCTACCTTTAGTTTTGTCATTTGCCCTTTTATATTCAACATATTTTACTCTATTTTTGTCATCTTTTTAAAGGAAATGATTTTGGCACTCCCAAAATTGATTTTGACACTCCTCCCCGACTCACATGAATAGTAAGGGGGAGGGGTGCCAAAATCAATTTGGGAAGTGCCAAAATCATCACCCCTTTTTAATACATACTCCTCTGTCTACTATTATTTGCTCCAAACTCTTTTTGGGTGAATTTTAAGAAGGGGTAGCTTTTTTGTCTTCTGGTGTATCACATGAATACTTTTGAGAGAGCAATATTTTTTAGTGGTCCCTAGTAATTTATATATTTCTCCTAAAAAATTGTGCAATAATAAGAACTCTTTCCATGAATAATGCTGGGAAGTTTCCTAATTCCCGAAATGCATTCACTTTTATATCAATTCCCAAATTACCGTCCACGTCAGCATAGAAAAAAAATCATTTTTTTAAAATGAAAAACCGCTACTGGCAGTAGCGGTTTGTCTAAAAACCGCTACTACCAGTAGCGGTTTTCTCAGATAAAGAAACCGCTACTACCAGTAGCGGTTTATGTGCAGTATTTTTTTTGTAAAGGTTGAAAGCCAATAGGTTACCTAAGAAACTTGTATTTTTTTTAACTAGGACAAACCGCTACTGGGAGTAGCGGTTTTCTTCAGTAAAACCGCTACTCTCAGTAGCGGTTTTGTCACAAAAATTGAAAAAAAATAATAATAAATCATTGAACCGTCTACGTGGACAGTAATTTGGGAATTAAAGAAAAAGTAGCAGCATTTTGAGAATTAAGATTATTCTTAACATTATTTAGGGAAAGAGTTCGCAATAATAAAGAAAATACAACAACTAAAATTAGAGACATAAGATTATGAAGGAAACTGATTTCCGCACTCCCAAAAACAAATCTGCACTCTAAATTTTCAATATAAACACACATTTACATGATTTTCATGTGAGAAATAATGAGAGTATGTGCGAAAATCACTTTGTGAAGTGCGGAAATCACAAATAGGGAGTAAACGTCATCATGTAGTGACACATATGTAAACAGTGAAAAGGTGAATATATATATAGATAGATAGATAGATAGATAGATGTTGTCACCGAGTCAGAGCATGAAAGGTGGGGAGTAAGGGATAGAAATAGAATTTGAAGAACGAACCAGAATCATATCATATCATAATATCATTCAAAAGCTAGTATACACATTTCAACCCCACAAATATAAATAGATACCATGAAGGACCTACCAAATAATAATAATAATAATAATAATAATAATAATAGTAGTAGTAGTAGTAATGGTAATAATAGTAGAAAGTAGCAAGCAGACGACTACTTGAAAAATATTTCATGGAATAATATACATACGTTACGTGAGCTCATTGGTCCATTCTCCTGCAATTGCCATATATATATTTCACTGACCTTTTTGTATGGTGGTGATAATATCAGATAATGACTAACATCAACACACAGTGTTTGCAAGTGTTATATTTATTCAAGTTTAGTCTCACTTGCACTTGTGCATTTTTTCACTATGTGTCGGAACCCTGAAAGCTCATACTTCTACTTACACTTTGATATATATAATAATAATAATTATTATTGATGATGATGATGATGATGATGATGATGCCTTTTTTATTTTTGGCAATATTAATCGAATTTTTCGAAAATCTCATCATACACATATTTTTGACAAAAACGAACCTAAATTAAATTTTGCTTACAACAACCAGTGACTATATTATTTGTAGGTTAAGTAATTTTTTACTTTAACACCTTTTTATTTAGTCTTTGGCCCGAGATACACTCGTTATATATATATGCTCAGTAAATATTATTTATATATTTTTCTAATATATGCTTAAATGATTTACTCAAATTTTAAAGAAATATTACTTTTTCTAAAATTTTGGAAGATTAATTAAAATTTTGTTAGTAGAGATCAATTGGTTTTGAAATTGTTTACAAAATTTTAGATTTTTTAAAAATAAAATCGGGAGGGAAAAACCTTTTGGGGATTAATGTGAGATTGACATGTATCTACTCCGGTTATTATTTTTATAGTAATTAAATAATATTTATATCTGTATGCATCATTTCAAGTCTTCTTCCCTGATTAGGGATGGCAATGGTTCGGTTGAATTCTATTTTGCAAATCTGAAATCTTGAAATTTGGAACCGGACAGATCCATGTCAGATTATGGTCAATCTAAAAGATCTTTTTTAGAAAATAAAAATAAATTTCATAATGTGCGATTAGTAATTTAGTACACACGTTCAGCACTTCACTTCTTCAGCCATACTCCAAGAGTCCAACCCCAACTAAACTAGCGGCCTAAAATTCACATAATTCCATTTCAATTTCCCACTAAAATTTGAAAGCGGAAAGTTATTAACCCTAAGCACTAAGTTCGCACATCAATTCGTTATTCTCCTCTCCCCCGTAGCAGTCCATCAGCCAATTCATTCAACTGCTTGTTGTTCTCACCAATGTAGTAGTCAAGCCGATCATTGTACTCAGCCACCATTGCAATATAACAATGTCCCCGCATCTTTCTTTAAATCATGTCATTCTTGTTCTCTATTTTCAAATTGTCGTTCATCAAAGGTAAGATTTTTTTTCATTTGTCTTATGAGATCAATTTGTATGTTTAGATTTTTCATCTTTTCTCAATTTACTTCATTCGAAGCTCATTTTTGCTCAGTGTCGATCATAACGTCAACTATATTTGTTTAGTGCCAATGTTCACACCTGTTACTCATCTTCCGATTTATTTCTAGGAAATATTAATAATGGGTTAAAATTGGAATCATCACTTAAACTGTTGTTGACAATGCTTAAATGTCTCGAATTGAGGAACATTGAAGGACGAATAAAGAGTGAATTAATGGTCCGTTTACTTGGGTGTAAAACGTTTTCGATTTAAAATAATTTTCCATGAAAAACATTTTATCTTGGAAAACTCATTTTCATAGAATTTTTTCAATGTTTACTTGCACGGAAAATACATTTTACTCCCAAATTGGGGGGGGGAAATGTTACCACTATGGTGTAAAATGAGTTTTCACTACAAATTTTACATTTTATTTTTTCACCTAAAGTAAACGATGTAAAATGGGAAAACTATTTTCAAGGAAAACATTTTACGCTCTAGTAAACGGAGCCTAAGACGAAGTTGAAAAAAATTAAGGTTTTTCAAAAAATTTAGAAGAGTGATTGAAGGTGAGATTGAAGTGTTTAACATTTTTTATTAATTTGGATAAATAAACAAAAATCTTTAGACTCATTTATTGTTTCATTTAGGGTAATTATTTAAAATGTATTAATATAATAATTATTCAGAATGTACTTTAGAGTGATAATGAGATTCAATTTCAGAAAGGAAAAAAGAGAGAAAAAGTATTTGGATTAGACTCAGCACGTCTAACGGTAAACAATGACACATTTGATCAGACGATCTAACACAATATTATTTTCTTAAAAAATAGAGAGATAAAAGGTTTTTCATATACGAGATATTGCTTAAAATGAATTGACATATCACTACTATTCGTTGTCAGTTTGTGCCAATTTTAGAATTCACATACTCTGTTTTTTTAGGAAAGAAAAACTGATTAAGTTATATGAGTGCACGCATGCATCCAAGATGATCCAAGAGGTCATAAAACTAAAATTGTGTCCTAGATTCGCAATGTAAAATTCACATACTCTGTAGTAATTAATAAATTATTAAGTATAGTGTTGTAACTAACTAAGGTTATATTAATAACTTCTAGTTTAACTAATTCTAACAATCTAAACTAACCCACAGTGCGTTCTAACTACCTTCTCTCCCTCTCTCTGTATTTCCCCTCTCTATTCCCCTCTCTGTATCTCTATATATAGGATAGTTAGCTTAAGTGTAAAGAATGATTCTGAGTTTATTACTCTATTTTCATTAATACAATTTACTTCTCTCAAATTACTTCATGGTATCAGAGCTAATCTCTCACTGAGATTGGTTGTGCGATTGAATTTGGGGTTCGTACTGATTCAAGAAGAGGTTTCTTGAAGGTGTTTTGTTGTGGTGCAAGTATGGTTGATTCTAATTCGTCAAATGTTACTACTGATTCAACTCTCAATCCTTATTTTGTAGCTAATTCTGACAATCCAGCAGCTTCTCTTACTCAAGTATTGTTTAAGGGAACTAACTTTGTGCGATGGAGAAAGAATGTTAGAAGAGCTTTAGGAGCAAAAAATAAATTGGGTTTCATTGATGGTTCGATTGAGGAACCTGCTGAAACTGATAAGAATTTTCCTAAGTGGAAGAAGGCTAATTACATGGTTACATGTTGGATTGCTAGTTCTATGACGAGTGAAATTGGGGATGGTTTTTTCTTATGTTGAGTCAGCATATGATCGAGTTGTGGACTGATATGAAAGAAAGGTTTGGGCAAGCTAATGGTCCCATGATCTTTCAATTAAAGAAGGAGATTGCTTGTTTAAAACAAGAAAACATGTCAATAATTGCTTA
This sequence comes from Salicornia ramosissima, assembly GCA_951394345.1. Classification (NCBI taxonomy): domain Eukaryota; kingdom Viridiplantae; phylum Streptophyta; class Magnoliopsida; order Caryophyllales; family Amaranthaceae; genus Salicornia; species Salicornia ramosissima. The sequence goes on along the minus strand of OX596238.1, from coordinate 7,817,226 downwards.
TTTTGGCAAAATGAAGAGGTTGTGGGAGGACATGGCTTCTGTTAAGTGTTCTCCTTCTTGTGTTTGTTGTGCATTAGCTAAATGTACTTGTAGTTACTTGAAGAAAGTGGTTGATGTTGAGTCCCAGGAGAAAGTAATGCAGTTTTTACTTGGTTTAAATCCTGGCTTTGACAATACACTGACTAATGTCTTAAATATGGACCCTATTCCTAGTCTAAGCAAAGCTTATTCCATAGTTCAACAAATAGAGACACAGAATGAGGTGGCTCAAGGTCAAGAAGGGGGTGGTGAGAGTGCTGCTATGGCAGTATAAAGGTTTCAAAAGAATTGGAATGATGGTTCTGGTGTTGGACAGAACAGGAGTTTTAATGGTCAGAATAAGAAGTTTGGTGGTCAGTATAAGACTAATTGGAAGAAAGATAAGGCTGCAAGATTTTTTTTATAACTGTAAGATGAAGGGGCATTCTGTTGATCAGTGTTTCAAGGTGATAGGCTATCCTGAATGGTATGGAGCCTTGAAGCAAAAGAAAGGGAATGTTGGGTATAAAATGGCTGCAAATGTAGCTGTGTATGCAGGGGATACTCCTCTAGATGATGGTACAGGGTCTGATGGTGCTATGATCAGTGCAATATGTCAAGAAGTTGTTAGAGCTATGAAAAACAGGCAAGAAAGTGATGATGTATATGTCAACACTGCATTTGCTGGTATGGTTTCTTGTGCCTTTAATGTTTTTAAACATTCAAATTCTTTGTGTTGGATAATTGACTCAGGTGCTTCAGATCATATGATATACATGCTATGATTAATGTTAAGTTGCTTAAGAAACCTATAAGGGTTAATTTGCCTGATGGCTCTAGCAAGATGGTTGTCAAATGTGGTAATGTGATGATAAATCCTGAGTTAGTTTTGTGTTATGTGTTGTTAGTTCCAAGTTTTAGAAATAATCTTTTATCTGTGAGCAAGTTATTAGAGCAAAAGAATATCAATGTTAGTTTTACACATCAAGGTTGTGTGTTTCAGGGCCTTGTTAGTGGCAATGATATAGCTTTGGGAAAGAAGCAAGATGGGTTGTATATCTTGAGAGCTACTAATGATGGTGTATCTACCAGGCATGAGAGTTGTAATGCAATGGCAGTAGTGAATAATTCTTCTCCTAGTACTACTGATATAGCTGGAACTAGTAAAAGTGTAGATAATAAAAATGTTGGAGATTCTACATAGTAGATTAGGGCATGTTTCTTTGAGTACTTTGGCACATTTGAGATTGTGTAATCATAATACTATGGAAAATTTCAGTTGTGAAATTTGTTTGCAAGCTAAGCATCATAAAGATTCTTTTCCTATTAGCAATAATAGAACTTTTGAATTATTTCAGCTTGTACATATTGATTTATGGGGTCCATACAGAGTTAGAGCTTTGAATGGAGCACCGTATTTCTTAACTATACTAGATGATTATAGTAGGACTACATGGACCTATTTGTTGCATAATAAATTAATAAGATGCAGGTTGCTAAAACTGTCATTGATTTCTTTGCCTTAGTACAGACTCAGTTTGGGAAGTGTATAACAATTAGATCAGATAATGGTAGAGTTTATTAAGCAACAATGTACAGATTTCTCGTTGTCCAAAGGAGTGGTTCATCAAAGGTCAGTCCCTGGGTGTCCTCAACAAAATGGTAGGGTTGAGAGAAAACATAGGCATTTGCTTGAAGTTGCTAGATCTCTTAGGTTTCAAGCTGGTTTGTCTAAAAAAATTTGGGGTGATTGTGTACTAACTGCTACCTATATTATTAATAAACTTCCTACAAAGATTCTCAATTGGAAAAGCCCTTATGAAGTGTTATTCAACAAGAAACCTTCTTATGATAATCTTAAGATTTTTGGGTGCTTTTGTTATGCATATAATATGCAAACAGGAAGAGATAAATTTGATTTAAGATCAAACGAGTGTGTTTTTATTAGATATCCTTATGCATAAAAACAATGTAAGGTATATAACCTAGAAACTCATAAAGTGAGTGTATCTAGAGATGTAAAATTTTTTGAGTCTGTATTTCCTTTCAAAAATTTAGGACAAACCAAATCTTCAGAAGTAGTTCCTGAGTTGGTTCAGTTTGGTTCTGTGTTGAATCAGAATATAGGACAGTCAGGGGTTTTGAATGATAGGTTGATTTCTAATGACAATAGTCCTAATAATCTCAATTCTGATGCTGAAACTTCTCTTATTCCCAATTCCGAGCATGTCACTGGAAGTTCTGATAATTTGATTAATATGGGTTCTAATAACAAAAATTGCTTACTAATCAAAATGAGGTTTCAAATGAACAATATGGTGAAAATGATATGATCCATTCTGCTTCTGAAAGCTTGTCCAATGCTCATAGTCATAGTACTGTGAATATTCAAAATTCTGTGTCCAATATATTTAAGAACTTAGATGTGGATTTATTCAATAATCAATCTTTTATTGCAAATATTTCCTCCATTTAAAAAAAAACGCAACAATTGGGTTGACACGGACTCCTAGTCAATTTTTTGTTGTGAGGGTAAAAGGGATAGAGAGAGAAAGTGGGGTATGTGATAATGTGAGAGATAGAAAGAAAAAACTTATAGAAGATTAAAATTGTTGCATTTATTTTGAAACATCTAAAAATAGAAATTGTTGCGTTTTTTTCGAAACGGATAAAGTAACTCTAATAATAATAGGTGCTCAAAAAGATCTATAGTGCTTCCTGACAAATTTAAAGAATATAAAGTCAGTTATATGCCTCACAGGAATTCTGTTCAGCAAGACTTGCAGAATGACTCTCAATCCTTCTCTTTTGCTGTTAATTCTTCTCTGTGAGCCTAAAACTTATAATCAAGCTAAAGAATTTTCAGAATGGGTGAGTACTATGAACAAAGAGTTGCAGGCTTTAGAGGATAATAAAACATGGAATTTAACAGAACTTCCTAAAGATAAAAAGAGCTATAGGTTGTAAATGGGTTTTTAAAACAAAACTTAACCCCGATGGAACTATAGAGAGGCATAAAGCAAGATTAGTTGGTACTGGATATCAGCAGGTTGAAGGAATAGACTTTACTCAGACTTTTTCTCCTGTAGCTAAAGTAGCTTGTGTCAGAATTATAATTTCTATTGCAACCTATAATGAATGGCCAATTTACCAACTTGATGTTAATAATGCATTTTTGCATGGTTTCCTTGATGAGGAAGTATTTATGAAGCTTCCTTCAGGTTATGATAAAGGTAAATCTGGACAATTTTGCAAACTCAATAAATCTCTTTATGGCTTAAAGCAAGCCCCAAAGCAATGGAATAAGGAATTGACTAAATTCCTAAGATCAATAGGATTTATTCAGCCTAAGCTGGACTATTCTCTATTTACAAGACTAAAAGATAGAAATTTTTTTATTTTTCTTGTCTATGTAGATGATATACTTGTAACAGGAACCTCAAAAAAACAGGTTGAAAAGGTAAAACAACAACTTGATATTGCTTTTACTATAAAGGATCTTGGTCTTCTACACCAAGATATAACTAGGCCTGATTTATCATATAGAGTTCAACATCTTAGTCAATTTATGCATGCTCTTAAAGTCCCGCATATGTTCTACTAATTTTGATTTACAGGTTGATAAATTTGATTGAATATTAGAAACGGGCTTGGGCAACCCAATATGGAAGAGGATAGTTAGGTTACTTACAAGCCATAGAAGGTTCTATCTTAAAACCAATTGGTAATAGGAGGAGTAACTCCTAGACTTATAAGTTAGTTTAGTCTCTCCTCATCTTCCGATGTGGGACACTCACTAGTGCACTATATGGGGTTCAACACTCCCCCTCACTAGTAAGTGTCCTTAGAATTTAGATCTTAGTGGAAAGGCAAATCAGGAATAATCCTCTTAGGGGCTGGACATCCTATCGAGGCAAACCCTTTCTACTCGTTTAATAAGACCCAGTTTAGAAGAGACTCATAACCTGGGCTCTAATAACATGTTAAATTTGATTGAATATTAAAAACGGGTCTGGACAAACCAATATGGAAGAGGAGAGTTAGGTTACTTACAACCCATAAAAGGTTTCATCCTAAAACCAACTGGTAATAGGAGGAGTAACTCCTAGACTTATAAGTTAGTTTAGTCTCTCCTCATCTTCCGATGTGGGACACTCACTAGTGCACTATATGGGGTTCAACACAGGTAAAGGCCTACTCTAATTCAGACTGGAATGGATGTCAATTTACTAGCAGATCACTGAGTGCATATGCAATTTTTATTGGAAATCATCTTGTATCTTGGATGACAAAAAAGCAAACTACAGTGAGTAAATCATCCACTGAAGCTGAATACAAGAGCTTGTCTGCAACAGCTAGTGAATTGACTTGGATAGAAGGTCTTTTACAAGACTTGAGGGTACAAGTGCAACTAACAATTTCTGTTAGTTGTGATAATAATTCTGCAGTTCACCTTGCCCATAATCCTATGTTCCATGAGAAGACTAAGCACTTAAAAAGGGAGATGCACTAATGCACTATGTTAGAGACCAAGTGGAAGAAGGATTTCTAACTATACAGCATGTCTCCAGTAAAGAACAATTGGCTGATGTTCTTACCAAATCCCTCAACTCTTCTCAGCATACTATATTATCTGCTAAACTTGGGCTGGCTTCACTCAATCAAATTGAAGATAAGTCTAAGTGATCAACAGTAGACAGCAGGCCAGCAGCAATGCTATAGAATCATGGAACATCTATACTATATACTAAAGTAAAATGCCTTATTTAATACCTAATGGTGTATCGGTCAGATCTACATTGGTGGGCTCGGTTTGATTGTCTGATAAAATATTCTATCATATCCTATTAATATGAAAAATATATCGCACAAGAAATATTTTCCTTATCTACCATGTCTTATCTTTCCAACAAATTCCCCTTAAGTCTGAAAAGCATGCGGTAAGAATCAAACCCACGATCTCACCCCCTAACGTTCGAAAGATTTATACCACTACGACGCAATCCTCAACTTAATGCAATTCAATAATAATAGTGTATTTTCAAGATCTTTTTATTCATAGCTACAACATCGTAGGTGGCATCAATTTATTCATTAACAATGGAAATGGCAAATTAAGGATATCACAATGGCAATTTTAACCCATCATTCTAATCTCCTGAGAATTTTTATTAGAAAAAAACCAATTGTATTAATTGCTTAACAATATCCAAATACATGCTACCAGAAACAGAGTTCAAACTAAATACCCCTTTTTCATTCTTTATTCCAAACTCATATCATCTTTCCAACCAAACGCCGGTAAAGGTATCTCATAGATAAACTAGGCAACACTTTGCAAGAATTACTTTAGTAGAGCAATAAATGCCACCTTGTGAGAATAGAAAGTAACTTGAAGTCTCACTAAATCCCCAAATTGGCCTTCACTACCTAAGACTGTAAGCTTACCAGTGGTAATGGTATTTAAGAAACTAAATATTAGTGCTCATGAACATGAGTACAAGTTTACACCATCATTCATAAAATTGCACATAAATGAGCTGCAAACTATATGAATATTTTCTTTTTATTAATCCCTTAACGGCCCGTTTGGTAAACGGTCATAATTAAAGTGTTGGTAATAGGAATGAGTGTATAAGTAAATTTGGAAGGAAAATAAATATTCATTCCAATAGTGGTACTTGCTTACCTCCCATTTTTCTAATTTTCATCATAAATATTCATTCATATCTAATACCACCATTCCCAATGGTAATGGACGGTAAAAGAAAGTATAAAGAAAACTCAAACATTGGAATGAGAATATGATTTGTGAGGATTACAAGGTTGCTTCCTATACTAAATTGTGTATTAAATTCATTCTCATTACCACAATTTATTATTAACAACCAAACAGGCCATAAAAGTTATAACAGTTATAACATTGACATAAAGTACCACATCAGCTTAAGTCAAATTTTGTGAGAAACAAGAGCCATCATGAGAGCTATTTAGTTCTAAACAAGGCCATGGACTAACCTTCAAAGAAGATCCCTCCACATCAGAACATTCCCATGGTTTTGTTCTCGATTTAAACCGGCCACTCAGATTGATATCAAAAAGACAGATATTAGTAAAAGGAGCGTTCTTTATCCCCTTTAATAGTCCTGGCTGTTGAATATTCTCGCCCCGAATGCTCTTCATCATGATATCCTGGACAATCGGGAGAGCAGCTTGATCAAAGTTGTCGCCTGGATGATCACCGACATCACCGGCAATACGAATGCCTTTTCGGGACTTTTCAATGATTACATTGGAGACAGTTATGTTTCGTATGTACCCTCCTCTTCCAACATTTGTCTTTATGTGTATGCCGACTCCCATATTGGAAAGGTTAATATGTTCCGCTAGCACGTTCTTTACACCGCCAGACATCTCGCTACCAATAGCGATGCCAGCAAAGGGTGATGATCCTGTTATCCTACGAATTGTAATGTCAGAGCTGGAGCAATTGTAACCAAGTCCGTACTCATCCCACCCGCTCTTTACGGCAACCATATCATCACCGTTTGAAATGTATGAGTCTTCTATGCAGACATTGGAGCATGAATCTGAATGATCAAATGAAAAAAAAAAAATGTAGTTCAAACTTAAATTGATGAATGAGATCATGTAATTGTGCCTAGAAGATGTAAAGATTACTATATAATTAAGTTTAGCATGGCCAACTTAGAGAGGAGGATTTCAAACAAATAGGAAATACAAAATCTCCAGACAGAACGGTCTAACAAAACTTTTAACAACATAATTACAACTTTTTTACTTTTAATCTATAATTTCTTATATAACTAGTTAAGGTTTGTATAAACAGTTGCGGTATAAAGTTAAAAATTTTACCATCGTATGTGTAATAGGAGACTTGCTAAATAGAAAAAGAAGAGGAGACAGGATAAAGGCTTCTACAAAGATTTTAACTGAGTAACAGCTTATTAAACGATCTTATAAGATGCAAGTATGCAACGGTGCAACACAACAGTGAATACAATGATATATGAAATCAAGTACAATAGCAGCTTAGCAGGAGAGTATCCAAAATAAAATGCTTATCACAAAATTAATAGCTGAGACAAATTGGATGTAAGCAGAGACATTGAAGGTAAAAAAAAAAAAAATAAGCTGCTTTTAGAGAATTATCTTTGAAGTCAAATGTAAAGGTGGATTTTTTAGATTTTGTTTGCCTTAAGTTGGCTATGAATCCATTCAAAGAGTCCATGGTTTTATGAATTACTAGAGTACAAATGTCAAAGAATAACGCTTCATATCTTGCATGGTTTTTACGGAAGTACAAGCACACCTAGGGGAGATAAGAGGGGAGAAGGTGCATTTGCAAAGATTGTGTGATCATATGAGCTGAGCAGCTAATATAGGAAATGTTATCGCACAAAAGCTGTAATTTCTTTGGAAGAAATTCCAGCAGTGCCATACGATAAAACAACAGTAGTTGACGAATTTATGATAAGTATAACACTAACGCTTCATGATCCTAAATTAACATAGTTGTTAGTCCTTACTTTATAAGCAATATACTCCGTGAGGACATAATAGATGAAAATTATTTTAAGAATAATAGCATTCTTTTATAGTTTTTTTTTGTAAAGCTTTGTACTCCATATCAAACAAAATGTTTAAGTGAAAACTTGAAATAGAACTTATTAAAAAATCACAGAATACTTGTATAATTGTACATTTGTACTTCCGATAATCATGATAATAGGGCTCATAAAACTGCAGAGAGACATACCTGGATCAACACCATCAGTATTTGGTGAGTCAGCTGGAGCCAAAATGGTAACATATCGTACAACAACGTTGCTGAGAAGACCAAACAAGTCTAAATTAGGTTGCATTGAGTAATAGAGTCATAACCTTGATTCACTCGTATGCTGAATCTGAACTAATAAATCCTGGCATGTAAGTAACACACGCATACGGCATACCACCATAACTGAGGGATCATGCTGGTTGTGACTTTTGAGCCAAATTTAGACACATGTTTGACGGATCATCCTGGCCCTCATAACATATGGCTTTTTGCTAGAAAACCAATCATTTAATAGACTCCAAATTTGCAGCTTTTATGAAGCTTTGTACATAATCAACAAATCAAGGGCTGACTCGATACTTAGCATGCACCAACCTAAAGCCAGTACCTGCAATAAACAGGATGAATATTCCAAAATGGAGAATTCTTTAATATCACATTAGAGATGATAATGTCTCTTGAATTCATGAATTCTATGAGATGTGGTCTAGTATATCGAAGAGTCTTTTGTCTCCACAAGTTCCACCAAACATCTCCTTGACCATCGATTGTACCATTTTCACCTGTAAATTAAAATAAAAAAATAAAAACATATTACAGCACTTTGAGGCATGCAGTTTCTGCAAAAAATTATGTATAACCATGCCAATGTTATAAACAAGCCACTTATTACCTAGTAGAAATTTTTACACCATATGTGAGTAAATGTAATGAACCAATTGCTTAAGTTAATTTTCTGTATTTTATTATTTTTATTTTGTTTTATTTACTTTTATTTTTGTCCTTATTTACTTGTGTTTTGTTTATTAGCCTTTTGGGTGATTTTATCAGCTTTTGGTGATTTTTTGTACTAGAATGAGGACGAAAAACCCAATTAAGGTAGTAGTAGTATAAATATATTATATATAGGAAGGAGAGGAGAGTAGAATCATCCAGAAAAAATATTGAAAGGACTTTGGCTTGAGAGACTTGTGACCTAAAGTCACTCTTTTGGAGACTTGCAACCTCAAGTTGCTAAACTATCTTTTGCCATTAATCTCCTGAGTTTATTAATCAAATATTAATCTAAACCCTCTTTCATTTGTACATTTTTAAGTGTTGCTACTGTTATTACCTTTCCCTCTATTCTACCATTCGAAGTCACTATTTAGTATTTACTGTTACCATGTTCTTCGTTTCTCAGTATTTGGCAGTGAAAACCCAGATTATTGAGTTCGAATTTTTGGGTTCATAACAGTAAAATACTAAAATATTACAGTATCAGGTAAGATTTGTCTCAAACAACAAAGAACCTCTCTTGCAATTTGAGATAATCATTCAGACTCACCAGTAATTATGACATCATGTACTCCATCTCCTAATATGAAGCTCATGTACCTCCCTCCTTTGCGTTCCCTCCCTCTTCCATAAGAAGGCAACGGATCAACTAATGGCCAATTTGCAGTAGCCTGAAACATGGGGCATCAAAGTAGAATGAAACATATGCTTCAAATTCAGCATGAGCACTTTCTCTCAGGAAAGCAGATAAGCTCCTATGAAGCGTTTACAATTATTAAGTAATTCATAGAAGAAACAAAAGATGTGATATGTCAAGCAACAAAAGCATTATCAGCTCGACTGAGTATATACTGTACTCAGTCGAGTTTCCCTTATTATATCTTAAATTCAACTCAAAACTACTACTTTGCCTCACTACATTGTTCATACATACATGAGGTCTTATTGTAAGCAACAAGTATAAAATGATGGGAATCATGGGATATGAGGTATAACTTTGCTTTTTTTAGGCCTAAAGGTTTTAGCTTCGAATTATTTCAAGCGCATAAGAGTATATGCTGCACACTCAGTCAAAGTACAGAAAATATAAGTTTTCCTAAGCTTATGTTAGAGAGACAACCCACTCTCCTTTAGTTCTAATAGTTGATTCTTTTCATCAATCCAAAAGCTCAGAATACAAATGTTATTTATAGGGACTTAACCCCCATGAGAAAAGACGAAAATGCCCTTAAGGGACCTAAAATAGAAAATACTAAAATAAGAGAATAAAACTACAACTTAATAAAACAGAAAAAAAAGACTTGACTTATTTAAGAGCTTTATGCCTTCTTCTAGTATATGTCTCCCTTATATTAGTTGTAGCTCAATGTGCAGCAATACCCTCCCCCCAAAGCGCCACCCTAAATTCTGGAAACCGCTCATTGATGATGGTATAATCTTCCCAAGTGGCCTCAAAGGGATGTAACCCATCCCAAGCAACCAATACTTCAGGTGTAGAAGAATGGGGTTTGGGGTGCAACCCTTGGAGAGATGCTGGAGTAACGTTCAGCACAAGTTCTAAAGTGAGCAGGGGAGGAAGTGTGGGCGAGACAGGGCCTGTCCCCACAGCAGCTTTCAGCTGAGAGACGTGGAAGACTGGGTGAAGTTTCCTCCCCGGGGGAAGCTGAATTTTGTAAGCCACTGCACCTATCTTCTGGATAACCTCAAAAGGCCCATAATAGCAAGCTGCCAACTTCTGATGGGGCCTGCTAGCTAGAGAAGTTTGACGATAAGGCTGAAGTTTTAAGTAGAACTGATCTTCCACCTTAAATTCCACTTCCCGCCTCTGGGAATCTTCATAGGACTTCATTCTTTGTTGGGCTTTAAATAAATGAGAGAGTAAGTCATCTAAAATTGCATCCCTTCCTGTCAACAAGGCTTCCAAGGAAGAGTTAGGTGTTGTACCATGGCGGAACCGAATTAGCTTGGGAGGATCCCGACCGTAAAGAGCCTTAAACGGAGTGCACTTGGTGGCGGAATGAGTACAAGTATTATACCAATATTTAGCCCAAGGAAGCCACTTGGCCCAAGTTCTTGGGTGGTTAGAGGCGAAACATCGAAGGTAACCCTCAAGCCCCTTATTCACCACCTCCGATTGCCCATCGGTTTGAGAATGGTAGGAAGTACTCCGGTGCAAGGCTGTCCGTTGTAATTTGAAGAGTTCACACCAGAACCCGCTCATAAAAACCCGATCTCAGTCAGTTACGATAGTGCTAGGAAATCCGTGAAGTCGTACGACCTCTTTCACAAACATAGCAGCTACTGAGTAAGCTCTGAAGGGATGTTTGAACCCAATGAAATGCCCATATTTGGTTAAGCGATCTACCACCACTAGGATAGTGTCAACCCCCAAGGAACGAGGCAAGCCTTCAATAAAATCCATCGTGACTTCTTCCCATATTTGTGTTGGAATTGGTAAAGGTTGTAATAACCCTCCGGGGCTAAGAGAAGACAGCTTATTTTGTTGACAAAGATGGCAAGCCGCAACATAATTCGTAACGTCCTTTCTCATTCCCACCCAATACCATTCATGAGTAAGTCGTTGGTAGGTTTTTAGTTCACCGGAGTGCCCCCAGGGTAGATCCACCTCCTAATAATCCAAACTGAGTAAAGGAAATGGATCATGTCATTATGACGTCCAATATACAAATGTGAGTACAAAGGAAATGGAACTATGGCTCAAACTCATCACTCCATGTTATAAATCGCATAATCATCATCTCTATGATTCTCCAAAAATAATATACTATTTGAGTTAATTTTTATGTCTAACGAATTGACATAAAGTTGGGAGGAATTGCAAATACTTGCAGAGTATTTAACACTTCCTTGGTCCAGAAATCAACTTCCCGTACACATTACATCCTAAACAGCCAAAAAAGTTTCTAATTTCTCACTCCATCACATGAATCATTTTTCTCTCCCAACAGCCATACTAATTCTGGTTAATCCATTTTCTATAACTAATTTTCTTTCTTTATCCTGAATCATAATGCTAGTATTGCAAGCTGCAATGTTTGTTACACCATCTAACACAAGAACTTCATACATAGATCATAATAACTCTCACAAATAGTACTTCTTACCCCATTTATGCCCTGTTTAATTCAATCTTTTTTGAAAAAAAAAATTATATAAATATGTGATTAAAAAAAATAAATAAATAAACTGCCCTTAATAACAAAAACCACAAAACCAGCTTTATTAGTGAAATCAGTTTCAATCAAATTTTCAGTTCATAATCTATCAATTCAATTAAACGGGGCCTTAAGTCTTCACATAAATACTGTATACTACTCAAAGCATACTGCTAGTACTATTAGTAAGGAGTTAATCATATTTATCATAAGAACTCCATGGTCCGATCCCAAATTGAATTCGAAGCAAACCTCAAATTGGATTTGATTGAACCTGATTTTCAACTGTAAGCGATAAATATCATTGAGAGGAGTTCATTTCAATTTCACCATAAAAATTCAGAGCAAAATAAAAAATAAAATAACCTGGGTGGATTTGATGACAGCACCAGTAGCCAAATAGAGAGTGAAATGGCTAGTCAAGTTAAACGTATGAGTTAAGTAAACACCAGCAGGTATATACAGAAGTGTACCCTCCACTCTTCTTCTTTGACGTTCTGCTCTGTATATCGCCTTTCTAAAAGCCTCAGTGTTCATCGTGTTTCCATCGCCGACACCTCCGAAATCCGTAATCGATATGTGATTGCGGCGCTTTTTCATCGGAACGATTCCCGAGCAGGTGGCGGTTTCGTCGGCGACGGTGGAAATTGCGAATAGTAGAACAATTATGAGTGGAAACATGTACATATTGTTGGGAATTGGGGAGTTCTAGGGTTGAGAGGGTTTGGTTTTACAAGATAAAGAAGCAATTTTAAGGGAGCAGATGGTTTTGAGGAGATTCCGACTTCCGAGAGTGGCAGTAGAGTAAAAACTAGGAGCTAGTATAGGAACTAGGAAGGGTGATGTACTTGAGTGTCACTATTCGGAGACACTTTAATGTTGAAGGAAAATTGGAAACCTTTGCTGTCAACTGCCAAGTTGCCATCATCAGGGGCAAGGCAGCAGTGGCGGATCTAGAAAAATTGTTTAGTGGGGTCAAAATATATTTGATAAATTTAATTGGTCACTAATTCTAAATTATAGGAAAAATTTGAAAATTTTCTAAATTTTACAAGAGAAAAATTTACACATTTAAGTTCAAGTGGGGTCAACAGACCCCACTATAAGGTGGATCCGCCACTGAAAGGGAGAGGGGGGAGGCTCGGCCCCCGCGGCCATTTGTCGCGACCCGTTGTTATTCACCCCCTTAGGATTTATATATAAAAATAGCTTAATAGTTGTGTGTTCAAGAAATTAAAGACATGTTTTGGGATCAAATTCCACTACTTGTTATTTTCTTAAAGACTAAAACTAAGCCTTACATGATAGTATGATTAATACACCAGTAGGTATTGTATAATCGTACAAAAATTATTTTTTGTTATTTAATTTTAATTAATCACTTAATATAAGTTTGTGATATTTACAAGAGTTATATTAGTTAATTTGTCATTTTTTTTTTTTTCTAAAATCAATTTTTTATAATATGAACATATGATAGGTTCAATTCATAAAATTTAAAAAATTTGAATTTTTTTTTAAAAAAAAAGTTGATAATCAACAACAAGAGGGTCCTACGCCAAATTCAAATACAATGGAAAATTTGGATTTTGAAACAAATTTAATCCAAAATAATTATCAAAATCCTAATTTAAAAGGAAACAAGAGATTTCAGGCTCTGACTACTGAAATTGATCAATTTCAAAAGGTTCCAAGATTTTAATCATGTTATATATTTATTATAGGATTATTCCCATTGGTATACCAGAGAATTTGCGTATTCCCACTGGTATACCTAAGTTTAAAAAAATCCCAGTGGTATACCTAAATAAATAATGAAATTCAATAACCACTTTTAAAGGCTGTTTAAGGTCATTAAACACCACTAATTCGACCATAAACATACTTAGGTTAACTATAGTTAGTTTTTTCGGGTTACCACCGTTGACTAAATAAAAAGAAAAAACCGATTTTATGGTTGTTAATGTCCTAAAACAACCTTTAAAAGTGGTTATTGAATTCCATTAATAATGTAAGTATACCACTGAGATTTTTTAAAACTCAAGTATATCACTGGGAATACGCAAATTCTCAGGTATACCAATGGGAATAATCCTTTATTATATTCATCAATTCATGTACGTTGATCATTATTTGATTAAACCGTCTGCCCCCTAGCTTAAAATTCATGTCTTCGCCCCTGTTGCCAACTAATTGAAAATCATACATATCTGCAGTAAAAATCAATAACAACTAAATACATAACGTAATTGATCAAATTAAAAATAACTTTGACAAAACATAGATCGATAAAAGAGATATCTACTAGTGTTGTTGCTCCTCCTTCGCATCGCTGCTTCGTTTTTTACGAGTGATTCTATCGATCTACAATGGTTTGAAGCAGTGATTCGATTCTTTTGACAATAGCGGAAGAAAAATACGTTGTTGCGATCTCATGCTAATCTTCATCAACAAATTAATTCCTAAAAAAATAACCCACATGGCCAAAAAATATCTTACAAAGTATAATGATAACTCCGATATAACGGGATATGGGTCTCATGAAAAGAATAAAACATGTTCTTATATATTGTAAACAATAAAAACAAAAGAAAAAGAACATGGAAAGGCGTTTACGATCAATCATTATAAATTGATCGTATCCCCATAATAATGGAAGAAGGAGAATATTTTTTCTTTAGAAAATATAGAGAGAATGACTAGATTGATTTTGTATTATTATTATTATTATTATTACCGTCGTCGTCGTCGCCATCATCTAACTGAAATCAATATTATTATTGTAACGCCCCAGATTTTGGGCTATTGTAATTATTTTGTTTCGGTGCATGGTCTAAATTTATTTAGACTATTTTTATTGCTTGAGTGTAACCATTGTATTTAATGGTTTATTATTTCTTAATTTTATTTTATTTTAATTAATTAGAATTTTATTATTTAATTTTCTAATTAATTAATCGGTTTGGGCCAAGTGCGAAAGTATTCATGATTAGTCATGAATTAGTGTAAATGGCCCAAATGAACTTAAAAGCCCATTTGAGCCTAAGCCCAACCGGCCCCTTATGTTAAGTGGCTTGGTTTTGCCACTTGCCTTACAATCACACCTTAACTAACTTCTATAAATAGAAGTAGTAGTAAGGCTTGATTATTCATTTTGTCATTTGATCATCTATTGCCACATTCAAACACAAAACACTTTCTCCTTTGCCCATCATTCCACACGCCTATTTTGGGTATCATAAACCCAAGATTTGTTCATCATCTTTCCTAAACCCAAACTCAAAGATTCATCATCTTTTGATCTTTGAGTATCCAAACACAAGTTATCCTTCATTGCCGTTGATCAAGGATCGGGTGTTCGGGTTTGGTTGGGGTTTGGTTCGTGGTCCAAGTGAAGGTCGTGTGTGCAGCAGTCGTGCGTGGGGAGGATGCAGCCGTGGGTGGTCGTGCTGACTGGGCAGTGGGGCTCGAGGATGGTGGTCGTGTGTTACGTCCGTGCAAGGCCGTGATGAAGCTGTGTGGTACCGTGTTGCTTGGGACGTGTGGATACGAATCCGGGCAGCAGGTTTTGGAGGTTGTTTTCGTGTTTATTCTTGACTAGGTAACATACTTTCTCAACTTGATTGGCATACTATGTTTCATAGTATAGATTAAATGAATAGGATTGGTTTTAAATGAAGTTTGATCATGTTTTGAGTATGAATGTAAATCTGATTTTGTGTTGTTTTAATGATGATTTGATGATTGAATATGATTATTTTATTATTGAATATGTTGGATTTAAGTTCATGATGATTATGTTGAAGTTTGATGAATTTTGGATAATAGTAAGTGGTAATTTCATGGTTGTTATTTGAGTTATGCGTGTGGAATATGTATGTTAGATGAGTTCTTGGTTGAAGTTCTTGAATCTTGATTGAGTTCTTGATTGAAGTTCTTGGATCTTGGATGAGTTCTTTATGAATCTTGGTTGAGTTCTTTAAGTTCTTGTTAAGTTTTGATGAGTCTTGATGAGTTCTTGGTTGAGTCTTGGAAGTTAAAGAAAGTAGTATTTATTTAAAGAAAGTTAAAGATAATGTTAAAGAAAGTTAAAGAATGGATTAAAGAAAGTGGTTTAGTGTTGGTTAGACTCAAGATTAAGGCGTAAAGGCAATCTTGAGAATAACTTCGTGTTTTAACTGATTATTTTCGAGAATAAAGGCGCAAAGGCAATTCTTGAAATTAATTAAGTTATGATAAAAGATGTTAAAGAATTAAAGATTTGTTAAGGATTAGCTTGATTTCGTAACTAGACGCCTAAAACTTAGAGTAAGATTCTATGTTTTTGGGTTAAGACGTTGCCCCTATCCTATCCGCGGTATTGGGATAGTTGGTGGTCTTACTATGTTGTCTCCGGATGTGGATTTCCAGTAAGATTGGTTTCACGGGACTTGGGAGTAAGATTCTCATTTCCTAACATAGTAGAAAGTTCGAATGCGTAAGATGCGTTCGTACGTGCGTAGTCCGGTCTAGTCTATGAATGATTGCGCCAAAGATAAGTTTGGATAAGATAGTTGAGTCGAGTTTATTTTGGGATGATTTTCGCATATTTGGTGTTGTGATTTGGATATTTGATTTGTGTTATGTTCATGTGTATTCCCGTTAGGGTGAGTCAGTTATGTTACTCGCCACTGATGGTGGACTGTTGTTTGTTTTTCAGGTAATTCTGATGATGAGGTTCTTGCTTAGTTTTGGGTTGAGCGAGCGCCGATATTATGATTTAGTTGTATTTTCATTATTTTATGATTTTGGATAGTATTAGACTATAGTAGTGACTTGTATACTTTTGGTTTAGACTCTGACATGTGGTTGGAGTTACTTTTATTAGTATTGATAGTTTGACTTTTGGTTAGTATTGTACAAACTTGTGGGTATTTGTACTTTTGGGTTATAATAATGATATCTTGAGGTTTTGTTTTAAATTTTTAAGTATTTAAGTTGTTAGTTATGACTATTCGACTCGTTGGTTTCTTCCGCGCCGATCTAAGCGAGTCGGGTCGTCACAATTATCATCATTTTTACTATTATCATTGTTATCAATTTATCATTAGAGGTGGAATTGGAGTCGGGTTGGGTTCGTGTAAAACCTTTTACATAAATGGGTTTAATTCTTTGACCCTAACCCGACCTGTTTAATTAACGAATCGTGTTGTATTGACTCGCTTATTTAAACGGGTCAAACCCCTCAATCCAAATACATTAATAACTGGTCAATTTTGTGTCGGGTTAGTGGGTCGTATCAATTTTTTCCACCTCTAGTTATCATTATCATTATTATTACTTAAATAATATAATAGAAAATAATTAGTAAAATTAGTGAAAAAAACCTGAACTAAACTGAACTTAATTTATTTTGAAGTAAACAAGCCCTAAATCCACTGAAAAAGTAAACCAAGAACCCTACGGGGAGTATTTATTCACAGATTAACCAATTACAATAAGACAAGAGAAAAATAAGAAATTAGAATTAAATTGAGCTTACGACCGACTAAAGCCTTTTTAAATCACCAATAGAGCAAGAAAAAGAGCGAGAAAAGGGAGAGTGTACCACATTGTTTTAACATAGTGTAACAAGTTGCGAAAATCTTCGCCCTTAAAGATACACAAACATTGAAATTAACGAGATTTTTCATCATTGAATCCATTTTCCAAGAGTTGCACTCGTGTATGCTTTTGTTTAGTTTTTTGGACGTGTCTTGTTTTCGTATCTTATATTTTTTTGAATTATGTATTCATATTCGATTTAAATGTCGTATAACTATTTATGAATGAATTTCATCTTCCTTGTAAAAATAAAAAACGTAGTATTAAATTAGAATTAGATATTAAAGTATATATATATAAATGAAAGGAAAAATTGTAAAAATTAACTCAACCTTTAGCTAGTATTATCAAATTAAGTTAAACTTTTGATTAACTCAAAATAAGTCAACCTAGTATTCATGTCTTTTCAAATTAAGTTTTTTCACTAATTAATTGTTGATTAAATTAACATTTTCAATGAAAAGAGCAACATATTAATGCACCACTTTGATTTTTTTACTGAAATTGTTAACTTTCTACACCAGTAAATAATTGTACAAAAAACTTAATTTGAGCGAATATGTGTAATAGGCTGACTGATTATTGAGTTAATCAAAAGGTTGAAGACCGGCTAAAGATTTACCTATTTTTTTCAATTTTTTTCTAAATAAAATATAAACCTTAAATTATAACCCAAAAAAAAAAATATAATATAAACATAAATAATATCGATTGATATTCCCGCCAAAACAATGTAACCTTACAATTCCACCGCCATTTTTGGCTTAGCCGTCTATAGACTATCGTCACCTTTTTCATTCGCTCACTCATACACTCTTCATTCGCTTACAATTCGGTCTGCGAGACGGTGTTTGTGGTAAATCTGGTAAGCTCACACACTCCATTCTCTCTAGATTCTTCAATTCACTTTTCTTATGGTGGTTCTAAGCTTTAATCTAAAAGGTTTATTGTTCTTTAACTTGACTCATGCGACAATGGTGATTAGTCAGGCACTAAGCAGTCCTTTCTCTAGTCTCTTCTTCAGTCTTCAAACTGCACAGCAATAGCCGCCGGCGGCCGGTCATCAGCCGCAGACAGGCAACCGTAGGCTCTGACAGGCCCACCGGCCACTTTGAATAACAGCCGCCGGTCAGTCACTACTCACTTTCTAAGTCTCACTTTTTATTTTATTTTTCAGAATTCAGATTGACTTAGGGTTAGGTTTGATTCATTTGAAACTTATTTTGTGACTTATTTTTCTGCTTTATGGTTAGATTTGTTTCATTTAAGACTTATTTTGACTTAGGTTAAACATATGATTGAATATATGGTTCTCTAATCTCTAATTGTGTTTGAATATATGATTCATATCATATTGTAATTCTGTTTAAATCTCTAATTTGTGACTTATTTTGTGGCTTGTTTTAAATCGCTAATTAATTGTTTGATTGGATGTTTTGGTGTCTGTAATTTAAGACTGAAGTGTGAAGTTCACTGTATGTAGTTCTTTTGGTTGTTTTAGAGCATTGTAAGAAGAGAATTGTTGTGAAGTTGTTTTTTAAATACGGTGCTTTTGGTTTATTTATTATTTTATTTTTTTTCTAGGAGAGTGGTTAGGACCACTAAAACACAACTACACAGCAATTTGTCTTGCCCATGCTACACCTAGAAAATCTTCATTAAGGATCTGTCTAAGGGCATGAGGAGGTGAATTGCTAATTACAAATTATTCGATTGAGTAACTCCTAAGTTTGCTAACCAATCTGCAGCATGATTGGTCTCCCTTTAACAGTGTGTAATGAGCACATCCCATCCAGGCCCTCCAATTAGTTCCTTGCACATCTTGACTACTTGCTTGCTTGGTCCATTGTAGTTGTTGCTGTGGTTGAGTATTTGGACACATGCTTGATTATCAACCCTTACATCTAGCTTTTTTATTCCATTCTCCCATGCTAGCATCAGTCCTTCCTTGATCGCCATGAATTCTGCATGTATAGCAGTACTTACCCCCAAATTGATTGAGTAAAATCCTGAGCATTCTCCTGTATGGGACCTAAAAATCCCA
Organism: Salicornia ramosissima; assembly: GCA_951394345.1. Taxonomy (NCBI): domain Eukaryota; kingdom Viridiplantae; phylum Streptophyta; class Magnoliopsida; order Caryophyllales; family Amaranthaceae; genus Salicornia; species Salicornia ramosissima. The sequence goes on along the minus strand of OX596238.1, from coordinate 7,797,827 downwards.
CCTCCTCTAGCATCTCCAGGGCATTGTAATTTAGGATTTATAGTTGTTTATGGTTGTTGATTTGATGTGAAGCTCATTGTAATTTAGGATTTATAGTTGTTTTAAAAAATATTTTTCTTTTGGTTTACTTGTGAAGTTGTGCATAGTGTTTTCAAATCCTGGTCTTCTCTCTCTTTCCATCTGCAAATATATTGAGATATTGTAATTTGTGAATATTATGTGACAATAATATCTATATACGGCATTTTAAAAAAATACTTGAACAGATTTTCCTGAATTTGAAGTAGAAATTAAGTATGTTGCAAGGAGCGGTTGAAAATGGGAGAGATGACATGTTAATCGATGATCCCCAACCTCAAAACCCGATTTCCGGTGACTTCAATGCCAGCTACCTCAAAGTTTATTACGGTAATTATGTGTATTTTGTTTATTATAGTCAATTTCAATAACTTTTACTCTATCATAGTCTCTGTTTTATAACGTGTTTGTGATGTAATTCCAGCTAAGCTGTTTCCTTATTCTGATATGTTCAAATGGATGTCATACGGAAATGGTAACATTTTATTGCCCAATTTTATTTTCAAGTATAGCCTTGATTATTGAATTGCCAACTATATGCAACAGTCCTTATTGTTTATCTTGGGTTAACCTGTTGTGTGGCAGATGGAAAGCATCCCGGATGTGATATGTCCTACTTTAGTAGAAGGGAATTTTCATTTACATTAGATAATGACATATATTTGCGATTTCAATCTTTCAAGAACGCTTCAGAACTTGAAAGTGCAGTCAAAGATAAATGTCCTTTCAAAATAGACATCGGCCCTGTTTATAGTGTGGATGTAAGTGTCCCCTCACTTTTTTATTGTTGAGGTTGCTTTTATCCCCTTCCTTTGAGGTTTATGTTTGATATTATTAGGGGTTTGTTGATTCCACCTCATGATAAAACAGTGGGATAGTATTGTATGTGACAATGTGGGCTTGATTTTAAAAAAAGGTGTAGCCATTGTTGCATGTAAGGTATAGGGTGAGTTCTCTTCACCTTAAAAAAATAAGTTTCAGGTTTAATAAGTTCAGATAAGCCCATTTCAGATCAAATAATTTTAGGTCTAATAAGGTTGAAATACACGTTAAAAAATGAGTTTCAGGTTTAATAAGTTCAGGTCTAAGGGTCTAATAAGTTGAAGAGAACGCATCCTAGTTAAGAAAAAGTTGGAAAGACAGCATTGAACGTGGGGTTGCTCAAGTTCTCAACACAACTCATTAACATCTTGAGCTGAGTTTGTCAACATGATTAAATTGCAAATGGTCTCGTCTTGGTAGCACTTGTAGGAAAAACTCTATTAATTTGCCTTTAATGTACTTAAAGTGTATTTTGATATCTTCTCATGAGTTTTTGAGTTGAGTTTCATGTACCTCAATTCAACTCACTAACACGGTAACACCTCGAGTTGATCCCAGTCCATTCCACTTGAGTTTTGTTTTGACCAAGTGGGATAAGTTTGGATAAGGTGTGAAGGAGAGTACTTGAAATAAGAATTTGAAGTAAAATGGCCAAAACAAGAAGTGGAAATAAAATGGAGTGAATATTAGCTCTGCCCAATTTGCCATCTTTTGATCATGGGGTTAGACAATCTAACACGTCTAGGCTATAAACATCTTTTCCATGTGTAGAGGAGAAGCTATATAAATATGCTGTTCTCACTAATATCAATTTATCTGAGCGGATAGGGCAATTAGACATGATATTATCCTTGGTCAGTTATTAATACATCATTCTTGGAAAGGGATGAATCTAACTTAATGGAAACTTGGGTGCCTCTGATGATGCTCCTCTGGGTATTGTTTTAATGTCTAAGCTTGTTATCACTTAATGTCCTTTCTTGAAATTTCTACTCTCCGCTGTTTCTAGCTAATATACAAAGTTTTTTATGTTCATCCATTTGCAACAAAAGTGTTCACATGGACTCCTAGGTAAAATTTGTTTGTGAGTGTCATATGGAGAGAAAAATAGAGTTCATGTGATGAGGAGAGAGAGGGAAAGAAAGAGAGAACTGACAACTTTCAAAGGAAAGAAAACATTTGTTGCAAATAATATCAAGCATCCATTTTTGGCAAATGTTGCAAATAATATGAAACAAAGGTAGTATATTAATTATAGTCAAAAATGTGGTTTGGGGTGAAGGGAGTAATAGTTAGACTTGTTCTCTAATGGACTAATGGACTATAGCTGTTGCTTGTTTTTTGTTTCAGCCATCTAAGAGGCATGCATATGCACAAACTGGAGATAATGTCTTCACACCTGTGGAAAGAGAGCTGGTGTTTGATATTGTAAGCTTCAGGATTCTATTAATTTACTTTCTGATAGAGTTCATTAACTGGTGTGGGGTGCACCGGACCCTTTCTGCAGGATATCACAGATTATGATGACATCAGATATTGTTGCTCTGGAGCTGATGTATGCCGTGACTGTTGGCCTTTGATGACAGTTGCTATTAAAATTGTGGATACTGCACTCAGAGGTATATCAACTAAGTTTCTGACTTTCTGTTATTTGTGTAACCTCTGGTAGTATGGTGTTATCTATATGTGAATTGTGAAGATTGCAAGACTGTTATTAGAGGTTTGAAACTTTCATGGCTGCTTACGACTGAGTACTGACAGCTTTGATGGCACCAACATGATGCTATCCAGAATATGTTCTTACACTCCTGAGTTGTACTTGTCCCAGATTGTGAAAATTCCATTAATGTTTCTGTTTTCTGTCTATATATAATGGTGTTCAAACTTGTATTTAAAAATCTGTTGTTTTGTGTTTTACTATATCTGTCCCTTAGGTTTTGTTTGCTTGATGCCAGCAGCATTGTTCGTTATTACTTAGTTAGGTAGATCCACAGTTTTACATTAACAGGTTATCATTGTAAAGTTTGTCACTGTTTTTACATACAGATGATTTTGGTTTCAATCACATACTCTGGGTATTCAGTGGTCGACGTGGTGTACATTGTTGGGTTTGTGATGCAAAAGCGAGAAGGTAAAGAAATTTAAAAGAATTTGGTACTTAAGTAATGCATTGTGTATGAAATCCATATATTGAAAAAATGCTTTCTATGCAGGTTAACCAATGAACAACGAGCTGCTATTGCTGAGTATTTTCATGTGTACAAGGTTTTCTCTTGGCTGGAGGGAGAATGTTTCATTGTAGTTCTGTTGATTGGTCCTAACTAATGTTTCTGAAGGAATTTGTTTTTTCTTCTTAGGGAAACGAGAATAGTAAGAAAAAGGTTTTCTTAGGGGGTCATGCTCTTCATCCATTCATTGCGTAAGTGTTGTATCAGCATATCATTTTTGTTTTCCCTGGCTTGATTTTATGTCACCAAATTATACCTATCTTGCAGGAGATCATACACTGAAGTTCTAGATAAATTTTTTGAGAAGACATATCTTAGTAGTCAGAAGCTCCTTTCCATAGAAGAGAGATATGAGAAGGTTCTAGAGATGATTCCTGATGAATGTATGCAAGCAAGCCTTTTGTCACCGTCACTAGCTGTGATGTTGCTTACTGGTCTTTTGTAGCCTTTTTGGTTTTCTTTCATTTTTAATTTATGATATGATATAGCAATTGGTGTTTTTACAGCTGTTACTTCTTCACTTCGGGGGAAGTGGGAGGACAATAAGCGAAATGTCAGAGATGATATCAATGTTTTCCGCTGGGAGCAATTAAAAAATGTCCTTCAATGTGGGAAACAGAAGGTATTACATTCTCAAGCTATGCACACATATCTTATAATAGCTCAATATTTAGTAATGCTTAAATGTGATTTGGTTGCTGGTTCCAGATTATGTGTAAAATAAGATTCAGGACATTCTTAGTAGATGCATTTCAGCCCTATAATCAATGTTTTATATAGGATGATCTCTAATCAATAAGGTCTGCAAAAAAAAAAAATGTTTTGGCAGTTTTCATTTCTTTTTGCAGAAGATGCAACATGACGTTTCAATTTGGAAACTTATCCGCTATCATCTAGTCAATGTTGTTTACAAACTGTGATTACTTGACTAAGTTTAACTCTGTGATCCTATCTTCCTAAAAGTCTTGTGAAAAGGAGATAATGTGAACAACTTATAATTTGGTCAACCAGAGTAATCATTAACCAGTCAATGTCATTTACTTGCTCATAATGTTCCAGGGACATGGACTTCGAAGGTGCATTGAAGAGATTGTGTTCTCTTATACATACCCCAGGCTAGATAGTGAGGTTTGTTGATTTTTGATCTTTGCATGATATGTTAGCACCTTCAAATTGGAGAAAATGCCAACAATTATGGAAACTTAAAAGAAAATATGTTTCTGAATCTCAGGTATCAAAACACATGAACCATTTATTGAAGGCGCCTTTCTGTATACACCCAAAAACAGGTTAGTTTGCATTCTGGGTTTCTCCATTATTCCTGTTAGGGTCTTAGGGATAAATTGCGCTGTATTGGGGTAATATATGTCTTTTTGAGAATATTAAGAGTCCATTCTAATATTGCACTGTTATTTATATGCCACTCACAGAATGAATCGATGGTCCTACAAACTATATTTATTCGTTTATCAATTAAAAATGCTTTGCACATGGAGCCTTCATAAAGCTCTTCTATTTTTAACAAAATTTATTAATTGTTGATCTTTAGGTCGTGTGTGTCTCCCCATCGATCCCAATCACTGTGAGGACTTTGATCCTTCCAGCGTACCAACCCTCGCTCAGGTGAGCTTATTAGCAATTTCATTTCAAGTGTATGTTATCGGGTGCTAGTTTCTTAGAAGAGCTTCCTTTTTTGCCAAGCTGTAATGTCTTGAAGTTAATTTTTTAATCACCCTGCAACTATAGTAATGTACACTACACTAATTGTTTCAGATTACTAAATTCTTGTATGGACTAACCTCTTCAAATGTTTATTATCTGTTAAAATATGCAGCTACTGGAAGAACTTAATAGGGGAGATGTCGGTGGGGATGTTGAAACTGGTAGGTATTTTGTTATGCCGATTGTTGACAATGAATACGCACACCTAAATTCAATTTGGATATCACTTTGGCCGTCAATGGAACATATCTACTGATATGTGATTTTTGTTTAGCTGCATGCCTGCATCTGACATAACTTTGTATTTTAAATCCATGAATCTCTTGAGGGTGGGAATATGCATTTAATAATTCTTTCTGTAAAACAAAGGGAAAAAGATCTTCACAAGCCTATTTATTTTTTATTCTTATTTTTATTTTTCTGAATTTTTACCAGATCTGGAGAGAACTTCACTTGGCAAGTCAATCACGCTTTTTAGATCATTCTTGCAGCCCCTGTTGAAATCTTGCAAGGTAATTTCTCATTTTCAAAAGTTTGTTATAATATTCTTTGATGACAAAGTATCTTCAGTCAGTTTCTCTAGTCACGTTCCATTAGAGAACTTGGTTTGAACACCACTTGTACTCTCCTATGAATTGCAAAAGTCTACATAGTGTTTAGATGCAGTGGCTGACAAAACTGCAGAACTGCATATGAGCAGTAAATCATACTTCATTTCTTATCGTATCCTGTATGAGCAGAAACAATATTATGTTTGCCTATTTGTAAATTTAATGAGTTTCATGGAGGCATCTGCATCAATCTTGACTCTGGATCTTGATTGATTACTGATTTAAAAGGAATTGAGGATGGGTGGTTATGAGACGTGACAACTCTTGAGCAGCTACTTTGGATTGACTTGGTCAAAGCTCGGCTCGAGTAAGATCAATTCAAAATTGTGCTCGACTTGAGATATTAAAGAGTCGAGTAACTCAATACTCGACTCGAAAAGCCCACGAGAAGCTCAATTTATATAAATTTTAAATATAAAATAGGAAAAATTACTTTTAAAGGTATGAACTATGATCATTCCAAATTTTAAAGGTATGGACTTTGAATTATTTCTAAACAGTACGAACTATAAAGTTGTTTTGCAAAGAAAGGTATAAATGAATTTTTAACCTGCTGCTCAAGGTTAGAGTATGACGTGTCAGTTTCAATGTTTTATTTTTTCATTTTTTTAACATTATTAATTATTAACATTATTATATTTTAATTAAAATAAAAAATTGCTTTCTCCCTCCTTATCCCTCTCTCCTCACGACCACCAGAACCACCACCTGACATTTCCCACCACCACCACCTATGCACGTGAACCACCAACACTCGCACCACCAGAACCCTCTCCCAATCGCACCACCAGAACCCTCTACCACCCAGAAATTCAGCCCACGAAACCGAGCTACAACCAACACGAATTATACCACCACCACTCTAAATCGAGCCACCACCACTCAAAATCGAAGCCCCAAGCCCCACCCCTCTAAATCAAAGCCCCACCCTCATCCCAAATTGGTCGAATGGGTGGGTTTTGGTGGTCGAATTGAAGTGGTGGTGGTGGTCGAATCGAATTAAGGTTTTGTTGTGGTGGTCGAATTGGGAATAAGGGTTCCTATTTGGTGGTTCTTCAACGGTGGGGGTCGAATGGTGGTGGTTTGGAGGGCGTTTGTTCGAGGTGGTGAAGGTGGTGGTGATGGTGCTGTTTTTGGTGGTGAGGGTTCTGATTTGGTGGTTCGTGGTGATGCTCCTGGTGCTTGTGGTGAAGGTGGTGAAGTGGCGGTGGATCGATGGTGTTAAAAGGTGAATCGATGATGATGTTGATGATGGATAGATGATGAAGGTTGATGATGGATATATGATGAAGAAAGAGAATCGATGAAAGCATGTGATAATTGATGATAAGGTGATAATAAAGGATATTTCAATTAAAAAAAAGAAAAATAAAACATTATACTGACACGTCATCCTTCAACCGTGAGCAACAGGTTGAAAATTCATTTATACCTTTCTTTGTAAAGCAACTTCATAGTTCGTACTGTTTAGAAATAATCCAAAGTTCATACCTTTAAAATTGAAAGGGTCATAGTTCATACCTTTAAAAGTAATTTTTCCTATAAAATATTGAAATATGAGTTTTATTAAATCATTTTTAAATTTATCAAGCGTTTTAGTTAAATATATTATAACTCAAACATCTTTTAACTAGAATAACTTGTAACAAATAAAAAAAATGCTAAAAAGACAAGACAATCTCAAAATTACTCGATAAAAGCTCGGTAAAACTCGGTTAACACTCGACTCGATTGAGTTTGAATGAACTCGTGCTTGACTTGCGATGTTAATGAGTTGGGTTGAGCAATCCTATACTCGATCTTAACTTGCATCATAAGCATCCCTAATTATGATAGTAGCGATTTAGAGAGAAGATTAGGGAATGAACCAAGGTAAATTTTCATCTGTACAGCAAAAATAAAATGAAATAAGAAAGTAGATATTTATCTTATAAGGTAAGCATGGATGCAAGCGATATTTAGGATTATGATTGATTTGGTATATATCTGTCAATTGGAGCCAAAAACTGAAGAGGATAGGAAAAAAGAAGCTCTCTAAATTTGGCAATTATTTGTTTTCATTTCATGTTGTATATTGCCATAACAATTGGCAAATGCTTGTGTTGGGAATTAGTGCATCCCAAGTCCCACATCGGAGGAATAAAGAGTAGGAGAGCTCTTTATTAGTGTTACCAAGTACCCATTAGTATGAGGCCTTTTGGAAAGGTGCCCAAAAACAAATCCGTGTGGGCTTGGCCCAAAGCGGACAATATCATATTAATTGTTGAGCTGTGGTGTGTACGCCTGCGCCCTTATAGCCTGGTTCCGCACAAGGGGTGCATAGTGGCAGTTTCATAAATAATTCCAAATACGGAGCACACATGTCGCACCTAATGATTTTTTTATGCAAAATTACGAAACCGCCACTGTTCAAGGTTGCATATTATAATACTTGGCATTGCTCATAACAATTCAAGTTAACTTTGGGAAGTCCTATAAGGTTAGGCACTTAGGCTATTGCATCTTTAGTCACTTAAAATTTTTTATGCAGCTAATTGTGGGATCTATAGTAATGTAGTTCTAGGAACGCTAATGTAATTTTACTTCAGTTTTTACCAAGAATTTAGTGTTTCCATTTTTCAGATAGGCACACAAATGCATTGTATGCTCTACTTAACTTGTGTCTGCAGGGTTGGGGAGGCTTAGATTGTTATGCTTTGTGTCCTGATAATTGATATATAGGGACGATTTATCTGGAAGCAACTAGCACGTGTTTATTAGCACTATCAGATCTTGCAAGTAGAAAGGTTGAGAATGTAGAGTTGATTTCTGCAACTAGCACTATCTAGAGTTGATTTCTGCTCTAAATGTTTCAGGAAGAACTGGAAGTTTCCTATAACAAGAAGCTTCAAAAGAGCAAGGACTCACTGACTTGGTAGATGTTTCCTTTTGGTTTGTCTGGACTTTAGGATTTTTAAGCTATTCTCTTCTGCGGCTATGTAAGTATCTAATTTATGTACAATTTGTTATTTTATCAGTATGATATAAATATAAATTGTACTACACAAATGCCCTGCAAAGTGGGTTACGACAATGAATATTTTCTCTTTTATTGCATTGTCATCTATATATCTCTGTGGTAGTTTGGTAATACAAATCTGTGAAGCTTTACAATCCAACAGTACAATTCCATAGTACTCTGTGTGCGGTAGTCCTTATCAGAATTTCTTGCTTATGAGATATCACAAAGCAAATTTATTATGAATACCTTTTTATTTTGCTGGGTATCAAATATGTTAGTTCTGTTGGTTCTGAAGAATATGCTTCAAGAGTTTGGGGAGTTACATTATTTTTGAAGAAGTATCAATTTTTGGAGTGTACTGGCTGTAATTTTGTCAGATTTTTAGGCAAAATCTTTCCCAGTTTTTTTTATAGTTAATATCGGAATGTATTTTGCTTAACTTGTTTGATACGCCTTTGTTTTTCCATCTCTCAAGCTAGATCTGCATAAATATTGACATATTGTGTGGTACCATCAATTCGAGGTATGATACTGCTCGAAATTGTTTTCCTATGTGTTGTCTTTTTATGTAGGATGGTCATGCCAAATTATAAACTTATTTGTATAAAACCTACACTGAATGTAAAGGGCAGGACCACCATGTGAAATTACAAGCATCTAATGCCTCTTAATGAATGCCAGAGTGGCTTACTGTACCCTCTCAATCTCACTCCTGATAATAAGAGGATCAGATTATCAGTCTTGTAATACTTGCTTCCAGGTATAACTTTGATCTTTACTCGTGATTTGATGCCATTGTTGTCACGATGTAATGTACATTTTGGTGTTGCCTGCATTTGTTGCCATTCTTCAGTACGTCTTTGGTACGGGACTACAGGTTAACTAGCACAGCTTGCTTTTCTTGTTTTACTTTTCCTCCCTCATTTTTGTGTGTTTTGACATCAGCTAAATGTCTAAAACTGAACTAGCAAGTACAAACCGAGAACAAACTATAGATATATGATCTTTTGCTCTTTCATCGATACATCAATGTGCCAGCTATGTGGTTTTCGAGGGTTAACTATGTTAAGTCGAGTGTAGCTAATTGGTTTCTCCATTTTTAATCTTGATAAGCTGGCATTATCAAACTGGAAATTGGGTGTCAGTCTGTACGTCACTCAGACACCCACCATTCTCTTGTACTGGACTATGCAAAAGTGCAAAAACACAGTAACCTCTTGCCATGCCTTCAGAAGCCTTTTGTTGACTGAAATTTTAGTGATGCCTACATCTGATTCATATGTAGCTGACTTCAAATGAGTTGGGGTATGGCTTGATGGTAAGTGCATTATGGCCCGTGACTAAGGTTACAGGTTTGATCTTTATCCTCAGCATTATGCTAGGGTATTTCCCCTTACTCTTTGGGCTAGTAGTCCTGGACCAGTCAATAAACTGGTAGATTTATCCAATCAAAAAAATGTAGCCAACTTCAATTTTTTGGGGAATTAGGCTTTGATTTTGTTGATTTGGTAAACAAACAACTAACCTTTTGCTAGTCTGAAAACTGAAGCTTTGATCTTAAGTATTAAAGGTGAAGGTAGAGGCTGTAGAGCCAATGCTCTATAAGTCACACCTCTTATATTGCCTCTATTACAAGAACAATTGAAATTATTGGATCGAAAGCAGTTGGCACCAATGTTCCTGAACTTTTATAAATGGTTGAACTCGGATTGAAATCCGACTTGACTTTGTAAAGTAGGCGGATGTTTGATTTCCAACATCTTGCTTCGACTTTAGACTTTGAAAATTCGATTTCGGCATTTAATTTAAGTAATTTTAATTTGTTTACTTTGTAGTATTTTATTAATAAAATCAAACAAATATCTAATATTGCATCAAAATTACCCTATATTTTGTTGCTAATACAAAATTAGATATTATACCTTAATCAAATATTGTACATAATTAGTACCAAATTTTTTTGAAAAAACTATATAAATTTAATCAAAAAGTACTTAGACAAATAGAAAACCCTGCTCCATATCGAATTGGATTAATTTGTTGGATTTTTCCTAACATTTAACTCGAAGTTGGATTTATTTTTGTTCGAATTTAAATTGGATTGTTTTTTGCAAATCGAATTAGACTGACTTTAAGTCCATTCTAAATTTGTAACGACCCGACTTTTCGACTTGTCGATTTACAAAGGGAAAGCGACATTCGGATCGTTACTAACTTAAATAACAATAAATCAACTTAATTGAATGAATAAATTATCTTTTATTAAATTAAGTACCAATTATCCATAATAGTCCAAAAGTCACTAATACATATAAAGTCTGGAAATTCTGCCCCAACATGCTGGGATCATAAGATAAACTAAATTAATGTCTCAAACTGTTCTGGGAATACTAAATACTCAAAATAAAATACTAATCTACTCAAGCCCATCCAGCGGAGCCCGCTCTACTCTGCTGCATCGTCACCTGAAACTGAGGGGGGGGGTCCACCGTCAGTGGCGAGTAACTAGGCTGTCCCATTTAATCGAGGGACCACCAAACACATAATAGCATAGAAATACACATAAAAACTGTAAAGAAATCTAATACATGCTTTCAATCTAACATACAAAAATACGTATAAAAGTACGTATAAACATACGTATAAATGTACGTATAAAATACGTATAAATACACCTGCAGAGATACGGTTAGAATACGTATATCATACGTATAATGTACGTACAAACAACCCTGCAAATACGGTTAGAATACGTACAAAAATACACAAACCATCCATGTGCATACATACACATATATACTTACATAAATACACAATCATACACAGCGGAAGTCGTAGAATATACACTACTTATACTTTATATTATACAACTTAAATTAACTCAGAACCTTAGCTTATATTATACTCATCATTTCTTATTCATTCTTGTCATATTCCTTCTTAACTTATATAACATATCTTATCATCAATAATCATATCTTATCTTATATCATAACATCCATCTTATAATAAGAACATAATATCTTCTTAACTTTACATATGTACTTATTATATCATCTTAACTTAACATATCATCTTTGCGGACTGTCTTCTTCAGCTCGTAGCGAACCTTTGCGTTCGCAACTTTCCTAAAACATGTCGGGGTGAACCTTTGCGTCCCACCCGTAGCCCTCCTTTGCGAGAACTAAGCCTAAGCTATGACCATAACTCCTAAATAGTCCTCCTTTGCGAGAACTACCTAGACGACTCCATATTCTAGAACCAAGAACTGCGCGGGGGAACCTTTGCGTTCGTCCCATGTGAGCAGTGGCATCGACTAAACCCAATTGATAACCTTTGCGTTATCGCAAGGGCGTCCTATCTTATTAACCCGATTGATGACCTTTGCGTCATCGCAGGGGCGATCTTAACTTATTAACCCGATTGATGACCTTTGCGTCATCGCAGGGGCGATCTTAACTTATTATCTTTCAATTCTTTATATTATATCTTATACCTTTATCATATCATATCATATATTGGGAAATAATAGGTGACCGTAATAGGAAATGAAATGTTCGGAGTCCCAGGAAAGAGAGGTGCGGCACGTATATTGGCCACCTTAAATACCAAGTCTTTCCTAGCCAGAGACCGAAACATGACATGTATAGCTATTACTCTGTTTCCTTTCTTATCCCTAGTAATATCTTATTAACTTCTTATTGTAACTTATCCCTACTGGTACTTAATAATAATAATAATTATTATAATTCCTTTAATATATAATAATCATAATAAAATAATGACAGTTCCTAAAATTATACTAATATTATTATAAGTCAAAATAGTTAACCTAAAAATTAGTCAATAATAACCATTTGTTCGACATTTTAGGGGTAGTTGATGATTAAGTAAAATTCATTAATATAATAGTCAACCAAGTCAATTATATTAACCATAATTCGAATAATTAATAATTGTCACCAAAAATTGCACAAAAACATGATAAAAATTCCACCTTTCATAAATTTGACCTACTTGACATATATATAAATATAATTTAGCAAAAGTTCACACTTTAAATCAATTAAACACAATCATCAAACATCAAATAAATCAAATTAAATAATCATGCAAAATAACAACTAACAACAATAATTACCTAAAACATAATAAAAATCCTATTTTTATTTATTCAATCTACTCGCAATATATATATATTACCCAAAATTCATGCTTTAATTTAATCAAGTACAATAATCATCTATTAATCATATAAACTTATATAAACAATTTAAATTACACTATTTTACGCAATCTGATCTTAAAGGATTAAATTAAGATCAACCATCTAAAGGTCTCGAATAGTCTGGAAATTTTAATGGATGTTAAATATAGGTTAAAGGTTTAACTTGCATAAATTTCGTTTAAAAATAACATCTTTTACTATTTTTAAGTGATTTTATAACTAACCGGTCAGATTAGGCTGAATTCGGTTTCAGAATTTTCTGCCATAGAAAACGATCTTTAAAAATTACGAAAAAATTACACAAGCTTTAAAACAGTATTACGGACTTCCACCTAAAATTTCGTAGCCATTCGATTTGATTAAGTATATTAATAAATTCGTAAACCGATTCTGAACAGTTTTACCGGTTTGAAAGATTAAATTATTTCAAGCAACAAAAGGACGAATTTTGTCACGAAATAATTCATGATTCATAATAAAACAACAAAGAAACTGCCATGAAAAATTCATCAAGAAATAACACGATTTGATTAAGAAATAAATTCATACAAGTAATTATTCAACAATTTCAGATTTCAATAAACTACATAAAATAATCAAAATAAATTTCATAATAATTCATAAATATTACATGAATACATCAAGAGAATAACATGATCAATATTTCATATGGTTCGAAATTTTCGAATAAATAAGCAAACATAAATCCTACAATTTTCATGATATAATCCTAATTAACTATGTGTTCTTTCTACCCAAGATTAAATAAGAAAGCGAAGTTACCTGGATTCGCTTATTAATTCCAAAAACACAAAAATAATTCTTTCTCTTTTTTTTTAAGAACCTCACGGCACACACTCAAGAGAGGGAGAGAAAAGAATATAATTTTTTTGTAGGGTTTTGATCAATTTGACAATTAGGACCCAAATGAGATCAAGGGGTCCTATTTATAGAATACAAATAAAACAAGCAAAACCCTAATGATGATATTAGGGCTGCCGTGAGGTAGTAAAATAGGGGGAGGGTGTTGAGCTAAACTTGGGCATTAGTTCAACAACCTTTGAATAGGTTTTAAATTATTTTAAATTAATTAAATTAATTAATTATCCAAAAATAATAATTAATATTTAATTAATTAAAACAAAACAATATTGGCCCAAAAAAAAAATAAACAAAGACCGGCCAAGGCTAATCAAAGAAGAAAATTGGGTCTTTGGCCCAATTTGGAAGAGAAAAGATTGGGCTAAAAATACAAACAGTCCAAAAATAATGGGCCTTTTGGACTTAGAATTAAGACATATCATTAATAACCACGAAATTTTCTGGCCCAAAATTCCGGGTCGTTACAAAATTTGCCATTCCAACGTATAATATTGAACTTTTTACAATAGAATTATAATTCTTATTATGAAAAAAGATAAATCAGGTAAAAAGTTGCGGTTTTATGATTAAAAGTTGTAAATTTTAGGTTAAATTTAAGTAAATGGGGCTTATTAGATTGTCAAATGCCCAAATCAACTCAACTGTTTGCCATTGTTGAAGTCGGTTGACTTTTTCGTACGCTTAAAAAAAGGACGGGATTAAAATAGTAATACAATCAATGAAGATTCTACCTTTATGGGCTAGAAATTCTATTGTCTGGTTATATTTTTCTAAAATAGTGTCTAATACATAGTTAAATTGTAGTAGATCGAGTTTAGTTTCTTGGATTAAGTTGTATATTTTTCATGGTACTTTTCATGTCTCTTGAATAGCATTTAAAACTGAAAAATTATCTCCTATGGTTGGATTTTTTATATTCAATCTAATAGCTATTGTCTATGATGTAAGAATAAATATGTCCTAATAAATGCTAAAGAACAATTTTGATAAACATATATTTAAAAAAAATTAATTGTTTTTAGTTATCCTTTTTTTTGGCACTAAAAAGTAACATTAAATGCATGTGCATGGTAGTCAATTGATTTATTCTTTTCTAAATTGCCCCAAATGTTCCGATTCAAATATGATTTGAACATGTGTATGGTAGTCAATTGATTTATTCTTTTCTGAACTGCCCCAAATGTTTCGATTCAAATATGATCTGAATGATCCGATTGTCAGGTCTATATATAAATATGTAATAGGCGTAGCAAGAATGATTTTAAACAACTTTAAGCCTTGAGGAACACTAGTACACTACTCTACTGTTACTTGATGAACAATTGAATGTTCTTGTAACTATGCTTGTAGTTTTTTTTTTAAATAGTAGGGATCAATAAATTACTATTATCATTTTTTTTAATGTAAGTTCATTCGTGATTTCAAGCTTGGCTTCTTTACATAATCACGATTTAACACAGTAAAATCCAATAACAGCTTAGACAACTGTTCTCATTTCTCAAATCAAGAGTCCAAGATACACATGACTTAGGACACTTCTCTCATCTTATCTCTAATATAGAAGCCAAGGGGAGCTATGGTGTCCCCTTCGAAAAGTCTATGTTACCTCTCAAAACTATCTAAAATATCAATTTGTATCAATCCTAATTATTAATAAAGTTATTACAATTTTTGAAATTTTTTAAATGAAAATAGTACAAAATATAAAATTCGAAAAACTAAAACAAAAATATCAAAATTCATATTTTTAAATTCTCTATAAATAGACATCCATATTGATATAGTTCATCAAATAAAAAATTTACATTTTGATTATTGTAGAAATTTGGTATTCAATAGAATATGGTAAATAAACCTTTTCTTTTGTTCATTGTTGTGGGATGACCGAATGAAAGAGAAACAGTTTGTTTTTTTATTACATGAATGAGTGTGAATTTGAATATTTTTTTTCAAATTTTCGAACAAATAACTTTTTTTTTTTTGACAAATTAATAAATGTATTTTACTATTGCACGCAAAGCGTACATAGAAAGCTAGTATTTATATAGTTTAACCTTGCGTGTATCAACATGTTACAAGGTGTCCGTAAATATGCAAAGAATGACCATTTCCATGTCCCTATCTAAAGAGAGTATCTTAAACCTATCCATATCCTGGTCGTCTGATTTGCCACTGTTAAGAGGACTATTAACAAGATAATAGGCATAATGTTTTCATGCATTAGCAGCTAACGACCACTTCCTTAATTGTTTAACATTAATTGTTGAAATGTTTTAAAATATTATGCAATTAAGATCTGTTTGTTTTGAAGTTTGAATGAAAATGTTTTCCTAAAAAAAAAAAACCATTTTCTTATTTTTCTTATTTTTTTGTTTTAAAAAAAGGAAAACAGACTTGGTCAACGTGGGGAAAAAAAAATTTTATTTTCTTAAATAAGGTATATTATATTTTTCACCATATATATTTTCTTCTTTTTTTTCCTACCACCCATCATTTGTCTTCCATTTCATCATTTTTTTCCTACTTTTTTTTCCATGAAAAACAATGGATAATTAAATTCTAATGCATTTTTCTTTAAAAAATATTTTCCATAAAAAATTAATTTTCCCTTAAAATAATTTTCCATTAATACAAACAAAGCCTCACTAATCACTATGCTTTCTAAGTAGATTTGGTATTAGATAAGAGAGATTTGCTTGCCATTGGATAAGAGAGAGAATCCACCAAAAAAATATACGGAGTACTAGCTATAAGAACAACTTTCATGTGTATGTAGTTTTGTGTTTAAAAAAATCAAAAAAGAAAATTTATCATGACATGTTAAATATCTAGGTAGTACGAAGTACAAAAGATATTGAGATATGTAACAGACCCTACTAAACAAATGCTGGATATAGTACCATTTGATTTTATTAATCATACTAATTACTCCATTTTGAAAGTCCAAAATGCCAACTACCTTGATTAGGGGTAGAAACTAGCCCCTTCGTCCCTCTAATATCACTACATTTTCCATTTTGAAAGTCCAAAAGAATTTACAATATTTCTAAAATAAATAACATGATTCATATATGGTCTCCAGTCTCCACAACTCTTTTCTACTTTATTTTACCTTCATGCAATCCTGCATTCCCATTCTTCAATCTCCTAAAATAACAAGTTTAAGTTCAACTCACAAATTAAGTGGGAGGCCAGGAAGGAGGAGTAAGACATAAGATCCAATTACTTTCCCACCATTACCTCCTAGTAGCTCTCTAGTCTCTATGTTCCCAAAAAAACACACTTAAGACACTAATTAAAACATGACCCCATAATAACCATTAAATGTATATTACAAAGCAATTAATAACCTTTGAAAAATATGTATGAACTATGCATCTTAATTAGCAAGAACATCCCATATCAACTCAGGGTCAAAAGATGGCATCTTTTCTAAACAACAGTCATCAAAACTGAAATCATCAACCATACTAAGAGGATAACTTGTCATGGACTCAGAAGATGGTGAAGCTCCATTTCCATTACACCACCAACCTTCTTCAGAAATGTTTGGTGAAACCATCCTACTGTCATTCACCATGGTTGAACAGAATGATGAAGATGATGAAGAATACGTTTCCTTCATCAAACTATCATTCTCATTCAAGTTGCTTTCACCACTATTATTATTATTACTACTCCCGCCGCCGCCGCCGCCACCATCATCAGTATTGGTGGCTTCTTTCTGTTTCTTTTTGGCAATTCTGTCTGCTCTTTCCTGCTTCAATTTCTGGCGAATTGCTTGGATTTTGGAATCCACAGCAAGTTTAACTGCATTCATCCTAGCAGGATCCCCAAACCCTACCCTGGTTGAATCCTTAAGATTAGGGAAGTTAAGACGAGCATACTCACCTCTGAGCTTGTAAGCAGCACGATCATAAGCAAAAGCAGCAGTTTCTGCTGTCTCATAAGTACCAAGCCATACCCTCATTCTATTCTGGGGTAGTCTTATTTCTGCAACCCACTTTCCCCAATGCCTCTGTCTTACCCCTCTGTAAAGCTTCTTCTTCCCTGTAATGTTCAAACTCGTGCTTGGACTTTGGAATTGATTGCTCAATGAAGAACATGAAGATGAAGATGATGATGAAGAAGAAGAAGAGTTATGAATTGTGGTGTTAGGCAGATTATCAAGCCAAAATTGTTGGAGTAAATCCCTTTGTTTGAGGTACACAGAAGCGCCTAGTGACTCAAACAAAGGGTTATCATAATTAGTAGTTGTCATGGTTGTGGTGTTTGAAGGTGGGAAGCAAGAGAATACTGAATCTAGAGTGTTGGTGTTGTTAGCACCTGCTGTTAAGATAAGTGCTGATACTGAATCTCTAATCTCAATTGGTGTTGTGAGTGATGATAGGTAACTATTATCTTCCATGTTTTTTTAATTTTTTTTTCCTCAGAGTTTGCTTAAAAAAAACAGAGGAGAGTTTGTAGGAGAATTTGGGGTGGAACTCCTTGATCAGGGCAGTTCAAAAAATTGGTCCCTTTTTTTCAGAAAAATTCTGGGAAAACAGAGGATTTCAGTGAAAATAAAGAAATCTCTACCCCCCCCCCCCCCCCCCAAAAAAAAAAAAAAAACAGTGATCCCACTTAAAAATGAGGAACACTTGATTTTACTATTGTAGGATGAAGATTTTGATTGTTGCTGGATTTTTAGTTTTTTTGATTGAAATGGATTTGTTCACACACAATTTTTTTTCCCTTTTTTTTCGAGAGGAGCTGTGTAAAAGCTTCTGTGATGAAGTTGGGATTGATTGGTTTGGTTTATGTCAGGATCTAAAGTGTGTATTTATAGACAGGGGTAAAAGTAGTAGACCTAAAAAAAGCTCTGTTCACAACATCATCACGACTTTTTGTGTTAAAAACTTGTAGCTTTTGAGGAAGAGGACAATTTTACCCTTTTCTTGTTAGTGGTGAAAAGTTTCTACTTCTGTCAATTTGCTACATTTTCATTTAAAAAGTCAAACTTTATTACTCGTAACTTTCGTGTAAATACTCATTAATATATACTCTTTTCATTTCAAAATAATTGTTTCACCTTGATCAAAATTATGAGAACTAGAATGAGCATTACATTTGTATCACAATACTCATAATTTTTGTCATTTTATGCAGTAAAATAATACTTACAATATTTTTTTTACTATACTTAGTAAAAATATTATCCATGTGTAGTTTTTTTAATATAAAAATTTACTTTTGTTATAGGTTTAATTAATTATTCATTTTTCACTCTATTTCGCTTTTTAAGTCCATTTTTTGTCTAAGAGTATGTATCACATACTTATGTATTAAGTATTGCGATACGGATGTAGTAATCCTCTTCGTTGGTTTCAATTTGTTAGTCACATTTAGAATATTGCATGTTTATTTAGACAAATAGATAGTGAGATGCCGAGATTGATATGTACTTTGAAGTATTTTAATTGGAAAATTTTGATTATAAAACCTTAATTATGCAATAATAAAATTGCGGGATTTTTTAAAAATTTGTTTGAGTTATTATTGAGTTAAAATTGACCATGTTTATTTAGACTAATAAATAGTGATGTTGATATGTATTATTTTTGTATTTACCAACCCACCATTTGTAATTATCAATTAAGATGCCATTTCAATTTAACATAGACATGTGTTAGTGGATTATTTGATCCATTAGTAGCTAGCAGCTTATCATTCCTCGTTTTGAAAGCTGTGTGATAAAAGTAAAAGTAGCAACTTTTTTAGAAGGATGGAGGAAGTACTTTGTTTGTTTAGTAGCTTGTATTTACGATTTTCATATTCACACCTATAATAAGAAAGTTGAAGGAAAAATAAATACTCTCTTGTGTTTGACATGCAAGTATGAAGTTTTTTATTTGCGTTTCTATTCTAAGGTTCCTTCATAATAAAAACTTTATGATAAGTATGGACTTATGGTCCTTGATTGCCCCTTCAAAAAAAGTATGGTGCTTGGTTGAAAGTAACAATAAGAAAATATATAGATTTCAACATAACTTCAATAAAAACACTATAGTAAATTCAAATTTGGTGATGATAATATAGTTATTTAGTATATAAACTATTCAAAACCTTGAAGATATAAACAATTAAAGTAAAAAAAATAATGCAAAAGTTACGAGATACTTAATTAAGCTTAATCAATTATTTCAATGTGGATACATGCATGTGTCCAACATGTAACAGTGTCGTGTCGGTATAGGAGACAACAATAAGTGTGTCCGTGCTTCCTAGGAAATTATCTTCTCTTCTACATGATCTTTACTACTTTATAGTCTCGTTGTAGACTTTTTGTGTGTTTACAAGTGTCATATGGTAGAAGTTTTAACTATTACCGAGTACTTTCGTTTTTGCAAGTTTTAATCCTTTGTAGGGGAAGTGACTGAGTAGGGTTAGCCAAGTAATGGGAAATTGGGAATAACACTTCTAGAATCTTAGAGTTCTCTTTAGGCCCTTTATTAGCGTAACTTTGCTATCTCTACCAATTGGACAAACTATCTACTACTAACAGAGACATTTAATTGAAAAGTTAACATACTTTTACAAAATTGGTTAGGGAATCTATGTGCATAAAAGGCATGCACATATGTTGCTGCCCTTAACATGTTAATTTTGATAACGAAAAATGATCTATCCTAAGAGTTTATTCATTCGTTGTGATCGATCAACAATAAGTCAATAACATAAACTGCATGTGATAAATTAGAAAGTGTAAACTGATAAAGTATATAACAATTCTTGGGCCTCATTATCAGCTTAAACATTTGGTTGAGATGATCATTTCTTCATGGTAACAGAGCCAACGTGACATAGAGATCACAGGTTCGAATCTCTCCTCCCTCTCCCTTCTAAGTGGAATGGATTCACCCAGCTTGTGTTGCGTCCATATTTCACGCCCAAAGGACCTTTCATGTGAATTTTTTTTGGTCCAACAAATTTATAATTAAAATAACTAAAAATTGATAATTTAAAAAAAATAATTATACTAAAATTCATATTTTAAAATTCTCTACAAGTACACATCCATATTAATATAGTTTTGTTATGCATATAATTTTTTTATCAATGGGTATATATCCAATAACTATATTTCTACAGCTATATTTAGAACAAGTTTTTAGGAAGTTACAATGAGTAGGATGATAATCGTTTTATTAGTTTCATGTTAATGTGTAGTCAGATTTGTTTAAATAATGTTTGTTTTCTAATTGCGATCATTAATTAATACGAAGTATGTATTAATTTAATTACCGAACCATGTTAATCTAAATCAATTAATTCTATCATTAATTATATAATTAAATCAATTAATTATTAACGATGTATTTTAACTTGTTAGTTAAAATTAAATGAATTAAATATACATGAACATATCAATTATAAATAGGTTTTTATTATTTATATTAAATTATAGTGTATAATTGAGGAGAGATCTTTATTATATAAGCTAAGGGGAGAGCCATGGTGTCCCCCTTGAAAATTGAAATGTCCATGTTACCCCCTAAAAATTCAATTAAAATCACTCCTAACTATTTAGTAAAGTTAATACAAAATATAAAACTTGTAAAAATAATACAAAATATAAAATTTGTAAAAATAAAATAAAAACACCTAAATTCATATTTTTGAATTTTTTATAAATAGACACCCATATTGATATAATTTGTCACATAAAGTTTTTACCTTTTGATAATTGTAGGAATTTGATAGCTGACTTAATATAGTAAATAAAAATTTTCTTTTTGTTCATTATTGTGATTATGTGAATGAGTATGAATTTGACAAAAAAATTCAATTTTCGAACAAACAATATTTTTTTGTTTGTTTAGGCAAATTAAAAATACATTTAAAATATTATCGCACTCAAAACGTGCATACAAGCTAAGGCTAGTATAATATAGTGGAGTGGGAAAAAGTAGAAGAGAGAAAGTAGAGAACTTATTTTATGATTTGGTTTGAGTAATATGGATAAGACAGAGATGTGTGAAGTATTTTTGAGTTTAGTAATAATAATGGCCTCATGTGTTTACCTTTCCTAAATTATAAAATGATTGTAACAACAACATATTTAAAATGACCTTACTATAACAAATCCCTCGAAACCTTAAATTAAGCATGTATTATATTTTTAAAGTATTAACTTTCTAATTTATGTCAAAAGCTCATTGACGACAATCATCAATGTTAATATGTTATAATTATTGGAGGGAGTAGTTTTTAAAGATTGTTTTGATTTTCAAATAGTGCTCTTTAGTCAATGATGTGCATAGTGCATATGGGCAAATGCAAAACTCTATTTTTCTTGGGCACTTACACCGCTCAGATTTTTAAAGCAATTTTCTTATAGCAATGATAACTTATACAACAGCATAATAAGATTGTCAAAATTATGCTCTCTGGATGATATCCGATTTTTCTTTCCTTATCCCAAAAATTAAAAAAAAAAAAAAAATTGTCAAAATCTCAAACAAAGTAAATTTTTATATGTTGTCAGGTTTCCTCGGTCACTTTAGCTTATTGGATTTTGGATGTTTAGAGTAGAATACATCTTTTTATTAATTTATTATAGTTTTATAATATCGCTAAATATTAATTACTCATAAGTCATAACACCAAAAAATAATCCAAGATATGACAACATTAAATTCTCAAAATTTACAAATAAACCATTCCGCATCTAATAAATGTATCAACTATAAAAGAGTACTCTAGAAATGAAGGGATATAATCGATCATATCATATCATGTACTCCTTGAGTAGCCTAATAGAGTGAGATACATACATACTTCGTATATAAATCACTGATAGTCTGATATGATTGAGTTTAAAGGTCAAAATAAGTGGCAAAATGGTATCCACCACCATCCCATATCATTAAAATCTTATTATTAGTATCCATTTCTGATTTCTCATATATATATATATGTAGTTAAAAAAGAGTGAATAAATATACTTCCTCTGTTTTTGAATTATTACAACAAATGAATTTTTTATCTCTCACAAATAATACTCATTTGTTGCAATAATTCAAAAACGGAGGAAATATATACATATATATATATATATATATATATATATATAGTTAAAAAAGAGAATAAAAAAATGATTTGAGTCCAACCTTCTCGTGAGACGTGAGTGGAGTGTCATTTTGACTCTTTCGTCGGTGCTTACTTGGATTAGAAAAGGTTTCTTTTTGACTTTTGCACTTTGGACTTTGAACTCATAGAAGTTGCTTCCTTCCTTCCTTCCTTTTTTTTTTTTCCTTACAATATTTTTTTGTTTTTGTTTTTGGGGCTTCTCTTTTACGAGAAACATTTGATTCTAGATTTTGCAGTGTAGAAAGGTAACTACTGTAACCACGCGTCATATGCTTTAATGAAGAACCCTTTATTGCTTTCTTTAGGTCCCCTTCTCAGGATTATCATTTATTATGACATTTGTTTATTTAAAAAAAAAAAAAAAACTAACAAACGGGAAATGATAAAGGCACAACTAAATTGATATAGGCACAACTCATCGTGAGAGAACATCATTCTATGTTCCTCTCACAAAAGTTGTGCCCATATTAATTTTACTTGTGCCAATATCAATTTCCCTAACAAACATTGGAAACTTCCATTAGCAATTAAGCTAGGTTGCCCTATTCTTATTTAAGCAATCTTTTGCTTATTGGAAAAAAAAAAACTACTTTGGATAAAATTGGTTTAGATCGAATAGTCCAAACCAGAAGAAAAAAAATCAAACAAAACTAGATCAAATTAGAAAAAAAATCAGATAGATCTTTTAGAGTATTTGTTTTTATATAATATGAAAATCATATAGCTAAAAATTATCCATCAATACGAATGTATCCCATTTGGTAATTTTTTATCGTATAAATTTGTGTATAAAGAATGTCAAAGTTTATTCAAATTTACAGATCATATCAGAAAAATTCAAACCAGTTTAGATAAAAAGAACATAATCTAACTCAATCAGTTTCAATTTACTAGTTCTTCCATGCCAGATGTTCCTTTTTTGATTGGATTTGAAAATTTTCATTTATATATAATACGGAGTACGTAGTAATTTTATTGTTCTTCAATTGATAACATTTTTTATTGTAATGTATTTTTCTTTTTGGCAAAGGGTATAATTGTAATGACATGGTCAATCAATTTCGTATCTCTTGAGCATGTAGTAGTGTGATAGTATTAGGGCTTGTTTACTTCAGATTATATTCAATTCAGTTCAGTTCAGTTAATCTCTATTCAGTTCTATTCAGTTCATCTCTATTAAGCTAATGTAAACGAGCCCTTAGTGTCTATCGCCTAGCTGCGCGCGGAATGCAACATGAGCATCGCACATTCGCACCATACCACTGTTAGCAGAATTGCATCCAGCTAGTGAGGAAAATTGGATATCTAACTGTTTTTGAACAAAATTCGATCAGATCTAGTGTCTCCCTAGTGGATATCTAATTTGTTTTTCTGATTTTTTATAATTTGTTTGATCTCTTAATTTTTCACTAATGTATTTATTTTACATTGATTTGACATATTTCTCAATATAATTGATTTGATTTGTGCAAGACCCAAATGGTTTGGCATATGGTATTTGGACAAATAGTTATACTCAACTCTCAAGTTACGTGCCAATAGTTAGGGTAATTGGGTGAATAATTATTTTTTGGGTTTTTCTAAACTATGCCATGAGTTTTTCGTTTTTCTAAGTTGTGCCTATGCTTTTTGAAACTTCTAAGCTATGCCCCTCAACTTAGGTTTTTTAATTAACAGTACCCACTTTGTTATCTCAACGTTAATAGATCCGTTAAAAGGAGTTGCATTTCATGGGAAAGTAATTTCCCCTCTAACATTCTAGGGTTTTTAGTTGATTTTCACCCTTTATTTTAAGGAAATGCATCATTTACAGGGCAATACATCATTTATTTTAGGTAAATACATCAATTATAAATTGTGAAAATCAACGAAAAACCTTGTAATTTTAGAGGGGAAATTATCCTCCCACGAAATGCAACTCCTTTTAACGGATCTATTAACGTTGAGTTAACGGAGTGGGCACTGCTAATTAAAAAACCTAAGCTGAGGGGCATAACTTAGAAGTTTTAAATGTACTTATGATAAATTAATAGTTAAGTTTATGTTAATGGTCAATTTTTTATTTATTTTTTGTTAATAGTTGTGTTTTCCATGTTATTAGTTATTTTTTTCCATATTAAGAAGTTTTTGGATTAACATTTATGGTTTGTTTATTATTATTATTATTATTATTATTATTTTATTTTATTTTTTTAATTTTTTTTTGGGAAGTTATGGTTTATGCCTTTATGGTATAAGTTATATTTTGGTGTAAATACTTATGGTTTATGACGAGAAATTGATGGTTCAGTGGAACACATTTTATCTTGCGATTTTGAGGTCGCGAGGTTGATTCTTTGTACGGATATATGTAGCTTGGTTAATCCTGAGAAAGTTATGGTTTATGAAAAGTAAATGACCCCAAAAAAGATATATTGTAGCAAAGTTTTATTAAATTTTCTTACATTACCTAAATATACCAAAGTTTTATTATCTAATTACATTACTTATTTAAGCACTTTAATTAGAGATGGTAACGAATCTTGGATCCACCCTAAAGCCGCAGATCCAAATCCATGTTTTTTGTATATGGATCTTGATATTTTGAACCCGCACGGATCTAGATCGGATACAAATCTCTTGGGAAAAACGGATATGGATACGAATCTCATGTATTGATCTTTATTTAGATCTGCATGCATCTGTTTTTTTTTTATATATATATAAAAAAAAAACCACCCATAAGATATGAAAATACTTAGATTGAAGGCAAAAAATGATTGGTCTTTTTTTCTTGTTTTTTAAAGCATAATGTTAAGTCAGAGTTAATTATGTAATTGTACGGACTGATTGTTAATATGTAAGTCTAAGTGGATTTTAGTTTTGCATACTAATTGTACGTGTATTTGTATTGAATGAAAAATGCGAGATACTCATATCTCATTAAGTAAGTATAATAAATTAAATTACAACATGATCCGTTTTAGATCCAGATCTGTAGGATCCTTAGGATCTGGAACTGGATCCTCATTTTATGGACCCGTTGGATCTGGATCCAGGTTGAAAAACGGATCTGGACCAGATTCCGATCCGGTCAATTGACATCGCTAAATCTACACTAATGCTTGTATAGTTGTACAACTTGTACTCCATTCGTTTTTTTAAAATTTACTCACTTTCCTTTTTGATTTTTTTTATTTACCCACTTCTTACATTACCTAAATCTAGTAAAGTGTTATTCTCCTACATTTAATAATTTATGGTTCCCGACTGTTTTTTATACGCTCTCCCTTATTTTTTTTTACTAAGTTTAATAAAATTATCCTTTTTCTGTTTTCCATGCTCTTTCTATCTCTTACCTTTTTATATTACTTTTAATCATCATTTTTTTTTCTTACTCCTAATTAGTTTCTTAATTGGTTTTGATAAAAATCAAAGTGTGTAATTTTTTTTTTTAAAAAAGAAGGTAATATTATATATATAAAGTTCCTGCAAAACAACACAATAACTCTATGATGATTTCTTCTTCAATAAAACATCATAATTAGAAACTCACATCAATTAGGATATTTTTACTTGCTCCCCAATCCTAAACCATATATACTTTTATCACATACCTAAATTCTATTCAGTTTACTAATTACAAGTCCCATCTAACTAAGAAAGCATAAAAGATAAAAAAAAATACATCATATCGTTTTCAAAAACAAACCTCGTTGTAAGTGCCAAACAAGTTACAATTTATACATTTTGTATGAAAAAAAAGGACTTCTTAAACGTCGTCCGCATATTACTTAAAATCGCCCACGATAAAAAGTAAAAAGACAAAATTGCCCTTGATTTAAAATTACACCGCAACAACTTAGATTAAATATACAACGACGTCGGACACCATGCCATGACCTCGACCACCAGCACCACCACCATGGTGGTGGTGGTGGCGGCAGCGGTGGTCGAGGTCATGGCGTGGTGTCCGACGTCGTTGTATATTGTTGGGGCGTCCAGACGGCCCTACCATGGTTGGGGCGTCTGATCTGGACGCCCCTTCCCTTATTAAAAAAAAATTTAACCACCACCATGGTAGTGGTGGTGGTGGCGGCGGTGGTGGTCGAGGTCATGGCGTGGTGTCCGACGTCGTTGTATATTTAATCTAAGTTGTTGTGATGTAATTTTAAATCAAGGGCAATTTTGTCTTTTTACTTTTGGTTGTGGGTGATTTTAAGTAATATGCAGGCGATGTTTAGCAACCCACAAAAAAACCCACTTTAGTTAGGATTTTCTTAATTGTTGAGCTATTTGCTTTCTTTTAACCTTTTGATGATTTAGTTTTTTAATTGATGGACAACTTTTTATAATTTAGATTTATATTTTAATGTTGGAACAAAGGGATGTGATTTATTTATAGAAGATAAAGACTGCTCCATCCATGACCTCATACACATGGGGATAATACTCATCAGTAGTTTAGATTGTCTGACTAGCAAACATATTGGAGCTTACTTACCAAATCACAAAAAAGGGACAAAAGAAAGGATTGTATTTATATAAACAAAGGGCCAATGCCAAATCATAAGAATTATTTTAATAAAAACCATAACGAAGAATAAGATATACAATACATCCCTAAGTATTGCATAGAAAGCGCCAAAAAAACAGAACGTAAATTAAACATTAATTAATTACACCGAACTACACTTGATTTTAATATTCACTCCTAAATTATTACTCCGTATTATTAGTTTATGAAGTATAATAAATGTTTTCATACAACCCTTGGGGTAGTTACGGATGTATATATAATTATCCTTTATATATATGGAAAAAAATTAAAGAAATTGTTGGGAAAAAACATAGAATGAGATTCACCAAAGTAGTGTGTTTAAGAAAGTGGCAGTAAATGATTAAATGAAAACAAAAAAAGGGTAGGAAAGAGAAATGAAGGGAAAGGAGCAAATGAAACAAAAACAGGTGGAAAAAGGAAACGAACAACAAATGAAACCAAAAAAGGTGGAAAAAAGTAATGAAGGGATAGAAGAGCAAATGAGCTACCGAATCGAACCCAAAACTTACTAGCCACACCAAGTTTTTTTCCGCCCCCTACTAACAGTAGCGGATCCAGAAATATTACACAGTGCGTGGGGTCACTTTAAGACTTGTTTGTGTTAACGCAAATTATCAGTTAATGCAAGTCAATAATATTAAGTACACAAGAATATTAAATGAAAAAGTTATGTTTAATCTTTATAAACTGATTATTTTTCACCTATAGTTGATTTGAAACTCTAACTTATTATATTTTTTTTCTATTTTTTTGATATAAACTCGTTCATTAATAAGTAATTAAATGAAATGGAAGTCTCCTTTTGATTTTAATTATTCAAATTGAACTGAATTAAAAATAACTCTAAAAGAACAAATTACTTAGTCAATAACTTCGTTTAATTACATCCTCACTCTATGTACTTGATCTTAATCAATAAAAGATTCCTCATTAGCAACCTTTCCTAATAGTTATGTTGTTTTGTGGAGTAACAAAAAGGTAAAAGGACAAATTATTAATGTGCCAATTAAAGCAAAAAGGCAAACATCACATTCACAAGGAAGAGAATGGGGCCCTTCATTGAAAGTAAAAAGAAGAGCATTAAAGATGTAAAGGCAAAGCTTGGAAAGATAAGGGCCTCTCAAAGGACAAAGCTCGTGAATCACTCAATCTTTTAGTGGCAAAACGCCATCTAATGATGTCCATGAGAAATTATAAAGCCTAACCACTACAAACAAGTCAATCCGTGTGGTGGGGGGGGGGGGGGGGGGTGTTCGTGTTCCCATGCCTTTTCTTTCTCTCATTTAACTCTTCTATTTTACTTGATGTTCTTCTCAATCATTATCATGATCTTTACTTTGTTTAATTCTATCATAGTTACCTATTTGTTTAATTTTCTCTCTATTACTATATTATTATTGTACGGCTTCAGCAGGTTACTCCCTCCATCCTAAAAAAGTTGTGGCATGTTTGAAATGAGATAACTTTGGAAACTAAATATACATTTTATCATCCTTAGCTTTTTAATGTATTTGACTATTTGTCACAATTGAACCAGATGTAAAAAAAAAACTAAATTGTAGATTTACTGACACATGTACAATTAAACATTGAAAATTAACCCCTAAGCTAAGACTCAATTAAAGGGCATTTGCAAGACGATTACGGTGTTCCCATCTAAACTATATGTATTGTATATTGGTACTCCCTCCGTAACTCAAAGTTATTACATGTTATAATTTGAAAAGAAAATGAGGACCAATTTATGTTTAGTTTGAAGAGATAAGTATTAACAAATAGTTCAAAGTAATATATATTTAGACCCTAAATGGTAATCTAGAAAATATAAGATCATTAGAAAAACCGAATGAGAGGAGATGTTATACAATTATATCTTTAAGGCACAGAAAGAGTATACTTTATCTCCAGAGACTTCAAATTAACTGGAAAAAATTGTTACAAGCAAATTCATGCGATGAACCAAATATTGCACTTTAGATTGAAAAATATTAGTTGTAATATTTTTTAGATCCTTTTTTTCTATTTTTTTATAAGGAAAGAAAAATCGGCTAATCCTTTTCACGAGGCCAACCACAAACATCCTTTCGGATGGGAAGAGAAAGTTTGTCATCACAAGATTTTTTTGCCCACCTCTAAGTGAAACCAATAGGTTATAATATGGAGATTGATGTCCATGATTAGCTAAGTGATCGACAACTTGATTACTTTCTTTGTACATATAATTGATAGAGTAGTAAGAGAATGTATATATTAGGTCTATGATAGCGTCTTCTATTTAATTTGCCAGGTATCAAAGATAGAATTAATATTAAAAAAAAAAAGGAATTTTGACAATGCCATTGCATTAGGTTTGTTGTATCTACATCATCTATGAAATTTGTTGAGTTTGATGAAACCAAAACTTTGATGGTAATCTTGGAAGAGAACAATAATTGGAGGTGGTTGGAAATTTATTCAAAAAGGCAAAGTTTGGAAGCATTAGGAGTTTGGTCATACTTGTACAGAAGCATCATGGGCCCACTAATAGCCGACTATGTGATGTGGTCCATACCAATACCGTATGCCAGGGTGTTTGGCCCAACGACCCATTTGCATATCTCTCTGCTTATATAACTTCTTTCCTTTTCCTTGGAAAAAATAAAGGAAAATGATATAGGTAGTCCTAACTTCTAAGTGCTACATGTAAGATGCTTAAAATAAAAATAAAAGATTGAATTAAATATTTATTAGAAAAATCGTTTCTAATAATGCAACCTTTTACCCGTTCGCTTAAAATAAGCCAACTTTTTGTTTATTATGGAATAATCCAAACTTTATTGTTTGAATTCATACAGTAGGTTCAATAGTTAAATCTCTATTATATAAGCCAAGGGGGGAGCCATGGTCCCCCTTGAAATGTCCATCTTACCCCTCAATACTTTTTAAAATTTCAATTTGTATCACCCACTAATTATTAAGGAAAGTTATTACAATTTTTAAAATCAAAATAGTACAAAATATAAAATTCGAAAAAATAAAACAAAAATTTCAAAATTAATATTTTAAAATTCTCTATATATAGACATCCATATTGATATATTTCACAAATAAAAAATATTATAGTATGATTATCGTAGAAATTTGGTATCCAATAGAATATGATAAATAAAACTTTTCTTTCGTTCATTGTTATGGGGTGACCGAACGAAAGGGAAAAAGTTTTTTTTATTATATAAAGTTTATTTAAACAGATTAATAGATGTATTTAAAATACTATCGCACGCAAAGCGTGCATAGAAGGCTAGTTACCTACTGTTGCAAGTCATTTCCATTTATTGTTGCTTACAGTTGGTGGTATTAATTAATATTTGTTATTTTTTTCATTAAAAAAAAAAAAAATAATGTTTTCAAAATTTAAACTTAAATTAATACTCTATGTAATCTCTTTCCTTTCTCTTTTTTTTTTTCCATTCATTCGTTTTTCACTGTACTTCTGGCAATTTTTTTTCTTCTTCCTTTTATTTCCTATTAACTTCTTTGGTTGATTTTCAAGGTCTTCTTCTTCAATAATTTTCAATGGCTGCTTGGCAAAATTCTCAAGGGTCTTCTTCTTCTTTTAATTCGATGCCTCGTCGAGTGAATTGGACTTGTGGAGTAGCAGTTGTTGTGCGTATTGTCAAGAATGGACCAAACATTGGAAGGAGGTTTTATGGGTGCCCTTCATACCCAATTACATAACTCATCAATATCAAGACTGAAAGTCTTCCATCTCCACCCTCATATACCAAACCACCATTTTGTTGCCCCTTAAACGCACCTCCAAACCAAAATCTTCCACGCAACATATCAACTAAACAATCTTCCACGCACAGCAACAACAACTTAATTGCACAAAACAAAAATGGAAATTGCACATAAAATTCGAAATTTTGACATTTTTGTCAAATTTTTTCAGAAAATAGGGTTTGTGAATTAATTAACTTTGATTTGTTGCGAAATTAGTGAAATATCCAACAGATTCAAGGTCGAAAATCCTTGTTAGCAGCTTCAATTGTGAAATACACCGGCGAAATTGACAGAGCTTGATGAAATTGGTTCATTAATGGTGGTAGAACCTTATGCAAAGTGCTCTCAGTCTCTTTGTTTCGTTGGGAAGCTAAGAAATGAAGTCATAATACAAAGTGGAAAAGGACAACAAAAATTATTACTGTATTAACTTTTTTTTAATTAAATGATTTAGATAAATGACTTAATTATGTTAACTAACATTAACTTTTACAGCTTCAACCGGTCACAAGTTGTTTTAACTTACTATATGAATTTAAACAGCAAAGTTTGGATTATTGAATAATAAATAAAAAGGTTGACTTATTTTGAGCGAACGGGTAAAAGATTGTATTATTAGAAGCAATTTTTCCATATTTATTATCTCAAATAATATGTAAATTTGTCATGAATTTATAAATATTTCATCCGTAACATATTAACTGCAACGATTTGATATAAAATAGAGAGAAAAAAATGTCAAATCGTTGCAGTTAATATGTTACAAAGGTAATACTCTCTCTGTTTTTTTTTTTTAATTTACTCATTTTCCTTTTTGGGATGTTTTGTTTTTTTTTTTTTTTTTTTTCTCACCTCTTACATTTATTCTTCTACATTTGTTAATTTATAATGCCAAGTGCGTTTCCCATAATCTCTTTTATTTTTAACTAACTTCAATAAAATTACCCTATTTTCTCTTTTTTATACTCTCTCTTACTTTTTATACAACCTTTAATCATTATTCTTTATTCAATTTCTCCAACTCCCTTCCATCAAAAAAAAAAAAAAAAATCTTCAACTCCCAATAATTTTCTTGATTTTGAAAGAAACTCATGTGAGTAAACTAAAAAAACGAAGAAAGTAATTTTCATTTTAAGAAATATATTTAATGCTTATATATAACGCTAATGGTCTAATACCATTACCCAAAAATTAAAAACAAACAAACAAAGCCCTAAAAACAACAACATCATAGTGATGGCCCCACGTTTCTTCTCCTGCCACGCGTTTTTCAAAGAGCACACCTTATTATATAAAGCCAGATTTTACCAGATCCCCTACTCCTACTGACTTTGTTGTGATTGGGAAGCTTTCACACGTCGTTTTATTTGATCGCTGTTGTATACGCTGCGTTTCGCAGCAGTACTCATTTATGATATCATAATGATATCATTTGGGAGAATATGTATCACCCTTATCACAATACTCGTAACTTTTGTCAATTTAGGTTGTAACACATACAATACTCGTAACTTTTGCTATTTTAGGTTGTAATATAATACTCGCAAGAATTTTTTTACTAAATTTAGTATAAAAATTATTCATGTGTTTACTTTTGTTGTAGGTTCAATTAATTATTCATTTTTTACTTTATATCTCTCTTTAAATTCATTTTTTTTCCTAAGAGTCTGTATCGCATGCTTAGTGTTTGTTTGGTTACATGTAAGAAGTATAAATTCATAGGAATTCTTAATACCCATGAAAATGTATTTCTTAGCAAATGTAAGTAAAATTTGTTTGGTTAAATATGAAAATTTCTAATTCCCATGAGAATTTCATTTACCTAGAGGGACTAGGTAAGTTAATTCCTACATCTTGTAGGAAGTTAATTCCCATGGAAATTTGTATTTCCCATGGTAAGAAATAGAGAGGATCCTATCTTATTTGGCAAAAAAAGATAAATATACCCTATCCCTTTTTAAAAGTTTTTCCCATTTTCATTTTACATATTTGCCAATATACTTTTTATACTTTAATAACTTTAATTTTACATTAGAGGAACGCTAACTCAATTTTCACTCTCAGCATAAATAAGAGTACGATTTGAGATTGAAAGAAAGTGGACTCTTTTATTTATTTTTTCCAAAAAATACCCAACTTACACTTGTCACTTGTATGTTGAGAGTGAAAGAAATGAGAGTAAGCCTTTCATTTCTCCTAGTAAAAATTATATTATGAAAATTTGATATTATAGACGACAAATCTAAAGACATCCTACATGATGAAAATATTCTTTCTTATATATTAACATTAATTTTGAAAATTTTCTCTTATTATGAATAGTATCCTTGTTGGAATTTGTAAGAATGATGAAGAATCAGGATTATTTTAATGATTGATGCTTTCTTATCCTCAATTTAATAGTTTTTTTTTTTTTTAAGTAACGATATTAAGTTCACCATAAGTGCATTTAAGTTTGAAACCAAAAGTAATCCAAAATAAATGAAAAATGATATATGTGGCCATATGATGCGGAATTCTTGAAATATTAGGTCATGTTATTTTGAGCTTAATTCTTGAAATTTTTGTTCATTTCAGTTTAGGTATTGATGAGTCTAGGATTTAATTTAGTTCAATTTAGTGCAGTTCAGTATAGACAAATTCAATTTAGTTCAGATTATTTCAATCCGAAAAAATGATCTAAATAACATTGCTCAAAATAAATTCATCTCAAAAACAAATTCAAGAGAAAAATTTGGGAGATGGTCGATGACAAAGGGAATTGGCGGAGTATGTCGGTGTCATGAGCACCACTAAGAAGAAAAAAAGAGTAAGAAGAAGAGAAAATTAAAGAAAGCTCCCATAAAATAATAAAGGTAGAAAAAACGGTTCTACCAAGTTCAAGTGAAAATGAGAGACATGAGCTCTCAAGAAAGAAAAAAATTGTGTTGTAATCAACTAATTACGATCAATGAAAATACAAGTCCATCATAAAAGATTCGAGTCCATCGAACTTACGCATACGCCTCAAAATTTCTATCAAATGGATCAAAGTTTAAAATAATGACTAGGGAAAAACTAGAAAATAAAGTTTGTTGGCATTACTTTGCCAATCTTTATCAAAAATTTTGCAAGATAATTGAAATACTCTAGTATTTGTTTATGGCCATTCATCATTGTAATAATTCTATTTTGTTTCCAAAAATTAAAGGCTTACGATTGACAGGGATCCGTTTCTTGATAAATTGATAGATATGACTTTAATTTGTTGGTGTCTTAGATAGGAGTAAGAATTAGTAATATGGCCAATTTTTTTAGATGCATCCATTAATAAAACGGACAATTGCATTGCTAGTTATTATGAACCTTTTATTTTAGTTTCATTCTAGAATTATTTGGCCCTTGATTTAAAGTAAATTTAAACCACAATCATGCTTTGAAATTTGAATAAAATAAATTATTATGTGTTGTGGAATAATAGACTAGCTAGGACATGCTCTCATGAGAAAATTAGTTATTGTTGGATTGTTTGCGTTAATTCTAATCAATCATTTTTCGTGTTTAGAATGTCCAAACTTACTAAACAGCCTTTAAAACCAAACAAATCAATTGCTAATTAGAAATCTTTTAAAAAGATTCACGGGAACAATTGGGAGCCTATCTATAGTGTTCCGGGCCCACTGAAGTGGCTGGCCCAAGATAAACGGACCCGAATCCTAGGCCCAGTTCTGCTAGGGTTATGGGAACCTCAGATATTCTAGGACAAATAATATGACGCCACGTGTCATGGGCCAGGCCCACACGTCAGCACAACTGAGTCAGCAAAACCCTAACCGGATAGCCTACGCCTATATAAGGATCAGTCCAGTCATTCTTTGAGGTACGCAATTCATAACTCAAAATACACTGACTCCTTACTCTCGATATCTGACTTAAGCATCGGATGAGCGTTCCTGGGTTCCACCCCCAGGTTAACAGCCTTTGACTGTTTTGCAGGTCATAGCACTAGCAAGGATCACCCGGAGTCAACATCAACATAACAAAGAGCATTGACTTTAGGAACATATAGGGTCAGCACAGAAAATGAATTTGGCTTACTTAAATTAGAGTGGTCGATAATAACATTATTAGAGCTATAAAATTTGTTAAACAATGCCCTGGGGGGGCCTATCTTATGCACCAAGGTTATTGAAAAATTTATAAAATTTGTTTGGAAGCAATTTGACTGCGAGGTAAAATGTGAAGTATGTTAATTTTGAATAAGAATTTAGAGTTTACACATATATATTACACAAATACCTCAATTTATCTCATTCTACAATAGGATTGATTGTTATTTATTACTAATATAAGTAAATAACTTAGATTGTATTATATTCTTGACTATCATTAGCAATTTATATTTGAAAAAGTTCTTCAATATTGAAACCTAAGATTTTTATTACTCTTATTTTATTTTATGAGTTTCGCCTTATTGGCTTATTTTAGTTTGCTTAGAATTAGTGCATCGCACGAGCTGAGCTACATCCTAATTATGAATAAAATAGCGTCGAAATTTAAAAAAATGAATTGCCAAAAAAATAAAAATTGAAGAATTTAAAGAAACAAATAAAAGAGGTATTAGTTATAAATAAAAACGATGAAGACAAAAGAGACAGAAGTATAGAAGACATTTTTTTCAAAGGAACATGGCTTGCAATAATGAAAATGGTCCATGTATATATCCTTATGGATATGATCTTGATGTTTAATGTCTGATCTTAATTTGTACATGGGTCCAACACCATACTATTGTGTTTCTTCCCATGATATATACTTGGTAGGAATTTAATAAAGGATACTGATTTAAATATTTTGGAAGATGATATATGCAACCCTATATATAGAAGGAACTAAAAATTAAAATAACAAACAATAATTATTCATTTAATACACTGGTTTGTGCGTGTTTTAACACTACTAGAAAAGATGCAATTTACGACAGGAATTCCCATCGCAAAAATGTGAACACGTCGTAGAAAATGGGGGTCGTAAATGATTTTTTCCGTCGTAAAAATATGACCTCGTCGCAAAAAAAGAGGGTCGCAAATGATTTTTCCCGTCGCAATCCCGTCGTAAATGATTCATTTCTAGTAGAGTTTGGGTTAGGTATTAGGTGCATTTTAGTGCCGGGCTAAAAAACCGTCATAAAAGATCTACATTTGCGACGGGATTGAGGCCCGTCATTATTAATGTGTATCCGTCATTAATGGACCAATTTTTTGTAGCGTAATTTTGTCATAATTTTACAACTTTGTCATTTTAAATAATGTTTTTAAATCTTATATACAGCCCTAAAAATTATATATAATATTACCCAAATATTTAATATCCCTGATGTAATAGCACATTAAACATATCATGAATTCTATGACTATTGTCAAACCATAGTATTATTATTGCAAACCTGAACCCTGCTCATTGCTGGTAACTGGGGTTGAGTTGAACCGGTCAAATTTTGCAAGTTGCCATTGACTTTTTGGTATTTAAGCTTTAGACCGAAAATACTTGGTTCACCCACCTGATAAATAATCCTCCATTAGTAGAGAGTGGTAATAGTAACAATAGTGGAAACCAGTTCAACATGTCTAAATAATAGTTTAAGATTGTATTACCCACTAAATAGCCGTACTAGTGTATGCTTTAGATTGTATGCAGAATTGTAGTCTAGTTTAAATTTTCTGTCACACCATCTTGTACCACAACATGTGCCATCAATTTTCTCTTGAACTCTTTTATAACAAATAACAATAAAATCCATTAATCAATTAATTTATCAATTAATCTATTCTATGTGAACGAATAAGATGAATATACTAGGTGTAAAATGTACGTGAATTTATGAAGAAAATCAATTAATTTCTTTCAATGTACATTGGTTTAATTTAATGTTAATGAACAAACTATAAGAAACTAACTTTACGTGTTAATTACGATTTATATGAACGTAAAATTAGTTTAAGGTGAATGAACAAGATGAGCATTAGTTTGATGTCAATGAAAAAGATGAATGAACAATTCGTAAAAGATAAAGCTTCGAATTTGTTTTTAAATGATCTATGAACAATTCGCAGTATGTGGACAGTTTTTGTTAATTTCGGTGGTTTTTAATAACCATGGGAGAGAGTATAAATACTTTGAAACTTGAGGCTATTTTTTAGTTGATTCAAAGTTAAGATTGTCTAAAATTAATAACAATGTTAAGATTTTGATAATATCTTATTTTAGGGCCTTTATGGTTTCTTGAGAAATACGTTGCCTTTTATGGCGCATATCACAACAACCCAGTAAATATTTTCATTCATATGTTGTTTGTTTGGCCAATTTTTTACACTGGGCTTATGCAATTCTACTTTGTA
Source organism: Salicornia ramosissima (assembly GCA_951394345.1). Taxonomy (NCBI): domain Eukaryota; kingdom Viridiplantae; phylum Streptophyta; class Magnoliopsida; order Caryophyllales; family Amaranthaceae; genus Salicornia; species Salicornia ramosissima. Next base: position 7,760,441 of record OX596238.1, on the reverse strand, counting down.
CCCATCCCAAACTTTGCGCTATTTTTCACTATTTACTGGGTTTTAGAAGGTTCATTTTCATATATTATCTGTGTTTTTTCCTGGGTTGGTTTCTGGTTTTGGTACATGAAGATTGTAGACTTTGGTCTTTGTAATATGCTGATAATAGTATTTCTTCTGCTAAACCTAAGAATTGAAATTAGATTAGGGATTTTGGAAAATGTTTTGGTATGTAAGTTTATTTTATTTTATTTTATTTGATATTTTATTAATTGATATTTTATTTGTCTTGATTCTGCAAACAGTTTTAAATTTGTAGTAACAAGAATGCATAAAATGGTTTTGTAGGTTGAAGACAGTGAGCTATCTGATGTAGCAGTTGTCAGTGCTGGCAACAACTACGAAGTATGAAATATGATTGCTGAAGCAATGAGCAAAGTTGGTAGGAAAGGTGTTGTAACCCTTGAAGAAGGAAAAAGTGCAGAGAACTGTGATCCGGGAGGAAGTTGGACTTACACTGGACAAAGCTGGCAGCGAGGTTTTAGGTAGCAAACTTTCTGGTGGAGTTGCTGTGATTCAGGTATACTATCTTTTCTTGTCATTATAGTATCATACATTATATACTGGGCTGTAATGTAAAGTGAAGCTTTCAGTTAGTAACTAACTGCTTTCTTTGTATGTTTAGGTTGGAGCACAAACTGAGACCGAGTTGAAAGAAAAAAAATTGAGAGTTGAAGATGCACTTAATGCAACAAAGGTATTAAATTGTTATCTAGAATCTTGGATGATAAAATTGCTAGTTTATTCATTCTGAGATTAGACGAACTAATACTTAGCATTACACAACATCTATTGTTTTTTTTTCTTTGTTATATATCAAGCAGCTGTTGAAGAAGGCATTGTTGGTGGTGGTGGATGCACTCTACTTCGACTTGCAGCTAAAGTGGATGCTTACACTAGATCTTGTTGTCAATTGCATGTTTATCAGCCGTAAGATGAAGGGAGTGAGATAAATTGGCCGATGTTCATTTTAGGATTTGATGCCGGTGAGGTCTTTCCTTCTAGGCTTGCCTCGGTGAGATATTTTCAACTCTCCTTTTATTTCGTGGTTTGGTTAGTTTTTTAGGATTAGATATAGAATTGAGATCATAGTTCGAGGATGTTTGCTTTGTTAGGGGCATGAGGTTCCCGACATGAGGACACTGGATGGTTGATGGCGTTGGGCCGCAACCTAATTTGATGATTTTGGGAATTATGTGCCTAATTTACTTGCCTTAGTGACTTGATTCTCTTGATTTGTTTTGATTTCTTTTGAATTGCTCTTGTTTTATTTTGTTTTTGTTTTAGTTTGGTTTTGATTTTATTCCTTTTGTTTCCCTTGATTTCTTCCTTTGCTTTGCTTTTGTTTTAATAAATGATATAGGACGTTCAATTGGATTTCTTCCTTTTTGTTTTATTGAAAGTTTTGCTTTTGAAAATTATAAGACAAAGAAGTCAAGCAGATTAGTTATATACTTTTGCGCTTATTGTTGAAAATAAAAAATCTCACTGTCACTTGCGTGGGCCGTCTCAAGGATCTAAATCTAACTATGTCGAACATGAATGGGGATGAGTGCTCATTTTGCTTGATTGACATGGTAAGTGATTAGATTCTTAAACGGGGGCGTAGTTGTGGCATGAGATCGCAATTGTGTCACTCTAATATAATTAATAAACATGTAACTAATCACTTACTTCTAATTATAAACACTCTTGCTTATCGCTTTATACAATCTTTTTGTCGCTTGTATGGGCCGTCTTAAGGATCTAAATCTACATTTCTTGATTGTCTTAATTAAAGGTTATGGTTTAGGATTTTTTGTTGTTAGTAGGAGGCTTTAGGTTATGGTTTGGGATTTTTTGTTGTTAGTTGGAGGGTTTAGGTTATGTTTTAGGATTTTTAGGATATTAATAAACTTTATAAATATGAACTAGGTATATGGGTGCCAAGATGGGAATGAAAACAACCAAAACGAGTAAAAATGACCTATTTGACTCGTTTTTGTTCCAAAACGCTCTACCTTTGCCCGAAATTATTCAAATAAGTCATGAAATGTTTATATAAATGTTATAGGACGTTAATGAATCTAAAAACATGAACTAGGTTGATCGGTGCCAAGATGGGAACGAAAACAACCAAAACGAGCCAAAAATGACCTATTTGACTCGTTTTTGTTCCAAAACACTCTACCATTTGCCCGAAATCATTCAAATAAGTCATGAAATGTTTATATAAATTTTATAGGACGTGAATAAACCTTAAAACATGAACTAGGTTAATCGGTGCCAAGATGGGAACGAAAACAACCAAAATGAGCCAAAAATGACCTATTTGACTCGTTTTTGTTTCAAATCGGTATAACATTGCCCGAAATCATGCAAATAAGTCATAGAATGCTTACATGAATGATATAGGAAATGAATAAACCTTAAAAATATGAATTAGATTGATTAGTGTAAAGATGGGAGCAAAAACACTCAAAACTAACCCAAAATGAGCTATTTGGCTCTTTTCCGTTCCAAAACGACTTAAACGCCATATCTTTGTCCAAAATCATACAAATAAGTCATAGAATACTTCCATTAATGTTATAAGACATGAATAAACCTTAAAAATATGAATTAGATTGATTAATGCGAAGATGGGAGCAAAAACACCCACAACTAACTCAAAATGAGCTATTTGGCTCGTTTTCGTTCCAAAACGTATTATCTTTACCCAAAATCATGCAAATAAGTCATATAATGCTTAGATGAATGTGATATGACATTAATAAACCTTAAAAACATGATTTTGGTTCATTAGTGCGAAGATGGGAGTAAAAACACTCAAAATTAACCCAAAATGAGCTATTTGGCTCTTTTCCGTTCCAAAACGCCTTATCTTTGTCCAAAATCATGCAAGTAAGTCATAGAACGCTTAGATTATTATTGGTGGCTAAACATACAAGAATAAGTTCACTAGTTTTATTTTTAATTTGTCTCTATACTTTGACGATTATACGTGTTTACATTTTTTTTGCAGAACTTATTTAACAGCCAAAAGGAATTGGACGAGGTTCGAGAAGAATTGGTGAAGTATTTTAGGTTTAATTTTCTTATTGTCATAAATTTAATGTATTATTCATTACCGTGTTTAATTTCTTATAGTTTGTAACAATAATTTTTATGTGTTTATGTAAAGTAGATCTATATAAATTAAAGAATATTGTCATTATAGTGGAGGAAATACTATTTTGAATGTTACAATTTTTGTTTGAAGTTGGATCGATGAAGTTGGATTGAGGAGAGAAATGTTCGTTACATTATTGTTTAATATTTTTTTGCAATGATGATATGGGACTTGAATAGCTAAAATAAAATATTAAGAAAAAAAAAATATTAATAATGAAACAAAACTATTTGTACCGGTTATAAAAGAAAACCGGCACAAATAGTTTTTTTTTTTAATTTTAAAAAACACTATTTGTATCGGTTTTTAGTTAAAACCGGTACAAATAATGTGTTATTTGTATCGGTTTTTCTTAAAAACCGGTACAAATACTCTTTTTTAAAATAAAAAATGTTATTTGTTTCGGTTTTATAGAACCGATACAAAAAATGTCCTATTTGTTCCGGTTTTTATAACCGGTACAAATAGTATAGCTATTTGTATCCCCTCTATTTGTACCCTTATAAAACCGGTACAAATAAGGGATAAAAACCGGTACAAATAGCCCTTTTTTCCACTAGTGCTAGGGTTTGTAAAAGTAGCGAGAGAATTCTGTTTATGTATGTGGGATGGGTTTTGGGGGTAATTTTTTTATGTTCATTTGCTTCAATCTAATATTCATTAAATCATTGCCTTATTTTTTTTATTTGGACATGTACCTTCCTCTTGATACTCATATGTGCACCTTATATGAATTGGTAGCTATTTGCCTGCCTGCGTTTGTTCAAACTTATAAATGGATTTCAGAAAATATTCTAAGAGGTTTACTTTCTCTCTCTTCACCTATTAATTGCTCCTATCTCTAATATTGCTTCCTTGAGCTAAAATATATTTGATTTCCCTTAAGTTTGCATTAAAAAAAATATATAGAGAGAGGTTGAATATTAAGCTTACTAAGTTATTAGTTACTACCACAATTGATTTTATTTGTTTCCTTTTTTAAGATCCAAATTAGCTTGAAAAATCACGACTAAACTCTTAAGAATCGCATACATCATGATACGTTTCTACCTTCATCATCATCTAATTAGCTTCAACAGAAGAATAGTTTTCTCTTTGCCTCTTTGGGCCTCTCCCCCTAAAGAGTATGTAATGGCCAAATGGCCAATTCACACACACTTCTTTTTAATAGGTTTAATTTAGCTCAAAGCTATTGTATGACTATACAATTACAAATATATAATTATCCTTTTTTTTATAACCAGAGAGGTAAACTAGGCCTCAGTGCAATGTTCAATCTAATTACATGAATATCTAGCTAATATTGCCAACAGTGAAATATTGGTGAGAATCGAATTCACATGAGAATGCCACTGATTGGACGTTGATCCTCACAGAGTCACAGTGAGTGCACTCCTATGCTACTGAAAATGACTTCGATCCTCGCAAATATTTATCCTCTTGATAGTTAATCTGAACCTAAAATAAAATATAATATAATCACTCTTCCTCACATGAAAGACTCTTTGGACTTAAAATGTTGACACAGCACATGCCCCATCATACCCGACGCATATTAATTCCACTTAGAAGGGAGAGGGAAGAGAGATTTGAACTCGTGAGTGTCATGACCTCTGGTCCTCTGCGTCATGTTGGTTCTGATACCAAGAGGACTATCTCAACTAAAATCTTAAGCTGATAGAAGATCGTCAGAAATACATTATATACTGTATTATTATTCATAGAATAGGTCAAAGATTAGCTAGCATTGCTTCGACTTGTAAGACTCATACTGTATATAGTCGCCCAATAGTCGTATGAGTCAGATTAGGGTGTCCCTCTAAAGTCCTTTTGTTTTTGAAAAATTCAATGCAATGAAAGTCAACTGTCCTAATCTTTTTGGAATATTTCTTGTTTGTATATGCATGAAGGAGCATGGGCGGTTTGACAAATTCCTTGCAATTCTTCAACATTTCTAAACCTAGCTAGAAAATTATAATGATATATAGGAAGTCAGTATAATAATCGGATTTTATCACTCTTATAGCTTGTTTGATTGTCGGTATCATTTGTATTAATTTAACAAGGGTAGTAGGAATGAATTTGCAAGAGTGTATATATACAGAAGTAGGCTCATGTGAGAAATGTAGTTTTGGTGAGAAATGTGAGAAGCAACCACAACCCTTTAATCAACAAATGAATGGCCCATTAAAGTTGATTTTCCCTCCTTACTCTTTCTATTGTTTGGAGCCAATGTATCTATGGCATAAAATCAATGTATTTTTACTCAATGTATTTATAGCATATTTTGAATGTATCTATAGTTTTTAATTAATATACCTTTAGGTCATAGTTGATGTATTTATCACTTCTCACATTTCTCACCATAAGAAATTTCTCACTGGAACCCAACATATATATATATATATATATATATACTATATATAATGATAATGTCCATATGAATATATCATTATCCCACCTTATTGTGTGACTTTCTACCTAAATTCTCCTTTCCTTTTAGAATCGCCAATTAAGTGTGCGTTATCTTCACCTTAAAAAAAATAAGTTTTAAGTTTAATAAATTTGATAAGTTCAATTCAGGTGTAATAAATTTCAATAAGTTAAATCAAGTCTAATGAGTTTCAATAAGTTAAACCTGATCTAGTAAATTAAAATAAGTTCAATAAGAAGCAATAAGTTACAGTCAGGTTTAATCAAGTATAATAAGTTTCAATCAGGTTAATAAGTTCCAATTAGAGATGGCAACGGACCGGATCCTGATGAATCCAGACCCGGATCCTTTTTAGAACCTGGATCCGGATCCGATCCGGATCCGACGGATCCATAAAATCAGGATCCAGATCCGCATCCTGCGGATCCGGATCTAAAACGGATCCTTTTATAAAATCAAAATATTATACCTAATTAAAACTTTTGATGCATTAAAATTATCATTTCATCAAATACATAATTAATATGCACATTAAAACCCACTAGTCCACTACTAACATCATCAACATCCTAAATAAAAGACCAATCATAATGACAATTTGTCTCATACAATTACATAATTAACTTTGAAATATTTAGCATTAAAAAACAAGAAGAAAAAAAAAGATCATAATTACAAGTTTAAAACTTATATAACTATATACTCATGTGTTTATTTTAGAAAAAACGGATCCGGATCCAGATCCGCATTTTCTCAACGAATCCGGATCCAATCCGTATCCGCGCAGATCCAAAATATGAAGATCCATATCCGAAAAAACAGATCTGGATCTGCCGATCCGGGGCGGATCCAAGATCCATTGCCATCTCTAGTTCCAATCAGGTTAATAAGTTTAGATAAGTTCCAAAAAATTTAGTTCAAATAAGTTCAGGTCTAAATGTCTAATAAGTTTGAAGCGAACATATCCTAAATCGTAAAATGGATATTGATGAAAACTAAATAAAGAATAGCAATACTGGGGGCCTAGATCACTATTCCAATGGGCATTGGCTCATGAATTTCTTAACAAAATTAATTATGAAAAATCTATTTTTGTTACTATAATTTAGTCACGATAACTAAGCGGATTGTTAGAGTTTTATAGCTGGATTTCATAATTTTCTTAAAGAGATATATTTTTTTTTTTTAGAATTTATGCCAAAATCATTCATTATTGTTCATTATAAGTAATGATTGATTTAAATGAATATTTCCATCTTACCTCCTTGTTATGTGCAACGGCCTAAAGACTGATTACTATTATGGAAAATGATTGAGTAACCCTAAGACCTAAGGGTTACCAATCTCCCAGACATAATAGAATAAATTATTATTATAAGTGTAATAAGTTAGGGGGAGATAGGGTGTGTCTTTTCAACTTATTTTTTCTGATTAGATTTTATTAGACTTTTAGCTTATCTCACATCTGATCTGATCTGATATAAGTTGAAGAGAACACACCCATATTGTATAAAATTAATATTTTAATGTATTTTTGGCCAATTAATAAAATTGAATATGAAGAGGATTGTCAACCTTTAGGGTCACTCTATCACTCCCCTACCATTATTTTTCTTAATCATAACAATATATATTAATAATAATTAACCATATATGTTGACTTTTTTTTAGTACGAAGTGTGGTTTAGTTTAATTGAATGAAAGTAGGAGAAAGATTGACTTATATATCTTACTAACCAACAACCAACTCCAACGAAGCCTTATTAGCTTTTTTATTATTATTATTATTGTTATTTTTATACGAGAACGAAGCCTTTATCTTTTTAGGTGGTTCATTTTTTGTTTAAAGTTGGAAGGCAGAACTCATACTTAATCAATGCATACTGCATAAAGTGTAATTTTGAAAAAAAGATTACGTTTGTTTTAATTTATGCATGGACTTGTTACAACTTACAATCTAGCTCCTTCAACCCTAAATTAAATTTTGGATAGGTTGACTTCTTGTTTGCTTGCCATGTGGCAAACTATAGTCAATCTTTAACAACAATTTTTAAAATTAAGTTAGGTAGTGTTTGCATATGTAGAATTCATTTCAAATCGATGAATTCAAATTATGAAATTGAAATGTTACAATTCAAATGACAATTATTTGTTTGGGTTGTTTTAAGAATTTGAAATTACATGGTTTTGTTAAATATTTGAAATACACAACATTTGCTTGTTAAGCATTTGGGGTGGGAATTGAGCCAAATCCAATTCCAAATTTTTTACTTGCCAAACATGTAATTTGGCCCAAATCCATCATTTTAAATGAAATGCTTGTATCCAAACATAGCATAAGAATTGGAAATTGATTGAGTAACTTTAGGTAGTGTTTAGATATGTGACATTCATTTTAAATTGATGAATTCAATTTCTGAAATTGAAATGTTACAATTTAAATGACAATTATTTGTTTGGTTTGTTTTAGAATTTAAAATGACATAATTTTGTTAAGTATTGAAATACACAACATTTGATTGTTAGGCATTTGGGTTGGGAAGTGGGCCAATTTCAATTTTCAATTCCAAACTTTTTTACTTGTCAAACATGTAATTTAGCCCAAATCCATCATTTCAAATGAAATGCTTGTATCCAAACATAACATTGGAGTTTAAGCGTTACCAACTCTCCAAGACACAATAGAATAATAAATACTACTCCGTAACATAAAGATTTCAACAAATGTTTTTTCACGCATTTTGAGGAGGCGATTTGAAGGTGTAAATGACCAAATTAATCAAAATAATTTTGATATTAGTAACTTATAATCACATTCTTGCTTGTATTAAAATCATTTTGATTAATTTCGTCATTTACACCCTTAAATCGCTTCCTCAAAATGCTTGAAAAAACATTTGTTGAAATATTTATGTTATGGAGGGAGTACTTTTTTACATGACTCGTACACAATGGCCGATAAATTAATTTAAATGATGAGTGTTAAAGGACCATCTCAACAAAAAAATTAAGTTTATAATTGAAGCTCAAAAATATGTTATATACTCTATCACTCTTCCTTACATAAAATACTCTTTGGGCTTGAAATGTAGATGCACAAAGACTCCATTATACCTGACACAATTTAATTCCACTTAAAAAGGATCGGAGAGGGAGGAGAGATTGAATTCGAACCCGTGACCTCTGCGCCACGTTGGCTCTTGGTAATATGTTAAAGGATCATCTCAACCAAAAATTTAAGCTGATAGTTCAAGCTCAGGAATATGTTATATACTCTATCAATAGGTAAAATAAATAATGAGGCACAATGAAGAAAAACTATTACTATAGATGAGGTTTTTAAAAAAGTTACTTTCGTCTAGTTATATTGAAACTGATTTACAATAACATAGAAAATAGAAGTGATAAACACATATTTCTCTAAGTGCACTACTTCATTCAACAAATGATTTTTGATGTTGTTGCGCCACTTGTGCCTTAGGTTTTAAAGAAATATAAAAATGCCTTAGTCCTCTATTTTCTTAGTCCACTCTGAAAAGGAAATAACCAGTCTCATGATCACATGTGAAATCATAAGTCAACTCCCATACATGGATTTTAAACATCTTATTAGGATTGACAATGGGTCGGGTTTGTGTCTAGGTCTAGACCCGTTTATTTTTTTAGACTCAGACTTGACCTAGACCCACTAGCCTGGGTCTAAAATTCTTAGACTCATATCCTATGGATCTAACAGGTCTATGAGTTCTAAATGGGTCTTAATTGGATCTTTCATATTTCAAGCATTTAATCAATAGTTTACCATTGTATAACAATTTGAAATAATCGCATTATGTTATAGCTACCGTGCAATCACGTTAAATCAGTTGCTCAAAAAGAAAATGTAAAAGGCTTAAATTACAAAGTTTTATGAGTCGCAAAGTTATAAATAATTACTACTCGACAATTCTAACTTTGGAGTTGTAACTACAATTCACAAGTATTCAAACTATATAAGTAATTGAGTTTGATTATATGGGACTTTTTAAAAATATATTTTAGATTTTTTTAAGGTAATGGGTCTACGGGTAGGGTATGGGTCTGAAAATTTTGATCCTGACCCAGACATGACCCATGTCAATGAAATCCAGACTCGATCCCGACCCATGGGTCTAAAAAAGTTAGACCCCGACCACTATAAATGCATACGCACCCACAGTAATTATAGCTGATATATAGTACTCGGGCTGTTGACATATTCTCGTCTTTTTTCTTTAGCACTCATTGCTTTTCGTTGATACTGTCAAGTGTATGTATGTATGAGTTTATATTACTCTCTTATAAGCATTACTACATATAATTATATACCTTTAGTTATTAGTTGATGCATAAATAAATTGATATGATATTAAAAAAAAGGTTGTGTCAAAAAAAAAGAAAAAGAAAAAGTTATATAGCGTTATTGTTGTAACCTTGTTGTAGCACAAGAAGATTACAAGGGACTAGCCACTAAAAGAATGGATAGAAGCAAGCTCAAAGATGGATACAGATATCACCACCACCTTCGAAAGACTTGGGCAACAACTTGTCGAATTTGGATACAGAAAATCACCACCAAATTCTACAAATTGATTCCTAAGAACACAACTTAATTTTGCCAAGAATTAGACAAGCAAAGGAGAAAGTTTTCGGATTTCTCAGAGAAATACCAAGACAAGTTTTTTTATTTATTTTAGAATTCAAGTTGTTTTTCATTGATGCTCAAGGCTCATATTTATAATACAACTTAAGGCTAGCAAAATCAGAATCTAAAGATAAGAGGATAACCAAAGATAAAAGGATAACATTTTTATGGTGCAAAATCAACCATTGCAATCTAATCAGATTCTAAGGATAAGAGGACTGATTGTTTGGCTCTTCTTAAAACTTGTTGCTCCTCATTAATTCTTTTGACTCTTTAGTTGCTTGATGATTTCAGCCTTGAATGCTTCACTTGACTCATCTTTTGGAATTTGCAAAACTTGACTAAACTGATTTCTAGTTAATTGATAATAATCAATGATGATTAATTACCAAATAACTTACATACTTCCTAATATAATTAAAACCCAAAATATTCGACTATATAATAAAATCCAAAATTCAAAATAATAACTTAAAATAAAAACAGAGCGAATGTAAGTTAATAAACAAAATTAAAATGGACTTGGGTTGGATGAAAAGACAATCCAACCATGTCACGTAAACCTTGAGTTACCATGGTCACAAGCTTACCATTTTGGATCACGGAATTTGGGGGTCGGATCACATCACTTATGTTAAAGCATTTGAGACAATATCACTACAAAAAATGTGTTCAAGAAGGACAATTAAAATTGCCCTATTTGATACAAAATTTGTTTTCTTAGGTTATAATGACAATTTTAGTATTGCCCTTATGTTGCCCTTGTAACCCGGTTATATTAGGTTTCAAAGCTAATTTTAGATGTTTTGCCCTCTTTGATTCAATTAAAAAAGGGCAAACAAAATTGCCTTCATTGATCATCAACAAATATAAAGGTAATAAATTTTGCTTTCCTTGATTTAAACACTTTATTTATTGTCAAATAGGGCAAAGTTTTAAAAGTCTAAGAGGGCAAAATAATCATATTGTCTTCATTGTTAATATCAATGAGTGCAAAAATAATTTCCCTTGTAGACATCATCAAGTAAAAACAATACTCATATTGCCCTCGTTGTGTGAGTATTTTGTAGTGTATATAGGTAGTATTTATAATTATGTCTACATATAAGCATTTAATGAATCTATTAAATTGGTAAAAAGTCGTGCATCATTAAGTGTAATTAGTGTCTAATTTAAGTTAATATATATGTCCACATTTAGCACTTATATATGTAGAACACCATGGGTTGTCCTATCTCCGTTCTAATTTGTTCTTTACGTTTTGACTTTTGCACGTGAATTAAGAAAAATTAATTATATAGATGGGTTGTTATTGAAATTTGATGTTAATTGCAATTGGTAGATGTGTAAAATAGAGTTAAAAATAGGAAAATACTTGAGCAACCTTGAGGGTCGTCTAGCATAACTAAGTGTATGTGTGATTGGATGCGTTGTGTTACAAGAGGCATCATATTATCCATCTACGTACTCTATTTAGCGGCTTAGTAACTAATAAGTAATAACCACAGACGGAATAATTAATTATACGGTCCGTTTGGTTGTTGGTAATCAATTGTGGTAATGATAATGGATTTAAAGTGTAATTTGTTAAGGAAAAACTTCAAAATCGCCATAGAAAACATATTTTTCATTCCCAAAGTTGAAATTTCTTCTTATTTTTCATTACCATCCATTACTATGTGGAAGAGTGGTATTAGATGTGAATGGATATTTGTGAAGAAATTTAGATAAATTGGAGTTAAAGTAGCACCACAATGGGAATGAATTTTAATTTTCCTTCGAAATTTAGTAGTTATAAATTCATTCCCATTACCTCTATTTATAACCGCCTACCAAACGGGCCGTTAATGTCACTACTATCATTAAGAGCAAAATCTATAGTACTCTATCCAGATGAGTAATTTAACCGTGATTTTGTATGATCAAGGAAGATAGGCATGCACCAGATACATGCAAAATAAAAATATGGTACTTTAATAACAACCTCTACCGCAATAACTACGGAATCACACTTTAAATCTAGCTATGTTTTCTATTTCAAGATTGTCATTCTATTCTTTAACTTGCAATGATCAAAGTTGATAAGAAAGACAGGTGTGACACATTATTTTGAGGCAAAGTCGTTGAACCCCATATAGTGCACTAGTGAGTGTCCCATATCGGAAGGTGAGAAAAAAACTAAACTAATTTATAAGTCTAGGAGTTACTCCTATCACCAATTGGTTTTAGAAAAGAACTTTATATGGCTTGTAAGTGACCTAACTCTCCTCTTTCAATCCATATTGGAGCATTTCTACTAATTACTTGATTTTTATCCAAGCAATTTTCAAAAATGGGAGTTAGTTTAGTTGAACACCATATTATTCACCTGAAGGGGTTCCAATTTTCATGGGAACATGAGTAAGTGGTTGACCTTTGTTGAGGTGATTTTTGAGTCACAACAATGTAAATGTGTTTATGGGCTTGAGAGCTAGTCCAGATTCCACGTAGTGTGCTCGTTGATCTGCACAAAGAACAAGCGTGAGCTACCCCCGGAGGTGTTCCAGGGAAAGACTCTCCGACGCTCAAGTCAATTAGGTGTAAGAGTATAAGAATGTAGAGAGAGAAAATGAGGGAGAAGTTTGAGGTGTGTTTTATATTTTTTGGATACCTTTGCATGTGCATGGCTAGGGGGTATTTATAATACCTTAAGAATATGAGAGGAAAACTGCCCCTAGTAGGTTGAACTGGACCTGATAGGCTGGGCTGGACCTGGTCAGTAACCCTAGACCTGGTAGGCGTTCCTTTGACCTGGTAGGTTGGACCTGGACCAGGTTGCTGTTCTCAGGACCTGGTAGATATGATCTTGACCAGATAGATGCTTGAGCGTGGATTTAGGTGGCCAGGTCCCCTGTACGAGCTTTATCTTATACTTGGGGCTGATCCTTTTTGTGGGCTTTCCTTGTGGTGTGCCTCTTTCATTCATTGATGGTTGGATTGGGCCTTAGCTTTGTATGTGGCTGACCCAATAACTAATGGTGCATTTTGCCCCATCAATTTGCCTCCCAAGTCCATAAAAATTAAGTATGAATTTTTATGGATTTTGTCGAGTGGGCCCTGGTCCTGGTAGCAGGACCTCATGAACAGTTTTCTTCTTCTTTTGAATTTGAAGAGTTTTTTTTTTTTTTTAATTTTTTTTTTATAGTTGAGGAATGTGGAGCAACAGTTATGACAACTTTAATTGCTCAACTTACCATCGTGTTTAGTGGGCTGACAGGGCGAGAGGGGTGTATTTAAGGGAGGAGTTGAGGGGTTTTGTAGAATTTATTCAAAAAATTTCTCCCTCTCCCAATTTCTTTACTCTCTCTCTCACCCTTCAATTCTCTGAACTTGTTTTTTCTCTTCTACTCATTTTCTTCGAAAAATTCAATTCCTCCCTCAAAAATGGCAGAAGAGCCCTCCAAATCTTGAGCTCTCCTTGACTCTTAACGAGCCTGGTGACGAAATTTTTTATGATGGCCCAGATGTAAGTTGCAACGCTATCATCGCAGAACATCTCCAGGAGATGGAGAGGGAACTTCCACAGGAACCGGAGCAGGAGCAAGGCAGGGCCCTAGTAGTTAGGAATGAGGACCGGAGGGTCCAAATTAGAATTGGTGGTCCTATAGGCAGGGACCACTACTTAGATGCTGAGGGGTGGTGGACCTCAGTGAGATGGGAGGACCCTGAAGCTCTTTATGGGGTCATGCACATCAGGCCTTCTACGGCCTTTTTGGGGAAGATTCATCAGCTCAGCTTGGTGTCCAGGGCAAACATCCTCGCCTTGGCACCTAGCCTGGATGGATACCAGTTTTTTCCTCCCTCTTCCGATTCTTGTACCTGGGACCCTGAGCCAGGTCAAATTGCTGTCTTCCTTGCCCACTTAAACTCTGGGCTAAGGTTCCCTCTACATCCCTTCATAATGGAGATGTTAGAGGTTTGGAACGTGTGCTTATCACAACTGGTACCCACCGCCATTCAAAGGCTGGTTGGGTTCATCTGGGTGTGTGAATTTAGGGGCTTCCCTTTGAGCTTCAGGGCTTTCCGGACTATGTATAGGTTGAAGCCGTACCGTGGATCCAACGTGCCCAAGGGATGGTGGACAGTGGAGGTCCTGAGGCAGGACAATGAGACCTACGCTACCACCTATCCCAAGCCCAAGGAGATGGGGCACTGGTACTATGAATTTTTGTGGTTGGGGGTCCCACTGGAGAGCAGTGACCCCAATGTGTATCTGCCCAGGACTGAGTGGGCCAGGCCCAGGAATACGGAGTGGGTAGTGTTTGAGACGCTGACTGCTGCTGACCAGGCGGTGGTCAGAGAGTTTGCTGCTAACCCCCCTACCAGCAACATTGGGAGCGCCACGCCCGTGGTTTGGCTTCCACACCTGGACCTGATTAGAAACGAGGCTTATCTAGCCTTGTCTAATCTCAACTGCTAAATGACTAGAGGTATTTTCTTTTTTTTTTTTGCCTTTTTTGTTGCATGGTTTTCCTTTCTTGTTCACTTTGTAGTGCTTCTTTGCTTTTTGAGTTCTAGTTGTCTTGGGTGCAACTTTAGTCTCACCATCTTTTTGACCTGTTTTTGGCAGCTGAGGCCCAGGTGAGGGTGGACTTTGAGAAGCTGGGGGTGGACGACCAGGGGAGGCCTTCCAGGGTCATTCCTATGGAGCCTCCAGCTAGGATGAAGTTTGTCCTGCTGGAGAATGACAAGAGTCTCCCTCTTCGTCCTGCTCCCAGGTTCATACCATTCAACCCTGATGCTGTAAGGGGTGCTCCAAGTAGGTTGCCCCCCAGGCCCAAGGCGGATGCTGAGGCTCCTTCCATCGCTTCAAGACTGGTGACTGGACCAGATAGGAGGTCCAGGAGGAGTGCTGGATTGACTCCTCCTGTGGCTGGGAGTGCCAGGGCAGTGGCAGCTAGACATCAGGTGTAACGGCCCGACTTTTTGGACTTGTCGATTGACGAAGGAAATCGACATTCGGATCATTACTTAAACAATTTAAACTATAAATGAAATTAATTAATTAAAATTAAGCAACTTATATTAAAATACTGCACTAAAATCCAAAAGTCAAATAAGGCATATAGTGCCCAAAGTGTTATATGAACTAAGTAAATGTTTTCCCAACAGGTTGGGATTATAAATAAAAACTATAATATTGTCTTATAAGTCCTGAAATAACTAAAATAAATCTAAACTTCATCCACACTCAAACCCATCCAACGGAAGCCCGTTTTATGCTGCTGCATCGTCACCTGAAACTGAGGGGGGGTCCACCGTCAGTGGCGAGTAACTAGGCTGTCCCGCTTAATTGAGGGACCGCTAAACACATAATATCATAGAATATACACATGAAAACACACATAAAACCTAATATAATGTATACAAAATATACGAGATACGTATAAAAATACGTACAAAAATACGTATACGAATACGTATAAAATACTTATAAAATACGTATAAAAATACCTGCAGAAATACAGTTAGAAATACGTACAAAATACGTATAAAGGTACGTATACCATACGTATAATTATACCTGCAAAATACGGTTAGGAATACGTACAAATACGAATACAACACAGGTATACATGTACACAAAACATACGATTACAAATACATATATCATTACATCATACGAGTATAAATACGTATAACGTACCTGTACAAATTCGTACATCAAATCATACACAGCGGAAGACCTATACAATTAATCCCTAACTTATACTATATGGTTTCCATAATTCCGTAATCATATCATATCTTAACATTTCATTTCATCCATACCATATCTTATAATTCATATCATATCATTATCATCTTTCATTGGACCGGTCACTATAACTCGTTGTGGATCTCGTGTTTCACCACAACTTTCCTAGAACATGCCGGGGTGAGCTCGTGTACTCAACCCGTAGCGGATCTCGTGTTTCACCACTAAGCCGTTTGTCGGTCCCCGATTATAAGTTCTCGTTGACCTTATCAACCTTTATTCATTTCAATATGAACAACAAGCCTTTTCCCATGTTCGGCCACTGATCTACGACCACCCTCGGGTTCGCTCATTTTTCAATTATTCAACTATTTCATTTTACCAAGTGCAACCCGGGAGCGGACCTAAGAGAAATGAAAACTTAGAAAGCATCACTAGCTTACGCTCTGACCCGAGTAGCATGGGGCACGTGGAATCCCGTGTGAATCAGTAAGGACCACCTTGCGAAGGGGTATGCATCTTATCATCTTCTATTCTAGAATAATAAAAGAAAGAGAAAGGCTGCACATGAATCTGACTCTAGAAATGCCTGTGGAATGTCCATCATCGAGAAGAAGTGGATTCGCTGAAGCATAAAAGAGAAGGTTTGAAGAGCAACGTATAGTATATGCTAAGGAAGAAGAGATCTTATTAGTTCCATTTCTCCTTTCTTCATGGATTAGCATCTATAGATTCCTTTCGAACTACGAATGGTTTGATCCTTTTGCCGATATCGACGTGCCTTCTTTTTGTTGGCTTTCTTTCCATTTTTAGTAGAAAGCTCCCCTAGCGAGTCAAAAATGGACTGTGTGCCTGATTCAATGTAGCAATGGCAATAGCATTCTTTATAAAATGTCAAACTTGATAAAAAAGCTTCCTTACCTACCGCCCATGCCTGAGGAGTCACTTTTGTGCTTTGCTTTCCTTCCCCAGCTTGAAGTGAAGTTCCAAGCCATTGCAGTTATGCTTTGGATGCTTCGCCATAGAATAGATCGAGTCAGTTCCCGTTCTTTTCCGGTGCACTCGTACTCTGCCAGGAAGAAGTAGTGATCCAACGGTTCTTACTCAAAGAATCGTTGTGCTTGATCCCCATCAAAGTCTGCATTGAATCCTTCGTTGAAAGGTTCTATACATCTGCCCTTTCTCAACGCATTTCTTTAGCCAAAGACTCTGTTTTTTCCTCTTTTCTGATAGTAAATATAGCTTTCATATCAAGCACACCCCCCGTGGGAAAGACGGCGGATAGGGCCACGAAGCACCCAGTTCGAAAATCACCTTCGTTTGTACCGGAACTTCGTGAACGAAATGTTGGCAAAGCGGAAGGTATTCTATAATAAACTATTCCCTTATTAACTTTTTAACTACCTATAAAGCGAATATAAGGAAGTCAGCCGCTTCGATTCCCGATATTAGATGAGCGATCGTACTATGATCGTTCGGAAGACGTGGCCCCACGCGCTCGCCCCTTATACCGGAGCGGCGCTGGCGGAATATTTTATGTACCGTGAACGACACACTTTAATTATTTATGATGATCTTTCCAAACAAGCACAAGCTTAACAAACAGGAAAGGTCTTTCTCTCTTGAAGAGAAAAGAAAACTTGATGCCAAACTCTGACAGGCTGACTCTTCTTAGGTATGGGCTCCCATGAGAGTGAGTTCTGAAGTCATGTGCGGTAGCAATACCAAACCAAATACGACGAGTAGTGGGGTCCTATATTATGTTCGTTCTTTTTCACACATCCCTTTCTAGTGGACTTCTTTTTTGCCTAGGGCTGGCGTCTTAAAAAGCGAATGCTCTGGTTTTTCCGCTTTCTCGCATCGCGTCCCCCAGTCCCATTACCCGCTCCGGTGATCTTAGCAGCTTGGCGGTGTACCCCCGATTGGGCCTCTTCTCACCATGGAGAGGGCCCGTCGTGAGCTTTTGGCCAAATTTCCTCCCGAAGGATCTTCAAGTAGAATTTGGCGCATTCCAAAAAATTGGGGATCCAACTACAAGAAGAACCAGGGGCCTTTAGTCTTTTGATTAGAGTAGAGGTTTCAGCAAGCAGAACCTACCATAGTCGCGGGGGAAGAGGGGGGGAGGGCTCTTGCGGAAGCCCTGCCCGCCATAAAAGCGGTCAAAAAAGAATTTTTTGGGTGCGAGAGCATCTCGGTTCGAGTCCGAGTGGCGGTTGGAACGCCAAGTGGCCCTAGATTCAGGGGTTCTTGCTATAGCCGAACATGAAGGAAAGATCATTTATACTAATACCGCGGATAATGAGTAGTTCACAACTAAAACTAAGATATTTATCCTCTCGAAACGGCTGATACACGCAATAAAAAAGTCAAATTTTCGGAAGCCTTATCCGATCCGGGAAGACCTACTAGCTACTAGAAGCGGGCACGGTGATAAAGCTTTGGTCCAAGACTTATTGGAAAGATAATGGACCAAAGGGACAGACGTAACGCTTTAGCTAGTGCACGGAAGTGCATACCGCTTATATGGGAAGCTTCTCATTCATAAGAATGTCAGTCCATCGACCTTGCTCCAAGTATTGAACTCCTCGCACTATACGTCAACCCAAGATGCATCTTCCTCTCCAGGACTTCGAAAGGGAACTTTTGGAACACCAAGCTATGTCCATAACCTCTAAATAGCAGCTCGTGTACTACTACTTAGACAACAACATATCCTAAGACCCAGAACTACTCGGGGGAACTCGTGTGTTCGTCCCATTGAGCAGTGGCTTCGACTTAACCCAGTCTGACTACTCGAGTCATCAGGTGGGCGTCCTTATCTTATCTTATATCTTTCAAATCTTATATCTTATCTTATATCGGGAAATACTAGGTGACCGTAATCGGAAATGAAATGTTCGAAATCCCAGGAAAGAGAGGTGCGGCACGTATATTGGCCACCTTAAATACCAAGTCTTTCCTAGCCAGAGATCGAAACAATTCGTATTCCTCTTACTCTGTTTCCTTTCTTCCCCTTTTAATATTTTATGTCCTCAAATCTTATAGTAATAACCTATCCTTAATGTTATATCTTATTTTATAAACTCCTACTAGTTATCCCAATATTATTATAGGTCTAAATTAAACTAAAAATTGTCAACTAATCTAAGGGCCACTCGACAATTATGTAGAAAAAAAATACCAAAATTATACTTTAAATTAAATAAATACAATCATAAAAAATTAAATTAAATAATTAATTAAAATAGCAACTAACAACAATAATTACCTAAAAACATGATAAAAATCCTATTTTTAATCATAGCAACCACTCGACATTTTTGGGGTAGTTGATGATTAAGTAAATTCATTAATATAATAATTAACCAAGTCAATTATATTAACAATAATTCAACTAATTAATAATTATCATCCAAAATACATAAAACATGATAAAAATTCTACCTTTCATATTTTATACCACTCGAAAATCATGAACCACAATACCAAAAATTACTTCTTTAATTAATTAAATTCAATAACCAATAAATCATAGCGAACTTTATAATAAACATTAAAATTATCTTTAAAACACCATATTTTACACAATCTGATTTTAAAGTATTAAATTAAGAACCACCATTAAAAGGTCTCGAATAATCTTTAAATTTTTATGGAAGTTAAATATAAGTTAAATGTCAAACTTGCGGAAATTTCGCCCAAAAATATCATCTTTTACTATTTTTAAGGAATTTTATAATTATCAAATCAGATTAGGCTAAATTCAGTTTCAGATTTTTCTGCCATAGCAAACGTTCTTCAAAAATTACGAAAATTTTAAACAAGCTGTAAAACACTATTACGGACTTCCACCTAAAATTTCATAGCATTCCGAGTCTACTAAATATCCTATTAAATTCGTAAACCGATTCTGGACAGTTTTACCGGTTTGAAAGATTAAATTATTTCAAGCAAGAGATGAACGAATTTCGCCATGAAATAAATATTGATTAAAAATCAAACAGTGAAGAAGCTCCTAAAATTATTCTAAGTCACTCGACACATTAGCACAATAAGGAAAAAAAATATTCATGCAATTATTCATACAAAAATACATAAATAAATAAATTAATTTATGCATAGAATACCTTAAAATAATAAAGGTTCATACTACAATCAAGAAATATCATATTCATAAAATTCATATGGTTCGAATTATTTAAACCTAATCATGATACTAATTCTTTTACAATTTTCATGCTTTTAATCCTAATTAACTATGTGAATAGTTTGTACCAAAATTAAACGGAATAGCGAAGTTACCTGGATTCGCTAAAATAATCCAAGGAAAAATCACCCTTTTTGGTGATATATGGTTCGGCTTTTTTTTTGAGAGAAAAGAAGAGAGAGTATATATATTTTTTTTAGGGTTACAAACTGATGGCAATTAGGGACCAAATACAACACATAGGTCCTATTTATAGAATAAAGAAAGGAGAAGCAACTCCTAAAACAAGGGAGAGGGGAGCCGTGTGAGTCCCTAAAACAAGGGAGTGCATAGACCAAGCAAATGGGCTTGGTTGAATAAGTTAAATTATTTAACTTAATTAATCAACATTAATTAATTAATTAAATTAAAAGAAATTACACTTTGGCCCAATTCCAAGGTAGAACCGGCCAAAGGAAGTAAAGAGAACAAATTGGGTCTTTGGCCCAATTTGAGGAAAAAGAATGGACTAAAAATAAAAACAGTCCAAAATTAAATGGGCCTTTTGGACTTAGAATTAAATAAATTGAACTAATAACCGCGAAATTTTCTGGCCAAGCTCAAAATATTTAGATTGCTACACAAAATAACAATTAATTAAATAATAATCAATTAAATAGTTAATTAATTATACATTTAATTAATTAATAAAAATTTTAAAATATCCCAAATTTTCGGGGTATTACATCAGGGGTCTTCCCTGGCCATCAATGAAGGTGGGGCCCTGGCAGGTAAAAGGTCCAGGTCTCCAAGTGGCGAGGAGGCAAGCCGGAAAGGAAAGGAGGTCGTGACTGTTGAAGACGACGACGATGATGATGATGAAGATGATGAGGAGCCTTTGAGGCTGAGGAGGAGGAGGGTCCAGGAAGAGGTTGGACTTTACACTGCCATGGCCATCCATGAGGATGACCTGGCTCAAGCAGACCTGGGCTCTCCTGTTGGTGGAGATGAGTTCCTTTAGGGGAGCCATCCTTCTGACAGGGCTGGGCTTTCTAGCATGCCCTATTACTCCTAAGTTTCCAACTGGAGTGGGAGGTCTGCTGAGATGGCTGGCCCTGTCAATTCTGTTACCCCTGCCCCCCGTGTGGGGGTAGAGAAGTTAATTTCGGAGGCACCTGGTGCCTCCACATCTAATGACCAAGCAACAGCAGCAACAATAATCCCAACACCACCACCACCAACAACAACAACAGCAGCAGCAGCACCACCAACAACAACCACAACAACAACAACAACAACAACAACAACAGTAGAAGCAGCAGCAGCACCACCACCAGCACAAAATACACTTCCCTCATACAATCTGCCCTCAGAACTGGCAGCCTTATTCAGCTCAGAGTTCCCTGTTCCTGAGGAGGGGAGCTTTGATGCTGCCCCTGGTGTATCCTCTAATAGGTACATCAGGGGGATGTTGCACAGTGCTCTACGTCCCCAGGACAGGCCCTCCAGGTCGGTGGCAAACCTTGGGATTACCCTAAGATGGGTGATTGGCCTGGTATGAAGTTTCCTTGCTTTCTTTTTGCTTTAATCAGTCTGCTGTGTCCTTCATCTGAGACTTGTAATTTATTGTTTTCTTATAGATGGTGAAGTATGGGTTGGTAGCCAACGAGTTCCTGACCTTTGGCCTACCTTATCTAACCTATGCTAGGGATAAGATAAATAGCCTACAAGAGGAGTTGGTCTCTGTCAAGAAGAAGTATCTGACTCTCCTCGATGAACAGTCCCGGTCCTTTGAGGCCTTTCATGAGAAGATTGCTGACACTGAGAAGACCAGGGACGAGGCTTTGGGTCAGCTGAGAGAGGCTCAGAAGCAGCTTGCAGGGGCCAAAGAGCAGGTGGAGCGGGCCAAAGCTGAGGCTGCTGAGGAGAAGACCCAAGCTGACCAGATCAGGGAAGGCCTCCAGTCTAGGGTTGAGGACCTGGAGGAGGTTGGAAGGAGCAAAGACGAGAAGCTGGTGGAGCTTGAGGAGAACAACCATGCTCAGAATGAGGAGCTCCAGGCCCTTAGGGCCAGCACAGAAAAGATGAAGAACCAGCTGGAAGAGCTTGAGGGGGAGCTGGAGTTTAGGGCTCACCTCACCAGGACAGACCAGGATTTCAATGATTATTTCTTTGACGTCTGGTTGTTTGCCTTCAGGTGTGTTAAGCATAGATATCCTGATGTGGATTGGGAGGTGGTGGAGGAAGGTTACTGAGCTGGCCAGGGTTAAGTGCCCCTGGCTGGTGAAGTGCTTCCTTCCTCCATCCAGGAGTATTTACATCCTTTGACTCCTGGGACACCTGTCACT
Organism: Salicornia ramosissima; assembly: GCA_951394345.1. Taxonomy (NCBI): domain Eukaryota; kingdom Viridiplantae; phylum Streptophyta; class Magnoliopsida; order Caryophyllales; family Amaranthaceae; genus Salicornia; species Salicornia ramosissima. The sequence goes on along the minus strand of OX596238.1, from coordinate 7,737,883 downwards.
CCAACACCTGAGGATGCTCCAGCCTTTTCCCTTGCTCAACCGGTTGTTGTAGAGGAGTCTTTCCAGCCTGAAGTACCAGCTGTTGATCCTGTTGTTACCCAATCTACACAAGGAGATGCCCACCACAGTGCAGCCCACAGTTCGAATGTTCCCCCTGCTAAGGTGGAGGTTAGTGGTGGAGCTGGCGACCAGGACAAGTTGGCTCCTGAGGGTGATCAGAGTGCTCCTGGTCAACAGGATAGCAGGGGGTCTCCCCCTGCCTAGGAAGTTTGGCGATCACCTGGTAACCAGGGGAGTGCCTCTTCCTGTTCTAGCACATCTGGTCATGCTTTTAGCTGACCTGTTCTGGAGCATGCTGGTGGTGTCCCCTTGTGCCCTTCTAAGCTCCTTTTGATTTTGTATTTAAATTGTCTTCCTCTGCTGTAAGAACAATTTCTTTTGGCCTCTGCTTGGGCATATTCGAGCCAGGTGGTCGTCGACCTTGTTTGTACCAAACTTGTATAATGTTTCTAACATTTTTACCATTCACCATGGGGTGGATGTGTTTTATTTTGCTTTCAAACATTCATTTGATATTTTGACTTATATAAATATGTGGTTTTTGCAAGAATTTTTGCCCCTGCAAATATTTATATGTGCTATATATGTTGTGCATGCTCTCTGCCCCCCCTGGTTGGAAGGTGACGAAGTGACTTTCTGACCAGATACAGGTTACAGGAGTTTTAGCAGGTAGTTGAGTAAGTTGGTTTGCTTTGCAAGTTTGTGCTTACTGCTCTTTTGTGAATGCATGTGCTTTTGTATGACCAGGGGCCAAATGAACACATGGACTGGCCAGGGTGTTTGAGTAAGTGTGCTTGTTGTGCAAACTCTTTGCACTACCCCACCAAGGGCCAGGTCATTTAGAGCATATCCCTTTGTATGACCTGAGGCCAAATAGGTATATGGACTGGCCAGGGTGTTTGGGTAAGTGTGCTTGTTGTGCAAACTCTTTGCACTACCCCACCTAGGGCCAGGTCATTTAAAGCATATCCCTTTGTATGACCTGAGGCCAAATAGGAATATGGACTGGACAGGGCATTTGGGTAAGTGTGTTTGCTAGGCAAACTCTTTGCACTACCCAACCCAGGACCAGATCGTTTAGGCATGGACTTTTGTATGACTTTGAGTCAAAGAAGTGCATGGACTGGGCTAGGAATGAGACCAGGTGTGCTTACTGGGCAAGCCTTTTTCACCTGCACCCACCAGACCAGAACTTTTGGTGCATGTATTTTTTACCTTAGGTCAACAGATGCATGGACTGGGTTAGGAATGGGACCAGGTGTGTTTGCAAAGCAAACCTTTTTCACCTGCTCCCACCAGACCAGGACTTTTTTGATATTCCTTCGGACAAATATTTGTAGGAGCAGACTTGAATTTTCATTGATATTTGAAATTTCGTTTGTACATATCTACTTTACAAAGATTTTTGGAAGTAATAACTAGGAGAAAATTCTAGGCATAGTATTTCTTGAGCTGGTCAGCATTTCATATGCTGGGAAGTTGATTTCCTTCCAGGTCCATGAGACGAAATGTTGATGTGGACAATTCTTCATAGATTTGATAGGGGCCCTCCCAGGTTGCTGATAGCTGATCGGGTCCCAAGGGTCGTTACTTCCTAGGTCCGGTCAAAGTATAAAAACCCTATTCCCTAACTATCCTAAATGGGTAGTATAATGGAGTAAGGGGTCGAATCCACAGAGAGGTAGGTGATCGGGATTGTTTCTAGGCCAATCTTGCTATTTGAGGGTCTCTTTTTGGGGTTTTTTGGGTAAATTGGGATTTATAAACAATGAAACTAACCAAATTAGGCTACAACTACATCTACAAGTAAAGTCACTAGGGAAGGGGGAAAACACGATATTCCAAAAATTAAGCACGAAGCAACCACATAACAAGCATAAAATCAATTGTTTCAAGCAAGGAGATTAGTTAATGCAAGTGGGCTTAGATTTCTCAGCCTACCCACTTACATAACATCTCAATCTAGACCAAACCAAACACCATGGATCGAATCGCTCGGTAGACTAGATCTCTCATTCTCTACCTCGCTCACAATCCGGTTCGAAGTACCCTAGACCTTTTCTAACATATTGTCTCTAACCTCATGCTTAGATTTCTCAACCACACTTGGTTAGTCCAATATTCTATCCTAGAAGTTGGCCAAACTCCTAATCTAGCATTTTAACCCATGCTTGAAAACAAGCATCAACAAATAATTTCACACCAAACTAACAATTACTCCATGTTCAATAATCAAAATACCATCATTTTCCCCCTCCCCTAGCTAAAAATCTAGCCTAGGTGAGGGGTACTCATACTAACTAAAGCAATACACAAAACTACCATAAGAGAAAGCATGAATAAGAACAAGAACATTGAAGAAAATAGCAACTACACTAACAAATCAACTAAAAGATGCAAACTATAAACTCATAAACCATAAACAAGATGATTAAACCAAGAACAAGCTAAGTAACAAACATAATAGCATAAAGATGATAAACAAGTACAAGGGAAGTGAGAAATATTACCAAAAACTAAGAGATTGAATGTATTGATTGATTGCAAAATGATGAAGAAGACATGTTGATTGAAGATTACAAGCTAAAAACTACTCAAAGCTCTTGTGTTTTTCTCTCTAAAAATACTGAAAACAATGCTAAAATTAAGTGGTAATTTCGTCCCCCCCTAAACCTAGAAGAGTTGGGGTATTTATATATTACATGAGAGAGAACAAATGGACGCGCTGAAACTGGGCCAAGGGAGCGGACGCTCCAGGGGTTGGAGCGGACGCTCCATGCAAGGGGAGCGGACGCTCCATGGGTTGGAGCGGACGCTCCATGCATGGGCGAGCGGACGCTCCATGGGTTGGAGCGGGCGCTCCATACATGGAGAGCGGACGCTCCATGGGTTGGAGCGGACGCTCTGGCCTTTGCTAGCAGCCAATGCCTTCTGATCATGGGCCGAGCGTCCGCTCTAAATTAGAGAGCGTCCGCTCTGACATGTCAGAGCGTCCGCTCTGAGAAGACTGCGCAAAGAGCTGATCTTGTAAGGCTCATAACTTTTGATGTAGATCTCTGATTGGAGCGTGTAATATACCGTTGGAAAGCTCTTGAACTCTAGTTTCCAACACAATAGGCCCCGCATCCAAAAGATTTCCAGAAAAGAATTTATGCCCAAAATAGTGGAGGGTGGTCAAAACCGGCTTCGAATCCTCTGGCGTGGACCTAAAACAACTCATGTTAAATATCAAAGCACTTGTATTCCCATTTCCTCTCAAAAATGCATAGAAAATACCCAAAAATGAAACGAGACCCAAATCTTGGTAACATGTAACGAGCGGAGGAAAAACCAATTAAAAATGCACAAATATGGGCAAAACAAAGAATAAAAAGGATGAAAAATGACCTATAAGATGGTGCACAAATGCACCGATCAATAGCTTGCCATGAATTTTATCTTTCTGAACAGCTGCTGCTTTCCTTAAGACCAGGTCACCTGTTCTGATGGGCCTGTTCTTAACCTTTCTGTTGTAATACCTGCTTATCCTGTTTTGATAAGCAGCTAGCCTGATTGCAGCTTCTTCCCTGACCTCGTCGAGCATGTCCAAGTTCTCAGAGAGGACCTGGTCATTAGTTTTGGCTTTGTAGAGGTGAACCCTTCCTACTTCTACAGGGAGCAGGGATTCAGTTCCAAAGACAAGATTGAATGGTGTCCTGCCTGTGGATTCCTTAGAGGTGGTCCTCAGTGACCACAACGTGCTGGGAAGTTCTCGTAACCATCTTCCTTTTTTGTCGTCCAGTCTCTTTTTTAAAGCATTCAAGATTTGTTTATTGGCTGCTTCAGCTTGGCCGTTGGACTGAGGATGACATACTGCAGAGTAGGCAAATTTGATGTGGAATTGGGTGAGGTAATCTCTGAGGGGTTCGTTGTCAAACTGCTTCCCATGATCAAAAACCACACACCTTGGCACTCCATATCTGGTTATGATGCTTTTCCAGATGAACTGCCTGACGTTGCCCTCTGTGATGGTAGTTAGTCCCTCTGCTTCTATCCACTTGCTGAAGTAGTCAATGCTCACTATCAGCCACCTCTTCCCCCCCTGGGCAGTGGGGAAAGGACCTAGCAGGTCCATACCCCATTGAACAAACGGAATAGGGTTGAGGATGGGACAGAGGTCGTTTGCTGGCTGGGATATGGTTGGTGAGAACTTCTGGCACTTTGAACATTTCTTGACCAGGGCCCTTGAGTTTGCTAACATGGTTGGCCAGTAATACCCGGCTCTGAGGGCTTTGTGGGCCAGGGTTCTTCCTCCCATGTGGTGGCCACAAATGCCCTCATGAACCTCTCTTAGGACATAATTCCCCTCGTCAGTGTCAACACATTTTAGCAGGGGCTGGTCTGTGAATGATTTTCTGTACAACTCTCCATCGACCAGGGTATACCTTGTAGCTTTTCTTTTGATTTTTCTAGCCTGGCTCCTTTCAGTTGGGAGATGGCCTGTTGTTTTGAAGAGGATGATTTCACTCATCCAGTTTACTGATGAGTCCACCTGGCAGGTGTACTCCTTTGTTTGCTCTATTGACTTCGTGGGCAAGATCTCCACGAAAACCTTCCTGGTCAGCTCCTGAAGAGTGGAGCTGGCCAGCTTTGCCAGTGCATCAGCTTGCACATTTTCTTCCCTGGGGATCAACTGTACCACAAACTCCTCTAGCTTAGAGGACCGGTCTTTCATCACTTTCAGATATTCAATCAGGGCTGGTTCCCTTGCTTCGTATACTCCATTAAATTGATTGGCAACCAGCTGTGAATCTGTAAAGAGGTGGACGTTGGTGGCTTTCATTGTGGAGCATAGATGAAGACCTGCTAGGGCTACTTCATACTCTGCTTCATTGTTTGTAGCAGTGAATTGAAATCTTAGAGCATACTCAATCACGTCTCCTTCTGGTGAGATCATGACTACCCCTGCCCCTGATCCTTGTTGTTGAGATGAGCCATCTGAGTAAACAATCCATGGACTAGGGGCTTCTATTGTCTCCTCATGATAGGAGCATTCAGCAAGGAAGTCAGCCAGGGCCTGTGCTTTGATGGCATGCCGTGGTTGGAACTTGATACCAAAGGCAGTCAATTCCAAAGCCCATTTTGATATTCGCCCTGACCTGTCCAGCTTCTCCAGTGACTTCTGTAGGGGCATGTCTGAGAGGACCACTACTTCATGAGTATCGAAGTAGGGCCTGAGTCTTCTTGTTGCTAGGACCACTGCATAAGCTGCTTTCTCGATCAGGGGGTACCGGGTCTCAGCTGAGACCAGGGCATGACTCACAAAGTAGATTGGTTGCTGGATTTTTCCTTCTTCTCGAAGGAGCACTGCACTGACAGCTGCTTGGCATACGACTATGTACAGGTATAGGACTTCACCTGGTACATGCCTGGCCAAGGTAGGAACTTTTGTAAGGTGGCCCTTCAATTGCTTGAAGGCCTCTTGTTGTTCTTCGCCCCAAGCGAATTGCTTGTTGCCTTTGAGGACTTTGAAGAAGGGCTGGGTTTTTTCCGAGGATTTGGCGATGAACTTGGACAGGGCTGCCATTCGTCCAGTCAGCCTTTGAATGTCTTTAACTGATTTGGGCTCTGGCAGGTCCAGGGCTGCTTTTACTTTATCTGGATTTGCATCAATTCCTCGTTGACTCACCAGGAATCCCAAGAACTTGCCTGATCTGACCCCAAATACACATTTTTTGGGGTTCGATTTCACATTGTGCTTTCTCAGGTTGGCAAAGGTTTCTTGAAGATCCTTGACATGATCAGCTGCATGTACACTTTTGACGATGGAGTCATCCACGTACACTTCAAGGTTCCTGCCTCTTTGGTCTTTGAAGACCCTGTCCACCATTCTTTGATATGTTGCCCCTGCATTTTTCAGGCCAAACGGCATCATGACATAATTGAACACTCCACAGCTAGTGATGAAAGCCGTCTTGTGTTTGTCTGCAGGGTGCATGAAAATTTGGTGGTACCCAGAATAGGCGTCCATGAAGCTCAGCATAGCATGTCCACTGGTTGAGTCTACCAGCTGGTCTATCCTTGGCAAAGGATAGAAATCTTTGGGGCAGGCCCTGTTCAGGTTTGTAAAGTCTACACACATTCTCCATGTTCCATTGGACTTCTTGACCATGACCACATTGGCCAGCCATTCAGGGTAGGCGCAAGGCTCAATGAAGCCTGCCTTGATCAGCTTGTTAACCTCTGCCTCGACAGCCTTGTTCTTCTCAGCAGAGAAGTTCCTCCTTTTTTGCTTGATGGGCTTTGCCTCTGGCAGGACACTCAGATGGTGGGAGTTGAGACCAGAGTCTATACCAGGCATATCACTCGCCTCATAGGCAAAGATATCACAGTTTGTTCTGAGCAGGGTGATCAGATTACACCTCTCCTCTCTGTTCATCTCTGTCCCTATAATGACAGTTTTACCTGCCCCCTCCTCCAACTGAATTTCTTCTGTAGCTTGACCAGGTTGGATGGCCTAGTCCTTGACTTGCTCTTCAGTTGGCCTGGCCTCTGGGTCTAGGTGCGAGTCTATCTCCATTGATGTGCTGGGAGTATCGTGACTGGTGGTGAAGATTTTGTTTGGTTGGGGCTGCTCTTCCCCTGTTAGGCGAACTTTGTTGGGGCTGTTTTTAGCTAACTCAGATAGTTTTTGAGCCAACCTTCTGGTCTTGGCCACCTCCTCAGGCTTAGATTGCCTGATTTGGGTCAGGTTGCAGCTTCTGGCAGCCTCTTGAGATCCCCTAAGGGTGGCTACCCCCCCAGCATCAGTCACATACTTGAAGCATAGGTGGAAAGTGGATGCTACACCTTCGAATTGATCCATGAAAGTCCTGCCCAGAATGGCGTTGTATGGTGAAGGTGCATCTATCACATGGAATCTCACCATGCAGATTCTTTCAGAATCATCCTGTCCCAGCTTGAAAGGTAGGTTGATTTCTCCCCTGGGCACTATTGATTCGTCCATGAAGCCTGATATCGGTCCAGGGGAGGGGACCAACATGTTGTCCTTTAGGCCCATCTTGTGGAAACACTCCGCATATAGAATGTTGATGGAGTTGCCTCCATCAATCAGGGATCTTCTCACCAGGCTGTGAGAAATTTGAACTGAGTAGAACAGGGGGTCATTGTGGGGATAGGATACTCCCTCACAGTCCCCTGGTCCGAATGAGATGGTGGGCAGCACTAAGGGCCTGGTGTTTGGCAAGTCTCTGACTGAGTATGACCTGCCTGATCCCATTGCTCGCAAGTCTGCCCGCAACGAGCTGCTGGAAGGTTGGTCTCCAAAGATAACCGCGATGATGTTATAGGGTGTCTCTGGGGCCTTCTTCTTTTGTGGTTCCTGGTCACGTTTTTTCTCGTGAGCAGGGCCACCTTTTTCTCGGGCAGCCTTCCAGTCCTTGTATTGTTTGAAGTACCCTCTATTAATCAGGTCTTCAATATTGTCGTGTAGGGTCCTGCACTTTTCTGTAGCATGACCAGGGCAGTCATGGAAATCACAGTACAGGTCCCTCTCTTGACCAGTTGTTTTCATGGGTGGTGGCCTTCGCCACTTGTCTTCATTCTTGTGGGCAGCGTACATCTCTGCCATAGACACAGTCAGGGGGGTGTAGGAGTCAAAGGTTGGAAAATCACGTCTCCTTAGGTCCCTTTGCTCCTTTTTCCCCTTGTCTCCTTTCTTTTCTTGCTGTCCTTTTTTCTCACCAGGGGGAGCTCTTAAAGCTTTGTTGAACTCCTCTGTCCTGATGAACTTATCGGACTTTTGCATTGCCTCCGTGAGGGTGGAGACATTTTCCCTGACCAGGTGGTCCCTGTAGGACCCTGGTTGCAGGCCATGTTTCAAGGCCATCATTACTACGTCCGGTTTGAGGGGAGATATAACAATGGCCTCCCTGCTAAATCTTGCCAAGTATTCCCGCAGGCTTTCCTCCCTGCTCTGCTTGACACTCATGAGCTCCATCGAGCTCTTTTCTCTTCTTCGTCCACTGATGAAATGGCCAGTGAACTGCTCAGTGAGTTGGGTGAAGTTGTAGACTGATAAGTGGTATTTTGGTAGTTATTTTCTTAGTTTTTATTAGTTTATTTTCTTATTTTATTTAACTTTCGTTAGCGTTTTTAGGCTTTTTAGCTTAGTTTTGCTTTTGTAGTCCCCTTCCCCTTTTTCTATGTGATTTCCTCTATTTTGCCTTGTTTCTGCGTTTTCTTCCCCTTTTGCAGGTCCCGAGTATTTCGGAACCAGAGGAAGCGAATCGGGAACCTCGAGGAAGCCACAATCATTTGCCATAGTTGGAGCCATTAAGGTCCCAGCGGGCGCTGGGAATTCCTCAGCGCCCGCTGAGATGATATATATGTTCAGGAGCATTTTCTAAGCTAATGAGGCAGAAGGTTATCTTGGCCATTACAGCGGCCGCTGATGGATTCCCAGCGGCTGCTGATCATGAAGCTACAAGGCATTTTTGAGCAAAGAGAAGAACAGCGGCCGCTGGCCCCAACTCAACGCCCGCTGTCCCCCGCCCCTGAACTAGGCAGTAGCATTTGATGGCGCTTCAGCGCCCGCTGATGGCCCCTTCAGCGCCCGCTGATTATGGAGCTGATGGGCTTATGTTGAGCATAAAGAGAAGACATCGGCCACTGACCATTTTTCAGCGCCCACTGTCCCCCTCCCCTGCTTTGAGACAGTAACTCTTCAAGTATTGGCAGCGGCCGCTGACCCCAACTCAGCGCCCGCTGACCATTTTCCCTAGTAGGCCGAGGCACGTGAAAGTAGGCCTCAGCGGTCGCTGATCCCATTTCAGCGCCCGCTGACGTGCTACTACACGTTTTATTTAGCGATTTTGGTCTGTTTTTGCTTGCATTTTTGGGGGTTGTATATATACCCCCCTTTTCCCATTTCTTCCACAGCTGAGGTTAGAGGCTCATAGTTAGGGTTAGGTTAGATTTTAAGCTTTCTTCTTCAATTCTTCTTGTAATTTACATTTTTGTTCTTCAATTTATGCTAGTAGATTAGTTTCTCTTCTTCTTGTTCTTCAATCTCTTCTCAAGGTATTTTATTGCTTTCCTTCACTTGCTTTTATTTGCTTTATGTACTTAGTTCTTCATTGTTTCTTGTTAGTAATGCTTTAGATTCTCATGTTTATGTTGTTTTAATTTAGTTGTTTATGCTTGATTTTGTTGTTGATTTAGTTGTTTATATTGTTTAGTTGGTAGTTTTTGGTGTTTATGTAATGTTCATGTTTTTCCATGTTTTAGTTGTTAATTTGTTTTGTTCATAGTTTTAGGTTTAATTATGTTTTTAGTTTTAGTTTTAATTATGTTTTTATTAATTAATTTTGAGTAGTTAATTTCTAGGGTTTGGGTGAAACTTCTCAAATCCTCCATGATTGTGGTTTAGTTGTTTCTTGGCTTTTGGTTGTGATTTTGTCGGTACCTTAGGATTCGGTAATGTTGAGTCTTGTGTCTAGCTAGCATAGGATTCATTGAAGAATCCCCACCGAAGGACCGAAAGGTGAACGTGGGTGATGACTTCCTTTGCCCGATTGATGGAAGCACCACGAAAGTTGGGCCTTCGATCAAGGGAAAGTTACCGGTCTTCGTGATTTTGTGCTTAGGACTCGTTAGATGTGTCGCTGCACGAAAGTGAGTTGTATATGTCTTTCCGGTCATCGTACTAGCTCGAAGGAGTGGTACGATCATAGAACGACCTCCCCTTATCCACGACCTAAGTCTAAGTTCGATTGACTCACAATTCATGGTGGTATGAGTTGTGGATCTCTTACCCTAGTCCCTTTTGTTTTTGTTTCCTTAGTGTAGTTTTAGTTAGTTCTCTCCGCTTCTCGCGACCATCACCCGACCTAGCTTGTTCGACGCTCATGCCTAGACTAGTGCGAAGTACCTTCCCCGTGTTCGACACCCCCACTCATACTACGACGGGGTTTTTTTTATTTGGTAAGAAAACCCCTCCTATCATAGACGGTACTCGGTGGCAGACTCTGGAACCAGGATTGGGCCAGGCCTGTCAAGGTGGTGGGGAAGTATTTGCACCAGGTAGCGTCTATGTAGGGGCCCAAGTACATATGGCTTTCATAGAGTTGAATGTGGTCGTTGGGGTCCCCTATCTCGTCATATTTGATATGACCAGGTAGCTTCACCCTTTGAGAAGGTTCGAATATCACCGAGGCATGGAACGGTGACTTTGTGGGGGTTCTTACTTCTGGCCTTGGTGGCCGTCCTGCTCGAAGGCTTGCAGATGGCCCTGGAGTCCCATGTTGGGTAGGCTCCGGACCTGATCTAGCTGCTGAGGTTTGGCCCAGCCTATCCCTGACAGATCTTGGCTCTCCCAACCTGTCCTGGATGGAGGGTGGTGCCCCCAGCCTTTGATGTACAGGCGTTCTAACGCCTAGCCTATCGTACACTGTGGTCCGATAGGAAGACCCCGTGTTAGCTTCCTCCCAGATAGTGATGCGAGGCGACGGAGACCGCTGATGACGGTGCTTCGTCTCTCGAGCAGTTGGTGGCCTTCTTGCCACCTCCTGGGTTACTTGGACAGTATCTTCCAGCACCCTTGTTTTATTTGAGGTTGAGAACCAACTTGGGTGGTCTCTTACCTCCCTCGTTGTATCCCATTCACTTTCTTCCCACTCCCTTGGTAGAGATGTAGGTGGAGTGGGTCTATGTTTGTTGGTTGAGACCCTTTGACTACCCGACCCCCGTGAGTAGCTTAGCTTTCTACGCACGCGAGGTGGTTTTGGGTCGTCCCTAGATGGAGCCTTTGAAGTAGGTGGCCTTTTGGTGTCGACGGAGGAGGATGGTCGTGATGGGGCTGCTGAGTAGTCCTCGTCTGAAGGTTCATCCTCATCCTCATCCTCCGGTCGTTTGCTCGCACTAGGCTCACTTACTTCTGTTTCCTCCTGCAGTAGAGAAGCAGCTCGAAGGATTCGAAAAGCTTCTTCTACCTAAGAGGGTGTGGGCGCCGCATTTGCACTGCGGTTACTTCGTGCCACCTTAGGTGTGTGAACACTACCGCTTTTCTTCTGGTTTGAGCGTTGTGGATGCTTGCTCGGGTGGTTACCGAAGTCACCGTGTTGAGACATGGTTTAAAGGTGTTTGGAGGTGGAAAATGAACTGAATATGGCACTCGTACCCTCCTTCTAGCGCCAAATTGTTGAGGTGATTTTTGGGTCACAACAATGTAAATGTGTTTATGGGCTTGAGAGCTAGTCCAGATTCCACGTAGTGTGCTCGTTGATCTGCACAAAGAACAAGCGTGAGCTACCCTCGGAGGTGTTCCGGGGAAAGACTCTCCGACGCTCAAGTCAGTTAGGTGTAAGAGTATAAGAATGTAGAGAGAGAAAATGAGGAAGAAGTTTGAGGTGTGTTTTATATTTTTTGGATACCTTTGTATGTGCATGGCTAGGGGGTATTTATAATACCTTGAGAATATGAGAGGAAAACTGCCCCTGGTAGGTTGAACTGGACCTGGTAGGCTGGGCTGGACCTGGTCAGTAACCCTAGACCTGGTAGGCGTTCCTTTGACCTGGTAGGTTGGACCTGGACCAGGTTGCTGTTCTCAGGACCTGGTAGATATGATCTTGACCAGGTAGGTGCTTGAGCGTGGATTTAGGTGGCCAGGTCCCCTGTACGAGCTTTATCTTATACTTGGGCCTGATCCTTTTTGTGGGTTTTCCTTGTGGTGTGCCTCTTTCATTTGTTGATGGCTGGATTGGGCCTTAGCTTTGTATGTGGCTGGCCCAATAACTAATGGGTGCATTTTTCCCCATCAACCTTTGTTAGGGCAATTTTTAAGAGAATGAATAATTGATTTAAATGATGCATTGGCTAGTGGCATATGCTAACTCTACAAAGTAGCAAATAATATTCCTTATTTGAGACTTTAACTTGTTGGAAATAATATGTATATCAATGCTACAAACATAGAGAGTGGAGATGAGTAAATTAGGGTGGATATATTACAAATATGATTTTTGGAAGATTTTGGGTATGTGATGTCGTGGAACTTAATTCATTGCCTTGAAAACGATATTTAGCCCGTCCGAGGTACAAACGTTATGGCCGATTCGTTTACCAAGGTTAACATCACTCCCACACAATCATGTACTTGAAAGTGAGGGATTGGAGATGAGACACAAAAGCTCAAGTATGAGAAATTTTGTGAACTCATAAAGTATGAGAGAACCAATACCATTTCTTCCTTTTCTATATCTCTCTATGACCCACACAAAAGACCTATTTATAGAGAACTTGTAGATGTTACAAGTTTCATAGTCATCAATAACAAATATTGTTACAAGAATATGTAACCACCAAATCATAAAGATATTGATTTCATTAACAAATAAATATTCCTTTTAAAGAACTCATAAAGGCATCCAATGTGTGTAATTAAACAACATTTTAGACTCTGTAGCATACTTTGAAAGAAACTGAGGATGAAAAGGCTATGGTTACAACTGTTGTAGCTTACAACTTGTACTGATTGACTAAGCAAAGAGTCCACTTCCTTCATAAATACAATTTTCATTCAAATCTAAAATTATTTTTTTTGATTTTGATGTGTTGTCAAAATATAATTGGTCTTATTAATTGTTGTAAGTTACAATAGTTGTAAGGTTGTAACTATATCAAGATTCAACTTAGGGGGTGTGTGGTTAAGGGGAATAAGGAAAGGAAAAGGGAATCTTGGCCATTGATACCCTGAATAGTGTTTGCTTTGGATTTTTTTGTCTTTCCCTTTGAGCATTTTATAATTAGGTGTTGTTTGGTTGTCATAAAATTTTATGGACATTCAAAATTCCCATGAATTTCATTTTAGATATATTGTTTGGTTGACAAAAAAACATAAAAATGGGGGAAGTGAGAATTCATGGGAATTGTGACTTCCTACAAATCATAGGAAATAAATTACCAAGTCCCCCTTGATTAATGAAAATTCATGGGAATTGCAAATTCCCACATTGCCAACCAAATAAGTTTAGTAAGTTCCTAGAAATTTCATTAGGTAAATAAATTGCTATAAATTTCCATTTCGTATGGGAATTAACTTCCTACCATGGGACTTTGGATTCCCCATCTTCCTTCCCTTGTTGTTGAACCAAACAACCCCCTTAAGAAATTCCACCTTGTCGTTTGATTTGATTAAATTAATAGAGTAGCCAGTAGGCAGTAAGATTTTAAAACACTCCCTTGTCGTTTGATTACTTCCAGTCCCACGAACCACTACTATCAGACTATTTTCTTTTTTATTTCTAGCTAAGCTATAGCTTTAATTTAATGCTCTCCCACTCTCTTATTTTGGGTTTTGAATTACCAAGTATTTTGATTTTGATTTTGATTTTGATTTTGATTGCTGAGCGAAGCTGCTGAAGATGAAAGCTTAGAAGTTAATACTTACTTCTTTAATTACTGCTATAAACCTCTAATATTGTTCTTACTCTATCTACCTTTTACTTTTATGGGTATGTAATTTAATGGGTCTAATTCAATGATGCTCCATTTTTCAGGATTCCTCTTGTAAAATCAACAGATGGGTATTGCTCCATTTCTGAAAACATTACTTCTTTCTTGTAATTTATTGCTGCTGCTCCTTGCTGTGGATTCCTCTGATCTCAATTTCAAGGTAAACTTTGCCAGCTTCTCCTATTAATTGATGTTAGGTCCTGAAATTATGTTCATTTTTATAAACTTTAATGTTAATTGTGATGTGATTTTTATTTTTTATTTTTGGTATATTTTTGGTAATTTAGGAAAAGGTTGGTTTAAAGCTCAAGAGACCTATAATAGTTGATTCTAATGGCACTAAAAGATTTGATTCTGATCCTTTTGATGTTTCCCAATTGAAGAAGGAAGAACAATTAGAAAATTTAGATGGAGTTGTTGAGAAAGATCTTAGTAGTAGCAATTCTAGTGAGTCATTAAAGCCTAAAGAAGCTCAAGTTCAGAAAATTGATGATGGTAATAGGGATGTGGAGGTGAAAAGTAAGGATGATGGTAGTGGCAACAAAGGAGGGTCAGGAGAAGTGTTTGATTCTAAAAGTGAGCCTACAAAAAATAATAATGAAGAATCAAATGGTTCTATGATGGGATTGAGGAAAGAAAATTTGCGAGATGATGAATGTGATCCATCTAACATGTGTGTTGATGAGAAGAAGAATTTGACTGCTTGTTTAAGAGTTCCGGGCAATGGTAAGTTCTGTGTTTTCGAATGTTTTTGTTTTGTTTTACTAACAAGTAATTGCATTTAGAATTGAATTATATGTAATGGTTATTGGCAGTTGTTTGAATCATCGAGCATTGCTCTACATGTCACTATTATGTTTTCTGTTGCTCGAACTTTTCTGGTTGTATGTTTGCTAAGGTCTACTTGGGGCTCTATCTTGATTAGATATTTAAATCTTGAAATTTTATGCGTATTACCATTAGATTTTGGTTTTGGCTGCCAAGCTTGTTCCAATGACCATTGAATTCAACTATAACTTATCTGGACTAAATGACTGATTTCAGTAGGAATATCGTTCAACAGTTTGTTCACCTGCTTTGTGCTGACAGATAAAGTTATTGATACATTATTGGAGGGTTTTTCTTGTTATATCGAAATGATCTCAAATAGTTTTAGATTGCAAATTAGCCTATTGATAGATATAAGAGTGATTTCTTGTTAAGGAACATATATTGTAGAAATTTTCAATCCCATAATCATCATCCACATTGATGTGTTTGAAGAGGCTCTTGCCAAAGGTTGGGTAGGGGGAATCGGATGTAAACCTATTTTTCTTTCTGACAAGGAGACTCTTTCCATTAGACATTTAATTAGAAAGCAAAATAGATAAAAAGTGTAGAGAGTTTAGTGAGCCCTTTACATTAAGAATTTGACCTCTTCATTTGTAAAGTTGATGATTTGAGCTTATTGGCCCTCTAATTGGACTTGCTTGAACCTACTTTTAGTTGTGAAATGAATTTGATGCTCAATTGCTCATTTTCTCTTCAAAATCTTTCTCTCTATTTTTCTAAACGAGGAAAAGAACAAGGTCTTAGTCTATTGAAATCTAAAGTCAAATATTAATCCATTAAAAGATGTTGATTAAAGGGTCTTGGTTGACGATAAGGAAAGAAAAGATAGATGGAGATCATACTTTAATAACTGACTCAATGAAGTTCGGGGGCAAGATATCGGGGATATAAATTTCACTCATGATATAGTAAATGAAGATCTTATGAGGAGAATTTAGAAGGGGAAAGTCAAAAGAGCATTGAAAAAGATAGGGTCTAAGAAAGTAGTTGGACCGGATGTCGTTCCTATTGATGTGTGAAGATGCTTGGGTGAAAGAGTAATTGAGTGGTTGACAACATTCTTCATCAAGATTTGGAGAGGTAATGGGATGCATGTGGAGTGGAGAATAGCTACTATAATCTTGATATATAAAAACAAAGGGAATATACAAGGTTAAGAAGTGGTTGAATTAATGAGCCATACTATGAAGCATTGGGGAGGAAGTGATTGAATTAAGGATAAAAAGAAGTTTCAGATCTTGGAGAACCAATTTAGATCTATGTCGGGAAGGTCGACCATGATGGAGGCAATTCATCTTTTGAGACAACTCATGGATAATTATGGATATGAATAAGGATTTGCATATGGTTTTTATTGTTATGGAGAAGCTTATGATACAATACCAAGGGAATTACTTTGGAAGGCCTTAATGAGAAAGGACATCTTGAATAAATATATTAGCATTATGATAGATATGTATGTAGGCACTAGCATGAGTGTGAGGACCAATGTCGGAAAACGGAAGAGTTCCCTGTCACAATTGAAGTATAATGAGGTTCTACAATTAGTCCTTTTTTTGCCATAATTATGGATGAATTGATAAGTTCAATTCAAGATGGCATACCGTGTTGTATAATTGGAGATGGCATTGTGTTGCTTGATGAGAAAAAAGCTTGGAAAATAAGTTAGAATTGTGGAGACAGTCATTGGAATCTTGCAAGTTTAAGCTAAGCAGAAGTAATAATATTCGGGGTGCAAATTTAGAGGGACCAGAAGTAGGAGGATCTCAATTAACTTGATGGAATGAGTGTCCAATATTCTGACAAACGGGTGGGAATGTAGAGCGAGACCAAAGCAAACTTGGATGACGGTGATTGTTGGCGAGGTTATCATGGCTTAAGAAATAGTTGGCATTTGTTAGATAAGGAAAGCACGGAGGGAGAAAATGTGAGATGATGACTTTTGTGATTCCAATATTGATTTATGTTTACCCCATCCTAAATTTTCTGGGACTGAGGCTTTGTTGTTGTTGAAAATGAATAAAGCTAGTTGGTATTCTTGGGAGTGTAAAATTCTGTTGTTAATTTCACTTTCAGGCTGTCAAACTCTTATGGCCCTTTGGAAGCCACAAGTCATCTTTGCTTACTCCATTTGATGAAGTCTCTTAATAATCAGCCAAAATTCGAATGTATCATAACAAGCCACCTTGATTCCTAGTGTTTTTTGGAAGTAGAAATGACTCCTAATCTAGAAATGTTTCCAGCCTTGTTCCAAAAAAATAGGTGCCAGTCATAAGGCACTTTCAATCATGGTCTGCAAATTAGGAACTAACATAAACCGAATTTGTAAGAATTGAATTTCAGAAATTAAGTCCAAAAGAACAGAGCTTATGAATCAGATGCTGGTTTCTTTAGTTTGAATAATCTACAAAGTACATTAGTGCATGCAATTGAGTTCTTTTCTAAAGGCCGGTAGAAAAGAACAAAGATGATTGGGGGGTACTCTCTATAATGTAGAGTAAGACTCTAGGAATTAGGTCCAAGGTGGTAAATGATGTGGATACACCCTACAATGCCCCATTGCAGTGCTGTGACTCTCAACCATTCAGTCTTTTGCTGTCAGCAGCCATGTGAATCTTTTAAATTAACAAGAAAACGCAAATTCTTCTTGTGTTTATCTTATAGCCAATATGTTATGAGTTATGACACTTACACCAAGAAAGATTACCCCATCCAATGCTTTAATCATATGGATATTAGTTCAGTTTGGTAGGAATTAGGACCATGGTGGTGCTGGTGCATGATGTGGAACCACCCTAGAATTTCCTATTTTTGGGCTATGTCAAAACAATTGGATTGTTTGGCATCGGCCACCTGACGAATCTTAAATAAATACAATCAACCAGAAAGGAAATTTCTTCTTGGGTTTATCTTAAAGAGAACAGTGTTTAATACTTACATCAAGACTGATTGTCCCATGCAATTGTTGTTAGTTATACGGGTGCTGGATTATTTTGGCAGTGACCTGGAATCAGCTGCCTTTGTTCCATCAATTCCTCTTGCAAAAAGCACTCGCCGCTCAATTGCTGCTCTACAATAAGGGCTTCAGCCCCAAGGGTATGTGTCGTAGGCTAAGCTGTCATGGCAGATGCGTCTTGAGGGCTGCCTTGAAGTACATTCTTACCGAGCGGCAGGTTAAATCCTTTGTTGTCAAATTAAGTACACAATGGGTATTTTAAGTGGCAAAATGTTGTTGCTGCCACTATCCATTCACTCCCCCTACTAGGACATGTGAAATGAGGCTATCCTGTCCCTAACTATTATAATTCGCAGTGACTCAGCTTTACATTGCTTCCCAGTTGAGTTTTTTTTTTTGTTTAACAGAACAGGAAATCTGGTAAAGGGGGAAAATGATTTATGTCGCTATCTTTATTTTGGAAAATTGAGCTGTGTCTGCTTCATATCATTTGCATGCAGAATGCCTTGATTTAGAGAATGATTTCCTCAATATTTTGTAGCTTCTATTCTAATTTAGCAGTTTTGTAATATGTGGTTCCTGATTCTTCAGATTCTCCAGATCTTTCACTTTTGATTCAAAATAAAGGAACAGAGTCTGTTCTTGTTACAATTACAGCTCCAGAATATGTTCAATTGGAGGAAACAAAAGTTCAACTTCAACAAATGGAAGACAAAAAGGTAAATTTTACCTTTTGAAGATTGCTTTGGTTGCTTGCCATAAGAATTGGTAATGTTCTAATGGGTATGATGAATGGTTTATATGGTGTTCCTTTTATTATCTAATTGAAAGCTGTTCCTGGTCAAGGAATGAAATTGTTTCCTAATGTCATTATCTCATGTTTTATTTTGAGGAAAGCCCCACAAGCCAACCTTCTTTCAAATATAAGTCTGACTTGGTGAATGAAGCTATGTTCCTTCTAACTTTGTTCATTTTAACTTTAACGGCATGTTTGGTAACTAATTATAAACGAAGATAGTGAGAATGAATTTCTATATAAATTTGGAAGAAAAATCAATATCCATTCCCATAGTAGTGCTCGTTTAGCTCAAAATCACATAATTTTCTTCATAAATTTATATTCCCCTCCAATACACCTTTTCAGATAATAATGGATGGTAATGAAAAATATGAAGAAAATACAAGTTTAATTTGTGAATGATGGTAATGAAAAATATGAATAATATAAAATTTTGTGAGATTATGTTTTCATGGAGATGATAATGTTGTTTTTCTTCTTAAATTTATACTAAAAATTCATTCTCATTAACGCAGTTTATTACCAACTACCAAACAGACTGCAGGCTTGTTAAACAAAAGATGTTCATTTTAGTTCAGATGACTATTTGAGGGACAGTATATTCAAATAAGTTTAAGGGCCAATAAGTCTAAGTTTAATAAGTCCAACGAGGGCTACCCAGGCTTTCCAAGTCCAATTCACAACTATGATAATTTTTAGAGTTTTGTTAAGAGCAAACTGAGTTATATAGGTGTAGAAGCTGAAAGGTAGCTTACCTCAAATTCTTTTCAGGATTGAATTACGAGCCACAAAGTATCTGTTAGAGGCTGTTTGTTGAATTTGTGCTGGTCCGGGCTATTAATTCCCTATCAAGCACTCTACTATATAGCATGGGTACTTCATATGGGTAGTTGTCCTTGAACCCGATTCGTCCTCGTATTGGGGACGATTCTGATTCTTCATGTTATAATTGGCCGTACCCATAACCCTTTAACATTATTTTTTTAGATTTGCCGTTTTCAGTGTCCGTATTCGTTTTCGAACCCGTTTCCGACTCAGTGCAACCTAGGCACTCTGTATGTGCTGTAATCTTTGATATGTTTCCCATTTCCCAAATACAATTGCATTTGAATTCCAAGCTTTGTTAGATTGCTACACGATGAATGAACAGTGCCAAATTTAAAAATTTGAAACTGAATAAAAAACGGAGGAAGTATTAGATTCTAGGATGCGTTTAATCTTGATTCTTTATGTATTGAAATCTATATATATACACATAATTTGTAATGCAATCTTGATATATCAAAATGATCATACATTTAAGTTGTAACAATAACCTATATTGCAGGTTAAGGTTACTGTGGCATACGAGGCAATGGATAGCTTAATTCTGTTGACGACAGAGAATAGCCGCTGCACTCTTGACTTCAAGGAAATGATTCCACGCGAAGCTAGAACAGAAACTCGTTATGCTTTCAAGCTCAGATACTTCAACAACTTTACCAGAACTCACTGCATCATATTATTAACTTTATTTGCATTTTTTGTATTTGGTTCTGTTTGGATGTGTTCGAGTTTGTGTAAGAAGCTTTATCAAGGGAATGGGTATCATCAAATCATCGACATGGAGCTACCCATTTCAGGCGGGTCGAAAAGAGGTCCCGAATCGAATGACAGTTGGGACGACAGTTGGGATGACAGTTGGGATGATGAAGAGGCTCCTAAGACACCGGCATTGCCTGTTACCCCAAATCTTTCATCTAGAGGCCTTGCTTCTCGGCGCCTTAGCAAGGAAGCTTCAAAAGATTAAATTCTTTATTTTTCCTTGGCCTTCTTTTTATTTTATTTATTTTTTAAATTGATTTTTAATTTTTACTACCATAAAATCCAAGTCTACACACGTAATGCGTTAGAAACATAATTGTCTACCATCAGTAATATATTTATCTTTATATATTTTTTTTTATAATGTGGGTAGTATTAGGTTTTGAATAAGGATGAATATTCGCAAATGCGTAGAGTGAGGTTTGAACCTAATACCTCAGGTTTGACTTTCGCAAGACAATCAATTGGGTAAATAGCTTGTTGAAGTGTATATATATTATATATATATAGGGTTGGGTTCCGGTGAGAAATTTCTTATGGTGAGAAATGTGAGAAGAGATAAATACATCAACTATAACCTAGAGGTACATTGAGCACCTACTATAGGTACATTCACCATACACTATAAATACATTGAGTAAAAATACATTGATTTTATACCATATATACATTGACTCTATCAAAGGAGTAAGGAAGGAAAATCAAATTTAATCTTAGCCCTTCATTTGGTGATCAAAGGGTTGTGATTGTTTTTCACCCTTCTCACCAAAACTACATTTCTCACATGAGCCTACTTCTATATATATATATATATATATATATATATATAACCTCTGCTTCAAAATCTGTAAAACAAAGAATTTTACATTTCTCACATGTAGTTTTGGTGAGAAGGGTAAGAAGCAATCACAACCCTTTGATCACCAAATGAAGGGCTAAGATTAAATTTGATTTTCCCTTCTTACTCCTTTGATAGTTTGGAGTCAATGTATATATGGTATAAAGTCAATGTATTTATAGTGTATGGTGAATGTACATATAGTTGGTGCTCAATGTACCTCTAGGTTATAGTTAATGTATTTATCTCTTCTCACATTTCTCACGATAAGAAATTTCTCACCGGAACCCAACCCTATATATATATATATATATATAGAAGTAAGCTCATGTGAGAAATGTAGTTTTGGTGAGAAGGGTGAGAAGCAATCTCAACCCTTAGATCAACAAATGAATGGCTAAAATTAAATTTGATTTTCCCTCTTTGGTCCTTCTATCGTTTGGAGTTAATGTATCTATGGCATAAAATCAATGTATTTTTACTCAATGTATTTATGGTATATTTTGAATGTACCTATAGTTGTTAATCAATGTATCTCTAGGTCATAGTTGATGTATTTATCTCTTCTCATCTTTCTCACGATAAGAAATTTCTCACCGGAACCCAACCCTATATATATATATATATATATATAGAGAGAGAGAGAATTAGGCTCATGTGAGAAATGTAGTTTTGGTGAGAAGGGTGAAAAGCAATCACAACCCTTTGATCATCAAATGAAGGGCTGAGATTAAATTTAATTTTCCCTCCTTACTCCTTTGATAGTTTAGAGTCAATGTATATATGGTATAAAGTCAATGTATTTTTACTCAATGTATTTATAGTGTATGGTGAATGTACCTATAGTTGGTGTTTAATGTACCTCTAGGTTATAGTTGATGTATTTATCTCTTCTCACATTTCTCACCATAAGAAATTTCTCACCGGAACCCAACTCTATATATATATATATATATATATATAGGGTCAGGATCATGTGAGAAGGCCTCTTTAGGTGAGAAAAGTTGTTTATGTGAGAATATATCTAGAGTGTCGATTCAGTGAGATCTAATAGTTAGGATTTAATGGACTAATTGTTTTTTAATTAAAAAAACTTACTTAACTAACCCTATTTGTTAAGGGATAAATAAAAAAAATATTTTTTTTATCCAAAAAAATAATATTTTTTTATAAAAAAAATAAAATTTATTTTTTATTAAAAAAAACTTATATTTTTAATATTTTAAGCACACATACACATTAGAATATGATGACTTTGTAATATGGTTTTTTAAATTTAGAACATGGTGTATAAAAATTAGAACAAAGCTTATAAAATTATGAACATGGCGTAAAAATTTTAGAACATGACTCATAAAATTTTGAACATATTAAGATGTACTTCCGAACAAAAAAAATGAAGTAGATTTTATATATAAAATTTTGAGCATATTAAGATTAAAAAAACTAGATTTTATACATAAAAAATAGATTTTTAACAAAAAAAAATCAGGAAAAAAAAACATATTTTTTTTTATAATTTTTTTTATAAAAAAGCAGATTTAAAAAAAATATATATGATTTAAAAAAAAGGCTTTTTTTTAAAAAAAAAACAGATTTTTTTTGTAACAAAAAAGTTAGAAATATATAAATCAAATTAAATTACAATTTTCCCTTACTAAAAAAAATAAAGATCAAACATCAACCCTTAGATCTAAAATTGTCAACGGTGCAGATGTTTTCTCACATAAAAACCCTTATCACCTAAAGCACCCTTTCTCACATGATCCTATTCTATATATATATATATATATATATATATATATATATATATATATATATATATATATATATATATATATATATATATAGAAGTAGGCTCATGTGAGAAATGTAGTTTTGGTGAGAAGGGTGAAAAACAATCACAACCCTTTGATCACCAAATGAAGGGCTAAGATTAAATTTGATCCTGACCCTATATATATATAAAATCTTACGTAACTAACCCCTATTTGTTAGGGAATAAATAAAAACATTATTTTTTTATCCAAAAAAACTTAAAATTTATTTTTTTTATCAAAAAAACTAAAATTTATTTTTTTTATCAAAAAAACTAAAATTTAATTTTTATCAAAAAAAAAAAAACTTAAATTTATGTTTTATAAAAAAAAACAACTAAAATTTGGAATTTGTTAAACCGTTATCCTTTCATATAGTCAATTAGTCAGGTAAAATTTAGAACATGTCATATAAAATTTAGAACATATCATATAAAATTTAGAATATGGTTAATAAAATTTAGAACACTAAATAAGTTATTTTTTTTTACGGGTTTCATAGATCAACCCCTCAATACAAAATATTAAGAATATTTTGAAATAATATTCAGTTGTTCAGGTATATATTTTATTTTATTTTTTTGTACAAAAGGTCAATAATTGTATCATTTTATTTATTTTTTAAAAAATAAGTTATTCAATTTCAAACTTATTGTATACAGTTTTGAAAATATCTTATAAAATTTAGAACATGACGTATAAAATTTTTAATATTTCATCTATTTAAAATAAAACAAACAATAAACTACTTTAAAATATGGCTTTTTAATATTTTAAGCACACATACACATTATAATATGATGACTTTGTAACATGGTTTTTTAAATTTAGAACAGGGTGTATAAAAATTAGAACAAAGCTTATAAAATTATGAACATGTCGTAAAAATTTTAGAACATGACTCATAAAATTTGGAACATATTAAGATGTACTTCCGAACAAAAAAAAATGAAGTAGAATTTGGAACATATTATGAACATGCTGCACTAGTAAGTGTCCCACATCGGAAGATGAGGAGGGACTAAACTAGCTTAAAGTCTAAGAGTTACACCTCTTATTACCAATTGATTTTAGGATATATAGAACCTTCTATGACTTGTAAGTAACCCAACTCTCCTCATCCATATTGGTGTGAGATGAAAAGAGGGGGAGAATTGTCATTTATAAGGAGTGTAATTACATAATACATTATCTAAAAATATGTATAAGTATACGGGTTGTATAAATATACTAGTTATTATTATTATTATTATTATTATTATTATTATTATTATTATTATTATTATTATTATTATTATTATTATTATTATTATTATTATTATTATTATTATTATTTATGTATGGATATAATTCAGTGATAATTAGCAAGTTTGATTGTAATTCGGCTGAAAATTGAATTCAAGGTACAAAATGCACAATTATTACATGTTTTGGAGTTAATTTGGTTTGACAAAAGGGTTTGGGGGCAAATTGCACAACTAACTAAAATCATAGGGCCAATTTGCCATTTATTCCAATTAACCTTTGCTATGATCCGGCTATCGAACGTGTAGTTCTAAGTGAATGATAAGGGAAATGATTTTGGTATTCCCCAATTTAATTTTGGCACTCCTCCCCCTTTCACATGAATACTAAAATCATTTTCCGAATTATAAGCCACACCAATATGCTAATGAAGCAAAGATTCTGAAAAGACTTCAATGTATGAGGTTTTTTAGTTCATGAAATTGCCACTTTATCTCCAAGCATCCGTATTTGGTAAAATTAAAATTTAAATCCTAAATCTCCAACTTATAACGTAAGAAGCATACTAAACTTGCTTTTTTTTTTTTTCCAAGGCTCGTTAAATAGCACAACCTTTAGGTGGTACATTTCGCAGCGTAATTCCATCCTTAGTGATACCGTTAAATTAGCAGAATATTCATATTTTTTTTTAATATTCCTTTAGTCATAGGAATATTCTATTATATCAAAGGAATCCTTAGTGAAAAGAAATCATTTATGTCACTCATAACACCCAGATCCTATAACTGTTGTACAAGGCACTATCTAATGGTTATACTGCTCAGCACACCTGATCAATAGGAGGTTTTATTTCATCAAATTTTGGCTTTTTATTGGAAGTACTAATTTTTGATAGAGTATATAGCATATTTCAGGGCCTCAACTATCAGCTTAAACTTTTAGTTGAATTAACATGGTATATAGCATTGTATCAAAGCTAACGTGACAAAAAAAACACGGGGTCAAATCTCTCCTCCCTCTCCATTCTAAGTGGAATTGATTCGCACCGGGTATGATGGGGTTGGTAATGCGTCTCCATTTCAAGCCCAAAAGTTCTTTCATGTGAGGAAGATTGATAGAGTACATAACATATTTTTGGGCCTCAACTATCAGCTTACACTTTTAGTTGAGATAATCCTTTTAACAATTTTGAACTTAGCTTTGGCGTACTGTATAACTCTATCCATTTTGATGAGTGTGATTTATGATAAATAAGACTGTCTGTTGTGGACCTAAATGGGCTTTGGATGGTCCACACAAACCTAACATTAATTAGGCGAATCAAGATCCAAATAATTGTACTAACAACCTCCATGATTGTAGTGGGCCAGTTTTAATCGTTGTATTGGGCTGCTATTCACGTGCAAATGTACTGAGCCTGAGGATTTAAATCAAACACTTGGCCTTTTGCAATGGCTTTTGTTTGTGAAGGTTAAAGTGACATCTTGCACACTTGTTTATCAAGTACTGAGTAGGATGCAAATATTTATATTTTGGGTTTTTCTCTCTTATATCCATGAAGATTTGCACTTTCTTACCTGTACCCAAGCATTTTGAAATCTCTCACTTATACCCCTTAACTGTTGAATTGACAGAAAAATTAGGCTATTATTAAGTTGCATTTGCCAAACCTCAGGTTTGGTAGGTTTGGGCATTTATTAATTATTATTGCACTTTTTTTTTTGAGGAGTAATTATTATTACACTTAGACGTTTATTAGAATTCCTTTTATTATTGCATTTATCAAAAATTCAAAACGGTGGGAATTAGCCAAGCCATATACAGTAAGTTTGACCTTTAATCTTTCTTTCAATAACATTTCCCCAATTCACTCTATGTTTCTACTTCTCATCCTAGAACTCTAAAGTGACGAAAAATCAATCAGTATAAAAAATCATCACGCATCTGAAATCGATCCCGGCGGTAATTGGGACGAGTTTGTTCTTGTAATTGTGACGAGTTTGTTCTTGTACTTGGTTGACCAGTACGACGTTGAGGCTTCTTCTTCGTTGCCATTTCCTCTGAAGTTCGAATAATCGTGGTTGCAATTGAAAGTAAAGTTTCAATCTTTGTAGTCTATATGTCTTCATTTTTGTTTTTTTAGGCTGAAATTGTGAAAAAAATGCTTTGTAGTGTATATGCCAGCCATTTGTTTTCTATTTGTTTGCTGAAATCATGCTTTGTTTCAACTGAATTATGTTTAGTCAAGTATTAATTGCGAGTTAGAGTATCAAGTTTTAGTGTTTGCTGAGTTTGATTAGGGTTTAGGGTTTGTCTTTGAACCTTGTTTATTATTGTCTGAAAACAGAATGGCTCAGAGAATTCTGACGCTGAGTTACATGGGTAACATTGTGACCCATGTCATAAAAGACATTGATGAATGTCTCCTGATTGATGTGTTAAACGATATGGCTACTGAGTTCCAGAAGAAAGGGTTTGCTTTGCCTGAGTTTCCTACCCTGAACTATTTTTACAATTCTAAACCTCATTACCTCACTGATGATAAAACTTTGATGGAAATGTTTGAGCTAATTAAGACCGAAAGAATGCAAAGTCAAATGCGCAAAATGCAAAGCCTTAGGACACAACCAAACCACTTGCAAAGGTGGACTAACTGCTAAGGAATTAGCTGAACCGGAACAGAAAGAGAAAGGGAAGCCTGGTAGGAAATCCAAGAAGCAAAAGCCACTAGTGAGAATGTTGATTTCAGGCTGATTGAAGAAACCATAGCAGGTGAAATACTATTTTGAGATATTATTACATTTTTTTTGGTGTTGTGATGAGAATATTGTAGTGTTAGCTTAGTTGAGCATTTTTGTGCAGGAACTGTTGTTCAAGAAGAAAACTACAATGCTGCTACATCTGTTTATTCTACTGAGAACACCAACACTACATCTGACAGTGGTGCTAAATCAAGAAAAGGGAAGACATGCAACAACAAAGGCAAGGGGAAAGGCAAAGCAACTCATCAATTAACTGAGGGTGCTGCTCTAATTGACAATATGATTACTCAGTCACAGCCTCAGTTCAGAGAGTCTACCCAAACTCAAAGGCCACCTAGAGCTCAGAGGGCACCTAAATCACAGAGTCAAGAACCAAATATAGTTGTGAATGAACCAATGAGCCCGAAGACAAAGAATATTCTAGCAAGGATGTCACAACTGAATTATTTGTTGTTGTGTATTTTTGATATGACCTTATAATATTACTCAAGGTTATTTTTGGTTCATTAAACAATATGATTTTACTCACTGTCAACCATGTAATGTTGTTACTCAGAATTGACAACTAATGGCAACTTTTATTGATAAAACATTGACTACAACAACTAATTCATAACTACAACAACACAATATACAAAAAACATAATTGAACTAAAACCCCAAACCCTTATTTTGATGATAGCTATTGCACCTAATTAACCCCATTTAATCCTTCACATATTTAGAATTAATTACATCCCTAATGCTAGTGTCAATTTCAATCAGCTTCAAGGGATACAAATCGCCTCCATCAACGCCTCCATCATCAATTGGTTCAGCAGCTCCTCGCCAAAGCATCGTTGTGGCCCAACCCAGTCAAACAACCCACAAACATCGCATCTCCAAAACACTTTCCTCGGGTTTCTAAGTGAATTCGCAACGTGCAATTTGGCATCAAAAAACAGAACTTAGGACTTATAAAGTACCGTTGGCAAGGTGAATAGGTGGAAAATGAGGAAGAGCGAGAGCTTTTTGTAGCCTTTAATGGAGGTTTGGGAGGAACAGAACAATAAGAAAAGAAGAAGAAGATAGAAAAATAAGAGGGAGGGAGGGGGTTGTTTATAACTTTATATAGATGGTCACGTGACCTTTTGGATTTCCCACCAAAAAAAACATACTAAACCAACCCTAACATTCATTACCCTACCAAACCTAAGGTTTGATAAATGCAACTTAAGAATAGCCTAATTTTTCAATCAATTCAAAAGTTCAGGGGTATAAGTAAGAGATTTCAAAATGCTTGGGTACAGGTAAGAAAGTGCAAAATCTTAGGGGTATAAGAGAGAAAAACCCTTATATTTTTTACCTAGTCGCGGGCATAGACCAAAGAATAATTTGACCACACACAAGCTCGATGGGATTTCATTATAAAATTAATTGGTAATATAAAGAGTAGCCCACCAAGATTATATATTAGTCACCATCTCTCTAATATTTCAATTTGGGACACGTGTGGAATATACTCTCAACATTCCCGCTCATTAGTTGGTATAATGATTCGAACATATGACGTTAATAAGTGAATGTGAAATTAGAGTCGTTGTTTTATACTTCGTTACTAACAATTGCTTCTATGAATCTATATGTACTTCCTTTTTTAACCTTTTTCTAGTACATGATTTTGACCTTTAGTTCCCTTCATTATATATCATCGAGTATATCAAGATGAATCTAACATAACCATACCTGAATATGTTATTCCTTTGTTGCTTTTTTGTTTGACATTTTTCTCTCGTAAAAAAATTACAAACGTAACTAATAAAAAAGAATAAATTGAGTATGAAATAGTAAAGGGGTCTAGGTATAATAGGAAAGGAAATCAGGATACTTTGATGAACCTTCTGCCACAACACAAGGGTACTGAAAGGGCTTGTAATTCGGTTTTAGTTAAACTTAGGGATATGTTCTTATGGATTTAATTTATGAAATTTTAGTTTATTTCGAATAATTTCACTCCAGTTTGGTTCAACTTTTAAAGAGTCTAGGATTTAGTTTAGTTACATTCAGATTAATTCAATTCTAAAGAATAGGGCCTTACTCCATCTATAACATTATGTCCAGTATGTTATTTTGGTCTGAGTAAATCTAAATTGAATTGAGCTGGATTAATCTAAATCCTATATCCAGTAGAAGTTAAACAGAACTGAAATTTCAGAAATTAGGTTCAAAAGAACAGTGCCTTATCTTTGTTAAAATCAATACAAAACCAACGAAACACTAAAAAATATTTAACGTTTTCAATTTGTTGCTCTTTTTTAGAATTCTAATACCATTCACAATTATGGTTATTTTTAAAGTTTGTTTATATCTATTACTTTATAAAAAATAAAAAATGTATAGTTATTCTACTAATACATATTTAAATAGGACATTGTTATACATAGTCTTTCCGCCATGGCCTATGGCCCACTTCATGCCAAAGAAAATTTAAATGAATATATACGTTACAATGTAATTATTATGATTATTGAATTTGTGTTAAATTAGTTGGTTTTGCACATTATCATTTTATCTCATTACATGTATACGGCCCATGCTAACCAAAATTCCTAGATTTGTCAACAGTTATTGCTATGTATAAGACATTATTATACTTCCAATAATAAAAATAATTTGTGAATTTATGACAAAATTACGCACAGATCGATGTAATAAATATATGATTTTATAAAATATTATCATTTTTGACTCCTTATACATAGCCCTAAAGGCTATATTTATCATTTTTTATTTAAATATGCAACAATTTTAAATTTAAATTATTGACTAATGTATATATACAATCAAAATGGGAAAAATAAAACAGAGCAGAGGCTAGAGGGTTAGGAAGATTACTTTTTTATTTTTGAATATTTGATCTCTCCTGGCCTCCTCACTCCCACGTAGTAATGTTAATAAATACTGCAAACACGTTGTTTATGTTACAAATGACAAAAAATTATTATTATGTGTTGAAAATAGAATTCAAATTTCCTGTCCCATAATTTGTGTCTCAATCATTTTCTACTTGTTTTAATTGATTAAAAAAAATTAATATGGCCCACGTTTTAAAATTTAAAAAATCAAAAATATTATTTTTTTTTCATTTAATCAAATGTAGTGGAACACAATAGGTGTGATAGATATAATATTTTTGCTACCTAACTTCCTTATTCTTAGCATTAGCTTACTCATAGAATATCTAGTATATTAGTCTTACTCTTTGTAACATATATACGGTTTCTTATTTTCCTACACAATAAAAGATTGGTCCATTAACAATGGGTACACATTAATGATAGACCTAAATTCCGTCGCAAATGTAGATCTTTTTTGTAGAATTTTGAGGCCGTCGCTAAAATTTACCTAATACCTAATCCAAACTCTATTATAAATAACTCATTTGCGACGGGAAAAATTATTTACGACCCCCTTTTCTGCGACGAGATCACATTTTTACGACAGGAAAAATATTTGGACCCCCTCTTTTCTATGGCAGAATCACATTTTTGCGACGAAAATCCCCGTCGTAAATAACACAGTTTCTAGTAGTGCTAAGCTTTAGCATTTAGTTAGCTTGATTATAGGCTTAACTCAAAGTATTGTATCCTTTATATATCTCAACATTTTCCTTCATGGTATCAGAACCAACTTGACGCAAATGTCACGGGTTTGAATCTCTCCTCCTTCTCTCAAGTGGAATCAATTCGCAACAGGTATGATGGGGCATGTGTTGCATCCATATTTCAAGTCCAAATAGCATTTCATGTGAGAGGGTGATAGAGTATATGTAACAGATGCCATTTCTAATCATTGTTTGTTAAGTCCAAATAGAGGATTTTGACGTTGGACACGAAGGTCCCTTTGATTAGTGGATTTGATAGGTGTTGATTATGAGTTAGTGTGGTCTTTACAGTATCTTGTTAGTTAACAGTGACCTTGATTTTGGAGCTGTTACAGTATATAACATATTCTTGGGCTTCAACTATTACTTAGGGGATGTTTGGTTGAAGCTTTTACAATGGAATGGTATGGGTATGATATTATTAATGATGTGAAAGTTGTTTGGTTGGGGTCATTTGGGTATGGAATGTCATACCCAATGGATTCTCATCCCCTTCAATCCCATACCCACCACCCCACTATGGATTGAGATTCCATACCTTCCTTTAGTCATTAACACTATCAAAATCCATACCCTTGATGAACCAAACAACTTTTAAAAAACAATGGATTATCAATCCATACCCATGCGGTTGCTATCTCCATACCATTCCATTCCAAACTTTTAAACCAAACGACCCTTTAAGTTTTTAGTTGAGGTGTTCCTCCAACAAGGTGAGACAGAGAGTGTTATTTTTCCTTAAAAACAATAGAAGTGTATAATTAAGAGGGAAGAGGTTGGAACATTCAAATGAATTTCATAGCAACTTCGACATGCATGTAATGAATATGTTTATTAATTATTTATCAGAAAGAGCACATGCAATGACATAACCAACCAAAACCTACATGAATTGCACAGGAAAATACGCACGAACACATGCCACATGCAATTAATACACCCATGCATGACACCTAGCTAATTTATCATTTATGCTTTGCTATATACTCCCCATTTTTATTTTGAACCATCTCTCCATCTTCTTCTCTCTTTCGTTTGTTTAATTACTACTATATTCCTTTTAATATGTTTTCTTCATTGTTCGACATTGATTATACTTCCTAATTTGGTAATAATACAATAATGCATGTCAAATTACGCATACTTCGATGTAATTAATGTTTATATATTATATATAATACCAGTTTTAAGGGATGGGGAAGAAAAACATTGCATGGTTACATATGAAATACTTGTAATTATAAAATCAAATTTATAATTGAATACTAAAGAATTAAACAATTAATGGGTTTATTATACATCCGAATGTACGTAGAGCTACATACATGATACATTTAAGGAGTTTTATTGCTCGTTTTAAATTTTAAAAAGAGAAAAAAAAACTATAAAATGAGCAAAATCACCTTTGAATGTACGTACCATACATCCGGATGTATATAATGTTTTGCTCTTTTTAGCTTCTTTACATGCAAATTCATAGTCCCCATACCACAACGACCCGCAAGCCTACGCTATAGTAAGCAATTTTATTTTTATAACGTACTCGTTTTGTGTGTTTTGTGTTGCCATAAAATTCGTATAAGCAGTATGGTATGTCCTACAAGTATACTAGGTTATACCTGAGCAATACCATTTTTTTTTTATTAAATCAACATATCTGGAAAAAAATAGGCATCTGCTTATTATTATTATTAGGAAAATGATGCATTCAGACTTAAAGGTTGTATATTATTAAGGAGTTAAAAATGGAAGGAACAAGTAAAATTATTCATTTATTATACCAAATTATGTGTTTTTTTTTTTCATTTTAAGTACTATATTCAGTCTACATTATGTGCAACAAAGGTTTTTTTTAATGAGATATAAAGTATTTCTTTATTGCACATAATTTCGAACAGATATATTTGATGCTTATTTGCATTAGGGGCTTGTTTACTTCAGTTCAGTTCAGTTTAGTTTAGCTCTATTAAGTTCAGTTCAGCTCTCAATTTCCTTCTCTTATAAAATATTACTTTCAGTTGTATTCAGTTCAGTTCAATTCAGATATATTCAACTAAAGTAAACGAGCCCTAGGTGAATTCAAATCACTAAAACGAAAACATTTTGGAAACATCCTATATATGATCGGATGATCCAAGCTAAGCCGTGCATTCGTTCTGTCGATGGATCACGATTCTCTCTCTATCAATCAATTGAATATATAGTTAGTTAGGTTCAATCAAACATGCATAGATTATATTCATGTTTGTGCCAACTCTATAACATGTCATTCTTTGTAATATCTATGCCACCGACGCCATCACGTATTTATATTCCACTCTCTGATACTACATGATTATTTAAGATGAATTAGGGCACACTCAACTAATTTAAACTGAATAATTTAGTTGAATTCGGTTAAAATAAAACTGAATAATTTAGTTGTAACACTAGCACTTGTTTGGTTATTGTTAATAAATTGTAGTAATTGTAATGAATGTAAAATTTTATCTTCATGGAAACATATATTCTCATTCACAACCTTGAATTTATCTTCATATTTTATACTTCCTCCGCTCCATAATAATTGCAACACTTTGACCAAATATGTGAGAACTTTTTTATCAAACTGTTGCAATTAATATGGAGCGGAGGAAATATTACTATTGGAAAAGTTAGTGTTGGATGAGATGATTTGGAGGTGAACTAGCACTAACAATGAATATATGTTTTCCCTTCCAGCTTTACATATAAATTAATTATAATTAACGTCATTTATAACCGGTTTCCAAATGTATCATAGTATTCAATTAAATTAAATGATGTCCTGCTTGGAAGTCGATAAACATAATGAGTTTTAATTAAGTGTAATTAATTAGTAAGGAACATAATCGTATATTGTCCGAGAAAGTGGTACCTACACCCACTTTGCATCCTAAAGGTGCAAGGTTCGACTATCACCCCTTGTTTGAGGACTTTCCCTTTATTCCCCCTCTCTCCCCTCAAGTGCAAGGGTTGTCAGATTATATGGGTTAGTAACCCCTTACCAGCCAATAAGTTGATGGATTTCTTACCTTAATAAAAATAATAATAACCTTATACTCTCCATAGAAATATAATTTTATTCCAAAACTTGTATTTTCAAAAAAATGAATTCATTACCAGCCATTAATACCACTCATGATATGTTTTGTGACTGATAATAAATTATATTAATGGAAATGAATTTGAAAATATAATTTAGCAAATGAAAAGGCTTTATAATCCCGGCGGCCAACATATTCTCATTTCCCAAACTTTATTATTTTTCATATGTATATATATATATATATATATATATATATATATATATATATATATATATCCTATTACCATCCATTAATTAATCATTGGTAATTAAAGTTTATATTGGATGGGAATATATATTTGTAATGAAAATTAGATAAAATATTGGAGATAAACTATCTAGCACTTTCGTAGGAATTATTAATTTTCCTTCTAATAATTTCATTTATAATCGGGTAACAAACGGGACCAATAAGTACAATATTTGGTATGGAAAATTATAAGATTCTGTTTTGTTTTATTTGAAAGGGTTCATGTGAAATTGGAGAGAAATAGCGAGTTAACGCTGGAGATTCACAAACAACATCGGAAAGGGTACATGTTTAAACATTTATATCTATCGCTATACTTTATAAAAAAATCTTAAAATTTTGATATAAAAAAAAAAAAAAAAAACTTTACATCAAAATAATTCTAATAAAATCTCATATAACTATATTTTTTCCAATTTACTTATATATTTTCCATGTTTAATTTTTTTCTTTCTTTATACCCAATATTCCAAAAAAAAAATCAATTATATATCCACATAGATGGATAATATTTATTATGGTGCTTATTATTACAAAATCTCATGTCAAACGGACTAGTAAGACTTTTAACTCAAAATATATGACGTTTTTGTCCCAAAAAAATCAATAATCCACATAGATGGATAATATTTATTATGGTAGTACTTCATATTATTACAAAATCTCCTGTCAGATGGTTTAATAAGACTTTTAGCTCAAAATATGTAATGTTTTAGCATAAATCTACAACTTTTTATATATTATTTTGTTAAACTTGTATAAAAGTTATGATTTTATATAAAAAAGCTACAATTTTTGGACAAAAAGTTACTCCATCAAATTGTCAAACTGTCGGACCGTCTTAAATTATTTATTATCATCGACAGAAACAAAAAGAAATAAAGCGGTGGAAGGCGAGGGATGGAGGCATGGAGCATTGGAGCTTATGTTTGTGGGGTTCAATGAAAAAAAAAAAAAAAAAAAAAAAAGACATCCTGATTCTCATATGTCAGTCAAATCTTTCTTCTTCCAAATATGCTCTTATCTTATCCCCACCTATATATACGACGGAGTTAGTTGCGTGAGTGATTAGTTCCTCTTGTAACTAACTTTGGATTTTCATTTCTACTACCTTCCTTTCGAAAGATGTGTATAGTATCGTAACAAAAAATTTGCAGCCTTAAACTTGAAATTTTACGTTATAAATGAAGCCACTAGATAGAAAAACTTAAGCACCAAAATGAATAACTTCTTAATAATAAAATTATACAAAAAAAATTTCATTTATATTGTCTCATCACAACCTTAAAATACGTGCAAAACATAGTATTTTGTTTTTCAGGAGCTCGTCCTCGATTTCGTTTAGTCATGTGCCACTTACAAACTATATATGCATATGCGTGTACTGCTCATCTATTACGTATGTACTTGCACTCTTTTTTTCATTTCAAGGAAAATAAGTATTGATAATTTAATGGAAATAAATTTGAATATTAATTCAATTCTAATAAATCCTTATTGTATATATAATTTGGTTTTAATAAGTTGAGTAGAATGCATTATGCCTTTATGCATGCCGTCGTTCTATTCTATATAATATATTTTGCTTTTATCATCTAAAATATAACTAAATATATATAGAGAAAATACACCGCCACTATTCTAATTTTATCTACTCATCTAATGTACTTGAACAAAACACATCCTACGAGGCTACATTGACACTAAATTGTTGCAGCTGAAACACCTTTTGGATTGGTTTACTTCAAACGTTCTTGTGTCCCATATTGAAAAATATAAAGGATTCACTCTCACTTTATATCTCTAATATTCACATATGTTATTATAGTACTAGAGTGTGTGGTGACTCTAAACCGCCACGTGCGTCAGCCGAGGTGGGCTCAAGCGATGGGCAAGGGTGTGGCGGCCGGGTTCTTCTCGATCTTCCTCTCTACTAGCAGATGACAGTTACAAAATCAAATTTGTAGACAATGTATCCATAATATAAAGTTAATGTATTTATATTTTGTAATAAATGTACCTATAGTTGTTATTCAATGTACTTTTAGGTCATAAATGATGTATTTAGACCATTCGTTTTCACTTCTCACGATAAGAAACTTTTCATCAGAAATCAACCACATATATATGTAATTTTATAATGCATCTTAAAATCATACTTAAATTAAATTAAAAAAATAACTGTATCATTTTAATTAGCTCCTGAGATTATGTACTTCATAATTTTCATTTCTGATTTATTCTAATATCATAATAGCAGAAGATTAATAGCTCTAGGCCCTGTTTGGCAATCGAATGTTAGCTGTTGGCTTTTGGCTGGTTTAATTGGCATGTTTGACTGGCCGGAAGTATTGGCTGTATGTATTGGCTTTTAAGTTGGTTGTTTAAGCTAGCTGTTTGGAATAGTGTTTGATAAAGTTAATTATGATTGTTGGCTATTTATTAGAGAGTTTGTGGGCCAACAAGCTAAAAGTCAACAAAAAAAGCTGTTCCAAACAACTTTTTTTATTTTGGCTTAAAAGCTAGCTTTTCAGCCAACCAAAAAGCCAATAACCAAACATATTTTTTTTTACTGTTTGACCATATTGAAAAGCCAAAGCCAGAAGCCAGCCAAAAAGTCAATTTCCAAACAGAGCCTTAATATTGAAGTTTGAAACCAATGGCACTTGTCTAATTGACGAGTGACGCCTGAAAGTATGAATATTGTGGGCTTGTGGTGTTAGTTGTAAAATGACTTCACTTTGATGTTTTGGCGCCAGAATTTATACTTAGATCCTGTGCAAGAGTGTCGGGCATACCTAATTCCATCAGTTTGCGGCTTAGTTTATTACCAAACAAATATTCTTGAATTCTTGAATTCTTGAAATATGACTTCACTCCTTCCATTATCAATCAATGTTAGGGATAACCAGCTCTGTAACAGTAAATAAATTGGTGAAATCCTTATCCAATTAAAAAAAACAAAACAAATTAATGTTTTGATAAGGAGGAAACATACATGTATGGAGTTCTTTATTTTATTACTTCATTTGTCTCCTTATGTTTGCTACATAAGTGGAATTTTACTTTTTAAGGAGCTTTGCGCCTTTTGTTTTTGTATATGGATGTTTGTTTTGTGTAATTTTAAGGAAAATATAACAAAATTTAAGAGATATACTAAAATGTAATACGTAGCAAATAAAAGTGGACGGGGAAGTATAATAAATCAATCTCGGGATAAAATTTTGTAAGACGATATACTTGCAAATTGCAATTAAAACCACTTATTTAATTGATTACATCTTTAACGAGCTTTTTTCGTTAAAGTAATAACAAGAGGCTATGCTACAAATTCAATAATTATTCATTAATTCTAATTCATTTTGAGTTGTTGGTTTCATCCCTAAACTATTAAGGAGGCGTTTGATTTATATAATGGTATATTAAATTTCATTGGGCCTAGGCCCGATGAGTGTCTGACAATACACAAGTTGGGTGGGGATTCATTATAAAATCAATTGGTAATAAAATGATTGAGTAGCCCACCAAGCATATATTAGTCATCTGATCATCATGTACTCCAATATTTCAATATTAATTAGACACTTACATATGGTGAATTTATAAGGTTTATTCTTCAAGACTCCCCTCACATGGACATACTCAATATGAGCCAATGAACTTGAACTTGAACTTTTTTGGGTCCTCTGTCGTGGCCCTAACTCTGATACCTTATTAATTAAACTCCACTGAGCCTAGTTGCGATCCTAGACCCGGGAAGAGTCTTGCCATACACAAGCTCAATGAGGTTCCATTATAAAACCAATTGGTAATATATAAAGATCGAGTAGCCTACTAAGCTTATATATTAGCTATCATAAATTACTCACATATTTCAAAGTGAGACACTTACATGTGGTAAACTTATGAGGTTTATTCTTCAATACGGTATGAGTTTGGAATCATAAATGAAACTAGTATGTATGGTACGGTATAAGTTTGAAACTTGATTTTTCATGCAATATTTTTTATTTTACTTATTTTTAAAAATATTTATCACATCATGAAGTCTTTTATATCAATTTCTCACTGACAAAAAGTTATGAAAAAGAAACAAAA
Source organism: Salicornia ramosissima (assembly GCA_951394345.1). NCBI lineage: Eukaryota > Viridiplantae > Streptophyta > Magnoliopsida > Caryophyllales > Amaranthaceae > Salicornia > Salicornia ramosissima. The sequence continues at coordinate 7,700,403 of OX596238.1, read as the reverse complement.
ATAATTATAATTTATGTAGAATAAAATATTCCATAATTATAACTGACCTAAGGTATCGCTCGAACCAAAATATTATCTTGTTCATTTTAATAATAAAATAAATTCGAATAAGAGCTACTGATAGTACAAATAAGTTATAATCAATATGGTCATAAATCTGGTTACAATTTGAATCAACATTAAGAAATGTTGATTTTTTTTTCGATATCTCTACAAGAGATTGAGAGGATAATATTATTTGTTAAAAGTTTGTCGTAATCATTAACCAAAAAAGTGCAATCATTATTCAATAATCAATATTGACGAGTTCTAATATACAATGATTCCGTAGTTTAATGAGCTTGAAATATGACAAATGTTTGAGTCATCCTCATCTTTGTCCATCCTCTTAGACCCATCTAATTAAAATTAACCATAAATATACAAGTTTTAAACAAAATTGAAGAGATAAAATAATGAATGTATGTATTCTTAAAGCATAATTGACCAATAAAAAAAATCAATTTTAAAAGAGTTATCTAATCAATAGATAGTTATGTGATCTAATATTCATTTTCATGATCATATCTAGCTACTAGTTAATAGACCTGACCTTCAAGTCGTTCGAATTGGGTTCTGATCGGACCATTTATTATTCAAAAGATATTAATTTGAAAAAATTAATATGAATAATACTAATTATGGGCGGTCAACTTTATTTCAATAATTCCAACTAGGTGTTATTTATTACTTATTTCAGAATTATCCCAAGTGTGATGGGTATTTTTCAAAAAAATGCACCACTAACTTGAAGAAACTTGTTTAATCACTAGGTGACGTGACATATCTTGTTTATGGTAAACAAAAACCAAAACTAAACTAAAAGAATAATTAGGGGGGGGGGGGGGGGAATGAAACAAACAAAAAAAAAAAACATGCTTAACTAGTTACTAGTCAGATGTATGTATTTTTAGAAGTTATCCTCTATAGTTTGGATTATTTTGAAACAACTCGTATTGGGATTATTTTAATCTGATTGTACATAGTTTGGAGTTGGGACGACTATTCAATAAATGTTAATTATTTTTTATAATTTAACCTGATCTTATACTATGATCCCCAAATTTATAATATCTCTCTTCTAGATAGGTTCCTTCCCCAGATTACTTACTAGTTTTTTTCTCACTCTCTCCAATAATTTTTTTTTTGTATACAAAATTTCACTTTTATATCCATCTCTTAAAATTCTCCCAAATTTCAACTGGGAATAACTCAAAGAAATGGAAGGAGCAGAAGATATTTTCTATATCATCGATGTAATTGTAATATTATTGGCTAGAAATTCGAAAGTATGATCATAAACAAGATAAATATGAAAAATTGGTATTATAAAATAACTTAATAATTTCATATTGCTTTCAAATCGGGTTGATTTCGATTCAGACCTATTCGATTTCGGGTGAGTTGTTCCAAACTACATGAGTTTCTGATCTAATTGAGATTCAGATCAGAGCAATAATTCACATTTCGGATCATAATTTGGATTATTTTTTCGGACAAAAATCGGATCTTGGACATGGTAACTTGAAAATGTTCAAGGAGGGGGTGAGTACATTTTATTTTTCTTTACATACATTTTTTATGATGTTGATAATGGATCTAGCTAGGGTCTTGCTATCACGGGATTTTCAACTAAATTGTTATTCGAACCACTCATCTGAAAGAGGCAGGTGTCAGATCAATGCGCATAGGTTGCGCCTATCACGAGGGAGCGCAAGTCCACTTCATAAGACCAAGAAAGTTTCACATGCATTAAAATCATACAACAATAAAGAGAACAACTTTCTTAGTCTTATAAAATGGATGCCACTTAATTATATATTTATTCAATGTGACAAATAAATCTCAACACTCCTTAATTCATCAGTCATCAAGGAACTCTCTTACATAAATTGTTACGGAGTATTAGTTATGTTGTTCGTGTGCACAACAGGAAGATAATTAAATCCATACTTACGCAGTTAAGCTTGGGGAGGTTTGAACATAGATATGGGTTCGAAAGATGTTGCCTCGGCTCCACTTTTTTTTTATTAGGTAAGGAAACCACCCGTTCATTGATCCGGACCTACTAAAAAGCTCTAACCCTGATCCTATAAAGTTCATTAATTAGGTAAGGAAACCACCAGTTTATCTGGGTTCGAAAAATGTTGCCCCGGCCCTACTAAAAAGCTCCAACTATCTGGGTTCGAAAGATGTTGCCTCGGCTTCATTTTTTTTATTAGGTAAGGAAACCACCCGTTCATTAATCCGACCCTACTAAAAAGCTCTAACCCCGATCCTATAAAGTTCATTAATTAGGTAAGGAAACCACCAGTTTATCTGGGTTCGAAAAATGTTGGTCCGGCCCTACTAAAAAGCTCCAATATCTGGGTTCGAAAGATGTTGCCTCGGCTTCATTTTTTTTATTAGATAAGAAAATCACCCGTTCATTGATCCGACCCTACTAAAAAGCTCTAATCCCGATCCTATAAAGTTCATTAATTAGGCAAAGAAACCACCAGTTTATCTGGGTTCGAAAAATGTTGGCCCGGCCCTACTAAAAAGCTCCAACTATATATATGGGTTCGAAAGATGTTGCCTCGGTTTCACTTTTTAATTATTAGGTAAGGAAATCACCCGTTCATTGATCCGACCCTACTAAAAAGCTCTAACCCCGATCCTATAAAGTTTATTAGCTCTAACCCTACTAAAAATGTTGGCCTGGCCCTACTAAAAAGCTCCAACTAACCCTTATAGGTCAGTGTATATAGTATATATATATATGTGAACCTTTAGTGTTATTTACAATGATAGGTACGTATTGAATGACCTCTTATCTTAGCTTTCAAAATTATTATTATATCATGGATTGGATTATAATAATTGTGATGTGTGAGTGCTTTGTGTACGTCAATGCTTCTTCAAATTATTATGTTGCATGAATGCTAATTAAAGGCGCAACAGTGAAATAACGAAAAAAATTAAAAGCAACCCCCACTTATTTTAGATGCTTTTGATCACAATCTTCAATTTACGACAAACAAAATATTCAGCCAAGCTAAGAGACAATAATACACTAGATTTTTTTTTCTTTTTCTTTTCTTTTTTTCTTCTTTTTTAATAAAAACAAAACAACACACTAGTTAGTTGGCCACTGAAATTTAAGCCTAACTTGATGAGTAATAATATTTGGAAAATATTTGAGTAGTATTCAAAAGAGATTGGTCAAAAGTAGTGCATATGCTTATTGCCTATTGTTTTCCGTGATTGGCTCATTGCACTTCTTTGCTAGTGAATATCTAAACCTTTACCCTTTGGCCAATTCAATTTGAAGTGCAAATGTGCAATTAGTATGCAAAGGGTAGCATACTGGTCCATCCATCCGTTTTCATTTGTTAGTTATGTTTAGAATTTTATACATTTATTTAAGAAAATAAGTAACAGAGCTGATATATAATATTCTAATTGAAAAGAGCTAGCTAGTTCGTTCCAAATTTCTATAAATGTTTTTTGCGGTAATCTATCGGAACTTATTTATTTGAGCCAATCACTATATATCAAGGTAAAATTGACATGATATTACAATAATAAATGTTACCAATTTCAGACCAATAAGATTTCAAACGTAACCAACAATAAGGAACACCCGAAACAGAATATGTAACTAACAAATTAAAACAGAAGGAGTGGCATTGAAGAGTCTAGTAAACAATGTTTTCTTTATTTTGCGACGAAATTTGATTTTGTATACTTACGTTTGAAGTAATAGTTGACCCTAATTCACTAAGAAATCCACTTATGAGGGCAATCCACTAATTCATTGGCTTATAATGGGTTAATAACTCATATTACACGTTAACCCCTGCATTTTAAGAATGTATGGTGCGTGGGTATATCCACCACTTGCTATACATCACATCCTTGTTGATTATTAATCTTTAATTTAATTTCATCTCATAATTTTTTTTTTATGGTTATTATATATAGAGTGGTATAAATAATGCATTAAATACATTTTTTCTTAAAAAAATGCTATTATCATTAAAATTTATGATAAAATTCTAGGTTGATGGGTGACTGGGTGTTGTATGTTAATGTTTAATTAATGGGAAAAAAAAAATCATTTTAGCTTTTTATTTATAGCATGCAGGTGTTTAAGGCTTGTACATCATAAGAGAAGAGATATCTAAAGATGTAGATTAGAAAACAAATTTATTCATAAATTGTGTATCCTGGTGCATATATATATATATATATATATATATATATATATATATATATATATATTTAGACTAGTTATCAAATTAATAACCATGCATCTATTTTTATTTAATTATGTTATGCAATGCATCTAAAATATTTATATAAGTTTTAAATTTAGACTAGTTAATTTCATCCTAAATATTCAATATTATAAATGCTTTAAATAAGTAGCATCTAGCATGAATGTTCTATTTTAAAAACACGTACACATTGATGACCATGATCCCACCTCCACAAGGAAATTTTCAACATAAAACAATATAATGTATGAATAAAGCATATGAAAATTCGTTAAAGAATAGAAAAGGAGATCGCTTTTGTTATGCCTTGGAACAAGTTCAATTGCATATCGATGTGGGTTCCAATTTGTTGAAATTTAATTGCCACATCTATCATAACATGAACACACAATGTTTAAAGTAATTTGCTGCCTCATACATCATAGCCTAACTTTCTATTTAAAATAATTTGATTTCCGTAAAGATATGATGAATAATTTAAGGTCCTATTCGGCTGTTCTTTTGGACTAAATTAATATGGACTGAATTGAACTGATTTGACTAAATCATACACTCAGCAAGAGATAGAATTGAACTGAATTTATCTGAACTGAATAAAACTGAATTTATCTGAAAATGAATTGAAATTTCAGAAATTAAGTTTAAAAGAATAGGGGTTTAAGTCTTTTCTTGCTTGATTTATTTTGAAAATATTAATTAAGTTACATATATTGGATCGAATTAAGGGATACATTCATACATACGTAGATACACTGTTACACTGTTACTCAAGCTACCTAATACTTGTCTTTGTTGTTGTTATTATATTATTATTATTATTATTATTATTATTATTATTATTATTATTATTATTATTATTATTATTATTATTATTATTTATACGGGCTTGTCTTTAGTATTTGGCTAATTGGGGTCTTTGGGAAAATTTATCTGTTTCAATTTTTTATTTTTTTTGTAGAGCCTCTTTGCAGTGATGTGTAAAATAGTAGAAACTTTTCAACTTTTTTTTTGGGAGAAAAGGTAAACATTGGAAAAAAAAAGTCAAGATTTTTTCGTCTTGAAGAGACATCCTGATTTATCTAATGCTAAGAAGAGAATTTAGCATCTAAGAAGGGATCGATATCGACATGCGTATAGTAGGGGTCCAATGCCTGAGAGACGTGATATAATCCGCAATGTGATTGGCTTCACGGAAGTCGTGGGAAGACGAGGCACCGAAAAGTCTCAGAGAATGGAACAAATGACATCCATATTGCAGATGAATAATTGATAATCATTGCAGAAACAATCTATCAAAATATACAATTATTATACGGACCGTTTTCTAAAAAACTAGATATTTGAAAACTTCTACTAAAGAAAACAAAACCCTACCGTAGATAAGGAAAAAACTCTCGTAAATAGAAAGACAAACCTAAATTTTTTTATATTAAAAACTAACAAGAAATTGGGACTTACTATCACCAAAGTTGATGAATGGTAGCCCCTAAATAAAAATCTAGGATGAATATTTTTTTTGGATTTTTTGCTTTGAATAATACAACCTTTCAACGATTTGCAAAGAATAATACCACCTTTCAACGATTTGCAAAGAATAATACAACCCTCTGTTTATTCGTGAATAATACAACCTTGGCATCAGTTTTGCAACGAATGATACAAAACCGGTTTTTGACTTATAAAACAGGTTAAAGGGACATGTGTCACGTTATGATTGGTCCTTGTAATTTTTTAAAAAAAATAGAAAAATTGCAAAATAAAATTAAAAAAAATTATTAAAAATATCAGAAATTTTTTTAAAAAATTTAAAAATTTTGATTTTGATTTAATAAAAATTATTAAAAATATCAGAAAATTTTATAAAAAAAATTTAAAATTTTGATTTTGATAATGGGGGGTGGGGGGGGGGGTAAATTTATTTTTTTAAAGGTTAAAGGTCATCTGTATCATTGGTTGCAAAATTGAAGACAAGGTTGTATTATTCACGAAAAAACGATATGTTGTATTATTCTTTGCAAATCGTTGAAAGGTTGTATTATTCAAAGCAAAAAAAGATAATTTTGGAATATGAAAGGTTGCAAAATTGAGGACAAGGTTGTATTATAGGGAAAATATGATTTTTTTTTTTAAAAAAAAAAGATAATTTTGGAATATTTTATTTGTCTCTAAATGAGCCTAATTCGTCATTGTAACTAATTAATATGGATGTAACTAATATCATTATTAGAATGTCTTTGGGGTGTTGGTTGAACTTTAATTATTTAATTTTGAGTATATTGATTCTAATTATATCGTATTATCATTGATAATATAACTTAGGGGAGATTACTACATGTGTGCCTTTCATAATTAAAGTTGATATGATGCATTTGATGAAAAAATTATCAGTCTACGTTATCTTCATAAATATGGGGTCAATTCAAAACTAAAAAGTACGTACTACTCAAAATCCATGTCTTTCAATTCGTTGCTCGCATGATGTGATGATCCTCACATGCACGTTGCATGCATGGCCCAATTATATTACAATTACAATTTATTACAAATACTTGAGTATGATTTAAATTAGTGCAAATATATTACGGAAAATGACTGAGCAAGGTTGTCAACCCCTTAAATACATCACAATAAAAATAATAATAATAATATATTAAGTTAGAAAGAGAAATTTTAAAAAATTAATATTTCAATGCATTTTTAACCAATGAAAAATCATAATTGAAAGGATAGACAATCCTTAGGGTTAGTCAATCACTCCCCATATATTACTGTTGATAGAGTATATAAAATATTCCTGGATCTCAACCGTCAATCCTTCTTGACAATCCTTCTTCATAAATATTCCTTAGGGTTAGTCAGCTGACGGTTGAGATGTGTCAACCGTCAGTTGATAAAGTATATAATATATTCCTGAACCTCAAACAAAAGCTTAACTAGGAATATTTATGAAGAAGGATTGTCAATCCTTTCAATTATGTTTATATACTCCCTAAGGAATATTTATGAAGAAGGAGATGTGTTAAGGGAATATTCATGGCCTAGGAATATGTTATATACTTTATCAACTGTAGTAAAATTTTGGCAACTGCTGCAAGCCTGCAACTCCAACGAATATTTTTGCTTGCTAAATTCCAAATGTGTGTGTCGGTCATCATGATACTCCCTTCGTCTTTAATTACTTGCTACATTCCATCTAACATAATTTGTTAGGAGAAACATATGAAGTGGTAGGAACCATTAAAAAGTAGAGGTATTTATGAAGAAGGGAACACAGATGGTGTAAAAAAAGTTGAATAAAAAGGGTAAATGACACAAATAACGATCGAATAGATATAAATTAAGCAGCCCCATATATAAAAAAAAATGGAAATATATCAAGTAAATTAGGACACCCAAATAAGGAAACTATAGCAATTAAAAATAACAGAGAGAGTATGTACATTTAACTAGGATTCTCGCCAGCCTTGGCAATGCTTTGTATTCTGCTTTAATTTTAAAAAAAATGAAGAAATTAAAATACAACCCTTATTCTTGAGGATGTAATCCTTTCACATTTTCTCTCTCCTTTCCTACACTTAACACATCTCATTATCTTTCCTCCATATCACTTCCTACTATCTTCATCCTTTTACTCATCCTTTTCTCAAATATTTCCAACAGCAATGAGTATCCTTTCCCATTCTCTCTCCTATTTACATATATCCCAACCCCCACCATTTATTCCCTTTTCTATTTACATATATTTATTAATTAACATAGTTCATTATTATTGAGGTATGTAATTTAAGTGATGTTGCACCCCCGCTAATTCTTCAACATGTTCACCACTTAACTCTATTGGAGTGACATTGCTACTACGTACTCCACCTGGAGATTGGTTCATATTTTGAGTGAAATGTTCAGAAATAGGGGGGGAAAGGGTATTACCATAAGTTTGCTAATAGGATTGAAGAATTTGAGGGATCGGAGATGTGGTTGAATTTGTGGAATATTATTGATACTTGTTGGTCTTGGTTGACTATTATACCATTGTAAAGCAGCCTGAAATTGAGGATTACTCAATAGATTTGGATCAAAAGGGGGATTAAAATTTAGAATGGTTAAATTGGAAGTTTGAATTATTTGGAAAATTCTAGTTAAGACCGTAATTAGAGTTATTATGATCCATATTGAAGAGTTTTCGAAATTGGAAGTGATATGGAGAAAAACTAACTTGGAAATATGAAAATAAAATTATTTTGTGTTTGAGAGTATTGTACTATTTGTACAACTGAAAATGAAAGTATATGAAAATATGTAAAATTTATACTCATTTTCTACAGAGAATTTTTTTTATAACCGTTGGTGTTTTTAGATTTTCGAAATAAGTTACCGTTTGCAAATTATAGCCCTTATACAAATTTGAATCAAAAAAAAAAAAAAACAACAACAACAAGGCCAATAATATTGACAAGTGTCAGTATATTAAGCATTTGCATTTCATGAATTGCAAGAAGTAGCTGTTGCAAACCTGGTCAAAATGTTGTTTTCATCTTTTGTTCTGATTTGGGCGTTTTAGACGAGGTGTGGTTTCCTTTCTATGGAAAGGATAACAACATATAAGAGTATTCTTTCACAAGTTACAACTAGCACTTACAACATCCATGAGGAAGTTAAAAAGGAAACAAAAGTGTACCTAAAAGGATTTACATACATATTTAGTTTCAGTAATAATAACAAAATATCGATGCTAGCATCATGTGCATACATATTTAGTTGCATTATAAACAAAGTGTAAAGGTATTAATTCAAGCACGACCTTACTCAAGTAGGATCTGTTCTATAGGATGATACCTCTATTGTTCATGAGTTCTACTTATATAAAAGTTATTCATTCAAACCAAATACAATAATTAAATATTAATTTTAGATTGATAAATCTTAAAAATTTCATTTCAAATAATTTAAAGATATTAAATAGGTTTAATCTGTAGCTCAATTTGTACTAGCTAGGCCACTAGATTATATTATATCTTAAATTGAGCATGCATTATTTGTATATAAATCAATAGGAAAAAGGGTTATCATAATAACTAGTTGAATTTATCCTGGAAAAAAAAAAAGGTTTTGAAAAAAGAATATTAATATACCTAGCCCTTATATTTGTTTAAATTGGTAATAATTTAAAAATACATGGCTAAATCATGCAAAATTTGCTATAATTAATTCTTTGTTTAAATCAATATTCCCCTTTTCGACACCTTAATTATATGAATCGTAGTATTATTTTGCTTTGAAAAGAGAAAAGGAAAAAAAAGTACAAATATAGTAATGCATGCGATTACACTTTTTGTGCCACTACAAATAATAAGTGGGGTGTTTATTTATTTAATTTTCTTTTATAATAAAAATAAAAAATAAAATTTTAAAAAAAAACTCAATAATGGAGGTTATTAATTAATTATAGTACCACACATCATGGCATGCTTCATGCTTGACATGCTTAGCTTGTTATTATGAGAGATTGAGAGCATCTTGTTTCATACTTATTTTGTATGACCATTTTGTGCCTCAACTTCTTTTACTTGTCATTCATTATTGAACAAACACTAAAAGGATCCTTTTTTTTGTTAAAGCTCACTAGTAGTAGGTAGTATGGGAGTTAAAGCTCAAGGATTATAATATATAATATCTTTTTTTTTTTTGTGGCCTTTTGTTTTTTTGGTACTTTTGTCATCAACTCTTAATTAGCTTGTAATGAAATTATTTCCTCTCAATTTCTTTTAAAGTAGGTATTTGGTCATACCATCTTACAAGGTTAGATGATCGTGGCTTTTCAAAAAAAAATTATGAAAAAACCAGTAAAAATTGTTGAAAAATAGTCCTGTTCAATGGGTCGGGCCGGGCTTCACACATTCTTTAACGGGCCGGCCGGATCAGGCCCTATTTGGCCCGACCCACACTATCTAAGAGGAAATTAAGGGAGTTTTTGGGAATTATGGGAAAAAATTTAAATGGCCCTTTAAAAGCTCGACCCGGCCCGCTTAGGCCCATTAAGTTGTTGACCCGCCCCATTTCTAAAAAGGGTTGGGCCACACAATTTTTAATGGGTCGGGTCAAGTTTTTAAATGGGCCCCCGCCCCATTAAACACGCCTATTGAAAATGTATAAAAATGTATATATTTTATGTCACGTTTGCAAATTTTTCTTCAACTTTTCCGATCCCAGTGAGACTTGGTTTTAAGGTAAAATTGTCTCACCAAAAAAATTGTACTGTGTTTCTTTTAAAATTAAGAAACAAACAACAATACATGTAGATTCTAAAAGTTATAAGCAATATTGCAATAATATATGGTCAAAAAGTGAAAAAAAAAACATAAAATAAAAAAGTGAGAAAAAACAAATTATTTATATAGCTAATATATTTTGCCAAAAAACAAAATATTTCATGATATTGGATATATGTTAATATGTAGCTTTAATTAAGCTTGTGTATAAACAAATTATAATTGGTGGCCGGATTAAGAATTTATAAACTGTCTCATATAGTGAGAAGCATGAATAATTTTATATGAACGTACATCGATCATAGGATTGTCCTTTGATTGATTTTTCCTCTTTGTTGAGAGTAGCGTTTATCCAATCTCTATTCGAACTCTACTACACCTAGTTTAAGGAAAGTTATATGCACATAATTTTTTTTGTTATGCGCACATCAAGCTTTTTTCACTTATTGACTACTTACCTGCCTCCTCTTCACCCACTGATTATTTATTAGTTTAAATTGATGTGCGTGTGACAATAAAGTTGTGCGGATATCACCATCTCTAGTATATATTTAAACTGAAGTTCACAAATGTAGTAATGCGACTTACCTAAAGCTTGGTCGCTTATACTGTCGTACACATAAATTCTATACAACCTTTAATTTAAGATCAGATCAGAGGTATGATCGATATTACTGATTACCGAACCTTCGCTTACACCTCAACCATAGGGTATTAGGGCAAATTGTTGAGCTCATTCCCTAAAGCCTAGAAGGAATTGAAATTAAATACTCCTTCAGTTCCCTTTTTTTTTTTTGCCACATTATGACTTTTTACTACTATTCATCGGCTAACTTTGACTCTTTATAATTTTATACATATAAGAAAAAACATAGTCAAATGGGATCTCTTTTGATTCGGCTCAATGTATATTTTTTTTAATATGCAATTTTTATAATTTCTTACTATATATATCTAAAGATATTTTTATTTAAAGATGTGTGTTGGAAGATGTAAAAAAGTAAATGTTGCAAACAAAATGAGACTGATGGAGTAATACGTAGTACTTCATATTTTTTAATAGTATTCTACATATATAATTAAAGAAACACTGAGGTTGAAGTTTGTGCCGAAATGACATAAGTCTTTCGAACGTCATGTGAGGAATAATCTTGAATTTGAACAACACTCCGCACATTTGAAACGAATCCTTATCTTCTACTCCGTATGTCATTTTCTTCCTCTCAGGTGCATATATGTTGGCTAAATTGAGTCAGATGACCAATAACAAGACCCCAATCTGAGGCAAAGTGACACCCAAAATATATGACAAATCCATGTATACCAACATTATGATCTTGGAACGGCATCTTGAAGAGGTGGTCCATTAGAGAAACGAATCAATATACACATGCATATGTATATAGGGAAACTTTACAACCACCATTGTCCAATCTTGGGGTTTGTATTAATGTCTACGATAACACAAAGCTTTAATTTGTACTTTTCATTATCTGCTTCCACATTATCTGCTTGTTCACTGATCACTTCCTAGTTCATACCTTATTACTAGTTTTGTGAAAGGGCAACGTTAAATTTGAACTTCACAGTTAGCTATTACTATTCCATAACCCCCCCCCCCCCCCCCCCCCACAATCTTTTAACTTAATTGCTACATTTCCTTTTTTTTTAATGGGATTTAAGACCTAACTTTAATTTAACCATTAATAACAGTTAGCTATTTCTTTTGCGTAACGTACCTTTAATTCAATGTATTTTTGCTAATTTAAACATAGTATTTTTATTAAGGAATTAAAAATATTTAATTTAATGATGAAAAAAACTAAAAAATTATGATAAGAGGCTTGATTTCAACATATTTTTCTTGATCAGATCTTACGGTGACTTATTTATTCTCATCTATTCTAAAATAAATGATGATATCCTTATATCACTTTTTAAAAACAATAATGATGTTTGATCCTTATATGAGGTAAATTAAACATAGCTTAAATACTTCAATTTTTGGGGTGTTTGCATGTAACTTAGTTCCAATAGAGTGAAAGACTAGTCTAAAAATAGGAATGCTAGCTGGGTTCTAATTGAATTGTGAGTTTGACTTTCACCATTCTATGTATTTAATTTAGTTTATTAAATTTAGATTTCTTTAGCTCGTGTTGTTTTCAATTCATTATATTCAATATAATTCAATTTAGTTCTTATCTGATCTGTTTCATTCAATTTAGTTCGACCCGGTTGAATTTTCAACTGAATTTCAATTTATCCAGTTTTTTTTAGAGGATTCAATTTATCCAATTCAATTCTTTTTAAGGATTTTTTTTTTTACCATGCATGCTTGAAATTTAGAGATAACATTTTATGTTAGAAAGATATACAAATCAACATAAAAATCAAATATCATAAAATTACTATGGCGAATGACACGAGGGTCATGGGTGAGAATCAAACTATTGCCATCCTCCTGCTGGATCTATCCCTTATTTTACCACTTAGCTAACGAATCTATCATGCACCCTCATGTAGTCATGTATGTTGACATAATAGATTAATGTAGTAGAAGAAAATGAAATGCGAGTAGAAGCTTAGCCTCCCTTACCTAAATTAGGATCCTCTCCATTTATGCTATGTAGTCATGTATGCTATGTTGACATAACCTCGCATGTGAATCATTTATTTCAGTCCATAAAAGCACGAATTTGGATCATCTCACGAGTAATAGGCTAATAGCTACAATAGAAGGGCAAGATATATATTTTCCCTTCTCTCTTTGTGAATTGGTGGCATGGAGCTATCAATCTATCATTAGCTTAAACCTACTCATAGGCTCAAGTTAATTAGCCAGGCCAGGCTAATTTTTTTATTGGGTAAGGAAATTCTCTCTTTTAATTTTGGATTTCAATATTACACATATAAGTGAAGATGATGCTAGGTAATAAGGTTTCACGAGGTGAGAGAGAGCACTAATTTGTCACTCGATCTTGACCTTAATTATTAGCCAAGGCTAAATAATTACCCCTTTGATTTTTATTTTTTTTGTTCAATTTGATACATTTTTGTACTCCCTCAGTTCCCTTTTGTTTTTCTTATTTAGAATCTTGACGCTATTCATAAGATGGAAAAATCTTCTAAATTACTCTCAATATATAAAACATGATATATATAGTCATGTGATGTCATGTTTGATTCGTCTCAATGAGTACACTATTTATATTCAATTTTTATAATTTTACATATATGCAATAAAAGATATTTATGGCCCGTTTGGTAGCTGGTTATAAACGGAGGTAATGAATAATGAGAATGAATTTATAACTAAATTTGGAAGGAAAATCAAAATTCATTCTCATGGTAGCGGCGGTGCTAGCTTAACTCCAATTCATCTAATTTTCTTCACAAATATCCATTCTCATCTAATATCACCCTTCCACATGGTAATGGATGGTAATGGAAAATAAGAAGAAATTTCAAGTTTGGGAATGAAAACTATGTTTTCCATGGGGATTTTAAGTTTTTTTTCTTTCACAAATTACACTTTAAATTCATTTCCATTACCACAATTCATTACCAATAACCAAACGAGCCGTTAAAGTTAAACAAATGCATTGACATATGTGCAAAATCAAAATAAGAAAAAACAAAAGAGAACGGAGGGAGTATTGATACTAAGATCTGATTATAATTAGCAGGAAGCCTAATTAATTAGCTCATCACATAATGTAATCGACACTAATCTTCAACACCCATCTTTAAGCAATTCAAGTAATGCGCGCGTCATTGTTGAGAGGACATATTTTTATTCAATTCATTTGGGACAAGACAAACTTTTTTTTTTTTTTGTTTTTTGGCAAAGAGTAGACAAACTAGTTAATTACTAGTAATTAAAAAGGACAAATGCAGTGGATCAAAGGGTGTATAATAAAATACACATATAAATATGTTAAACCAAGTGGTGCTTAATTATGAGCATGGAGTTCATCAGGTGCAGTGGCACATAAGGTGGCCTCATATATATATTCTTGATGAGATGCTGATGGTTGATTCTTTTCATCTTATCTGATCCCTAAGCAATAGTGTAATATTGCTTAGGGATCAGATATATGCAACGATCGACAGATTTAGCTTCATAGTCTCATGTTAAAAAATAGTGCTTCATTATTTATTTTTTTGGGTACCAACGAGTGAGTTAAGTCTTCAATTAGACCAGCTAACAAAATAATTGTTTGTCATAAAAATGTAACTTTTTAGCCTAAAACTATACCATAACTTTCTGTGCGAAATTTAAACAGCTATATAAAAATTTAAAAATTTATAGTAAAAAAATTAAAATTTCTAACCTAATAGAGCTATGAGATCAAACCATCAACGATCTGACAGGAAATTTTGTACTTGGGTACACAAAGTGCCAAGTGCCAACAGTGACATACATTCGTGGAGCAATGACCCTTTTACTTACGACATAGTGACAATAAATAATTGAAGATGGCGATTTGGGTATGAAAGAGTCGGATCAATTTTCATATATTTTGCCACAATAAAGAGAGTAAAGGGCATTACTACATTTGATCCGGTGGGTAGATTACCCACTACTAACAGGGACAATAAAAAATTATTAAACATCTTAGTTGGATTCCATTATCAACATCAACTAAAACATTATTTTTGCGGTGGGTAGTCCACCCGGTGGGTAGACAAAGCTTTTGCCGAGAATAAATAGTTTTCAGATATAAAAATAGTCATTAATTTTATATATATTGCTGAATTAAGTGGTAGTTTCTTTTTTTTCTTTTTATAGGAATCATCTTCGTCAGCTTATATCCAAACTAAAGTAACCTGTGTTGGAATTACTAATCTAGAAAAATCTAGAACAATTTTAGGAAAACTCTAGTGATGTAACATTCTAGAATAATAAAGTACAATTTAGGGTTTATAAGAAGTTAGAAGAGTGTTCTAGAATACACTAGAGGTGACATAAAATATAGGATGAATATAGAATATTCTAGATTGTGTTATATTACTCTTATAAATATGTCATATGTGTATGAGTTGTAGTGTGGAGATAAAATTAAGAGTGTGGAGTCATATGTACATCACCGCATCTCTTATAAATCCGGCTCATCAAACCTCTGCATGCCCACCACCAAAAATTTCTATCATAGTATCAGAGCCAGAAGATTCTGTCTCCTCCAAGTTTTCACCAAAAGTACGGTAAGACAATATATGCTTCCTAAGTTTTGTCTATTTCAAAATTACTCCATGTTTCACCATTCAATATCTTATCCATCATAAAACTACACATTTCACATGCACATGCTAACAAACACAAGGTGGCTAAGATGCCAACCAGATCAAGTTGTTGGCCAATAAGAGCCACAACATTTCAAGCATATGGGTGGCAAATATAAGCTAGTCCAATGCATTCAAGGGTGGCAAATACAAAACATTGTCAACCCAATACATCAAGGGGCAATGAAAAAAGACCCCAACAATCAAGAGCTGGGCAAAAGACCCGAGCATTAAAAGGGCATTAGACCCTAACATAACAAGTTTGGTAAGATCCAAGCAAAATATGGGCAACAGAACCCAATAACAGTGCATGTGGTGGGGAAAGATCCAAAATGCAATTTGAGGTTAGAAGACCTCGTCGGTGGGATCAAAATTCAAGATACCGACAAATTCAAGGAAACAAATAACATGGAGTATATCAAGAGTAATTCAAGCGAACACAAGGCTTTAACACAAGGGAAGCAAAAGCAGAGGAGTAAACAAGAAAAATAAAGGCCATAGAGCACTCAACAAGAACTTCAATAGCACAAAATTAGTGCACATTATAAAAACACGAAGAGCACAATGAAGATACAAGAATGGGGAGTTGAACAAGATCAGTTCATTCATGGAATTCAGATTTTTCAAGATTAAGGGGGAGTGTTGGAATTACTAATCTAGAAAAATCTAGAACAATTTTAGGAAAACTCTAGTGATGTAACATTCTAGAATAATCAAGTACAATTAGGGTTTATAAGAAGTTAGACGAGTGTTCTAGAATACACTAGAGGTGACATAAAATATAGGATGAATATAGAATATTCTAGATTGTGTTATATTACTCTTATAAATATGTCATATGTGTATGAGTTGTAATGTGGAGAGAAAATTAAGAGTGGAGAGTCATATATACATCCCACCACCAAGAGTTCCCATCATCATGGAACCTTGGAGTATCACATTTAACTCCCCCAACTTTTTAACAAAATTTTCCAATCAATTAACTTTCACATTTCATAAAAATTGGGCTCATCAAACTTTCAAATGTGCATCGCGTCCAAATTTCTATCACCTGAATACTATAAATATTATTAGTGTTGTGTTGTGTGTGTTTTTTATTCAATACATCAATTTTTATTTTTTTTTATTTTTTGGGAAAATACAGCAATTTTAATTTAATATAGTGAACAAATTAAAGTTGCAATAGCGTGACATATTGCATGATAACGGGTAAACTGCCCACAAATTAAGCGTCATTGGACTTATTGGAAATGCGAAAATAATGCGGCCTAACTTAACCATACTTTTGGCATTTTGTTTATTTGGAAAAATTGAGTCTGTTTAAAATGCAGTCACCCTAAGTGGACAAAATAGAGGCATTCATTCATACTCCTATATTCTAGAAACACCTTTATAGTTTATATATACTACGCGTTAATATATACGGAGTGTATATGAGAATCAAGTCATAACCCAGTGGTTAGGACTTTAGAATTTCAGGTACGAGATCAGGGCCCGGTTCCAAAACCTATTATTCTACACATTATCCTATTTTTTAAAAATGATTTATCTCAAAATTACATGATAGATGTTCGATATAAATAAAATTTAAATTTAAGTTAATATTAATACTTTTGACATCTTATATTTCCATTATTAAGAGCTCTATAATCCAATTTGTATATTATTTTCCTTTTGATTACTAGTCCGCCCCTTCTTTCTTTCTTTTTTTACTTGATACTATTTGTATACTTGTTGGCTTGCTACATTTAGGGAAATAAGGAATTATTTTTAAAATTTAAGCATATATTACATTGAATTTTGTGTAGTTTTATCATAAATTTATAAATACATACCATTTTAATAAAGAATTTAATGCTTATATGCAACCCTTAGGACTATATATATCATTCCCATATAAAATTAGCAGTGACAAAAGTCAAAATGTAGCAATTAAAAAGAACGGGGAATGAGGGATGGGCTACAATAATTAAATTATGGCACAAGATATTGTTATTTAATTTAATATAGAGGATGTCGGTCCAGTGAAATTTTGGGGTAGGGGGGTGATTCAACGGTAGTTCATGTGCGTTGTATATCTTTGTATTTCTCATTGCATGCACATGCTCTTAGACTCTTAGTCCTCAATTATTTCTATGTACACATAACATTTTTTTGTATATATGAGCTATTGAAACATTCAATGAATTAATAAATATGTAGTGTAGTGTAGTGTTTTCTGATAGTTCACACGATTTGAAATACTTGGATTAAAAAAAACAAAGAAGAATTTTTTTTTTAGCCTAGAAAAATACTCATCTTTCACACTCAAGTAAGCTCTTCATTTGAACAAATTTCATTATTAAGCCTGGTTATTAACTAGAAGCTAATGGTGATGATACGTATAGAATATAGCAAATTCAATTGTTATTAGTTTCTTTGAATAATTTTAGGCTCGATCCATTATTTTAGGTATTTTCCAATCTTTAGTTATACTTTCTAAAATCTTCTATTAGGAGTCTTAGTTATAGTTTTACTTTGTGTTACATGTATTATGAATACCTTAATATTTTAATGAGAAGGAGAGTCGTTTTTGTTTAGAACCAAAAAACTATCTAAGGCTTGAGTTTAATCTCGTGTTCTTGTTGTGACAATTCTTTCCGTGAAGGTAGAATTGAGGGCTGTGAAAGCCACCAAATCAAAATTACCGTAAAGGTTCTTCTTGATTAATCAAATCCGATATTCGATTACACATCAGGTGGGGGTATGGACATTAGGGTTATTCCTGCCTTCCTGGTTTGGCCAGTTTGATGCCATGGGACAATGTCACATGTAAGAAAATTAACGGAAAAACTAAAACTTTCCGTCAAATGGTACATATTTCTAAGTAAAAGGTAATTGTTAGGTAGTTAAATAAAAAACATTAATTAGGTAGTTATTTTAAAATTTTGGAAAACATTTGGTGCTTATTATAAAAAAATCCTAAAAAATATTTATCAGAAATATAGCATTTACTTACATTAAATTACAAATGGAAAATTGAGGTTTAGAAATTCCAAAAGTTATAATGTTAATGAATTTATTAAATTTAAAGAAGAGGGATATGTGACTTTATTTTACATGCATTACATTTTTAGGGTGTGTCCTTCAATTTTCGCGTAATCGGATTGAATTGGATTAGATTGGATAATTTTAAATATTCATATCTTGAGTTGTATGACTAGGAGTTTACTCCTCTCATTACCAATTGGTTTTGAGAAGTAACCTCCTTCCACTTGTAAGTGACCGAACCCGATCTCCTCGATCTTCCGTATTGCGTTACATAAGCCCATTTGTAATATTCTATCAAATTTATTAACATGATATCAGAGTGAGGTTGTGGTAGATCTTGACAAAACTAGGTTTAATTTGATCTTATTAAGCAAATGGAAAGAGTTTGCCTCAAAATGATGTCCAACCCATAAGAGGATTGTTTCTGATTGTCTTTCTTGTTAACTATGAATTCTAAGAACATTCACTGGCAACTAGTGAGATAGAGTGTTAAACCCCCAATTATGTGTACACTAGAGAAAGGTAAGAGAATAATAAACAAACTTATAGATCTCGAAGTTTACTCCTTTTACCATTGATTTTGGGACGAAAACTCTTGTGGCTTGTAAATGACCTAACTCTCCTCCTTTGTATTGGGTTGTCCATGCCCATTTGTAATATTCTATAAAATTTAACAAGCTAAGAAATTATAAAAGTTATATATTCAGAAAGTACACGTCGTCAAGAATCAAACAACATTTCACATGACTATAGAATAGATTAAATAGATGAGAATAGATTGGAATTGATTCGAATGAATTAGACTGATTAAATTAATTTAATATGGATTGAATTAAATTGAATTAGATTTGAAATTATAAACTTGAGAAGAGAATACAATCTTGATCTTGATTAATGCTACTTTGTTCCCCTATATTTTGGCTAGGTTGCTAATGATTAATATACAGTGAATCTTAAATTTAATTTGACAGTACAGTGCTCCATATATATATATATAAAAAAAAAAGGAGAGATTAAAAAATGGACAATAATTTGATCATCTAATAATTTGGACAAGAGGAGTTGTACACTTTATACCGTTGTACGTGCTTTCAAGTAACTATTATTGCATGGAAACAGGAATAATTAAGAAAATAAATTTAATTAGATGATGACCCTACGTTACATCAAAACTTATGCTTCCACGACATTCCACTAATTGCTTCTTGTGAAATTTAATCTTATAGAAATCATTAATTTAGGCTATGTTCTTTAAGACAGATCTGGTCTGATCTGATCTGATCTGATCTGATTTGAGTTTGTCTGACCTGATCTGATCTGATCTGAACTGATCTAATCTAATTTGATTTGAATTATTTTTATTTTTATTTTTATTTTAATTTTTATTTTAATTTTTATTTTAATTTTTAGTTTTATTATTATTATTTTTTTTTAATTTTTATTTATTTTTTTTAATTTTTATTTTTATTATTATTTTTTTTTAATTTTTATTTTTATTTTTATTTTTATAATTGTAATACTTATTTTTTTATGAGAAATGTAATACATGATTATATTTACTAAAATAATAATAATAATTATTATTATTATTAATTAATATAATTATTATTATGATAGCCCATTTCATTTCACCTCTTCATTCAATCTCACTCCAAAACTTCAAAACTTCAAATAATAATATTAATACTAATAATAATAATACTACTACTACTACTAATAATAATAGTAGTAGTAGTAGTAATAATTACCGCCGAAAATTTTGACCAAACCGTCACTGAAAAAGTCGACGAATAATCACCGCCAGGAAAGTCATTCCGAAAATCGTCGCCGAAAAACTCGGCCTAAAAACCGTCGCTGGAAAAGTTGGCCGAATGATCATCGTCGGAAAAGTCAGTCCGAAAACCGTTGTTGAAAAACTCAGCCTGAAAATCGTCTCCGGAAAAGTCGGCCGAATAATCACCGCCGGAAAATTCAGTCCGAAAACCGTCGTCGGAAAAGTCATCCCGAAAACTGTCGCCGAAAAACTTGGCCTGAAAATCGTCGCCGGAAAAGTCGGCCAAATAATCACCGTCGAAAAAGTCAGTCCGAAAACCGTTGTCGAAAAAGTCGTCCCGAAAATCGTCGCCGAAAAACTCGGCTTGAAAATCGTCGGCGGAAAAGTCAACCGAATAATCACCGCCGGAAAAGTTGGCCGAATAATCACCGTCGGAAAAGTCAGTCCGAAAACCGTCGTCGGAAAAGTCGTCCTGAAAACCGTCGCCGGAAAACTCGTTCGAAAACCGTCGTCGGAAAATGTCGAGCGGAATTACTAACCTTTAATTTCCTTGTTTTGCAGGTTAGTCCTTGAAGAGAAGCACCGCAGAGTCAAGCAATTCAAAACGCATTAAACACATTTGATTGTATAGAGAGGTTTCAGATCTGGAACAAAGTGCACCGATCAAATCGTTATTATAACATGTATTCCAAACCAGCTTAATATCATTTTATGAAATATATTTAATCCTTATCCAACGTAATGAGACGGTAGTCAAGGAAATCTATTTAATAATTGAGAAGTTTTTCGATCAAACTTTGCAAATTTTGAACATATACAATCATGAGTTAAGTAAATGATGAGCATTGCCATGCAAATTGCAAAGCTAATTATTTAAGAGAATTTTCCTAGTTTTAAGGGAAAGACAAGTTCGTAGAAGTAAGCAAATTAAAAATCATAGAATTCTTCTTCATCAATTTGCTCGTGGAAGCTTGATATTGATGCTTGTACGCCTATTCTGAAACATCAATCCTTGACTTGTTGATGATGTTGCATGCCCCTTGAATTTAATTTGAAAACTACACAACACTATCAGTTTAACTATTATTACACATTAGTACGTAGTTTGTCTGGTCCTTTGACCTTGTAATCAATTGCATTTGTGGTTAAAATATTAGATCAGCACGTACAAATGCGTCTTGGCAACCTAACAAGGAAAAGGAAAATTGATATTACTTACAAGAAAAGATCAGAGGCTGACGAATCCCAAGTGAGTCTGTGACGTACTGACTTTAGTCGTTAAATAAGATAGCTAAAAAAGAAAATAGTAACTACAGTATAATGAGACACTCTGCATTATATTTTGAAATAAATTATTACCACTTTAAGAAATATTTTATTGCTTATCTAGTGTTTTGGGCATTAGTTACCAATATTGTACTTACGAAACTAGTGAATTTCATCTCAAATTTGATTGGATTTTACACTCCTTTTTTCAATGGGAAACAATGCTTTTAGTTGACTACTACTATCGTGTCGATTTAGATCCTTATGTATTTCAAATTCATGTTTTAGAAGTCAAATGGACCCGGATAACTGAATAATTAGAATGAAAGTTTAGACCACTTTCAAACCTGATGTTATCCCAAAACCAGGCCAATTGATAAACCATGATGAAGTAGCTCCTACTAAGCTTACTGAAGTATTTTTTACAGGATAGATGTACAATTTACAAGTACACACATATCAGTTCAACATTTAATTTTCACACACTTTCTCGTCGGGTAATGTTATATTAAAAATTGGATCGGATCTGCTTATTTCAACTTATTGTTGCTTATCTGATCTAAACATATTTTCTTAATTTATGAGCTTATCTAAACCATTCAATATATGTTGTGAGAAAAGCAATTTTATTTTTGCTTATCTAAACTTATAGCTTATTTGAATTATATATATCAACTTGTATAGGACAATCCCACATCGATCTTATGGGGGTTGATATGAGATTTACATATGACAATGGGCTCTCCCCTATTAACAGTGGCGGATGCAGTGATGGTCCTGGTTGGTCCAGTGACTCACCAGGGACCATAAGGAATTTTCGGTATATTTATAATAGGGTATAATTGCTTTTGAAGTTGCTGTTAGTTCTCCCCGTTGCTATGACTAGTGTCGATATAGTATTTTCTAGTATGACGATCGTGAAAGATAAATTACGTAAGAGCATGGGAGATCAAATGTTGAATGATTGTTTGATTACTTATTTAAGATAAATTACGTAAGAGCATGGGAGATCAAATCGTGAAAGATAAATTACGTAAGAGTGATTTGTTTATCGATGTTAAGATGAATGATATCATAAATAGTAGAAGTAATCGTGGGCCGGGTCGGGCAGGGCCGATGCAAAAAAAACAAGCCCATGAAGCGGGCCGGGTTCGGGCCCAAATTTCTTAGCCAAAGCCCGAAAATTTAGTTCGGGATTGGCGGGCTTTTCGGGCTTTTTCAGGTCGGGCCTAAAAAAGTAACCAAAAAGTCTAATTTTAAACGTCCAAGGCCCGCGCGAAAAAATAAAAAATCGGGCCAGACCCAAGTTCGGGCCCAATTTTCATGTCCAAAGCCCGCAAAAAGCGGTCCGGGTCGGTCCGGGCCACGTTTGATCAGCTCTAATATATAGATATTAAAACATGAAAAGTCGTCAATTCGTCATGAACAATTGTAATACGTTAAAAATTGCCCCATTAACAATGGTATACATTAATGACGAGCTTAAATTATGTCCAAAAAGTATATGTTTTATAACAATTTTTGGGACTGTCATTAAAATTTTAACCCCCCCAATACCAAACCCAAAATCTATTGAAATTGACTCATTTATGATGAGATCATGACACGAAAAATCATTTACGAACCCTATTTCTAGGATGGGGTCACATTTTTACAATAGAAAAATTCATTTACGACCCTCTTTCTTAGGATGGGCCATGGGGTCACATTTTCACGACGGGAATTCTCGTTGGAAATCACATCTTTTCTAGTAGTGATAGTTTTATAGTACTATTTGTTTGTAACATTTAATTTGGAGATTCGTATAACTTTCGGCTTGTAAGATGGATTTTTTTAAGTACTATTTGGTTGTAATAAGACTTTTTTTAATATCATTTTGATTGAACTCAATTATGAACTAGACCCCATTTTTTTAAAATGTTGGCATATGATCAATCATTTATGGTGACCAACCATCTCCGAAATCCTGGATCCGCCACTGCCTATTAAGCTAGCTTAGCTTTTGGGATGGTTCTCCTATTCTATTAATGATGTTTTATGGGGGGTTATTTTTAACCTGGCTCTGATACCACTGATATAGAACAATAGGAGAAACATCCAAAAAGCTAGCCTAAGAAGAGAATAGCTCATTGTCCCATATAAATCTCACATCAACCGATCCCCTATAAAATTGGTGTGAGATTCGAGTCTCATACCTTATAATGGGATTAGTCCTATAACATTTATAAACAAAATTAAGGTCATTATCACCTCCAATAATAGTACCAAATAGGAGGGGTAATAGTATGAATGGTAAAAAGTAGGTAAGGTACCTATATAATATAAAAAGCATAAAAGTTAAAATGCACAATATGTATAGATACTTCTATATGGGATAACAAAGTAAAAGGAGAAAGAGAGGGAATGTTGCTTTAGACTTAAAGTACTAAGGCGGAAGGTTTGAATCATTATATTGATAGAGAGCCCTTACCTTGACATGAAAAGCAAATGAAAAACTCAATTTCAACTTGCTTCCAATTTAGTAGTGTTGTTACAATCACTGCCAGCAAGTCAAAATATAATCTTGGGTATCCTAACTCCAAAAAGTGTTGAATTAGTGCGTGGGGGCAAACGACTATGATATATTATTGATGAAGTTTTTGAGAATATTTTTTCCCTCCTTGTTTTGTGGTTGTCCTTTTAGCTTTTACTATGTAAAATACT
Source organism: Salicornia ramosissima (assembly GCA_951394345.1). Lineage (NCBI taxonomy): Eukaryota > Viridiplantae > Streptophyta > Magnoliopsida > Caryophyllales > Amaranthaceae > Salicornia > Salicornia ramosissima. Next base: position 7,675,780 of record OX596238.1, on the reverse strand, counting down.
AAAATGTCAACATACAATCTTATTTAAAGGAACCTTCAGCACCTGTTTGTTTATTTGTAATAATTTATGGGTATGAAAATAAATTTAATATACAATTTAATTTATGGGTATGAAAACAAATTCTTATTTTCAAGCTTGAATTTTTTTCGTATTTTCTATTATTTTCATCTTTTACCATTGAAAAGGGTGGTATAGGATGAAAATAGATATTTGTGAAAAAAATTAAATAAATTGAATGTAAGCTACCAACACCATGGGAATGAACGCTGATTTTATTTCTAAAATTTACAAACAAATTCATTCTCATTACTAATATTTTTAACGATCGGATACCAACCAGAACGTTACGGTTATATTTAGCGAGCTAAAAATAGTGACTTTTAATTAAATTATACATCTATTATAATGCTTTATGTGTGATTTTGACATGCATTTCCAAATTTTATTATTTTAGGAAGTATAAATGTTACATATAACAAAGACTACATATAACATAACAAATGCTACATATAGAATTACTCTTATGACCTTAATTATTATTATCTGTCATTAAATAAGTTGTTAATCTGTTACTTATATTATATTTTTGGGGAGATCCTTTGGTTTTGGTGACACACACTCCCACTAAAGGATCTTCAAGCATCCAAAGAGAGACACCACTAAGGATCTTGAATTGAATCCTAGAAAGTCCTATGACACACACTAAACTTACTAGGGATTGGAGGACAAACCATCCAAATTAAAAGAGATAAACCTCAAGCACATGCACGGTTATTTTTTTCATTAACAACCCACTATTCAAATGACTACAGGCCACCTGTGTTTATAGAGTGTCGTACTCCTCTAAACCATCCACTAGGAAGGTTCTGAAGGGAGTTCTCCTACATATATACTACACACTATAAGTAAGCTCAATATAATCAAGCCTATTGACTACTTTAAGTTTAGGCCCAATTATATTAAGTCACACGCCTAAAACACTACTACTTCTACCATTACAATTTATTTAATGCATAACCTATGCTAATATAAATCCTCTTAAATCTATGAGTAAAAGTGTTATCAAGATCTATCAAAATCCGTATCATGCCTAACCCCTAAGCTGTTCTTCATGTCCCATTCTTTTTCCTTTTTGTTCGCACCTTTTAAGTTTGTTATATATAAGGAAAAATTGTCAAAAATCATCTTTTGTAGGTCAGATTTTGCAAAAAAAAAAAATTAAAAAAAAAAATCATCTTATCTAGAAAATTTTGTAAGAAACCATCTTATATCACTAATTTATTTGTTGACCATCAGCTTATTGCTGGAATCCAACATTGACTATTACGTGTTTGGCACGTGAGTCATTAAAAAATATATTTTCTCATATTTCTTGCCTTTTCCCTCCCGTCAATCCTTTTTCCTCCCTTTGCTAGTTTGTGCATTGAATCTGTTTTGTGCGGGGGTCTCCATGTTAGTTCAATGAGTCAGAGTATGGGAAAATGCCATCCTTGTTAGGGTTTTCTATTTGGGCTTGTTTTCGAGCCTTTTTTGATTTCTTCTTAGGAGTACCATATATATTCCTAATCTTTGTGACCTAAACACTACTGTATTCAGAAATTGCTCAAGCTTAATAAAACTTCTCATATCCTCTGCTTGTGGATGTACACATTATCCGCGTACCATATAAATTTTGTGTTTGTTCTTATTAATGATAATCCTTATTATATTTCTCACATGATTATAACACATAACAAACAATATGTAATGAAAAATACTTAATTAACTTCGTTTTTAACACTAAAAATAACAATACCAAACAACTCTAAGTGTAGTCTAACATAGGTAATAACCATGAGAAATTAAGTAGTTTATGATGAAAGAAACAAAAGACAACGAATATGCCTTGGTGGAGTGATGATAACTAGTAAGTAGAAGGGTTAGTTAAATCCAACAATCTCAAATTAAGTAGTTTGTGATGAGAATTATGACAATTATCTTTCTATTTAGGAATTCAGCAACAACAAAAAAATGGATATTTTTTAGTTATTTGACCAATTGATCAAGAATCTCTCAACAATGAAAAGTAATCTTACTTTGAGTTTTGAAAAGTTTCAAATTAGATTTTACTTTGAGTTTTGAAAAGTTTCAAATTAGATTTTGAATACATGCATGTAAAATTTAAAACAATAATGAGCTTACTAGCTAGCTTTCAAATTAGATTTTGAATACATGTAAAATTTAAAACAATAATGAGCTTACTCTCTCAACAATTGATCAAGACTCTCTCAACAATAAAGAATGTTTTACTTTGAGTTTTGAAAAGTTTCAAATTAGATTTTGAATACATGTAAAATTTAAAACAATAATGAGCTTACTAGTTAGCTTGCTCACAGCTCATTTATAAACCAAATAAAATCACAAGTAATCTCAAAATCTTAATGTGCCAACCTAGAATGAGAAGAATCAGACACAACTCCTAGTTTATCGGTTGCAGATCGACTAGCTAGACTCAAAACAGCACACGACTTATAATTAAACTCAACACTTGGACAATCCCAACCTGATCCGTGTCCAACTCTATTTATTAGTACTTTGTATAATATAACAGTTTTGGCTGTCTACATTTAACTTTTTAGCATGAAATCATACATTTCATATAAATCTAGCTAGTCACTTAAAAAGCTAATGGTTTATGGTCAAAAGTTACAAACTTTTAGCTTAATTAAAAATTATGTCACACAATTTGAGATTTTGTATGAAATTATTAATAAAACACAATTAAAGTTTGTACTTTACACTAGTTAAAATTTAGTTAGAGTTAGACAAATGGGTTGAGTATCAAAGTATCAAACTAACCTCTTTATTTGCAGTAAAGTTGTAGAGGGATGAGCTGTGGAATTAAATGCACATTTACAAGAACAAATTTGGATCCAAAGCCCAGCCATTATTAATTAGGAAAGATCAGTCAGGAATCATTTTGATTAAATTTCAAATATATTTCCTCGAAGTTTCTAAAATGTATACGTTATTGAATGACAACACGCCAAAAATATACTTATTCAATGACGTACATTCATTAAGGTCTCCGAATAAATGTCTAAAATTTTAAAAAATAATGAACAAGTGAGAGCATAGCACCATTGTGGCATGGAGCTTCTGGCATGCATGGTCAGAAATTTAAACAAATTGTTTTCAAAAAAAAAAAAAAAAGAAATTTAAACAAATTAAGGGTGCGTTCTTTTCAACTTATTGAATCTAAACTGAATTTAATTATTAAAACTTACTACACCTAAACTGAACTTATTTGAATTATTTTTGTAAGCTGAAGAAAACGTACACTAAATAAGAATTTATAAGCTTGCCTTAATATAGTTTTAATTAATGATCCATTTGGTTGTTCGTTGATTATAAATTTTCGTGTAGTCGGCAAACATGGGTAGCCTTAGATGGAATCAATCACCGATAAAACAAACCAAGTCATGTATAAATTACTGGTGGAGGTTAATAAATAAATAAATAAATTACTTAATACTCGTTTTTTCATTGTTCTCTCTCTCCTCAAAAATTCATCAAAATGCTAGGCCCTTCTTCTAACCCTAAGAGACTACCATTATCATCTTTTTTATGATGGTAAGCTCCAAATCTTCTTTTGATTTTTTGTTTTTATCGTTAATAATATTTCTTCTCTGAGTTATCTACCCAACTTTTGGAATATTTCTCTCCTCTAATGAGAGTAATTTGGATTTGAATTTTCTTCTCTTTCTTTATGGAGATTAAAATTTGGAGGAATTAGTTCGTTGATGTAGGCTTATGCGGTATCGAATCAGATCTTAAATCTACATTTGCACTTAATCAGGTTTAATTCTATTCAATTCAAAAACTACAACAGATCGCGAGACCCCTTGTAGAAGGCTGCAAAGGACACAACGAGAAATACGAGAGAATTCATCAATATCAAATCTTATCGACAATCGTAGTTTTGTTGAGTTTAAATTTTATTTGATTCAATTTGCTTTGTATTTATTGGCTTTCAGGCTTTGATATCTTTTGTAGATGTCGACGACTCTTTCATCAATGAATTGATATTATTAAAATAAAAAAATAAAAAAAAAGTTAAGTAGAAATTTGTAAATGACTAAAGCCCTTAACTTCCGGTGACGGCGCAAGTGCAAATGCGCTGCCGTGGACGTTACATAACTGGCGATTGCGGTCATTATGGAGTTTTGCCCCCATTGACTTCACCTGTTTCATCTTCAGTTCCAGTTTCATACCGTCTTTCCTTCTCAATTTTGTTTTTTTTTTTTGAAAAAAAAAATATTTTTGTTTTTTCAAATTGCTGAAGAGCGTACGTGGGTTGAGCTATTTTATGGTCCCACAATCACATTTGCAATGTAATAATGGTTTTAAGGCTTATTTACTTCAGATTATATTCAGTTCAGTTCATCTCAATTCAGTTCAGTTCATCTCTATTCAGCTAATGTAAACGAGCCCTTACTATGTGTCCGGATGTACGTAGAGGTATGTGCATAAGTGCATTCAAGGTGTTCTATTGTTCATTTTAAATAATTTTTCTCATTTAAAATGAGCATAAAAAATAATAAAGTGAACAAAATTACCCTTGAATGTACCATACATCCGAATGTATATAAGAATTGTTATGATCCAAATTTGAGTCATATACGCGAGAAGTTTAATCTATGGTGTCATTTTTGCTTCATTTTCTTTCAGTATTCTTAAAGAATAAACCTTCCAAGTTCATCACATGTCCACATGCAAGTATCCTACATTGAAAGATTAAAAAGATAATGAATAATGTATAAGGTTTGGTGGTTACTCCTTATATTTACCAATTGGGTTTATAATGAAACTCATCGAGCTTATATATGGTTAGACTCTCTCTATTACGGGTGCGGCCCAGACCTGTATTTAACATAATATCAGAGTCAGGCCCACGTTATAGGACCCCTGAGGGGGAGTGAAAAAAAAAACTCTAAAGAGTCTAAACCCAAAAAATCACTCGAGACATACACTACAACATTCCGTGTTTTTAACGTCCGCCATATGTGGACGTTAAAAAAGCGGATAGCGGACGTTAATATATTTAACGTCCGCCAACGGACGTTATACAACTGACGTATTTTTTTTGGTCGCTAATCAGGTGTTTAACGTCCGCTAAGCGGACGTTAACCAGTTAGCGTCCGCCTTGATTAATTAACGTTCGTTTATGGCGGACGTTATTTTTGCGTCCGTCTGTAACGGACGTTAAAATGTAATTAATGTCCGCCTACCAAAGCGGACGTTAATTCAATATTAACGTCGCTTTATTTAAAAAAAGCGGACGTTAAATATCCTAGGCCCCACTTGCAAATTCGCTTCTAAGGCGGACATAATATAACAATTGACGGACGCTAAATTTTTTTTTAATTAATTTGAATTAATAATATTCAATATTATATTTAAATATAATTATCACATTCATAATTTATAATTATTAGTTTCATCCGTGCAATTCACACGTTTTTCCATTCGTTGACTATCTATCTGCTTCATTCATACAAATACCTGTTCCATTGCATACTATAAATATCCATACACAATTTTTCATACAAAGTTTTTATTAATTATAATACAAATCCAATCTAATACAATTAATATTTATACAAAGTTGTTACTAGTATTTTTCAAATACTAAAAAAAGAGTAAATCGAGCTAAGTTGCACATGCTCCGCTGGCCCCTGAGCTGTCATCTGGGCCGCTGCCCGGTGGCCTCCGAAATTGAGACATGTCTACACCACTACATTGGCTTAAGACATTGCCGTACAACTCTAGCAACTTCTGCATCTCGGCCACCTTCTGTTTTTCCTCATCTCTCTCCCGTTCTATATCAGCAAGTCGGTTGTTCAATTGATCTATTGCGGAAGGAGTGCTTGAAGGGTTGTTCGCTCGACTTTGTCGCTTGTAGTACATGTCTGCACTACTTCCCAATCCAGCGACTTTGCCCCTTATCCTACCACCGACTGTTTCAAAAAAAACCTCATTTGGGGTCTTTTGGACACCACTTGATTCACACTCAGCAAGGTTTTTTTCATAACTCTCCTACAAACATTGAGGCACGTGCAAAACATATAATCAAGTCATTTCATGATTTCAAGCTACGTGCATGTTCTAAAACATATAAGTGAATAGATAAACACTCATTGGCATGGTTTAGGTCACGTTCAAGGCATTTCGGAACGATAAGTAGCCAAAACGGCCATTTTGGGTCGTTTTGGAGTGTTTTATTACCCAATATACATCTAATCAAGTCATTCCATGATTTCAAGTTACGTGCATGTTCTAAAACATATAAGTGAATAGATCAACACTCATTGGCATGGTTTAGGTCACGTTCAAGGCATTTCGGAACGATAATTGGCCAAAACGGCCATTTTGGGTCGTTTTGGAGTGTTTTATTACCCAATATACATCTAATCAAGTCATTTCATGATTTCAAGCTACGTGAATGTTCTAAAACATATAAGTGAATAGATCAACACTCATTGGCATGGTTTAGGTCACGTTCAAGGCATTTCGGAACGATAAGTAGCCAAAACGGCCATTTTGGGTCGTTTTGGAGTGTTTTATTACCCAATATACATCTAATCAAGTCATTCCATGATTTCAAGATACGTGCATATTCTAAAACATATAAGTGAATAGATCAACACTCATTGGCATGGTTTAGGTCACGTTCAAGGCATTTCGGAACGATAAGTAGCCAAAACGGCCATTTTGGGTCGTTTTGGAGTGTTTTATTACCCAATATATATCTAATCAAGTCATTTCATGATTTCAAGATACGTGCATGTTCTAAAACATATAAGTGAATAGATCAACACTCATTGGCATGGTTTAGGTCAGGTTCAAGGCATTTCGGAACGATAAGTAGCCAAAACGGCCATTTTGGGTTGTTTTGGAGTGTCTTATTACCCAATATACATCTAATCAAGTCATTCCATGATTTCAAGTTACGGGCATGTTCTAAAACATATAAGTGAATAGATGTGACCTGAATACTTACCAGAACACGCTTTGCTCGATCACTTACTACTACCTTCCCCTTGCCAGCTTCATCTCGAGCATGCGTATCTAGGTACAACTCCGCAGCAGTGGGTAGCCTTCCTCCACTTTTGGCGGCCTTCGGAAATATATAGATATAATTTGATTAACTTTTGAAGAAAATGACACTACTGTACGTTATTTTAGCAACATTCTTACCAATTTACGTGCACGTAGTGCTGATGACATAGATCCCTGACAATGAGAGGGGGGTATGGGCTTGCTCAGATCACCACCTGCCCTATTTTTCTTTGCCTTTACAGACTTTTCCTGATAGGTAGGATCCTTTGCATTCTCCATCATCTCCTTGTGGACGTCCAAAGACATCCACCCAGGTGGGATTCCTTTCTTCTTCTTCGTGACATAATTGTGTATGTCCTTCAATCGAGTTCCGGCTTTCTTATCAAAGCCCCTCCTAACCTCAGCTTCGATCTCTGGTCTCCATTTGTAATAATCCTGCAAAATCATTAAAACAAATAAGTTTTAAATGAATTATAATACAACTAATTAGAATATATTTTCGATCGTACCTTGAAAACACTGTACCACTAATCTTTGGTCGCGTTATCGACCATTGAATAGTTCCTCCACGGTTTCTGAAAATACTTCTTCATGCCGTCTGTGATTGATCGTGCTAATGTGGAATCATTAAACCTTGCAAACAAAATATCATGTTTTCAGCAACAATATTAATTACATATGCAAACTACAACCAACTAGACAAAATATACTAAACTGTACTTACCACAGTCCTTCAGGATCCAACTCCTTCTTGCCTTGCGAAGGAGGTGTATCCTCACCCAAGGACTCGTGATCGTGTTCATCATCTTGTTCTTCATGAGGTGTAGATGTAGACGTTCCTTCTTCTGTAGATGAAGATCTACCTCCACCACCCTGCGGTCTTCTACCTCCGCCTTTTCTTCCACCTCCACGAGAAGACATATGCATGCAACATGTTATAAAATAATAAATTGTTAATATTAGAACAATGTTATGAAATAAGAACAAATATTATTATCATGACATGAAATTATTTTAAATTATATTAAATGATATAATCATTAAATTACAATAAATAATTTTTAATATATAGTAATAAGTGAAATTACAATAAGTTAAATTGTCATTACAATGTAAAATGTTTAATGAAAAACATAGCACAAAATAACTAAAATGTCTGGAACACATCAAAATCATCCTCCTCCTCTTCGTCATCGTCACTAAATTCATCACCCGCATCGCTGCTGTCATCAGTGTCCTCTTCAGATTCAGAACTTGAAGCGTCGAATACAACTATCTCATCGTCGCTTTCGTCATCAACACCATCATATTCAGGAATCTCATCCAGAGCACAAAGTAGAGCGGGAGCATCGTTTGTTTCCTCTTGCAATACTTCCAAATCCACCGGGGCATCAATATCTGACCGAGCCTTTGTTTTAAATACAGCCCACCATTGCATTTTATCCCTCTTCAGACTATGATAAGGTGCATAGTACACTTGACTCACTTGATAGGACAAAACAAAAGGGTCATATATAGGGTATCTCTTTGTGTGATTGACTTCTACGAGTTTGTATTGTTCATGAATGTTCATACCCTTATCAGTGTCCATCCAACTGCACTTAAACAAAATTGTTTTGTACACTCCAAGATTACCATGATAAACCAATTCCAAAACCTCCTCCAAGATGCCAAAGTAATCACTTTCTTCATGACTTTGTACGCACACTCCGTAATTCATGGTTGACTTGTTCTTGCCATATTCAAATGTGTGGAAGTTGTATCCATTGACATAGAACTGACTCCAACTCCTCACTTGTCTAGAGGGGCCCATTGCGAGCACACGTATAACATCATCAGTTGCAACATCATCTGAACTTGGCATTCTCTCAAACACCTAGTATTGTTGATTTAGTTAGTAAATAAAAAAGTCTTATTTATTTTGAATTTTAATAATTTGACAAAACTCACATTGTAACGCCCCAGATTTTGGGCTATTTTCGTGTTTGATAGCTAGTAATTATTTTTGTTTCGATGCATGGTCTAAATTTATTTAGACTATTTTTATTGCTTTGGTGTAACAATTTTATTTAATGGTTTATTAATTCATAATCTTATTTTATTTTAATTAATTAGAATTTTATTATTTAATTTTCTAATTAATTAATTAGTTTTGGGCCAAGTGCGAAATTAATCATGATTAGTCATGAATTAGTGCAAATGGCCCAATTGAACATTGAACCTATTTTTAAAACTCATAGCCGGCCCCTCTCTCTTTGGTGGCTTATTTTACCACTTGCCATGCATTCACACCTTGAACCACTTCTATAAATAGAAGGGTTAGTAAGGCTTGTTGATCCATTTGTTCATGTTGCCACGCCATTTTTGGCTCTAAACACCCAACCTTGTTCATCATCTTTTCTCAACCCAAACTTAAAGATTCATCATCCATTGATCTTTAAGTATTCAAACACAACCTAAACTTTATTTGGTTTATTCAAGATCACTAGTTGGGTTGGTATTTTGGGTGTTGGTTCGTGGTGCTAGTAAGGTGCGTGTTAGGGGAGGTGCAAGGCAGCCGTGGAGCAGCAGTGGTGGGGGCTGGTTCGTGGCTGGTCCATGGTTGGACGTGGCTGGGACGTGATGGAATGCAAGGCTGGTCCGTGGCGGTGGTGGTGCGTGAAGGGGCAGTCGTGCTGGGCTGTGTTCGTGAGCCGGGTTGTGCGTGTATTGCTGGCCAATTATGACTCGTTCCGGGCAGCAGGTTTTGAGGTTCTTTACGTGTTTATTTTTTACTAAGGTAACATACTTTCTCAACCTTGTTGGTATACTATGATTATAGTATAGATTAAATGCATGTATGGGTTATTTGGTGAAGTTTGATCATGATTTTTGTGTATGGTTTCTAATCTGATTTTTATGTTGTTTTAATGATATTTTGATGATGGATATGATGATTTTGTGATTGAATATGTTATTTTATGATCATGATAAATGTGTTAAAGTTTGAGGAATTTTGGATAAGATTAAGTTGGAATTTTCGAATGGTTATTTTGGTGTTATGCGTGTGATGCTAGTTTGAAGTTGGATGAGTTCTTGATTGAAGTTCTTGAATCTTGAATGAGTTCTTGTTGAGTTCTTTGAATTCTTGATGAGTTTTGATGAGTTCTTGGTTGAGTTTTGATAATTAAAGAAAGTGGTTTAATCGATAAAGAAAGTTAAAGATTGAGTTAAAGATATTGGTTAAGAATGGATTTTAAAGTAATGGGTTAATGTTGGTTAGACTCAACATCAAGGCGCAAAGGCAATCTTGAGAATAACTTCGTGTTTAACTGATTATTTTCGAGAATCAAGGCGCAAAGGCAATTCTTGAATATAATTATGTTATGATTGAGTTGATTTAAATGATAAAATGATTAATTAAAGATTAGCTTGATTTCGTTGCTAGACGCCTAATACATTGAGTAAGATTCATTGTTTTTGGGTTAAGACGTTGCCCCTATTCCATCCGCGGTATTGGGATAGTTGGAGTCCTTCTATGTTATCCTTTGAATTTCCAGTAAGATTGGTTTCATGGGACATGGATTTCCAGTAAGATTGGTTTCATGGGGTTGGGAGTAAGATTCTCAGTCCTAGCATAGTATAAAGTTCGAATGCGTAAGATGCGTTCGTACGAGCATAGTCCGGTCTAGTATATGAATGATTGCGCCAAAGATAAGTTTGGATAAGATTATGAGTCGAGTTTGTTATTGAAAGTTTTTCGCATGTTTTGATGATTGGTTTGGTTATTTGATTTGTGCTATGTTCATGTGTATTCCCATTAGGGTGAGTCAGTTATGTTACTCGCCACTGATGGTGGACTGTTGTTGTTTTTCAGGTATTTCTGATGATGAGGTTATTGCTTAGCTTTGGGTTGGGCGAGCGCCGTTATTATGCTTTGTTGTACTTTTCATTATTTGTTGATTTTGGATAGTATTAGACTACAGTATGGACTTGTATACATTTGTTTGAACTCTGACATGTGTTTGGAGTTTATAGTATATTAGACTTTGTAGTTTGACTTTTGGTTTAGTATTGTACAAACTTGTGGGTATTTGTACTTTTGGAGTTATAATAATAATATTTGAGGTATTAGTTTTTAATTCTTAAGTATTTGAGTTGTTAGTTATGACTATTCGACTCGTCGGTTTCTTCAGCGCCGGTTTAAGCGAGTCGGGTCGTCACACACATGTTTCTTGAGCTATTCAGGGAAATCAGCTTCGCATTTGCTCCATACTTGATCCCTAACTATATTGGGTTTTGAATGAACAATGTGCTCCTCAAATTGCCTTTTCATAATAATACATATCCAATTCAAGTCAGTCATAAAACAATAAATGTTAATCAATAAACCCCTTGTCTACGTTTGAGCAACTTACCTTTCATAATCACTTAGGATGCCACTGTTTGCAAGCACATAAAGATGTGCTCTATCATACTCCTTGTCCAACAACCAGCGTTTTTGACCATTTGTTGTAGGTCGACCACAATCTTCCCTAAACATCTCGGGGAGATTAGGATCATGTTGGGTATCCACATCTGGATTGACATTTCTTCCTAAATCCCTTGACTTAGTGTCAACGCCAGGTTGAAAGTAGTTGGAGCAAAAGTTTGCTATCTCCTCAGTTAGGTAAGCGTTGCATATTGAACCTTCAACACGTGCTTTGTTTCCCACTTTACACTTCAAGTGGTTAATAAACCTATCAATGACTTAAGCATAGTTAATTTGTGTTAAAAAATAATAGGTTCTAGATAAAAGCTAATAAATTTGAATTACCTTACCTTTCGAAAGGGTACATCCACCTATATTGAACGGGACCAGCAATTTTTGCCTCATAAGGCAAGTGAACCGGCAAGTGCTCCATTGAGTTGAAAAATGATGGAGGAAAGATTTTTTCAAGCTTGCATATGATCTCAGGTATGTTTTTATGTAAGCGTTCCATCTCGCTCACTTTGATAGTGGGCGCACACAAGTCCCGAAAAAACTGACTGATTTCCGTCACTGCCTTCCACACATGTGACGGAAGCAACTCCTGCAAACCAACCGGCAATAGCCTCTCCATGAATACATGACAATCATGACTCTTCATTCCGTGCAGCTTACATGCACGAAGATCTACACACCTACTTAAGTTTGATGCAAACCCATCTGGAAACTTCAAATCTCGTACCCACTCACATAACACCTTTTTCTGATTCTTGTCAAGTGTATAAGGTGCTTTGGGCATTGTCTGCTTACCATTTGCATCGTCAACCGGCTCCAATGGTCGACGTTTACATAAACGTGCAATGTCCTTTCTTGCATTTATATTGTCTGAAGTTTGTCCTTTGACGTCCATGAGAATGTTAATAAGTTGTTCAAAAAAGTTCTTCTCAATGTGCATGACGTCTAAGTTGTGACGAATAAGCAAATCCTTCCAATATGGAAGTTCCCACAAAATACTATGTTTAAACCATCCCTTTTTCTGCTTCTTGATCATGTTTAGTGCCTCGGGACTATCAGTTGCTTTGGGCAAGTCTTTCACACACCGCCACAGTTCGTCACCAGACATTATATGTAGAGCCAGGTCATTTTCAACTTTGTTCTTACAGAAAGCAGTCTTGTTCTTTCGAAATGAGTGATCGGAAGGGAGAAATTGTCTATGACAATCGAACCACGTCACCTTACCGCCATGATCAAGCCAAAATGCCTTGCTTTTCTCCATACAGTACGGACATGCCTTTTTTCCAGCGGTAGACCACCCAGACAACATACCATAAGCTGGAAAATCATTAACAGTCCACATGAGGGCGGCACGAAGGTTGAAATTTTGCTTCCGTGACGTGTCATAAGTCATTGACCCAACATGCCAAAGCTGCTTCAACTCTTCAACTAGAGGTTGCATATATACATCTAAGTTTCACTTTGGATTTTTAGGACCGGGGATGAGCAAAGAAAGAAACATGAACGGCTTCTTCATACACATTGATGGAGGCAAGTTGTACGCTGTAAGAATGACAGGCCAACATGAATATTGTTGTCCAAATTTACCATGTGGAGAAAAACCATCGGTGCAAAGACCAAGTCTAACATTCCTAGGCTCGGATGCGAATTCAGGAAAAGTTTTGTCAAAGTGCTTCCAAGCCTCACTGTCACTTGGATGTGCTAAAGTGCCTTCCACTCGAGGATTCTTGGCGTGCCATGTCATTTCCCCGGCAATGTTCTTTGTTGCAAACAACCTTTGCAACCTCGGTGTGATGGGAAAGTATATTAGCACTTTTGCGGGAATAAGATTGCCCTTGGAAGTCTTCTTATACCTATCAGCTCCACATACACTACACTTATCTAAAACATCATCGTCCTTCCAAAACAACATACAACCTCTAGGGCATGTGTGTATCCTCTTATGAGGAAGTTCCAAGCCCTTAAGAACCTTCTTCGTGTCATAAAAGGTTCTACCCATTATATTGTCTTCTGGCATTGATTCATTCAACAAAGAAGCAAAAGCGTCCACACACCTATGTGGCAAATTGTATTCACACTTCAAACTTATAATTCTTGAAGCCATTTCCAGCACGGACATCTTACTCCCTTGAAACAAAGGATCCTCAGCTGCCTTAAGAAGGTCAAACAACTTCTTGGCTTCATCATTCGGTTCTTCTTCAATTGAATTTGGTCCTTCCGACCACGTGTCATCTTGTTCATTTCCAAGAGCATCAACAACCATATCTCAATATGGGTTTGATTGAACCGAAGAGGAGGGCCCTATATCCGACTCACCATGGAATTTCCATTCATAGTAATTCGGAGTAAAACCCTTACTATACAAATGTACTTTGACCGTGTCCACATCCAAATAACGCTTGTGACGACAACGAAAGCAAGGACACCTTATCTTATCATTGTCATTATAAGCGGGATGTTGTAGACAAAAGTCGACGAACCCATCGACCCCTTCTATAAATTCATTTCTAAGACGACGCCCATTTAATCTTTGGTACATCCAACGACGCTCATTCCTTCTCATGATTAAAAAATTCTACACAACTAAGATTAAGAGTCATTTAAATTGTATTATAAAAGTGATGAATTACTAATAAACATATACTTAACTTTGTAAACCAAGTTTGTATAAATAAATTCTATTATAAAATCCTTTCAAATAATTATATTATTTCTTTAAGTTGATACTTATTATGTAGTTAAAGTTCGATTAGAATAATTTAGTATACCACTAGCCACAACACAATTATTATATGCTTCACATAAAATTTAACCTAAAACTCTAAAAAAAATTAAAATTGAAAAACCTAAATTCTAAACAAAAGACGAATAACATTCAACCTAAAATTCTAAATAATAAAATAAGTATAAAATTCACAAATCTAAACAAAATAAGCATAAAATTCATTCTTAAACTCTAAACAAAATCAACATAAAATCCAACCTAAAATTATAAACAAACTTTAAACATAAAATTCAACATAAAACTTTAAACAAAGTTATCATAAAATTAAACATAAAACACTAAACAAACTAAGCATAAAATTCAACATAAAATACTCAAACCATAGTAAACATAAAATTCAACCTAAAACTCAACATAAAATTCAACAATTTACCTTCAAAATGGGCTAGTCTTTGCCTTCAACTTACTTCACTCAAATTCAAACTTCAAATCAAGCAAATTCAACCTTAAAGCATGGAATTGTAAAATTTATAGTTAACATTTACATAAAACAAAAAAAAAATAAGGAAAGAGTGAGTTAGGGTTTCAACCTAGAGAAGCAAGTGGAGTGAGGAAGGTCTCGTGGGCAACGGACGCGACAGCACGGCGGCGAGTTGGCGTCGACAGGGGCGAGGCAGCGTGGGATAGCAACGAGGTGGCGTGGAGTGAGAGAAGGGTTTCGTGCTTTTGGAAGGGATGAATAAACAAAATGAAGATAGAGAAAAAAGCTTCTGATGTCAAAATTGTAGTCGACATTTAACGTCCGCCATAACACGGATGTTACATGTCCAAAGCCGATGTTAAAAACGCGGAACTTAAACGACTTAAAATTCAAAAATCCCACCTTTTTAACGTCGGCCAGAGGCGGACGTTAAAATTAACAAAAGCGGACGCTAAATTAAAATTCAAATTATATACGTTTCCAATCCTAAGACGTCTGTGATAGCAGACGTTAAATAAAAAGGCGGACGTTAAATTTATATTAGCGTCCTCTTTGAGGGCGGACGTTAAAAGGCAGACGGCCGAAACACGGAATGTTGTAGTGATAAAAAGTAATGGACCTTACACGTGAGGGGGAGTGTTAAAGAATAAGCCTTCTAAGTTCAATGTCCAACATCTAATGTTCAATGTCCGTACCGATTACCTATACAAAAGAGAGAATGACTAAGCGTTATCCATCTCCAATACTTAAAGAGAAGGTATTGTGTCGGACACGTCTGACAGTAAGCTTACTGTCATACCAGTCCTACTCAACCTTATGACACATGCCATACTAACCTGGACAAATTAAATATGGTTAAATCTGGACAAATATGGACAAACCTGGACAAATCTAGACAAACATGGACAATCTGGATAAATCTGGACACACCTGGACAAACCTGGACAAAGTTGGACAAATCTGGACAAATCTACACAAATCTGAATAAATCTGGACACACCTGGACAAACATGGACTAATGTTGAAAAACCTAGACAAATGTGGACAAACCTGGACATATATAGACAAACATGGACAAATCTAGACAAACATGGACAAATCTGAACAAATCTGAACACACCTGGACAAACCTGGATACATATTGTTAAACCTGGATACCTATTTGTAAATCTGGACACCTATTTGTAAACCTGAAAACATTTGTAAACATGGACACATATTGTTTAATCTGGACACACATTGTAAAACTTGGACACATTTTGTAACTAACTTGGACAAAATATAACCTGGATACGCTTTTTTTCATTTTGAGGCCTTTAGAGGCCTTGGTTGGCGATTTCCGACGGCCAAATCCCCTTTGAGCATTTGCAGCTACATTCGTCTCGAAAAAATAATCAATTTCAACATATTATATGCCCCGATCCGACATCCGAGTGCAAAGTTATAGCCTCTCGAAGTTTTCACTATTATAATTGGGTATATGGGTCAGCCGTCTGACCCAATACTTTCACATACTTAAATAAGTATGTATTGGAGATAAGAGATCGAAATAAAGGTATGACAAAGTATATAAGACTTTGGTGGGTGGTGAATGGGCACGTGTGGATGTCAAAAGTAAATCCCATCATGAGTAGTGGCTAGGTGGTGGATTTTGAGTCATGCCCTTCTCGTCCCACCGCATATCCACCCGCCCCATTTCAAATCACCTAACAAATTTGCTACATACATCTTGATTTTTTTTTCTTTTTTAGGTGAAATTTTAAATTTTGTATTAAAGTTCATATTTTACATAAAAGTGGCAAATTACGGACTAAGCCATCAAACCTACTAATAATTACTAAATTGCTTGTTTTTCTAGAAACTAGCTAATCTCTATGATCACTATCACCCCCTCCTTCAATAGATAAGTAATTTATTTTTATCTAATTTATTATTAGGAACTAGAAAGTGGATATATAACTACAATTCAATAGTAGTGGGTAGTGGATATCCACTTGGATGGTAGAATGTAGGTGAATTTATGGTTGTAACCACATGGGTAAAGATGGCAATGGGTCCGGGACTTAACAGATCCGCTTAGACTCGACCCATTTATAAAGATTTCGGTCTAACTTTTAGACCCAATGGGTCTGGATCGGTATGGGTCTAATTGATCATGGGTTGGGGTCTGGGTCGAGTCTATATTTCTCAAACTCAGACCCTACCCGCAAACACATTTACATTTCAAAGTTTTTAAAAAATCTCTAAATGACCTAATCTAGATGGATTATTTGTGGGATCCAATCTTAACACTCCCTAACATTTGAGTTGCCCCAATCAAATGACCTAAAGTATTTGGGCTCTAATTTGGACTGTGATATCATGTTCAATTTATCATATATCAAATGAGTTTGAGCTGCATTCATCAAAGGAGGAGAAGAGTATCGTCCACTTACAAGTTCATAAAAAATTCAATCCCAAAACGAATTGGCAATGGCTAGAGTAACTATTAGCTTTTAATAAACGGAAATTAAAAACTAAAAATCACAACTTTCACACTTATATATTCAACTAATAATCTCACCTTTATTGAATTCAGGAATGATACCACATTTTCATATCGTATTCAATTGTTAGACCTTCTTACAATACTGGCCTGATTTAAAGTTAGTTTTGAAGGTTTGTTGGAATCAGAAACATATATATGTCAAATCCTTAATTAGTTTGCTCAATGTCAGTTGTTGTTTAATAGGTTAATAATTAATATGATAACTTTTATGGTGTGTTTTTTTCTTCAAAAAAAAAGAGAAAAAGAAAAAAAATAATAAGTTCAATTACAAAGTTTTAATAAGTTAACGAATTCTAGTCATGCTTAAAAAAATTTAATTTTTTCCCTAAAATTAAATCTAATCAGTACACAGTCTAATAATTTCAATTAATGTTATTGCACTCGTTTTTTTAAATTTGTTAAGAAAGCCACATGTTTTGTGATGGCAAAGGATTCGAACCTCTTGGTCTTAGATCAGAGGTGGAGTCAATCTTTATACCTCGTTTCCTGTACTGTGATGTACACAGTACACCCATTGCATTATACAGAGTTTTACTTTAATAAGAAGGGGAGTAATATTTACACTCTCATTTGAGAAAGAAACATAAGAAATTATGCTCATATAGATAAGAGCAGGGATGAACCCAATAAGGAACAATCGGTACCGTTGTAACCTAATTTTTTTTAAAAAAAATCAATTTTTTTTTTAAAAAAACATTACTGACCTCCAAACAGTCAGTAAATTTGAGTTTGGAGGTCGTAATTTGTGTTTAAACAAGTTCAAGATCGAAAACTACCGACCACTAACCTCAAATTACCGACCTTTTGACGGTCAGCAATGCTTCTTTTTTGTTTACAATTTTTTACCGTTTTTGGTATTGAAAATGGGGGTAGTGTTTTTGTTAATTGTTTAATTGTCCTTCATTTTTTTTTTTTTGAAGAAAGGTAAGGAAATATTATATCATGAAATCAAAAATCAAGAGCATCAAACAACAACTTACACATTTATTGTCCTTCATTATTTGCTTAGTTCTGGTAGGTATTGTTTTTTTATTATTTGTTTTTAGTTATTTTTTATTTTTTTGGTTGTTTAATTGATTCTGAATTTTAGTTTTGTCATTTAAATTTATTTAGTTTGATTGTGAGCTTAGTCTGTTTTTATTTAAGTTTATGATTGTTTTATTTGAGTTTGTATATAACTTTTGGTTTTATTTTGTAGCTTCTCTTTGAGTTTAATTTTGATTGTTTTTAGTTTCTAATTTTTTTAGTTTGTAACTTCTAGCAGAAGATAATAGTTTTTTGAGTCTGATTTTAATTTGACAAATTAAAGAAGATGAAATTCATTGATAAATAGCAATACGACATCTACATCGAATATGAATACATAATTCAAGAAAATCTAAACTACACGGAAACAAGATTCACATCCAAAATAACTAATTAAAAGCATACTCGAGCGAAATTCTTGGAGGATGGATTCAAGGATGAAACACCTCATTAATTTCAATGATGTTTATGTATCTTTATGGACGGAGATCTTCACAACTACCTGTGCTATAATTGTCTTGAACAGAGAAATTATACCATATACATGTAAATGAAAACAGTACACAAATCTACCATAAAGGCAGAACACTGGCTCCCATAAAGAGAGATTCGATCACCTATTGACAATAAAACATTTAAAAATCTACATAAACAAAAAACTAAGATGGAGATTTGGGGTTACCATGGAATTTTTCATCCATTGCCACCCCTAAAATTTTGGTTTTATAGGTTTGTTTTTTTTTTTTTTGGGGTTAGGGTTTTAGAGGGAGAGGAGAGAAGTTGTGTTTTTTTAGTTTGATTTTTCAATATTCCTATCATTTTCGAATTATTTTAGGTTTTTTTAGTTTCGATTGGTGGATTAGTTTGGTTGTTTTAGTCTGATAGATAAAAATATTTACTACTTTTTGTTTGTTATGAGAATTTTTTGTTTGATTTTATCTTAATGTCCAAAGTAAGTACTCTGTACCCCTTTTTTCAAATCTTGGGTTAGTATCCGATTTGAAAGTTTTCATAAATCCGATCCGAAATATAAACCGACATAAAATATTTTTTTCCCGTTTTTCCAGTTTAGAAACTTCTAATCCTTTTGAACAACCCTAATCATACCAATATTTAGAGTATTTTAATACTTCCGTTATACGTAGTATAAAGGATGAAAGAAAATAAGGCTGAGCAGAGTGCGGTTTGAACTTGCGGTTTGGTTTGGTTTGCAGTTTGAAAAGTGTGGTTTGATTTGGTTTGCAATTTTACCAAACCGTAATTTTGCGGTGTGGTGCGGTTTTCGAAAATTTTGAAACCGCACCAAACCGTAAACCAACCACAATTTTTTTTAATTATTCTAAAATATATAATTTAATTTTTATTTGGCCTATTACCTTACTGAAGGGTTAAGCTATTTCATAACCTTGAGGTAGAGCTCCAGTGGCCTAGTCTTTTACTAATTACACCCCCCCGCACGATCATTCCCCTTATTGAGTGAGGAGAAGTTATGCCTTTTGTTTGTCTTGGGCCTTATCTAGCTGTTTAAAACCGCAACTCTTTAAGGTTTCTTTGATTCTTTGAGGCTCTCACAAAAACATAAATCTATTGTTTTTTTCTATCCTTATCAATTATTAATGATAAAATAAAAAATTTAAAAAGTAGGTTAAACCGCAAACAACACCACACAAAATCGTATTTTGCGGTGCGGTTTGTTTCCGTTTGATATAAATTGCGGTGCGGTGCGGCCTCAAAAATGATAAATTGTACTTTTGCGGTTTGGTACGGTTTGACGTCCAAACCGCACCTCGCTCAGCACTAAAAGAAAACAGTGCAACAATAAATAAAAGTAAAATATTTGAAAAAGAAAATTGCACAACCTACTCCAGATACTGAATCGTATCAGCTTATGCAATATGGTAAACTTTACTGAGAAAGAAAAAGAAGATGGTTTCATGGTTAGCTTTATTTATTTATTTATTTATTCATTAATAATTAAATAAATATTTGATGAAAAGGGTTTAGAAACAAAAATCAGTTGTAGGGGGTGATGGCCGTTGATTGCGGTTACGAATAAAGCGTCCATCTGACAATGAGGCGCTCTTCTTTTTGACCACGTCTATTTCGACGCTCTTCCCTCTTTGGCTTTTTTCTTCTTTGTCACAAATCCCCTTCATTTGTTAACTTATTTACCATGTTTACCACCAGGGCTTTATTTTATTTTATGCTTTTGATATATTACTTCCTCCGTTTTGAAAAAAAAAAGTAACAAATTGGATGACACGGACTCCTAGTCCATTTTTTATTGTGAGAGTAAAATGGATAGAGAGAGAAAGTGAAGTATGTGATGATGTGAGAGATAGGAAGAAAAAACTTGTTAAAATGGAAAAATTAAATTGTTGCATTTATTTTAAAACTTCCTAAAATGAAAATTGTTGCGTTTATTTTGAAACGGAGGAAGTATATATATTTTTTTGGAGTAAGAAATTTACTACCCGTAATTAGAGTTGTCAAAAATCAACCCAACTTACAATCTGGCATAAAAATAGTAGGTATTGACAAAAAATAATTGTCCGAACCCGTTTTAAACCCGCTAAATACTAAGCGATCTTAACCTGAGTCGTCCTGCTTTCAACCCGGCCTGAAAATCATTAGTGATGTATTAAACTTAAGATATTATAACAAATTTTAGGCAAAAACACTTAAAACTTCTCAACCCACTGGGTCAACCCAGACCTAAACCCGAAGTTTGGGTTATAAAAAGGCTAATCCCGAACTAGTTGACACACGACCTGTTACAACCCGAAGTTGCAACTATTTTATACCAACCCAACCCAATCTGTTTGACAGGTCAACCTGTAATTCAATTAATTGACTATTCATGTGTTATTATTAATGGTGTGTTCTCTTCAACTTATATCGAATCAGATCAGGTCTCTTCTCACCAACTATATATCATAAGTTTTCAGATCAGATCAAATCAGAAAATTTCAGACGAAAAAAACGCACCTGATGTACTCCATTTTTTTTTACAATGGTACTCCGTCCTACATTTGATCAACCGTAATACTTGACTACTTGAGAATGATATTAAGACACATATAGGGTGCCTTATCATCTTATTTTTTTTTATCTAATTTGATAATATCTGAAAATGTATGAGAATGTGAACTTATATTATGAGATTTGATCTGATATAATTTGAAGAGAGCACACCCTTAAAGATTAGTGTATGCATTACCTAGGTAGCACGATACCCTGGCCTGAAATCG
The DNA here is from genome assembly GCA_951394345.1 of Salicornia ramosissima. NCBI lineage: Eukaryota > Viridiplantae > Streptophyta > Magnoliopsida > Caryophyllales > Amaranthaceae > Salicornia > Salicornia ramosissima. The sequence continues at coordinate 7,654,186 of OX596238.1, read as the reverse complement.
ATATGATATAAATATCTCTAGAATACTCGACAATATACACCACTTTGACTTTATATTTACATATTTTATCATCACTTTACCACTGTTTTTTCAAGTTTTCATATTCTCTTAAAAGGTTTTTATTATCTCAAGTGTAGTAATTAAGTCAAAACATTTTAATTAATGTCTAATGTTTAATATATTAAAAAAGCTTTTATTTTATAAAGTATTTAATTATAATATGGGTTTGTCGTACCCGTACCTAGTATCTTACTGTAGTATCCTTATTTTAATTTGTGAAACAAGTTTTTTTTAGACTTTGAAAATGTGTCGGTTTCTATATTTGTATCCAAACAACTCAGGTACTACTCATTGTGACCATTTTGCTATCCTGTAATTTTAATTTTAATTTTAATTTTAAAGGAAAAACAGAGAAGAAAGTGTCGGTGGTGCCTAATAGGGTAGCAAATGAATTATAGGGAGTTGAGTGAACAAATAATAGTGATAATGGAGAAAAATGAACGATTATTATGGAATGGGCAGGTTGAAGTATTGTTTGTCGGGGTGTCGGGTATTCGAATCCAGGATCCGTATGTCAGTCAGGTAGTATATTTTGTTGAGTGAAATATTCCATATTAGGTTACTTCAAGTCTTCAACCTACACATTTCGTTACAGGCTTACGGACAGCTTTCCAGGTGACTGACAATCATTTTACTTGAGCTTAAATTTAGTTCAATTCAATATATTCTATATTAGGGTTTGTTGGTATTCCGACCGTCCTAAAATAAGGCTTTGTTTACTTGAGCTTTAATTCAGTTTAGTTCAGCTTATTTTAGTTAAGTTCAGTTCTATTCAGTTAAGTTCAGTTCAGCTCTCAGTTTCATTCTCTTATAAATTATTACATTCAGCTGTATTCAGTTCAATTTAGTTGTATTCAGCTAAAGTAAACGAGCCCTAAGTGTTACAATATTTTTCCTTTTTATCTGTTCTAATTTTTTTTGCTTTATTTTTAACTAGCAGATTAGCATCTGTGTGTTGCACAATTTATACAAAATAATGATAATTAATTTTATAATATAAAGTATCATTGAATTAATGCTAATTTAGAAAATCTTGACATAGTGGAACTAAATAAAGATCAACGTAAAATGCATAAGTAATCCATAGCCAAATGCATTACATATACTTATAATTTGTTCTTTCACCTTGTTATTTTTCAAAGAAGCAATACAACATTTGTTGTAATAAATTGAAATAGTAATAGTTGGCATTCCCAACACTTAAAATAATAAAAAAAAATTATTTTAAAAAAGGATTATGTCATCTTTAATTTTTTAGGAAAAATTTTCATTGAAAATTGACATGTGTCTTTGATGTTGCAAGCAATGTCTTGTTTTAGTATAAGTTATAGATAGATTATAATTAATTTTTTTTAAAAAAAGGATGATGTCATATATAATTTTGGAGAAAAAATTTTCATTGAGGATTTGACATGTGTCCTTGATGATGCAAGTAATGTTTTGTTTTAATATAAGTTATAGATTTGAGTACATTCTTCTTCCAAAAAAAAAAAAAACTGTTACAAAATGTTTGGTACCTGGTCATAAACAAATGTAATATGAATATGTACTTTATAAATTTAGAAGGAAAATCAAATCTCGTTCCCATGATGGGGCTACTCTATCCCCAAATCCCTTAATATTTTTCACAAATTTACATTCTCATCCAATGGACCAATACTACCCTTTTAAGTGATAATGGATGGTAAAAAAAAAATGATAAATTAAATAGTAATTTGGGAATGTGATTATGTTTCTATGAAGATCATAACATACTCCGTAGTTTTCCTTGCTAAATAATTATACTTGAAATTTTACTCTTATTACCAAAATTTATTACCAACTATCAAATGAGTCGTTATAGTACATCAACTATCCAATAAAATTTAAACATACACCTTACAATACTACTACAACACAAAATAAAATACACCTAAAATTTGAGGTTCAAAGCAAATGGAGCATTTAGTGTGCGTTCTTTTTAACTTATTAAACCGAACTTATCTAAACTTATTGCACCTAAACTATTTATATATATATATATATTTTTTTTTGTGTGTAGAGATCCACAAGGTAGACATGAGAATCAATATCATGATCTCCTGAAATCGGGAAGAAAAACCTAACTACATTAGCTAAAACCTAAAACTTTTTTTAAGGTGTCTTTTCTGTAGGAATACAAACTGGTAAATAATGAATGAATTACTTATCTAATAATCTTGGTGTGAAATCAACTATAAATCCAACAGCTACTGACCGAACACTTTAGCTATTAAAAATCGTGTTGACAGCTAAGAATTATTGTCACAGCTAACAGCTACCTTCACATCTAACAGTTACTTTCACAACTACTTTTGCCGAACACGCACATTAGCCCCAAAACAACAACATTTGGCCTCATTTTTGTAATGTGAATTTCTTCTTTTTCTGTCCATAACTATTTAATCCAATAACTTGATTCTTTAATCAGGTCCCAAAATTTCAAGCGGGTACAATTGTAATTTTCCCTTCTTTTTATTTTTAACAATTTAACTTTTACGCTTGCCGACATACTATTTTGAACATAAATATCTTTATTTGTAACCAGCCTGTATTACAAAAGGTTAATATTATGATGTTATTTTTCTAGACTAAGGGGTTGTTTGGATGCCTACATTTTCTATGGGCACTCAAAATTCCCATGATTTTTTTTTTGTTTATGTTGTTTGGTTGACACCAAAAAAAAAAATAAAAAATATAGGCAATGAAAATTCATGGGAATTTTGACTTCCCACAAAACATGGGAATTTACTTACCCAATCTCCCCTTGGTAAGTTATAATTCCTATGGGAATTTATTTCCCCCATTACTAACCAAACAAATTTCTTAAATTCTCATGAATTTAGTGGTGAAATTAAATTCCTACAAATTGAGAATTCATGGGAATTTTTATTTCCCTAATGAAACAAACGACACCTAAATATTTGATTTATCAACCACTTTAACATGTAGAGTCAAATCTAACAAATAAATGAATAGTGCAATTTATAAAATATTGCAAAGGATATCAATATTTTGGGCCAAATACTAATGAAATATTCCTAATCCATATGTACCAATGCTATCTGATGTCCACCATGTTTAAATATATACTAGAGAAAAAATAAAATAAGATGGTAAAGTGGTAGTGGTAATAGTAAAGTCTAAATTTGAACTCATTTGACCATGTATGTTAGGCACACACAAGTGAAATGTGAACCCCCTCAGCTCACTTTTAAAAGTCCAAAGAACACAAGGTGTATCTTCATTGATACCTTCATAAATTCTCCAACACAGCGGTAATTTAATTCTCTATTTTCATTTCAAATGAGTGAACGTGTTCTTAATTTATTACGTTAAAAAACACAAAAATTATATACTATTCTATTCAACTTATTTTTTTATCTGAGAGAGTAAGGGATATTTCAGGTGGTTAGAGTTTCACTCCCGATTTCAAGTGATCCGGCATCGATTTTCATCCCCGCCCTTTATAACAGTCTAAACTTTTTTTTTAAAAATATTTATATGGTGTTTTTTTTTTTAAAGAAATAAGTTTCAAGTTTAATAACTTCGGATAAGTTCAATAACAAGTTCCAAGAAGTTTAGGTTTAATAAATTTGATAGGCACCTTTAAAAAATAAGTTCATATAATAAGTATAGTTCAGATGTAATAAGTTCCAATATATGTTGTTTTTCAAAAAAAAAAAAAAAAAACGTTCCAATATGTTGAAGAAAACACACCCTGAGTCGAATAGAACAAAACCATAGTCTTAAGGTTATATATTGAAGGTTCAAAAATAACATTTTAAGAAAAAAATCAGCATTAATTACATCAATTTACGTATAAGTTTATAATTTTATAAATTATATTTAATTATTATAGTATGAAGTATGAAATATGTCCAGGTCAATTCAGGTCGGGTAGGTCCATTCGGGTTTAAGAGCTTTGGATTTCGAGTCGGTTCAACTTTGAATTTTTGCCAAAAATATTTAAAGGATATAATAATCAAGATTACACACTTTAATAGTCGGATAATTTGGGTTGGGTCATATTAATTTGTGGTCATAATTACATGTGAATTAGGATAAGTTTCGAATTTCGGGTCAGATCATTCGGGTTGGGTTACTTTTACCACCTCTTATAACAATGCAATCGTATGACATTTACCTCGTAATCGCGATGTAATGAGGTTGATCCTCACCATCCTCTCCTCCTTTCTTTCGGGAAGCTTTGGGGGTCCACTGTAGACTCCATGGGAACCTGATGACTTCACTGGCAATGCTAACTCAATATTTAATAAGCTTATGATAAAAGTCATGCATTAAACCTCATTATACCTTACCGCCTAAAAAAATAAACCAGTCAATAGAAAATAATTAGGATTTTTTTTGTCCCAACTTATCTAAACATTGGACCAATTTCTAAAAAACTACATCCACTTAACGAAATTGTCAAAAGATACCTTAACTTTAGCTGACATTGTTGACCACTATCTAGGTAGTTTTTTTTGGCATTTTGACCACAGTTTTCCGTCCACCTAAAGTGGTTTTTCGACCCCTTTACCATAATTTTTGTATTTCTAAGGCACAAAAAAACCACAACAACACCAATAACACTTACAATGGCAAAAAAAAAAAGTGAATAAGAAGCTACTTGCAATAAAAACGAAAGGTCTTGTACTCGAAAACAATTTTGATAGTTAGAAAACTGTGATCAAAATGAAAAAAAATCATTTGAATAGTGATGAACAATGGTTTTAAAAGTTAAAATATTTTAGAACAATTTCATGAAATTCAGTAATTTTTTATATAATGATCCAAAATTAAGATAGTTGGAGATAAAAAAATCTCAATAATTACAAAAAAAATGTGTTATGGGCTAGAAAAAAACCGAGGAGCAGTAATAAATAGCCCTACTTTCCGCAGTTAAATCCACACCGACCCTTCCTAGTAAAGACGAGGGAACCATTCCCACATGACTCTGCTCCTTTTCTCAACCGTTTCCCCCCCTTTCTTTTTTCCTTTTTATTTTTGTTTACATTCTAAAAAATAAAATAAAATAAATAAATAAATAAAATAAATATTTTCCCAAAAAATAATTAAAATGTAAATAAATAAATATTTACTCAAATAAAAAATAAAAAAATAAAATGACATTTAATAATGTCACCCTGTATTTCTGCACAATTGGCACCTTCCTTTGCCCCTCAATTGTTATATAGACCCCCCCTCCCTCTCCTGCTTGCTTCACTCACTCTCTCTCTCTTTCTCATTCTCATTCTCTCTCTAAATTACTTGTTCAATCTTCTTCTTCTTTGGTGGGTTTATCAATTTTTAGTGATAAACTTCACCAGCATTGTCCCCCAATTCAAACTGTAACATACACATATAATCTCACTTCATACTACACTTTTCATTTGCTCTAAACAGTTTCATTTCTGGGATTTTTTTACCAGAAATTTCAAACTAAACGAAAAAAAAAAATTTAAAAAATTATTCAAGTGTATAGCTGTAGTACTGTGGGATTAAAATGGGGAAGCTAGTGATGTCAATGGCGGCGTTGTTTGTGACGGCAATTTGGTGTATTCCAATTGCATTTGCTGCGGGGGGTCATAACTATGGCGACGCTTTGAGTAAGGGTATTCTGTTTTATGAAGCTCAGAGATCTGGGTTTCTTCCTCGTAATCAAAGGGTTACTTGGAGATCTCATTCTGGTTTAAATGACGGCAAGACTAGCGGAGTAAGCTCCCCCCTCTCTCTCCCTTTTTTTTACTCTTTCCGTCCATAAACAAGCGCTCCATTTTGATCAAAATTGAAGTGTAATTTATTTTAACAAATTCTTTGGTGAGATTGCATAATCCTATCATAAATTCCCATTAGGAAAGTTAAATAAAAACCTATACTAATCCAACAAATAAAATCACAATGGCTTTTTGGTCATTTTATCCATTATTTATTTAAATCTTAATATTTGTTCCACTTAAATATGTTACGTGTTAAAAAAATAATTGATAACTTTTTACTATATCCGTGTCATCTAACACTTGCGATTTTTGTGATTTTAGGGTGTAACATAATATTTTTAACAATTTTTTTGTACAGAATAGTATATTTAATATAAAAATTATTCAATTAATTATTTATTTTTTCGCTTTATGTTATTTAACAAGTATTGTGGTAGGGAGATAGTAGTATTTAACTTTTTGGTAAGACGTGATTTACCGAGAGTAGAGTGACTATTGTGAGACGGTGTTACCAGAAAGACCTGTTGAATGATTTTATAGAATGATTAATGATGATGACTAATGGGAGTAAAATGGGAATAATTGTGTAGGTGGATCTAGTAGGAGGGTACTATGATGCAGGAGACAATGTAAAGTTTGGGCTGCCAATGGCGTTTACAGTGACAATGATGTCATGGAGTGTGATTGAGTATGGCAAACAAATGGCTTCTAATGGTGAACTCAACCATGCTCTTGATGCTATTAAGTGGGGTACTGACTACTTCATTAAGGCCCACCCTGAGCCCTATGTTCTTTACGGCGAGGTTTGTTTTTTTTTTTTTTTTTTTATTTCTGATTACCTTTCAATTTTATTTTTTTTGATTGATTGAGCTTATTTGTCAAATTAAATGTACATAAACATTTAGGCTCGTTGAGCTTGGAATTTTAGAGCTCGGCTCGCGCTCGTGAAAAAAATCATGGCTTGAGTTTGGCTTGTGAGCTCAGATCAAGCTCGTTTCTAGGCTCATACTTGTGAGTTTGAGTCAAGCTCATTTGTTTAAAGATTTGAATTCTACAAAATACATAATTACAAGTTTAACAACATAAATTATGCATAGAAAACCTTTTTATTACACTTTTTTAGTTGGGGACAATATACAGAAGGGACTACTTGATTAGTTGATTGATTAACTTATCTTCATATATTTAAACCATGAAAAGGTGGTCTTGTTCACTGATTGTTAAGTTTGGAACAATAGAAAACCTTTTTATTACACTTTTTTGTGGGTTGTCTCATCACTAACCCCAATAATTACGGGTCTGGATCCTCTAGATTTCAACAAGCCTGGACTCATTAAAATATATCAATGGCTAATATTCATCCTGTATAAATTTACAAATTTAAAATGAAAGTAAAATTTACAACTCTACCAAACAATAATGGCTCGTTTACATTAGCTGAATAGGATGAACTGAACTGAACTTAATAGAGATGAACAAAACTGAACGGAACTGAATAAAAGTGTATTAATTGAACTAAATAGAGATGAAATGAACTGAAGTATCCCAACACAATAATTACCAGGTAAGGATTATGTAAAAAGGGGCATGAGTATTTATTTTTGTTTTGAATATATTTGGATTTTATTTACCAAAAAAATTCCAAATTAGAATTTTTAAGTAGTTAAAACTTTAAACTCTCTCTAAAAACACTTATTTTTACCCCCTCAAAAACTGTTTTGCCAAACACCCCAAACTTTTTTTCTTTAAAAAAAAAAACAAAAAAACAGAGAAAGTACTGCTGTATAAATGTTTATTGAGAATTTGAGATTATATACTTGGTAGCTGACAATTGCTCTGTTGTACAGTATTTTGTTTGGTACTCCACATTGTGCTATTTGTGTTGTGAATTAAATAAATGTCATGTGAAGCAGAGTGCTCTGTTTTTACTTCAATTGAGAGGAACCAAAGAAAATGCCCAGCAAAGAACTCTGTATTTTGTGCTTTTTTAAGCCCCTTCCCCAACACAAACATTTATTTATTTCATCCTACGGATTATTACATTTATTTTGTCCACTTTCAAATACCTAATTTGACCGTCAATATAATTAATTTTGTTTCATTTTTTGGTCAAATTTAACTTTACAAAAAATAAATAAATAACTATTGGTCTAAAAAAAAATAAGGATTATTCCCATTGGTATACCTGAGAATTTGCGTATTTCCAGTGGTATACCTAAGTTTTAAAAAATCCCAGTGGTATACCTAAATAAATAATGAAATTCTATAACAACATTTAAAGGCTGTTTCAGGCCATTAAATACTACTAATTCGACCATAAACATACGTAGGTTAACTATAGTTATTTTTTTAGGTAACCACCGTTGACTAAAAAAAAAGAAAAAACCGATTTTATGGTTGTAAATGTCCTAAAGTGGTTATTGAATTCCATTAATAAGGTAGGTATACCACTGAGATTTTTTAAAACTCAAGTATACCACTGGGAATACGCAAATTCCCAGGTATGCCAATGGGAATAATCCAAAAAATAAAGATAACTATTGCTCTCAAATGCGCTAGATAAAGAATAAGAATACTAAATCAAAATGAATATTAATTACAATAATCGACATGTTAGCAATAAACTACACCAAGGGCTTGTTTACTTCAGCTTAAATTCAGTTCAATTCATTTCAGCTGTCAATTTCCTTCGCTTATAAAATATTACTTTCAGTTCAATTTAGTTCAGTTATATTAAGCTATATTCAGCTAAGGTAAACGAGCCATAAATCCTTTATTTAATTTAGTCCAAAGGTGGAGTGCAAATATGAAAATATCACAACATAAATTCTGTCATTCTCAGCTTAATAAATGGTTTAATTTCAACTAAAATTAGGCATTCCCCATTAAGAAGAATTTCCTTGAGCTGAAAAGAAAATATTGCATTGGAAACTGTTTTATAGTTAATACTCCACTATTTAGGGGTTTGAGTGGGATATTAACGGTTGGTGCTCATAATTATAATTATAATTTTAATTTTGACAAAAATGTAGGTTGGAGATGGGAACACGGACCATTATTGTTGGCAAAGGCCCGAGGATATGACCACGGACCGATCCGCCTACAAGATTGATCCAAGTAGGCCGGGTTCGGATCTTGCTGGAGAAACCGCTGCTGCCATGGCCGCTGCCTCCATTGTATTCCACCGCACCAATCCTGCCTATTCCCGGGAACTCCTCACCCATGCTCGTCAGGTATACTTTGTTCTCTCCCTTCCCATGTTCGATGAAAATTGTCTAGCATTTCATTAGACATTTATAACATATTAATTGCAATAATTAGACATTTTTTTTCTCTATTTTATGTTAAATCGTTGTAATTAATATGTTACAGAAGAATTGATACTACTAAATTGTTAATTACGTAGTAGTGTTAATGCGATTAACATTCATGTAAGACTTTGTTGGCGAGAGCAATTTCTTAGGGCATTGTGAATAAAATTTTCTTTCATGTTCAAAATAAATGCAACATTTTTTATTTCATGAAATTTTAAAATAAATGCAACAATTTTAATTTTTTATCATTTTATCATATACCCCACTTTCTCTCCCTATTTCCACTCTCTCACAACCAAAAATCCTTGAGTTTTTTTTTTTAATTGGAGGAAGTACTCCCTCCGAACATATTAACGACAACGATTTGACATTTTTTCTCTCTACTTTATGATGTCAAATCGAAAAATGTCAAATCATTGTCATTAATATGTTCGGAGTGTATAAAATTGTTACACTATAAAAAAGAGAAATAATCAAATTGTAAAGTGCACACAATAATTACTTCAAAGGTTAGGGAAGTGTGGGTGAGTAGGTATGATGGCGAAGCGGGGTAGTTAAGAGACGGTTACTGTGACAATACACTTTTTTTTTTTTTTCTGTGCAAGTGTCAGGCTAGCGTAGGCCGTAGTGTTGCTTAGCGTGGCCTGCTCTGCTTCTGCAAAACCCTCTCTTCATTTATTTCCTAACCGCTAAAGCTTTTTTAAAAGGTGCACCCTACCCATTCAGTGGAAACTATTTTCCCGTCTCCCAATGAATGAAAGGGTTAGGGTTAAGGTAAGGTAACCTATACCAAAATAAATTGCTCCATGTCGATTTTTGACTATTCATTTAATGACTTTCACGACTTTATTTATGTAATGAAAAATATAGTTATGTGTGATTTAATTTTATTTATCTTGATTTTACACGCATTTTTAAAAAGTGATATAAGAGTGTAAATAATAGAACTAGTCAAAATAATTTTAATATTAGCAACTTATATTATATTTTTGTTTGTATTAAAAACCATTTTGACTATTCATTCGTTTACACTCTTAAATCGTTTCTTTAAAGTGCGTGCAAAACCAATTAATGCTAGTATTATGTTTCGGAGGGAGTACTTTCCAAATAAAGAGGTTATTATTTAAAGTTGTGTTTTGGTTGATCTGAAAAAACAAATGGAGAATTTATTTTAGGAGTGATTAGCAGTAAGATACTCTTTCTGTCCTTATTTAGTTGCTGCATTTCATCGAGCACAAGTTTTTATTTAGGAGAAACATTTGAATTAGTAGTGATCTCTAACTATTAAAAAGTAGAGGTATTTATTGAGAAAATGACAAAATTAAAAATATAATAGGTAGGATAAAATGGTTAAATGATAAAAATATTAATATGATAGGGAGAATTTATTTGAGCATCAAATGTAAATTGAGATATCAAAATTTGAAAATAAAAAATAAAAAAATGCGTAGTATATCGAATTTAAAAAATAGCGCATCATGGATAGTGTGAAGTCTCTCAGCTGTCAAGTCTGAGGTCTGGAAGTGAATCTTTTGGTAAATTGCAAAAGAAATAAACAGCCCGAAGCCACCACGCATGTTGTGAAAATCTTATTGACTGTTTGGAGTACAATTTACAGGATAGGTAGGTTTTATGCCTAAAACGTGGATATTAGACAAAATTAAGCACTATAATTTCTTGAGTCACCTTGCTTTCGGACTTTGACTATTCTTGCATTAAGCTTTTTTTTTTTTTAATCATTCCTTAATTATTTCTACTATCAACATCACTTTTGGACTTGTTTGCCTTTTTTTTCAACCTCTTTTCTGTCATTTGTCAATCTTATTATTCCTTATCAATTATAATTAGCTTCGATAATGACCCTTTAAGTTTTAATTTAAGAAGAATTGTACGTACAATTTAAGAAATCAAACATATTTTTTGTCTGTTTGACCATATTAGAAATCAGTTTTCAAACACGGTCCTTATTTTTTGACTGATTTTTGTAATTTATGTTATGTTAGTAAAAATATGATCACGTTACCTACGATGTTGTTATCAAAATTCACTTTTTATAATTTTTTCAAAACTTAAATTAAAGATATTTATAGGTTAAATTATGCAAATTTTGCTCAACTTACTATTTTTGTACTCCCTCGGCAAAAAAAACTGCTCCATTAAGGTTTGGGGTGATATTTTTGTTAGGACTTATTTTTTTGAAAAGCAAGGGTAAAAGTGTAAAGTTGTAAGTAAAAGTAGATAAAAAATAGTGAGTATTAAATGGTAAATAAGAATATAAATGTAAAGTTGTATGTGGGCTATATGATAAAAAAAGAAATAAAACATTTATTTTAGGATGAATGAATAAGAAAAATGAATAAGAAAAATGGAACAGTTTTTTTTTAATCCGGATGAAAACTACTTTAATCACGGTGAGTATTTGGGAGCCGACAGATATTGAGGTAGGTGGGGACCATAAATGAGATGAGATCCGTACCGTAGGTTTTACGAAGGGCCAAAAAGGGTCCCAATCCAAAATTTGATCTCAACCGTATATTACACGATCCGGTAATCGCGCCAAATCTTCAAGCGTGTCACGTGGCATCAAACTGTCGGTAGCATTAGTACATTATTATTTGCCATAATTACCCCTTACAAGTGTTTATAATTTCATCATATGCCATGGTTGACTATTGTTTTGACTGGGTGAATTTGTTGTGCAGCTGTTTGAATTTGCGGACAAGTTCAGGGGCAAATATGACAGCAGTATTACTGTGGCTCAAAAGTACTACCGTTCTATTAGTGGCTATGCGGTATGATTTTCTTTGCTTAAAAATTTTAATTTGAATTTCATTTCGTAATTATTTCGTAATTTGAATTTGTTCCTTTTAAATTTTATCATAGATATTATCGGTTACAAAACAAATAAAATTTATCATTTTTCTTTAGGTTAAAAAAATACAAAAAAAAGTTTATGTTGTAGCTAATAATACAAAAAAAAGTAAATATGGTGGTACAATGGGACAATTGACCATTTTGATTATTAAAAAAAAAAAAACAATTCTCACCCATCGACAATTTGGGAAAAAAAAACTTGTTCATAAGTTAAAATTTGGTTAAAAAAATGGAGTAGGGCGACAATTAGTAATGGTTAAGCTGATGATTAAGTTTTTATGTATGATTTTATTCAATCAATCAAAACCTTATTCAAATAAGTGGGGTCTGCAAAGTGATTATGTATGATTATATTCTCTTGTATTAATTTTCTTATGAACAATGTAGGATGAGCTTTTGTGGGCATCAGCATGGCTTTACAAGGCGACCAACGAGCCATATTACTTGGGCTACCTTGCCAAAAACGCCGAGGCATTGGGAGGTACTGGCTGGGCAATCACTGAATTCGGATGGGATGTCAAGTATGCTGGTGTTCAAGTCCTTGTCTCCAAGGTTTTCTTCTACCCTATTTTCTGATTTTTTATTTTATTTTATTTTTTAAATAGTGATTTTTTAGATATACTTGATATTGTTACATTACATTTTTTTTAAGCAAAGTTGTATCTTGTGTTTATGTGGTTGCAGTTCTTAATGCAAGGGAGGGCAGGTGCCTACAAACCTGTATTCGAGAAGTATCAGGAGAAGGCGGAGTACTTTATGTGCTCGTGCTTAGGGAAGGGTACTAAAAACGTTCAGAAAACACCCGGTGGGCTCATCTTCCGTCAAAGATGGAACAATATCCAGTTCGTCACCAGCGCTTCCTTCCTTCTTACTGTTTACTCTGACTACCTTTCCTCTGCTCGCTCCAGCGTGCAATGCCCTGCTGGCCGTGTTATGCCATCTGAGCTCTTCTCGTTGGCCAAGTCTCAGGTATTCCATACTTGATCTGCTTCATATTAGTTTCTAACAATCACATTTGTAGTCAAATGAAACAAAAGCCTTTGTATGTAATATCTTAAATTACGTCTTAGTAAGATCTCTCCATCAATTGCAATCTGAAATAAGCGAATTATGGTCAGCTTTGCGCAATTTGTGAATTATAGAAGCGAATGAAATCATAGTAATATATGTACCATTATTCCTAGATACATGTTTAGCTTTAAATGAAAAATGGAAGGCTTCTTTGAAGAAAAGAGATAGTTCATCAGGCTGTTATTTTACTAATCATCAATTAAATCCCCAGATTGACTACATTCTTGGTGATAACCCGAGAGCAACAAGTTACATGGTGGGATATGGAAACAACTATCCACAACACGTTCACCACCGTGCTTCCTCCATTGTTTCCTACAAGGTCAACCCCACATTTGTTACTTGCAGGGGAGGATATGGTACTTGGTATGGCATGAAATCAAGCGATCCCAATGTCCTTACTGGAGCTACCGTTGGTGGGCCCGATGCTTACGACAACTTTGCTGATGAAAGAGACAATTATGAGCAAACTGAACCAGCAACCTACAACAATGCTCCTCTCATTGGTGTTCTGGCTCGTTTGACTGGTCACAGTGGTTACAACCAGCTACTCCCAGGTAATGGTTGCAATCTTGAAACTCTTTTATATTGAAATCAAATGAACAATACTATATCTACTCACTAGGTAGCCAACCCAGTAGAGATGGACATAATTACAAAGTGGAATCCAACTCGACAAATTTAATTATATTTTATTTCTCTATTTCTAATGGATAATCTACCCACTGGGTCATTTAAGTTTTTTCCAAATCAAATGTGTTTATGGTTTGAGTAATTTAATAGCAACAGGGTAGTGATTCACTAAAAGATTGCAACTTTTTAGCATAAAAGTATGGATTTAACGTAAAAAGTCACAATTTTTGAGCTATTAGTTCTGTCACACCGGGGATTTTAAAACATGGTTTTGAATATTTTGCAGTTATGGCTCCAAATGTTAAGCCAACTCCTGCACCAAGAGCAAGGCATAGTCCTGCACCAAAAGCTAGGCATACTCCTGCTCCAAAACCCTATCATGCTCCAGCTCGACAAGCGAAGAGAGTTTCTGCTCCAGGTACTTACTTTTTCGCCTCAATTCCCTCTTGTGATTGATATCAAACCAGATGTTGGTAACACCTACTAAAACGGGTTATCTTTATACGAGCATGACACCTGCATTATGACTTTTTGTTTGCTAGACGTGGATGAAGATTACTTTATGTTTCAATCCTTGATGATTTTTTTAAAATGCAGCAAAATCATCTTCTCACATCGCCATATACCAAAAGGTCACAACTTCATGGGTTCATCGAGGCCGGACATACTACAGATACGCAACAATTGTGACCAACAAGTCTAACAAGAGTATCAAGAACATGAAGCTGTCTATTAACAAGCTTTATGGCCCGATTTGGGGTGTTACAAAGTCCGGGAACTCATACAGCTTCCCAGCTTGGATAAGCGAGTTGCCAGCCGGAAAGAGTCTCAAGTTAGTTTACATCCATGCTTCGACTCCTGCATCCATTTCAGTCTCAAGTTATAAACTCTCCTAAGGAAAAACAACTGAAGTTAAGCAAGAAAAGAAGCCCGGGTTTATTTTTCATGAACTTGGGCTGTGGATGTATGAAATGTGCAGCTTATAGTAGAGTCCAGCCAAGAATTTACTTGTTTTTTTTTTTCGGGGTTAATAGTTTTCTTCATATTTCACTGGATGATGATAGTGCTGTAGAAGAAGAAGATTTTAGGGTGAATAAGAGTGTAAGATTGGAGGGATGAAAGGCGTGAAGAGACGAAATCGAATAGGAGTGTGCTCATCCTCTTTCTCCTCCACTTCACTGCTTATATACATATAGAATTTGGAAAAAGTTATGGTGTTTAAAAAAGAGTGATTTGGGAGAAGTAATGGTGAGAAAAATTGCTTCTCTTCTAGTATTAACTTGTTGAAAGTGTTTTTTAGTTCCTTTCATGTAGGTCAATAGAGGGTTTGTCTTTGTTTTGTTTTTGTTTGATGTTGTAAACTCTGCAACATTTCTTTCCTTTTCTGGATTTTAATGGATATAGTCTTTGAAATTGTATAATTATTGTGTTCACATTTGCTTTCTCTGTTGTTTGAGAATTTTTATTTATCTATGGTCTTGTTTTTATATTACAAAGTAGGCCAAGTCTCAAGGTATAATTGAGCTACCCTTGGGTAATCTACCTACAAATTAGAATGCTTTTGTAGCAATGTTATCTTAAAATTATGGAAGTTGACAATGAGCTCTCCTTTACATATATCTAATATCTTTGCGATTAAGAGATTGTTTGCTTTAGCTGAATACATCAGAATTAAACTAAATACTGCTAAAAGTAATATTTTATAAGAGGAGGATATTGAGAGCAGAGCTGAATTGAATTTAAGATGAAGTAAACAAGTCCTAATTAACAAATTTTCAAACAATGAGCAAACAAGGTATTAATGGTATTGCCTATATAATCATTATTTTTTAAAGAATCATTATTAACAAAAATAAAATAAAAATAATTGAACGATTGAAACAATAAATAAACTCAAGTCAATCATTGGCATTTTCCAATTTAGTCCAATTTTTAAAGCAGTTTGTTTCGATAGCAAGATACGAAAGAAAAAGAAGCAGAGGGAAAAAGGAAGAAGGCGAGAAAAAAGTTAATGAAAAATAAAACTGGAGCTTCAATTCATGTTTTTTTTTTCCAAACATGTGAAAATTATACCCACTTGACTACATAACACTTGCTCTATGTCCGGCAATGTTAACTTCCAATAAAAATATATTTGGATACATGTAATAAAAATTACGCAGTTAAAGAAAATGAGATTTCATTTGACCATACTTTTCTTTTGATATAGAACACTTTATAAAGTCAAAGTGGTCAAATAAACAATTACAATACTTTTATGGGGCATAAATAAAGGGATGAAGGGAGTACTAAATATTCCTCGAGGGTGATGATTTGGGTTTGATTCCTCATACCGCTCACCACCATAATTCTCAGTGATAAAACCTTAACCCAATAGGTACATCACCTCAATAGCATGCTTTAGAGCTGATCTGTATGGCTAGCCCAAAACATCATGGGTTTTGAGCAGCTTATCCGGCCCAGTTCATCTTTTTATTTTATTTTATTTGATTAGACGGGCCTTGATCACGGACTTTAGGTAGCAATTATTAACTTAAAAAGCTTGGATTGGGCCGACCTACTGGGCTGAATTTTTACTTTTTAGCCTTCAACCAAGCCTGATGACTAGATGAAATCTAAGACTTTAGAGAATTGTCGCCATTTAAAGAACTTTCATACTATATTCTCAATAGTCAATATATATGTTGGACAAAAAAAATTGTCTTTTAGATTATTTTTTTTAGTAATGTTGGTCTGTCCCAATTTAGTTGTTACATTTTAACTTGTAGCACTATTCACATGTGATATTTGACTGTTTTTAATTTTATAAGCGTAAGGAAAAACATAGTCATGATAAATTTAATTTAATTCGTTTCAACATGTACTTTTCAAAAATATAATTTTTATAATTCATTTTTAACCAAAAACATATTATTTTTTTTAAAAAACCGGACACCCAGATCCGAGCATAGAAATAAACCAACTTCTAAGTACTAAAATTACCCCCTCCCATTACTGATTGGTTTTGAAAAAGAACATCTTTGAGCTTGTAAGTGACTAAACTCCTCATCAAATTATATCAAATTTATCACCTGCAATGCTGTTTTTGCCAAACAAGTTATAAATAAAAATATTTTATAAAATAAACCTTGTTTACAAGCCTAGCTTTTAATTTACACAAACCTCGCTTACGATTGATTTATAATAAAATCAACAAACAAAAAAACAACATTTCTCATCTCTAAATTTCACATGCTAAAAACCTTCACACATAGTCACATACTAATCCAAAAAAAAAAACTAAGATCAAAACAGTCCTCAACAATAACAATAACAATTTAAAAAAAAAGGGAAAATAATTCAAAATTGTAGTGGGTCCCGTAATTAAGAAGACGAGCTGCTGACGTCAGCAGTAAGATGTTGCAATTCAACGACAATAACACTGATGTTATCTTTACTTCCTCTAGCAAGAGCCAACTCCACTAACATGGCAGCACAATCGTCTGCAACGTTTCTATTAATAACGCCGTCTTTTACCTTCTTGCTTGTTACTTCACCTGACCGCCGTTTGTTAACGATTTCACACGCCATTTCGTTTGTTACCACGCTCCATAGTCCGTTTGTAGCTATTATTAGGAACTTGTCTGATATGGTTCGTCTATGGACCGTCACCTCTGGCTCTGATATCATCTGTTGTTTTAGCCTATGTGGATGATCTCCTTCTCTCTCATGCTGCATCATTAATCAAAATCGACATAAAAATTTAATTACGTACTTTTTATATAAATAAACATGTGTCATAGATTTATAGCTAAAAATTACATATATTTAATTAAAAGTAGTTTTTTTTGACCCATGCAAAGCACGGACAACATTCTTAATTAAAATTTATATTGTATGGTTTTGAAATTATTAAATAGAATGAAATGGAAAGTGAGAACGACTAACATTGGAAAAATAATAAAGCAAAAACAAGTGTTCTATATCACTTGTATTTTAACTAATGGTAAAAATGAGTAATGTATCACTTTCAAAAAAAAAATGGATAGAAAATCCGATTTAAATGAATGCATAGCGTGTTGTGGGTGAGAAAATTTCTATCCATGACTTGTTTAAACTATAACTTGTTACCCATTTATTAAATTTTACAATGAATTAAACTATGAGTTAGAGATTTGAAGAGATTAAGAAAATGGATAAAATTCAGTTTAGGACGTATAATGAAAGATGACGTGTAAATGAGAAAAAGTGCATAATGTGTCATTGTGAGGATAAGAGAGTGATTTATTTGTGAGGATAATGCTTATAAGAGGACATGTGTCAATTTTATGTTTAAGAAAAAGTTTTAATATAATAAGTATAGATTTGTGTCAAACAGTGAAATCACAGCAATCAAAATTACGTAGATCATTTGTATTTGGTGAGACTATCTAATGAAATAATCGCTCATAATATATATCTTTTTTATTTGGTGGTAGCTAAATGGGTATGATCATAGTTGTTCATAATTCAAAGATCTTTTGGCATTTTTTCCAGTGTTCGTAGGTAATTAATAGTTCATTTTGGTAGTAGATTCACAATCAACTAATTAACTACTCCGATCCGATTAGATCAGTGTACAGCGAATAAAAAATCGAGGCACATAAAATACTTTTTTTAATTTAATTTGATTATTATTTGATTTATGCAGCTAGCATAGCATATATAGTAATTACTTGTTGCATGGGTCTGCTAGCATATTACGTATTTTTGTCCCAAAAAAAAAGTTCCAATTTTGACTAAAATTGTGAGAGTTGTTTAGTCAAAATGGAGCAGTTTTTCATATTTTAATCCATGGGCAAATAAATATTAAGTAAAAATCTTTTGAAGGTCCGCCTAAATTGGTTTTTATATTTTTTTATCGATAATAATAAAAAAACCTGATGATGACTCGACAATGCGACGACAGCGGCACCATCACCGTACAAGACGGCCCTAGAGTGGCCACAGTTAGCCACCACAATCTCCTCTTGGCCAACCAAAACCACCAACGCCACGGCGGGCTGGGGTTTTGCCACGTCACCAAGGCCGCTTATTACATCATTATTATTATCATAAGATCCAAACTCATCATTCATCCTAGCAAAGCTAGAAACCATGACACTCTTCCAATTATAATGATCCACCACCCCAACGGCATGGGAGTGGGACTGCTCCGCCACCACGCGGTGTAGCCTGTTGGCCGCCGCGTGGGACCCACGTCCGTTGTAAACCCCGAAAAAGTCAAAACCCGTGAAATCAGGCCCGTCGTCGGGCCTTGCCACATGGAACAGCCCAGGCTCGATAGTGACCGCTTCATTCATAGACCTCCGACGTCCGACGACAGATATAACGCCGTGGGAGGTTGTGTTGTTTGGTTTGTTCATGGTTAGTTGCTCCTCTGTGGTGGCTGATGCACGCTCTAATGGCTGTCCTTGACTTCTTCTACTCTCATCTTCTACACACAAACATACGTATATACATATTAGACCGTATCAATATAATAATATGTATGTATGTATCTTTAGTATAGTATATGATATTTGAAGTAAAAAAGATGGTACAAAAATGATGATCAATAATATTACGGAGTAAAACTCAAACCATTGTAGTGTATCTATGTACTTATAGGAGTTCAAAGGAAGAGGAAGTACGTATGTATTTTGTATATTTTCACCTCTTGACTAGTTGTTGACTTAGAACTTTCTAGGCTTTCCAGCACTCACTTTGTTCAATTCGTTTCTTGGCCCTCAGGTTATATATAGAATATTAATTAAGGTTACAAATATCAATATACGTAGTAGCTAGTATATTCTCTCTTCTACCGCGTATATTTTTTGTTTGGGCCACATAAATAAATAATTAAAGAGAGAATGAAGTCATAGTCTAGTGGTTAAAGCTTCAGAATTCCAGGCATGAGATCCTGGGTTCGATTCTCACCGCACGCATTTGCGAGGATTCCTTATTGTCCCTTTTACAGATGCGTGTGTTGGCTAAAATTGGGCTGGGTGACCTGCAGTAGGGCCCGGTTCCAAGGTCTAATATCTCACACATTATCCTAAAAAAATAATAATAATTAAAGAGACAAATAGATTTAGGCCGTGGCCGCTACATGGGAGTGCAAATTTATTTTACAAGACCAATGAGGTTCCACCTCAAACCATATGTTAATGAGGGGAGTAATCCCATAGTCTTCAGTGGCGGAGCTAAAAGTTTTTGTGACAAGGGCCGAAATTAATAGAATGGTAAAGAGCATAAAAAATACTCCGTAACTGATAAGCCTCAAACTCTAATCTAGGGAAATATAAACATGTTGGAGTTTGCAATCCAAGTCCCACATCAAGAAAATAACAAAGTGTTGTCTTACTTATTAATGTCCACCAACTCAATTAGTACAAGGTCTTTTGAAAAGGTGTCCAAAAACGAATCCGTGCGAATTTGGCCCAAAGCGGACAATATCATACTAATATCGGAGTTCAGGTGGTGTCATGTGGGGCCCAACAAAACAATCAATCAAATCAATTGAGTACTATATTTTTATTGTTTATCTTCACTAAAATTTGATATATACTAATAATTTTAGGTCAAGGGGAAGTCAAGGCCCCCGCTAGCCCCCTGACTCCGCCCCAGTTAGTATTATAAGGTAGAGACAAGTAAGACAATTTTAACATTTTTCAATATGAAATTTTATATTTCCAACACTACCTTTAATTTTTAATTCTTTTCACACTCGCATATTGACTTTACAAGCTCAACAGATATTAACGGTTAAAGGATACGATCAAAAAATGAACCGACTATTATAAGGTCAGAAGGTATCATAGTATTGAATCTTTATGTATGCTCCACCTGTTTGTCTTAGAACCTTCTAACCCTCCACTAGCAACTTCATTTCTTGGCTGGCAAGAAAAGCCAATCAGGTCCTTCAATTCTTTTCTACCGTTTGCACTAGCAACTTCTATTTCTTTTATTTTAGAGAAATTTCCATTGGTACCATTATACTTTTGGAAATTTCCATTGGTACTATCGAGTTTTTTTTAATTCCAATTATACCATTACTTTTTGTTTAAATCCCAAATGTAGCATTGTGAATTGAATATTCTGTTAATGGAAGAATATTCCGTTACTTAAATCTTAATTAAACCTAATTAAGCCATTAAACCATAATTTAACTTTAATTAGTACAATTTTTTTTGGGAAATTCCCATTGGTACCATTGTAATTTTGAGAATTACCATTGGTACCATTGTAATTTTGAGAATTACCATTGGTACCATCGAATTTTTTTTAATCTCAATTATACCATTACTTTTTAAAAAAAATCCCAAATGTAGCATTTAAAAAAAATCTGCTAAAATTTAGGTTGAAAAAAAAGAAAAAAAAATGGAAAAACTTAATTAATTAAACTTAACCCTTAAAAAACACATTAAACTTAGAACCAAAAAATCAAATTTTTTTTAAAACCCAGCATCTCCCCTGCCATTGCCACCCCGCCCCCCATCACCACCATCGCATCCCCTACCACTGCCACCCCGCCCACCCCTCGCCACCATTGAACCCCAACCCCCAATTCGACCACCACAAAACCACCCCCATTTTAATTCAACCACCACAAAATCACCCCCAATTTAATTCGACCAAACCCAATCGAACCAATTTGATTAAGGGACTGGGTTCGATTAGGGTTGAACGGATGTGTTCGTAGGTGGTGGGCTAGGTTCAAAGGCGGTGAGATGGGTTAGGGAGTTTGAATTGAGTGGGGAGGTGTGGTGGTGGGCTGCGTTAGGGGGGGTTCGAATTGAGTGGGGAGGTGTGGTGGTAGGTTGGGTTAAGGTGCATGGGGGAGGTGGTTCGAATTGGGGGGTGGCTTAGGGCGATACGGTGCGGTGGGTTAGGGCGGTGCGGTGCGGTGGGTTAGGGAAAGGGGTGTGGGCGACAGGGAAAGGGGTGGGGATGGGAGGAAAAGGGGGTTTCAAGGGGCGGGGGCGGTCTGGGTAGTATGGTCGGCGGCGGGAGGTTCGGGGGTGGGGTTTTCAGGGGGTTGGGGCTGGTCGGGCAAGGGGTGGTGGGCGACGGTTACGTGGTGGGCAGGGCGGGTAGGTGGTGGCAGGGCTGTAGCTTTAATCAAATTTTTTTTTTTTAAAAAAAAGGATTATTCACATTGGTATACCTGAGAATTTGCATGTTCCCAGTGGTATACCTAAGTTTCAAAAAATCTCAGTGGTATACCTATATAAATAATGGAATTCAACAACCACTTTTAAAGACTCTTTTAGGCCATTAAATACCACTAATTCGACCATAAACATACTTAGTTTAACTATCGTTAGTTTTTTTGGATACCCATTGTTGAGGTGATTTGAGGTCACAACAATATAATTTATAATGGATGGGCTTGAGAGCTAGTCCAAATTCCACGAATGTGTTAAGCTTGTGAATCTGCACGAGGAACAAACGTGAGCTACCCCCGGAGGTGTTTCCGGGGAACGGCCCTCCGACGCTCAAGTCAGTAAATGTGGGAGTATGAGAATGTAGAGAGAGAATGAGTGGGGGAGAAGTTTTGTAAGTGTTTAGTATTTTTTGGATCCCTTGGCATGTGCATGGGGAGGGACTATTTATAGTACCTTGAGACTATGCTGAAGAACTGCCCCTGGTAGGTTGAACTGGACCAGGCAGGCTGGGCTGGACCTGGTCAGTAACCCTGTACCTGGTAGGCTGGACCTGGACCAGGTTGTTGTCGTCAGGGCCTGCTAGATATGATCTGGACCAGGCAGGTGCTTGAGCGTGGATCTTAGGTGATCAGGGGCCCTGGTATGGACTTTGTCCTATACCTGGACCTGATCCTTTGTGGGCCTTCCTTATGATGGAAATCCGTTGTTTGTTGAGTGTTGGATTGGGCCTTAGCTTAGCATGTGGCTGGCCCAATAATTAATGGGGTACATTGTGCCCCATCAATTTGCCCCCCAAGTCCACAAAAATTGAGTAATAATTTTTGTGGATTTTGTCGAGTGGGCCCTAGTCCTGGTAGCAGGACGTCGTGGACAGCCCTCTTCTTCTTTCGAATTTGAAGAGTTTTTTTTTTTTTTTTTTTTTTGAGGCGTGGGGCAGTAATTATAGCCTGTCAGCTCAGTTTCTGAAGTGCCTGGTTCTTCCTCCTTGGGGGGCCAGGCAGCTACAGCAACAACAACATCAACAACAACAACTACAACAGCACTACCAACAACAACAACGACAGTAACAACAACAACAACAACAGCAGCAACAGCAACAACAACAACAACCGAACCAACAACAACAAAAACCAAACCAACAACAGCAACAGTAGCAACAGCAACAACAACAACAACCGAACCAACAACAACAACAACCAAACCAACAACAGCAACAACAGCACAAACAGCAACAGCAACACCAACAGCAGCAGCAACACCAACAGTAGCAGTGGCAGAAGCACAAAATTTATTGCCCTCCTATAACCTTCCCCCTGAGTTGGCAGCCTTGTTCAACTCTGAGTTCCCTACGCCTGAGGAGGGGAGTTTTGATGCTGCTCCAGGTGTGGCCTCTGACAGATATATCAGGGGGATGCTGCACAGCGTCCTGCGTCCTCAGGACAGGCCATCCAGTTCGGTGGCTGACCCTGGGATTACCTTGAGATGGGTGATCGGACTGGTATGAATTTTCTGACTTTCTTCTACCTTTGCTACCTTACTGTGCTTTCAACTAAGGTTTGCAATTTGTTTTCCTTTTGCAGGTGGTGAATTTGTTTTCCTGACCTTTGGCCTGCCCTACTTGACTCATGTTGGGGATAGAATCAGCAGCCTTCAAGAGGAGGTGGTCTCCGTGAAGCAAAAGTATCTGGCAGTCCTTGCTGAGCAGAACCAGGCCTTCCAGGCTTTCCAAGGCAGGATAGTAGATGCTGAGAAAGCCAGAGATGAGGCCCTGGGGAAGCTGAAAGAGGTCCAGGAGGAGCTTGTGGAGACCAGGGGGCAGGTCGAGCAGTCTGAGGCTAGGGCTGCTGAGGAGAGGACCAGGGCTGACCGGGTCAGGGAGGGCCTCCAATCCAGGGTTGAGGACCTGGAGGAGGTTGGAAGGAGCAGGGGTGAGAAGATAGCTGAGCTCGAAGAGAGGAATCGCACCCAGGCTGGGGAGCTCGAGGCCCTTAGGGGCAGTGCTGAGAACATGAAGACTAAACTGGTGGAGCTTGAGGATGAACTGGAGTCCAGGGCTCACCTCACCAGGACGGACCAGGACTTCAATGATTATTTCTTTGATGTCTGGCTGTCCGCCTTCAGGTGTGTGAAGCACTCGTATCCTGACGTGGACTGGGAGGTGGTAGAGGAAGGTTACAGAGCTGGCCAGGGTTCAATGCCCCTAGCTGGTGAAGTTCTTCTTTCCTCTATTCAGGAGTACTTGCATCCCTTGACTCCTGAAACACCTGCCACTCCAATGCCTGAGGATGCTCCTGTTCCTTCTCCTGCTCAGCCTGTTGTTGCTGAGGAGCTTGCTCAACCTGGGACTTCTACTGCTGATCCTGCTTCCCTTCAACCTGCACAGGGAGGTACCCACCACAGTGTTGCTCATAGTTCAAATGTCCATCCTGTTGAGGTGGAAGTGAGTGGTGGAGCGGTTGACCAGGATAAGGTTGTCTCAGAGGGTGGCCAGGGTGCTCCTGTTCAGCAGGATGGCAGGGGGTCTCCCCCTGCTTAGGAAGTCTGGCGATCACCTGGTCATCAGGGGGATGCCTCTTCCTGCTCTAGCACCTCTGGTCATGCCTTTGGCTGACCTGTTCTGGAGTATGTTGGTGGTATCCTCTTTGCCTTTGGAGCTCTTCTCTTTTTGCTTTTAAATTGTCTTTCTGCTATTTTAAGAACAATTTCTTTTGGCCTCTGCTTGGGCATTTTAGAGCCAGGTGGTCGTCGACCCTGCTTTGTAAAACTTATGTAATCCCTTAACATTTTTACCATCCACCATGGGGTGGATGTGTCTTGTGCTGCTTTTTGAATGTTCAGTTGACACTTTGTTTGTATGAGTGTGATTTTTGCTTGGACTTTGAATTTTTGTCTCTGCAAATATTTATATTTATATGTGCTATGTATTGTGTATACTCTCTGCCCCCCCTGGTTGGAAGGTGACAGAATGACCTTCTGACCAGATACAGGTTGCAGTGGTTCCAACAGGTGGTTGAGCTGCCTGTGCTTGATTTGTAGATCTTGTACTTCTTGCTTTTTGTGAATGCATGTGCTTTTGTGCGACCAGAGGTTAGGTAAATGAGTTTACTTTGGATTTGTAAGTGTTTCGTACCTTTTGCTTTTGCTTTCTTTTTTTTTTGTGTGATCAACTGGTCACATAAACACATGGACTGGCCAGGGTATATGGGCAGGTGTGCGCTCCGCCTTTTGCACCTGTCCCCCTGTAACCAGATCGTTTGGATCACGCACTCTCGTACGACCTTGGGTCGAAGAGGTGCATGGACTGGCCAGGGTATATGGGCAGGTGTGCGCTCCGCCTTTAGCACCTGTCCCCCTGAGACCAGATCGTTTAAAGCATGTACTCTTGTGTGACCTTGGGTCGAAGAAGTACACGGACTGGGCTAGGAATGAGACCAGGTGTGTTTGCTTAGCAAACCTTTTCCACCTGCCCCCACCAGACCAGATCGTTTTAGGGCACGCGCCTGTGTGTGACCTTGGGCCAACGAGGTGCATGGACTGGCCAGGGTATATGGGCAGGTGTGCCTTCGGCCTTTCGCACCTGTCCACCCAAAACCAGATCGTTTAAGGCATGGACTTGTGTATGACTTTGCGTCAAAGAAATCCATGGACTGGGCTAGGAATGGGACCAGGTGTGCCTGCCAGGCAAGCCTTTTTCACCTGGCCCACCAGACCAGATCGTTTGGAGCATGCACCCTTGTGTGACCTTGGGTCGAAGAAATGCACGGACTGGGCTAGGAATGGAACCAGGTGTGCTTGCTAGGCAAGCCTTTTTCACCTGGTCCACCAGACCGGGACTTTTTGGATATTGTCAGTACAGAGACTTGTAATTGCAAGCTTGACTTTTCGTATCTATGCTTCAAATTTTGTTTTTACATAATTGACTTACAGTAATTGAACATTAAAATCTAAGCATAGTACTTTTTGAGCTGGTCAGCATTCCATATGCTGGGTAGTTGATTTCCCTCCATGTCTATGAGACGAAACGTTGATGTGGATAATTCTTCGTAGACTTGGTAAGGACCTTCCCAGGTTGCTGATAGCTTGCCATGAATTTTTTCTTTTTGCACAGCTGCAGCTTTCCTTAAGACCAGGTCACCTGTTTTGATGGGCCTGTTCTTAACTTTTCTGTTGTAGTACCTGCTTATCCTGTTTTGATAAGCAGCTAGCCTGATTGCAGCTTCTTCCCTGACCTCGTCGAGCAGGTCCAGGTTCTCAGAGAGGACCTGGTCATTGGCCCTTGCTTCATAGAGGTGGACCCTTAGAGAGCTGCTTCCAACCTCTACTGGGAGCAGGGATTCAGTGCCAAAGACAAGATTGAATGGTGTCCTGCCAGTGGATTCTTTGGAGGTGGTCCTCAGTGACCACAATGTACTAGGAAGCTCTGTTAGCCACCTTCCTTTTTTGTCATCCAACCTCTTTTTTAATGCATTCAGAATTTGCTTGTTGGCTGCCTCAGCTTGGCCGTTGGACTGGGGATGACACACTGCAGAATAGGCGAACTTGATGTGAAACCGGGTGAGGTAGTCTCTGAGAGGTTCGTTGTCGAACTGCTTCCCATGATCAAAAACCATGCACCTGGGCACCCCATACCTGGTTATGATGTTCTTCCAGATAAATTGCCTGACGTTGCCTTCTGTGATTGTGACCAATCCCTCTGCCTCTATCCACTTGCTGAAGTAGTCAATGCTCACTATCAGCCACCTCTTCCCCCCCTGGGCAGTGGGGAAAGGACCTAGCAGGTCTGTGCCCCACTGAGCAAACGGAATAGGGTTGAGGATGGGACAGAGGTCGTTTGCTGGTTGAGATATGGTTGGTGAGAACTTCTAGCACTTTGAACATTTTTTGACCAGGGCCCTCGAGTCTGCCATCATGGTTGGCCAGTAGTATCCGGCTCTGAGGACTTTGTGGGCCAGGGTTCTTCCTCCCATGTGGTGGCCGCAGATGCCCTCATGAACCTCTCTCAAAATGCAGTTTCCTTCATCATTGTCAACGCATTTTAGCAGGGGCTGGTCTGTGAATGACTTCCTGTATAAGTCTCCGTCGACCAGGGTGTACCTGGTAGCTTTTCTTCTTATTTTCCTGGCCTGATCTCTCTCAGCTGGGAGCTGGCCTGTAGTTTTGAAGAGGATGATCCCACTCATCCAGTTTAATGGCGAGTTCACCTGGAAGGTGTGCTCCTTTGCCTGCTCTATAGATTTCGTGGGCAGGATTTCCACAAAAACCTTCCTGGTCAGCTCTTGAAGGGTTGAGCTGGCCAGTTTTGCCAACGCGTCAGCCTGTGTGTTTTCTTCCCTGGGGATCAACTGTACCACAAATTCTTCTAACTTAGAGGACCGGTCCTTCATCATCTTCAGATACTCAATCAGGGCTGGTTCCCTTGCCTCATATAACCCGTTGAATTGATTTGCGACCAGCTGTGAGTCTGTAAACAAGTGGACCTTGGTGGCTTTCATAGTCGAGCAGAGTTGAAGGCCTGCTAGGGCTGCTTCATACTCTGCCTCGTTGTTCGTTGCGCTGAATTGAAATCTGAGAGCATATTCGATCACGTCCCCTTCAGGTGAGATCATGACCACCCCTGCTCCTGAACCTTGTTGCTGGGAAGAACCGTCCGAGTAAATGACCCATGGACCTGGGGCTCCCTTGTTCTCCTCGTGGTAGGAGCATTCAGCGAGAAAGTCGGCCAGGGCTTGCGCTTTGATGGCATGACGTGGTTGGAACTTGATGCCGAAGGCGGTCAACTCCAGTGCCCATTTAGATATTCTGCCTGACCTGTCCAGCTTTTCCAGTGACTTTTCCAGGGGCATGTCTGAGAGGACCACTACTTCATGGGCATCAAAGTAGGGTCTGAGCTTCCTGGTTGCCAGGACCACTGCATAGGCTGCTTTCTCTATCAGGGGGTACCGAGTCTCGGCTGAAATCAGAGCATGACTTACAAAATAGATTGGTTGTTGGAGTTTTCCTTCTTCTCGAAGAAGCACTGCACTGACAGCAGCTTGGCACACGGCTATGTACAGGTACAGGACTTCGCCTGGTATAGGCCTGGCTAGGGTGGGAAGTTTTGTGAGGTGGCTCTTTAGCTGTTTGAAGGCCTCTTGTTGTTCCTCACCCCAGTCAAATTGTTTGTTGCCCTTGAGGACTTTGAAGAAGGGTTGCGTCTTCTCCGAGGATTTAGCGATGAACCTCGACAGGGCTGCCATACGCCCAGTTAGCCTTTGAATGTCTTTGACTGACTTAGGCTCTGGCAGGTCCAGGGTTGCCCTGACCTTATCAGGGTTCGCATCAATCCCTCGTTGACTAACTAGGAAACCCAGGAACTTGCCTGATCTGACCCCGAATACGCATTTCTTAGGGTTCAGCTTCACATTGTGCTTCTTCAAGTTGCCAAAGGTCTCCTGGAGGTCTTTGACATGATCTGTTGTATGTACACTTTTGACTATGGAGTCATCCACGTACACTTCAAGGTTCCTGCCTCTCTGGTCTTTGAAGACCCTGTCCACCATTCTCTGGTATGTGGCCCCTGCATTCTTTAGGCCAAAGGGCATCATGACATAGTTAAACACTCCACAGCTGGTGATGAAGGCTGTCTTGTGTTTGTCTGCAGGGTGCATGAATATTTGGTGGTATCCGGAGTAGGCATCCATGAAGCTTAGCATAGCATGTCCGCTGGTTGAGTCCACCAGCTGGTCTATCCTGGGCAGGGGATAGAAATCCTTGGGGCAGGCCCTGTTCAGGTCCGTGAAGTCCACCCACATTCTCCATGTTCCATTGGGCTTTTTGACCATAACCACGTTGGCCAACCATTCTGGATAGTCGCAGGGCTCGATGAAACCTGCTTTGATCAATTTATTGACCTCTGCCTCGACGGCTTTGTTCTTTTCGGCAGAGAAGTTTCTCCTTTTCTGCCTGACAGGTTTTGCCTCTGGGAGCACACTCAGATGGTGGGAGATGAGACCAGGGTCTATCCCAGGCATGTCACTTGCCTCATAGGCGAAGATATCGTGATTTGTTCTGAGCAGGGTGATCAGGTTGCACCTCTCCTCCTTGTTCATCTCCGTGCCTACAATGACAGTCTTTCCTGACCCTTCTTCCAACAGAATTTCTTCTGTGGTCTGACCAGGTTGGATAGCCTGGTCCCTGTTTTGCTCCTCGGCCGGCCTGGCCTCTGGATCCAGGTATTGGTCTGTACCCCCTGATGTGCTAGGGGTATTGTGACTAGTAGTGAAGATTTTCTTTGGTTGGGGTTGCTCGTCCCCTGTTAAGCGGACTTTGTTGGGGCTGCTCTTAGCCAGCTCGGACAGCTCTTGGGTCAACCTCCTGGCCCTGGCCACTTCCTCAGGCCTGGATTGCCTGATTTGGGTCAGGTTGCAGCTTTTGGCAGCCTCTTGAGATCCCCTCAGGGTGGCTACCCCCCAGTACCAGTCACGTACTTGAAGCACAGGTGGAAGGTGGATGCTACACCCTCGAATTGGTCCATGAACGTTCTGCCCAGGATGGCGTTGTATGGTGAGGGTGCGTCTATCACATGGAACCTCACCATACAGACTCTTTCCGAGTCCTCCTGCTCTAGCTTAACAGGAAGATTGATTTCTCCCCTGGGCACTATTGATTCGCCCATGAAGCCCGATATCGGTCCAGGGGAGGGAACCAACATGTTATCTTTCAAGCCCATCTTTTGGAAGCATTCTGCATACAGGATGTTGATGGAGCTGCCTCCGTCGATCAGGGCTCTTCTCACCAAGCTGTGAGATATTTGGACAGAACAGACCAGGGGGTCATTGTGAGGGTATGATATTCCCTCGCAGTCCCCTGGTCCAAATGAGATGGTGGGTAGAGCCGAGGGCCTGGTATTGGGAGGTCTCTTGCTGAGTATGACCTACCCGATGCCATGGCACGCAGCTCTGCTCTTAAGGAACTGCTGGAAGGCTGGTCTCCGAAGATGACCGATATGATGTTGTAGGGTATCTCCGGGGCCTTTTTCTTTTGTGACTCCTTGTCGCGTCTTCTTTCGGGAGCAGGGTCACTCTTTTCTTGTGCTGCCTTCCAGTCTTTGTATTGTTTGAAGTACCCTCTGCTGATTAGGTCTTCAATATTGTCGCGCAGGGATCTGCACTTTTCTGTCGCATGACCAGGGCAGTCATGGAAGTCGCAGTACAGGTCCCTTTCTCGACCTGCTGTCTTCATGGGGGGTGGCCTTCGCCACTTGTCCTCGTTTTTGTGTGTGGCATAGATTTCTGCCACCGACACGGTCAGGGGGGTGTAGGAATCGAAGGTTGGGAAATCATGTTTCTTTGAGTCCCTTCGTCCTCTTTTCCCTTTGTCTCCTCTCTTTTCTGGCTGTCCTCCTTTCTCAGCAGCGGGAGCTTTTAATGCTTTATTGAACTCCTCTGTCCTGATGAACTTGTCTGACTCTTGCATGGCCTCTGTGAGGGTGGAGACATTTTCCCTGACCAGGTGGTCCCTGTAGGACCCTGATTGTAAACCATGTTTTAGGGCCATCATCACTATGTCCGGTTTTAGGGGGGACACAGCGATGGCTTCCCTGCTAAATCTCGCCAAGTACTCGCGCAGGTTTTCTTCTCTGCTTTGCTTGACACTCATGAGCTCCATGGAGCTCTTTTCTCTTCTTCGTCCACTGATGAAATGCCCAGTGAACTGCTCAGTGAGCTGATTGAAGTCGTATATGGTACCTGGTGGCAGGCTCTGGAACCATGACTGGGCCAGGCCCGTGAGGGTGGTTGGGAAGTATTTGCACCAGGTAGCGTCTGTGTAGGGACCCAGGTACATATGACCTTCATAGAGTTGGATGTGGTCGTTGGGGTCCCCTGTCCCGTCATATTTGATATGACCTGGTAGTTTCACCCTCTGTGAGGGTTCGAATATCACCGAGGCATGAAAAGGTGACTTTGTGGGTGTTCTTACTTCTGGCCTTGGTGGCCGTTCTGCCCGGAGGCTCGTGGATGGTCCTGGAGTACCTCGTTGGGTTGACTCCGGACCTGCTCTGGCTGCTGGGAAGGGTCCTAACCTGTCCTATAAATACATCTATAATTTTTGAATAAAGGTTCGAAAAACTCCTCAGCTCCCCCTATAAATACATCTCCCACTCTCTGGCAGCCCACTAGGCACGACAGTTAGTGGAGCAATTAAGGCAGCTATAATTACTGCCCCACGCCTCAAAAAAAAAAAAAAAAAAAAAAAATCTTCAAATTCGAAAGAAGAAGAGGGCTGTCCACGACGTCCTGCTACCAGGACCAGGGCCCACTCGACAAAATCCACAAAAATTATTACTCAATTTTTGTGGACTTGGGGGGCAAATTGATGGGGCACAACGTACCCCATTAATTATTGGGCCAGCCACATGCTAAGGTAAGGCCCAATCCAACACTCAACAAACAACGGATTTCCATCATAAGGAAGGCCCACAAAGGATCAGGTCCAGGTATAGGACAAAGTCCATACCAGGGCCCCTGATCACCTAAGATCCACACTCAAGCACCTGCCTGGTCCAGATCATATCTACCAGGCCCTGACGACAACAACCTGGTCCAGGTCCAGCCTACCAGGTACAGGGTTACTGACCAGGTCCAGCCCAGCCTGCCTGGTCCAGTTCAACCTACCAGGGGCAGTTCTTCAGCATAGTCTCAAGGTACTATAAATAGTCCCTCCCCATGCACATGCCAAGGGATCCAAAAAATACTAAACACATACAAAACTTCTCCCCCACTCATTCTCTCTCTACATTCTCATACTCCCACATTTACTGACTTGAGCGTCGGAGGGCCGTTCCCCGGAAACACCTCCGGGGGTAGCTCACGTTTGTTCCTCGTGCAGATTCACAAGCTCAACACATTCGTGGAATTTGGACTAGCTCTCAAGCCCATCCATTATAAATTATATTGTTGTGACCTCAAATCACCTCAACACCCATAGTTAACTAAATAAATAATAAAAAAAACTGAATTAATGGTTGTTAATGTCCTAAAACGACCTTTAAAAGTGGTTATTGAATTTCGTTATTTATATAGGTATACCACTGGGATTTTTTAAAACTTAAGTATACCAATGGGAATATGCAAATTCTCAGGTATACCAATGGGAATAATCCAAAATATTATATTGCTTCTCCTGTGATGTTTGGCCTTCAGTCTTCACCTCTTTGATATGTATGGCTGTGCTTCCACCTAGTGGTCAAAAAACCAAGTATCCGGTCTTTTTTAATAGAATTGGACGACCCGGAACTGGAACCTCTGGGTTTGAAATATCTGGAACCGTAAACGATACAATTCGGTAATGTGTTTTTGGAACCAGTACAACGGGGTAACATGTTTCCGGAACCGGAATCAAAACCGCCGGGTATCGATTTCAATATCGGGTACACAATTTTCTTTAATGGATCTGTAATTTGTTCAATTTCTTAAATTTAAATAACAAATCAATTTAATGGCCAACAACTACTCTACTACTTATTTAATTATTTACAAATCAGCACCCGCAAACAAAATTTAAACACCAGTTTACAATTTTAAAATTAAAATAAAATATATAAGTTTACATAAAGTCGTAAACACAAGTTCACACAAATTACATACAAGTTTACATAACGTCATAAACATACAAATTTTGAATGAAAAAAAAAAATTGGGCTTAGTCAGTAGTCACTTCAATACTTCACTATTTACAATTGGATAAAAGTATAAAACCTAAGTCAACCGGGTCCTGTAGTGGATACCCACCGGAAACAGGTCCAGTACCAGGTACCTAGAATTGAAATCGTTACAACTGGCACCCACCTGGTACCAGGTCCAAAATTTATGGAACCGGAACCAGTTTCGACCGGGTGGTAACTTTTGGATCCGGCACCGGACCTAGTTGAACCGGGTCTGGGTAATTACCCGCCAGTTCCTAACCGGGTCCGGTTCTGTGGGTGGGTACCCGGAACCGTTGCTCGGCACTACTACAACCTATTAGCTTGGAACATGGGTGGATATCAGGGTGTGCAAATAAACCAACATAAGGTCTCAAATTCACAATGACCCTAAAATAATATTATTCTCCGAGTAATTGTTTATTTTATATTAAAGAAAATCATTCTTATTTTTCACCTCCATCAATCAAAATAATTCCGATGATCTAGATTTAAGGTGCGTTTGATTCAACTTAAATAAGCACTCCTATATTTATATTCTGAAAATCCAAATCAGATCAGATTATATCAGAAAATTTCAAAATAATCTCAAAAAAATATAACTATAATAATAACTACAATAAAAAATTCAAATCAAATCAGAAAAGTTTTGATGAACAGACCCTCAAAATTTCAACATTTAATACACTTTACATATTATTCCATTTTAACCACCCCACCCATCTTAATTTTTAATGATGCCCATTTTTCTTGTCAAAACTGGGCCCAAAATACCTCAACCTCGTACTGCATGCATGAAACCCGGGTCCATACTTCACTCTATCATATTTTCATATATTTTGCAATCAACTTTGCACGTTGAAAAATATGGGGGGAAAAAAACTAAACATAAATAAAACGTTACAATGACATACTATATCCTAAATATTATTTTTAACATCTCACATTTTATGCATGTGGAGACAAAATTTTAAAAATTAATATATTCAATAATGAACGTGCTTGTAAAAATTATAAACAAATCTTTAAAAAAATCTCATGTTAAGAAGAATCCAACAAGACTCATTTGGCTAAATTTTTTATTATGTGTAAAATTCAAATTTAAGTTATTGCACATTATATTAACAATATAAAATTTTAATTATTGCAAATAATTATAGCAGAAGTATTAGTATATATGAAAATCAAAACATGTAAGTATATACTTCATGTGAGAATTTTTTGGTCAAAGTATTAGTGTGTTATAATTAATATAGAGTGGAGAAAGTATATTCTAAAACTACACTTTAACCTTATCTAACAAGGTGTCACATAACTACTACCTTTGTTTTAAAATATATATTTTGCACGCAACTTTAGGTTGAGGTAGATGAGAAGATGTAAACAGACAAAATAATTAATATTTCAATAACAATAAGGATGAGTTCTCTTCAACTTATTAGACCTGAACTGATCTGAAGCTTATTAAACATGAAATTTTGTTAAGGTGTATTTCCAACTTATTAAAGTTGAACTTATTGAAACTTATGACACCCGAAATGAGCTTATTAAACATGAAACTTTTTTTTTAAGGAGAAAAGAATTCACCCTAAGTTAAAATTCCACTCTTCTTGGTGCTTAAGTTGTTCTATCTAATAACTTCATTTACACCCTCAAACCTCAACCTTAAAATACTTGCAAAATTCTTTGTTTTACAGATTTTGAAGCAGAGGTTATAATAATAATAATAATAATAATAATAATAATAATAATAATAATAATAATAATAAGTTTCAAACTTATTTATTTTTTAAGCACAAAGGGTATACATAACTTGTACAAGGCTTCATATTTTAGAAAATAATATTGACAGATGAATTGAGGGACATGGAGTGCAAGTGCCAATGATTGATCCCATGACCATTATTAAGTTAGAGCTTGACCAGTTAACCACGCCAAGGCCCAAGGGAGCACCAGAATATATACATAGCATGACATGCACTAATATACTTTGTGTATAAGAGGATTTTCCCTTTTTTCTTATAATATGATTATGTGAATGGTACTAGACCTTGAACCAGATCTTATTGGAAATCACCTAGCCCAATTTGGGTGACACACATTTGAGAGGAGAAATATAAGAAATCCTCGCAAATATGTGCCATATACAAGATTCGAACTCAAGATTTTAGCTAGACTTAATGTTCGCAAAACTTAATAATTAATAGGTTAAGACTCATACCTCATAAAAGAATTTCCCTTAGCTAAGTTGGTAGGAGCTAAAGGCATGGTTAGTTTGTGATAAACAGCCCGCTATAGGACTTTGCCAAAAAAACACACACACACACAAATCGGAGAAAAAACTTTTTATATATTTAGCTTAATTAACAAATCATGATAAAAAAACGAACTTATCAATCAGTCATCACCTTGAGTGGCTACCGCTGTTGGTGTTGCTGTTGGTGTTGACAACGGTGATGATGGTGTTTCCGATGTCGATGCCGACACCTCATAGTTGGTAAGCTGTGGATTTTTTGAAGCTGTGGAATTAACAAAGCAAGCATCATTATTATTTTTACTCTTCACCAAACTCAAAATGCATCTTCTAGTGGTAGAGGCCAGTGAAATTGAATAATTATTATTATTAGTCTTGGTACAAAGTTTGTATCCACACTTTTTTGTTACTTGTTTTTTCCTTAAGGAAGGGTTTTGTACGTCATATAACGTCTCCATAGTATATATTAGATAGAGAAAAAGAGAAGAAAAATACTGGTGAATTAAATAGAAAATTAAAAAATATATATATTTATGTTAGAAAAAAGTTTTTTTGTTTTTTCCTGCTTAATACTTGGTGAAACTGCATGCCTCGTACAAGTATTTATAGATGTAAATATGTTGAATGTTGTATAGCTTGTTGAATATTTTATCCCAAAAAAAAATTGAAATTAAAAATAAAGTTTTATTTATTAATGTTGGACCTCTTTTCGTGTTGAAAGAGTAGTGGTATGACTAACGGTACTCGTGTCAAAAATTTACTGATAAATAAACAAAGTTAAGAAAAGAGAGGTTGAACACTTTGAAAAAAAATCTTGTCTATGATATCAGCACATACTCTAGTCTGCATGGATACAGATAGGGGTTTAAGAACGGGTACAGAACGGGTCTGAAATACGTCATTTTTAAAATTAAGGATAGGGGTACAAATAAGATAATAATACATAATATATATAAAAATATGAAATTTTATGAAAATCTTCAATGTAAATGGGAAGTTATATTTGTAAGAACACAATAAATAATCAAGTGACATACATGATAAAACCCTTTTTAAAGAATAATATAAAGACGGAAAAAATGTTAACTTAAGGTAAAACATTTTTTTTAAAATGTAATAAAAAAAAAGTGAAGTATCGGATATCCATAAATTGTTGCTATTGTATCGGTATGTAAGGGCGTGGTGGCTTGTGAGTCAGAAGACACAAGATACCCAATACTTCACACCATTTAACATAAGATTTACTCAACTATTCTATAGATTCATATACGTCTGCAACATTTTCTTATGTTATTTTAATAATTAAACTAAATAATTTTTAAATGATATTAAAATTTTAATTTAAATTCCTTAATTTTTAAATTATTGATAATATGTATTTCCTGTATCCGTATCCTAGATTTTTCAAGCAAAAGTTTCATACTCGTCTCTGTTTCCACACTTTCTAGACTGAGTTTTAGTCCGTTATACGTTAACTATTGTGACAAATGCATGTAAGGGTGTGATGGTCGTGAGTCATGACCCACCTTAAAAAATCAAGTAACAAGAATGATATATATATATATGATGAATATGCTCAAAATAAAGGGCATTGTTATTTCCCGCCCACAGAGTACTAATAACATTCACGCTTAATACTAAACAACTCACTCAAGTCAAGTTACAATACAACCCCTACTCATTTCTCTAACTCACTTCCACTCAGTCTCTTTCCCCCCCTAAACCCAACCAGTCCACCGCTACTACTTACACGGTTACACCAACCACCAACACTACCGGTGACCACCCACTGATGTGTTTTTTTAAGGGGGCAATCAAGAATTTGACCCTAAATCACACAAAGGTTTGGATATCTCTATATTTGGACTCAAAAGATTGAACAATTTGTTATAGTTTTTATGGACAATTTGGATGAATAGATGAATTTTTAGGTGGAAAGATTTAATGGGAATATGTGTAATTGATGAGTTCGGATGAATTTTAATGGATGATGGATTAATGGGATGGAGAGGTTTAATGGAATTTGTGGAAGATGGAGTATGGAAGGAGGATAGAGGAAGAACAACAATGTTCTTTCTTTTCAATCAAAACTCGAAATCTCTATTTTATTACTCAATGGAAGGGCTTAAATACCCAACTCTCCAACATTACATCCTAATTTTATTTTATTATAATTTTTATTCTATTTTCCTACTAACTCAATCTAATTACAATAAAACCTAAAAATCCAAACCTACTAAATTTATTACAACCAAAAATACAAAAAAAACTATTGAAAAGCAGAAAAATATCTCATACTACTTACAATAAAGTGGGAAAAATATTTAAAATTTATCTAAGGAATTTTTAGATCGAGCCCTTGAATCATATCACCCACCTCTACTAGCGACCACAATCCAGCCACCGCCAAAGGCAACACACCTTCTGGCCCCCACCACCGTCAACAACCACCAAGACACCCTTGTTGCCACTAACACTACACCAAACCCAGAAATGCAATATGCAAATATCACCAAAAAAAAACCGACACTATGAACTTGCTCAAAAAACTGATCCAACCATGGTATAACAAACCTTGAAAACCGGTCATATCATATTATCATGGTTAAACCCCATGGGCCATGTCTTCAAATTCTGTTCATAATTTTCTTTTTCATTTGCAATTTAATTTCTTGTCTTTTGCATCATACATCGTGCAATATTCGTGCTCATTTCTCTAACATATTCTTCACATACTTCCTCATTCAATTTTGTTCCCTTTTTTTTATTATTATTTTGTTGAACCCCATATGCTACACTAGTGAGTGTCCCATATCGGAAGATGAGGAGAGACTAAACTAGCTTATAAGTCTAGGAGTTATTTCTCCTATTACTAATTGGTTTTAGGATGGAACCTCCTATGGCTTGTTACAAAATGTGTCTGAAATATGTTGAGTTGAAAAAATATATATATATATAGGATATTGATATGACAAATAAGATAAGAAAAAACTTTTTAAAAACATATGAAAATATTACTCCTATCACTTAATGATAACTCAAAGGCCCTATTTAGGAGTTAGCGGTTAGCCGTTAGTTGATTGTATGTCGAATCAAAATTAACTAGGATGGAAATAAAGCATTGGGTCAAATTTTGAGCCTTTTCAATTTTAGTAGACAAGATGGTCAAAGCTCTAATTTGCCATCAAATAAAATGGCAAAATGCTAACCACTCTAATCTGCTAACTTCCAAATACCCCTAAAGCTTCTTCTTTTGATATTTCTATGTAAACCCAACTTCCTAGGACTTCTATTAACTTTAAATTTACTTTCTTACATTCATTTCCATAATGTCTTATTTCTCCACATGACCAACATTTGCAATTTCTTTTCATTATTTCAGGGTACTATGTGGCCTTTCTAAAGAATGGCCTTGGTTTTATTTTATTTTATTTTCTTATGCTTATAATATTTTTTCTTATATTGTTCTCGATTTATCAAATTTATTTCACCCATAATATCTTCTTCTTTTAGGTCTTTTTGTACTAAAACAATATTCATTAGGTATACAACAAGTGAGGAATTGTTTTTTTTTTATTATTATTGTCACGTCCTCTCTACTTCCCTATACTTGTTTTCAATCCATTGGGTTCGTTAGCAATGTTGTTCTTTTTCCTAGGGTATCTCATGTTTTATATTTTTCTTTTCATTCTTGATATTTTTCAATTTTTTCTTCATTAATATATAGGGCTTATTATAAGTAATTTATGGAAGAACATTTTTAGATTACTTTCATTTTCTCCAATTTTGTAACAATATGTTTCAAATTTAGCACTGTAACTTTCAAGAAATTTTAAATTGCAAATTGGTAAGTTACTTAGCTTTCTTTCATATTCTAGATTTTTTTTTTCATCCGGGTGTGCTTTATAACTTACATACTCTAGTTCTATGAAATGACACAATTGCCTAAACATAATAGTAGGTAATTCCATTTGTCTTAATACGTTTTTTTTTCTCCTTCATACATTGCGTCATACCAATCTGCAACACAACCATAGAAGCTATGTTCAATGTAATTTAAGAAAATTTCTGAAGTTCAATTCGTATCTAAATTTGAGACATTGTTCATCTTTTTCTTCCTTTGGTCTAAGACTTCTACTCTATTTCT
This sequence comes from Salicornia ramosissima, assembly GCA_951394345.1. NCBI lineage: Eukaryota > Viridiplantae > Streptophyta > Magnoliopsida > Caryophyllales > Amaranthaceae > Salicornia > Salicornia ramosissima. Next base: position 7,615,243 of record OX596238.1, on the reverse strand, counting down.
TACACCATCTAGATTTAATTTAGGAAAAATTGCTAAGAATAAGTCAATCTTTAGTCGATCTTTCACAATTAAGTCAACCTTTTGAAAATCCAACTCTGTTATCATTTAAGCCAAAAATAAGTTAAATAATTATTTAATCTATTAGTTACATGTTGTTTCAGGTTAGTATTATCATTTAAAACAAAAATACGTTGAATGATTGTAAAATAGTGATCTAAAACAAAAGAAAATAACATGATAAACAATCATTTTCAAAAGGTTGACTTATTTTTGTCAAATTTTCCTTTAATTTATATCCAGATTGACTCATGGGCTAAGCGTCACCTCTTTTTGTTTTGAAGTTTTATTTAGCATAAACCTGCAACTAAATCGATTGATTCTCCCTGTGACATATCTATGTTGTTACTTGATTTTTCATAAAGTTATTTTCTTCATGGTTAACCTCTTCTCCTATCTCGTTATTATCTATTATTTCCCCCCTTTTAATTTGTAATTTTTGCTGGATTTTTTTCTAATGGTACACACTTTAAATCTTCCAGTTTCAATAATTCCATTTGTTGGTATATATTTTCTTTTGTTGAATTGTAATTAGTTCATTCTATTTTGTCTTCTAGGATTACCCATTTTACTGCTATTCTAGCCAATATTTCATTTTATTTTTCTAAGATTTTCTCTTTGATAATGTTGAATAATAACTCTTGTAATTTTTCAAGACTCTTATTGGGAAGATTTTGACTTATCCTTTATAACTTGTTTAGCTTGATCTTTCTCAAGATTTATCATTGAAAACTTCTTATTTTTCTTAGATTTCTAAAAAAGGATATCTATATTTAATTTATAATAAGGGTTAGATTTAATAGGGACTTTATTATCTTGTTGAGAACGTCTTATTCTAGAGGGGCGAAATTAAACTAATAGGAAAGTGAAGTTTCTATGCTTTAAAGTGGTATATCTGGTTCCCTCTTGCATACATTTACCAGTAAAAACCGTTTTAAGTTCCAAATCGAGTATTCGTCTGTACTCATGTTGAAACTTGGGATCGAGTATAACCCACATGTGTCATAAATTGGAAATTGAGTAACTAAATTACCAACATATAAGTCAACATATTGGTCATATCGCCAATAGGGGAGTACTTAAAAGATATGATCCGTACACCAAAATTTGTCTTGGAAGGCATATCCAAGTAAGCAGGTGAAAGGAGGAGTGAGATGGCAGTGTTTGAGAAGGGGAGAGTAGACAGATTGAATTGGAATTTGGAAACCTAAGAATCCACGTAAGGGGTAGAGGTGGAGGGCTTAAGGTTAAGGAGAAGAGAGTACTCGGTAGCATTCGGCGGACGATTCATCATCAATAAGTAGACCTGTCAAACGGGTCAGGTCGAGCTGGTTTGGTGTACTATAGTTATGGGTTCGGGTTGTAACGGGTTTAGTATCAACAGGTTTAGGTCGGTATTAGTTTTATATAATCCAAAGTCGTCGGGTTATGGTTGAATTAGATCAGCTGGTTGAGATGTTTTATAACGCCTTTTAATCTATTATGTTTTAATACAATATATATACTAAAATGTGTTGTACTTTAAACATTATAAAAATTAAAAAGTACAAATTATAAGAAAATATTTTCACTAATAGTCAATTTATGGCAAATAATTGATTTTGTGGTCCAACAAAAATAATGTTAAATTCAAAGTTTTAATGGTATGAAGTGTTTTTGCCTGAAATTTTCTATAATTATATCATAAGTTTAATATGGATTTTGGAGTACATTAATAATGATTTTCGTATTAGGTCGGGTTAAGAACGAGTTGTATTTAACGGGTTCAAAACGAATTCGAATCCTTTTTTTGTTAAAATCTACTATCTTTCAAATTGGATTGACATCGAGTTGCGGGTTAGGTCGATTTTTTTTTTTTTTTTAACAGTTCGTTCCAATAAAGAGCAATACCATAAATGTTAGTTGTCAAGTACGTGAGTTACAAAGTGAAAGTAAAAGCAAGCTCTTGAAGCCACAACTCATAACGTGTCGTCGTTAAACCTTGCGGCGAATTTTGCCGACTATACACAATTTGTTGCAATTCCAAAACTCATAACATAAGAGATCAGATACATACGTCATACAAATTCCACGTGTGATCGGTGGAAACAACTTTAATCCCCGCCCCTCGGGAACCTGGTTCCATCTTTGGCATTCCTACCTTCTTCTCTTCGCCTGACCTAAACATTTTAGTTATTGTTAAATCTAGCCCGTATTTTACTTAGTATTGTCCGTATATTGATAATTTTATTCTTGTATTGTAGCATTTTATCTCTGTCAGTAACTTGAACTAATTGGATGTTCGGATGTTATTGAACACACCCATCAACCTCCTTAAGCGCATCGAAAAATAGTAGACCCACCACGATGAGCAACGTCAGGTACCGTTTTAAAAATGAGTTGCGGCACATAAAACATCACCCCCTTGACCTAAGCAGGGGCGACTACGCCTAAAATAGGCGCCTCTACCTAGGTCGTTGGGGGTAATTCTTTAAGCGTCATACTAATTTTTATGACGATATTTACTTTTAGGATGTTGCCCGTGACAGGTCCGATATTTTCCAATACGCTTATGATAGTCATCTTAATAAATTCGTTAAAGTCCTAATGTTCAAAAGTCCAAGTTAGTGAGAAAGATGAAAAGTTAAACAGTAAGGACAAACTTATAAAACACGTATTATGTTTAGCAATTTAAAACTTTTTAGATTGATTGATTATTTTATTTTTTTTTTGGAAAAAACATAGTTTAACCATTGAGTAAATGATCCATTAATGTTCACTGGAATACAACACAACAATCTTCTATCTATAATTATTACTAAAACAAAAACCACTAACCTCACCAATTGCCACATGTCACCTCCTCATTAAAAAATTTCCCTCCAAACTTTCATTTGATTTTTTTTTCTTTAATTTTTAAAAACTTACTCACTACTTATTGGTTATTTTTTTCCAATATTATCTTTTCTAAAGTTTAATCTCCATATATTATTGAAAAGTTTATACTTAGGGCCTGTTTGATTCGTCAAAATTTTTTATATTTGATTTGAACTTAACGATTTTGATTTTATCTGATCTGAACTTTCCTAATCTGATTTGAACTTTTCTAATTTGATCTAATCTTATTTGAATTTTTTTTGAGTTTTTTTATTATTTATTTTAACTATTCTGATCTGATCTGAATTTTTCAGATCTTATCTTATCTGGTCTAAATTTTTTTATCTGATCAGAACTTTTATAAAATAAGTACTATATGTCTATATTGCTTAATAAGTTGAATTAAAACACCCTTATTTTTGCTTAATAAGTTGAATTATATATATATATATATATATATAATTTCATTACAATTAAATTAAAATTATATAAGTGCAATAAAAATAAAATATTTTTGTGAAGATTGTACTTATTCAAGTGTAACCTTACTACAGAATAAAACAGAAACTGCTAACAATTATAATATTTATCTATACATATGGGCATTGTTGTTCATTTTACTTAATTTCGACTTTTTCTTACAAATTATAGATTATCATTATTAAAATAATTTTTAACAATTATTTTTTTAAAAGTCGTGCATCCGCACGGGTGCTAACCTAGTAAGAATTTATATTTAATTGTCTATTCGTAGCTAGCGAACAATATTAGATTGGGTAGATGTAGCTTCTCCCTTATTTTTATGCAAATATAATTATTAGGAAGATTGGAAACTAATAATCTCATCTTTCACACTTATCCAACTAATAATCCCACCATTCATAAATCAAGGAATAATCTCACTTTTTCATATCGTATTTATCTGTTGGACCTTTTTACAATACCGACATAATTTAAGGCTGGTTTTAGAGGTCTATTGGGCTTAGAAACAGACGCCAAGTCAACAGTGAGGCTGAATTTGGCGCTCTAAGCCCAACAGACCTCCAAAATTGACCTTAAATCAGGTTAATATTATTAAAAGGTCCAACAAATGAATACGATATGAAAAGGTGAGATTATTCCTGGATTTATGAAAGGTGAATTATTAGTGGGATAAGTGTGAAAGGTGGAATTATTAGTTTCCAACCTTCCTAATTATTATACTGAATTTATTTCACATCAAATAGTGTTAAAAGGATTAATATCTTGATGAAAATATCTTGATGAGTGGCAGTCCAATGAGAAAAAACAAGATAATCTGCTACCTGATTAGCTTTGTAGTTTTACATACATACAATCAAAGATAAAACAACAAAAAAGTAGCGGAAAACCACAGTTCCACCTCTCATCCTTACCTCGTATTTGTTCCAATTAGCCGATAGGGAACAGAGGATGACCAAGTGGGTAGAGAATGTCATGATGGGTGCATTAGTGATCAATCGTGATAAAGTTTAATTTCTTTGGATCCAAAATAATTTCTGAAATTCAAGAACAATTTTTATTTTAATTAAAAAAGGAAATTCGCTATTTAAGCTATAATTATTAAATTATATATGGAAGAATAAGACGCAAGTAGTAAATTTCGAACCTCATATCTCAAATATACAAAAGGTTATACGAAAGGTAGAGTGTCCACCACTTTTTTCACTCTTCTTGACCAACAACAATATGGTATGAAATCAAAACTAATAAAATCAATATGATTGTAATTTCAAATAGACTCATTGAACTTATATGAGTTTTTTTTTAGTGAAACAATTATACTCTGCTTGGATACAAGTATTTCATTTGAAATGATGGATTTGAGCCAAATTACATGTTTGACAAGTAAAAAAAATTGGAATTGGATTTGGCACAATTCCCAACCCAAATACTTAACAAGCAAATTTTGTGTATTTCAAATATTTAACAAAACCATGTCATTTCAAATTCTAAAAACAACCCAAACAAATAATTGTCATTTGAATTATAATATTTCAATTTCAGAAATTAAATTCATCTATTTAAAATAAATTTCACATATCCAAACACTACCTAAAATTGTTCTAATTGAAATGATTCAATTCGAACAACTTGATGGCCAGGTTTCATTATAGGTGAAGGGATGGTAGAATAAAAAATTTGGTTATTCCAATTCTCCAAAACGACTATCAAACAACTTTAGTGAAGATCTCGTTAGAATTATTTTGACCACAATTGTTATACTCCATCTTCATATACACTCCCCACTCAATAGGTAATAGATGGACCCGGGACCAGCCAGCTATTTGTGGTCCCGCGCATCCAAACTACTGAAATTAAAAAAAAAAAATCGAGGCGCTCCCGCCCACCTTACACTCTATAAATGTTCACACATGAAAGAGTAATGTTCACACATGAAAAGAGTAATGTTCACAAGACTATCACCTGTAATCTTATACACTCTACAAATGTTCACATACAAAGGAGTAATGTTCACAAGACTATGCACAATATTTGTAACGACCCGACTTTTTGGACGTGTCGATTGACGAAGGGAAATCGACAAACGGATCATTACCAATGTAAAACAAACTATAAATGAAACTATTCATCGGAAAATAGATACTTTTTATTAAATAATCAAATATTATCCAAATCTAACTCAATATCCTTTAATACATAAATTAACTTAAAACTGTCCCAACATGCTGGGATCATAAAATAAACTAAGCAACTAAGGTTTATTTAAACTAAGTCCTCAGCCACTCAAGCCCATCCATCGATGCCCGTTAATCTGCAGCATCTTCTCCTGAAACTGAGGGGAGGGGGTCCACCGTCAGTGGCGAGTAACTAGGCTGTCCCATTTAATCGAGGGACCACCAAACATATAATATCATAGGAAAGCACATAAAAACCGTACAAAAACTTAATACATGCTTTACATACAATCATACGAAATACGTGTAAAAAAATACGTACAAAATACATATACGTATACGTACAAAATACGTATAAAATACCTGTAGAAATACGGTTAGAATACATAATTTCTACGTATAATGTACATACAATTAACCCTGCATTATACGGTTAGAAATACGTATAAAAATACACTCATCAACCATATTCATACATACGCATACATTCATACATACAAAATACAGAATCACAGCGGAAGTCTTATATCATTCTAAATCATATACTTATAGTATAATATCATCATAACTTATATTATTCCATATTCCCTAAGTCATAACTTATATCTTATCTTGTATCATATGTTATATCATAACATAAATATTATATATGTATATCATAACCCAAACTTTCCATCAACTTATATTATAACTTATCATATATCATAACATATGGTTTCATAATCTTATCTTATCATATTCATTTCATAACCTTTCATATACTATATTTTGTCGTCTCATATACTTATCTTATCATAATCATTTCATAACGTATCATATCTTCCATTCATATTCACATCATGGCTTTCATTTTATTTCATATCATTATCATATCAAATCATATCATTCGTTGGACCGGTCACTATAACTCGTTGTGGATCTCGTGTTTCACCACAACTTTCCTAGAACATGCCGGGGTGAGCTCGTGTACTCAACCCGTAGCGGATCTCGTGTTTCACCACTAAGCCTAAGCTATGGCCATAACCCCTAATAGCAGCTCGTGTACTACTACTAGACGACTACATATCCTAAGACCCATAACTGCTCGGGGGAGCTCGTGTACTCGTCCCAATTGAGCAGTGGCCTCGACTTAACCCAGTCTGACTACTCGGGTCATCAGGTGGGCGTCCTTATCATATCTTATATCTTTAATTAATCATATCATATCATATATTGGGAAATACTAGGTGACCGTAATAGGAAATGAAATGTTCGGAGTCCCAGGAAAGAGAGGTGCGGCACGTATATTGGCCACCTTAAATACCAAGTCTTTCCTAGCCAGAGACCGAAACATAACATGTATAGCTATTACTCTGTTTCCTTTCTTTCCCTAGTAATATCTTATGTCTTAAATCTTATAAAATACTATCCTCAAAACTTATCATATCCTATATAACTTATCCCTACTGATTCCTAATATTAATAATAATAATAATAATAATATCTATCCCTGATGATTCCTTCAATTGTAACTTTTATAATTATTTATTCCTAAAATATTATAAGTCAAAATTAACTAAATTTGATCATAATCACATGGTCCATTCGACATTTCCACTTACACAATAATAATTAAATAAATTCTATTTTCAAACATAACATTTAATAACAAATCAATATACTTATAACAAATTAAGCAAATCAACAAATATCATAAAAATTGCATAAAACAAGATAAAAATTCCACCTTTCATAAATTTGACCTACTCGACATATATATAAATATAATTTAGCAAAAGTTCATACTTTAAATCAATTAAACACAATCATCAAACATCAAATAAATCAAATTAAATAATCATGTAAAATAACAACTAACAACAATAATTACCTAAAACATGATAAAAATCCTATTTTTATTTATTCAATCTACTCGAAATATATATATATATATATATTACCCAAAATTCATGCTTTAATTTAATCAAGTACAATAATCATCTATTAATCATATAAACTTATATAAACAATTTAAATTACACTATTTTACGCAATCTGATTTTAAAGGATTAAATTAAGATCAACCATCTAAAGGTCTCGAATAGTCTGGAAATTTTAATGGATGTTAAATATAGGTTAAAGGTTTAACGTGCATAAATTTCGTTTAAAAATAACGTCTTTTACTATTTTTAAGTGATTTTATAACTAACCAGTCAGATTAGGCTAAATTCGGTTTCAGAATTTTCTGCCATAGAAAAAGATTTTTAAAAATTACGAAAAAATTATACAAGATTTAAAAAAGTATTACTGACTTCCACATAAAATTTAGTAGCATTCCTAATTGATTAAGTATCCTAATAAATTCGTAAACCAATTCTGGACAGTTTTACCGGTTTGATAGATTAAATTATTTCAAGCAATAAAAGGACGAATTTTGTCACGAAACAATTCATGATTCATGATAAAACAATATAGAAAATTCCATAAAAATTTCATCAAGAAATAATACGATTTGATTAAGAAATAAATTCATACAAGTAATTATTCAACAATTTCAGATTTCAAGAAACTACATAAAATAATCAAGAAAATTTCATAATAATTCATAAATATTACATACTATCATTAAGAATAATTACATAATAACATCATCATGGTGTTCGACTTTTCTTAGATGAACATGATACTAAATCCTAGCAATTTTCATGTTTTTAATCCTATTCAACTATATGATTAACTTGTTCCAAAATTAAACGAGATAGCGAAGTTACCTGGATTCGCTTATAATTCCAAAAATACAAAACACTCTTTTTTGAAGAGCCTCACGGCACACTCAAGAGAAAAGAAGAGAGAAAGAATTTTTTTAGGGTTTTGAAACAAATGCAAAATAGGAACCAAAGGTATACATTAGGTCCTATTTATAGAATAAGGAAAAGAAAGAAAAAGAAAAAAAAAATAAAACAAACCCATATTTTATTAGGGTTGCCGTGGGATTGGGAGTACAACAAGGGGAATTGGTTACTTGTTATAACAAATGTTGACTAAGTTTAAAATCAATAATTTAATTAATTTAATTAATTAACTAATTAAATCAATAATTAATTTACTAATTCAAAGAAATTAAAATGGCCCAAAACAACATAAGGGGGCCGGCCAAGCTTAAGAATGAAAAGAATAGTTGGGTCATTGGCCCAATTTAGAATAAAGGATAGGAAATAAGATAAAACAGTCCAAAAATAATGGGCCTTTTGGACTTAGAATTAAGACATATCATTAATAATCGAGAAATTTTCTGGCCCAAAATTCCGGGTCGTTACAATATTTATCACATTTTGTAGAATGTCACATGTAAACTTATACACTCTACAAATGTTCAAACACAAAAAGACTAATGTTCACAAGATTAAGCACAATATTCATCACATTTTATAGAATCTCAGCTGTAAACTTAAACACTATACAATTGTTCACACACGAAAGAGTAATGTTCACAAGACTATGCACAATATTCATCACATTTTATAGAATGTCACTTGTATACTTATACACTCTACAAATGTTCACACACGAAAAAGTAATGTTCATACACAAAAAAAGTAATGTTCATAAGACTATGCACAATATTCACCATATTTTGTAGAATGTCACATGTAAACTTATACACTCTACAAATGTTCACATACGAAAAAGTAATGTTCACACACGAAAAGAGTAATATTCATAAGACTATACACAATATTCATCATATTTTGTAGAATGTCACCTGTAAACTTATACACTCTACAAATGTTCACACACGAAAGAGTAATGTTCACACACGAAAAGAGTAATGTTCATAGGATTATGCACAATATTCATCACAATTTGTAGAATATAATGTCACATGTGAACTTATACACTCTACAAATGTTCACACACAAAAGAGTATTGTTCACACACAAAAAGAGTAATGTTCATAAGATTCACCAAAAAAATATAAACACAACATTCCGCATTCAGCACATTAGACACTTACATATTACAACTAAATATAAATATTCATGAAATCACGATAATATGAAGAATAATCACGAGCTCAAACACAAACGTTCAACACAAAAGTACAAATGTTCACAATAAAAAGTAATCAAAATCTTGTGAACATTACATATAATCATGTGAACATTACATATAATCCTGTGAGCATTACATATAATCCTGTGAACATTACATATAATCCTGTGAACATTACATATAATCATGTGAACATTACATATAATCATGTGAACATTACATATAATCATGTGAACATTAATTATAATCATGTGAACATTGCTGTGAACATTACTTATAATCATGTGAACATTACTTATAATCATATGAACATTACCTATAATCCTTTGAACAGTACTTATAAACATATGAACATTACTTATAAACCAAAAAAAATAAACAGAAATTATTTTACAACAAAATAAAAAATCAAATACACAGAAATGTTCACATCATAAATGAAAAAATGTTCACAATAATGTAATGTTCATGACCCCAAGGAAAAATGTTCACAACATAAACACAAAATTAAAAATATTAATCAATGCAAACAAAAATATTGAAAAAAGTCATGATAATCACCAAAATAACAGGGGGGGAATAACATGGGAAAAATATGAAGGTGCAAACATAAAATGCTCAAAATTTGATGAGTAAGAACAAAAATGGAGGTGCAAACTGGTAGAAAAAAAAAATGAATCAGCAGGAAGAAGGGGAAAGGAAAGAGAAGCGCATTTTTTTTCTTAAAATAAAAAACAGCGTTGTTTTGGACCCGATACCAGCCAGATCATTTGCACTCCCCACTCTACAACACTTTAATTTCTTTTCTTTTTTCAAAGGGCTTTTTAAATATTATTCATTAGTTGTAGTTTAATTCTTATTAGTTATTTGTATAACAAAAAAAAAAAAAACATACTCACATGAGCATAGGCGGACTCGCGATGGGGCATGGGGGCACCTACCCCACCAAACATACCTTTTAGGGGGTGTTTTGTTTTTGACTTTTTTGCTAATTGCCTAGTTGTTGGCTATTGGTTATTTTAACTCGATTCAAAAGGCAAAAATTATACTTTCTCCGTTCAAAAAAAAAACGCAACAGTCAACATTTTACACATGTTGAGACGAAACTTTGACCATTAATATCTATAATAATGAATAATTAAAAAATATAAAAAGTTGATATTAATATAGTATTTAAAAAATAAAAACAGTCAAATGACCAACAAATCTAATCAAATAAAAAAAAGGTCAAACCAGCCAGCAGCCAGCAACCAATATAATTTGGCTTGGTGTAATGGTAGCTAGAACACGCAGTGTCGGTGCTTGGTCGCAGGATCAAACCTTACTACACCAAAGCCGCTGCTTTGTTTTCAAGCCCATTATTCCTTCTGCACAACATGATTCCTTTTTCAATTTTATTTTAATTGCTATCTTTTTATTTCCCTAACAAGCACCTTGGAGATTTGTCATTTTTATTACTTTATGGAAAATTATTGTATAAAATTAGGCCTTGTTTGATTCGCATTATTTCAACATATTATGTAAAATTATAGGTCCGCCTCTGCATGTGAGTCATTAATAATTTTTTTTCTTTGAATAACACAAGATCATGACATGCTTTTATGATTCCTAACAATACTAAAGTTAAAATAAAGTTGTACAATAGCAAAAGTGAAAAATAAAAATGATCGGATTTAAAACATAATGGAGTCCTTTTTTAAAGTGACAAAATAAAATAGTAAGAAATTAGAAATGAGCAATGGTGATAAAAAAGCGAGTCAAATTGGAGAAAAAAGTTATCTACTCTATCATGCCAAACCAATATCATGATTAAATAGGAAATAATATCAAAAATTGGGTCATGTGGGCTTTTTGGACCTTTTTTCGCCCCTTCTGGCCGAAAGCTGTCAATTTTCAGGGCGAGTTAAGCTCATCTCAGCTCCCCCTTCCTTCCTAGCCAATTGTTGTTTAGCGTACGTTTAACTCCTTTCCAATGAACCATCGAAAGTCTCTGGTCCCCAATTCACTTATTTATCTCTCTTTGGCTAACAAATTCTAATTCTAAAAATTTCATTATGTAATGCTCGCAATCATCTAGGTGTGTTGGAAAGCTTGGCAACCCCACGTACAAACGTGAACGAAAAGGCTAGTGACTCGGTGAGTGCTCAATAGAAATTTGAATTTGAAATTGAATATTCATAGGCCCATTTGCAAGCCTTTTTGGCATTTTTTACATGGAAAGGTTCACTTGACCACTAATTCGAAACTCTCATGTCAATTAATACGTAAATTGCATTGTCTAGGATTAGACGAGGGAATTTGATGCTCATGAGAAATGAATCTCACATCTTATTGACACGAGGCGACTTTTTTGTACGTGCTACTATATTGGAATTCAGTTATATTTTATGGTCATTGATTGAACAAAAGTAAGATACTCATAAGGCAGAGTAAATAACTATTGAAGCTAATTTTCTTTTGAAGGACATTAAAGCTAATAGGTATTAGATCACCTAAAAATAATTATTTAGATCATGTTTGTTTTTTGGAAGAAAAAAAATACAAGAGATTAGGATTTCTTCATCGTATCTCGAAGCTAATCATAATTTGTTGGTAGATAAGAAGTAAGAAAATATGACATTCATAAAGCATCAATATTTACATGTGTAGGGGTCTCAATTGCAATTAAAAGATTGAACCTGCAATCAAGAAATAAACCAAAAGATAAAATTGCGATCGTAGATGAGATATGACATTGATAATTTCTCTCGTCTTTCACATCGTTGTACTTTGTAGCTTTCTACAAGGGGCCAGGGTCTAACGATCCTTTGTAGTTTTTGAATTGAATACAACTTAAACCAAATGATTGCAATATTTATATTCAAAAAATTAAATATCTGATGCTTGCAAGATAGAATGCATGAATACTTGAATTAGGCAGCTGTTCTCATGTCGGATAATGATAAGCTTCCAATATTTCACGGATACTCGATACTTCACTATATTTTTTATTATTTTTTAAAAAATATTTTACCCTATTTTATCCATTTTGTTCATCTTTCTATTATTCTTTGAGATGGACTTTATTATTTTAATTATTTTCGTTCTTACAAACATAACTTCCAAATTACATTGAAGATTTTCATAAATATATATATATATGGTTGAGTTCCGGTGAGAATTTTTTTATCGTGAGAAGGTGAGAAAGAGATAGATACATCAAGAATGACCTTATAGGTACATTGACCAACAACTTTAGGTATATTCACCATAAACTATAAATACATTAAGTAAAAATACATTGATTTTATGCCATAGATACATTGACTCTAAACTATAAAAGGAGTAAAGAGGAAAAATCAAATTTAATCTTAGTCATTCATTTGTTGATCAAAGGGTTGTGATTGTTTCTCATCCTTCTCACCAAAACTACATTTCTCACCTGAACCTACTTCTATATATATATAGGGTCAGGATCATGTGAGAAGACCTCTTTAGGTGAGAAAGGTTGTTTATGTGAGAATATATCTAGAGCACCGATTCAGTGAGATTTTTTTAATGGACTAATTTTTTTTTTAATTAAAAAACTTATGTAACTAACCCCTATTTGTTAGGGGATCAATAAAAAAATTGAACATTAAATAAGTTATCAAAAAAACAACTAAAATTTGGAATTTGTTAAACCGTTATCCTCTCATATAGTCAATTAGTCATATAAAATGTAGAACATGACATATAAAATTTAGAACATATCATATAAAATTTAGAACATGGTTAATAAAATTTAGAACATTAAATAAGTTATTTTTTTTTTTACGGGTTCCATAATAACCCTCAATACAAATTTTATTTTATTTTTTTTGAACGAACCTCAATACAAAATATTGATAATATTTTGAAATAATATTCAATTGTTCAGATATATAAAAGGTCAATAATTGTATTATAATTGCATCATTTTATTTAATTTTAAAAAATAAGGTTATTCAATTTCAAACTTATTGTATACAATTTTGAAAATATCTTATAAAATTTAGAACATGATGTATAAATTTTTTAATATTTCATCTACTTAAAATAAAACAAACAATAAATTACTTTAAAATATGGCTTTTTAATATTTTTAATATTTTAAGCACACATACACATTAGAATATGATGACTTTGTAACATGATTTTTTAAATTTAGAACATGTTGTATAAAAATTAGAACAAAGCTTATAAAATTATGAACACGGCGTAAAAATTTTAGAACATAACTCATAAAATTTTGAACATATTAAGATGTATTTCCGAACAAAAAAATGAAGTAGAATTGGCAAAGGGGGTGGATGTCTGAGCGGTTGAAAGAGTCGTTTTAGATTTAAAAAACTAGATTTTTTATATAAAATATATATTTAAAAAAAAATCAGGAAAACAACTTAACATTTTTAAAAAAAAAAAAAACAGATTTTTTTTAAAAAAAATTATAAAAAAGCAGATTGTGTTTTTAAAAAATAAATATATGATTTTTTTAAAAAGCATAACAATTTTTTTTTTTTTATAAAAACAAAACAGATTTTTTTTAACAAAAAATTAGAAATATATAAATCAAATTAAATTACCAATTTTCCCTTACTAAAAAAAATAAAGATCAAACATCAACCCTTAGATCTAAAATTGTCAACGGTGCAGATGTTTTCTCACATAAAAACCCTTCTCACCTAAAGCACCATTTCTCACACGATCCTATTCCTATATATATATATATATATATATATATCTCAATTTGCATCACTCCTAATTATTAAGGAAATTTATTACAATTTTTATACTTTTTAAAATGAAAATAGTACAAATATAAAATTCAAAAAAATAAAATAAAAATACCAAAATTCATATTTTTAAATTCTCTATAAATAGATATCCATATTGATATATTGCATCAAATAAAAATTTTGCATTTTGATTATCGTAAAAATTTGGTAGCCAATAGAATATGGCAAAAATAAATTAAACATTTTCTTTTGTTCATTGTTGTGGGATGACCGAATGAGAAGGAAAAAGGTTTGTTTCTGATTATATGAATGAGTGTGAATTTGACAGATTTTTCAATTTTTCGAATAATTAACCTTTATTTTATTTTGTTTAGACAAATTAATATATGTATTTAAAATATCTATCGCACGCAAAGCGTGCATAGAAGGCTAGTATATGTATATGTTATGCACTATTTTCTTATTGTATACTTATCCTCAATTTCAAAAGTGATGGTATTCTATATCCATTTTGTATGTATTCTCGAACCCGTATCCGTTTTCATGCAAGCTAACTTGCAAGGTGGTGCATATAGACGGAACGGGTCCCCTAACAGTTATTAATGTTTTGCAGGGTAAGTTTCGTTGCCCCTGAAAGATTCAACTTCTTATAGACGACATCCACACCATCCTTTGTGATTTTGCTTCGATGTCTTCGGGTCACATCTTTCGGGAAGCCACCGAACAGCAGATTACATACCGTCACTAGGGCATTAGACCCCTACGCATATTGATATAGATAATTTTTTGGATGCTAAATTTAATTATTTTTTCTTTACCGATAAGTCAGGATGTTTCTTCGAGATGAAGAAATTCTGACTACCTTACCGGGTCCATGGTATACCAATTGATAGTTATGTTCTTATGTATGATTTCAGTCATTGAGAGTCTTCAAAATTCAATTTTATATCTCTAAAAATAAAGTCAAAGCTCTAGATTCTGCGTGTCAATAGTAATGGAAAGAAGTGGAGGAAAGTGAGAATAGCAGAGAAAGGAATTGAAGAAGCAAGGTAGATAGATGGATGAAAGAAAGATGAAATCGGATGAAATCGACAGCATACTTATCAGTAAATGCATAGATGCAGCAACTCAATCCTCAAACGCCGTCCAAAAATGGCGGATGCAGCGCCGATCTCTCCAAAGACTACCTTCTCCACTTGCATCTGCTCTTCTCCACCGCCTTTTGATTCGTCACCTTCTTTTTCCTTCCTTGCTTGAGTTTGTTCTTCTCCCTCCTTTTTCTTTTTTTTTAATTGGATGATTTCACTTCAGCGTTTGATTTTCCTCTTTTTTCCTGTAATTTTAGTGATTCAATTGTTTTATCGAGTTTCAGTTATGTTCAGATATTGTGTTCATTGGTGAATTCATCGTTTGATTCATCCACCTTTTCTTGAGGCTAACATTTTGTGATCGGTTTTTCAGACTTTCAGTCTTCTTAAATTGTTTAGTTAGTTAAACTTAAATTAATTATTTATTGCAGATAACGGATTTGATTTTCTAGTGAATTCAGCTTTCTATCACGTGTTTGCTGCAAAATTGCGTGACGACTGACGAGCGACATACTATTTTGAGTTTATTTAGAAGTTATGTACTCCCTCCGTATCATAAAGATTTCAACAATTGTTGTTTCACGCATTTTGAGGAAGTGATTTAAGGGTCTAATGGACGAAATTTCCAAATTATTTTGATTAATTTGGTCGTTTACACCCTCAAATCGCTTCCTCAAAATGCGTGAAAAAACAATTGTTGAAATCTTTATGTTACAGAGGGAGTATATAGAACAGAAAAAACAAACTGAAATGTGAACCTAAATCATCGGAACCATGAGATATGAGTAACTTTGATATTTCCTCGTTCTTTATGCGAGGAGATTGAACTGCTATGAGCTTATGAGAATGTTAATAAATTGAAGAACATGAATGCATTGTGATATCTATTTATCCAATAATCTATTTTATGGTTTTTTGGGGGATTATTAATTGAAATGCCGGACTGATCAGTAAATGAATGCTAGAGCAAGAATAGGATGATTAATCATTGGATTATCTCATTTGTTGGATTGCTTTTCAGTTTTCATGACATCTGTGTCTCTGCAAGTGTTTGATTTTGCTTTCTTATTCTTTTTTTTTTCTTGTTGATAGATCATTCAAATATAATGTTGAGGAGGTTGATTTAAGCGGTGAGAACTCGGTGGATGCAGAGTGGATGGCATACTTGGGAGCATTTTCCTATTTGCAATCCCTCAATGTTGCAGGTTGTTTCAGGATTAATGATCCTGCTCTTTGGCCACTGTCAGGTTTACATATTTTTTAAGCTTTCGTTCTGCTTTCTGGGTTTCTTTGCATTGCTGTTGTGAGAGTCAATAAACAAATGCGGTATTCAATTAGAACGAATTGCTTTATAGTTTTGAATACTGTGCTTAACTTCCCTATGTCCCATGGCCACTAATATGGATGAAAACTTTGAATCAATCCTGGTTACCTGGGATTACTTTCTGTTTATTGGACAAAATGTCGAAGGGATTACACTAGTTTGTTTCTGTTAGAACATTTATGACTAAATGAGCTTGGTTTTATGAACTAAGGAAAGAGGAGTTAGGCAAATAGAAACTACGAGTCTAACGGTACCTCGCGACTCGTGATGTCCTGTCACGACTCGTGGAAAGTTTCAGGAAAGAAACATAACCACGAGCCAGCAATAGGAGCAAGTCGCGACTCGCGGGAAGTTTCAGTCCAGTTTTCGTGCAATTCCACGATTTCTTAGGATTCTTCGCCTAGGATGCTTGGACGTATTTAGCATTGTATTAAAACTTCATTGCATTATTAAACCAAGGTTAAAGAGGCATTGAATCAGAAGTTTGAAAGTTGCCTTGTGAATGGCATCTTCATAGGTGTTAATGGCTCAACATTAATCACCATCAATTTTGATTTTATGAGCTTTAATGGAGTTGTTTACTTAGCTTTGAGAGCTGATTCCTCTTGCCATTGTGCCTATAAATAGGCATGCTTAGTTCATTGTTGAAGTACACAAGAAAATCTTGAATTCTTACTTCATATAACAACTTGTTAGCACTTAGCAACTTCTTGCAAACTTTGCTAAGTGTGTTCCAAACAAAAAATAAACACAAAGTTCTTTTAAGGTATACTCTTATAAATCATATAGAGTATACATCTTTCTCCATTGTATCTCACTAAACATTTCGTGGATTTGCAGTGATCTAAGGGGCGAAATAGTTTAGAAGGAAAGTGTGGATTTCACGCCTTGAAGGGTTACATCAACAATTTCCACATCAAATTCCTAACAAGCTTCTAAGCTATTTTTATTTAAACGATGTCTACCCTCAAAGACTTGACCATGAACATCCAAAAGTTAGAACGGTCCGAAGGCGTGGGGTTCCGCCGTTGGCAAAAGAAGGTCCATTTTCTTTTGACAACATTGAACGTGGTGTATGTTCTCACCACGCCAATGCCGCCTTATCCTAAGGATGATGAAGAGGAACCGGCCCAGACTACACGGAAGAGAACAAAGTGGGAGAACGATGAATATTTATGCCGGGGACATATACTCAACACTCTTTCCGACCCTTTATTTGATCTCTACCAAAATGTAGAGAGTGCCAAAGACTTATGGGGTGCTTTGGAGGCGAAGTACATTGCCGATGATTCCTCAAGTAAGAACTTTCTCGTTAGCAATTTTAATTTTTTTTTAAATCACTAATGATCGTTCTCTCATGGAACAATTTCATGAAATTCATCACATTTTAAACCAAATTTGTGCACACGGGATGGAGATGCATGAGGCCATTGCGGTCGCATCTATAATTGATAAATTATCACCAATATGGAAAGATACCAAAAATCTCTTAAAACATAAAAAGAGGATATTTCCATGGAGCAATTGGGTACACACCTCTTAGTTGAGGAGACTATCCAATATCTCAATTGGAGTATGCGAGTTTGGTCGGGAGCTTGATGTATGTTATGACTAGCACATGACCGGATATAGCTTTTGCTATAGGGAGGTTGAGCCGATTTCCTAGTAATCCTAGTATGGGACATTGGCAAGTTTGAGAAGAGTGTTGAGATATTTGAAGAAAACCAAGGATTTTGGTTTGACATATACCGGTGAGCCTTCTATTTTAGAAGGGTTTACGGATGCAAGTTGGATCTCCAATAAGGAGGATTTTTCATCCACAAGTGGATGGGTGTTTCTTCTTGGAGGAGGTGCCATTTCATGAGCCTCTAAGAAGCAAACATGTGTCACAAATTCCACAATGGCTTCGGAATTTATAGCTCTTGCTTCATGTTGTCAAGAAGCGGAGTGGCTTCGGAATGTATTAAGTGAGGTTGACTTATGGGTAAAACCGATGTCACCTCTAGCTATCCATTGTGATAGTGCGGCAACAATTGCCAATGCTTATAGCGTGGTCTACAATGGCAAGTTAAGGCACATTGGGGTTAGACATAGCTCTCCAGCGGGCGTTGTAGCAAAAAAATGAGCTACTGTTTGCTCTGGCCAATTCAGCGGGCGCTTGGAAATCTCAGTGAGCGCTTGAAAATCGTAGCGGCCGCTGGACAGCTTGGAAGTCAGTTTTGAAAACGTCATTACTCCTTCATTGCTTATCAGGATTTAGCTTATGACCAGGCGTTTCGAAGCTATCGGAACGAACTTTAACCTCCAACTTGAATCGCCTTAAAAAGATAAGTATGTAAATATTTGTGGCCATTCAAATTTGGCCTCTCACGACCCTTGTCGGCTTTCAAGAATTGATCGAAAACACGCAAAACATCTACATGAATGAACGCAAGGCATAAGTAACGCAAAAGTGCTCAATTATTAGCAAAAAGGCAAGAAAAGACATTATTAAACAAACGGAAAACAAGTGAAAAGAGCCCGGGAAATCGGTCCTAAAATGGACCTATCACCCGTCACGAAATTTGCACATGTTGCCCGGGGTACAAATATAATGGTGCACGTCAGTTTTCACCCTCAAATAACCAACGATGCACCCTACAAACCTGTTTTCCCAAACAACCTGAGTGCTAGGATGCTCGGACTTGGGTACGGGTGTTGGACTCGGATACGTGTCCGAGTGTCGGGCCTTTGAAGTTATGATTTTAAGGATTCGTGGACTCGTTTTGAAAGAGTCCAAAATTTGAATATAGACTCGGGGATACGGGTTTTGTGAAGAAATGAAAAGAATTATTAATGAAAAGAAATGAATAATACTATATAAAGTCATAAATACAACAACAAAAAAATTTAAATATTATGTATCTTAAAAATAAAAATAAAAATTAAGCAACTTTAAAAAAATACAAAAATAAAGTTCTACTGGTACTCAACTAATAATAGCCTTCTAAAAAAAAAAATACAGTAATAACATTAGTAGTCTTCTCAAAAAAAAAAAACAAATAACCATAGTGGCGTGATTATTTTTCTTCTCACCAAACCCTAATTTTCCCCCCTTTTTTTTCTCTTCTGTTGCATCTTAAAAACTATCAAAACAAAAGCCCTAAAACCTTTGAAACTGGTGAGTTCTATTCAAAACAGCCGAGTCCACTTTCTTCTCCCCGCGTCCCGTCCGGATTCCGTACCGGTACCCGCGTCCCACCGTGTCGACGCCGGTACGGCGGGGGTGGTAGCCGAGTCCGAGCTTCCCAGCCTGAGGGTTCCTTCTTAAGTGCCTTTCGGCCTTTCAAAATGCCTCTGTTGGTGGTTTCCACTTGCATAGGCACGTTTTGTAACCCAACAAACCCTCGGATGATTTTCGGCCATCTTCATCCCGGGACCCCGAAAACGGTGAATTATAGCCTTTTGTATTGCCCGTCCGAGATGTCGTTCCACGCCCCATTACCTTTTGCCCCGAAATTTGCACACGTGGTCCGGGGTACCAATATAATGGTGCAAGTCAATTTTGACCGTCAAATAACGAACGATACACCCTACAGACCCGTTTTCCCAAAAAAACCCGAGGGTCCCCTCTTAAGTGCCTTTCGGCCTTTCAAAATGCCTCCGTTGGTGGTTTCCACTTGCATAGGCGCGTTTTGTGACCCAATAAACCCCCTGGATGATTTTCGGCCATATTCATCCCAGGACCCGGGACCCCCGAAAACGGTGAATTATAGCCTTCTGTGCTGCCCGTCCACGATGTCGTTCCGCGCCCCGTCACCTTTTGGCCCGAAATTTGCACACGTGGTCCGGGGTACCAATATAATGGTGCACGTCAGTTTTCACCCTCAAATAACCAAAGACACACCCTACAAACCTGTTTTCCCAAAAAAAACCGAGGGTTCCCTCTTAACTGCCTTTCGGACTTTAAAAATGCCTCCATTGGTGGTTTCCACTTGCATAGGCGCGTTTTGTGACCCAACAAACCCCCCGGATATTTTCGGCCATCTTCATCCCTGGACCCCGGGACCCCCGAAAACGGTGAATTATAGCCTTTTGTGTTGCCCGTCCGGGATGTCGTTCTGGCCCGAAATTTACACACGTGGTCCAGGGTACTAATATAATGGTGCAAGTCTGTTTTCACCCTCAAATAACCAACGACGCACCCTACAGACCCGTTTTTCCAAAAAAAACACTAGAGTTCCATCTTAAGTGCCTTTCGGCCTTTCAAAATTCCTCCATTGGTGGCTTCCACTTGCATAGGCGTGAATTATAGCCTTCTGTGCTGCACGTCTGGGATGTCGTTCCGGGCCCGAAATTTGCACAAGTGGTTCGGGGTACCAATATAATGGTGCACGTCAGTTTTCACCCTCAAATAACCAACGACGCACCCTACAGACCCTTTTTTTTGTTTAAAAAAAAAAACACGAGGGTTCCCTCGTAAGTGCCTTTCGGCCTTTCAAAATGCCTCCGTTGGTGGCTTCCACTTGCATAGGCGCGTTTCTTGACCCAACAAACCCTCCGGATGATTTTCAGCCATCTTCATCCCGGGTCCCATGAAAACGATGAATTAGGCCATCCTTAACAATGGAAAAAAAAAAGTTCTTGATGCATGAGCTTTTAATTTGGTCCCTTAACAATGCTTCAATTAAAGTTCATAAGATGAACATTGCTCCAAATTGTTGGATACTTGACCAAATCAACACCATGTGAAACAATGAAAAAGAAAAAAAAATTGTTGAGTCAACATGTAAAACTCATCATTGCAAGAAGGAAAGAATTGGGCAGTAGCATGAAACGCATGGCAACAAAGGAAGAGAAACAAAAAAATAAAAAATAAGCGTGCAGTCCTCCCTGACGCGCGTGTCAGAAGGCTGACACATGTGTCCGATTGCGCCAAGTGTCATGCTGTTGTGCGTTGATTAATTATATCCGTTGCAATTTTTGCAACAAATATAATTCGAATTATATAATTAAAAAAAAATAACCAAAATTCATAATTTTTCATTCTCTATAAATAGACACCAAATTTGCTATATTTTCAACAAAAAAAAAAATCAACCTTCTAACTCTTTTTTCACTTATATTTTGTCACACTTAAACCTCCTTTTTTATCTTAAATTCTCTTCATTTTTTCTGGGAAAAAAAAAATCACAATTATGGATCATAGTAATCCTAATTATTCAGGTAACAAATCCGGTAATTCAAACCGGAAAAATAAACAAGTAATGCAACAAAGTTGCTCTGAAAATTATCCAAAAAATGTTGCTAATTACCCAACCAACATGACAATTCCTTCAAAATTTCCAAATCCTCAAAATCCTAATTACCCAACTAATTTTCAACAACAATTTCCATCATATTACTATTAGAATCAAGCCTATTTCTATCAAAATCCCAACATTTCATAAGAGTTTAAGATTGCTGGCCGGGGACCCCGAAAAGCGTAGATTATATATATAGCCTTTGATTTTTGCCCTTTGGAGACCGTTTCGGGGGCCGGAAATGTTTTTGCCCCGTTTTTTTATCGTGGGCCCAGGGTCACACCGGGAGGCTCCCTGTCCGTTTTCTGCCTCCGGAATGGACCACAGTGTCCTCACGAGCGTTTTTTCGGTGTACGGTCGTGCATGTGTTCTTTGCTTTCCAGCACCATTGTACTTTTCCGATTCGTCCGGTTTCCGGCTCTAAGTGGCCCAGGGATCATGCTTGGGCGTCCCGGGAATTTTGGGTTCCCAGGGCCCGGGGACCCCGAAAAGCGTGGCTTATAGCCTTTGATTTTGGCAGTCTGGTGACCGTTTCGGGGGCCGGAAATTATTTCACACCGGGAGCCTCCCCGTTGGTTTTCGGCCTCCGGAACGGACTACAGCGTCCTCACGAGCGTTTTTTTCGGTGTATGGGTCCTTCGGGTGTTCTTTGCCTTCCGGCACCATCGTACCTCTCCGAATCGTCTAGTATCCGTCCGGTGGGCTCCAGGTCGCCCAGAGATCGTGCCTGGGCGTCTCGGGAAGTTTCGGTTCCTAGTGCCCGGGAACCTTGAAAAGCGTGGATTATATATATATAGCCTTTGATTTTGGCCCTCCGAAGACCGTTCGAGGGCCGAAAATTTTTTCTCCCCGTTTTTTATCGTGGGCCCAGGGTCATACTGGGAGGCTCCCCGTCTGTTTTTGGCCTCCAAAATGGCCTACAACATCCTCACGATCTATTTTTCAGTGTATGGGTCGTGCGGGTGTTCTATGCCATTTGGCACCATCGTACTTCTCCGAATCGTCCGGTATCCGTCCGGTGGGCACCAAGTCGCCCAGTGATCATGCTTGGGAGCCCTGGGAAGTCTGGGTTCTCGGGGCCTGGGAACCCCGAAAAGCGTGGAGCCTTTGATTTTTGCCCTCTGGAGACCGTTTTAGGGCCGGAAATGTTTTTGCCCTGTTTTCTTATCGTTGGCCCAGGGTAAAACCGGGAGGCTCCCCGTCCGTTTTCTGCCATTGGAACGGACTACAACGTCCTCACGAGCGTTTTTTCGGTGTGCGGGTGTTCTTTGCCTTCCGACACCATCGTACTTCTCCGAATCGTCCGGTATCCGTCCCATTGGCTCCAGGTCGCTCAAGGATCGTGCCTGGGCGTCCTGGGAAGTTTCGATTCCCGAGGCCCGGGAACCCCGAAAAGCGTGGATTATAGCCTTTGATTTTGGCCCTCAGAACACCGTTTCGGGGGCCGGAAATTCGTAGTGTTTGTATAATTCAAAGCTTAGTCTATTATTACAAATGGAATTATTGTAAAGTGTACATATACTAAGTAGAAATTCAATCTTTACGACATTTCTATTTATGCATGAACATGTGTTTTGTGTTATTGATTTGCATGTTGTGTTTTGAGCCTGTCAACATTTATGTTATAAATGGGAGGAGGATTGTTGGAACATTTATGACTAAATGGGCTTGGTTTTATGAACTAAAGAAAGAGGAGTTAAGGCAAATAGAAACTACGAGTCTAACGGGTACCTCGCGACTCGCAAGGTCCTGTCACGACTTGTGAAAGTTTCTGGAAAGAATCATAACGCCGAGCCAGCAACAGGAGCAAGTCGCGACGAGCCCAGGGTCGCTACTCGTGACTGCTCGTCGCGGCTCGCGGGAAGTTTCAGTCCAGTTTTCGTGCTACAGAAACATAACCCCGAGCCAGCAACATGAGCAAGTCGCGACGAGCCCAAGGGTCGCAACTCGTGACTGCTCGTCGTGGCTCGCGGAAGTTTCAGTCCAGTTTTCATGCAATTCCACGATTTCTTGGATTCTTTGCCTAGGATGCTTGGACATATTTAGCATTGTATTAAAGCTTCATTGCAGTATTAAACCAAGGTTAAAGAGGCATTGAATCAGAAGTTTGAAGGTTGCCTTGTGAATGGCATCTTCACAGGTGTTAATGGCTCAACATTAATCACCATCAATTCTGATTTTATGAGCTTTAATGGAGTTGTTTACTCAGCTTTGAGAGCTGATTCCTCTTGCCATTGTGCCAATAAATAAGCATGCTTAGTTCATTGTCGAAGTACACAAGAAAATTCTGAATTCTTACTTCATATAACAACTTGTTAGCACTTAGCAACTTCTTGCAAACTTTGCTAAGTGTGTTCTAAACAAAACACAAACACAAAGTTATTTTAAGGTATACTCTTATAGATCATATAGAGTATACATCTTTCTCCATTTTATCTTACTAAACATTTCGTGGATTCATGCCTTGGAGGGTTACATCAACAATTTCCACATTAAATTCCTAACAGTTTCTGTACATCATTGATCATATCTGATATTGCTGGATTAAGTGGCTTCAGAAGTAAAAATGTGAGGGATGGAATGTGGGAGGAAAAATCTTGTGTGAGTATGAACCATGGGGCCTGTTCTTTGGGCTTGGCTTACGAGGCCAATGAGGGCATTTTAGTAATTTCCTGTGAATTTGGGCCTCGGACGTGCAAGGGCCCAAACAATTATTAATCTAGCCTGGCCTGAGGAGAAAAGAAATGGTGTTACCTTGCATGAAATGTTGCATGATAAGAGTTTCGGTATTTTGCAAGGAGTAATAGAAAATAATCTTGATATTCTGCTAGATGTGCTGTTTAAAATTCCATGCTGATGGAGTATGTTGGTTAACTATTACATGATTTTCTCCCATTTTAGGGATGCCCAGCTTAAAGGAGCTCGATCTTTCAAGATGTGTGAAAGTGACTGATGCAGGTATCAATCATCTTTTATCCATTTCGCAACTGGAGAAGCTTTACCTCTCAAAGACGGGGGTGACCGCTGATGGTGTTAAGCTTCTTTCTGCACTGAAGAACCTATCTACATTGGACTTGGGAGGATTGCCTGTTTCTGATCTGGCATTGAGTTCTCTCCAGGTAAGATTTTTATCATGTTGCCGTTGCTCTGGCGTCTGTACTCTACTGAATCCTTCACAGTCCAAACCATATAGCTCTTGATGCTTCTCACCTGGAAATGCTTATTTGCCTCTTTCCAGGTGGTGATAGTTTATCATCTCAAAAATTGTAGGTTGTTTATGGAATCATTATGCAACTGGTAACCATTTGGCGTTCATGTTGTTGGTCAACAATCTCTAAGGCAAATATGTATTAACATTTATAAATATCTTTCCCTCGGTTTTGCTTGTGACAATTATCTTGCCTTCAGTTTAATCATGATTTTTTTTCCTGCATTATAGGTGTTAACAAACCTTGAGTATCTTGATGTCTGGGGAAGTGAAATATCAGATGAAGGAGCTAAAACTTTTAAGAACTTCCCCAAATTGAGTTTCTTGAATTTAACATGGACTAAAATCACAAGATTGCCAAAACTTCAGTCTATTGAATGCTTGAACATGAGCGATTGCACCATATGTTCTATCGTGGAAGATGGAAGTGATCAAGTAACTCTGAGAAAGCTGATTGCACATGGGTCTTCATTCCCAAAAGCTGAGATTGTCATTTCAAGCATTGAACCAAGTTATCTGTTGTTCTTGAATCTATCAAACACCACTCTCAGTTATTTTGGTTTCTTGCGCCACATGGATGCGTTGGTACATTTGGATCTTAGCTTTAGCGCTGTACAAAATGATGATGCTGAAGCAATATCTTGTATAGGTATACATTTGAGACACTTAAATCTAAGCCACACAAAATTCGGCAATCCTGGATTAGAAACTTTGGCAGGTCATGCCTCTAACCTTGAAGTTCTGAAGTTGTCAAACACATCCATTGACGATTTTTCCCTAGCATACATTGGTATGATGCCTTTGCTAAAGGAACTTGACTTGAGCAAGGCAAACATTAAAGGTATTCCAGAACTCAGCTGGTTGATACTTAGTAGACTAGCAGCACAATATGTTGTGCGAAATTTGAACAATGTTATAATTTATTATATTTTCAGGCTTCATATCCCAGATTAGCAACGAGGATGAAATGCTTTCACTAGCTGCATTACAGAACCTGAAGCACTTGGAAACATTAAATTTGGAAATGAACCGATTGACGGATGAAGCTGTTCATATACTAATGGATTTTGAGGAGCTGAGCTATTTGTCACTTAACTATACTCTTGTCACAGACAAGTGCCTAGAACATCTCTCACAAGTGAAAAGGCTGTCCATTCTTCTTATCCAGGGCACTTTGCTGACTAATGGTGCCCTTGAATCATTCAATCCACCTACAACAGTCGAAGTGCTCGATCTAAGAGGCTGCTGGCTTATAACCATGGATTCTGTGATATTGTTTTGTAAGAAACATCCTTGTATCGAAGTGAGACATGACGACATCTCTCAATCTTCTGTAGACGGTAACTGCTCCAGCACAAAAGTAGCTCTGGTACAAAAGGGCTCGAAATCCTCGAAGCTGAAACTAACAGACCAAAAATCCTCTCCTTCACCCTTCTCAGTTAAGAAGGATGTTTTAGGTAAAGAGTAATATACAATATGCATTTTTTAGCTAGTTACTTGTGGAATTGTGCCATCATTTTTTTCTAATGCTCTTGATCATCATTTTGAAATAGATCAAAGGATAAAGTACAATAGAGAAGACCTGCTTACTATGCAGCACGTATCACCACCACTGATTCCACCTTTGCACATAGATCTTGCAATGTTCAAGATGAATTAATTCGATTCTCGACAAAAAAAATTATTGTTTAATTTTGACACTGTATAACTTTGTTAGAGTGAATAGAGTAATACCCTTCTCTGTTCCTGCTAATTTACTTGTTGTAATCTTTATTTTTTGGGTTCCTTTTTTTTTAAGACCCTTGGTGTATGGAACTTTGTACTTTCAGTGTCCGTGTCCAATCCTGGTGATGCCCAATTATGCACCAATGTTCTTTGTTGTCCTAGCTTGTAATCAAAGTGAAGAAAACTGAATTCTAAATCATGCCTTGAGAACTTGAGAAGTCTCTAGTCTCCATTGCTTCCTGCAAGGGAATGTACACTATTCAAGGACTTTGAGCTATACATTTTTATTGGTTTTTTCAGCTCAGTTTTTTTTTTTTTTTATTTAATTTTATTTAATTTAAAGGATAGTTTGTACCTTTTTTTTTTTGCCTTTTTAAAAATTATACTCTTCCCGTTTCTTTTGGTTTGTTACATTTGGAATTAGATGAATTTTAAAGAATCACTAGTTTAAAAGTGAATTTTAAAGGGTGATCTTCCATTAAAAAATGCGGAGTATTTTTTTCATTAATTAAAATCATGTAATGTGAAGTTATTCCAAGTGTAATACTCCCTCTATCCATCTCCATTTGTGAAAAAACATGGGAATTAAGTAATGAAACAAGGATTTATACAAGTACATGGGAAATATGTACAATCATTTGTAAAAAATAGTTGACAAAATAAAAGCTACTTTTTAAGAGTAAAAATTAGGAGTTGCACAAACATTTGTGCAAATTAGAGGGTAAATTACTTTTTAAGAAAAGTGGGAAAATCAAATGGGTAGTAAGCTTTTGCATTAGGCCTGCTCTCTACTATCTTTTGCTTGTAGTGTTGTAGTTTTAGGTAGACCCAACCCTCTGCCTCAAACTCCCTCTATGATCTTCTCTTGTCTGCTTTTTTTCATTCAATTTGAGCCATGACTATATTTTCCTTAAGAAGTCGGATGGTCTGCTCCTTGAGTCCTTGTGCACCAAACTCTTTTCCAAAGCTTCTACATGGCTGCTCTCAGACAAGTAGGGTCTGTAAATTGATGGAGGTTGTTTATACACTACCTCATCCGTCCTGATAATGCCCATTTTGGGAACATACAGTGCCAAAGTCAAGTGGATGTGTGAAAGGTAGTGTTGTACCAATATTCAGCTATGGACCATGGGTAACCAGTCCGTCCAACTCTGTGGCTCCTCATGCCATGCACCTCAAGTAAGCTTCTATGCATCTATTTACCCCCTCAAATTGACCATCAGTTTGTGGATGGTGAGTTTTAGATAAGGAATGTTGGACCTTTGTCCAGAATCATTATAATAATAATAATTATTATTATTATTATTAAAAAATAAAAATAAAAAATTCAGTTCACTTCAATTCATTTCAGTTTTGTTCCTGTTTTGTCATCCCAAAAAAAAGGGGCCTAAGTCAGTAATACAAATCCTGACACATTCTATGCGAAAAAATGAATTTCAACCAAACAATCAATTTATTATCAACCCTGGATCAGTGTGCAAACATCAATATACTTGAAATTAATTACATAAATAAATATCCTTTCCAAAAAAAAATACATAAATAAATATTCGCATTATTTATTTATACAAGCAGTATCATAAACAAATTTTTGTTAAAAAAATTAAGGTTTAATTGAATTTTTACTATCGTAATAACATAACAAAAAAGCAGATAGATAAAAGGCAAAGAAGGCGAAACCAAATATTACAATGAAGGTGAAATAAATGTTAGCAGAATTGCTGGTCTTCAGGCTTTTGGTTTATTTCCAGTACTGTACATGTCATCAATAATTTTCTGAAATAACAGAGCATTGAGTTTAGCACATTTTGGTAACAGGAAGTACATGAAAACTAATATTGTGACAAGAGTCTATCATGAATATTTCATAACAGAGGTATCATTTGGTTATTCATGATAAGTTATGGACTTATGGTACTGAGACTGGATTTAAACTATAATTTTGTTAATAATGAAACTTTATAATCCCCATGGAAAACATAATTTCATTCCCAAGCTTGAACTTTATTAATATTTTCTATTATCATCCATTACAAATTAAAAGGGTGATATTGGATGGGAATTGATATTTGTAAAGAAAATTAGAGTAATTGAAGGTGAGCTAGCCTACCATGGGAATAGATATTGATTTTCCTTCAAAATTTACATATAAATCCATTCTCATTACCGGCATTTATGACCAACTACCAAAAGGGTCGTCAAGGGTTTGCACATATTTCCTATCTCATCCCTAAGCAACAACCTCAGCATTGATTTTCTTTTTTGTCCAATTTAAATTTTCAGATAGGTGAAGATGAGATTTGGGAAATATTCAGCAGCCTTACCTCATAGTATTTGAGCATTTGTGGCCGTTTCTTTTTATATGTTGGAGTAAGAAGGTCACGTTCTATGTCAAAGGGAACTGGATCCAGATGAATAGCTTTGATAAACTCAAAGCCTTTAAGCTGTTGACAATAAAATAAAAGTCAGAACATCTTAAAATTCTCAGCACTTAGCCAGTAGGCATCAAAAAGGGGGAAGGGGATAAAGGCCAAGTCAACAGTTAACCTTCTTCTCTTTCCCAATCTTTGACAGCTCTTCAAGTATGTAGTCCTTCGCCTTGGGGTTTTCACACAAAGCATTGAAATCCCCATTTATCTCATTTGCTTGTGCCCAACGCTCAAGTGCTCCATTATTAGGATTAGCCACAGCAACTAGGAATGACTGGAAACTATTCCCGTATATCCAAATCTAAAAATGAGAAGAAAAAAATTCAGTACCAATGAAACCAAATAAAATATCATGGTCAATTGAAATATTAATAATGAAAAAGAAATAGATTCCTTTCCCAACTTTGGATGGGCATCTTATCTTTTTCAGATATGAGTATATGACGTTAATGGAACAAAAAGAAAACTCAAAATATTTTACGTTCAGCGAAATATAACTTGGGCAGTGATCAGTCTTTCAGGGCGCCCTATGCAAAATGGAATATTAAAGTTTTCAAACTTTGCCAGCAATCAGCATTTTCAATAAACCACCACCAGACATCAATAACTCTCAGTCTCTCACCTTCCTCTTTTGCAGAGAAGATGGGAGGGGGGTCTTGAAATTACTGTTATGCACATTGTACATTTGATAAGTAACATAAACAATTTTCGAAAACATACCGAATCAACAGCAGAGCAAAGGCCATAGATGTTCTCCAAGTTCTCAACTGCAACATACTCGCCTTGTGAAAGCTTAAAAATGTTCTTTTTACGGTCAATAATTTTCAGACTTCCATCTGGCTGCCATTCTCCAACATCACCTGATATTTGCAGCATCTTCAGCACATTATTGTGAAAAGATGTAGGGTATAACCAGTGGCGGATCCAGAAATATTACACAGTGGGGTCACTTTTATTAAAGGGTAAAATCTTATTTTGTTACATGATTAGACCTTATTTTATTAAACTAGACATAGTATTTTTTTACATTTATAAAGAAGAAATAACAGTGTAAAAGAGATTAAGGGGTCACTTTTCACTGTCAAACGGGATCATTTTTACTGTATAAAACAATTTTTAACCAATTTTATTTAATCATAAGTAGCTAAACAAATTGTTTTTAATTGCCAAGTGGGGTCATGTGACCCCACTTCCCTCTATGTGCATCCGCCACTGGGTATAGCAACTCATTACCACAAGAATTTGTTTGTTGAAGAACCTGTGTGGAACCATCCATCAATCAAGACTTCCTTAGTGAGGTCTTCTCGTTTGTAGTAGCCTGAGAAGAGAGTTTTTCCCCTGATACAGATTTCTCCACGTGGCACGCTAGCAGTAGCATCATACCCCATCTCAGGGACCGACTCGAGGCATACATCGACATTTGGAACAGGAGGGCCAACTGTCCCAATCATCTGAACCTCATTTGGCAGTGAAACAAATGTTCCCGCACATGTTTCAGTCAAGCCTGCATTTTTATAATATTCAGAGGATATAGAGTATAAGAAATGGAACAGTATAACAAAACAATTGCACTTTATTTATAACTCCAAATTGCACTCCTTCCATCTGGAAGCAGTAGCATCTCTGATGAAAGTTGTCATATTTCATAGAAAAGAAACAGATTGTGATTGAATTTCTTAACATGCTTCCTTTTAAATTGAATGGAGGTTGGAGGGTAATGGGAAGGAATATAACAGATGTATATTACTCAATTCCTACGCAAAGAAAGAGCATTCTGCGCATAGCATGGTCTTCATCAAAATTTGAAATGATAAAATGCATATATAACAAACATTTGACCAATTTCCCTATCAATAAACAACATAATCTCTGCAATCAATATGTTTTCTATTTGCAGATTCAGCATGGATTCTATGAGTTCAACTGAAATCTCAAAAGTCTGGATCACAATTAAAGGGGGCAAAGACAGATTACAAACAAAATTGCATTCATAAACAGCTGGAAATCAAGCTTAGTTCAATGTTAGGGGTTGGGAAAACATGAAAGCTTCTCCAGCACATATGCCAATGTTTTTTTTTGGAAATAAAGATCAATTCATTGATAAAAGAGTCATACGACATCTACAAAAGAGATCAAATCGAACAAATACAAAAAAAAATTGAACTAAATAAAATTCTAATTCGGCAAAACTACGATCGTCGATGACATGACATTGATGAACTCCCTCGTCTTTCACATCGTTGTCCTTTGCAGCCTTCTACAAGGGGGTCTTCCGATTTGTTGTAGTTTTTGAATTGAATACAACTTAACTCAATTGATTGTACAAGTAGATTTGAGATTTGATTCGATAACATATTAGTCTCCATCAACAAATTAATTCTTGTAAGATGTAATCCTCCATAAAGGAAGAGAAGAAAACTTGACACCAAAATACTCCTATTAAAGGAGACAAAGAACCAAAACATTGGGTAGAAAACTCTCATAAAGAGAAGAAAATTTATTAATGACAAAAACAAAGAAAACAAACAAATTAAAAGAAGATAAGGGCTTACCATCATCAAAAAGATGATGATGGTAGCCCCTTACGGCTAGAAAAGGAGCTAGGGTTTTTAGGTTTTTGAGGGGAGAGAGAAGAGAGGAAAGATAATGAAAACTTTAGTGCGGCTGGCACATATGGCAACTTGCAGGTTTGATTCTATTCTCTCTTTTTCTTTGCCCCTTTTTTTCTTGGCAGATCACCCTCTCCTAAGTTCTAAGATTAAAAACGAAAAATAGACACTAATGTAAATAGAACTGTCTTTTATTAATTTCACAATACTGTTTGTAAGAATTTACTTAGAAAAATTTGACCAAACTCCCAATCTATTAATAATAAATTTATTATGAATTTGGAATAATCATATGGGAATTTTCCGAGCTCCAATCAATGCTATCAGCCTTACGGAAATAACTACTCATCCAGTTCCATAAAGCTCTCCCACCTTCCCATTTTCATCTTTTACTTTATTCCTTACTTCGTAAATGTTTTTTTTTTCCATTTTCTACACTCCTTTTCCCTATCAACATTTCTTTAATCTCTCATGACCATATTCTCTCTTTTTTAACCAAGAATGACCCACCTTTGCATCTATCAACATTTTTTTGGTTTATGTAGCTATGGTGACGTGGAAAACTTTTAAGGAATGATGTCTAATAAGATATTTCACTAAGTTATCTATGTGAGTATATATATAATTATATATCAACTTCTCTTTGGCAACACTACCACATGAAGGGATCTGCCCATCCATCAATGGAGCTTTTGCAGTTTGCTGTTTGTTTTGGTTTCCAGAAAATTCAAAACCAAATGAGATTGTAAATTGCGATTTGGTCGGAATCCCAACCCAAACTGCACTTTTACAAACTGCAAAGCAAAGAAAACCAAATCAAACTGGAAAAAAAAGGATTGGTTTTGTAGTCTGGCACTAAGATTGCATCCATTTTACCCCCCCACAAAAAAGTTTGTTTACACCAAACTGGAACACTATTTAAAAGTTTGTTAGTTTACCCCAAACAGAAACACTATTTAAAAGTTTATTAGTTTACCCCAACTGAAATTTTATTTAGAAATTGAAGCAAGAGTAAAAAATTTGGGGATACTGACTCATAAAAGGGTGTAAATTTGGAAAACTAAAGCCCCTATTGATGCCTTTGTAAGTGTTAGAAGGATCATAATAGTGAAATTGAAAAGAAAAAAAAAACAGAGAAGGGGAAAAGAATTTTGCAAGGCCTAGAACAAACTAAATAAGGGACCCATTAACATAATTGCTAGTGGTTTCAGTCAATTACTAGTGCCGCAGAAAAAAAAATGATTTAAATTAGTTTAATTAATAATATTTTTCTTAGGCAATTGTATTCAAGTAGAATAGTAAGGTGTTCACAAATACCCTACCGGTTCGTTTGGTATTCAGTTATAAATTGTGGTAATTGGAATGAATTTATAACTAAATTTGGAACAGAAATCAAAATTCATTCCCATAGTGGTGCTAGTTAAACTCCAATTTATCTAATTTTCTTCACAAATATCCATTCTTATTTAATATCACCCTCCCCCATGGTAATGAATGATAATGGAAAATAAGAAGAGATTTCAAGTTTGAGAATGAAAAATGTGTTTACATGGGGATTATGAAGTTTTTCCTTAACAAATTACACTTAAAATTCATTACCATTACCACAATCTATTACCTACAACCAAACGGGTCGTACGTGTTTTTGACGTTGCAATCAACTTATTTCTGTCTTATGTTGGAATGACTTACACACATGGTATTATTTGATACCGCACTGAATTTAGGAGGATAATTTAATCTATCATCCCCCACACTGCGCATGTCAAGGTCGATTTATGATACAATGTAACTGTGGGGTGGGGAGTAGGGGGACAATAAACTGGCAGATGAATAAGAATCAATACTGAGCCTGCTAAAAAGAAAGTTGAAAATAGATGTATTAGTAACTCCACCTACCTACCTACCTTATCTGCAAATCAGCTTATGTGATGTTAATATCCCTTCTCAATACCAGTCCTCTAACTTCTAAACTTGTACTTCCTCCTCCTTTTACCTTGCACAATTTTAGAAGTTGCAACTAACTGGGATCATTTCTATTTTTGGCAATAGGTTTTTTCTCTCAATACCTCACTTATCATAAGGGTCCCCCTCTAAATTTCTCTTTCTATCCTCTCTTATTCACAGGGACTCGTAAATTTTTATGCCCAATCTATAGGATGCAAGTAAAAAAAAGGAGTAAGTTTTAACAAATTGCTCTTCAATTCAGATGAACATACCATATCCTTGTAACACATAACAGCATGCTACTACACGCAGAAAAGTTTCCACGTGAATAGCTAGTGGAGCAGCTCCAGAGAGTATTAATCTCACTTTTCCTCCCAATGCTTCTTTAACCTGAATTTGATCACAGTGATTCAAGCAAGGAACAAAACTAAAATGTACCATATTTAAAAAGAAAGCAAAAAATGAAAGATTAAAAAGGACCGACCGACCAATATATTCCTACCTTACTGAAAACAATCTTATCAAAAATGGGAGCTGCCTCAGAATGCTTGGCTCCCTTCTTCATGCTATTGAATTTTCTGAACATCATCACATTATTTTTAGAAAGGGAAGGAAAAAAAATCCAATACACAATGGGGGAAAATAAGATTCAACACTGCATGAAGGGTAAAAGAATCTACCCAGGAAGAAAATACACACACACACACACACACAAACAGATGCAATCTATAACATCCTGAACAATATAGCTTACAACAAATCTAGGATTTATTTTCACTTATAAATATTACATACCGTGAGTATGCAAAGCCAAACAGTGTACGTTTCAACAAACCACCAGCACGAAGTTTTTCTTGCAAGCCTGCACATGAAGCCTGTCAGAAACTTCCCAGAATCACCAAATAGACTTATTCTACAACCCCTCTCTGGTCCTTTCCCTCCTTGGGGCCCGTAATGGAAACAAAATTAACCAAAGACCAAACAGATTTTTTTTTCTTTTTTAGTGACTAGATTACTACCGGATGAACGCTGTAATTTCTGGAGGCTATAGCAAATTCATTCCTATCCAGCTTTCAAAACAACAAAGACTTGGGCCCCGTTCTTTTGGACTAGGCTGGACCGAACTGAAATCAACTAAAAATAAGTCCAAAAGAATGAACACATTGATTTATTTGTAATAATTAGTTTTTTGGGAATCCCACTGGTATACTTAGGAATTTAACAAATCTCATTAGTATACCACAGAGTTTGAAATTCTCAAATATACTTAAATTCATATAATTCTCCCAACCATGATATTAGCAATGTATATTCTATTACTTAAGGGATATTGTAAACCCTACAACCACCTTACCCCCCACCCGTTTCAACCCCCAGCCACCCCAAACCCTTTTGACCTTCCCCGGCCACCCCACCCCAGTCGACCCCCCCCCCCAAAAAAAAAACCACTCTACCCCCTCCTTTGCCATATCCCATCTCTTTCACCCCTTCAATTATTGCAACAAGTCTCAAGCAGGGTGCAGGCACCTCAATTATTGCAACAAGTCTCAAGCAGGGTGCTCTTGAGTAATGGAATATTCCCTTAAGTAACAGAATATACCTTTCTATGTCACAATTGAGAGCTCGATATGAATTCAATTATATATTTCGAAATTTCAAACTCTCTGGTATACTAGTGGATTTGTTAAATTACCAAGTATACCAGTGGGAATTTTGCCTACTTTTTTTTATTCTTATTTATTTGTATTTTTTTAAGTAAAAAAAATTATGTACTTTATTGTTTTTAGTTTTTTTTTATTTTTTTGCCTTTTTTACACTGAAAAAAATGTCGGAATATATAGGCCTAAAAAAGTAAAAAGTCGTCGGAAAAATTTACACTAGGAAAAAAATCCGTCAGAAACGGAAAATGTCTTCAAAAAAATTATCTTAAAATGACAATAGAAAAATCGTTGGAAAATTTTTGTCTGAAAAAATGTTGCTGGAAAATTCGTCAGAATATAGTCGAAAAAGTAAACCAGCAAACCATTGTAAAATAGAGTGGCCGGAATAATAGCAATAATAATAATAAGTCCAAAAGAACATTGAACTCTTAGTTTTAAATGGCGCTAGGCGCACCAAGGCGCAAATGCTCCCTGGAGCCTAGACGTAAAATTTTGTATGTGAGGCACATGTATTTATATATTTATTTCAATTTATTTTCTTTGATTGTATTTAATACTAATTAAAAGATCCCTAAGAATTTAAATAATGATACATGTAAAGCTAAGGTAGTCTCAATTTGAAAAAATGTCAATCATTCTTCAACTTATAACAATCTTAGCTATTTTCCTCAAGGCGCAAAGGCGCGTCTTACCAAAGGTGCTTTAAAGCACGAGGAGCATACCTTTTGTAGGTGACTGAGCCTCACCTAGCTAAAACCCATTTCCCAAAGCATGGGAGCAAGGCGCGCTTTTTAAAACTAAGTTGAATTGAATTGAAAATAAGTCCAAAAAAAGAGCTTTACCACCAAAATAATTTGGGGTCGGCTAGACATGAATCATTATAGGCAATCGCAAAAGTCATTTGTCCCACAAAACCACAATAAAATAAAATTAAAGCAGATAAAACTCTAGAAATGAAACTTTAAATGACAACACCATAGTTAATTTTATTGAAATTGTTTTCTTGAATCAGTAGTAGATCATCAGAATTACATGGAAGTGGGAATGTGTGAGTGGTGCCACTCTCACTTTTGTACCCCATGCTATGTTGTGTCTACTCGGACCTGGGTGTCCAAGTGTCCAACTCGGATAATTTGAGAAAAAGTTACAAGTTTTTAGTTCAAAATGAATCATCCAAGTATCTTATCGTGTCCGACGCGACGCGCGTGTTTTTATGGGAAATAAAGGTGTCGAAGTAACATAAGGTACATAGTTCGAACTCGCTCCCCAACTCCAACCCCCCACTCCCCCATATCAGTCAAGAGTGTTGAACTTTCTTACCTAATCAAAAAGGGGAAGAAAAATTACAGCTAGTTCACCAAACTATGTACCTGAGTATATTCTATCTAAAACACGAGGAACAGCACAGAAAACTGTTGGTTTCAGCACTGCAATATCCTCAAGTAATAACTTGACGTCCTGAAATTTAATACCAAGCATTAGATTCAACTGCATCTTCCCTAATGTGCCTTAAATTAAAGCATTAGGAATATCACTGCAAGCAGTCACTCACCCCTCTCCAGAATCCTATTCGTGCACCATGAGAAATAAAGCACTCCTCAATCACGCGATCAAAAATATGAGCCAGAGGGAGGTAGGATAGATACACATCATCCGCACTCAGCTGCAAAACGATATAAACCGTAATTTATAGGAAGAGATAAGGGTAAAAAAACATTCAATATCTTGCTGATGACATAAATATCCGTAACGATCTGTTGTAAATTCTGTAATTACCTTTTCATTTACATTTTCCAGAAAGCAATTGACACCAGCTATTAGAGTAACAATACTTTCATTCGATATAAGCACACCCTTTGGTTCACCAGTTGTTCCGCTAGTATACATTATTGTGCAGATATCATTCCTGTCCTTCTTTCCCAGTTCATATTGTTCACTACCTCCCTGCAATACACAAATGAACAGCTTTTGTTATATAACTAATAAAACACAGCTGCTAGTGCTTTTTAAAAGATAAATCATCGTTCAACAAGTCAACATAAAAGCTAATCAAAGCAGAATTGTTTAATAAGGCTAAAGGAAAGCAACAACAAACAAAGAAACAAAACTCTCCAGCAACAAGATATGGCCTCTACCAATTGCAAAAAGTCATCCCAACCATATATCTGTAGCCCAAGCTTTTCAACCTCTTCTTTCTGCCCTGGTGTAATCTTCCCGAAGCTAACCAAAGCTGCATGAAATTTCAAATATGTAAACTCCATAACCACAATCGAGAAAGCTTATAAACAGCAGAAGAGAACTTACTTTTCAAGTATTTCGATGTGTTTTGCAAAGCTTTAAGCAGCTGAAAGAAAAGTACAGATTAGGGCAAACTCATTACAACCATAATGTGGAAAAGCCACCCAATAAATCTTTGCTAAAACCATTGTTAAGGCAACAATGAAAACTCGTTAAAGAGTAAATATTACATGTGACAATAATTTATCATAAGCAAAAGAAAAGTCAAATATATGTGAAATTATGTAAAACATTGTTGACTTTCGTATAGCTAGACAATAACCAACGCCAATTATATACCTCAGGAATCTTTTTTTCTTCAACAAATGCAATTGAAATTTCCGCATGGTTAATGATAAATTCTACAGCGTCAGCTCCTACAGAGTAGCAAGAGAAATGAAATTCAGCGGACAGCAAAGACTTTAAACATTAAAAGTACAATGTCGTGCATAGGAAAAATTTAAAACTAATAGAATAATGATAGTGTGCATCAGGAAATAAAACATTCTGTCTCAGTTCTTTTAGAATTAATTAATATGAATCGAGGTAAAGTGAACTAAAATTTATAATAAATAAAAAAAACTCAGTTCAAATAAGGAATTGGACGAGATTGAACTGAAAATAAAACCTAAAGAACAATGTCTTTATATACCCATGAGTTTCAAAATAGCAGGACACAGTTGTTGTTTCATTAGATGAAAAAGTTACCTAAAGTGTCGTACAAAGGAACACAATAAATCCCATGGGCATTACAGGCCTGTCAAATTGCAAGAATAAAAGAAAGATCAGTACCGACATAGAATAATTGGCAACATACATAAAGTGCATCCTTGCCAGGTTCCAATTTGCATCAAATGTAAATGTGAAAACAATATAAACGAATTTCCAAACGATGGATTAATTTTATCTGAATCTTATAATGCACAAAAAGCACATGTCCCCAGAGACAGGGAGAAGGGGGGTAGGTACCTCCATGCTAATGATCCACTCTGCACAATTTGCTCCATAGATACCACAACGTCCTCGCTGAAAGCAATATACATTACGCCATTAAAATAATGAATTTTTTTTTATTAAATACAACAAACAAAAAGAACTGTAGTGTCAGGAATAATTCAAAAAACAAATACTGTTGGTGTCAGGAATGACAGTAACAAGTTTGGGGTGACAGGATTCGAAGAAGCCCCGGTAGAAAGCAGAAGGTCGATGAGGGTATGTAAAAAGGCCCACAACACAGGGACCCCAAATTTACAAGGACCCAAAATAATATTATTCTACTAGTTTTATTTTAAATTAAAGAAAATCACTCTTATTTTTCACCTTTAAAACGAAAAATGAGATTGCTTTCCTTTAATATAGGCCATCAAATTTTTTTATCAAAGGTGAAAAATCACTCTTATCTCAATTATTCATGGGGCCCGGTTTTCATGTTAGAACTAGACCCGAAATCTTTAAGACAGCCCTACAAGAAAGGTTTGAAGCAGAAAACCCAAATTCTTTTGAAAGGCCAACATTGGAGGCTTATCGGAGATAAAAGAGAGTTTTTTTGTCTTCAATACCTGGTAGAAGCCATTAACAGGACAGTTGCGCCCTGTTATAGCATTGTGAGCTTTATTGGATTGCTTAACAACTACCACTGAAGAAATGAAATCCAGAAACGAAAAGCCCAGAGCAAAAGAATGTTAACAACAATGGTCCAAGTGACAGCTTACCTCTCCAACCCCACAATGACGAATAGAATTCCCCAATTTTATGACTATGTCATACACCTCCTTGTATGTAAGCCATACATATTCTCCAGCCTGCAAAGACAGATCAATCAGTAGAGCTTGTGCATTGATATCATGCAGTGCAAATAGCCAATTTCATGTCTACAAACTAATAGCAAAGCAAAGGTTGTTCACCTTTCCATTCACCATCTCACGATAACCAAGCATGTGATTATCAGGATTTTTCTCCACTGACAAGCTGCAGCAAAAGCATAATAATTTCTTCAACAAGATGGACTACTATTTCAAACATTCTATTGCAAAAGCACTGATTCTCTCTACATGCTAAAATTTAGTAACGGTCTATAAACAAAAATTAAAAAGCAAACATTTTTTACAACAACAGGCCTAACAGCATCTAACAATAAGAGGAGAAAAGTGAAGTCCCAGCTTT
The DNA here is from genome assembly GCA_951394345.1 of Salicornia ramosissima. Classification (NCBI taxonomy): domain Eukaryota; kingdom Viridiplantae; phylum Streptophyta; class Magnoliopsida; order Caryophyllales; family Amaranthaceae; genus Salicornia; species Salicornia ramosissima. The sequence continues at coordinate 7,575,192 of OX596238.1, read as the reverse complement.
GAAGTACTAGGAAAAATAATGTCCTTCACAAGTTGATCAAAGGCTTTATGCCACTCAAACTTTGCAACAAGGATCAGATATAGTCAAGTCTCCAAACATTGAAAATGGCTATTTTTTTAAGGATTTTTAATCAACTGCCAGCCAACTAAGAATCCATCGATGTATCAAATTATACATCCAGATCCTGAATGAACGAGCCTCAACCTTATCATCACTTGGGGTCCAAAACATGAGTCTGTAAAACATACTGTGTCAATTCAATTCCATTTCCAGCACAATAGCGATAAATGCTACGACATAAGGCTTGAGAACACTTGCTTCTAGGAATACAAGCCCCTAAGGTCAGGGTATCCTTTTACAGATTATTGTAGATAGACTTGGTCAAAGATTATGGTAGATAGGGGAATTTTGGCTTGCCTCTAGCCTAAATAGAAGTCTCCAAATGTCACCTTGATGTCAAAGTACTAAAATATACAGTACTACTTCTCAAGAAATTTTAATTGATTTTACTACCTTTGTTATTAATCAAGTGTAATTAGTGATCAATAAATGCACTAATTCAAGCTAAAATTGATCGATAAATGTGGAAATCAATCAATAAAAGTTTAACAGCCTGTTTGGTAGAAAGAAATTAGGAGGAAAAGAAAGGAAATGTAGCAGTTTCAACTATTTGGTTACAAAAATAAGGAAGTGGAAGGAATTGAAAGGAAAGACTCTTTACAATTTCCTTCCTTTCCTCCCAATATAGGGGGAATGTGGGAGGAAAGAGAAAATATGAAGATAATAATAATTTTAATGGAGTATTTTTCAATTCCTTCCTTTGAACCAAACAGAATATAAACTTAATTTTCATTTTCCTTTCCTATACTATTGTCTAACCAAACAATGGATTTCCTTCACTTCGTCCCTTTGAACCAAACATGAGAAAATACTTAACTAGTATTCCCTTCCCTTCCCTTCCTTTACTAATATTAGAACCAAACATGCTATAACTAGTGAATGTTTGACCTCAATTAGTATATTGATTAATCACTAAATAAACTTGATTAAGCTCAAAGTTAGTAAAATCAAAATATCTTAAAAGATGATGATTGATAACTTTTTAATAAAGACTTGCTCGAATAAATTCAAGGTAGATTAACAAAAATAGCTTTCATTTAAAAACTACAAAGTTTGAAAGAATTCGCCTTATAAACTGCAAGGAGGAAATTTTTTTCTGTATATACTATAAAATTTCAAAGCTGTGATCTCTAATTCTCTCGTGCCAGGTTATAATTCAACCAAATTCAAGGCTGACGAATTATAATTATAAAAAATAAAAAAAATAAATAAATAAAACCGATGTATATCTTATCCAATTGAATCTAAGCATGCAAATAATCAATACAACCGCAAAACAGATGAAAGTCAGACTAAAGACTAATATGCTAAGGTCCACAGCAACACAGAATCTACAGTGGCAATGCAACTTGAATTAAAATTTCACAACTGCGCAAAATTTCACGATTATTGAATTTTTTAAAAGTCAACGGAATACGGAAAATCAGAGTAACAATAAAAAATAAAAATAAAAACGCAAATCTCTATCAATCGCAAACGAAATTAGATCACGCCGAGAATGACACAGCAAAGCAACATCAAACAGGTCAAAATTGGCGAGCTTGAATAGAAAAGAAAAAAGGAAAGTCAAAAAAGGAAAGAGAATAACCGAAAGATATCCCAGCAAGTTTCCAATCCAGAAGGAGGAAAGCCATTTTTAGCGAAGACGCTGCGATAAACAGGTCCAACAGAAGGTTTACCTTCGTTCTCTGGCTTCGAAGGTTCGACTTCGTAAATGTATTTCTTAGATTCCGCCATTATTGAGAGCTTAGAGTTTCTTGTGTCCAGAAAGTTCGAATGGTTTGAGTGAGTGGTTTAGAGGTAACAAACTAACAATGTCACAAAACAAAGTTTTGCTGGTTTTTAGATTTTAGTACGGAGCAGTTGTATTAGGCTTTCTTGCCAAATGGCCTTGAAGAAACGAAAGGGGGGGGGGGCAGAGGTAGACTGAAGATGTGAGGACCAACAACTAAAGCTATACATCTTTGAATCTTGTTTTTTAAAATATTTATTCAACTTTATGGGTATTTTTATCAAATACATATTGGAAAAATTACCGCCAATAAGTCAATAAGCCAAAAATAAGTCAAATGATTATTTAACATATTATTTTCTATTGTTTTTTATCACTATTTTACAATCATTCAACATATTTTTTGCTTTAAATTATAACATTAACTTGAAACAACAGATAACTAATAGATTAAATAATCGTTTAACCTATTTTTGGCTTAAATGATAACAAAGTTAGCTTATTTCTGAATTTTCAAAAGGTTGACTTAATTGTGAAAGATCGGCCAAAAGTTGGTTTATTATTGGCAATTTTTCCATACATATTCAACTAAAAATAACTTTTGAAATTTGGGATATGTGTCATTATTCTAATCAATTTATTTGCGCATCTTATGAAATTGGAATGTATTTGATAGGTTTTTTTTTTTTTTTTGGTGCACTATAGGTTATTTTTATCAAATATATGTGAAATACAATGCTCTGTAAACTTGGTATCTATGAGAAATAAAGCATCGGGCCAAAAGAAGTCCTTGCGAAATGCTAAAGACAAATGAACTTTTTTTTTGGATAATGTAAATGGGCCTAGAATTAGCTCTAAGTCACCCGACCCAATTTAAAAGGGAAAATAACAAATAAAAAAAACTTCACAAATACATGCTTTGAGATTCGAACAAAGACCTAGTGTCTAAAATTCTTTAAGTCTTGATCACTATACCAAGACCTCAACCTCCCCAAAGACAGAGAAACTTAAGAGTGGAAAAAGCCCAAAAAGATTTCTCACATTTTCTAAATTTCTTTTTATAGAGATAAGATTTTTTAAATTAATATGTTGTGATAACAACGTTGGGCATATATATATATACCGATTATATCTTGAATTACAACGATACCAGTATGTATAATTTATAAATGTATGATAGTAATTTTGACACTTCTCAAATTCTTTTCTACACTCCATCTTTCTTCAATTATTTAATTTATAACAATCCATAACATGTTCATAAAGTAAAATACGAAAACTTTATTTTATAAAAAAATAAATAAATAATTAAAGACCAAGTAGCCAGAAGTTTTTTTTTTAGTATAATGTGTGTGATACTAGGCATTGGAACCGGCCCTACTGCAGGTCACCCGGCCCAATTTTAGCCAACACACGCATCTGTAAGGGGATAATAAGAAATCCTCGTAAATACATGCGGTGAAAATCGAACCCAAAACCTCGTATCTGGAATTTTGAATCCCTAACCACAGGGCTATAACTTCATCCTCAAATTAAAGACCAACAAGTAGCCAGAAGTTAATACGGAGTACATTTATGATTTATACGATACGGAGTACATTTATGATTTATACAATACGGAGTAACTGCACCTTACATCATTGATAATTGATATTATTCCATTTGTTTGTTTTCCAATCAATGTAACCGAGGACTAAGAGCACCATTACTCATGAACAAAAAAAAAAGGTTCATGGGTCACTATCACATTTTCTCTCTCATCCACATCACCAAACCAAACCATTTTCAATTTCCCCTCTTATCCATGAACCAAAAAAAAAAGGTTCATCAACTTTTTACACTACCCCACATTTTTATTTATAATAAAATGCTATATATAAATAATTATGATTAACACTATTAATTGTAATTATAATTATGATTAACACTATTAATTGTATTTATAATTATGATTAACGTAAATTAATTAAGTAGTTGCGATTACCTTAATTTAATTAAATATTTGCAATATGCTAATTTTTTATGATTACGATTAACGGAAGTAATTAATAAAAAACTTAAACAATTGTGATTAACGTATGTGTTACATAATTTTCGATACAATAAAACCACTGCTATAATGTGACAATGATTGATTTGGGGAATGTTCCCAATTTTGTGACAGTGGAGTATTTGAAAATTGTTGATAGTTTTGTGACATTGGCTGATTTGGGAATTGTTGCCAAACTTGTGACATTGGTTGATTTGGGATTTGTTGCCAATTTGGTGGTATTGTTTGGTTTGGAAATTGTTGCCAAGCTAGAGATGAATTTTGTGGGAAATTTTGTTGATTTTGGGGTAAAATATGTGGATTTTGCAAAGTATTTTTTTGTGATTTTCTTTTCGAATTACCCTTTCTGCTAGTATTAGGATTATTTGGATTCATGATATTATTGAAAAAAATGAATAAGATGATCAAGGTGGTTTGGAGTAAAGAACAAAGCACACTACTTATATTATTTTTGGATAAACAATTATATGGAAAAAGGGTGATTTTTTTTTTAAAATAAAATATGGCAATATGGGTGTCTATTTAAAGAGGAGAAAAAATTATGAATTTTGGTGATTTTTTTTTTTTTTTTAAATTAATGTATGTGTTAAAATTAAATCCACAAAATATTAAACACTACCTTTTTTTTAATTGGCTGAGAGCGAGCCACGTGTCGCGTTCTGCAGCAGACACGTGGCCCGCGTCTGCTGAAATTTTTTTGACTGTTTGCTTGCCAAAACGACGTCGTTTTGGCTGAAACAAGGCCAAAACGACGCGTTTTGGCTTGTTTTCAGCAAAAAAAAAAGAAAATGTCAGTGCTGAGCTGGACACGGTGTCAGATGAACAAACCGTTCATCAGTTCGTCCAGACGAACGATCGTGCAATTGTTCACCATGAACAATTATTTTGTTCATTGTTAAGAGCAAAAATAAATGGTTTGTTTTGACAAACCTTTTTTTTGTTCATTGTTAAGAGTGCTCTAAGGACTCCATTGGCATTTGGCAATCACGTAATGGATTAGGTTGACATCCTTTTTTTAATTCCACTTTTCCCCCATCTCCCCCCTCCTGCTATTTTTTATTTAATTTCTCAAGTTTTAGTTCGATTTACAGTAATTTAGTTTAACTCAGCTCCAACTGAGTCTAAAATTTAGTTTCATTCAATACAAATTATTTTAGGCTTCGTTTGTTTTGAAAGAAAACAATTTTCATTGAAAATTATTTTCTAAAGAAAACATTTTTGTAAATTAGCAAACCTCACATCATATCATACTTAGCGAATATCATATCCACATTCAATATTATCACATCAAGCTACATTATATAAATCACGATGGAATTTTTTTTTATTTTGTATCAGACTATAATATTCAGGAAAATTTGCCATTAACCATATTATAAAACCAACTTTTTAAAAAAAGAACTGCTTTATAAAGATTTTTTTAAGAAAAAACACATAATAAGATATTTTTTTGTTACACCATTTTACGGTTCCCATTAAGTTTTCCGTTAGATGGGAGCCACCTTTTATTAGGTAAATCTTAATGGTTAATCAATGGTAGTAGTGGTATTTTACAAAGGAAAAACGTCATATTAGGATGCGTTTTCTTCAACTTATTAGACCTGAACTTATCTGAACTTATCAGACCTGATTTAACTTATTAGACCTGATTGGAACTTATTAAACCTTATTGGAACTTATTAGATCTTATTGGACCTTATTGCAACTTATTAGACCTTATTGGAACTTATTAGAATTTATTGGACCTTATTGCAACTTATTAGACCTTATTGAACTTATTAGACCTAATATAACTTATTGGAACTTATCTGAACTTATCTGAACTTATTAAACCTGAAACTTATTTTTTTAAGGTGAAGAGAACGCACCCTTAGATGTTTTATTTTGTAAAAAAAACAATTTATAAGGTGTTTTTTTTTTATAGAAAAATAGTTTTATAAGGTGGATATTGAAAAATTTTCCTAATGTTAAGCATGAATCAAATATACATGCACTTATAATATATCATACTAGCTTTCTACGCATACTATGCGTGCGACGTATTTTGAGCTTAACAGTTATTCGATTCTAAAAAAAATCAAAATCAAAATTTTGCATCTATATTGACATCCATTTATGATAAAAAAAAATTGTTGTACTTATAAATAGTAATTGAAAACGCGTTATTTAGAAGTATAAATAATAAAATTGACTTTCATAATCATTGCTCCCTGATTCACTTAATTATAACGTTTTTATATTAAGTTTTTATGGGTGTGGTAATAATTTTGGCAAATCTGTTCAAAGAAAAAATAAAAGCAAAAACAAAAAAACCACAAACGAATTAAAGGCTTGCATAGGAATCTAAATCCACTTTGCAATAGTTAAAAAATAGGAAAAAACATACAATTCTAGTTATTAATGTATTAAAAAATTTACAATAATATAACATTAATTTTTAATAAAAAAAGTTCATATTATGTAAAAACAGGGAAAAAACATGTTTAAATCTGTTCAAAGACTTGTGAATTAAAATTATTTACATGCGTCTAACTTTTATAAATTAAGATTCAAATTTTCGAAGATTTAAAGATGTATGAAAAAAATACTCGATATTTAATAATTAATGTAGTTAAGACATAGCACCTTGCTTGCAACTATATTAGTAGCGCAATTGCACAAACGCAAAATTAGAAAACGTATATGCAATATAATTGAAAATAATCAACAAATACACTGTGAAGATAATAAGAATCACTTACTATTCGTCCAATCCTTACCCATTATACTCTTTCTCCTACTGAATTTATACTACTTCGTATAATAAAAAAAGTCAATTATTTGTGTGAAAACTATAACAACATGAGTGTCTAATTGTAGAGAATTCAAAAATATACATTTTCGTGTTTGTATTTTATTTTTTGAATTATTTATTTTGTAATATTTTTATTTTGAAAGTACAAAAACTTTCCTTTTTAGTTAATATTGATGTAGTTTGAATGTTTAGAAATTTTTAAAGGGTATATTAGACTTTTCGAGAGGGGGACACCTTCACTTATATAATAGAGATGAGAAATATGTTCATCATGTCAAAATATTTTGTTATCAAATCCAAGATTTATGTTGTTAAATATTGTGAAATCATATTATAAGGGATTGGTTAACATGTCAATGTATTATTTTACCATATTGTAAAGTTTTTTTGGCTTATTTCATAATTAATTTCCATTCAAAAAAATATATTAAAAAAATTATATTACAACCAGATATGATACAAAAATCCATACGACAATCAAATAATACTTGAATAATCTATCTTACAAGCTGAATGTATTACCGTTCTACAAATAAAATGTTACAAACAAATGTACTATAAAACTATTACTCCGTACATTTTTTAACGAGGAGTTTCATGTTTTGATATCTGAACTATCTATAATATCATTAATTTTACCATTAAAAAAACAAATCTATCTATAATTAATTGGCTCTTTATTAGAGTAATTTGTTTTCCCCAAGATTTGGAAATGAAAATAGTTTTCGTCTAGTACTCTCCAATGAAGTTAGAGCATCCAGTACAAGTTTATTATAACTAACACATGTATATTTCTCGTGCAAAATTGATTGCATAGTTAGGCTGCTTGCATAGTGTAATAAAAACGGGTCTAGATATCCAGATCTGGGTACATGAGTAATATTCAGACCTCGGTCCATAAATTAAAAATCCAAATCGAGTCCAAAATTCACTGTCATCCCTATTTATCATATAGCAAAGTTTTGATTTATTATACTATAGGAGAAGTTAAACCAATCGTATATTATTGACATATCGTATATATCCTCTAAACTATACAATAATACAAAAATTTGTCAAATATGATTTAGTTAATTAACATTATATATGATAATATTACACTTAAATATAATGTTTGTTAAGTATGATATTATATATATACTCGATATATAACATTTATGGTTCATTTGATAGCCGATCATAAATTGTGGTAATGAGAATAAGTTTATATGTAAATTTGGAAGAAAAATCAATATTTATTCCAACGGTGGACTGGTGGCACTAGTTTAACTCCAATGTATCAATTTTTTTCACAAATATCCAATCTCATCCAATATCACCATCCCCAATGGTAAATAATCGTAATTGAAATATACGAAGGAAATTCACATTTGGGAATGAAAATATGTTTTTCATGGGAATTATAAGGTTCTTCGTTAAAAAATTACACTTTAAATATTAAATTCATTTCCATTGCCACAAGTTATTATCAAATATCATACAGAGTACATACGTGTTAGAGTTTAGGGCTTCCCACTTTCCCCGCGGCCCCTTCCTCTCCCCTTTATAGTTAATGTATTACTCCTCCACGTAAGGAAATTAATGACTCGTTTGGTTGTTGGTAATAAATTATGATAATGGTATTGAGTTTATAGTGTTATTTTGATCACGAAGAACCTTATAGTGCCCATGAAAAACATATTTTCATCCCAATCTTCAATTTTCTTCTTATTTTCCATTATCATGGGGGTGGTGGTATTAGATGGGAATGAATATATATTTGTGAAAAAAATTAGATAAATTGCAGTTAATGATAGAATATATAACATATTTCTGGACCCTAACCATCTCAACCAAAAGCTTAAGCTAATAGTTAGGGCCCAGGAATATGTTATATACTCTATCATGGTATCAAGAGCCAACGTGACGCAGAGGCACGGGTTCGAAACTCCCATCCCTCTCCCTTCTGAGTGGAATAATTAATTAGCACTGGGTATGGTGGACCTGTTGCATCAACATTTCAAGTCCAAAGGGCCTTTTCATGTGAGAGGTGATAGAGTATATAACATATTCCTGACCCTAACCATTAGCTTAAGCTTTTGGTTGAGATGGTTCTCTAACAGTTAAACGAGTTACACCATGAAAATGAAAATGGATTTTGATTTTCCTTCCAAATTTAGTTATAAATTCATTCCCGTTATTATCATTTATGACCGACTACCAAACAGACCGTAAATGATTTTCAAACATCTACGAAAGAATTGTCACAATTTCACAGTACAATACAAGAGCAATATATAATATATATATATATATATATATATATATGCATTCAAAACTGCGTTGGTTGGAAGAAGTTATTACGTGCGTGATCGATTACATTTTCGTCCACCCAATATTTGTATGCAAGCCAGTACAGCTATGCATTACTATCAAATCTAGACTCTCTCTATCTTAGTCCAATCCGATCTACAAGAATAAAATTTAATCCGTTATCAAGAAGAAAAAAATCGATAGCTAATCTATTTAATTAAAATAAATGAATAAAAACTCGCATTCTAAGTTTGGAATCGGGTCAAAATTGATTTTTGGGCCAACACAAACCGAAGAGGTTTTTTCCCCCCTTTTTTCTAGCTTTAGATATATTTAATTATGCCTATATATTTTTGGGGATATTATCTTGATAGGTCAAGATATAATAACTATTACTCCATTCGTTCTTTAATTGCTTATTTTCTTTTTAAGATATCTTTTAATTTGTTCACTTAGATTTATTATTTATTTATTTATTAACGAAGAATCTTATAACCAATCTCTCTCTAGTAATTTTTATTTATTTATTAGAAGAGCATAATTAAAATAAAAAGAAGTTGTTACAACCTAGAAGGGGATGAGGCGATTAATACATACTAGTTGATGAGTTCATAGATAAATGGTAATGTATTTGATACTAGTTGACGAGTTCATAATATTACAATCAGTAGTTCAAAGTTATATGTTATAGAGTATATAACATATTCCTGGGCCATAAATATTAGTTTAAGCTTTTGGTTGATATGGTTCTTTATCATGGTATTATAGTTAACGTGACGAACAAAGGTCACAGGTTCGAATCTCCCCTCCCTCTCCAAGTGGAATTAATTCACACCAGGTTTGATAGGGCATGTGTTGCATTCACATGTGAGTACAAGTTTGTATATTTGTAAATTATATCATCAAGGCATAATCTCTGTCTTACTTAATTTTGTGCACAACGTTTTTTCATTTATTTATATTTTGTGTATAATTTTTAATCATTATTTATATATTCATATGTTTTGCATCACTAGAGGAACTTTTATATATATATAGATGTAGGCTCATGTGAGAAAGGTTTTAAGGGTGAGAAACGTGAGAAACAATCTCAACTATTGATCATGAATTATTTGTGCGGTCAAGATTAGACCCAATTATGAATCAATCATCCTGCATTCCTGCCTTCATCATCACCCTTCATCATTAATCAATCTTCTTTCTTCATTGTTCAATCAGGAATTCGATTGAATGAAGACTTGATCTGGTTAATCATTATTTAAATTCCTTTGTTCAATCTGAATGTTTCCAAATGCATTCAATATGAATGTGTTTCCAGAAAAGTTCATGATTCATTGTCACCTCCATTCTCACTGCTGCTTTCTCTAACAATGATGAAGATAAGGACATCGACGACGTCCGTAACAATGTCGACCTCTTGAAAATTCTTCTATAGTCGTCCAAAAAACGACCACCGAAGTCAAGCAAATCTAGGCCGTTCATCATGTTGATTTGACTTCATTTTTATTTTTGATTAAAAAAACCTATTAAAATTATTTTAATGAAATAATAATTCATTTTCATTATTTTTTCATTTACCTAAAATTAATTTAATAATTTGATAATTTAAAAAAATTAAACAATTTATTAAAAAAAAAAACCTAAAACCTAACTCACGTGACTTTAATTTGTAAAATTAAACAAATAATTACACACTAATTCAATCATTAAACCTAAACAAATCACTATCCTAATCTATCTCCAACCCCAACCCATATCTTCAACCTCAACCAATTTAACCCAAACTCCATTAAAGCTTCAACCAACCTTTATCCTCAACCTCCATCCCCAACCTCCATTGAAACTTCAACTTGAAGCTTCAAAAAATTAATCCATGATAAAACCAATATGCCAACCAAATTCATCCCCAACGTCAATTGTAGATAATTGAACCTCCATTGAAGCCTTTAACCTCCATTGAAACCTCCGACCTCCATTGAAACCTTCAACCTCCATTGAAGGTTCAAGTGCAAAATCTCCATAAATCACAAAGATGACGATTCTCATTGAATAAGCAAGTCCTGTAATTTTTTTGTTATAACCTCCATTGCTAATTAAATAAAAGACGAATCTCATTGTCGAAGGAAGAAGACGATGATGCAGTAGGGTTTTAATTAGTCGTTGTTTGTATTTGGTAATGTCCACAATGTACTTGGACATTACCGGATGGAAATTAAAACACCTATTTGCAGAATTAATCAAATGTAATGTCCATAACACGTTATGGACATGTCCATAATAATTGAGATACTAATTTATTTTGGATTTTAAGAATGTAATATCCACAATGTAATTGGACATTACCGGATTGAAATTAAAACACCTATTTTGAAAGCATAATTAATCAAATGTAATGTCCATAACACGTTATGGACACGTCCATAATATTTGAAATACTAATTTAGTTTAGATTTTTAGAATGTTATGTCCATAACAAGTTATGGACATGTCCATAATATTTGAAATACTAATTTAGTTTACATTTTTAGATTGTTATGTCCAAAAAATTAAATTAACCGCCTTTGATTTCCCGCCTTTCCCCTTTTCTCACCATTCCTAATATTTCCTACCATGATTATGTCAATAACAATCTTTTTGTTTTAGGAAATTTGTCTTTTAATCATACAAGAATAGGCGTAAAAATAGCAGAGTGAATATTTCTTTAGCTGATCTGGTTTATTTAGGATTATACAAATACAATAATCATTATAGCTAGAATTTGGGAAAAAAATCATTAAAGCGTATTTAGTATTCCGTTGGCAATGTCCAAAGACATTTTTAAAATATAAACTAAATTAGTATTTCAAATATTATGGACATGTCCATAACGTGTTATGGACATAATATTCTAAAAATCTAAACTAAATTAATATTTCAAATATTATGGACATGTCCATAACGTGTTATGGACATTACATTTGATTAATTATGCTTTCAAAATACGTTTTTGTTATGGACATGTCCATAACGTGTTATGGACATTACATTTGATTAATTATGCAAATAGGTGTTTTAATTTCCATCCGGTAATGTCCAAGTACATTGTGGACATTACCAAATACAAACAACGACTAATTAAAACCCTACTGCATCATCGTCTTCTTCCTTCGACAATGAGATTCGTCTTTTATTTAATTAGCAATGGAGGTTATAACAAAAAAATTACAGGACTTGCTTATTCAATGAGAATCGTCATCTTTGTGATTTTTGGAGATTTTGCACTTGAACCTTCAATGGAGGTCGGAGGTTTCAATGGAGGTCGAATGTTTCAATAGAGGTTGAAGGCTTCAATGGAGGTTCAATTATCTACAATTGACGTTGGGGATGAATTTGGTTGGCATATTGGTTTTATCATGGATTAATTTTTTGAAGCTTCAAGTTGAAGGTTGGTTGAAGCTTTAATGTCGTTTGGGTTAAATTGGTTGAGGTTGAAGATATGGGTTGGGGTTGGAGATAGATTAGGATAGTGATTTGTTTAGGTTTAATGATTGAATTAGAGTGTAATTATTTGTTTAATTTTACAAATTAAAGTCACGTGAGTTAGGTTTTAGGTTTTTTTTTTAATAAATTGTTTAATTTTTTAAAATTATCAAATTATTAAATTAATTTTAGGCAAATGAAAAAATAATGAAAATGAATTATTATTTCATTAAAATAATTTTAATAGGTTTTTTAATCAAAAATAAAAATCAAGTCAAATCAACATGATGAACGGCCTAGATTTGCTTGACTTCGGTGGTCGTTTTTTGGACGACCGTTAAAGAAACATCCTCGACCTCTGCTTCTTCGATCAGTCTCATTAGCTCTTTCCATAACACCATACAGTTCGGCGGTCTCAGATCACCGTTTTGGTGACGGAGCATCGAGTATTCCTTGTTGTTCTCTTCCTTGTTCTTCTCTTCCTAATAGTATAATAATCAACAATGGCGATGAATATCATAATCTCATTCAATTAGATTTTTTTGGTTAATTATAGATTTTTTTTTATTACATGTGGGTGTTTGATGTATCTAATTTATTTAGTAAATGTAATTGTTATAGCTAGCTGATGTATCTAACTATAAAAAAATTAATGTACTTGTAATACATATTAAATGTATTTATAGTTCATAGTCAATGTATCTATATATCGTATTTGATGTACCTATGCATTTCTCACCTTTTCACAATAAGAGTCTTTCTCATCGGAACCCAACCCTATATATATATATATATAGAAGTAGGCTCATGTAAGAAATGTAGTTTTGGTGAGAAAGGTGAGAAGCAATCACAACCTTTTGATCACCAAATGAAGGGCTAAGATTAAATTTGATTTTCCTTCCTTACTTCTTTGATAGTTTGGAGTCAATGTATATATGGTATAAAGTCAATGTATTTTTACTCAATATATTTATAGTGATGGTGAATGTACCTATAGTTGGTGCTCAATGTACCTCTAGGTTATAATTGATGTATTTATCTCTTCTCACATTTCTCACCATAAGAAATTTCTCACCGGAACCCAACCCAACCAAAAGATGGTTGAAAACCAGACAGAAAATGGTTTAAAGGGGTACATTAGCAGTCGCAGGGGGTACATTAGATGTTTAAAGGGGTACAAATGGTTTTTTAGCGAAAGTTACTAATATTTACAAAGATTGCCATTAGTAATCACACGTGTACCTCTTTAAGTGTCTAATGTAGGGGTTTTTAGGTTGAAAACGTTTTTAGTTGATCCTCTTCCAGGTGAGAAATTTCTCATCGTGAGAAGTTGATAGATACATCAACAATGACCTTATGACCTATAGGTACATTGATTATCAACTATAGATACATTCAACATAGATTATAAATACATTGACTTAATACTATAGATACATTGACTTCAAACTATAAAAAAGTACAGAGGGAAAATCAAATTTAAACTTAGCCATTCATTTATTGGTCAAAGTGTGGTGGTTGTTTCTCACTCTTCTAACAAAAACTACATTTCTCACATGAGCCTATATAACAAGTGGGTATTTTTTGTGAATGATGAAAAATTATGTATTGATATATATGCATGTACGTATTATCACATTCGTACTTTGAATGTAGAAAATGCCCAAAATGGTACGTAGTAGTACTGTAGTACAGTATAAATAATATAAGAAAGTAAAAAAAGGGAAGTTTAAATAAAATTATGAATAAGAGCAGACAGCAGAGTAAATATGGGTTATTTATTGCAAGTTAATTACTAGTCCGTATATGTTACGTCAAAATAAATGACTGATAACTACATGCCAACATTAGGACTTAGGAGAGGTTGAGGTGCTACCGGAAGTACTATCAATTTTAACTACTCCATTCGTAACATAAAGATTTCAACAATTGTTTTTTTACGTAATTTGAAGAAGTGATTTAAGGGTTTAAACGACAAAATTAATCAAAATAATTTTAATACAAGCAAGAATGTGATTATAAGTTATTAATATCAAAATTATTTTGATTAATTTGGTCGTTTACACCCTCAAATCGCTTTCTCAAAATGCGTGAAAAAACAATTGTTGAAATCTTTACGTTACGGAGGGAGTACTTGAGGAATGAGGAGTGGACTAGGAGGGATGACATTAATTAATATTATACACGATAATACCCGAGCAAATGCTCGATTTATTTAACAAAGGTAAGTAGTTAGATCTAAATTAAATCTGTATACATATAAAAATTGGTAAAAAGTTATTGTAGATGAAAATTTTATTTAAGTGTTTTTCTTTTAGTTATATTAGACAATAGAGAATAAGTAATACCGAAATCTGCATAATTTTCAAATTAATTTATGCAATAATTAAAATTAGTTTACTAACTATAAATTTTCATATAGTGATTTCAAATTTGGATTGATATTAATAAAATTACTTTATTTTCATAAATTTCATGTCTTCTAATATTGACAATGCAACGCAATCTTCTACAATTTTTTTAACAAGATTATGTATTCATTTCTTGTAATATAAAATTGCACTATTGTAATATACAATATTAATGAATTTCTCTTTCATATTTTGTTAATGATAAAAATAAGTATTTTCAAATATAATACTGCATTTGTTTTTCTAAACTGCAACTTGAGAATTTTTTTTCTCTTTTCTTTATATTAAATCATTGCAATTATAAATAAGAAACGGCGGTATTAAAACATTAATGACAATCAAAACGCTGATTTGAAACTTATATACAAAACAATTAATATATTTAATATAATGGTTCATTCGCTTTAGAAGATTTTTAAAAATATAATATGTAAAAATAGGGCAAAAACTAAGATAAAAAAATCAAGTTTTGTCGAACAATGTACAGTTACTAACGAATTAAGGCTGACAAAAATTTAAAGAAAGAAAAATGAGCACTTATAATAATTTTTTTGGAAGGGTTGTATAATTCTTATTGGAAAATATAGTAAAAGGTATTATAATTGTTTTAGTAAAAAAACTAAATGCATCATAGGAAAAGACCAAACATTGAATGTTCACTAATTAATGTAGCCATTTGGACTTACTTGATGGTGCATTTCCCTATTTCTATTATTAATTTTTTGTTTTTTCCCAAAACATAGGATAAATGCTGATGTAGGAAGAAGGAGGAGGGAAATTTGGGTCATTGGGAGGGAATTGAATTTTTATAGTGGCAACAACTTTAGTAGTATAGAAAGAAGATTATACACATACAATTATTATTATTATTATTATTATATAAAGAATCAAGAACCTACAGAGTCAAAAGAATTATAAGAAATTGGTGGGGAGCTGAGATATAATATGGGCCCCCACCCCTCTAGCTATAGCAAACTCGAGTCTGCAGTAGATTTGAGTAGCAATGTGAGCTCCTATATCTTGAGTCCTAACATATAAAGTCCAATTGGATTTTAAAAATTGGGGATTAATTAAGGAAGGAGAAATTAAAAATATATAGGAGGGATTATGCCGAGATCCAATCTATCTATCCATATATATGTCTACTAGATTAATCCCGTGCGATGCATAGTTTACACAAAAAAAAAATTGATTTTTTTAGGAAAATTATTGATTTTATATATACAATACGTCATATTAATCATACTCCAATAAAGTTTGTGTCAAATAAACATTTCAAGGGTAAAAAAAAAATATGAGTTTCTATATGTTGATTTTGTTATACAATTCAATTTCTTATATTAAACAAATAATTAGTACTCTTGTATTAGGGGTCCGTTTACTTTGGTGTAAAACATTATATTATCAATGTAAAATGATTTTCCATGAAAAACATTTTACGTTGGAAATCCATTTTCATATAAATTTTTCAATGTTTACTTGCACAGAAAATCAATTTTACTCCCAAATTTGAAGGAAAATGTTTCCGATGTAAAATGAGTTTTGACCATAAGTTTTACATTTTATTTTTTCATCCAAAGTAAACAATGTAAAATAGGAAAACTGTTTTTAGGGAACACATTTTTCGCTCTAGTAAACGGACCCAAAAACAAAATTAGTACTTGAACTTGGTAAAAAAAATTATTTAAACAAAGTTTTTTGAACCTCCAAATATAAATAATTATAACTATACCTGAAAATGGATATTGAAAATCTAAATAGGCATTTATACGTTTATAACTTTTAGGCAATTGAAAGGTGATTAAAGAATCCAAAAAATATCAAAATAAAATAAATATGACACCATCAATAGTTTTGGAGGGGGGAAATTGTAGAAAAATGTGGCACTTGTATATAGTTTGAGGGTAGCGATAGGATGATCCGATGATATAAGCACGCTTTGTTTTAGTATATATATATTATAGATTATAGATTATAGAAAAGGATTTTTTGTCCAAAACCCCCTAAACTTTTAGGGGATTTGTGAAAAACCACCTTAAATAAAAAAAATTGTCCAAAACTACCGGAATTATACAAAATCATTGTTGACTCATACCTTGACGGTTTTGGGGGGAAATTGACTATGGTTTTATATGTATTTTTATGTGTATCTTTATACGAATACGTATTCTTTTACGTATTTGTGTATTTTTATGTGTATTCTTATTCGAATTCATATTTTTATATTTATTTTATACGAAATAGGTATAAATATTTTTTAAATGACACGCGAATCGAGGCTATTCGTGAATACAGTTCGGGGTTGATCGGGTCATTTTCTGCGAATTCCGACCACAAAACGGACCCCATAAGGGTTAAAATGACCCGTAAAACCTTGAATGGGCTATCTTTTCCTGATACGTAAATCGATGCACGCAAGTCGAGGCTATTCACGAATGCCGTTCGGGCTGATCAGGTCGTTTTTTGCAAATTCAGGCCTCAAAACGGACCCATTAAGGGTTAAAATGACCCGTAAAATGTTGAATAGACTATTTTTTAACTGACACGTCGATCGATGCACGAAAATCGGGCTATTTTCTAGCTGTGAACCTTGATATACGCGCATCGATCTACGTGTAAAAAAATAGTATGTTTAAGGTTTTACGGGTCATTTTAACCTTTAAGGGTCCGTTTCGAGATTGGAATTTGCAAAAAATGACCCAATTAGCCTCGAATTGCAAAAAAAAACGAACTGATCAGCCCCGAACGACGTTCGTGAATAGCCTCGACTTGCGTGCATCGATTTACGTGTCAAGAAAAAAATAGCCCATTCAAGATTTTACGGGTCATTTTAACTCTTATAGTGTCAGTTTCGAGGTCAGAATTTGCAAAAACGACCCGATCAGCCTCGAATTGCGTCCACGGATTGCATCAATTTGCGTGTCATTAAAAAACTTATTTATACGTATTTCGGGTCAAAATAATTGTAAAAATATGAATGACCCGAAATGGACGCAATTCAAATATGAATGACCCGAAAAGGACGCAATTCGAGGCTAATTGGATCATTTTTTGCAAATTCCAATCTCGAAACGGACCCTTAAAAGTTGAAATGACCCATAAAACCTTGAACAAACAATTTTTTTCTGACACGTAGATCGATGCGCGCATATCGAGGTTCACAGATAGAAAATAGCCTGATTTGTGTGCATCGATCGACGGGGTCAGGTAAAAAATAGTCCATTCAACGTTTTACGGGTCATTTTAACCCTCAATGAATCCGTTTGGAGGTCTGAATTTGCAAAAAAAAACCTGAGAACGTCTTTCATGAATAGCCTCGACTTGCGTGCATCGATTTACGTATCAGGAAAAAAATAGCCCATTCAAGGTTTTACGGGTCATTTTAACCCTTATAGGGTCCGTTTTGTGGTCGGAATTCGCAGAAAATGACCCGATCAACCCCGAACTGTATTCACGGATAGCCTCGATTCGCGTGTCATTTAAAAAATATTTATACCTATTTCGTATAAAATAAATATAAAAATATGAATTCATATAAGAATACACATAAAAATACACAAATACGTAAAAGAATACGTATTCATATAAAGATACACATAAAAATACGTATAAAACCATAGTCAACTCCCCCAAAACCATCCAGATATGGGTCAACAATAGTTTTGTATAATTCCGATAGTTTTGGACAATTCTTTTTATTTAAGATGGTTTTTCACAAACCCCCTAAAAGTTTAGGGAGTTTTGGAGAAAAAATCCTATAAAAAATTATAGATATCTATCTATATCTATATACCACTACTAAAGCAATTAACCCTGTCAAAAATTTCCAACATAATCCACTATTAATCTCCCGGTAATGTTATCCCTATTTTTATTTTTATTTTTTAATTTTTTCCCCCATACAATGATTTTCCTTTTTGTAGATACTTCTCAACTGCCAATTAAATTATTTTATACTTCCTCAAATTTTTTTAAAATTTCATGAGACACTGAGGTTTAACTGAATTAAGATTTCCTTACATTATCACTCAATCTTTTTTCTAAGCCAACATACCCTAAATCCATCCTTTCACTGACCAGCTGTCCGCAATCTTTTCTTTTAATTCCATATTTTTTTTTGTAATATTTAACAAATTAAATAATTTTGATTAATGTACACTACAAAAAATTGATCAATTAATAACAGGTACACATTAATGATGGGCGTAAATCCCGTCGCAAATGTAGATATTTTGTAACGGTTTTTGGACCGAATACCTTACCCAAACTCTATTAGAAATAGCTCAATTACGATGGGAAAAATCATTTGCGACCCCCCATCTCTACGACGGGATCACATTTTTGCGATGAAAATTCCTGCCGTAATACAGATTTAATTCGGATCATTATACTATTCATATCGGAACATATTTTCGGATTGAGGTTTAAGACCAAATTAGATTGTAACCATTTTGAATTGGAATATTGTTTCAGTAGACTGGATCGCTTCTAATCGGGTGATTTCGCATCATCTCAAGGATATTGGTGATAAATTTTTTAATCAAAGTTTTTTTTTTGTTCACCAATTATATGTAAATAATTTTTGTGCATATCCAATTAGTATAATTGGTACTTGTTTGAGTTGTCAATTAAATTATTGTCCCCTTGTATATGACTACTTTGGAAGTGAAAATTGAGTAATGATTCAAATTAAATTTATCTTTAAGCAAATTACTTTTATATCGTTTTATTTTGGATCGAAGGAGTTCGGACACTACAAAAAATTGGTCTATTAACGACGGGTACACATTAATGACGAGCCTAAATTTCGTCGCAAATGTAGATCTTTTGTGACGGTTTCTAAGCGAGTCAAGATCCTCTCCATTTTCTTTAGGAAATGGATGGTCCATTTCCTAATCAATGGTTGAGAATGTATGAAAGGGGAGATAAAAGTAATTTTTGCAAATTTTATTTTAATGTTAAATTAGGTGTCAAAATCTTAAGATAAGAAATGGAGAAAAGGAAATGGAGAGGATCCTAATTCTTTTTAAGCCAGTCGCTAAAAGTTACCTAATACCTAACCCAAACTCTATTAGAAATGACTCATTTACAACAGGATTGTGAAAGGAAAAATCATTTGCGACCCCCCTTTTTTGGCGACGGGTCATATTTTTACGACGGGAAAAATCATTTGCGACCCCCTTTTCTACGACGGATCATATTTTTGCGACGGAAATTCCCGTCATAAATAACATCTATTCTAGTCGTGGATCGTACACATTCTAATGAGTTTTGGACGACCAAATGTGGCTCGGGTTGGGATTCGGATCGAATTAGTTTGAATCAGACACATTTGGGGTGAGTTTTGGACCAAATGGGATTTGGCCTGGATTGGGAATTCTAAATTATAATTTTGGAATTTTTTAAAATTAAAAATCCGAACATTTGCTCTGGGATTATCTAGTTAATTAATCAATAGAAATTCATTATATATATATTAATCAATAATACCTTCAACGTCTGAATTTATGGCTAAAGTATGCACAAGGATGGATACTTGTTTGAGTTGTGTCATGGCATGGGCCATGGGGCCCAAGCTCGCTCCAATGTTATAGGGAAGAAATAAACTCAGAAAGTACATGCATGAATATAATGCATGCAGCATGCAAGTGTATACGGTACGTATTCATTGTTGGAGTTGATGAGAACTCCAAAGTATATGCTTCAAAGAATTGTTTGTCCCACATTGACAAAACAACATCCTTTTTCCTTGTTTATTAAGGAGTACTCACTTCTTAGTGTTTAAAGCATGATGCTAGGGGTAGTATGGGGTATCCCCACGCGCGCGCCGCCGCCGCCGTCCGGCCCGGCTCGAGCACGTGCGCGGGTGTGGGTGTGGTGAGGCCGCGTGTACGAGTACGGGGCAAATTCGACTTTAGGACAGTGATTCCGATCACGCCACGACAAATCAGATAAGTTCGTTCTTTGTTTACTAGCCTTATTTCCAACATTCTAAAGTCGAATTTTTTTGTTAATATGGCTGGTACTGCTATACCCGTGGCTGTTCCCTTCAGCAATTCTTTTGTTCCTGATATGTCTAAGATGGATCCTTTTGATGGGAAAAACTATAAGATGTGGTCTGATAAGATAGACTTCTTTCTAGGTCAGATTGGTGTTGATTATGCTCTTGCTATTGATGTTGCTCCAATTGATTCTGTTAGAGACTTTGATAAGGACAATAAGACTTGTCGTGGTATGTTATTGCACTATATGACTGCTCCTTTATATCTGATTTATAGCAAGTATAAGAATGCTAAGGAAATTTGGGACGCTTTGAAACTGAAATATGGTACTGATGATTATGGGACTAAGAAATATGCCTGTAGTCGTTGGTTAAGCTTTAAAATGACTGATGACAAATCTGTTTTGGACCAAATGCACGAATATGAGACTTTGTGTGCTGATATTATTGCTGAGGGTATGAAGATCTGTGAGACCTTTCAAGCCAATTGCCTTCTTGACAAGCTTCCACCTTCGTGGGAGGGTTATGTTCATTCACTGAAACATAAGCAGAAAGACTTCACTCTTCAAGAGTTGGTGTCACATATCAAGATTGAAGAACAGAACAAGTTGCAGCAAAAGGGAAAAACTCATGAACACTCTTCCTCTACTGCTAACCTTGTTGAATCTAAGTCTGCAGGTAAATTCAAAGGTTACAAAGGTAAAGGTTCGAATCAGTTTCATGGTACCAGAAACAACAAGTTCAACAAGAACAAGGAGACCACCCCAAGGAGACAATTCAATGGAAAATGCTTCACTTGTGGTGAGTTCGGCCATTCTGCTAGGGAGTGCACAAAAGGACATGGACCAGGAGGAAAACCGAAGGGAAGCAGTTCCAAACCTCAAGCCTACCTTGCTGAAGCTGATGAGATCATTGCTGCCGTCGTTTCTGAGGTCAACTTAGTCACCAATGTGACTGAGTGGATCGTTGATACTGGTGCCACTAGGCACATTTGTTCTAACAAAGAAATGTTTGATTCTTATGAACAGGTTGCTGAAGGTGATTGTGTTTTCATGGGCAACTCGAGTTCTGTGAGTGTCCATGGAAAAGGGAAAGTTTCTTTGAAACTTACCTCTGGAAAAATTATTGCTTTACACAATGTCTTGCATGTGCCTGATATTCGCAGGAACCTCATTTCTGGAGCCTTGCTCAACAAAGCAGGGATTAAATTGACTTTTGAATCTGATAAGCTTGTACTCACCAGAAATGGTGAATTTGTGGGAAAGGGTTTCTGTAATGGGGGGCTTTTTGTTCTTGATGTTGATGTAATGATTGCTAATAAACTTTCTGCTGGTTCTGTTTATATTGCTGAGACTGTTTCTTTATGGCATTCCCGTTTGGGACATGTCAATGTAGCCTCCGGTAAAAGGCTCAAACAACTTAGTTTAATTCCCGACTTCAGTTCCACAGAGTTCGAAAAGTGCGAAGTGTGTGTTGAGGCTAAACACCCCAAGAAACCTTTTAACAAAATTGTGAATAGGTCTTCTACTTTACTTGAGTTAGTTCATAGTGACTTAGGTGACTTTAAGAACTATGTAAGTAGAGGTGGTAAACGTTACTATATTACTTTTGTAGACGACTATTCGCGTTTTACTAAAGTGTTCTTATTGGCCTCAAAAGATGAAGCAGAGGCAAAGTTTTTAATCTATAAGGCCGAAGTTGAAAACCAATTAGACCTTAAGATTAAGAGACTTAGATCAGATCGTGGTGGGGAATATGATGGGACACCTCTTAAGCTCTTTTGTGAACAAAACGGTATAGTACATGAGACTACTGCCCCTTACTCTCCTGAACAAAATGGTATAGCTGAACGAAAGAACAGGACTCTAAAGGAGATGATGAATGCTATGCTTATTAGTTCAGGAATGCCTGACTCAATGTGGGGGGAGGCTTTATTAGCTGCCTGTTATGTGCTTAATCGGGTTCCTCATAAGAAGTTAGATAAAACACCATATGAGTTATGGAAAGGCTTCAAGCTTAACTTGAGTTACCTCAAAGTGTGGGGGTGCCTCGCAAAAATCGGTTTGCCCGATATTCAAAAGAGTAAGATTGGTCCTAAAACTATTGATGCAATCTTTATTGGTTATGCTACTAACAGTGCTGCTTACAGGTTTATACTCAAAGATGGATCTGGCTTTGGTCCGATCAAAGAATCCAGAGATGCTGAGTTCTTTGAGCATGTTTTTCCAATGAAAAAGGATGTAAATTCTTCTTTTACTCCTATTACCACTACTGTTTCATCTGCACAACCTGATCTTGCTTCTTCTAGTGAACATGTAGAACCTAGAAGAAGTAAGAGGGCTAGAACTGAGACTAGTTTTGGACCTGATTTTATTACTGCTTTTCTTACTGAAGAGGGTTGTGTAGATGAACAAGTGGTAAGTGTTTTTGTTCTAGAAGATGACCCTAGGACTTATAAAGAAGCCATGAGTTCTGTTGACTCTAGTTTTTGGCTAGAGGCTATTAACAGTGAGTTAGAGTCTATTATGAGTAATAACACATGGGTTTTGACAGAACTTCCTAGGGGGTGTAAACCTCTAAGCAGTAAGTGGGTTTTCAAAAAGAAACTCAAACCTGATGGTTCTATTGATAAATACAAAGCTAGACTTGTGGTGTGTGGAAATCACCAAAAGAAAGGTTTAGATTTCTTTGATACTTACTCTCCTGTAACTAAAGTAGCTACTATTAGAGCTTTAATTGCACTTGCATCTATTCATAAACTTCATGTGTATCAAATGGATGTCAAAACTGCTTTTTTGAATGGTGATTTGCAAGAGGAAATCTATATGAGGCAACCAGAAGGTTGTGTTGTTGCAGGACAAGAAGGTAAAGTGTGTAAATTAATCAGATCATTATATGGTCTGAAACAGGCTCCAAAGCAATGGTATGACAAGTTTGATCAAACTATTACTTCTAATGGTTTTCATGTGAATGATTCTGATGCTTGTGTATATTACAAAAGTGATGAACTTGGTTGTGTTATCATATGTCTATATGTGGATGATATGTTGATTTTTGGAACCAATATAGACATAGTTAACAGGACCAAGGCTTTCCTGAGTTCTTGCTTCGACATGAAGGACTTAGGAGAGGCTGATGTGATACTTGGTATTAAGATTACTAGAACTTCATATGGGTTGTGTTTAAATCAATCTCATTACATTGAAAAGATCTTACAAAAATTTAATCAATTTGACTGTGTTCCTGTGAAAACCCCATATGATTCTAGTATTCATCTGAAAAAGAATAAAGGTAATAGTGTATCACAAGAGGACTATGCTAAGATCATTGGAAGTGTGATGTTTTTAATGAACTATACTAGGCCAGATATTGCATATGCTGTTAGTAGATTGAGTAGATATACTCACAATCCCAATCAAGAGCATTGGAATGCTTTGATTAGATTGTTGAAGTACCTAAAAGGGACAATCAATTGGGGTCTACACTATCAAAGAACACCTAGTGTTCTGGAAGGATATTGTGATGCCAATTGGGTGTCTGATAACGATGAAATTCAATCTACTAGTGGTTTTGTGTTTACACTTGCTGGTGGTGCTATATCTTGGAAATCATCAAAACAGACTTGTATTGCTAAATCTACAATGGAATCTGAATTTATTGCTTTAGAATTGGCAGGACAGGAAGCCGAATGGCTAAGAGGACTGCTAGCTGATATTCCACTGTGGGGGAAGCCTACTCCTTCAATTTCCATGCATTGTGATTCTCAGGCAGCAATTGGAGTTGCAAACAACAGGTCCTACAACGGAAAAAGGAGACACATCCGATTGAGGCATGGAATTGTGAGAAATCTGATCAGAAATAATGTGATATCACTTGAATATGTAAAAACTGAAAGGAATATTGCAAATCCTTTCACCAAAGGCCTTTGTAGAAAAATGGTGCTGGAGTCAGCACGGGGAATGGGTTTAAAGCCTATTGATGAGTAAGTCATGATTGATACCCAACTTGGATTGTTAAATTCAAGTTCAAAAGGGTCAAACGAAGTCACGATGTAACTCGAGTTTGTACTACGAACCATTCCTAATAATAAAGTGATGTAGTACTTCATTTATTTGTGTGCAAAGGTGAGCGTTGGCTCTTAATAAGTTCATAGCCCTTAGTGGTGGTTTGTGATGAGACAAACTTGATGAACTTACCTATGTGAATGTGGGGAATTTGTCCAACCCCTATGAGACTCTTAAGGCTTGGAGTCACTAGAGCATTCATGAAAGACCAGGACTCGTGCGACAATATTGTAAATATATGTGTGTGCGAAAACTTGATCGATTTTGAGAAAAGTGAAATGTGCAGATGTGTTCATACAAACTCCATTGATAGGTTCAAGGCAATGTCCACCTAATGATGGCTGTAGAACACATTTGTAAACGTTGGGTGTCAATTCAAGTCCAAAAGACATTGACATCTTAAACACTTATGTCTCCAATGCCCATTTCTTCCTGTACTCGTTTTCTTTTATTCTTTGAATCATGTGGGGGAATGTTGGAGTTGATGAGAACTCCAAAGTATATGCTTCAAAGAATTGTTTGTCCCACATTGACAAAACAACATCCTTTTTCCTTGTTTATTAAGGAGTACTCACTTCTTAGTGTTTAAAGCATGATGCTAGGGGTAGTATGGGGTATCCCCACGCGCACGCCGCCGCCGCCGTCCGGCCCGGCTCGAGCTCGTGACACGTGCGCGGGTGTGGGTGTGGCCCGCTTTTCTACCCGGGCTATATTTTTTGGGGGTTTGTAACGTTTAATCTGATTTGTTTCCGTTACAAACATTATCTCAGCTTGATTCTTGCCTTAATCCTTGCCATAATTTCCGCCAACAATATTGCTGTAATTAAAGCAATAATCTTCAACCTTCCACTATATATTTGGAGCCTCACCAGTTCTTTGGGACAGGGAGGAAAAAAAAAAAAACTTTCATTCATCTCAAAAACACAAACACAATAAACTTTACACCATTGTTCGATCTGGGCATTGTTCGATCAGTTTTCAATCCGGACTTTTTGCGGTACACCATTAAGCCGGAGTCGTGTAATCTTGGGGGTCGATTGCCGTGAGGCCGCGTGTACGAGTACGGGGCAAATTCGACTTTAGGACAGTGATTCCGATCACGCCACGACAAATCAGATAAGTTCGTTCTTTGTTTACTAGCCTTATTTCCAACATTCATTTATTCATAGCTGTGTTCACCCGAAGAAATTATTGCACCTTCATTAATGATTTTTATTTTTATTTTTTTTTCTTTTTGTGAAAAGATAGTGACAGAAATTAGAGAAAAAGTGTCTAATTGTTAAAATTAAAAATAAGTGGAGGTATAGTAGTATAATTTTTTTTATTGGATTGTAAATTTGTATGGAGCCTATACATCCCTAGTTCAACTATATTATTGAGGGTGCGTTCTTTTCACCTTAAAAAATAAGTAAGTTTCAGATTTAATAAGTTCAGATAAATTCAGTTCAGGTGTAATAAATTTAAATAAGATTAGTTCAAATAAGTTCTGGTTCATTAATAAGTTGAAAATACATGCACCTTAAAAAAATAAGTTTCAGAATAAGTTCAGATAACTTCGAATTGAATAAGTTCAGTTCAGCTATAATAATTTGAAGAAAACGCACCCTAAGAATTAAGGTGATTTAATAATTTTCCTCTATTGAAGCGTTATCAATCTTGACTATGATTTGGCCTGAGTTTAAAGAAAATTTGATTTTCAAGTAAGTGTCATGTCAAATTAATTAAATTAAGTAATGAGTTAAAAGAAAATTTTCTTATGAGTAATAATGTAATGGGTCCACAGTTTTGAACCCATGACATTTAGCCAACTTAATACCCAACATTAGACCCTTAGCTTCTGCTAGGGGGT
This sequence comes from Salicornia ramosissima, assembly GCA_951394345.1. Taxonomy (NCBI): domain Eukaryota; kingdom Viridiplantae; phylum Streptophyta; class Magnoliopsida; order Caryophyllales; family Amaranthaceae; genus Salicornia; species Salicornia ramosissima. Next base: position 7,548,420 of record OX596238.1, on the reverse strand, counting down.
TGGGGGGGGGGGGGTCCATCGTGCCCGAACATACTGTGTTGCTGCACATAGAACTCGACCGCCCCTCTCAATGGCTCATCACGAGCCACCACTCCCAACCTTACCCACCCTTCTTCTGCCAAAGTCCCATCCGTATTCACCTTAACTACACCCACCCAGTGGCGGATGGAAGTATAATTAAGTGGGGTCATGTGACCCCACTTGGACTTAAAATAATTAATTTATGTTTATTTATATTAATAAAATTTGGTTAAAAAATATTGTGTAGTACACGGGACAAGGTTAATAGTGAAAAGTGACCCCATAATGTAAAATTTTAAGTATAATTATGTAAACGTTAAGAGAGAAGTGCATTTTTATATAAAGTGACCCCGTCACATAAAATTACTAGATCCGGCACTGCACCCACCGGCGGTGGTTCCCAATGGCTACCACTCGGCCTGCGAGGAAGCGTTAATCAAATTGAATAAAAAATATTAAAAAGGTTTTAGTGTTTTGTTGAGGGCTATTTCTTAACACCTATTAATAATTAAAAACAAATTGCTTTTAATTAAAAAAAATCGTACTAACGTGCTCAAAATTCATTCAAATAAGATTGGCTGTACGTTTTAATTTGCAAAGAAAATTTAATTCTCCATCTTCTACAGTTGTACTAACTCAATTGAAGTCACGTTATTAATTAATATATATATATATATATATATATATATTCAAACAATTAATGGTCCATTATCTATGGATTGACAATCTATCAAGTAGTTGCTAGCTAATTATTAATTTTAAATAAAATATATGAAATGATCATAAAGAGTTCGGTACACCTTCAAATCAGGGTTTTACCAACTCTATTCTCCAAAATAATAGTGAAAAACTAAGAAGCGAAATATGCAAGAGTTAAATTAAACCAGATTGAAAGCCTAACATTGACAATTTAATCAGAAGTCTGATTACTCTCACAAAAGTAATGGGGCACGTACATAGTATATGTTTAAGAGGAAAAAATTAATAGCTAATAAGAGATAATTAATCTCGGTAGCCAAATGGCTAATTCTTTCATATTCGAAAATATAAGTGATTGAAACTTTAAACTTTTGAAAGTATCGGTGGCAACAAGATCGTCACCCTTGTTTAAAAACGAAGTGAATTACGGAGTACTTCTTTTTGTTTTCATTTGTTGGTTACATATTTTGCTTTGGGTGTTTTCACTTATTATTAGTTACATTCATAATTTTTTCATTTATATAAAGCAATTTTATTGTTCCCCAATTGATGGTATTTATGATCGTAAAGTTTTGATCAATTTTATCTTGAATGTGATTCACTAGCCCAGATAACTAAAAAGTTGCAATAAGTTATCACCAGTTTTGTTTGAGGCATTGGGATTAACCTTTTTCAATCAAAATAATATGGAGCACAATACATATCAATCCTACTACCTATTTCCCTAAATAAATGTGTAAGATTCTAAATGTAACTAACAAATTAAAACAGAGAGTAGTTACTGGTTACTAATATATTCATGAACTAGAAAATTCCCGAGCGAATGCTCGGTTTTTAATAAATTATAATATAATGACATACTCCTATATAAATCAAAAACATGAATTCAAATAATTTTATGTATGATTAAAATAAAAAAAATTCTGGGTACATATTAATTAAAAATTGTTTAAAATTTTATTTTCAAAGTACATTTATTAAATTAAATTTATTAATTATTTTGTTAAATATTTATTAATTTATGCAACCATTAATTAGGAAGAGTTGAGAAGGAAATTTGGCAGAGAAAATGTAGGAAAAATAGATGTTTCAACAACGACTCAACGTATCTATATCCCTCTCAAAACAGGAATTCGATCATAATAATAATAATAAAAAAAAATGACGATGTCAATTATTTGTCATCGTCAAAGATTAATTTTTGATTTAATAGTGTTTGTTCAAGCATTAGGTGTGTCCCCATCTACTGTTCAACTGCCCAAACCACGCAATACTCGTAGTGTACAACGATAAACTTTAAAAAAAGTTGGTACTATATGTATGTTCTTAATTAATTATATATTTAGTTGACCTCCATATACTATAATAATTGAGGTCCTATTTCCTTCAATTTAATTTGCTTTATTTAGTAATTTCATCTTTTACAACTTTGGCTCATTTAAAGCATAATCCATATGCTAATTCAATAAGTTTCTTGCTCCGTAAGTAATTTAAAATCAATTACTCTATCCGTTCATTTTTCTTAGTTACACTTACGATTTTTTTTAACTTTGAAAAGAAACGAGTGGAGTACATATTATGTATGTTACATATATGAACAAGCCTCTTCAAATTCGCTTCCGACCTCCTAGCAATTTTTAACAAATGTGTGTGTCGAGAGAAAGATCCTCTAGAGTTTTCATGAAACTTTATCAAATAGAGTTGTAAATCAAATGTTTAAAATGAATCAAAAACAAATCCATGGATAGAATTTAAAAAGATTTTTTGAATGTTAAAAAAATGTTGACCATTGATTTACAAAAGAATGGTAAGATTGACATAAATCTAGCTCATAGAGTTTTTTATGAACTCTAGAGGATCCAAAGACTGTATTTTAGAGACTTGGCATGTTTGCATTAACTTTTTCATATATTTGTTTCTCTTTCTAACGATTCCGTTCCGGTAGGGTCAGAATTAAATTTGACATGGTTGAACCAAAATTTGACCTAAAATAATAGATCCAATATTTGAATATGTTTCAAAATGACATTTCAAATTGTAGATTTAAACTAGTATAGCACCCGTGCGATGCACGGCTTGAAAATCTTAATATTAATTTTGTAAATAGTAATGTAAAGATTTGTATACTTCATTTCCTGATATAGTAACTTTAACATCATATTAAAATTTTAACTTTATGAATAGCAACCTATATTAATATTCTCGTAGTTTTTTTTTTTTTTTTAATTAAAAAAACCCATACAAAACAATGAGTAATCTTTGAACAAAATCTTGACTAACCCCCATACAGAACATTAATTAACCATTACACTAACACTCGGTAATTCCTATATATACTACATATATAATAATTTTTTTATTGATATTCAATTCGATAATTGTTATGCTTAATATAATTTAAAAATCAAGATCAATGCATAAAAAAGAAATAATTAAAAGATTATTAATTTAATTCTTCAAATTATTGTAATATATGGATATATAAGAATTTAAAAAATGTGGCATAAGTCAACGAAATCAACAACAAAAAATATTGTATAAGGTGATACGGTATATTTAATATAAAATGGTTAAATTTAAGGTAACATATATGAACAAATTTTGGATTAAACTTAAACAATTTTAGAAAAAAATTTAACCCGCAATGATCGTTATCAAACATTAGCTAGTTATTAATTTTTAATGGATAGTTTTGATAAAGGAGAATAAAATTATTATATGTTATGAGTATATTTTTGGAATAAATCTCTTATTAAAAGAAAAATTCACGATTAAAAAATCTAAATTAAAACATGAAGTTTTAGATTGTAATAGTATATCTTCTAAATATTTCTCTTTTAGTATATTTTTATATATGGATCAATTATGTTATAGAATTGTTCTAATTAAACATATAGCAATAATATAGATTCTCCATAAAAAACATATATAGATTAAATTTTAGAAATTTATTTTCTAGTTTCTATGAAAATTATAGTCATACATACAAATAAAAAAATTATAATACACTCAAAATTAAAATATACAAAATAACTACATTAAGCTAAAACTTGTTTTATCACAACTATTAGGGGAAAATAAAACTAAAATGTACATTTTTTTTGTTGATTTTCTAATTATTATAATCCTAAAAAAATTAATAAGTTATTATAGAGATTCTTCGAATTATACAAAAAGTCATGGTGTGCATGTCAAAATAATGAATAATGATACTCATTTCCGGCCCAAAAAAAAAAGTAGCGGAATTTTTATGATGAGAATATGTATAAGCAATAAATGAATATATAATATATTGAAATTAATTTTTTATCATATTAATATATAGGAAATTAATAAATGATCAAAACTAAATTACTTATAATAAAAGAATTAAGGTACAAGTATTATTTATAGGAATTAAATCACATAATATTTCTAAAGATATATTATATTATATATTAATTTTTAATAAGGTAGAAAATATATTAAGATACAATAAAAACGTTGCTTTTTAAGATTAAGAAAATGGGCGGGAATTTTTTTAATGAGAGCGCGACATGTGGCAAGATGTGGATTTAGCTACTTCTCTTATAGTATATATATATGATGATGATTTCAAATTGATCTGATCTGATCTGATCTAATCTGAATATCCATTCAATCCGAAACTCATCCGAATAGAAAAGAGTTGATCCAAACACATCCAATCCGAAAGTAGTCATAACTTTTAGGTTATGTTATACTCTCTTATTCATACTTATACTTTTGATCTGAAGTACAATGAGCCAACAATAATATGTATCACTCAAAAGAGTAATAAAAATATTGATTGTATAGATATAAGAACCTATTTATTTACATAATTATATATGACCGCCAAACTAAAAACAATAAAACGATTACAAAAATATCATATACGTAGTAAAAAGATGACCTATTTTTGTTCGATTTGGTCCGAAAAAAATATGGTATAAAACAATTCGATAAAAATATAATGATATGCCAAACTTTCGAATCCAAAATATTCTAACCCAACCTAACAATGGTTCCAAAAGATCGAAATTTAACATCTATGTAATAATTTATTTACAATGATTTGACAATTTTTCTCTCTATTTTATGTCAGATAATAATCGTTGCTGATAAATTATTACGTACATATATAATATCGATCGAAATGATTCAATACAAATTGGTATGGTTCTATCGAATCAGATCGGATTGCTACTTTGCTATGTCCAAAACTCCACTAAGATATGTCCCTTATTTCAGGTAAATGCGAGATTGTTATCGTTGTCAAATTTAATGCAATAACGTGTTTAATGAATAAAGATGCCCTAAACAGCCAAACTTACGGAAACTCCATATCAAGTTATCAGCCACTAGTTTTCAACTAACAACCAAAAAAAAAAAGAAAAAAAAAGAAGCTTTTTTTGGAAGAAGGGGAAAAAAAATGTTATTAGCCACTAGATTGCAAGTTTTTGGCAAAGTAGATTGCAAGTTGCAACCGTGTACTTGTCAATTATAACAACTTTTTCATTAAATAAAAAAAAAGGACATAGATTATATATGGCTCGACTTTGAATAATATCTGAAGTGAAACTAATGTAGATTGTCTAATGTTATTTCCAAAAATAGTAAGGATATAGCTAGTTTAATTGTGAGTAATAAATTGTGGTAGTGAGAATAAAATGCTGGGTGTAATTTAGCATGGAAATCAATATTGCAGTCCTCATCATAGCATGCAAGTACATTCATAATGTCGAGCTTTACTATACACTGAAATTTGAGGAGTATACGTAGTATTAGATAGGAATTGATGTTTGGGAAAAAAAATAGACAAATTCGTATTAATTAGTATTATAGCATTATAGTTGGAATAAGCATGCATTAATTTTCCTCACAAATTTATATACAAATTAACCATTGAGTATATCTAATTTTCTAAAAAGACTATTCTCTAGCTATTTGAGTGATTGAGCATTCCATTTCTAACATCATCTCTTCGGCTACTAAAAAGATTAATGAAATTAAGACATTATTCGAAAAAGGTTTTTGTTGGCAACTTGGAAACGTTTATTTCACTAATCTTTAAAAAAAAAAACGGGATCTTTCCCTACCCTTAAACTCATTTTTCTCATAACAATAGTTACCAAACTAATACCAAAGTCAAGAAATTTATTATTTCATCAATCATGCAGGTCTATGCATTATGCACCTGATGCACATTAAACACCATACACTTATATATGTAAAATCCAACGTACGTTATTTTTTTGACAATTAAAGGAAATTTTATGAATTACTAGTACCAAGTAAAAGAATACAAAAACCAATCACCAACATGGATTGGAACAACATGCATCAGATCCATCAGTCACCACCTCTTCTAAGCAGAGTTTGTGAAAGGGGAGAAAACATATGCATTCAACTCAATTACTCCATTTCTAACATATTAATGGCAACGATTTGACAGTTTTTCTCTCTACTTTATGTCAAATCGTTGCCAACTTGCCATTAATATGTTACGGTAAAAAGTACTTCATTTTGGTCAGGAAAAAAAAAAAAAAAAACTTTACTCTATCCTCCACTGTACAAGCAACAAGCTGATTTAAATATGACTTCATTTACAATTTTCTCAACTGTAATCATATGATCATTAAAAACTTTACCCTTTCTAGCAAGCCAAATACATACAGTACTTTCCGGCCTCCTCTTCTTCCCACGTCTTCCGTGAAGCCAACCACACTGCGGATTATATTGCGTCCCTCGGACATTGGACCCCTACGCACATAGATATTGATCCCTTCATGGACGCTAAGTTCTCTTATTGCTTAGCATTAGATATGTCAAGTTATCTCTTCGAGAGGATCAGAGATCTTGATATTTACAACTGTCTACCTTTTCTCCAAAAAAAGAAATATATATATATATTATATATATATAACACCATATAAAATAGCTCGATTTTCTCATTAAAAAATATATACTCCATCTATTTCATATTCTTTGTCCCTATGGGAAAACAAATCAATGAGGAAAAAATTAGAGGAAAAATTATTAGAAGCAAAGATTATTTTGAGGCAATTTAAAAAAGAAAGGAAGCAAAGACTCTCTTCGTCGAAAAAACGACCACCAAAATTAAGTAAATTTAGACCGTTGATTTTCTATATTAATTAAAGTTGATTTTGGTAATTAGATTTGACTTTTATTTTAAATAAAAATACCCATTTTAAAATTGTTGATTTTGTAATATGAATTCATTTTTAATATTTCTGGATTTACATAAATTAATTTTAGATTTTGATAATTTAAAAATTAAATTAAAAATCTAAAATTAATATAGATAAATCAAAACAATTTAATTTTTTTAATTTTTATTTAAAATTCAAATCTAATTACTAAGATCGACGGTCTAGATTATTTTGACTTCAGTGGTCGTTTTTCGACGATTATAGAAGAAACATCATGTAAAGAAAACCGGTTTGAAAGCAAAACAAAAAAAAAAGATAGGTTAAATGACAACTCTAATGTACAATAATAATAATAAAAAAAAGATACAAATAATTCGACTCCCATTACATTAACAACTTAGGTGTCATTTGATTGCCATGGAAGTGAATTTCCATATGAATTTTTATTTCATTGGGAATAAATTCCCTTGTCCATTAGGTAGGAAATAAGTATATGTGTTTGATTGAGCATAAAAATTTGTAATTAACATAGGAATTTGCATTTACCAAGGGGACTTGGTTAATAATTTTCTACACTCTGTAGAAATTTCCATTTCCTTGAAATTAGCATTTCCCATATTATTGTAAATCAAACTCAAGAGCATTTAGACATTTTCGAGGAAATTGTATTTCCAAGGAAAATAAGTTGCAATTAAAAAAATAAAACAAAATATTGGTCATTTTCATCCACATATAAGTACATTAATGTCTTGTCAAAAAAAGAGTAGTACATTAATGTCAAAACTAAAACGGCTTCCTTTGTTTCACCGGAAAATAATTTTCAAGTAAAATCATTTTATAAGGAGAACAATTTTCAATGAAAAATATTGATTTAAGAAAAGTTTTTTTTTTGTTTGATTAGAGGAAATGAAGGAAGGATGAGAGGAGTGAAAAAGGGAGAAGTAAGGAGTAAAAGAAAAAATGTGACATTCTCTCCTTGTAAAAGAAAATGGTATTCCCTTTCTAAAGTGACATTTTACACTTTAAAAAAAAAAAATTTACACTCCTTTTCAAAACAAACAAAGGAGAATAAAAAAGGGGGAAAAACTATTTTGGAGAACATATTTTCCATTAAAACAAACAGACCCTAAAAGGAAAATGGGGGAAAAAGAAAAGGGAAATGTCAACTCTTATATCTGATTTCAAAAAAAAAAATTAAAACAATTTGCTCCCATGACATTGACAATTCATTCTTTATTTACAACTCATAATAAATCGAAGATATAGTAAATCCAACAAGGTATACAATTAAAAAAAACTACCAATTAAAAGTGGCATTGTGGCATACACCATTGCAAATCCCAACTAGTTTACTTGTATTTGTCTTCTGAATTTTTTATTTTATCTTTAAATCAATCAAGGTATATAAATTAATATATAAATTAAAATATTAAGATTCAAATTCAATCCATATCATATACTATTATGCCACTAATTGAAAATCAAACAATGATTACTTTCATCCACATATAATAAGTACATCAATGTAGGTTGCATAATCATATTCAACGGGACTAAAAGTTACAATTCAATTGAGTAATAGGCTTAAATTTAGAAATAATTACATTAATAGGTATCAACTATTGCACTTTTTATTTTATAGGTACCAACTTTTGATTATTCACCAGCAGAACAAACTATTACATAAAGTTGCAACGATAGATATATGACCTAAATATTGTTGCAACTTATAAGTCATCCATACTTATTTATAGGTCATCCATTCCTATCGTTGCAACTTTATGTAATAGTTCGTGCTGCTGGTGAATAATCAAAAGTTGGTACCTATAAAAGAAAATGTGCAATAGTTGATATTTATTAATGTAATTATTCCTTAAATTTATGCAATAAAACCAAAATAAACATGTTTATAATCAAATAAAACCAATCAACAAGAAAAGGTAGCAAGGTTTGATCATTCAAAATTAAACATTTTTATAATCAAATAAAATACTCTGATATTTCATTGTCATAATAATAATAATAATAATAAAAAAAAAATATCCAATAAATTTATTTAAACAGATACACTCTGTTATCCAATAAATCAGTAAGACAGCCTGTAGTATCCTAACTTCTATTGGTCAAAATCTTGGTATATTTGCCAGTAAATCTCTTGATAAGCACTTATTGTGTTATGACACAAGTTTGAAGTAGCTTCAAACAATACCAAAAATTAAAAAAAAATAGAACATACAAGCAACAAATCAACATCATCATCATCGCTTCTTATTTTTCTTCTTTTGCTTAACTTGTCGCTCTAGACTTTTAAGCCGTTGACTAAGAACAGTTGATGATGATGATGACATTGATGATTTTCCATCACCGGATTTAGGTTGATCGGAAGTTGCAGGCAGTGAAGCCTGCTTCGACGGTGAAGTTACAGCAGAGGCTTGTTTGAGTGCTTGAAGGAGTGAGAACCCAGGTTGGGTGCTGCTCTTTGAAGTCCCAGGGGGTGGCACCGGTACTTCAGGGACTCCCAAGGCCTTCTTTACACCAGAAATTTTTAGCACTGCAGCAGATTCAGAAAACAATTATAAAAGATTATGTCATACCGAAATGTTTTTTAAATATTGACGGGCCCGTTTGGTAACTGGTTATAAATGAGTAAATGACGGTAATAGTATTGGATTTGTATGTAAATTTGGAAGGACGAATTCAAATATTCATTCTCATATTGGTGCTAGCTTATCTCTAATTTTTCTAATTTTCTTCACAAATCTAACAGCACCCTTCTAATAGTAATTAATGTCAATGGAAAATATGAAAATAATTTTAAACTTGAGAATGAGAATATGATTTTCTTGAAAAATTGTACTTTGACAATGTGTTTGGTAATTGGGAATGGGAGTTTGGGGATTTTAAAATGCGATTGGGAATGGAAATCGAAGCGTGGCCGAGTGGGAATACATCAAATATGCCCAAAACCTTGTTGGGTAAAGTTTGGAAAGATTGGGAATATGTTCAAAAAATTAAACAAATATCCTTATATATAACCTTCACTCTTTATTAATGGCATTTTGGTCAATGTAAATACAAAAAAAATAATCTGAAAGTGGAAATTGACTCGGAGAGAACTAAAAAGTTGAGAGCATTGGGAGGGAACGACCGAACGAGAATAGGGGTTGATGAATTATGACCAACGACAGATTGTGAAAACCATCAAAAACTGGAAAAGAGGTTTTCCAAACGTTAAGTGTGAATCTGCTTGGGGATTATTGTGGTGTTGTATTGTTGGGCATATAAATATTCCCTTTGTATAATAATTTGGTCTCACTTATTACTCTTTCTAATTGTTCACAAAGTTTGCTTTGGCCATTGTTTGTGATTCATGTCAATGTTTAGTTTTTTAATATTTAGTTTTATGATTTTAAAAATGCATAGTTAGATAGATTAATGTTTAAAATTTTGCGGTGAAGTGTGTAGATTAATAATAACAACAGAGGAAGTATTAATCACATGTGGGTTCATTTTCTCAGAGGAAAACATTGAGAAACTGAGTATGAATTTACTTTCATAGTTTCATTACATGGCAATAAACGTCTAAACCACAGCCCCACTTAAGGTCTTTTTACATTTACTGAATACAGCTGAACTGAATTGAATTATCCTGAACTGAACTGTATACAGCTGAAAGTAATATTTTATTAGAGAAGGAAATTGAAAGCTAAACTGAACTGAATTTAAGCTGAAGTAAACAGGCCCTTAGTGATGGTAGAGTAGGATCATGGATCGCATAGGATATAGTATGAAAGTGTTTTTCACATAAAAGAAAAAAGATATGAATAGAGCAGTATGCCTAATATGAGAAAAGTGGAAAGAAAAACAGAATGAAGAACTCACCAGATCCATATGCGAAGGAGAAAATATTGGAAGTAATCCAATAACAAAATATAGCCTGCATAGAAACATGAAAAATAAATATTTGAGCCACATATCCTATACATATATGAATGTGAAAGCCTAAGCTCAGTAGATTTCTAAAATCAGATTGATTATCTACCCAAGATTACAAATTTACAACTTATACAAAGACTGGTGAATTTTCACCTATAAAAATTCACAGTAAAATTTTTTCATCTAAGATCACGATCTGTATATAATTACTTCAAAAAGTGTGGAACTGTGGATCCAAAACTTTAAATGGTAAAAAATAGTGCATACGCATTCTGAATATGTAAAGGACTTGACAAATATATCTGCATATCCCAAGAAAATACACACGCCACACGGTTATCTCAAATTATACACATATGAAAGATCAAGGATGAGATTGACAGTCTTCAGGCATACAAACAGATCATCATGGCAAGATAAGCGAAGATGCAAGGCATACCAAAAACCAAATATATGAGGCGTGTCACTTTAATTGCAGGAAGTATAACATTAATGAAAACATGCAAGCATACAGCTCGAGACAGTAACACTAATGGTTTACATATGTAGGAGGCAAACTAGGCACAATCAATTTGCTCTTTTGAATGAATTATCAGCTATCTATGTACTAAACTAGGTTAATCACTCCACACTATACTCTCACCTAATCAAGAAGGTATTAAGCTGCAAGCAAAATAACTTGAAGCCATAACCAGGGCAAAGATAGGATCTTACAAGGAAAGGAAAGAGAAAGGGGCAGAAGATGAAGCGGAACAAAAGCTAATTGACTCTTGACTTAGAGATATTAATCAAAGAAAATTGATTAGGGTTTTGTTTCAATAAAATAATGTCTAGATGAGGGATTCTAGATGCCTCATGACTGCTATATCCTTTATTCTTACGCATAAATCCTCATAGCAGATGTAAACCAGAAGCCTGAACTGGAGGGATTCTAGATGCCTCATGACTCATAGCAGATGCCTCATGACTCCTACGCATACATAATTCAAAGTGTTCAATTCACTTTACACTCGAAACATAATCATGTGCACTTGATGCTTCAGTTTAAACAAATAGTATGTGAGATAATCTTTATTTTGCTGAGACTGATTCTTAGACTTGCAGAGTGCAAGCAGAGTGCAGACCTATTTGAAATTCCTTAGTGTCTATGCTTCCCACCACCATCTATATATCTATCTAAAACTCTTACCACTAAAAAAATCGCCCCTTCCCTCCCATTTTCCCCATTTTCCCTCCTCTTACCTCCTTAATATATTTCTCTTTATTTAATACCATAATAATTAATAATCTAACAAATAAATATCTTTTTTAAAACTAAAAAAACTCACACCACTATTTCACTCCTAATCTCACATTTCTACTTCTCTATTTAATACCATAATTAACACTCCCTCAAAAAAAAAAAAAAAAAATAATTTAATACCATACAATTTTATCTTTCATTTCATTTCCTTAACTAAAATCTATCTTTCTTACTACTTACCCTTTAAATATAATCACTTTAAAAAATTTTGATTAATCTTTTTCCTTTGTTGTAAATTAACATGTTCTTCATTTTATTAATTTTATTATGATTTTTAGTAAAGCCGTGCATCGCACGGGGCTAACCTAGTATACTAAGCACTATTTTTTCGCAAGCAGAAAATACATTGGTTCAGTTTGTAAATCCGACAATGGAAAAGCACCAAGGTGATATCTTCATCACTAGCTGTTCCAAACTACTATTTCAACTGTTGATTAAGCGAAAATATCTAAGAAGCTGTTTATTCATCACACAATCATGCTGAAGATTTGTTTCAGATTAATTATTCAATGACCTTCATTCTGTGCCCTGTCTTACATTAAAGTACTTAAAAATGCAACAATATATTTAAAAAAAAAAAACAGCATAAACACCTTTGGAAAACTCATGGTGAATGGAACAGTAACAAGAGCTAGGCCTCTAGAAAACTTTTTCATGGTACCAGCAACAGGATTGCCTTCCATACCTTCCTGCATATTGAACTGAGACAAGACAGAGAGGCAATGGTTAGTGAGGTATGAGGCAAAACAGAAACTCGAAGCCATTAAAAGGACAAACTGAGAGAGGGGGAGGGGGGTGGAGGGGACACGAATTAAGGTCTTTCTCTCTTCAATAAGGGAAAAAAATCATCAATTCCAACTAATAAAATCGGATTTGGTTAGTAAAATTCAGCTTTAAACAAGTTGAAAATAAAGGGAAAATTTGCTGGGAGAAAAATCTTTAAGTAGTGTAGTTTTATCATGCGACACCTAATTGACAATAAATCTCAAAAGTTAACAGAAAGTCTGAATAATGTTGAATAGCATCTAAAATATTCTATTTTAAGTTTATTAGCATCTAAAGTTACTTTTTTACAATCTAAAAACAAGATAAAACATTTTCAACCCAATGATACCGACTGGTTAGGTCCCCAAAACATCTGGTTAAGGTTTTGTTATCTCTAATTACAAATAAATATAAAATAAATACAGTTTGTTAAAATTTTGGTTACCTCCACAGTAATTAGAAAACTCAATGCTGTCATAACAGGAAAGATATATAAAGCATCCGGAGTTGTGAGATCGGTAAACCAATACGCTCCTCCTTCTTTAAATGATGGAACCTTCTCTGCCATATTTGATATCTGTAAACAAAGTACAAAATAAGTAGTTTTCAATAGTATGCACCATAAAAAAAAGATCAACACCTTTAACTTACAGCTAAGAAAAAACTGATGAAGATGGGACCTTGAATGAAGAGTCCTTTTAGTGGAGTAAAGGGTGTAACACCATATCTGCAATTATTAGATTATTAGCAAATACACAGAAATTATGAAATGATAAAATGCTACTTAGGCCCCTTTTTTTTAACAGCTAATCAGAATTAAAATGAAGTGGTCACGACTGGACTGAATTGAATTTAGTTACAACTTTAAACTAGACTTAAGTACACTGAATTAGACTAGAGCGGAGTGAATTGGAGAGAAAATAAGTCCAAAAGAATAGGGCCTTAGAAGCATAAATAGATCACCTCTGCATAAATACCTAGTCTATAAAAACACACCCCCAAAATTACATTTGGGGGCATCCTCATTCACTCTCCTAACTTTATCATCTAAATGCCACGTGTCATCACCTTTGTCTCTTTTTTAGGCAATCCATGATTATCCACTCTTTTCAATTCATCTTTCAGCCTCTTTATAGTTACATAAAACATCAATCATTGATGATCAACTACAATCACTGATGATCAACCACTACAAGAATTAAAAGTTGTATAAAAGATGAAGATTTGGATTTCATAATTTCTAAGGAGGATTCTAATCTTCATAGCATCTTAAGACAAATTGATGATCATCTACAATAGCAATAGTCAATTTCTAATATAAAGATTCCCGACTCTCTTTTGTAATAGACATATTTATCATACTTACTCTAACTATTGCATAAGACTAAACCTCTCTCAAAACTAGTACCCTACGGCATAGAACCTTTACTAAGGTTCTATAGCTTCTTCATCGCCTTTAAATGGCTTTAAAGGCTCTGCATCAATAGTGAAGTGAATTTGGCAAGGGAAACCCTTGCCTGCCCACTGAGGAACGAGGGCCGTCTGCCTCTCTGCTTCACCACCTTCATACTGAACCGGATTTCAGAAAATGATAATCCGGATTATTTAGTAATCCTGAAGTATGGAGCCAGCGTCAAGTATAGTATGGCATGGGAATTATGCACTTAATTCCCGTCCCAGCTAAGACTCTTACACACATACATACAAGGTTTTGTACATAGCATATGCTATACTATAGTTTTGGAAGCCACTTTAACTTGTTTTTCTTGAGTACATCAAACTTTTAGTTCGAGAAACCCTCCTACCTTAAGTAGTGTAAATATGTGATATCAGCAAAAGCTAATGTCTATTTGTCTACAAAACATTGAACCTAAGAAAAGATACAATAAGTTCACTAGAAAAACTGATAGATTAAGAATTCTACAACAGTTACTCCCGCAACAATGAATGAAGTTTATTTCAGACAATTACAAGATATATACCAAATGCAACAATCATAAAAATTTCAGTAAAATATATATGTGTCAAAACTCAAAAGGGGCTTAGGGGGAAAAGGTATGGGTTATAGTAAAAAGACCATATGACTGCCAGAACCAAAAACAACATAATACAAACCATTAGCATTTGAAATGATGCCTAACTCAAAGCCAATAAGAGATTACTTAGTTCAATTTAGTGGAACCAAGATCACAGAGAAAAATTGGACTCCGAATTTCGAGAGCTTGAGTTGAAGCGCAGAATCTAAAAAGCCTAAAAGTTCCGAGTAAAGCTTTAGCTCCTCTAGGCACCACAACTCCACAGTTTACCACATAAAGCCAAAGCCTTTTTTATGTTAATTGCACATAGATTGAAAGATAACTCATTCTATCTAAATTTCTTGAAGTATATAAGAGATCTCCTTTCTCTCTAACTTCCCCAGGCTGCCCTGCCCTGGAGTCCCATATAACTTTCTCTGAAGGCCGTTAGTGAAGTAGCAAAAAGCCCGAAAACAATCGTCCTATCCTAGAGTTTTTAGATCATTGCTAAATAAAGTGCAAAATTTCAGCCCCAGGGCCAAGGTTACCACAGACTTACTCTTTGAATAGCGCATTCATTTTCTGTCTACCTTCCAAAATTGCATCAGGATCATCACCCTGTAAAAAAAAAGATATTCATAGTTCAGTTACCAGAAACAAATATAAAAAATCAACAAAACACAAAAAAGATGGCATCCATGCATCTAAACAGACATAAGTTATAACTTATAACTGCCAAAAACAAAAACAAAAAACAAAAACAAAAACAAAAACAAAAAAACACTAACAGCTCTTTTGGTAGACGGTCAATGGAGATAAGGGGAATGAATTTATAACTAGATTTGGAAGGAAAATCAAAATTTATTCCATGGTGGTGCTACCTTAAGTCCAATTTATCTAATTTTCTTCACAAATATACATTCTCATCTAATAACACCCTTCCACATGGTAATGGATGGTAATGGAAAATAAAAAGAAATTTCAAGTTTAGGAATGAAATATATGTTTTCCATGGGGATTTTGAAGTTTTTCCTTAACAAATTACACCTTATATCTATTACTATTATCCCAATTTATTACTACCAACCAAACGGACCGTAAGCTCCTACCTGTAGTATAAAAACCTAAGTGATTAACCAATTAACAGTGACACTAAAACAGTCCATGATTGATCGAGATCTACATATGTGCACGATTATTGACTAACCAAACAAATTAAACTTTTCCTATCTACCTTACATAACTCTTTCAAAGAATTTTTTTAAAATGAATTCAAACAATATAATTGACTCTTGTTTTCCATTCGAAATTAATCTTTAGCAACACCATTTGAAATTAGGTCCCACTTCTTTTGAAGCAATTTCTCTATGAAGTATTACCCTTTTGTTTCCACAAATCAAACTGTGTTGGATTTTGACTATTATTGGTCCAGTTTCAATCATTTCTTTGCATGTGTGAGAAAACATAAGAAGATACAATGGGACAGAGAGACTGAGAGAGTAACAAAAAATGTATATATATATATATACTTCATCTGTTTCAAAATAAATGCATTAATTCTATTTCAGGAAGTTTTAAAATAAATGCAACAATTTTAATCTTTCCATTTTTGTAAATCTTTTATTTATATCTCTCACATCCACTTTCTCTCTCTATCTCTTTTACTCTCACAACAAAAAATTGTCTAGGAGTCCGTGTCTCTTGAATTATTGCGTTTTTTTTTAAACGGAGAAAGTATATTTTTTGAGGAAAAAAAAACAATAAGGAAAAAACTAGCATACCTTCGCTTGCATCTCCTCCTTAACTTCCTCAAGACGTGGTCTCATAATCTGAAAACAGCAAGTAAACACATATGTTACACAAGATTTTACTTGCTCTAATGTTGCAACTGGAATACTAGAGACCACAAAAGTTAAATGTATTTTTTTTTTAATAACAAATCATTACCGACAACTTGGAGGTGGCTTTGAGCTGATTAATCAAGAACGGAACAGTAATACCACGAATACACAGAGTCGTAAGAGCTATTGAAGCCCACCTAAACAAAACAGATGACAAATTAAACATCAAAAGTACACCTATAGAACTACCATCTCTAAGAAACCAATAACAATGGAACAAAGAAGAATTCCTTCAAAGTCTCTCACCAATTCAAACCAGTGAAAGTGTGAACACTATCAATCACATATTGCAAAGCCGCGACAGGGAATGCAGAATCGGCAGCAGCAATGGCGACTTCACTCATAGCAGGCACCTGAGAAGCAACAACCTCCACTGGGGCATCACTAATAACCCCAGCAACATCACTTATAAATTCAACATTATCTTTTCCTTCACCAATTGAAGTTGACATAAATCTAGGACAATTGATAACCCCATTTCCAGTACTAGGAAAAAATAGCCTCTGATGATGGGGTAAGCCACTAGGCGCCCAAGAATTGTTGATGCAAGTTCCAAAGGACCGTCTTTGGGTTAGAAAATCATCGATTTTTCGCCGAGATGTTGATTCACGTTCGCCATTGTTATTTGTTTTATCATGGTCATGTGAAATGTAACTAAAACTAGGGTTGAATCGTCGAGCAAGAAGAGTAGCTCGAGTACAAACACTACGCCTATAAGCCATCTTCAAAATTATGCAGAATCAATCACAATTAATAAAAAAAGATGGATAATTTCAGTCTTCAGATGTCATGACCAAATCAAAACCCTGAAATCATAAAAATTTCAAACAAAAGATGGAATTTAAGTATATAATTAGCATCAATTAGAGTAGTCCAGATCTAAACATAAAACACTTCCACAAAATGTGAAGTGACTGCTGTTTATTAGGGTTTAGGGTTTTAGTAAAAAAAAACATAAGAAATAATGGGGACAAAATCAATGGAAAGTACTTACTCTTTTGAGTTGAGAAGGTGAGACAGAGAAATGGAGTATGAGTGTTGGAAGTGTCAAGCTTCAAAGATAGAGTTGAAGAAGATAGGGTAGTTTACGAGCAAGAGAGAGTGACTGGCCTTGGCTGCTCTTGATCTGTTGCAGCGAGACAGCGTTTTTTCTCCCCCAGATGTAGGCGGCGAACTTGGATACTCAAATGCGTAGTACTCGTACTATGTTGACCGGTAAATCTACAAAGTAGAATCAGTCAAAGATCACATGTCAATAATGCTATAAGTCAAAGTGTATTAAGGAAAAACGATTTTGGCACCCATCTTTCTTTCACGTGAATATTAATTAGAGGGAGTATTTGTTTAAGAAATTGTAAAAAGCTCTGTTTTTTTTAACGAACAAGGGTGCGTTCTTTTTAGAAATTCTTATATACATCCGATATATGGTACATTCAAGGGTGATTTTAAAGGGATATTTTTTCAGGTACCCCCTCAGGTTAGGCCTAATAGCCAGAATGCCCCCACTTTTTTTAACTTGAGGTCAGTATAAATGGTTAATCTGTTTGTTTTTTACAAATTCCGAACTCAAATCTAACCCTATAGGGTTAAAATGACCCGTTAAAATCTTAAGAGGACAACTTTTTTAAAACACGTAGATCAAAGCGCGCAAAATTGAGGCAAATCAAGACATAGATATATGCGCGCAAAAATTGTCGTTTCAAGGTTTTACGAGCCATTTTAACCCTTAAAGATCATATATGAGGTCAAAATTTGCAAAAAAAACGAACAAATTAGCCTTGATTTGGGGGTCGGAATTTGTAGTAATGACATTCTGGCGATTTATACTGACCCCAGGGGCACCTAATGCAACTTAAAAAAAGTAGGAATATTCTAGCTATAAACCTCAGGCGTTCTTTTCCCCTTGAAAAAAAAATGTTGCGGGTTTAATAAGTTCAAATAATTTTATAATTTAACCAACGTTGTCTAGGTTTAGTGGTGCCAGGGGCTAGACTTGGTAGGGAGAACCACGGTTCGATCACCCACAAGCACGTTGGGAGGAGTTTAAAACCTTAATCTCGGGACGCGCTCCGAATTAGCCCAAAAGGGTGAACCGGGTGGGTACACCAAATTTTTTTTTTATAAGTTCATATCTAATAAGTCCTAAATGCACCTAATTAATTCGGTTGATAGTTTGTTAAAATTGATGTTCCATTTTGAGTGCCCAAATATTAGTTCAATTTGTTTGTAAAAAAAAAATCTTTCTGTTTAAGTTTTGGGGTTTATTTTGGCCTTGGATAGTCAAATCTGCAATCAAAAATAGGAAAAAAAAATAAAAAATAAAAATGTATTGGGTTGTATGTTATAAAGTGTCTTGATTTTTGTAACGGGAAAAGTGATCGATCAAGATTTGGGGGTTATTTTTATCCATAAAGATCAAATTTACTTTTATTCTAATAGAATTAGCGTAATAATTTTTTTAATTTTTTGCTTTATTAGATCGCTTTTGGATGTACGACAATAACTAAGGATTACTAATAAGAATAAAAAAACTATAGTCATCAATGATAAACTTAAAAAGTACATAGTTACTATTGAAAAATTCCATATTTATTTTGTAAGAAGATTTTTCCTACCTGATCTTTGGCCTAAGTTGTATATATATTTTTCTTTTCATAATATGCTTAAATGAATTATTGGAATTTTAAAGAATATTACTCTGACAAAATTTATATAAAATTAGTTAAAATTTTGTTAGTACGTAACAATAAATATAAGAGAAGAGAGAATAAAAAAAAAATCTTTTGATGGATATATGTTAGCTCTGGATGCTCTTTGTAATAAGTAGATGTGATATACCTTTTTTTAGGGGAAAGTAAATGTGATACTCTTTATTAGTTAACTCTTTAGTAGTTGCTCTTAGCACTGAGCGCGGTGCGGTTTGGTGCGATTTGGATGTCAAACCGCATCAAACCGCAAAAATACGGTTGCCATTTTTAGAAACCGTACCGCACTGCAATATATATCAAACCGCACCGCAAAATACGGTTTGGTGCGGTGCGGTTTGCGGTTTAACCCACTTTTAAAATTTTTTATTTTATAATTAGTAATTGATAAGGACAAAAAGACCCTAGATTGTTTTTTAAAGAGTTAGAGAAGTCTTAGAGCGTTGCGGGTTTAAACAGCTAAATAAGGCCCAAGAAAAAACAAAAGGCAGAATTTCAATAGGGTAGTAAGCCAAATAAAAAGTATGAAATTAAATATTTTAGAACAATTAAAAAAATTGCGGTTTGCGGTTTGGTGCGATTTCCGAAAATAAACCACACCGCACCGCAAAATTAGGGTTTGGCAAAATTACAAACCAAACCAAACCGCACAATTGCGATTTGGTGCGGTTCAGACCGCACTCTACTCAGCCCTAGTTGCTCTTTTGAAGGGAAATTTAAAAAGTCTTTTTAAAATGTGAATGTGACATATGTTAACTCTGATTGCTCTTTATTATTATTATAATAAGTAAATAGTGATTACAACTATATATACTACCACATAAATTATATGCAACAATTGATGAGAATTATTTGTGATGCATGGTATAAAATTTTTGTAGTTGCACATTAAAAAAATATAGCGGATAGATTCATTGGTCCAAAACCATATTGGACCAGATCGGGACTAATGGACCGGAATCACAAGATTTCACGGGCTGGCATGGAAACCAAGTTGGAATAATTCCGGTCCGAACCAAATTATATATATTTGTTTAAAATATTTGTGGCATTTAGTGCATTTTAGAAACAATGCAATAAAATTGCCTTGTACGTGAATTTCGTAGGTGCCTTGTAAAAAACCCGAAGTCTATATATACCGACGATACTCAAAATTTGCACCCGTCACATTGATAGTTGAGCGTCGAAAAGCCAAGGTAAATAGTTATTGTAATAATCATATGTAGCTAAAATTTTACATTAGTCAATTTCTATAGACATACAATTTATTCATAGTTCCACACTTGCACATAATTATCATCATCATAATATATGATCACTTCCTTATTCATCATGCATATGAAGAATAACCTAGCATTGATTCGTCCATCAACTTATCCTGCACAATAATCACAACAAAATATTCATTACTCTTTTCTCATATTTCCAAGAGGACTTAAAGAAATAACAAACTAGCCTTTCTTGAGGCATTTTTCTTTTATATAAGATAATTAAGGATTTTGCCTACTAGCTGGCTAACCCCTTACTAGGTTATCAACGTGCATATGCCTAATAATCCCAACATTTTAATTAGAAGACCTATCTTGAATCTAAGATATCAAGGATATGAGATGGGCCAGTTTGGAGCCATTACCTCATCATCCTCTAGACTCGATAGGTGAACACTTTTAAATTTAGGAAAAAATTATAAAAAATAAGTCAACCTTTAGCCAATCTTCTCAAATTAAGTCAACCTTTTGATTGACTCAAAATAAATCAACCTAATATACATGTCTTCTCAAATTAAGTTTTTTCACTAATTATTTGTTGATTAAATTAACATTTTCAATGGAAAATAATATAACCAACAACATGTTAATGCACCGCTTTAATAATTTTGCATTGAAATGGTTAGCTTTCTCCACCAATAAATTAGTGAAAAGACTTAATTTGAGCAGATATGTGTGATAAGTTGACTTATTTTGAGTTAGGCCCTATTATTTTGGACTTAAAAGGTACAGTAATCAGATCAGTTCAGATCTGATCATTTCAGCTTTAATTTGTTTTAATATTATACTCTCACAAAATAATACCCCACCTAATCAGATCAGTTCAGATCAGATCAGATCAGTCCTAAAGAACAGGGCCTTAATCTAAAGGTTGGCTTAATTTGAGAATATCGAATAAATGTTGACCTATTTTTTACAATTTTTCCTTAAATTTATCGACATAAGAGGAAAGATCAGATGATAGAGGAGAGAAAATATTACTGAGTGCAGTTGAAATGCGGCTTGATAGGTGGCAATTTGAAATTCTTCAACCCACAATGTTGAGGAAGAGTAGAGAAAAGTGAAGCATCAACATAACCAAAGAGGGGAAGTGCAGAAACAAGACACATACAAACACCTTGTTTCTTGGGTGTAGTTTTCCCATAACGTCCCGAGATAAACTTGACCCCTTGACAACAAAGCGGCGATGGCGAAGAGTATTGATGGCTAATGTAAGGCAAACATGGTGATAGCTTGCTAACCACCTTCCCACATGAAACTGGTGGCAACTTCTTTGCTGATGATGGTGAATGGCTCATTATTGGTTTGCTACATATTAGTAAGACTAGAGATACCACTATTGTGACTAGGTTATTCATTTTTGTGAATGTATTTTTCATGTCTTTAATGATACTTGACTATTTTTGGACTAGTGATAGCATAATGTATAATGTATATATAATATAATGTATGTGTCAATTTAAGGGTTTTAAAAATGGTATTGCAAACATGCAAATTCCATGATTTCATGATTTTAGGGGTGAATATAAAGTTAGGTTTAGTAAGCCAACATTCATGTAGCATAGTAGTGTATTGTTTATAGGGTCACACAATTGGGCCATTGCAAGTTGAATTCTTAAAATAGTGAAGAAGATAAGCTGGGTTTAGGGAACAGAAAAAACTGCTCCATAAGAATTGAAAAAATTAAGGGTTTGTTTACTTCAGATTATATTCAGTTCATCTCTATTCAGCTAATGTAAACGAGCCCTAAGAGAAGAATTTTTATACCTCAATTTTGTTTTTAGTAAATATCTTTTAACTTGTAAAAAATAAGGTGAAAAAAAGGTATTTTTATTATGTAAGGAAAAAAAATAGCTTATGTGAAATGACAATGTCCTATTGTCCTTGGCCGGGCATTAGTATTTGAAATTTTAGCTCTTTCAAACTTAATATGGTATATGAAAGGAAAAAAAATTGAAGTTTCACTTGAGGTTCCGTTTGTTTCGAAAAAAAATAATTTTCAAGAAAAATCATTTTCTAAAGTTTAATTTTCAAGGAAAACAGGTCGGGTCGGGTTGGTGTAAAATAGTTGTGGGTTCAAGTTGTACCGGGTTGGGTGTTAGCGGGTTCGGGTCAGTATTTGCTTTTTTATAACCCAAATTCTTCGGGTTCGGGTTGACCCAGCGGGTTGGAAAGTTTTATAACGCCCTTTAATTTTTCATATTTTAATGCAATATATGTACTGAAATGTACCTTAAGCGTTCTAAAAAGTACAAATTATAAGAAATATCTTCATTAATAGCTAATTAATGACAAAAAATTGATGTTTTGGTCCAATAAAAATTATCTTAAATTCAAAGTTTTAATGGTAAGAAGTGTTTTTGCTTACATTTTTCTATAATATCATAATTTTAATACATTTTTAATGATTTTCGGGTCGGGTCGGGTTGAAAGCAGGTGGGTCGGGTTAAGAGCGGGTTGTGTTTAACGGGTTCAAAACGGGTTTGGGTTTTTATTTTTTTGTCAAAACCCGCTATTTACGGGTCAGATTTACTGGGTTTATCGGGTCGGGTCGAAAATTGACAGCTCTAGAAAACATTGATTGGAGAAAAGTTTTCATTTGTTTGTTTGATTAGAGGAAAACTTATGAAGTAATAAAAATAAAAATGAAGTAGAAATGAATGAAGGATGAGAGGGTAAGAGCGAGGGAAAATATGGCATTCCTTCCTTGCAAAAAGAAAATGTTTTCCTTTTCTAATGTCACATTTTCCACCTTACAAAAATTTGATTAAAACAAACAAAGGAAAATGTAAAGAGGGAGGAAAATTATTTTCTAGAAAAATGTTTTTTATCAAAACAAATAGAGACCCAATTCATTTCTAATAAATTCAGTTCAATTCATCATGTATTGAGTCTAAAATTTAGTTCAATTCAATGACTTTATAATCAAGATCTTGATTATTGGCCCGTGCTATTCAAGTGGTTGTATGCTTGTATCATCGCGCTATAAGTTCGGATTTCTTGATGGCTCCATCCAAGGATGGTCACTACCTTGTACTGAGGATGATTGCCATATATATGTTTGACTCTTTGGCTTATTGACACCATAGCTCATGAAGTAAAAGATTTGCTTTCAAAGTACAATGATGCTAAAAATCTAAAACCTTAAGGAATGGATGTTGTATGATCTAGAAATAAAAGTTTACTTTGTTTCTAGTTATGATTTTTTTATTTTTTTTTATTTTAGGATTGCTATCCTTATTTGGCACCTAAAGATGATACTATTAGTTAAAATCATTCAATAACATTAAAGTAGTTTTCGGTATATTTTTTTTTCTTTGCCACGCGTCAAATTCTTAAAGAAAATTTCCCGCAAAGAAAAAATAACTATTTCCCTAAAAACAAAATCAATCATTAAATAATACAAAATTGATATTGAATTTAGATTCTCCACAAAATAACTATTTCCATAAAAACTAACATTATTTAGCAATTATGTTTCTTAAACGATTTTAAACTTCAAAATAGGTTGTTATTGACACTCGCATAATATTACAAAATTTATTAAACAACACAGAAAACTGGAATCATTTTATTAAAAAAAAATACAATTTAAAATTGAATTATTCTCATTGTTATACCGACTAATTTCTTAAACTTTATATTTTGAATTTTATTATTAAACTTCAAAATTTTAACTTATCCAAAATTTAGCACTTACGTTTAGCTCTTATTGGCATCCCCATGATATTTTAAAATTTATTCTTCATTCAAGCATAGGATTACACATTTCCATCCCAATAATAAAGAATTTCATCACATTTCCATCCCATTCAAGCGTAGTTTCATGTAGTCTCTTACTCTCTTATATATACTAGTGTTCACCATCTTCATCTTCGAAAAAACTGTTTTTTAATATAGCGCGCCAACATGATTTTATTCGAGAAATTATCACTAAAAGAACATGTAAAATTGGGATTAAAATTATTTGTATCTAGACCACTCATAATTTTAGCTGTCCACATATTCGTTACAAATTTACAACATTGAAATGATTATTGTTGATAATAATCTTATTCATTAAGAAAAAAATTACTATTTTTTTGATATTGTGTTATTATTTGAGACACAACTACGTACTATATTAATTTTATAGGGTGAAAAAAATACAAGCAACTATAAAAAAAAAATTAAAAAAAATCTTTAATTTCAAAAAGTTTGAACATTTTTACGAATGAAAAACTTATTCAATCTCAAGATTTGGGGTCAGTCAGTCAAGTGATGATTACAGGCCAACAAATCATAACTACAAAATAATTTTTCTTTACATTGAATATACTTATTCAAAGTATGTTTTTAAAGTTGTTATAGGGTGTATCAAACAATAATGTGGAAGAAAGTATTTCAAAATGAGGACACAACAAATCGATCGTAGTTTTACAAATTCTGAAGTTTATTTGTCCAATATTGTTATGTACTAGCACTTTTTTGGTGCTAATATATTGTTATGTACTTGTTATATATTAGTGTTGATTTTTATTGTAGTTGTCATATAGCTCTTTCATTATTGGGTTAATTAATTTTACTTTTCAAAAAAGATAAATAAAATATATAGTTTCAAAGTTTATTTCTAATATAATCTAATATGTGCTAAAAAAAGTTAGGAATGTTAACTACCAATCACCACATAATCATAATTGCGAATATTTGAACAATAATGAACTTAATATATGTACGTGTTGTGACTAACAAAATACGAAGTAGGAACATAATATATTGTTGATTAATTGATTGCTCTGGTTATAAGCGATTAAGGTAAAACGACAACCAACTTTCAATCATACATCTCATTTTGCCTTGCTCATGCCACTTCTTTCTTCGTCACTCATTGATTGCTTGCTATTTAGTTTTTACTTTGTTTATTTGTATCTTCTTATAAATACGAGTAAAATTTATATATTTATAAACATTGATTTACAATTTTACAATTAAGTCGATCAATTTATATATATTGAATTAAAACTAAACATTTAACTAAAATTAAATTAATATAAATATTAATAATATAATTATTTTTTTAATAACACCTTGCATGGCACGAATTCTGAACTAGAATTATATATGACACTCCATTATATAGCGACGATTTGGATCTCATGGACTCTAATATGAGTCCTCATCATCTTTGGTTGATTCTTCTGTGGTTGCTCCCATGGAGGTAATGTTAGGGAATGTGTTAGTGGGAACCGGATATGAATCTCCAAGGCACGAAAGTTACGTTTTCCTATTAGTTTAATTTCGCCCCACTAAGGACCATTGGGTTACCACGAAATAACTAATGAGATACAATGGAGATTATTCACTCTATGTGATCCTAAGAGTGAATCCTAAAAGCTTTGTATTTTAGATTGTGTTTAACACACTTAGAAAAGTTTGCAAGGATTTTCTAAGTGCTAGTAAGTTGTAAGAGGTGATATGAATTTCTCATCTTTTTCGATTCCATACCAAACAAGTGAACATAACATGACTATTTATAGCCAAAACAACAAGAAGAAATAAGCCAAAGATGAGTGAAGAGTCACCATTAAAACCATAATAAAATCTGAATTCATGAGACTTGAATTGTGCTATTATCATGTAAAGATGCCATTCACAATGCAAGCTCTTTATATTCTGATTTAATCATGTTTTAATACCATCTTAATTCAGTATTAGAGCCTAATAAACAAGCTTTAATACATAAAAGTTGTAACGACCCGACTTTTCGACTTGTCGATTTACGAAGGGAATCGACATTCGGATCATTACTTAACCAATTTAAACTATAAATGTAAATTATGTACTTAAAATAAATCAACTTTTATTATATAAAAGTAGTCTCAAATCCGAAGTCAAAGGCATCTAGCCCAAAAAGTTACATAAATAGAATAAATGTCTTCCCAACAGGCTGGGATTATAATCAAAATTAAAGTAATGTCTCAAACTGTTCTGGATAATCTAGAACTCAAAGAAAACAACTAAGCTACTCAAGCCCATCCAACGAAGCCCGCTCTACGCTGCTGCATCATCACCTGAAACTGAGGGGGGGTCCACCGTCAGTGGCGAGTAACTAGGCTGTCCCGCTTAATCGAGGGACCGCTAATCACATAATATCATAGGAAGTGCACGAAACATCCATAGAAAAATAGAAGAACGAAATACAATAATTATACGAATCTCGTATAAAAATACGTAAGAAAGCACGCATACATGTACGTATAAAGTGCGTATAAAATACGTATACATACACCTGCAGAAAATACAGTTAGAAATACGTATACAATACGTATAGATATATGTATACCACACGTATAATAATACCTGCAAAATACAGTTAGGAATACGCATACAATACGAGTACAACTCAGACATATACGTACACAATACATACGTTTACAGATACATATAATCATACAAATACAAATACATACATTCCATCATACGATGACATACATACATAAAATGTACCTGCTCATATCATATACTTAGAATCATACACAACGGAAGACTTATACATTAAATACTTAGCTTATACTATATGGTTCCATACTCTCGTAGTTATATCATAACTTAGAAATATCATAGCTTATCCTTTATCAGTCATATCTTATATTTCCATAACATATCTTATAATCATTTCATATCTTATTATATCATATCATTTCATATCATCTTCATTATATCAAATCATATCATCTTCATTGGACCGGTCACTATAACTCGTTGTGGATCTCGTGTTTCACCACAACTTTCCTAGAACATGCCGGGGTGAGCTCGTGTACTCAACCCGTAGCGGATCTCGTGTTTCACCACTAAGCCTAAGCTATGGTCATAACTCCCAAATAGTAGCTCGTGTACTACTACTCAGACGACTACATATCCTAAGACCCAGAACTACTCGGGGGAACTCAGCCTGACTACTCGGGTCATCAGGTGCGTTCGTCCCATTGAGCAGTGGCCTCGACTTAACCTAGTCTGACTACTCGAGTCATCAGGTAGGCGTCCTTATTTTATCTTATATCTTCATTATCATATCTTATCATATATTGGGAAATACTAGGTGACCGTAATAGGAAATGAAATGTTCGGAGTCCCAGGAAAGAGAGGTGCGGCACGTATATTGGCCACCTTAAATACCAAGTCTTTCCTAGCCAGAGACCGAAACATAACATGTATAGCTATTACTCTGTTTCCTTTCTTATCCCTAGTAGTATCTTATGCAACTTTAAACCTTATCTTATACTGTCCTTGATATCTTATCATATACTTATAACTTATCCCTAATAATTATTTTACAAGTCCAAAAATAAACTAAAATCCCTTCTTAAATTATACCCCACTCGACATTTAGGGTTACACCTAAATACTATTAATCTAAATTAATTAATTATAATCACTAAATAACTAATTATTCAAAATAAAATAATTGTTCAAACCTGTTACAACTACTTCCTAAATTCATGGTCAAAAGTCCTAACTTTATTACTAGTACCACTCGACATTTTGACAACTAAAACCAGAATTTATATTTTAATTCCATTAATTAATTTAATTATAATTAATCATATAAAATACATAAAAACAAGATAAAATTCCACCTTTCATACATTTGACATACTCGACATATATATATATATATATATATAATTTAGCAAAAGTTCATACTTTAAATTAATTAAACACAATCATCAAAAATTAATAAATCAATTTCAATAATTATTTAAAATAACAACTAACAACAATAATTAACTAAAACATGATAAAAATCCTATTTTTATTTATTCAATCTACTCGAAATATATATATATATATATTACCCAAAATTCATGCTTTAATTTAATCAAGTACAATAATCATCTATTAATCATATAAACTTATATAAACAATTTAAATTACACTATTTTACGCAATCTGATCTTAAAGGATTAAATTAAGATCAACCATCTAAAGGTCTCTAATAGTCTGGAAATTTTAATGGATGTTAAATATAGGTTAAAGGTTTAACGTGCATAAATTTCGTTTAAAAATAACATCTTTTACTATTTTTAAGTGATTTTATAACTAACCAGTCAGATTAGGCTGAATTCGGTTTCAGAATTTTCTGCCATAGCAAAAGATCTTTAAAAATTACGAAAAAATTACACAAGCTTTAAAACAGTATTACGGACTTCAACATAAAATTTCGTAGCCATTAGATTTGATTAAGTACACTAATAAATTCGTAAACCTAATCTGGACAGTTTTATCGGTTTGAAAGATTAAATTATTATAAATAATAAAAGGACGAATTTTGCCACGAAATAAATCATGATTAATAATAAAACAGTAAAGAAACCTACACGAAAAATTTCATCAAGAAATAACAAGATTTGATTAACCAATAAATTCATACAAGTAATTATACAATATAAATTTAAATAAATCAATCCATGCATAAAAATTAATTAAAACATTTAAAGATTCATAAAGATCACAAGAACACATCAAGGATGACATGAAAAGTATTTCACATGGTTCGAAATTTTCAGAATTAAACATCTCCTAAATTCTACAAATTTTCATGATACAACCTAATTAACTATGTGAATTAGTAAGTACCAAAATTAAACGGAATAGCTAGTTACCTGGATTCGCTAAATTAATCCAAGGAGAAAATCAAGAGGGGTTCGACTTTTTGTGGAAGGAAGAGGAGAGGAAAATTGTTCTTTAATTTTTGGAGTTTAAGAGCTTAATTGCATAATGACCAAAAATATGGGACATGAGCCCTATTTATAGAACAAAGGAAGGGATGTGAAATCCTAAAAATGGGGGTAGCATGTCGTGTGGGTCAAAGCAAGGGCCAAAAATATGGGCTTGGTTAAATAAATCCTTAGGCCTAATGAACTTAATTAAGTAATTAACATAATTACCCAATTAAATTAAAAATACCCATTGGCCCAAAAGAAGGACTAAAACCGACCAAATGAAAATAATAGAACAAATTGGGTCTTTGGCCCAATTTGATGAAATAAAAAAAAAATGGCTAAAAATAAAACAGTCCAAAATTAAATGGGCCCTTTTGGACTCAGAATTAAATAAATACAATTAATAACCGCGAAATTTTCTGGCCCAAAATTTCGGGTTATTACAAAAGTATCCAAGGCAAAACATCCGAGTAAACGAACTAATAGGGCCACGATCCAGTGAGAAATCGCGAGGTGCGCCCTAAAGTCGCGAGTCGCGACCTGGTCCTGTGTCGATTCCCCTTTTGCCTTATTTCTTCTTCCTTTGTTCACATGTTCAAGCCCATTTATGCATAAATGTTCCAACAATCCTCCTCCCATTTATGACATAAATGTTGACAAGCTTAAAACCACAACTCATGAAAATCAACACAAAATAACATGCTCATGCATAAATAGAAATATCTTAAAGATTGAATTCCTACTTAGTATAGTATACTTTACGATAATTCCAATCGCAATGATAGACTAAGCTTTGAATCATACAATCACTACAAATTACAGAAGATACAATACACACAAGCACTAACAAAGGTCATTTAGCCTTCTACACCTTAGAAGACATGGTGTTCGTATCCGTTCATGAGCGTTTCAAGTTAAGCCCAAAACTTGATGAAGCAGCCAAACTTCTAACTTATATAGGTAAATCTTTACACACATGCTCCTGCAATTGAGCCAATATCAAAGATTTATTAAGAACCTTAGTTCACCCTCTTTTATCATTGCAGTAACAAACACTACCCTTGGGAACTAAGCAAAGTTTGGATCCTCATTGAATTCAAGATCTAGCGTTGTACTAGACGTTGAATCGAGTTTTCTTTACTAGTGATTTTAATTTAGGCTTATTACCATCCCTCCAGAATTTTATACAACCTTAACTTGACAACACTTTGGCCAAAGATTTTTCCAAGTTAAATTATAACGTACAAAATTCTTAAACACGACTTTAATTATATTTATAAAATCACGCCCATAAAAAATTGTCGCACATGAGTCGTGAATTAATATTATAAATATAATCCTACGTTGTTAACAATATAATTACAATGTAACATATCACACACTAGTGATATAAACCATGGAAATAATCTCAAAGAAATTATTATCATCATTCCACCATCTATTCAATTACAAGATTATATGTCACATATCTTTTTATATATTAAAAATATATAAAATATCATGCAAGTTTAACTCATTGGATTCCAAGGAATTAAAACACCATTCATAAAGAAATATTATCATTATGAATAAATAACCTCCATCATAAAGACATAATATATTTATGAAGAATAAACCTCCTCCATAAAAATATATCATTTTTATGTATATGAAGAATAAAACCTCCTCCATAAAGACTATGAGCCTTTATGAAAAAAAATCTCCATAAAGAAATTAATCATCTTTATAAAAATAATAATTCCTCCTTAATCCATTAAACATTTTGCATTAAACATTCTTTTATCTACCAAAGAATCAAAGAGTCTTATGATGACATCAATCTATTAAATAGTATGATAAATAAATAAAATTCAATCACTTTATACTAATAATAAGTATAAGTAATAACCATGGAAAATAAATATTCCATCCATTTTATACCAATAATAAGTATAGAATTAATAATCATGGAAAATAAGCATTCCATCATAAATGAATCCAAGTATAAGATTTCCTCCTCCATATATACAAATTTTGACACATTATGATATGTCTACAAATTTGATATATATGCACTTATACTAATGATTTATCTTTTATGAATTCATATTTGAAAATGAACATCATATTTCACTTTGTATTATATACAACCATAATTTCTTATTATTAAGAAAATTATACATGACGACAAACCCATCATAATCAATACTCAAATTATAACCATACGCAAAATTCCATCCACATATAAATCTGAGTATAAATAACAAATGCATAACATACTCTAATTATACATTAGAGTACTACTTAACTACTCATCATTTTAAGTAACCATTTATGAAGTCTATCTTTTTAGAATAAAACCAAGACTATCATAAAATACATATGCATTCAACACATCACCTTTTACATGGTAATAGAATAACCTTTACAAAATAGAGTAAATAAATTATATTACACTCCTGAACAATAAATACATTAATTGATAAATTAATAAACAAATAATGAAATAAATAAATAAATAATTACAAACATATTCTTTACAATTTCTTGTAACACCCCTTAGTAGATTAGAAAATTTATTATTTTCACTACCAAATGTGATAGTAAAAAATAATCAAGAATATCAATTTATCTTATTCATCATGATTTTCAAGAATACTAAATTCAATTCTTTCCCCCATTAAATAATGGAAATCATGAAAGATAAATTCCATGTAGCAATTACCACATACCTTGGAATTAAAATCATACCAAATATTCAACAACTTATCAAATGAAATTTTATACTCATTGAATCTGAGAACTAACGTTGTATTAGACGTTAAATTGAGTTTTATTTCATTGACGTTGTCCAATAGGTTAAAACCCATCATTTTATTTATGCTATTTCAACTCAACAATATTTAAGTAATTATTTATCCGAGTTAAAATATATTGCATGCATAAACCTTTGCGACCCCATGTTATATAAAATCATATACATAAAAATTGTCGCACATACATGTATATGACTCCATTATATACATGATTACCATTTGATATAAATTTGATGTAAATCACAATAATTAGTGATAAAACATGGATTTATGTCCAAAACACTTCATATACCAATTTACATCCCTTTCACTATTCAATTTCAAGACAATATTAATACTTAAAAATAATATGCAACTTTATTATGGATATCAAGAGAATTACCTCCAAAAAAAAATTATCTTAATGAAAAATCATCTTAAAATGCAATTTTTCCTCCATAATAAACTAACATAATATTATCAAGTATACCCGTCTAATAAATAGTGCAAGTCAAAGATAAAACTTTTATCTTCCATTATACTTATATCAAGTATAAAACAATATTTAATTAAATAAAATTATTTTATAAATTAAGTATAAGAATTTTCCTCTCATACATACGCAAAATTTTCATATTCTCATATGTTACCAAATTTGACAATATGAGCACTTATACTATTAATTTATAAAACCGGTTCAAGATAATAAACTATATCTCTCATTATACAAATATTATGTATAATACAATATTTTCCGAAAAATGAAAAATATTTCATAAATCAATGTCAAGTATAAGATTTTAAAACCATATGTACTAATTGTCCATGTACTCATATGTTACAAAAATTAAAAATATAAACAGTTATACTTTTGATTTATTATGAGAACAAAAACTCAATGCAACATTGTGGAAATATTCATCGCAATAACCATACTATCTTTATGAAGATAAGTACTCATAATCACACATTGATTATCAAATACAAGGAATATTCCCATGAACAATGTTTAACAAATGCACAATTCTATTAAACCATAGAATACCATCAATTATAAAATTGATCATGTAATACCCCGTATTTTTGTACATTTATACATATATTTTTATATGTATTTTATAACCTATACACGTATTTTATACGCCTAAAAGAATATTTTATGTGCTTACGAATTAGGATTAATAAAATGGTTTAAAGTAAATATTTACAGAATATTATTTATTGGGTATTTAAATAACTTATGTATATTTATAAAGGAATTTTATAAAATCATATTTGAAAATAATAATATTAAAGGTTTTAATTATGTATTTTGGGTGTCGTTTACAAAAATAAAATTTTCCGATTCGAAAAAGGGTAAAAGTTTTACTTCCACTGTCGCAAGCCTAACCCAGCGGGGAATCCAGATCGGGCCCTAATAGTATATATACCCATAACGTAAACCCAAAACAGATAAAACCCTAAATTAGAAAAGGAAAAAAAAAAATCAAAACTATCTTTTAGAAAAGGAAAAAAAAATTGATTCTTTCTTCTACAAGAAGCACCGCACAGCAGCACCACCACCGGTCCGAGGACCGCCGCCGCTCACCTGCCGCCGACCCGCTGCCGACCTGCCTCGCCGCCGCCGCCTGCTTCTCTCTCCTTTCCCCTGCTGTACCGTGAGGTACTGTTTGAAATAAATAAAAAAAAAAATTCTTCCTTCTTTGTTATTACATTTAATCCAAGTATAGGATTTTGTTTATACATTTAAATTATGATTTGGTATTTGTGTTTAATCATGATTAAACATTGAATATTGTTGTTAAAATCTAAGTTTTGAATCTAGAAGTTTCATGGGTTCTTGTTAAGTTATTTTCAGATTTTTATTTTGAATTAAACTAGATTAAAACAAGTTACTTTGATTAGTTTTGTTGAATAAAGTAGTAGTTTTGGGTTATTAGGTATTAGGAGTTAGATTCTTGAATTTTTGAGAGTGTGGTTGAAGCTTTAATGGAGGTTTTATGGTGTTTTAATGAAGGTTGAAGAAGGGCATTATATGAAGTTGTCTAATTTAATGAGTTTTATGGATTTATGACTAATATTTGGTAGTAATGTTGATTATACTTTGGTTTTGAATTCTATACTTCAAAAATATGATTTTATAAGGCTTTAATGAAGTTTTAATTATTTTTTATTAATCTTTATATTGCTGTGTTTTTTTGGAAAAGTAGTTTAATTTCGAAGGTTTTAATTGTTAGTTGCATATAAGGGTTTCCGGTAGTATTAGGAACCTGTCGGGTGTTGTTAAAACTTTAAAAATGGATTTTCGAGACGTTTCGGAAGGGTTTTAAATGTTTTATCGGGCTGAAATTTTTGAATAATCACGCCTACTCGATGTTTTATCTATTTATTTAAACGCCGGCTTGGTATTTTAAATGGAGGGCACAATAATTTAATTTTTGAATTAAAAGAAATGATTAAAAATAATTTTTCGAATTTTATTAGAGGCTGGAATTTTGTAATATGTACTTAGAGTAGTTTTGGGTTTTGATTAGTTGTAATGTTTAATTGTAGGAGATTTTGAATTCCGAGAATTTAATTAAAAGTGGCTAGTCGGATTTATTATACCAGGTACGTATGTACTCAAGAAATTGTTTGCATGTAGTAGCATGTCTAGGGCATGATTTGAACTGTGATGGTTGGTTATATGTTATATATGTGATTGTGGAAGAAGGAAAAATATATATTGTTACAGCATGTTGGTCTGAATTGGGTATTTTATCACAGTTTGGACTAGGAGTTCAATTATGAACCTTTATACCACGTAATGTGGGGCCAGTAG
Source organism: Salicornia ramosissima (assembly GCA_951394345.1). Taxonomy (NCBI): domain Eukaryota; kingdom Viridiplantae; phylum Streptophyta; class Magnoliopsida; order Caryophyllales; family Amaranthaceae; genus Salicornia; species Salicornia ramosissima. The sequence goes on along the minus strand of OX596238.1, from coordinate 7,513,337 downwards.
GCATTAATATTATTTTACCACCATTGTGTGGGGCCATGGGCATTAAAGGACTGGGTAAGATCTTTACTCGCTCCCTCTGGGAGATTGAGACTCGGTAGTATTTTATTTTTACTCGCTCCCTCTGGGAGAATGAGACTCGGTAGAAAGATTGGCTAAATAAAATTGGTTATGTGATCACCTAGACCTAGAGGATTTAAAAACAGAAAGTGTGTTGCATTGATGTTGAGTGATGTCTTGTATGGGGTGAGTTTTCGAATTTACTAATTTAAATATGATAAATCACGTAAAGCGAAAGAGGATTCACACCAAAACTCTTGGAACGTATACACCTTGAGTATGAACATATGGGGGAAGCTAAATAGCTTCCTACGAGGGGTACAAGACGTTGTTCACCCTTGTTTATTTTTATTATTTTGGTCTGGGATCCCGCCACTCTTAAGTGGCATCGTTTTTACCACTCGACTTGCAACCGAGTGGGGCTCTAGAGGGCATGGTTACTTATCTTTGAAAACCCGTTCGATGTTGAATCCAAATCTCCTGATAAACTGATAGAGTCTAGGATGTATGGGATTGGTCCTATAGTGTATAGCAGGTTATCATTTGCATTATTTATTCATGTTACATTATAGGTGCATATCTTTTTGTATATATGTACTCAGCTTTTGCTGATTACGTGCTTTTGTGTGTGTCTTCTTTGGTCATGGCCCTCGCCTTAATGACCCTGTGATGAACCAATTTATACACTTGTATTATTGGGGAGCAGAATTGCACAGGTTAACTTGATGATGTGAAGTTCAAGTTTCCAGCATACGCATGGTCTTGGGATTGGTGTGAAGAGAGAGTTTACGATTATTGTATTTGAGCTTGTTTTAAAATGTATTTCATTTAATTTATTTGGTTTAAATAATTGTTAAAGTTTTCCGCTGCAAAATTCTGAATAAGACGAAACGTTTTCACAGGTGGCGGTAATGCTTTGGAAATTTCCTATCAAATATATTTTATGTCATAATTTTAAATAATGTTTAGAGTTTTCAAGTAGGGAATTTTCAGGGTGTTACAGATCACCATATTAAAAAAAATATGATACATCATTCTCCTTTAAACCAAGGAAAACAAAATAAATATATATTTATCATGCATTTAACCGTTAACCATTAACAAGGAAATAATATTTATTCCTCCATGAAGTAGTTAATTACTCCAAATAAAACCTCTTCTACATTAAAAAACCATACTTAAAAGAGTATACTACTAGTAAGCATTAGATGGAAAAAAAAAACATTGTAAATAAAACAAACAACATGCACTTGTCCATTGATTCCCATTAATAGATTATAACATACAAAATTAACTAATACCTAATTCATGAATAATAAAATTAGTCATTCATTAGCATTATTACCATGCTAATTTACATGATTATATTAATCATCTTTATTGGCATACTTTCACCATCAATAAAACTTTATCATATTCATCATGATTTTCCCAAAGAATAAAAATTCTTTTTCCATGTATATACATGATATCATGAAAGACAAAGTCCCCAATAATTTCAAAATAATTCCAAATTGGTTCCATGTATAAGAATTTAAAAAGACCATATATACAAATTTTGACAAACAAATAAATTGTGTCATCAAAATTTGCTACATATATGCACTTATACAACCAAATTGAACATAAACAAAATAATCTTTATATATGAATAAACCATCATAAAAATACTATCTTGTTTAACATACCCCCTTTAACAAAAGTGGATATATACCAATTATATGACATTGAAATTATTAAAATATTGATAGTAAATTTTGTACATACATGGACTAAAGAACTTTAATCCACTAAATAATATAATAAATATTATTCCACCATGAAAGTTGACCATGATTGCACTTAGCAATATGCTTTCACAAATTCCATGTAAGTTATAAATCCATTATGAAAACCAATAAACAATATGCATCATTCAACATGAATTTTAACACTTATTAAATAATAAGTAAAATTCAAAACAAATAACAAGAAACTTCTTACTTGAAATTTCTTCAACCATGAAGTATCCTTGAATTATCTTCATACATCAAGACATAATGATATTGATCATTCCTTGTAACACTACCGCAACCGATCATCTCCATCAAACAAACCACCATTGAAGTATTCATATCCGTCACGAAAAATTAAACTAATAGATTGTTAGGGAATGTGTTAGTGGGAACCGGATATGAATCTCCAAGGCACGGAAGTTACGTTTTCCTATTAGTTTAATTTCGCCCCACTAAGGACCACTGGATTACCACGAAATAACTAATGAGATACAATTGAGATTATTCACTCTATGTCACAACAAGAAATTCACTCTCGGCCGACCGTCTTTTACCGACCGTTAACGGTCGGGACACACCTTTTCCGACCGCCCCTGGTCGGTAAATGTCGGTCGGTGCAAAATTAGTCGGTAAATTGTTTATACCGACCGCCAGTCGGTCGGGAACTTTTTTACCGACCGATTACCGACCGACTGGAGGAAAAGGAAAAAATGGCGCTAAAAGCCAAGTTTCCGACCGCGTGTCGGTCGGAAACTTGGCTTTTAGCGCCATTTTTTCACCATTTTAGCGCCATTGTTCCAATTTTTTTGTTTTTTTTCACTAAATATCAAAAATGCTTTAAAAATAAATTAAATTATATATTAATGAAAAACAAATTAAAATTATGAAATTAAATTTTATATTATTTATATAAATAATTCTTAATACACAAGACTAATACATGTTACAATTTGCAAAAAAGTAAGCTATAATAAACCGAAATCTAACAAATAACTACACTCCGCTTGCTTCTTTTGATTATCTTCCAGACGGCGTTGATGGTCCTGTCGATGGCGGTCTCTCTCCTCTAACTCCGCCTTAGCGTGCTCGATCGGACTCCAAAAGATTCTGGGTTTATTTTTCCTGCAAATCATAGGTTATTCATTTAAGCTTTTTAGGTCTTGATTCCACACGTTATTATTTTTCTCATTATTTTATGGGAGAGAAATCGAGTTTAAATTCGTTAGACCTAACTAGAGTTAGATAAGCAGTGGGAGAATTGCCAAGTTAATAATTAGCAAAGTGAAATATACATACAGAGACAGAGTACTTTACTTAAAATATTGAATTTGGTTGTTTTCTATATGCCATTAGATTATCGAACTAGAAAATTTATCATTTTTCAAAGAAAACTTTATGATTAGCCATGTGAAAAATACAAAGTATATTAAACCTAAATCTCTTCCATTTTGTTGTTGTTGATTGATTAAGAGATTTTTGTATACAACTAACACATCAATAAAAAATCTCAATCCACATAAGGCTGCCAATTGTACATATATATTATGAATAATTTTGACTCATAAACAAAAAAAATGGAACAATGGCGCTAAAATGGTGAAAAAATGGCGCTAAAAGCCAAGCTTAAATGAATAACCTATAAAAAAGGGCAAGAAACCATGCAAAAAAACCCAAAAAAAGACTCGAACGCATCAAAACTAAATGCTACCACTAAAATCAATAAAAAAAGCCAACACAAAAAATCATCAAAACCCAAAAATTCAAATCAAATTGGTAACTTGCATAATTGATATTTAGGTAGTCTTTTTTATCCTAAAGAGCATATTAAATGAGTTTCTTTTTGGGAAGTTTTATGAACCAAAAAAAATATTTCAATCATATAGATGTTTCTTTTTGGGAAGTTTTATGAAGCAAAAAAAATATTTCAATCATATCCTTTCTAAAAAAAACTATTTCAATCATATATTCAATTTCTGGAAATTCAAACTCAAATCAGTAAATTAACAATTAAATCAATAATGTTGGACATTAATCTTGGAAAGTTTTATGCAGAAACAAAAAGTTTTTCCATCATAATAAACTTCAAAATTCCTCCAACAACATGCATGTTACACCTACAGCAAAATAATTACCCCTACCAATCAAAACTCATAACCCTAAAACAAAAAATCATTCTAAATGGAACCCAAAAATTAGTAATTAAAATTGAAAACAACAATTCAAAGTAAAACTAAATGCTAACCCTAAAATCAATAAACAAGGCCAACACCAAAAATCATCAAAACCCAAAAATTCAAATCAAATACTAATAAACCAGAAATTAAAATTATAAACAACAATTAAAAAGAAATGCTAACCCTAATAATGAATTAACTCTTCGTTCAACAAAAAAAAAAAAAGAGAATTACCTCAACTACAAGGGGTGGTACAGGTGGTGCCCACAGCCGCAGCGACGCCAGCAGCCCACCAGTAGCCCACCAGCCGCGAACCACCAGCAGCAGCCGCGCGACTCTCGTTCTGCGAGGGAGTGCGAGGAAGGAGAAGAGGGTCGCGAACGCCAATCTGGTTCTGCGAGGGAGCAGCGAACCACCAGCAGCAGCCGCCAGGTGGTGCCGACGTCGGAGTGCGAGGGAGAAGAAGAGGGGATAGTGCTAGGGTTTTGCAATTTTTGGGATAGTGCGAGGGAGGAGAAGAGGAGAAGAGGAATGACTCGTACTCGCCTGTCGACTAGCTTTTAAACGTGGAAAAAATTCGCCCAACCACCATGACGGTCGGGCGAATTTTTTCCGACCGCAATAACGGTCGGTAAACATTTTGCGACTGTTTGCAGTCGAAGACGGTCGGCATTTTCCGACCTCAGTAACTTCGGTCGGTAAGATCGGTCGGGCGAGACAAATTTTCTTGTTGTGTGTGATCCTAAGAGTGAATCTTAAAAGCTTTGTATTTTAGATTGTGTTTAACACACTTAGAAAAGTTTGCAAGGATTTTCTAAGTGCTAGCAAGTCGTAAGAGGTGATATGAATTTCTCATCTTTTTCGATTCTATACCAAACAAGTGAACATAACATGATTATTTATAGCCAAAACCACAAGAAGAAATCAACCAAAGATGAGTGAAGAGTCACCATTAAAACCATAATAAAATTTGAATTCATGAGACTTGAATTGTGCTATTATCATGTAAAGATGCCATTCACAATGCAAGCTCTTTATATTCTGATTTAATCATGTTTTAATACCCTAATTCAGTATTAGAGCCTAATAAACAAGCTTTAATACATAAAAGTATCCAAGGCAAAACATCCGAGTAAACGAACTAACAGGGCCACGATTCAGTGAGAAATTGCGAGGTGCGACCTAAAGTCGCGAGTCGCGACCTGGTCCTGTGTCGATTCCCCTTTTGCCTTATATCTTCTTCCTTTGTTCACATGTTCAAGCCCATTTATGCATAAATGTTCCAACAGATAATTGATAAGAATGAGGGGGAAGCTCAAGTGCTTGACAATTCTACTAATTCTACTGTTGTTATTGGTCCAATTTATTCTAAACATTAGCTTTAATACATGTACAAGTTTCAATTTTGATTTTGATCATAGTTTAAGTGAGTTTGTGAGTATATCATAGTTTTATCCTTTAGCTAGGTGATTTTGATATTGATCATATATACTCCCACCTAGGTTCATTCGATACAATGCAACTTTTAACTATCATCGTGTGTGTGTGTGTATATAGTATAAATTTAACTAGTTATCTAAAATGTTCAAGATTTAAAGCAATAAGTTTTTAGTTTTTTTTTTTCAAAAAAAGAAAAAGTTATAGTTGTTTAATTAAAAGTAATTATGTCAAATCGTAAGACGATCTAACAAGAGAAATGACATAGGTTATGACGTTGTGTATGTTAAGTTTATTTGAATTTTTCTGATCTGGTTTGAACTATTCCGAGCTGACATGGACTATTTTGATCGGACCTGAAATATTCTAATCTGACTTGAACTATTTTGATATGATTTGAACTATTTTGATCTGATCTCAACTTTTCTGATTTGATCTGAATTATTATTATTATTCATGAAAATAAAATTTAATTAAGATAGAAATAGTAGTGCTTGTGATCACCCCGCATAAGTCATTTTCTTCTTCAATTGATTGCCAAATATTTCTTCCTTTTGTTTTGCTTCAAACATATCACAATCCATACTTGGTTTGACATTTATTACATCGGAGACTTTTTATTTTGAGTTCAAGTTTGATCCAAATTTTGTTCAATCCAATTTGATCCAACGTGAATTTTTTTTCTTGTACTCCTAATCCAATTTGACTAGAAGACGGCAAATAAAAACTTTTGACAATTCAATATCTATTATTATAAAAGTAATAATAATAATTTACAAAAAATATATATTATAATATATTAGATAAGTTCTTTAATCTGATACGATCTTTTTTTTTTTTTTTTTAATAAGCACTAGAATACGTGTTTAAATTAGTTGAATTAAACATAACCAAACTCGTGTTCAAGATTCCAAACTCCTACTTTACAAGTTCATTGTCAAACACGTATTCGATCTCTAAAGTCAATTGACATGAATTTTATTATACTCCCCCCGTAACGAATTGCTAGCAACAATTTCCATTTTTATGTGTAACAAAATACTTGCAATAATTTTTTCCAATTTTATTTTATTCCTTTTTTGGCAAAAAAAAAAAAAACACAATACCCCACTTACTTTTCTCTCTCTTACTTTTATCATCATATCACATAATACCCCATTTATTTTTCCTTCTCTTACTTTTATACCTCTTATTTTTATCATTATACCACTTAATACCACAATTAACCTATTTCATTTAGGAGTCCGTGCTAATCCAAATGTTGCTACTAATTCATTACGGAGGGTTAATATCAATTCATCACGACACTTCAACATTGAAGAGGTAAATTAAATAGTTAACTCTAATAAAGTATATGGCTAGAAAGTTCGTTACATTAGTCAAGCTCCATAGAATTACATACATTTGCATACACTATATATTCGATCATAGTTTTATATATACTTCTATATAGAACGAAATATTTAATTTTGATCATATACAAGCATATATAGTACTTCCTTATTCATGTGAAACGCAACCAGATCTAGCATCCATTTAGTTGCCCATCAATTTATACTGCACATTCACAACATACAAATAACAACATATGGACTTTATTGTCAATATTTGATTTTTGATTACCGAGGATGAGACACCGAAAACTACTTTTTTTTTTAACACGGTTTTGTTGCAAGTTTCTGAAGATTGAAGATCGACTAAAAATGATTACGAACTAGCTTTCCTCGAGACTTAAGAGCAAGGGTGAAGCTCCCTTGTGTGACCAACAGTGGTCTAGATTTCTTTTATTATCTACCTATATTATAGGTATCCAACAAATATGAAAAGTTATCCAAATTTAAGCTTTCGGCCCCTGTTTTTTTTTTTTTTTTTTTTTTTTTTGTTGCAACGCTTTCGGCCCCTGTTATTATGATATGAAGTTGCATTACGAAACAAGTTATAAGTGAATAACCTTTGAATTTTAAACTATTAGCCCCATCATTATGAGGAGATGACTTCGCCCTTGCTCGAGAGGTGGACACTATGTATTGTAGTGGAGGTGCTCGAAACTCGAAAGCTAGGGAATCTCATCTTCTATCCCACTATTTTGTGTATCAATGTCTCTCATTTTTTATTGGCTTATTTTAGTTGTACTTTAAAGTTAAATTTAAAAGTTGTGGACCACATATTTAAATTCAACCAATAAAAAAGATGTTTCGTAACAAATAGTGACATAGAATATTCAGACCCCTCAAAAGAAGGGTAAAGAGTAGTATTAGGATCCTCCCATTACTTTATATCAATTTCCTACCCTAAGATCATGACGCCCAATTTAAATTTTAAAAAATAAAAAATTTAGAAGACCCTCCAATTTCTCCCTGATTTAAGAAATGAACTACAAAATGGTTAGAATCTTGACTCGAAAAAGAGGAGAGAAAATATTACTGAGTACAGTTGAAGTGTTGGGTAATAGGGGGCAATTCGAACATTTGCAACCCACAGTGTTGAGGAAGAGTAGAGACAAGCGAACCATCTACTTCGTTGATAAGGGGGAGTAAAGAGCCGAGACAATTGCAAACTCCTTGTCTCATTGGCTTAGTTTTTCCGAAATGTTCCCAAACATACTCGACGCCTTGACAGCAAGGCGTCGAGGGTGAGGAGTATTGGTGGTCAAGGTAAGACAAACAAGTTGACAACTCGCTAATCACCTTGTCACATGAAACTTCGGGTGACTTGCTTGGTGATGGTGTTTGGCTCGTTATTGGTTTACTAGAGACTATTAAGACTAGAGCTACGAGTATTGTGACAAGAGGACTCATTTTTGTGTATGTAATTTTCATGTTTTAATACTTGGTTGTTTTTGGACTGATGATAGTATAATATGATGTGTTGTATATAAGTAATATAACAATATAGTCATGCAATGTCTCTATTTAAGGGGTTTAGAAAGGGTTGGGGGCCTTTGTTGCAAACATGTAAATTCCATGATTTCATTATTTTAAGGGTGATAGTTATGTTTTAAAGCCAAAATTATTCAACAAATAATAGTTATTAATAAATTTTCGTTTAAAATAATAGTAAGCGAGATTGGGCAATGATTAAAATAATAAAATTCCCATAGATCTCATCATCGAACGTAATTTTGTCGAACTTGAATTTTATTTGATTCATTTTTTTTGTATCTGTAGGCTTTAGTCTGTTTTATAGATATCGTATGACTCTTTTATCAATGAATTGATCTTTTTTGACGAGGGGGGCAATAGAAGATGAAGTCGTAGAACAATGTGTTGTATAACAGTGTTAGATTCCTTGTGAATCGTAAATTGAAATAAGCGAATTATAATCAGCTTTCAGCTATTTTTTTTTACTAATTTAAGACAAAATGTAAATTATAGAAGCAAATTTAGTAACCGTGTTTATAAGATCGCAAATTGAGAACTGAAAAAAATACATCTCTATTATATAAGCCAAGAGGGAGCCATGGTGTCCCCCCTGAAAAAGTCTATTTTACCCTCATAAAATTTCCAAAAATTCAATTATTATCACTCCTAATTATTATGGAAATTTATTACAATTTTTGAACTATTTAAAATGAAAAAATAACAAAATATAAAATTTGTAAAAATAAAATAAAAACACTAAAAATTATATTTTTGAATTCTCTATAAATAGACACCCATATTGATGCAGTTTGTCACATAAAAAAATTATCAATCGATTATTGTAGAAATTTGATAGTTGGAAAATAATATAGTAAATAAACATTTTTCTGTAGTTCATTGTTGTGGGATGACCGGATGAAAGGAAAAAAAAAGTTTGTTTATTGTTATGTGGATGCGTGTGAAAGAACAAACTTTTGTTTGTTTAAACAAATTAAAAGGTAAGATACATTTAAAACATCATTGCACGCAAAGCGTGCATATAAGGCTAGTTGGTATATAGACAAGCCTTCTTTTACATAATAAGTGTGGTGTAGTCTAATGAATAATGTCCGATCTCTCATTCTCTCTAACTTTGTATGACTAACTATCAAAAATTAGTGCATAATAAAGATGCTTAAAAAGAATACAATTTTTATTTTTTTTTCCCTATACAATAAAAACTATATAAAAAAAGTTGCATTTCGTATTATATACAAGCAACAATAAATCAATGATGATCATGGAGGCAACTCAAAGTGGCTTTGTTTAGTCGATCTTAAGTGCTCCCGTGTTACTTGAGGTCACAAGATCGACACCCACCCCACCCCACCCCACCCGTCAAAGTAATTTGAAGAGATAGAAAGCCTTGTGTGGGTCCTGTATAAACCTTTCCAACAAACAAAACTAAAGTAGCTTAGCTAGCACTCAGCAGTGCCAGGGGATGGCTGCTGGGGTGAGTTCCGACAAAGAGGACACGTGGCATTCATCCTGAGCCATTCATCAATACAATCAGCATGAAAATAGTGTTTGCAATCTGGTATAGATCTCAAGGTCTCTTTAGGTTGATACTCGGATAAGCAGATAGGGCATGTGTTGTCACTGGGCTTTGGAAGTCGTTTACTTTCTCCTAGTGTAGTTTTCGGGTACGACTCTATAGTAGGCTCGTCGAGGCCTAATGTTAGGACTATTGGTTGTGGGAAGATTGACGGTGAGGATTCGGTGTTTGTGCGCCCGCGATGATTAATATTGTTCCGTCTACTGCGCAATCTGCTGCTGATGAAGAATGTTAGCCCAATTAAGCATACAAGGACAGGTATTCCAGCTCCTAGTAATAAACCATATTTGGCACTCTTTGGAATACCTATTGTAAAAGAAAACTAGATTAGTCTCCGTGCAACACACGATTTATATAGGAAAAAAAATATTGTAGATTGTTTTTTTTTTTTAAAAATAATCTTTTCACACATATTGAATGAAAATACAAGCATATAAAGTTTTATGATGTAATTGTTTATATATATGCAGGCATTAAGAAATTATTTTCGAAAAATTTAGATAAGTAATACGGAGTATATACTTATATTGCTTGGTCTCCTTCTATGCTATTTTTAAAGAGCAATAAGAAAGTCTGTATAACTTCTTGGTCTCCTTCTATGCTATTTTTAATGAGCAATAAGAAATTCAACATTTATTAGAATTGTAAAAAAGGAAAACTATATTTAAAAATTGCTTAACTAACGCCTTGGGGGCACCTGTTAGCATTTGTCTTATAAAAAAATTTCTTATTGTACTACACATATCAAATTTTAAAACCGAGCATTTGCTCGGATAACACCTACTCCGTAGTATTATACTAAAACAAAAGCCACTGTTTTTCTATTTTCCCTCCTAGAATCACTCCCCCCCCCCCAAAAAAAAAAAAAAAAAAATACTTATTTAACTCTTGGTATTATTAGTGATTGATTGATTGGAATTAGTCAAAGAGTCATTCTCATTTAATGTTAACATTGGAAATTTAAGCATGATTAATAATAATAATAAAATGTGTCAAAAATTAACATTTGTCAATGATAATCTAAACATTACATTCAAAATAAAAATTTGATAAGTTTAATTTTCGGTCTATATTAGTTTAAATCAGAGCATCATTCAAACATTGACTAGTAATTAACTATAACAATAATGTCAAGGCTACCACTGAAATTTACAATAGAAAGAATACCAAAGACAAACCTCAAAAACTAAAAATTACTCCAAAGTTTATATCAATTTCAAGGAGTCATAAGGAGTCATGTTCAATCATGACTCATCATTAGAAAGCAACATATCACTAATAGAAAATTTTAAAGCAATAAGAAGTCCTCTGTCTACATTCCATCTAATACTAGCTAGAGCAAACATGTTGACATGTCAACATCTCCAAACCTACCAAAGCAAGTTTTATCTTTGGAATATAGCAGTTGTTTACCTACATATGAACTTCTTCAAGGACTTCAACCATAATACTTACCTTGTATTTTTATTGGGTAATGTTATATCTAGTCCTTAGCGCTATATAAGCATTGAATACATTTCTTAAAGTGAAAAGTATTTAGAAATTTATGATAAATTTGCACATTAATTGAGACAATATATGTTTAATTCAACATATCATTTTCCATTTTTAATTTTTGAATGACCAAGAATTTCACCAGTTCATTAACTAATACAAGGCTATACTAATATACTACTAGCCAAAAGTGGAAGGGGGAATGAAAATGCCCTAACATGACAACATAATATAATGTTGGGGTGAAGATAAAACTCTGACCAAGAGGCTGATAAACAGGGGGCAAGGTCTAGTGAGCTATATCCACACCGACCACACCTCTTGAACCATAATACTTATAACTACGTCATTATCCTATCAATAAACTGTATTGTATTTCATTGCATATAATATTCCTTCCGTCCCAAAATAAATGTTACATTTACTTTTTCGCATCACCCGAGACACATTTTTAAAAATTACTACCTCCATTTCATTTTATGTGCAACAATTGAATATTTTATACCTCACAAATAATGCTCAATTGTTGCACATAATTGATACGGAGGTAGCATTATCTTTAGTTTTATATAATAAAAAATTATAAAAATTATATATTTAGAAAGTGCATATCGAGACGAATCAAACGAGATCACACATGATTGTTTTTTCTTATACTCCCTCCGTACCATAATTCTGACAACAAGTTTTTTTCACGCATTTCAAGGAAACGATTTAAGGGTGTAAACGAATAAATTGATCAAAAAAAATAATTTAAGATTAGTAATTTATGATCTCAATCTTACTTGTATTAAAACCATTTTGATTAATTTGTTCGTTTACACCATTAAATTGCTTCCTTGAAATGCGTGAAAAATAACTTGTTGCCAAAATTATGTTACGGAGGGAGTATATAAAATTAAAGGGAAACAAGGTTACAAAATAAACAGTGTCAAAAGTCAAAATGTATCATTTAATTTGGGACAGAGGAAGTATTATTTTTTGCTCTTTGACCTGACTATGTCTTAGCAATTCAGCATATGTAAGTATGTATGTTTCATATGTAAACGCAGCACATTTTGAAGCAAGTTTTTTGAAAGACTTGAAAATTATTCTGCACTGTCCATATCATATACTTGGTAGTATTAAATTTTGTTTTCACTAGACTTTTGCCACATTATACTTTGCTTACCTAACCGTAATGCATTTAAAATTAGATTAGTCTATATAAACGCCAACTTAGCTTTAGGGTCTGTTTGCTTTGGTGTAAAACATTTTTGATGTAAAATGATATTTCATGAAAAACATTTTATGTTGGAAAACTCATTTTCATATAAATTTTCCAATGTTTACTTGCACGAAAAACAAGTTTTACTCCCAAATTTGGAGAAAAATGTTTCCAATAGGATGTAAAATGATTTTTCACACAAAGTTTTACATTTTATTTTTTCACCCAAAATAAACGATGTAAAATAGGAAAACATTTTTCTCTCTGGTAAACGGACTCTTCAAAAAATTTAGACAGCTAAAGTCAAGCTCTAAATTCTTGACCGTAAAATATGACTCATATTAATTATGTGCTATCAATCAAAGAGAATGAGAATAACAAACTCAATTCACTTTTTTAATTGTGTTTGTTAGGCCATTTTTGTCATTCTCCTATTCTAGAATTTTCCCAACTCTATCTTTTGCATTTCCTTTGTCACAACTTCCACCCAGCCACCACCCACAACTGGCCACCAACAACCAGCCACCAACCACCACCCACCCTTGCCCCACACCCACCCACGAACCCCACGAAACTCACCCTAAACCCAAGCCCACCCAGGAAACCCTAACCACCAAAAAAAACCACCCACCTCCTCTCCCCCACTTCCTGCCGGCACCAACCAACCTTCGCCCACCATTGCCCACCTCCCCCAGCCCACACCCACCTACAAACCCCACGAAACCCACCCTAAACACAACCCACCCATGAAACCTTAACCACCAAAAATTAATACGTCACTATAGCATCTTATATCACTACAACATCTTTTGTAGTCAGATTGCTCGACTTAACCAGTTAAGATTCAAGATTCAAGCTAAACTAAATTTCACTCAACTCAAAATTTATGTCACTAGAGCATATTATATCTCTTAGGGTATGGTGAACCACAAAGACTACAATGTGTATAAAAAATACTAATTCTGAATTGAGGGTGCGTTTGATAGGGCGTAAAATGCTTTTACTGACAACTATTTTCCTCATTTTACACTATTTGTTTGGACTGAAATTTGGAATAGAACAGTTACAGTTTAATATAGTTTTACACCATAGTTAAATATATTTTCCTCATAAGATGAAAGAAAAACTATTTTTTATTCCCTATTCTCATTAACTCACAACACACCATCTCCTCATCTATATATTTTCTCTCTCCTCACCGATCACACAATGCATTAACTTCCTCTCTCCTTACTAAAACTTTCTCTCTCCTCACGAACTCTAACCGACCAATAGAGAACTCAATTTTCATAGAAAACCATTTTAATTGAAAATGTTTTACGCTATCAAACATACCTGAATTGAAACGAACTAAATCATAAACTCAATAATACTTAAATTAAATTGAATTTATGTGAAATTAAATCTTTTAGAGTCACTTACCAGAGGAATCAGGGAGGAAACAAGCAACTTCAAGACCATAATCACCCACCAACCCACAAGACCCACCACGAACCATACACTCCCCACAACTCGGAACCCCCCAACCCAGCTGCACAAACACATCACTAATATCCTTTGGATAATACCCATACTGTATACCACTCCACCAAAACGCAGCGTTTACTCTTTTCATCACCTTACACCCTCTCTTCCCCACCATCTCTTCCTCTGCTCTCTTCCCTAAAGTTGCAACCACCGTATAATTCCCCTCACTCATGCACGAAATTACCGAACTACCCCTGGGCAGATCCTGCTTTCCGGTTCCGGAGCAGTTTAAGAACGTGTATGTTGATTCGTACGGCCCGAAGCTGTACGGTGTGTGGTTCAAACTTAGATCCATGACCCGTTTTGGAATACAACGATTCGGGTCGGATGCTAAGAGGATTTGGTTCGGGTATGATATGGCTTGTACGATAAGAGGACTTGATGAGAGAAAAAGCAGAGTCTGATCGTTTGAGAAGTTGCAGGAGAGCTCGAAACCCGGGTACCCGCATCGAATGGTTTGGTTTTCGGGTACCCGAAATGGAAAAAGGATCGGGTCTTGTCTGTGACGGTTGCAAGAGAAGGAAGGGCATATATCGGCTGCTTGGAGCCCTGGGAAGAGGATGACATAGAGGAGGCTCAATATTAATGGATATTGGTTCATTTTTTGGGGTTATTTGGATATAGAGAGAGAAAAAGAGGCTTTGTTTTTTTTTTGGTTATTTTAATTTTTTTTTTTTTTTTTTAGGGTTTGGATTTGTATTTTGGTGCAAGGAATATTAGTTTGTAGGGTGAGAAATTGTAGAATGTGAAATTGAGTATCTTAATAACCACAAAAAGAAAAAGAAAAAAAAAGAGTAGTTTTAAGCTTTTGGATGATTAGTCAATGCACAAGTCATTTTCTATGACATACTATAGTTTCTTGGAATTCAATAGTCATTTTATGACAAGTTTCCCCATTGTTTTTTTAATGAAGGTAATACATACATGTGTTATGACTTAGGAGGTATGAACAAATCAAGTATGTAATTATACCCTCAATTAACAATTAAGAACATAAGGAAATAGAGAAAAAGTAAAAAAGACAAATGTGCGTGGGAAAACTCGAGAACCGAGAGAAAAAACCCACCACTGGTAGTCTAGTACTATGATTATATTGAAGAAAATAATAAATCGCACTAACACCAGTATGTTAGAATTGAAGTGCTCCACTCACAAAGCTCTCACTTGTGTTTAATTTTGTGAATCCGATTTCCCTGACAAAGCCTCAAACTATTTATACAAAGTGGAAAAAAAACAAGAGAAAGAGAAACAATAAAATGAAATAGTGTAGAACAAATCAAGGTAATAAAATATTATTTTCAGCTCAGTTTAGTTCAGTTCAGTTCAGCTAAAATAAATGAGCCATAAGTAGCCAAAAGAAAAAAAAAACCACCAAGAGGTTGCACATGTACATATTTTAGAAGATTAGGGTTGATTTTTCTCACCCTGTAACAACGAGCGAAGCCTTATCTTAATCGTTGCACGCTTCGCTCGAGCAAAACCTAACTATCCGAAAACAACAACTATATAGCAAGCAAGGATCGTACCCACATGAAATGACTTTAAGACACCAAAATTTGTAAAACAATTACAAAGAAACTTACTCGATCACAAGATTGAATTTTAAAATAAAATAATGACAAATAAATTAAAGTAGAGAATTATCAAGGGAAAAATACGTTAGGGTTAAATGGGATTCGACTCCAACAAGCCAACGAACCAACTAAAACTGGATGATAAAATGATGATTGAGGCACTTAACAAGCCTTCTCAAAAATCACGATCTAAGCAATGCCTAGATCAAACACGGAAACACCTAATCTATCTATATTGGTGCAAATTTCAATGAGAGTCCTCCAAAGTCCAAACCTCGGATGGAGGCCTCACATTCATCCTACTCTAATTGAATTTAATTAATTTTTTTTTAAAAAAAATCCTATCATAAGTTCATACTACCACATTCATCCTAATATAATTTACTTTAATTAATTTTTATTAAAAAAATCCTACCCTACCAAAACTACCATCACATACATTAAAAAAAAGTCCATATTATAAATAAAAAACTAGCAAGAATTAAGAATTGCAACGAGTCGGTCTTGGATCTGATTATGCACAATCTGACTCTGACCTGATCGTAGTCGGAGTGATTTTTTTTAAACGGGGTCGATCGGATGTAGTTTTTTTATTTTCTCGGATCAACATTTTCTTGCGGATCAAATCAGCTTAGGATTGGGCATTGACTAGTAACTTATCATCCTTAAATGAAACAGATGTCTAATATTATTTTATAATTACTTTAGATTAATATTAAAATGACACTTCATATTGACCGATAATATAAGACTAAATATATATTAATTTTTTTTTTTTTTAAAAAATATAATATATACATATTTTCATAAAATAATAATTATACCCTATTATTTTATAATTACTTTAGATTAATATTAAAATGACACTTCATATTGACCGATAATATAAGACTAAATATATATTAAATTTATTATTATTATTTTTAAAAATATAATATATACATATTTTCATAAAATAATAATTATACCCGGTGCATTACCACCTACAGGACTCAAGGCCGGAAAGGGAATTCCTACCTCACTATGTCTCGTGATCGCGTGAGAAAGTATAAGCACAAATAACTGGGGCCTCCAGAGCAACTCCACTAGTAAGCTACAACCTTTGTATAGCTTTGTGTGCCACATCATATTTCTAAACTACAACATTTTCAAGCTACAACCTTCCCCCAATGGAAAACTACAACTACTTATGGTTTTTATTGGTCCTACATGAAGTGGAAATGGTAAAATGTGAATATGTGATACAAAAAACACATGTGGGACCCACATATAGATTGAGAAAGCTTGTTGCTTTGTAGAGCAACATAGTTCTCACAAGCTACAAGTGAAATTTCACTCCAACAAGAAAGCTTGTAGCCACAACTTTATCAAATTTGCAAGCTAGTCCCCCTTTTACACCGTTGGAGTTGCTCTTACTTTCACAAAGGCAACCATATCCAAGAATCACACAACTATTCACAAACTAGAATTGTTCAACTTTTTCAACCAAGTAAAGGCCTACAACCTACCTTTGTGATTTCTCTATGCAAGCTAGACTAGGAGTAGTAGCACAATTATTTTGTGGCCACCAAGATACACATGCAATTAACCAAAACAAGATCAAACCAAGAATTACTCAAATTAAACATAAAATCCCCAAATTTAATCAACCATGGCTTGGTTGGATTTTCACTCAACCCCTAACTATGAAGTTACTTACACATCATGAAGAAAACAAATTCAAAGCTTTCAAACATGATGGAAGTAAATTAATCTATCGCAAAAATTTAATTCGAATAATCTCAATTATTGAAGCTCTTTCAATATTAATTCTAGTTATTATTTGTTATGCTATATATAATCCAAACTTTAGGGTTGTTTTATGATATTAGTGCATTGACTTAGTTAACCTATTGTAACTGATTATTAATTTAAAAAGTAAATGTTATCTTCCTTCTTCCCCTATTTATTGTACCCGACTATTTCTAGAAAATCAGAGCAAGGCATAAGTTAATATGAACTAATATCATAAAACATCCTAAAAATTAGATTATAGTGTTACAAACTGATAGTTGAGATTAATAATTGAAGACATCCAATAATATTGAAATATTAATATGGATTCTATTTCATATCTCAATACATTTATAATATATTCAACACAATAATTAACAATTTAACTAATTAGTCAATATTTTAATTTTTTATTTTCAATCTACAATAGTCTAGTTAACTCGTATAGTGTGTATGGATCAATTCAAAAGACTAGTTAGACAGAAAAGAACAAACTTATAACTTATACTTCATATATATGTAATGACTTGAAATATCAATTGGACAAATATTTGTCTAATGACCTGCAAACAATAGGATCCGTTTAAAACATAAATAATATCACTCATATTATACAACTAAAAGGGACAAATATTTGATTTCATATAACATCGCCACATCGGAATAAAAAGTGAACATCAAATTAAAAGATTTTTCTTTGCCAAAAAAAATAAATTAAAAGATTTGAACATCCTAAAAAATATCCAAGTTAATAAAAATAAGATATGGCGGGAAATGTCATGGCGGTCCTTAGAACTTCAATATAAGCCCTAGCCAAATTCTCTTTCGCTCTATTTCCATACGTTCTTCCCTCTTTCTCATCTACAACTATAATATTCAATTTGAAGCCATCTGTTGAAAATTAGGGTTTATTTACTTCCATCGTTTCATAAGAATTCACTCGAATTTTACAGCAATGGATGATGTGTTTGAAGACGAGGGTGAAAAGCAGACCTGTACTCTCAACGAGTACCTGGATGATCTCGAAGATCGCGAGATGGTACTTTCCCCTTTTCCCTTTTCAATTTTCATACTTCGTTACTTGAATTATATTAGGGTTTCTAATTGCTTGCCTTTAGTTTGATTTTATTGTTTGTTTTGATTTGTGTGCCGAGGGAGTAGAATTTGAATTTTAGTTGACTGCAGTAGAGTGTGCATGATATGCTGTTGATATCGAAGTCGATCTTGCTAGTGTTTTCAACAAAAATTTTACGGCAAATGAAAACTATGCCCATTTGCTGGTGCATGCTTCAATTGTTTACTTGTATATTACATTGGCATGTAGAATTTGAGAATTGTTGCATATGTGCTACAATAATTTTTCATCAGGAGGCAAATTATACGGGTACTAGATTACCAGGATTGTTTATTAAAGTTGTCTCTTGATGCTTATGGGGTAGCTACATTTTATCGCTTGATGTTCAATTCTTTAGTACGTCTCATTCGCTGTCCAAATCTCTGCAAAAAAAGTTGCTAATTTTTTGACAAAAAAACTTGTGGAATATAATTAAGCAAGCTTCTGAATTTCCTGTTTTGGATGTGAAGAAAGCAACACTCGGTTAATTTTGCATGAATGCAAGAACAAGTCTTTGATTTTCTATAGTGCATTGTGCACAACAAAGTTTGGCGGCTGTGCATTTTTTTACTCTCATAATCTATCGGAATCTCAACCCTAGTCATTTAGGCACTCACACACACACACATACAAGTAATCAATAAGAAAGCAACAACAAAAAATACAGCAAAGCAAAGAAAATAAAATAACAAGAAAACTATACTGAAAATTAGCTGAGAAAGTGCCACCATGCTTGGACTGTTGTGTTGGGCTAATTTTGCTTTGGTTGCTACTTATATTCTTCCGCCCTTTAAGTTGGATTTGGGAAAAAAGAACAAGTCCCAACTTGAGGGCTGTGGCAAAGAAATTGATGCTGATGCTCAAAGAGGCATTGTCATAACATCAGCTAGTTGAAGAGAAGATTTGACGAGGTTTGTTGCAAGTTTGCTCAATGCTCTCCCTCGCATATTATTTAAGCATTAAGTTTCAACTTCTTATTTCTTTCATGTAGTATAGGTCTATAAGCAATGTGATTAGCGGCTTTATTCTCACACAAAAGAGAAATAAGGCTTGGAATAATGTGAGATAAATATTCTTAAATGCCACCCATCAACCCAAGCTATATCACTAGTAGTATGCGGCATGCTCCTTAACTCTGATTTTGAAACTCTTTATCCTTGTCACCTTCATTAATTTTCTGCCATCAATCCAAGCTATTTCACTAGCATGTATGGTTTTTACTCCTGAACTTCTTCTCCTTGTCACCTTCATAAATTTCATTCTCATCTTTGCTTCCTTAAAAAATCATTGATAAAGTCTTGTGAAGATTTATTAATCACTTTGAATTCATCCTTCCTTCCATCCCTTGCAAGGAATGGAAATAGTAATATTTTTTCCTTATACACTACATTTCTGCAAATAAAGATTTTTTCTCCCTATGCAAGTCATACAATTAATCCTAATAATGTCTCAATCTAGCATGCAAAACATTAATACTAACAACTTTTTAACAATTAACATTATTTTTTTCATTCCCTACTATACCACTACATCATTAAATTTATCCTCTTCTCTTCTATAAGCGACCTTCTCTTTAGTTATAGGGTTTCAAAAATAACATCCTCCATGATTAAAAACCACTTTCTATTACCTAGATCAATAATAATGAATATAGCTTTTTATTTACAAGCTTAACTAGTCATGTAAAAAGTTACATATTTACGGTAAAAAGTTCCAATTTTTAATTTAAAAAAGCTCTTGCAAGAGAAATTGTATAATGAATTATGCTTAAACTCCCCTATAAACTGGAGGTCCTCTGAAACACAAAAAGTTAGACATGCCACTGGCCCACTGTTTGATGGTATGGACCTAGACTACTGGATTATGAGGGTGGAGGTTTATTTCAATTTTTATGACATTGGTAATAGTGAGAAACTCAAGGACACGATGGTGGCCATGGAAGGACTAGCCTTGCGTTGGTTCCAGTGGGCGACCGATGAAAGGGTGGCCGGATCGAAAGAGGAGGCTTGTGGAACAATTACGATCGAAGGGCAGTGGCACACTTCATGAACAATTGTTAGCAATGGTGCAAACTACCATGGTTGAGGATTGTCAGAGAATGTTCATTGATACAACAAGTAAGCAACCCTCTTGATGATATACCCGAAAGCATGATGATGGCCTAGTTCATTAATGGGCTCAAGGAGGAAGTTCGAGCCGATGTGAGGGTCTTAGACCCATTTAGTTTGGAACAGGCCATGGTGTTGGCAACTAGGGTGGAAAACAGGATTAGGGTTGGGCAAATGAAGAGATCAGTTGTCCCATTAGGCTTGACCAAAGCAATAAGAGGGGAGGGGGGGGGGGGAGGTATAACTTTAACACAAGGGGCCCAACCCTAATGGCCCACGTGTTCTAAGTGGAGCCTCAGGGAGTAAAGCTTGGGAAGAAGCATTGCAAGCTTCAGCCAACCAACCCAAGTCCAACCAATTCTCCACCCAAACTTTGACGGAGCCACAATAGTTGTCTGATCGAGAATTTCAGGAGCGGCGGGCAAAGGGACTCTGTTTCCAATGTGACGAACGATATAGAGCAGGCCACATGTATAAGAAATAATTGAGTGTGATGCTGGTCGGAGGGTAGGATGACGAGGTGCGGGAGTAGGAAGAAGTGCTGGTGCAGTTTTCCCTACCATGCCTTTAAAAAACCTGACAACATCTCAAAAACTCCTTGAAATGCCCTATCATGCCTTGAGAAAACCCGGAACAGTAGCATTGGTTTTCTCTATTTCTGCCCTCCTTCTAGTTGGCTCAATTCCACCATTGTTGTGAAGGGGTCACGTGTGATTTGGGTCACGTGTGATTTGGGTCAAGATTTGTGTTTGGTTGGGGGTTAGTGTAGAGTGGGTTGTTTTTGTGGAAGATCGTGTTTGGGTCAGGGTTCGTGTTTTGCTGGGAATTCATTTGAGATGAGTTGTTTTTGTGAAGGATGTGTTGAGGGGTAAGGGTGTGTATTCGGCCGACCTAGATTTGCAATAGGGTTAGAGGAATAGCTTTGGTTTCAGTTGGGTCTGCGAAACACTTGGATTTCTGTGGTCTCCTCAATTTTTAGGGCCATTTCCATTGCTTGTTCTAATAAACTTCTTAGGCCCAACATTCGTAACTCAACCTTAGTTTTTATCCCATTGATGAATTGCCCTAAGGCAATGGGTTCTAGAATATTCTCCAAAGGAGCTATGATCTCAATGAAAGAAGATGATACTCCGTCGCGCTGTTTGTTTACTCCAATTTCACTATGTCAACCCCTGTTCATGGAGTGTCCCTGTTGCCGACGAGCGGCACTGTCGGAATAACAAGGTCTTTACGTCTTCCCACCACATTGTGGGCCACTGGCAATTTTCCCACTGATGCCACGATAGTACATCACCGTCAAAGGCCACCATAACAGCCTCAATCTTTTCCTCCTCTGAAAGGTGATAGGAGTGAAAAAACCTCTCCGCCTGGAGAATCCTTGTTGCCGTCAAAGGTGGGCGTATCCAGTTTTTTTATGCTTCCACCCTGACTGTCCACCATCACCTCCTCTAAACCCTCCATTTCCACTGCCGTTACCTCCCAAACCTCCATTTCACTTCTAAAACCCTTCGAACCCAGGCGGGATATCGTGGTTCCTTTAGTCTGCCCTGGTGGCCATTTTAGTGAACTCCTCCCTCATTTGTTTGTGTTCTCCTCCATTCCTTGTCTAACTTGCCCAAGCTTCTCAACTTCCATCTGCTGCTGCTCCTTCAACTCGTTCAACTCCAGCTCTAACGTATCCATTCTCTGCCCTTGGGTGGGTGCCATGGCTGCTCAGGAGAGGGCTGCCCTGATACCAAGTTGTTATAGCTTGGTAATCACATAATCGATAGCAATAAATATTAGGATCAGATCAATAAAAAGGTACAAAAAGAGATGACTGAAGTGAGTGAATGTATTTCAGCGATGAGTACAATTTTCGAATAGCCACCAAACTCCCAAAATGATTCTTTACAAAACAAACAAAAATAAGACTTCTTTCTGAATGACCATCCTTACAAAGCATTCCCCTATTCATATCCCTATTCCCTAGTCATTATTATTCTTTGTCTTATACTAGGACAGCTCATAACCTACAAATACAAACAACTCATATTTTACTCCTTTACTCATTTCCCTATATTGCCATCCTGCGTCATTGGTATGTAATCACTATAGGAGCCTTCCCTTGATGTATGACATCATCTCAGTATCTCCTTTCACAGACTTCTTATCAATGACATACTCTTCCTCTTCAAAAGGTGTTTTAACCGGGGTTTCTTCAACTTTATCCACATTTGCAGCTCTTCTAAAACAGTACTACATCCTTTACCTTCTGGATTCCTAAACCATTTAGGATATTCAATAAGTTTGACGCACTCTTCCTTGAGATGCCTCATCATTCAGTAATACATCCTTTACCTTCTGGATTCCTAAACCGTTTAGGATATTCAATAAGTTTGACACACTCTTCCTTGAGATGCCTCATCATTCCATAGTGATCACAACTTTGTTCACTTGTTCTTCTTATAGTCTCTCTTCTGTGTTGCTCCTTGCCTGTAAGTGTGTTAACTGGCTGTAAAAGGAATGTGTTCACATTAGTTTTCTGCTCATTAGTCATGGCACCGGTCTAAGCTTGAAAGTTCCTGCAAATAGTAGTTTAGTGTTATTTATGTCCTCAATTGTATTGATTGTTTTATCTGTATTACAGGAAGCTGAGTTGGTCCTGGGTGGTGATGATGGAGATGAGTGTACTTACAAGAAAGGTTATTTGAAAAGACAAGCTATATTTTCATGTTTAACATGCACCCCTGATGGAAATGCTGGATTTTGCACTGCTTGTAGCTTATCTTGCCATGAAGGGCATGAGGTAAATCTATCTTACTTAAGAGTGAGAGGAAGCTTTTGAAGTAATTTGTTTGTCCTGTGATACTCATTCCAGGCTGTTTCTAAAGAAAACCTAAAACTAGTTGCAAATCTAAATTAATTTGATCATACATCTAAACAATTTAAATTGATACTCAGAATATCATTGTTTTTTGTTAGTGGTAGTGATTTGCACCCAGAATATTCTGTTAACTGATTGTTAAAAAGTTCTCTTAAATATTTTTCAGTGGCTTGTTTTCATTTTAGTAACTGGGAATTGTGGGAGTATGAAGCTCTTGATCAACATAAGTCTTTTAGAATCTAAAATCTGAATTGTAAATTTATAATTGCTTCCTTTGTTCATTGCGTAATAGAAAAGGAAGTAAATAAATAAGTGGGTGGCTTGGTATGGGCTCTAGCCTTTTGTAGTCTTGTTTTTGTATTTATTTTTCATAATGCTTGCTACTGCTTACATCAATTGGCCAATCTCGCAAAACAATTAAATAATTTTGCAGTCTTTAACAAATCATGTTCTATGTTACTGATTGTTTGAGATGCTCATCTCTGCTGTGTGAATGTGTCGTCTAACATTGGTATTTTGCTGATGTTAGTATCTTGGAGTGCAAAATGTTTTTTTTTCTCCGCCTTCATCTTGTGCAGCTCTTCTATCACTTGCATTAAACATTTAGGAAAAATAATTATAACTATAGAAGAAAGATCAAGTTCTTTTGAAACCGATTCTCGAGACATCTTGAGCCGAGTAGTAACTTGATTGCCAATTTTGTACCCGATGGTTCTAATCGTGGCTAATATAAAGTTGTATAATACATTGAGAAGTAAATGTATAATACATTGAGAAGTAAATGTATTAATCACTTTGACTTAAGCTGTACTTCCACATGGCTTCCTCTCTACTTTTGTTTCATCGGTCCAAGTTGAAAAAGGAATGATAAAAGGAATTTTTATGTAACCCATAATTAAGGATACTTTTATTGATTTGTGAGTTTGTTCCCTTTACATTCTACTTATGTAATATCTCTTCCAGGGCCGTTCCTAAGAATTTAGGGGCTCGGGGCGAATCTATAACTATGGGCCTTATAAACTAATAATTATAGATAACTTTTGGTTTTTTTACAATGAGAAAAACACGTGTATAAATATAAAACCATTATCTAATGCTAAAAATATCTTACTTTTTCTAAAATAAAATATTTAAATATCATCAATATTATATTGCTTACATTATAATTCATACGGAGTATAATACTTTAAGAACGTATTGAAATCAAACAAAATGATTATACAGTAATTCAAATAAAGTGTATTAAATTCATATATGGATACAAGTGATAGTTTTTGTAGTTTGGAAAAGAAGAAAAATTATATATTATTAGATGTACATACCGCTTGTTAAAATTTACAAAAGCTATGCAAAAAAAAAAACACATATAAGTAGTACGAAGTATATATATTTTACAACAGGTCAACTTAAGTAAATCATTTTCTATAAGTGGCTAAATAAATTTTGGACCAAGTAAAAACTAAAAAGAGATTATACTTTAGGAATAAAAAAAATTGTGATTAATATATTGAATGAATGTAAACGAAGAAATTTTTATTCATAAAATTATTAGGAAAAATTCATACGAATAATCCAAACTATTTGAGGTCTTCCAATATTAATCTCAAATATCGATTATTACAGTATAATCCGTACTATGAGGGTTGTTTTATGATATTAGTTCATATTAACTAATAACCGACTCTAATTTGCTTCGTAGAAAGGGAAGAAGATATAGTCAATTATGCAAGTACAATAAACAGGGGAAGGAGGAAGATAACAATTAGTTTCGAATTGGTGACTGGTTACAATAGATTAAATAAGTCAATGGATTAATATCATCGAACAATCCCAAAATTTGGTTTATACTTTAACAATCCCAAAATTGAGATTATTCGTATGAATTTTTCCAAATTATTATTGTTTATTTTTTGAAAGGTGAAAATTATTAATATTGATTTTTATTAATGAATAGGAATTTAATGTGCAAAAAATAGTAAAATAGAAAAACTAGTACTTAATAAAATTGTAGGACTTGGCAATATTACGTGCATGTGAATGAAAGTGCAAATGAAAAATTGAAAAATAAATGATTGTCATGGGACTTGAACCCAAGG
Source organism: Salicornia ramosissima (assembly GCA_951394345.1). Lineage (NCBI taxonomy): Eukaryota > Viridiplantae > Streptophyta > Magnoliopsida > Caryophyllales > Amaranthaceae > Salicornia > Salicornia ramosissima. Next base: position 7,487,680 of record OX596238.1, on the reverse strand, counting down.
CATTGCACACACAAGAGAAGACTTGGGAACAACCGCACAACCTTTACCGCTGAGCCACGTTTTCCTTTGTTGAATTATACTCATTTTTAATGTATATATTACGATTTTAATGGAAGTAAGGATCTAAAGATTGGGCTCTGGGCGTACGCCCCGCTCGCCCCGCCCCAGGGCCGGCCCTGATCTCTTCCCTGGCCTCAATTTTTTGTGATGAATCCTTTTGTCTCACATACTCTGAAATTTACTTCTTCACATTAATATGTTAAACTGCATGGTATATATTGTTTAGCTTCTGTCTCTGGAGGTTTTGCCCCAGAGACAGCAATCTACAAGAACTTCACATACTGTTGTTTTGGTAGATTGTAGAGCTGTGGACCAAGAGAAACTTTAGGTGTGATTGTGGAAATTCAAAGTTTGGCGACTTCATATGTAAGCTTGAGCCAAGCAAGGACATAGAAAATGCAGAGAACTCATACAACCACAACTTTAAAGGTACATATTGTACTTGTGATCGCCCTTATCCTGATCCAACTCTTGAAGAGGAGGAAGAGATGGTACAGTGCTGTGTGTGTGAAGATTGGTATCACAAAGAACATCTTGGTCTTGACTCCTCTGAAAAGGTTAGTGTCTTTTGCAGTTGAAATTTTCTCTTATTACAATAATCCCTTCCAGGACAACTTTGGTGATTTTGTCCCTTGGACTAGGAAAGGGTTCTCATGAGTTATAACCTTATCGCCACTTCGATAAATGGCTAACAACTTACTATAAACTTCAAAACCCTACTTTTTTAGAATCTTAGGTGCAGCACTAACAAATTTTTAATGATTTTGTCATTCTTGAAGTAGAATACCATTTTGCGTTGATTTCATTTTAGTTTTAAAGGCATTCAATACAGCTAAAACCTGTCAAGGGCTGTGTTCTTGACAACCTCACTTCAGTAAGTGGACACTGTTGTCAAATGCTATTAGTTCTATATGCTGTTTCTCCATTGCAGCTCTTGCTTCCTTCAGTTCTGGTCTGGGTCATTCTGGAGTCATCTTTGAATGGTGTACAGTTTGATCTGGGTAGAATTTTCTTCATTAATTTTCTACTCGGACCCGTAGTACTCTAGTTGTTTTTCATAATTTTTCTACAGCTTATGTATATTAAACTGAATTCAGGAACAAAACATTTTCCATATATATTAAATGATCTAAGGTAGAACATGAGTTAAACAATCATTTTTTTCAGATTCCTGTTGACGAAGAAGGACAGGCAATCTATGAGGATCTTATCTGCCCTGGTTGCTCAGTAGCCAGTTCATTCTTGGCTTTTTATCCTCAGAGCATCTTTGTTGATCCTAAGAAGCTTGAGGTGATTGCAAATAATGAAAAAGGGAAAAGACTTCTGGAAGAGGCCCCATCTTCCTGTGCCAGCACTGGCATGATTATCGATACTACGTCTGATCCTTTGAAACCAAGTGAGGTTGGTGATATCAAGCCTGAGGATGTCTCTGGGAGAGAAGGATTGTCTTCAGGAGAAATGCCAGAGAAAGTTTTGGGCTTAAAAGCTGACAGCTCAGTGACATCATGTCAGCTTGGCATTGATCTTGGGGCTGCACCGCCAGCTGTGAAGAGGAATAAAGCTATATTCCTTGTAAAGAACTGGAGGGATTTCCTCTGTCAATGCGATAGGTGTTCTACTTTCTACAAACAGAAGCAAGTTGATTTTCTCCTTGACAGGGAAGATTCAATTGCTGAGTATGAGAAGACGGCACAGCAGAGAAGGGAGGAAAGGTTGCAGCAAGAGGAAGGTGCCTCATTAAACATGTTCAATAACCTTGGTCATGTAGAGAAAGTGGAGCTTATGAGTGGCATTGCTGAGATGAAAAATGAGATGGAAAATTTCTTTGTATGCCCATTTCCTTTCCTTAACTGTTTGAATAATGGTTTGTTTGATTATGATTATAAGATTTCAGATTGTTGAAAAATAATGAGTTTACTATTTTTTTTCTTTTAAAAAAAATCTTTTCAGGCAAATCGTGATGCATCAGAGACAGTTACATCTGCTGAAATATACCAAATCTTTGACAATCTCAAAAAGAAACGCCGCCGTGAAATGTAACTACTGTCATAGAGCTCTGTAAGTTGAATGTTAATTAAGCTCTAGGGATCTCTAGCTTACTTTAATTTAGATGGTTGTGGACTTGCTAGACCTCTGAAAAGGTTAGTGTTTGGCTGTTTGGAAAGGCTAGTTCTTTCGGTTTCTCTGGTTTATTTTCTGCACCTAGATTCTTATGTTATGTGCAATGGCAATTTCCTTTATGTATATCTAATGAACCATTTAGGGAAATGGTTTTGTTACACTGCTGCCCCCCACCCCCTCACCCCCCAACCCACCCTATACTCTCTGTTCTCTCTTGTTTTGTCATGTTTGATGTGCTGTGAATTATCCTTATTTAAAGCTTTTCAGCAAATTTAAGCAAGAAATTGTTTTGTTCCTGAATTCAGTTTTGGATCTATTAGTTGATCAAGGTGATGTGTTTAAGTAAAATTTAATATGGAAAATGCATTGTAATATCTGAAATACGATCTAATCATTAGATTGTGATTCTAATCCCCAAACTTGTATTTTTTCATACGTTTTCATTACCATCTACATTACCATTTGAGGGGCAATATTGGATAGGAAGAAGATTTATGAAGGGAAAAGGAGTGAACTAACACAATGATGGGAGAGAAAATTGATTTTTTTTTATTTCCCATATTTGTATTCAAATTTATTCTCATTCCCATTAGTTATGAGTCTTATGGCCAATTACCAAATGGGTCGTGGCCTTGTGGGACTTAGCTTTCAAAAGAGCATTTGGTATCTATGAGAAGAACAAAATTTATAAAATTACTTTTATACTTTCAGGGGATTGCTTCGAAACACTAGCTTGTGAATAGTTTGCTGCTTCTTGGAGATCTTGATGCTGATTAACTAACAATTCTAGCGGTTTGGTGCGGTTTAACGTCCAAACTGCACCAAACCGCAAAAATACGGTTTGCCATTTTTTGAAACCGCACCGCAATTTATATCAAACCGCACCAAATCGCACCGCAAAATACGGTTTGGTGCGGTTCGGTTTGCAGTTTAACCCACTTTTTAAATTTTTTATTTTAAAATTAGTAATTGATAAGGATAAAAAAAATCCTAGATTTATTTTTTGTTAGAGCCTTAAAGAATTAGAGAAGGCTTAGAGCGTTGTGGGTTTAAACAATTAGATAAGGCCCTAGAAAAAACAAAAGGCATAATTTCAGTAGGTAGTAAGCCAAATAAAAAGTATGAAATTAAATAGTTTAGAACAATTAAAAAAATTGCGGTTTGGTGCGGTTTCAAAATTTTCGAAAACCGCACCGCACCGCAAAATTACGGTTTGGCAAAATTGCAAACCAAACCGCACTTCTCAAACCGCAAACAAAATCAAACTGCACAATTGCGGTTTGGTGCAGTTCAGACCGCACTCTACTCAGCCCAAAACAATTCTAGATATATTTATGTTTCTTTCATGTATATGTTCTTTGCTTACAGTTACAGACGATGTGGTATTATTATTTATTAAGGTCCTTGTGTATGTTTGCTTTAAATGGTTGCTGTTTATTATGATCTGCTGATTGTGCCAAGAGGATGATCTGCTTGTTCAAACTACATTCAATAGCACTGGTTTCTATTTTTTGTGGATCCTTGTATCTTTAAAAGAAACAGAGAAAAAAAATTGATGTACATTGTGTACTTTTTCTAGATGGTGTGTAGTTTATTAATGCTTTTATGGAAAACAAGTAGTACTGTGATCTTACAATGTGAATTATTTACATGCAGTACATTGATGCTCATTATTATGAGCTAGTTTTGCATGTTTTTAATTTTATATTATTTTTAATAGAACTAAATGTGTCAAATTGTTTTGTTTTTGTTTTTAATACAATAAGAAATCACCAGCTCATTAGCTGGTAATGGGGTATAACCCATGTAACAGATTAGTACTTGCACTTGAGGGGATGATAAATGAGGGAATCCTGTTGATGAACAAGTTGCAGCAAACAAAAATATTGTAAACACCCGTAAGATAGGATGATCTAAAAAATATACTGTCGAAGAATAAGAGAAGAAAATATTACCAGTTTAGAGCTTGTTTACTTCAGATTATATTCAGTTTATCTCTATTCAGTTCAGTTCAGTTCAATTCAATTCATCTCTATTCAGTTCAATTAATACACTTCTATTAAGTTCAGTTCATCTCTATTAAGTTCAGTTCAGTTCAGTTCATCTCTATTCAGCTAATGTAAACGAGCCCTTACTATTCAATATTAGATAATATGTTAGCTATATTGGGATGACTGAACACTATATTGGTTTGTTTGTCAGATTTGCAGCATATCTTTCGGTTGATCATCTGCATGTGATGTGTCCCCAGTTCTCTCTATTTGTTTTTACATTGTACGGAGTACAATTATTTGGGAACTTTCTCCCTTTCCCTACCACCCCCAAAGAAAAATTAAACACTAAAAGTTAATATAAATCGATTAATTTAAATATTTAATAATAAAAAATTTGCCATGTTGGCTTTAATTTTGTGTCAAAAAGTATTATTAATTTTCTTGAACCTAATTTTGGAAAACTTTAAGTCCCATGTAGGGTACAAATGATAGCATATCATGGTTGATTGCTTGAAAAACTGACTAGATAACGAAGTTGGTTGCTACCAAGTTAGATAAACATCTTTGTCGATTGCTTTTTTGATTGGGAGCCAAGTTTGTTTTGCTTTGCTTTGTTATTAATTTATTATACGAAGTATATTATTTTAAGATAGATAGATTGGCAGCCAACTATGCCTACAATAGTGTTTGGGCCAAGTTTGGTATTATCTCAATATTTGAGGCTTTGGTAATTGCAAGGTAGTCCTTAGGTGTATTGTCGTCCACTGATCCTGTTGTGTATGAGAACTGTTACTTGCATAGTCTGAGCTAACTACATCTTTCAGTGTATTTGCCAAATCTCGGTCAAAGCTCCATCTGAAGCCAAATGGATAGGCTTAAATAAAATAAGAACACATGCCTTCAGCTTAGAGCTGTCAATTTTTGACCCGACCTGATAAACACAGTAAACCCAACCCGTAAATAGTAGGTTTTGACAAAAAAAATAAAAACTAAAATCCGTTTTGAACCCATTAAACACAACCTGTTCTCAACCCGCCTAGACCTGCTTTCGACCTGACCCGGCCCGAAAATCATTAAAAATGTATTAAACTTATGATATTATAGGAAAATGTAAGCAAAAACACTTTTTACCATTAAAACTTTGAATTTAAGATTATTTTTATTGGACCACAACATTAATTTTTTGTCATGAATTTGCTATTAATGAAGATATTTCTTATAATTTGTACTTTTTAGAACGCTTAAGATACATTTTAGTACATATATTGCATTAAAATATGAAAAATTAAAGGGCGTTATAAAACTTCCCAATCCGCTGGGTCAACCCGAGCCTGAAGAATTTGGGTTATAAAAAAACTAATATTGATCCAAACCCGCTAACACTTAATCCAGTACAACTTGAATCCACAACTATTTTACACCAACCCGACCCGACCTGTTTGATAGGTCTACTTCAGCTTGTCAAGGCTTGTGATGAACTCGTTTTGAAAATCGTTTACTATTTAAAAAGGCTCATTTACTTCTATTTTTCCTTTTTGGCCTTTCTATGCTTTATTTTCTATTATCATGAAGATATGGATAAAAAGTAGTCAATATTATTGTAATAATGAATTGACATTATTGTGGTTTATAATAAACATTAGCAACTGTTTTAATTTATATGGCTATGTATTATATGATTTGTGTAACTTAGTTAATTTTCTTAAGCTTGAATATAGCTTGTTCAAGCTTGAGCTCAGAATGCAATTATGTAAACGAGCAAACCTAAATCTTAACAAGTGAAGCTCAAACAAGCAAACCAAGAAGCTCCATCGAGCTCAGATTAATCAGCATCAAGATCTCCAAGAAGCAGCAAACTATTCACTAGCTCCTTCGAAATATCTGGCTTAACTCATCTGAAGCTTTATAGAGGATAAAATATTAATGGTGGGTTGGTGTAGGTCTTAATATGATGGGGTTTTATTTTTTTTTTTTAACAAATCTCTATTATATAATTCAAGGGGAGGTATGATGTCCCCCCTCAAAATGTTCATTTTACCCCTCAAAACTTTCTAAAATATCAATTTATATTACACCTAATTAGTAAGGAAAGTTATTACAATTTTTAGATGAGAATAGTACAAAATATAAAATTCAAAAAAATAAAACAAAAATTTCAAAATTAATATTTTTAAATTCTCTATAAATAGACATTCATATCGAGATATTTCATTAAATAAAACTTTTTTTCGTTCATTATTGTGAGGTGATCGAATGAAGATTTTTTTTTTTTTTTTTATGATATAAAGTTTGTTTAGACAAATTAATAGATGTATTTAAGATAGCATCGCACGCAAAGCGTGCATAGAATGCTAGTTATAAATATGTCTAAGGAATCTAACAATCTACAAGTTGGTAATGGATTACTGACTTTGAGCATTTAATTAACCGTTGCACTTGAAAGAGAGGATAAATGGAGAACTTTTTAAACAAGGTGAATAGATTAATCACCAAGTTACTTTACTCCATTTTGAAGGTCTTACTATGTTAGAAAAGGTTTTTTTTTAATTTTATTTTATTTGGGTAAGTAAGAAAATGTTGGAAACAGTAGAGACAAAATTCAAAAGAAAAATAGATTGAGAATGGTGTAAAAAAAAATGTACTCGTGGTACTGATTTTGGTCGCATGCCATATAATTTAGTGACTAGTTGACTTGACTAAAGAGTTAGAACCTAGGTTGCACTAAAATGAATACGAATATGGATACGGACACAATACGGGTACGAGAAAACGTCATTGAAAAAATTAAGGATATGGGTACGTGAAAGAATACACTAAGAGAATCTATAAATTTCAACAAAATACTGAGTTAAAATCAAATTTGGTGATGATAATTTGGTTATTCACTATATAAATTATTCAAAACATATAAGACATGAACAATTAAAGCTAGAAAATTAACTCAAAAGTTATGGGATACTTGAGTAAGCTTAATAAATCAATTCAATGTGGGTATGTGTGTCCAACGGGTGTCGGTGTCGGACACGGAGTACGGCAGGTTGGAGGTGTGTCTGTGCATCCTTGGTTAGAACTTAGAAGGGCACTGACAAAAAAATACGAAGTAGTTTGGTTTGAAAATTATTTTAAAAATTGCTTATGCATTTATATAATTTTGATTTGGATTAGTTGAGATTTGAATAGTTATATTTGCACAATTTGTCATTAGTTTTTTATCCATATTTTTGTTTTGAACTAAACCATTTAGATCAGTCAAAAATCTTATTTTTGTGTACTTCTTGCCAAACATTTTAAATTTGTTTCATTTAAAATTAGATATTTGGAGAGCTGCATAAGTTGAATCTTACAATATCTATGATTAAATATTTAAAACAGAAAGTTTGAAACGTCACATGTCATCCACTTATCCCTTTATGCTACTCTATGCTTCAACCTTACAATTATTTTTTCTTTAAACAATTTTCATACTTACCTCTTCATTTGTACCCCTTCATTTGTCATATATATAATATAGTTCTTTAGACTTCTTTCATCTTTTCTTAATTACTCTAAATTATATGTACCCCTTATATGTATGTTATATTTAAAATTAATGATTCGAATTAACAATATTTTCTCTGAATTATTTTTTAAAATTACCTTATTCATCGAACGGACAAAAAACTAGTTTAATATCGTTTTGTTTCACGCACATCACACAAAAATTCAATGAGTGTTATGAGTTCAATGTTACGGGCCTTGTAGGCACGATTTTACCTGGTAAGAGTATTGGACCATGATGTGCATCAAATGTATCTCCCTAATTTAGAAACGGGCACGAGCTTGGATGTATGATTTTTATTTCTAATGTTTTAGGTCTAATCTATTCCTATCTCTAAATAGTAATTTTTCAGTATCTTTAAATTTGCTAAAATTTGCACGGTATTCGAAACTTTTATGTTTGATTGCTTATATATTTAACTATATTTTGTACAATATAATACTCCGTATAAAGTTGATATTTTGATAGTATATATATTATGACGAATCGGCCAACAAAACCACACATGTCAATGTTTTCGCATTATATATTAATGAAAATTGATTTTTAGGGCATGTTTATTGGTAGTCTGAATTAGAGTCTGAATGTAAGTCTTGTTTGAGTCTTTAGGGATAATTTTATACAAATTGGGCTGAGTCTGAATGCAAGTTTTGGTTTTCAAAACTCTACTCAAGACTCGTGGGGCCCACAGATTTAATAAATGTAGTTTGAGTCTTTAGGGATAATCTTATACAAAGTGAGTCTGAATGCAAGTCTTTATAAAACAACTTTTTATTTTTTGGGTTTTTCTATGTAGTACCCCTGTGGTATAGCGTTTTCTACGATGTACCCCTTTAAAATGAGACTTCTACATGGTACCCCCGAGGAACTACTGCTCACCACGTAGTACCCCTATAAAGTATTAATTACATAATTAACACACTAAACATGATTATTAGTGCACTAACATTCATGATTAATATAAACAACTGCTAATTATTGCTATTTTAAAAAAAATTCGGTAGTTTTTGTTTTTTTTAATTGTATTTTTTGGTAATTCTTTGGTAATAATTAGTTAGAATTAGTAATGATTAGCAACAAATTATATTAATTATGACGCTTAGTGCACTAATAATCAAGTTTAGATTGTTAATTACGTAATTAATAATTTAGAGGGGTATTAAGTGGTGAACATTAGTTTCTTAGGCCTACCATGTAGAAGTCCAAATTTGGAGGGGTACTTCGTAAAAAACTCTATACCACAAGGGCACTACATAGAAAAACCCTTATTTTTTTATATGGATAAATGAGTTTGTATTATAGTATTTGGGATAAAGTGTAAAAACTTGTATGAGTCTGAATTGGTAAAAGTTCGTGGAAAGCTGATGTGGACAGTATTATAGTATTTGGGATAAATGAGTTTGTATTATAGTATTATAGTATTTGGGATAAATGAGTTTGTATTATAGTATTATAGTATTATAGTATTATAGTAAAAGTTCGTGGAAAGCTGATGTGAATGAATTGGTAAATGAGTTTGTATTATAGTATTATAGTATTATAGTATTTGGGATAAATGAGTTTGTATTATAGTATTTGGGATAAACATGCCCTTAAACTTTACAAACTTTGGCTCTCAAAATAGGGGACATATGTATATTGCGGAGTGCTGTATGTAACTATTTATTTTGGTACTAAATTTTACGGAGTACTCTAAAATAAATTTTTAGTTTGTAAAACACCTTGACATTGTTAAATGTTAATGAACTGATAAATTCTTAAAGATTTGGTGAATGCATAGCCTACGTACAACCATTATGAAAGTGCTATCCCTCTCTCTCAATCAATAATAATAGAATATATGTATATTTTGTTTTAAAATTAAATTTAAACATTCAGGCGGTATTTTTCTTCTTATGTGAAAATGTTGAACTAGTACATGGTATAACACTATAACATTCCCTTAAATAAATTTAAAAAAAAAACACTACTTCCTCCGTCCAATATTAATTGCTCCATTTGACCAAAAAAGCATTTTTTGGTCAAATGGAGCAATTAATATTGGACAGAGGGAGTATAACATTTCCATCATAAAATTATTAAACTATTTTTTGACGGGAAGATATACGGAAGGGCGTGATACACTTGCCCTATTACACTATTACAGAATACAAGAAATGGGGCTAGACTTGGTAGGGAGAACCACGGTTCGATCCCCCGCAAGCACGTTGGGAGGAGTTTAAAACCTTAACCTCAGGACGCGCTCCGAATCCGGATTAGCCCAAAAAGGGTGAACCGGGTGGGTACACCAAAAAAAAAAAAAAAGAAAGGGGGGGGGAGAAGGGGGTGTCGAATCTTCTCCATTATTGTGCAATGAGTCTATTATACATTTGGTTGAAAGTAGATGTATGTGCATCTAAACTGTATAGAAGAATACAAATATAAAATAAGAAAATTACCATTGAATATACCATACATCCGGATGTACATAATAATTTCTAATTTTTGCGGTAAGGGGAGCCCAGTTTCACTAGGCAGGAGTCTCGTCGACATTCCCAAACTACATAGCCTTATGTTGAATCTACTATAACCAAAATTAAGGGAAAGTAGAAACTAGTGGGACATTAAAGAAGTCTCTAGACTAGGTATGGTAGCTCATAATATGCATGACAACTTTATTTTTGGCCAAATAAAATTCATAAACTTTAGCATGTGACAAAAGAGAGATATTAGTGTATAGTTGAGATGTATGTATATCAGCTATAAGACAAATTTTTTTTTAATCTTTTTTTAAAGAAAAATGATAAATTGTGTTTGTCATGTAACTGATATATATCAGATATGCACCAGTAATATATCGTCACAAAATCTTGATGAACATGGTATAGGAGAAGGGTATGGGAGAAGGGTGAAGATTTGTGATGTTAAAAGATGACAAAATGCGGATCTTTAGGCTTGATTTGCTAAATCACCGGGCTTATTAATAAATTTAGTACCGTAAAGTGGTATAATAATCAACAAAATTGAGGACTTGTGTCACTTTTAGTCAACTCTTTAACTCGTTTGGTTGTTGGTAATAAATTGTGGCAATGGTAATGAATTTATAGTGTAATTTTGTTAAGGATAAACGTTATAATTTACATGGAAAACAAATTTTCAATCCTTAAGATTCAATTTTCTTCTCATTTTTCATTTACATTCATTACCATTGGGAAGAGTGATATTTGATGGGAATGAATATTTGTGAAGAAAATTAGATAAATTGGACCTAAGCTAGCACCATCATGAGAATGAATTTTGATTTCCCTTCCAAATTTAGTTATAAATTCATTGCTATTACCATCATTTATAACCGGCTACCAAACGGGTTGTTAGGGTTTTCTGTAACGGTGAAAATTGAAGAACAAAAGCTTAGAATAATTTTTTAATGTTGTGAAAAAAAAAAAAAAATGGCTTTTCGTCCCACCTAATACGGAGGGACCGTCTCGTGATCTCATTGGTTGGTTTTTCCGCCGATTTATGAAAGTGATGTCTTCTTGTGCTCTGTATTTATTAATACTATTAACAGTTGAGAAGTTGGGCAGTTTTAGTTTAACGGTGTCTCTATGTTTGTTTCACAAAATCACATGCTTCCCTCCATCAACCTTTTATTATGGAGGATAGAAAAGTGATAAATGAGCCTATAGATCAAAATGTTCCACTAATTAATAGGGGTGATTTTGGTATTTTATCATATTAGACAAACCTAAAAAATAAGTGTTCTGGTCATGTGTAGATTTGTACTATTATATGTTACCAAACATTCACTAGTTTACCCAAAAAAAAAAAAAAAAAACATTCACTAAAAATTTACCTTGGACTGATTTATATTTACCACTTGTTTGTGGATTATTTGATACACGAGTAGTTAGTGACTTATTATCTCTCTTAGGGTGCGTTTTTTTCAACTTTTTTTTATCAAGTCTCAGAACTTACTAGGTTTAATCAGGCCAGATCAAGTCGAATAAGTTATAATAAGTAAGCTTTAATAGATTCAATCAGGTCAGATCAGATCAGATCATGTCGGGTCGAAGTTGAGGAGAACACAACCTTAGAGGCAGGGGGTAGTTGATGGGTGATTCAAATTCTTACATGTTGACTAATTTCAACTTTGAATTTCAATGCATCTGATCTACTGCATGTACTTTATGTCATGCCAATAATTTTTCTTTTGTGTCTCAAGTATCCGAATTGTATTCGATCTCTATTTTCGATTTGAGTATGTAAAGTTTGATGTGCCATGTATGGTTTGGTTTGGTTGACTAGTTGATTAGTGTTGTTATTCATGACTTTTAGTTTAGGTTATAAGTTCAATTCGACCCTCTCTAATTATATAGTTTGAGAAGAGTGGCTTTAGATGCAGTGGCACAAAAGGTCACCATTTATCATCGAGTTACGACATTCTATTCTCTATCGATAATAATTCTTCTTCACCAACCTCCGAGCAATGACAGTCTGGAAATCACATGTTGGGCCCAACATACTTTTCGTATAAAAAAATGTACAATTTGATGCTTTATTTTGGACCATAGTCATATAAAGTTTTCATAAAATAGGGAATTTATATAAGTTCTTTGAGCAAATGAAAATGAAGCAAGCTAAGATAAGTGAGGTGGACAAATTATTTTACTCCGGCCTGTAAATCAAATGTTTTGAAAAGAAGACACTGCTCCGTCTTTTCCCTTATTTTCTCTCCCTACCCTTCGTCATTTTCGCTGTGTTCCTTTCCTTTTATATTTTGCTATCTGAACATGTGAACAAAGTGTTAATTATTCACATACTTATATTCGACACAAGCTATCAAGTTCCAGTAATATGACACCACACCGGAGTGAATCTTCTCAATTCATACCTATACCCAAACTTGAAATTTAATGAAACGATCCCTAATTCTAAATAAATTTGCAAGTTTGAGGTTTTCATTTTCCTAGCTAGCTTTTATATATGAGATACAACTTTTTCAAAATTCCCTAAAATTTGTTCAAAGTTTATTATTATATTAGCATGGGACCTCTATAGAAGAAACTAGAAACCCCATGCAAAATACATTAATTGATTTGAGAATTTACTCATCTTTCTTTGCCCTTGTCTTATGTTCATGCTTTTGCAAGATTTAAATGGAGGAGGCTCAATGTCTCTAACATTATTGATTATGGAAATTAAGGCCATGTGAACGTTTAATTTACGTCATGCATGGTCATGATCACGTCGAATTAGGGTTAGTAACGTTGATAATTACATATATATAATAATAATAATAACAATAACTAAATCAATAATGATAATGATAATAATAATAATAATTTGATGATGAAAATGGGATAAAATATAAGCCAATCATCTATGACATACTTGTCGGTGCATGTTCATATTTGTCATCACTCGTAATTAAACAATATATATGATGATATGACACCATTTTTTGCAATTGTTTTGGACCCTCCAAGTCTTATTACTAAAAGCTACGTAACTGACTCAATTTGATCATAATAATGTGACATAACATGGTTAGCTATATATATAATTATGTGATTTTTTATATATATATTTTTTTGTACCCACCCAATTAACCTTTTGAGGCTAATCCGAATTTGGAGCGCGTCTCGGTATTAAGGTTTTAAACTCCTCCCAACGTGCTTGCGGGGGATTGAACCGTGGTTTTCCCTACCAAGTCTAGCCTCTGGCACCAGCACCACTAGACCAAAACAACGTTGGTAATTTTTTTATATTTAGTTGATGATAATGAATGAATTAACCTAAATTTTCTCATAATTTATGGGTCTTAATCCATCATTTGGGCGGGTGATCTTTGTTAATTCATTATTTTTAAGGGTTTTTAAAAAATATATATTATATATCTAGTCATTTTTTAATCTTAATAATGAAGTGGTTAGGTGTGAAAGTGTGAAACCTTTGGTTTTTAATTACTACACCAGGCCAGTGAGACCATGCACGGTCATTTCCCTACAAAAATGAAAACTTTTGCTATTTGTTTGTTTCCTTAAATTCTGTTAGAACCACAATTGTTTCGGAATTAACCTAAAATGTAGTTTTGTATGCACTATAGTCAAAGTAGGTGTGCTATATGTGCGTAAGCTTTTTTTTAAGGTAAATATAAAATTTCATTAATTGAAGGTCATACAGCATCTACAATAACCATTATATTATAGAAAAGTAAAATACAACCTAAATTAATCAAGTAAAAATCTTTTTTAAAGTAACTATGTTGATGAAAAACTAGATCTCACAATGAAGTGCAGTCCATGATTGTTCGCTGAATTATGCCTATATATGTGCCTAAGCTAGGATAATCTTTCGTGAAATTAAATTTTATTTCCCTAAAACCTTATTTTAAAAAGGGAATTTCTTTTCTTTCATTAATTTTTTTAAAAAATTTCCTTTCTCATATGTAGACAAATTAAAATTCTTAAAAAAGTGATGTATAAAACAAGCAATATATTCCTTTCACAATGTGAAATTATGCTTTAAGCAAATGCACAAGCACAAGCGCAACAGGGGTAATAATGCGGACTGTTTTGGCTTTAGTAGCTGAAATGACATGATTGCTAGCTGTTATATAACTAAAACTAAGTAATTAACACTGTTAAAATTTGACGTTTTAGCCTTTAGGAATTAGGAAGGGTTTTGTCAATAACCTAGTATCCGTTTTATTTAGTATCACCTTTGTTTTGATAATTTTTTCCTTACTATGTACCACTTCATCGATCGATCTCTCTCACTTATTTGAACTAATTGGATATTCGAATCGAAAAATGTCAAATCCACCAAGTAGCGTCACAAAAATGAGCATAACGTCTAAAAAACCATACTGACCTAGGCAGGGGCTCCTTGCTTATATTAGGTGAGAGAGCCTGTTTTAGGTACACCAACCAAGATCAGGGGGTGATTTTTTAGACGTCGCACTTATTTTTATGACACTACTCGTATTGCTCACAGAGGATTTGGCATTTTTCGATACACTTAAGATAGTCGTCAAAGTAAGTCCAATAAAATCTGAAAATTTTGATAATACTCCGTATTCTCATAAAAAGTTAAAAAGTACAGAGAAATTAAATTGTTAAAATACAGGCGATAATTAGTAAAACAGGGTCTATCATCAACTTTATGAATGTATGATGTTTGTTTCTAACTGCATGATTGAAAGATTTTTCCCATATATCTCGCTTCCATAATTCCATGTGTAGTTTCTGTTTGCCGACGTGAGTTGTTGTGACTTGCGGGAAGCTAATTGTCCAAGTCTAGTGTCTTAGTTTGATTTTTAATAAATATAAATAAATAGTAATTTGATTTTAATCAAATACTACGTAATTGTAATTACGTTAATGCCTTTTTCTCTTCTATATATGTATATAAGATATGTTTTTTGTAATTTTTTTTTCCTCAAGTTGAACAATTTTCATACATTTAAAGTGATATATTAGACGTTAAAGTGGTGCACATGGTTTTTAATCAGGAAAAAATTGTCAGCATTTATAAAAATGTTATTAATGATCTTACGTGTATCCTTTTGGAGTCTAATGTAGGAATTTTTACTACTTGGGGGGTTATTTTGAAATTTTAAGAATTCTTAACAAATATTCGAAAGTCTTTTTATTTAGTTGGCAAGAAATTACACAGACATGAAAAATATAGTTTCCAAGGAAATAGAAAATCAATCTTAGCTTGTACCCTCTAGTGAATGCAATTTATGGGTCAATAATAAATTCCTATTTTCAACCAAACATATATACATGCCTACTTCCTAGGAAATGATTGACAAAACTATTTATTTAATTATTGAGAATGTATTGTGTCAGACTGGCCTGACAGTAACGTTTCTGTCAGACTAGTCCCCTAGACCTGGACTCATATGTGTTGAACCTGGACACATATTGTTAATTCTGGACATGTATTGGTAGACCTGGTCACATGTTTGTAAACCTGGACACATATTGTTGAACCTGGACACATATTGTTAAACCTGGACATGTATTGGTAGACCTGGATATATATCTGTAAACTTGGATACAAATTTGTAACCCTGGAAACATATTGTTGTACCTGGACACATATTGTTAAACCTGGAAATCTATTTATAAACCTGATGACATTTGTAAACCTGGTGAAACTTGTTTAACCTGGATATATATTGTTAAACCTGGACAAATGTTGTTGGACCTGGACACATATTTCTTTGACCTGAACACATATTACTAAACCTGGATCCCCCATGAGTTGTTAAAAAAATACAAGTGTTGGACGGTCCGACACAATACTTTCACTTAATTATTTCTCATGAAATGATATTTCCTACAATAATTACCAACGTTGTCTTGGTTTAGTGGTGCCAGGGGCTAGACTTGGTAGGGAGAACCATGGTTCGATCGCCCGCAAGCATGTTGGGAGGAGTTTAAAACCTTAACCCTGGGACATGCTCCGAATCTGGATTAGCCCAAAAGGGTGAATCGGGTAAATACACAAAAAAAAAAAAAAATAGGCCCTCAAAAAAGGTAAGGTTTTTGCTAGATACTAAAAAAATTTGAGCATTAGTATCTTTAATTATTAATAAACAATTATAAATATTATTATTCAAAACTATTCACTACACAATTGAATTTGAGTGTCATCGGTTGAATATTTTTATCCCTTATCATTACAAGCCAATGAGCTGGTAACCTTACCGAATTAAAAAAAAAAAAATTAAATGCATATTATTAAAAAGAAATTGAAAAGTCTTGACATTCTTAAAGTACTTATTGAAATGAGCCAATAAGACATATGATCCAACTATTTTTTCATCAAATGGGAAGAACTTTATGAAAGAGAAACAAGATAAAGAAAACATTTATGATCAGTAGATATAAAAGCGACGAAAAATGATCACATAATATGAGTTAATGAAAAAAATATTTCAATAAACAACAAGTGGCATATGTATAGATTATTTAATTGACATAAAAACAATAAAAATGATCTTCTAATAAGACCACTAAAAACAATTTTTCAGTACCACGGGTACACAATTAGTACACAACATCAATTGGTAGAGGCAAAATAGAAGATTAAGGAAAAATACAACATCTTGTGACTTTTTTTTTTTTTTTTTTCCCATTTAGAAAAAGTAATTTAAATGTAGTGTGAGTTTTTTCTATTAGCCATCAAGGTAAGCAGTTTGGATTTTGCATCCAACACTTTGCCACTCTTTTCTTTAATCATTTTCTAATCGTTAGCTTTTTTTAGGGTTTTTTTTTTTTTTAAATCAAAAATAAAAAAATTGGCTCATCCGGTAAGTACTTTTTTTTTTTTTGAAAACAAAAAAATACAATATTAAGAGAAATCAGAAGGAATGGTTTGCACTTTCTACTGTCACTTAAAAAAAACATATATTATATTGCTATAAAAGACAAAAAGCTGAAAACCACAGTGATAAATCGGCCTATATTTTGCACTTTTCTGTTGCCAGTTTTCAAAATTATAACAAATTTAATAAGTTTGACTAATTTTTTATCGACATATATAACATGACTTTAAAAAACAGAAAATCAATAGCATAAAACTACCATAACATCGAATAATTTATTATTAGAGGTTGAAGGCCTAGTGCAGTGGCACTGCCATCCGTCTCCCGGGGCTTAGACCCAGGGTCGATTCCTCATCCCCTTCCAGAGATAGGAGGGGCTTCCCCATATACCTTACCTGTAAAAAAGATAAAAATTTGTTATTATTGTTTTTTAAAAATGTAAATGGAGTGAAGTAGGACCATGAACAATGTGGGGGTTAGTAATTGTCACTTAAGAATAGTGCAAAAAAAGAACAAACCCCCACACATGTAAAAGGACCTTAATTTTTCTACGTACATATTAATCAACTCTCTAAACTACACATACAAATCTCTATATATAACTCTATATGTATATATATACTCTCTCAAACTTTTTATATATAACCCCACATATCAAGCACTACTTTGATTTAGCCTTCACTTTCTACTTAACCACTAAATTCAACACTCCATTATTGCTAACCCCCCCAAAAAAAAAACAATTTGAATAATAATTAATAAAGAGCTAAGTATTTGTGAGAAAATAAAATCATGGGAAATTGTATGGAAACAAGCAAAGATAAGGGAATGGAAAATGGGAAAGGGAATGAAGAAGGAGTAATAAGGGGAATGGAATTCATAGGTGGTGTTGGAAAAGAGGAAAATTTTGTGAAAGATGTAAAGAGTAACAAAAATGGGTTAAGAGTGAAAATGGTGTTGACTAAAGAAGAGTTGCAATGGTTAATGGTGAAGTTAAAAGATAGAGAAGAAAGTGGGAAGAGAATTGAAGATGTTTTAGAAGAGATTGAGAATGGAAGGAAGAAAGGTGGTGGTCATGTTTGGACACCTTCTCTTGATAGTATTATTGAGATTCCTGAATTGTTAGAAATGAATAGATGATATATAAATGCATGTTTATTACTTTTAGATTTTTATATCATCTATTTTTATTTTTTTTGGTTTTTATTTTTTTGGGGTTGTGGTTAGTTTTTAGGGAGCAATTTTGGATACTGCACTACGCACTAGTACGTATAATATGCGTGTGACAGCAAGAGTGCTGCATATTTGGTTTTATTTACGAAACTGTTTTGCGCAGTGCAGATTCAAGCATTTGCAGGATTTAGATGCCCTTGTTGTTGGTAACTCCAATGTGTTTTTGTCTTTTGCCTTTTCATGGGTTAAAGGTTTGGTGTTATGGTTCCATTGATTATGGATGGCTTTGTAGGTATGTAAATATTTTTTGATATAGATTGAAGAGTGGTTCTATGAAGATCTATCTTTGCATATAAATATCCATTTATTTATTTGTTTTTTAGTTTTATGATGTAGTTTTGACATCATAAATTTCCAACTTAAGTTATCCTTAATGATGATGTTGAATTGGAATTATGTTGAATTGCACCTAGTTAACAATTTTGGGTTTGATTTTTTGAATCAAATGACATAAATTATTTTTAGCACCTTAAATTTTAGTCACACTTGTATAATTAATATATTAATTGTAAAGTAATAACTGAAAATAAAAAATAATATTTTGTGATTTACACATTCTTGTTTTAATATTAAAAAGTAAAAATTAATTATAAAAAATGGTATTAAATAATTATAAAAAATGATATTGAACAATCTCTATTTGGATTATGATTTATGAATAATCAGCAATTTGTTAAGTACTCATTTGTAGTCCTAGCTAGACAAAATCATCATACTCCATATAATAAATTTTAAAGTTGTTTTGTAAATAATAATGCAAAAGTTGAAGTTAATAATGACAACTTTCACTGGAATGGTCTAGCACAGTAACAATCAATGGACACAGGCCACGCAGCGTAAGGTCTCTTGGGTCAAGAGACAAGCTGGGCCAGAGCGAAGCAACCCACCAACCGGGCTGGTTGGGAGCTGGGCCGGCTGGACTGGGAAAAGCATGGGTTGGCCCACGAACCGAGCCGGTCTGGGTTGAGGTATGTCGGATGGGAGTTTGAGCTGGCCAGGTTTGGACTGGGTTAATGGGTTTCATGGCCTGGGTCAAATGGGTTGAAGACTAGGTTGGCAAGTTGAGTTGGTGGGTTGGAAATGAGTTGGTGACCGGGTTGGGTTGGGCTGGGTTGTAAACTAGTGTTATTTAATAACAATTATTATTGTTATTATTATTATTATTAAAAACAAACATACAAAAGTCAGTCGATTTACAAGAAGTTAGTGGAGAGTCGAGATACAATTAGAACCCTTACACGGCCAAACCCTTAGCTATCACAAACCAAATCCTATTGAATACACATGCCCTGATATCCTATATACTATCTCCGTTTCTTATTATTTGCAACGATGTGACATAAAGTAGAGAGAAAAAGTGTCAAATCGTTGCAAATAATAAGAAACGGAGGTAGTAGTAGAAAACTTCTAAACCTCTTTAGCAGTGAAACAACCTCATCCTAACTCCCCTAATATGGAGAAAGCAAACGGATAAAACACATACTCAATTGCACTGCAACGAGCTTCATACTTTGCAAGCTTACGACGAGCTGTTTCAGCCACAACCTTGTACCCAACATATAATAATAATAATACCTCCGTTAACCATTATGTACAACGATGTGACATAAAGCAAAGAGGAAAAATGTCAAATTGTTGCATATAATGGTTAAAGACGGTAATACATGAAATAGGTTAAAGTCAAGATGAGTGACAAAGTGGTGTCCACTTTCACATCATATCCAAATGATACGGGTCCAAATCTTATTATTAGCATTCTCTTCCCCTATATGTGTTTGAGCTGATTTACTCACTTAATAAAAAAAATGAAAATAAGTTGGTGACCGGATTGGGACGGCTTGGGGCCTTGGGTTGGTTTGGGCAGGGTCATGGCCGGATTGGTGTGGGATAGATTAGCAAATTTTTTAATGGGTTGAAAGAATTATGTGAAATGGGTTAGGTCATGGGCGGGGTTGTGAATCTTTGATCCAAAACCTACAACAACTATCAACCGGGCCAATTTTAGGCCAGACTTGTGTTCCTTGGGAAAGACCCACCTGGTTAAAAACCCAAGCCGAACCAGACCAACCATTCTAGCCAGATTTAATTTAGCAAGGGAAAATCAAATTCGAACCATAGCCAAATCGCCTCCAAGCTCCAACGTAACTCTCCAAGCATGGTATTGCTGTTGGCCTGGCCTGTTGCTACACATCCTTAGCCTTGCCTCCCTATGTGGAGTTGAGCGAGGGATTCTTATGTTGGAGTGGACAAAATTTTGTACTCCCTTCGTCCTTTTTTTTTTTGTTTTGCACTATTTTTCATTCATAGATGTCTGTAAAATTTTGCACCATAAAAAAATAACCATTAGGTTCCACCACTTTCTTCTTACAACAACTAAATGAGGTCCCTTTATTTTTCTCTTCCATCGACTCTCACAATAACTACACGTATTCTCTATCACATTAAAAAAAGCAAGTAAGTCAGATGGGGCAAAAAAAATTAGGAACAAATAGAGTATCTTACAAACTCTTAGGTTGAGGTAATGCTCGATCTAACCCGAAGCAAAATAACTGATTTGGAAAGCGTATGATCCAATACTGATTTGAAGAGTATGAACGTAGATCATACTGATTTGAAGAGTATGAACGTACAAGTACGTAGTACCTAATTCTAACCACAAACTAGGGAAAATCCTATTTTGAAGGGTGTGAACGTACACTTGTTGGAGCTTCCTTTTCAATTTGCCTTTTATAGTAATTTATAAAATTTTTGGGAAGCAAAATTGGGAATTTTGTGTATTTATGAAGAGATAGTTATAAAATTTATGAGATGAGATTGGAGAAGATAAAATTACAGCAAAATTACAAAAGGAGTGAGAGATTTTATTAGACCTGAACTTATCTGAACTGATTTAATTTATTAGATTTTATTAGACATGAACTTATTTGAACTGATTTGATTTATTAGAATTTATTAGACCTTATTGGAACTTATTAAATATAATTGAATAATAATAATAATAATAATGGAAATCTCAGCATATATATGTCACGATGGTTACTACATATGCGGAATCCACTTTCTCTTTATCTCCGCGTCAGGTTGCTTTATGAGAATCTCAGCAAGGGGATCATGCCTCTGCCTGGCTAAGGGCAGTCCCGATCCCGGGTTTGGGTCAGACTATGAACGATAAGGCTTACCGTTGTCTTCTTTGTTACCGGATAGGGGTTCCTTAATTTATTCTCAGTTTCGGCGCCGTGTTTGACTTGCTCAAGGGTTTTTGATGAAGATATTTTCGGTGACCATCATGTGTCTTGTGATGGGATGGTGGTGTTAAACATCGACATAATGTTGTTCATGACACCCTTGTTGATATTTGTTATCGGTCTGGGATCTCCACTCGGAAAGAGGTTGATGTTGGGTTGACTAGAGGGAGCGATGGGGTACTTCGACCGGCGATAGGGTATGGTTTTCTACCTTTCTCCTTTTCTACGTTAGGAAAACTAGAGAAGGGGGTTGTGGCGCAGGTGTTCACTAGGACTCAAGATATAGGAGCTCGCGCCACTGCTCACATCTTCAGCAGGCTCGCGCCGCTGCATATAGCATAACCCTATTACAAAAACTTACAAAGTCAAATAAATTTTCCTTTATAATAATAATAATAAAGTTTATCGTCGATTGGTACTTTTCTGGCACATAAAGTTGTAGCAAACGTTTCGAGCATTGATCTCTGTTGGACTCTCTTTTGGGCCTACATGCTAGCTTGAACGTGAATGGTCTATGCCATATATGGAAAGACTTAAGAAGGCCCAACTACCAAAGAAGACTTCTACTTGAGTTGTGAAATAAAATAAAAAAAAATCTGGGTCCAAGATTGATGGTATGATATGGGAAATAAAAGTTGTATCCCCTTTGCCCAAAAAAAAAAGTTGTATCCCGTTATCGGGATGAGGAATGAGGATAGGGTGGATTTCATGTTGTTCTGGTCTCGTCCCTAGTCCCTACCATGTCCGCCCCATATCTATTATATTATACTATAAGACAAGCGAATCGATATGGAATTGATAAATGTTACTCTCTTAATTGTGTGTCTTAAAGTGTAATAAAATAAGGGGTTTTCAACACTGCATTCTTGTGGTTTGTCAATTTCTACATCATACCAAGAGTTGGAAAATTTATATGGTGCCCTTGAGCTTTATAAATTGTGTATATGCATGGCACCTTAATTTCAATCAATTGTTAGTTTATTTTACCAATTTGGTTAATTAATTGTTTTGTTATTTAAAGTAAATTATATCATACCCAACAAATTATATTATTATTAAATGACCCAAAATTCAGCCAAATTAATGAAATCATTCAAGAGTAGTTTAACAAATAGGGTAATAAGGGTATTATGTAGACAAATTTGTTAGTTTAAGGGTACAGTGTAGAATTTTTCAAAACTATGGGTATACCTAAGAATTTGTACAAACACTGGATACTATGTAGAAAAATCCAAAAATTAATTAATTAAGTAATAATTAAAAAGTAATCCTTATTTAACTAATTATCTTTCTATAATTAGAAGTACTTAATTTTTTGGTAACTATATGATCTAATTAATAAGGTAGCAATAAGCCAATAATTGTATGTTAATTAATCTTGACATTAGTTATAAAGATAATTAAAGATACCAATCAAAAGTTGAGTAATATAACTGATTATCACCTTTGATATATGCGGTAGTTAAGGGCTACAAAATATTTTTGTACATCATTGTCACCTTAGATCAGGTCAATTATGCTTTTTTTTTCAATGTAATTTTATACATATAAATTTATTCTTTTTATTATTCATTATTTACAAAGGAATTAAAGGAGTCATCATTCATTACAATATATATGTTTATGTTATTGAAATTAATTTATTCATTTACATTTTGTGACCACTTTCTTAAATTGAAAGCTTAAGAGGTATATATTTCACAATTAATATGAAAGAAATGAAGTATAAATCTCTATCTTAATTCTTATCCGTTAGCAAGACTTGACTTTGCATCTTGCGCTATGAGCTATGGTAGTATTACTCCATTCAAATTAACCTAGGGGACTATTAAAGTAGCAACGAACTCCAATACTATGCACCCAATTATACGTAGAGCTATATTAAACTAAGTTTATATTTTACTTATTTAATATTCATTTTGCTCATTTAATATGTAGTTTTACTTATATGAATTATTTTAGATTGTTCTTTAATTTTCTCACTTTCTAAAATTATATATTAAATACGCAAAATGAATAGTAAATGAGTAAAAAATAAACATGAATGTACATGTACATACTTTCAGATAAAGAATATAAATTTTAGTACGTAACAATATTGAGTTATCGTGTGGTCAAAAAAATTATTGAGTTTAGTAATTAAAGATGGTCAAGTCATCAACTTGTACAAGTTTTGAAGTAGCTTAATTAATTAAGTATAATAGTTGCATTATATGGTCCCCCACTCCCCCATTCCAAGTTATCTTCTTGCTAAAATTTTGTGGTTAGATTTTTCTTATATGCATGATAGCTCATTCGTAGTGAGTTACTAATCCGGATAACTAAATGCCCGGCCTTGTAATATGGGGAATAAATGAAGAAGATGTCATGCAAAGGGTGACGATCGATCCATGTTTGATTATTGGGATTGAAGGAAGTTTGTTGAGAGTATAATCATGTCCCATTTTAAAAGATTGAAGAGAGAATGACGAATATGTAAGTTAATTAATGAGTTACTCCATCTATTATTATATGGTTTTAATTAGAAAGGAGTTTTGTTGGGCTTGTGTCTGGTCTCACTCTTCTCTTGTAGAGTCTTGTGTTGAGCTCTTGAGTCCATGGAAACTTATTATGGCCCGTTTGGTTGTTGGTAATAAATTGTGGTAATGATAATGAATTTATAGTATAATTTGTGGTAATGAAAAACAAATTTTCATTCCCAAGCTTCAATTTTCTTCTTATTTTTCAGTCACATCCATTACCATTGGGGAGGGTGGTATTTGATGGGAATGGATATTTGTGAAGAAAATTAGATAAATTGGAGCTAAGGTAGCACCACCATGAGAATGGATTTTGATTTCTCTTCCATTGCAAATTTAGTTATAAATTCATTCCCATTACCATGATTTATAAACGGCTACCAAACGGGCCGTTAAAGATCTTGCATCCAACACGTCATCATTACAATTTATATATGCATATACCTAAGGACTTATTTGTAAATAATAAAAATATATGGTTTGTGGATTGCTCATTTTTTCAATTTTCTTTCTATATTGTTTACTTTATTTGTTCATTTTTACTCATTTTGTGTATGGCTATTCAATGTTAGTCCTAAATTTGCTCATTTCTTATATGTTGTTTATTTCCAAATTATTTATTTTATTTATTTGTTTTCCTATCGCTGATTTTACTTTCTTTTTTTAACTCGTTTTGTGTATATCATCTGTTTATTGTCATATATACTTAATTTTGTTCATTTGCTAAATGTTTGTTTCCATATTGCTCATTTACTGTTGTTACTCATTATTTTAGATGGAGCAAAATAGGTCGGTAAATTGATCAATATGACTATATAGTAATATCGAAGTATCTAGCTATCTAATTTAATTGATCCTTGAACAAAAATTTTCAAACAAATTCTTGAAATTAATTATAATCATGAATAACAAGTATACTTCTTACAAGTGTAATTCCTAACTTAGAAGATGAGAACGAATGAAGCTAGAGATTAGCATCACTAGCAATAATTGGGAGCCAAATCCATAAAACTACAACATACTAATAAAAACACCCTCTTCTAGCAAAAGTGGATGACAAGATAAAACCTAAAGACTTGAAATCAAATCACTACTACCACATACATCACTTCCTTTTGCTAAACCCTAATGACCAAAAAAAAAAAGTTTGGATCCTCTATAGATTTCAAAGAGATAAAGATAGAGTTGAGCAAATAAACCTAAATCTAGAGATCGATAAAATATCCCTAAAAATAAACCTTATATTTCCGATCCCCAACATTATTCTTATTTGCCAACTCTATAATACTTTACAACTTTAAAATTAAAGGTCTGTACCAATAATACGAAAAATGAATTTTCAGTCCCGAATAGATTATTCATCGTCCTTATCATCCTCATCCTCATCTCCATCCTCTTCGACGATGGTAGCAAGATCCAAATCTTTACATGTTGTGGTAGTGAGACTAGTGAGACCAACAACATTAATCCTTTGAGCAGGGAGTTTTGCAAGTTGCATAACTACATCTTGAAAATCCAAAGCATTCTCTTCTTTACACTTGGCTAATAACCTTTTTGCTTCTTCTTTTGTCAACATAACTTTTACTCTAATATTATTACTATTATTATTACTAGTAGGGTTGCTACTTTTGTTATGTACCTCTTTCATGATATTGGTTTGATCATCATAATAATAATCAATCTTGTCTTCATAGGGTAAAAGGGGCTCCTTTAAATCCGAGGATTCGAATATCTGATATGAACATTCCCGCTCATACCCAATTATTTTAGGGCTTCTTTGAAGCTTTCTTTTTGGTGGAGTTTTGGGTTTCTTTGTAAAGGTTTCTAGTAATTTTTCTACTGTGAACATGGTGTTCATATTTTTTTGGATATATATTATGGTCTTTTTATTTTATTTTGAGGGTGGGTGGGGGGGGGGGGGGGGTGGGGTTGAGGTGTTATTGGTTATGGATGAAGAAGGCAAAGTGGTTGAGAATTTGGAAAGTACTTATAGTAGGAGGCAGAGCATGATGCTCAAGAATAAATTATGAAGCCAATTGAATTGAAGATACATTATGTTAAGTCATGCACAAAGTTGCTAAACTATAGAAGGCTTTGATTATTCAGTCTCTTTGGGTCCCATTCATTTGGGTCCATGACCTTTGTTTCTTGTCAATATTCAAGTAAGTGGGTCCTACTTTTTCCAAGCTAACGACTTCTCCTTGGGTGAAAGCTAGACCATACAATAGTACTATTCCGATGGAATTTGGATCAGATCATTTTAGATTAGATTATTTTAGACCAGTTTAGTTTTGGACTACTTTTGAGCTTCGAATTAGACATTTCAGAATTAATTCGGATCATTATACTATTCAAATAGGAACGTATTTTTGGATTGATGAGGTTTCAGACCAAATTAGATTGGAACCATTTTTGGATTGGAATATTGTTTCAGATTGGATCACTTCTAATCGGGTGATTTCAGATCATCTCAAGGATATTGGTGATAATTTTTTTTAATTATAGCTTTTTTTTCAGCAATTATATGTAAATAATTTTTGTGCATATCCAATTAATATAATTGGTTGAGTTGTCAATTAATTCATTGCGTCCTTGTATATGACTTCATTAGAAGTGAAAACTGAGTAATGATTCAAATGTATCTTTAAGCAAATTACACTTGTATTGATTTGTTTCAGATTGAATGAGTTCAGATCGAACACATTTTGATGAGTTTTGGATGACCAAATGAGGCTTGGGTTGGGATTCAAATCAAATTAGTTCGAATCGGACACATTTGGGTGAGTTTTGGACCAAATGGGGTTCGGATTGGGATTCAGATCGAATTAGTTCGGATTTTGGATAATGTTTCCGATTGTCCTTTCGAGTCAAAATTGAGTCTCAAATCGGGTTTTGGATCTCGAATCAAGTTTACCAAGTCTAGTGAAAACATAGAGGGTATTTGTTAGTTTGACAGATTAGTCATGTAAATAAAAAATATGTATTAATTTGAATTGGGTCCTACTATAGGCTGCCTCTTACAAACTCCCGAGGGGTATTATTCAAAGGGGGTCGGGGGAGCATCAAACCTATCTCTCGAGGGAAATATGTGACTTGTGGCGCCAACTACCCAATAAGCCTTCGACATTCAATAGTGTCAAAAAAATATTACAAAATAATTAAAGTGAATTAGGCTTCAACTTAGGGCTCATATCACATGAATATTGACATTACTCATGTAAAAAGAGAACGTAAAAAGAGAGATTAACCAGAATAGAAATCGCAACCTCTCAATGGCAACCGCCATTGTAAAAGACCACCATCCTCATTAAATCAAGCCAAATTGTGAAAGAACAACTTCACCAAACTTCTTTATTTATGAACTTATCTTATCTAAAACTTCCCCATATCAATGTTTTTTTTTTTTTTTTTGATATAAAGGAAAGCATTATCAATGTTTATTATATTGTTCCTCTCCCCTTTCATTGCTTGCCCCATTTGCTTTTGCCAAGGTCTATTTTGCATATATATTCGATATTAATACACGTTATAATTTCTATATAATATCGTGTAATTCTGATCTATTTCACGATCATGCCGGTATTGAAAGAAAACCTAAACAAACACAAATTGATTTTAGGTTTGAACCTCACCACATGTTTTTGCAAGAATTCTTTATTTTTCTTCTTTCGAATGTGTGTATTAATAAATTAAAATAGATAAACTTTAATGAGGTTCGGTTTAAGTCCTGATGTGTTAGGGTACAACGATAAATATATAATAAATAGTTATTCCATATATAACAAAGATCAATCATCAAAAAAATTTAGGGAGTATTTCTCAAGCTGATGAATTAGCTACTTTAAGTTTTCACAGCTTTGACTATTTTGTCCAAAAAGTTATAACAACAACAACAATGCCACACTCATTTAACTGCCAACACAAACTGATAGTGTTATTGGTCGTTCAACAGTGGCTGATTCAGGGATAATATCTTGCGGAATCAAAATGCATTTTTAGTATTTTATTGGGTTCAAGTGAACAAATTTTAAATAAATTTTTTTAAAAAAATAAATTTTATAGGTAAAAATTTTATTTGTCAAGATCCAAGTGAGGTCACGTGACCCCACTAAAAGTGGCTGAATCCGCCACTGTCGTTCAAACAAATTAAGTAGATATATAAGGGATCCTAAAAAAAGTTAAAGTTCCTAAAAAAAAAAGGAAAAAAGTTTGAGAAAAAGAGAAACCATGTACATTGTACAGCCTATTTTATGAAGGTTAAGAGAAATAGCAAAGTGCCATCCAGACGTGTTCAAATCTTGTTACTAAGTAGTCGCGTAGTATTATAATAGCATCCTCTTTTTCTATATATGTAGCTAAAAATGAGCGATTTTCCTTACCAATAATCTTTAAAAAAACTGTAAAGGCTAGTTTATGATGATGTTACCTAGCAGTCCACTACAATAGACTTTGGTCCGTCAAAATATTTATTACTCCTTAAAAAAGTGAAAATAAAATAAACTACTTTGATTAATTAATTGGTACTTTCTCTGTCCCTAAATGTTTGCTACATACTGTATTTCTTTTGCGATGTCCCAAAATGTTTGCTACATTTTCGTTTAGAGTAACTAGTCATACGCACCTTCTCTACTTTTTACTTCTGCCCAACATACTACCTACCTATCTAATACAATTCTTAAAAAAATAAAAATACCCAATGTAACAAACATTATGGGACAAAGGTACTATATAGTAGTAAAAGGTATTGTTTGATTGTCAAAAAAAATCATGAGCATTCAAAATTTTTATGAATTTCATTTTGGAGATGTTGTTTGGTTGACAAAAAAGATAAAGATTGGAGAAGTGGGACTTCATGAGAATTTTGAATTCTCACGAATGATGAGAAATAAATTAAATTACCAAACCCACCTTGATTAATGAAAATTCATGGGAATTCTAAATTCACATATTGCCAACCAAATAAATTTACTAAATTTCTAGAAATTTGACTAGGTAAATAAATTCCTATAAATTACCATTTTTTACGGGAATTAGCTTCCTACATACATCAACCAAACAAGCCCTAAATATATACTACATTCGTAACATAAAACTTTCAACAATTGGTTTTGCACGCATTTTGAGGAAGCGATTTAAGCTTGTAAACGAAAGAATTAGTCAATATAATTTTAATATTAGAAACTTATAATCACATTCTTGCTTGTATTAAAACCATTTTGACTAATTCCTTCGTTTACACCCTTAGATCGCTTCCTCAAAATGCGTGCAAAACCAATGGTCGAAAGTTTTATGTTACGGAGGGATATTTAGTATTAGGAAAAATTCATATGAATAATCCCAACTATTGGAGATCTTCCAATATTAATCCCAACTATAGGTTATTACACAATAATCCAAACTAAGGGGGTAGTTTTATGATATTAGTCCATACTAACTTTTGACCGGCTCCGATTTCCTTCGTAGAAAGGGAAGAAGGTATAGTCAATTACAATAAATAAGAAAAGAAGAAAGATAACGAATATTTTATGAATTGTTGACCGATTACAATAGGTTAAATAAGTCAATGGACTAATATCATAAAACAACCCCCAAAGATTGGATTATACTGTAATAATTAATAGTTGGGATTAATATTGAAAGACGTCCAATAGTTGAGATTATTTATATGAATTTTCCTTAGTATTATTGATGAAATTTCTTATTGTTCACGATGAGGTAGAAGCTGGACTTCCAATTTGTTCCAAGATTGAAATTGCTTTTAATTTGACTGTGAAGAATGAGATGACCTATATTTTGGGGTTTAGTGTTTTTTTTTTTTTTTCATTAATCAATAGTGAATAGAAGCTTGAAAAGTAATACTCTAACAAATTGTAGTCGTAGACTTAGACAGGATTGGAAAGACTACGGTGGATAAATACTTTTTGGATACGCCAATATAATTATCAAATAATATGATCTCTCAAAAAAAAAAATTGTACGGAGTAGTACCTATTTGTTGAAAAATAAAACAAAACATATTATTTTGTGAGACCGTCTAGCATAAACTTTTTTGAAACATTCTAACTTGTTGCTATAAAACTATACTTTGAGCTTTAAAAACAGTATTCATTAGGTAAACAATGTTAATTTTATAATAAAAAAATTACAAAATTTAAGGGGCCGGTACGATCTAACAATTCTGCCAAATCGTCAAACTATCTGAAATGAGACTAGTTGTAATTAAGAGGAAGTATTACTTCATTCGCTCTGATATTAATTGCTATAAAAGTATGTTATCTATATTTAGAGTAGAACGTAAACCATGAAATTAAATGAAAATAGTTTTAACTCCTATAAAATATGATTTTATCTTGTGTGTTAAAATTATTTTTATCAATTTCATCATTTACACACTTGTATAATACGAATTACACCATCCTTTTTTTAAAATTTGTTCACTTTTTTTTTTTTTTTTATTTGTTCATTTCTTAAATTACCTAAATATAGTAAAATTAATTATTGTATACTTATTAATTTATCACTAGTCCACTTTGTATACTCTCTATTCTATTTTTGTCTAATTTTAATAAAGTTGCATTTGTTTCCCTTCTCCATATTAGTTTCTTAATACGAAGTAGTATATATTGATGAAAATATGAGCAAACAAATTTAAAACAAAAGGAGTATTTTTCTTGAAATGTGTGAAATAACTCTTATATTCAATTACTTCATTTTGTTCTTTTTTGTTAGTTACGATTGGAATCTTAGTGAGAAGAAAAAAAAATCAAATTTTATTTAACAAAATTAAACAGAGGGTGTGATATGAAAATTGTGAAAGTATTGAATCAAACTGTCTACTTCATTACTTATTGTCAGACTGTATAATCCATTACTTATTGTCAGACGGGTCGAGCCCATTACTTTACCTTCTTCCTCACGTAAACAACAACACCCACAAGTCCACAACAACATGGCCAACCCAAGCCACGACTGAAATAAAACAAATCAAAACGAAACTCAACTGAAAATAAAACAATACCCAAAGGAAACAAAATAAAACTCAATTGAAAAACAAAAACCAATTGAAAATGAAAAAATAAAATAATAAAAATAAAAGAGAAAATGAACAACAAATAAATACTAACCTTCGTATCGCAATACTCACTACATAAGTATGCAATACAGACTCCTAGGTAAAAAATAGATTTAAAGAGAGATATAATGAAAAATAAATAATTAATTGGGTCCACAACAAAAATGAAGTTAAAAAGGCTACACATGGACAATTTTTTACTAAATATAGTAAATAATATTTGTTACAAATATTGTGTTACAGTCTAAATTGGCAAAAGTTGCAAGTATTATTGCGATACGGATGTAGTATATGATTATAATGTATTGAGTGAAACATATAATACGTTAACTGAAATAAATAATGTGTCAACTAAGGGTGCTTTTTCTTCAAATTATTCGACCTGACTTGATTAAACCTATTAAAGCTGGCTTGATTATAACTTATTCGACCTGATATGACCTAATTAAACCTGATAAATGCTGAGACCTGATAAAAAAAGTTGAAGAGAACGCACCCTAACACACTTTAACTAAAACATATGTCAACTAGAGAGGGGAATACCCAGGATAATGTTGGGTAAGGATTGAAATACGGTTACGGTACAGGAACGTGTGGCACTTAACAGTTAACACCAAACTATATCACAACTCCTTCCTCACCATACGTTCTTACAAAAATATGGAGCACATAAGTAATTAGCTAAGTAAGAAAAATGATAAATATACTCCATTTTTACTTAATACACTCCAATTTATTTACTCCATATTTTTTCAATTGAGAAAAAATAAAAAGAAAATGGGGTATAATAGCTAATAAGGGAGTGGGATAAGAATTAAAAAAGATCTAATCTAATCTGATATAGGTTAAAGAGAACACACCCCCATCCGTTAAGTAAATGCACAGTAACATGGCAAAAAAAAAAAAAAAAGAAAAGGTAAATGCACCTGACTAATTCAACGCGTAAAAGCAGTTTTTGAATATTTCAAGGCATTATTCATTCACGAACATTGTTGATTTATTTATCAACCACGACAAATCATAGTAATTCCATACACAAGACAAATCATAGGAATTCCATACACAAGACAAGAGATACGACATAATTATTGTCCTTTTTCTTAGGATAACTTTGTATAGAAATTGAGGATCAAGTCATAGTCCAGTGGTTAGTCCGTTAATGCATTAGAATTTCAAGCACGAGGACCTGAGTTCGATTCTCACCGCATGCATTTGCAAGGATTCCTTATTATCCCCTTACAGATGCGTGTGTTGGCTAAAATTGGACCGGGTGACCTACAATAAAGTCTGATTCCAAAGCCTAATATTCCACTTGCGTATAAATTGCCCTGCCATGTGCGTGGTATGCTTTTGGAATTTGGACTTGAGTGTATATGTGACATAAACCATAAAGTGAAGACTCAGTCAATTTATTATTTAGTTACTAGGTATTAATTTAAATTATTACATGTGGGTATAGTTAAAAGGTAATGTAATTTATATAATAAGAGTGCCATTTTTTATATACACCATATTTACATTCAAGAAAAATTATATACATGGCCTTACGCCTCTAGGGGCTATATATAAGAGGCTCAAAATGGATCGAAGATATTAAATCAAACATTTATTACATTCATTGTTGTGTTGTTTTGTCTTGTCTCGTTTTCTTAAATCTAAACTTAAATATTTAAAACGGGATTTTGTATGTGTCATGTGTCATCCTATTGTAAATTATTTTTTTTAAAAAACAAAATAATAGATAAACCTCTTCCTATTCAAACATTATATGATAGCAATTTTACATCTATAATCTATAATTAAATATTTAAAAATAAGAACTATTTTTACCAAGTGTAATCTTTTCATGACAATTATTTTTTTAACCCTTTTCTTTTTCCTTGAACAATATTAATTATATATAGCCTTTTGATTACTCATCCATCAATTATCATACTCTCTCCGAATTCTAATATTGTGTGCATTAATTTTGAAATCAACTTGAGAATTTTCATAGTGATCATTGGTTGATTTGGTGTAAGCATTAATAAACCTCTTCCTATTCAAACATTAAATGATAATATTTTTACATCTATAATCGATAATCTATATTTATATATTTAAAAACAATAATTTTTCTTACCAAGTGTCATTTTTTCAAGACAATTTTTTTAACCCTTTTCTTTTTCCTTGAACAATATTGATTATAGCCCTTTTGATTACATCCTTCATCAATTATCATACTCTCTTCGATTTCTAATGTTAAATTAGTGTATTAATTTTGAAATCAACTTGAGAATTTTCATGGTGATCATTGGTTGATTTGGTGTAAGCATTAATAAATAAAATATAATAGCAGAATTCTATATCATTTTCTAAAATTAATTTTTATTTTTGATATTTAAAAAAAGATACTAAGCTAGTTGTATTCATATATAGTGCTTATTTGGTTAGAAGATATTTCCCTTGAAAATGTAAATTCCTATTCAATAACTTGAATATGTTGTGTTTGGTTAAAAGTTTCCTACAAAATTAAATTTCCAAGGGGAAGGTAAATCCCACAACACATGAGAAATAACGCATCAAGCCCCGTCTATGTGAGTGAATTGCTACAATGCATAGAAAGTCATTTCCTACGAAATAATAAATCCCATGATGTCAAATTGTCAACCAAGCACTTTTTTATGTAAAAAAACAAGGATTTTTTTTTTTTCTAATAGTACGAAGTATATGATTTCATGTGGGAATTTTTTTTCTCATGTTGAACCAAACAAAGACTATAGTATTGTATTAAATTCTTATACATAGCCCTTAGCACACTATATTTAACCTATTTTAAAATTTGTTACTTATATATATTTAAATAATTACACCAAGGGTATGGGTATAGCTCAATGGAGGTTCAAAGCTAAAAAAAGTAGGATTTCCTTACCTGATAAAATGGAGTTTGCCCCGTCACCCAGCCTCTTGGCGGGAGTTCGATCCTCACCCTCGGTATTTCCACTCCCTGCCTTTTCCCTTTGAACTATTAATCCTGTATCAGTTAATGAACTGGTGGATTCCTTACCCCATTAAAAAAAATTGCACTATCAATTTAGAGTTTGCACTATTCATTTGGCCCAATAATGGTATATGGCATTCTCGAAAAAAAAATAAATTATCCCACAAAGCTCACCCTCGACGTCTTTCAACCTCATGCCCAAACCCTCTCATCCGAATAAGCTCATTCTTTATTTGCTTCAAACCAAAGGAAGAGGTACTACTACCATTTAAGTGTCGATACGGAAGCATATGATACTCACGGCACGTTTGGTTGTTGGTAATAAAGTGAGGTAATGATAATGAATTTTAAGTGTAATTTGTTAAGGAATAACTTTATAATCTACATGGAATACAGTACATATTTTTCATTCCCAAGCTTGAAATTTCTTCTTACTTTCCATTACCATGGGACAGGGTGGTATTAGATGGGAATAAATATTTGTGAAGAAAATTAGATAAAGTGGAGTTAAACTAGCACCAGTGCACCACCATGGGAATGAATTTTAATTTTCCTTCCAAATTTAGTTATAAATTCATTCCAATTACCACAATTTATAACCGGCTACCAAACGGGCCGTCAGTGCTATGTGCACGCCTAGAAGTTTCTAATGTGTCTCTTAACTGCACCAACTACATTTGAATGGATTTATCAATTATTTCAAACAATGTATCCAAAAAAGATGTAGGATATTCTATTCCTAGCTTTAATGATGTGTGTGCACTCTCAATTCTGCACGTGATGGTGTTCCCAAAGTGAAGTTCTTTATCAGTGCAAGCCTTCACAAACTTTTCTTTATACACTAACCACATCATCGTTAAGTAAGGAACAATTCTTAGACACAACATAGTTGAGATTATACTATAATATATGATAGTATCCAAAGTGATTGTTTACGATAGCATCCCAAGTGATTATTATTCTTCTTATGCATCTTCACCATTTTTTTTTAAGAACTTTGCTTTCCTTCGAACAAATGGAAGAAGAAGACCATTGCAGCTGATTTAAATAAAGGAGAGGAAGAGGATGACTATTGGTAACCGGTTACATCAGGTTAAGCAAGTAAAGGAATAATATCATAAACCATACTACATTGTAAGGGCGATAATAGTTGGAATTATTTATATGGATTTTTTTTTTAAATAAGCAAAATACTATATGAAATTTTATTATTACTTTCTACTTTTTATTATATATAGCTTTTGCTAAATACTCCCTCCGTAACAAGAAACGATTTTGTCCTAAGTAAAAAAAAAAGAAGCAATGCTTTTGTTGTAAAGACCAATAACTAAAGTTGATTTAGTTCTAACTAAAGGGTAAATCGCTATCTGAAATAGCAATTTTTATTTCTAACAAAATCGCTATTTCAGATAGCGATTTTGTCACTGCATAAAAAAAATTTCTTTCCTACGAGAATATTATTTTGGTAAATACTTTTGAATAGCATTATTTTGATAAATATTTTTGTTCAAAACAATATTTTTGTAAATCATTCTAATTTATAGGTTACCGGCCTATTCCTTAAAATTAAAGTAGCGTTTTTCTCGTGTGAGTCGTCATAAAAATAAAAAAATAAAAAAAACAAAAGAAAGAAAGAAAGCTCACCCCTTTTCTCCCGAAATATTGCTGGGTTTTGTTTTTCCTTCCATCTTTTTTACAGACGAAGACATCACAAATTCACAATTCACAAAAAAAAAAAGTGATTGTTGCGAGAAAGAAATGGCTGGAACACATGCTTTGAAGAGGATTCCTCGCATCAAATTTCCTCAACGACATCCCAAACCTTCTCCTGGTACTTACTTTTGAATTTTTATTAACTATCTTACATTTTTTTAAATTAATTTACTTTGAATGATGATTGCATTATTCACTTAAGATGTTTGATTTAATTCAGATTTAGTTTGCATTTTTTGTTTGCACATTTTTGTTGCTTGTTTGAATTTGTCTCTTACGGACATTGGGAGTATTTCAGTATTTGTTTCTGAGTAATTTGACTTGTTCTTATTTACCTCTGAGCGTAGATTTGAGTTCTTTTAATTAGATAATAAATCCATGAATTGCTTAGGATAATTCATAGAAGTATAAATGGGTATGTTTGATAGTAACATAAACTTCTAGATTTACAGTTTTGGTGACCATATTTACATGTAAAAGTCATGTTGATGGTTTGTTTAACATGTATAAAAAAAATGGGGCATCTTAGCCTAAATTTACCTCAGTTCATGTTACAGTTCTATGTTTAGCAGAAAAGGAACTAGAAACTGAAATGCTGCAAATACAGAAATTGGAAATGTAGGATTGCATTTCTAAAACAATTGGAAAATCTGGAAACAATAACACATTGTTAGGATAAAGAGAAAAGGAGAAAAGGAAGCGAATAGAAAGGTGGGGGAACAAATCTCCTTATTTGGGAAATAGGTTGGGGGAAGGTAGGGGAGGGATCCATTTTTCCTCCTCTCCTAATAACCATTATTACTCCAAAATTGAAGAGATCTGGACGGAAATTGAGCTCAACCTTTTCCCTCCCCTTCTTCCTTTATCGCTTACCTTCTTTTCCCCTTTACATTGCTATCCAAATATAGTGTAAATGTTTGTACATGAAATTTTGGAGGGAAAGGAGAGGGAGGGGGGGGGGGGTTATTCATCTTCCCTTATTTGGATAACAAATTAAAGTACAGACGAGGAGGGATCTGGAATGATTCATTTTTCTCTCACAATCAAACTAAATCTCTCCGTCCCCTTCTCTGGAGCTCTCCTCCCTTTCCTTTTATGATTGCTATCTAAACATTCATGAAGAAAAATAGAGGTGAAGTGTGAAGAGGGAAGGGGAAGGGAAGAAAGAGAGTTTATTTTCTTCCAAAAGTTTGCAACATTGGAAAGATTTAGTTTATTTAGATCATAAAGGAAAATAAATCCTTTCAATTCCCCCAAATCCTCCATCCAAACATAGCGTAAAGCCGAAACAATAAATTGTTTCCTCATATAACTCTATTCGCAATGAGGTAATGACACTAAAGAATGTATTAGAGTAACTTGCTAAATTGAAAGTAGTTACTAAAGTTCATCTGGATTATTTGCAGAGAATATTAGGAGGTTTATATCACTGTAAGAAATATGTTCTATGAGGGAAAGTAGTCAAATTACTACAAAAAATTGGGTTATCGCTTTGATTAGGAAGCATTTCTTCAAAGTGATTCTAATAAAGTAAACAATGAACGTCTGTGAATGTTTAGTGGGTTGGGATTTGGGACTTATATTATCTCTGATTTAGAAGTGCATGGTTAGTAGTTGGATTTTACCCTTTGTTTTATTCCTTTGTTGAATGGATTGAGATTTGGGAATCATATTTGTTTCAAAATTCTGTTCACTAAATTGGCAACGGTTTGGTCAATTCTCCATTCACTTTTTTGGCACCCCAATTTCATGACGAGAGAGCTGAGAACAGAAAGCTATGACACATCATATGCCAATTGAAGGTGATTGTTCACGTGTACCTTGTGGAAGTGACATATTTTAAACTTTGATAAGGTAGGATGATCACGATTGCTGATAAACAGAGTGTATATCCATTTGCAACACACAGCATGCTGATGATATGTTTGGTTTATTCTTTTGGATATTTAGATGTGAAGCAAGCATTGCCTGTACAAACTGGACAGTGGACACTAATGGGGACAATTGACAATGTCATATAATGACTTTTTCTTTTGGGTAGTTTATGCCTTGATATTGATGAATTATTATAGCAAGAAAATATTGAGGCATTATATATCACTTGAATTCCGTCTTCAAAAGCTAAAAGCCCCAAGCCCCTTAACTATTTCGCTCTTTCCTCCCTCACTTGCCAGCTAGGATTTGTGAGTTTGTCACTTCCTGGCATCCACACCCATGTATTGAACTATTGAAGTATCGAACTTTTTTAGGTTTAAACTTGTTAGGATATCTTAGTGTCAAACATAATTATTTATGAATTAACTATGGAGTATGGACTGTTATATGTATATTATTGTGTGTGACATTTCTGCATCTATTCGCTGAGTGAATAGTAAAATTCTCCTCGTATCTAAGATGTAGCAAATTTTTGCAACATGTCCAACATGATTATTCCATGCAAAATTCATCAAAAAGGATGAACTTGCATAGAGATGCACTTTTTGGTGGGCTAAGGGAGTAAGGGATCCAATAGTAGTGCTTGTGAATAATCATTAATCAGGGATGATGATTCCTCCCTTAGTTGTTCGAAATTTGAATTATGCTATTGTTGAAAAGCGCTTATATGCTTGGCAATGATCTTTTTGTGTTAACAATGGTTGAGGTTTAACAAATCATTGCTATTTTGGTTCTGTCTAACCTGACAATTAACTCTTTTTTTAAGTTACCTTTTTTTTTCTTGTTCTCTATGTTTCAGAATCTTCTTCCCAGTCCACAGATGATGCTTTGAAGGCATTCTTATCAAAGGCGGCCTCAGGCAACTCCTCCTTATCTGCCTCCGGGAAGGCTGCTGATCAGCCCAAGCGAACACCGGTCCCAAATGAAGAGATAGAGGCTATACTGGTACTGCCAAGTCCTGAATTTATTCTATTTTATATTTTTATTTATTTTTTAATTTTAATTTTAATTGAAAATCTAATTTTACATTTGAACTCCTCACACCCTCCAAACTTTTTTGCTAACTACTTTACATGCTCTTTTCTTGTTTCTACTGTTGGTTGCAGTTGGGTGGCTGCATCTAAACTCGTTGATGTATCTGAAAGCTATCTCTTCTTACAACATTTTGGTTTTTACCTCAGGAAACAAAGGTAGCATACTTAGGATTAAAACTGGTTGAAATACATCAGGTCTATACCTGACCATTCGTTTGAAAATACATTATATTGAATGGAAGCTATGCGATAATCACATTCTTCCACTTTTGAGATATGTTGATGTGCTCAATAAAGTGCACATACTTCTGGTATTTGTTTAAACCTTGGTTTTGATAATTTCATCTACATTTGTTAGCATTCAAGTTCATGCTCTTAGCCCTAGTTCTTTTGGATTGAATTAATCTAAATCGAATCCTACCCTTAGCAGAAGCTGAAGTGAATCAATTTTTCCGGAGTCAAGTCCAAAAGAACTTGGCCTTACAGGTTTTCTGGGAATTTTCTTTCAGTTAACAAACAGACTCTATTTTCAATTATACAGTTGATGTAGAACAACCTTTATATTATTATTATTTATAACTTGGATTATTTGTTTCTGCGGTGAAAAGATAAGATTAGTTCCAGTTCATGATCTGTACATTACAAGAAATAAAGATACAAGGGCAACACTCAGGAAGCTTACTGAAGTATTCTCAGACAGTAGTTTCTGAAGATTGCTGCTGTTCAAGCTTTTCAATCAAAGGCTCAAGCACAACAGACTTGGGATTTACCATTGGAGGACCTTTCTGTCTCCTTTCAAGCTCATCAAGCCTGAAGGTAATCAATCTATCCCAATTCCCTCCTTCAAACAGCACCCCTGCCTTGCCATCTGTGATCCTCTGCACAATGCCACAATACATATAATATGGATTGTTCGGGTTCTTAACAAGCGCGATCATCCCTGGTAATAACAATGGAAGTTCAGGTGGTTTTGGCTTCTTGGAGCTCAAAACCATTTTCATATCTTCATCTTGATTGCCTTTTGTCGTCTTCTTCAGAGGCGGGTTTTTCTCAATGAATTTCTGGAGGCCCTTTTCGCCTCCGGGAAATCCACCAGTTAAGCCTAAGAGCTCTTTCTCAAATGCATCTTCTGATATCTCATCTTCAATGATTGAGGTTGCAGATGGTTTGCTGTTATCTAAGTCCTCTTCATTTGTTTGTGGTGGTGAGTTTTGAGGGTCTTTTTTCAGCTCTTCTTCAATGCCTGCCTCACCATTGCATAAACCTCTGCCACCCAAGATTTCATAGAGGTTAAATTTAGCAGTGATTGTTGGTTTAGTTGAGATTGTTTTAGGACATGGTGTAGAGATTGATCTTTGAGTTGATAGTTTGAAGTGATTTTGGCCAAGAAATTGTGATTTGTGAAGGACAGCAGCTTGGAAGCTTGGAGGTGATATGGAAGAAGATGCCATAGGCTTAGGTGCCTAATCTAGTTTGCAGTAAGGAGAGGATTTTAGCAGAAAAGGAGAGAGAAGGGAGTGTGTGGGTGTTTTGTGTGACTGTATTTGTTCTTTTAAATTGTGACCACATGATTTCTGAGGGATTGATTCGGTCCTATCTTTCTCATTTCTACTGGCAGTCAATCCATCAAAGCCCCTATGGAATGTTTTTTTTTTGAAAATTTTGTTAGTAACCACCTATTAAGTGCAACTTGTTGTCAACAACTACCAAAAATTTTTTTTATTAAATTTAACTACCAATTAAGATGTATTTTATTGTAAATCACCACCTAATGTCAATTTTAACAAAAAATGTTTAACTCTGTTAAACTTGGGTTAACTATGGTTAGGTGTTTAATTAGTTATATGCCAAAAAAAAAAAAAAAGCCAAAAAGTAACACGTTTCAACTTCTCCAACATCAGTTTAAATTTGAGAAAAACCCACCCCCAACTTCATCTTCTTCAAGCTTTCAAAAAAATAAATAAACACAAATGATTCTTCAAAGTAATTAAACACCTTCTTCAAACGATTATTCAAACGATTCTTCAAAAACAGAAATAGAAATTAGAGAGAAATTAACTGAGATATAATTCGAAGTTCCCACCCCCAACTGCATCTTCTTCAAGCTTTCAAAAAAAAAAGACAGAAACGATTCTTCAAAGTAGAGAAATTAGAGAGAAATTTGCTTCGGTTAGAGGTCTTTTGATTACTTCGTAATGATAGCAAAATTGAAGGAGAAATGGAATTGAGAGATGAGAAAGACAACTATGGAGGAATTTTGAAGGATTTTTTTTTCTACTGTGAAGAAGTTTGAAGACAGTGAATTTTTTATTTCAAAGGTTGAAGAAGGTATTTGTTTAATGAGAAAGGTTGAAGAAGGTTTTACTCATGTTTGAAGTTGGCAGTAATAGAAGTTGAAACGTGTTACTAACTTTTTTTTACTTTTTTGGCTTTTCCTTTTTTTTTTTTTTTTTTTTTTGCATATAACTAATTAAACACCTAACCATAATTAACCAAAGTTTAACAGAGTTAAACATTTTCTGTTAAAATTGACATTAGGTGGTGGTTTACAATAAAATACATCTTAATTGGTAGTTGAATTTAATAAAAGAAAATTGTGGTAGTTATTGACAACAAGTTGCACTTAATAGGTGGTTACTAACAAATTTTTTTTTTCCTAATTTTTTTTGGCAAGTGGGAAACAAGAGAGATATACAGTAAATCAATTTGAGCATCAATCAAATAGGGGGTGTTTTGGTAATATATTTTTAACAAAATTACAAAATGTCATTTGAGATATCTCAAATTGGTTTACTGAGAATTTCCCTGGGAAACAAACGTAAGAACAAAGGATTCCAAAAACACAAACTAGCACCGTCTCCAAAGAGACACAACCATATCATGCGCTGATAAAATTGCTTCACGATCGACTTTTGTGCACCTAACGGACTTATAAGTAGAGCATAATGCATTAAAATTAAACAAAACATTCCTAATTTCTACAGGTGTGGTTTGAGGTGAGTAGAGGCTCCTAAGTCCCAACTCCCAACTATAGCATAGTTGTATGTCTAGATATTGACATTGTCATGACATCCCATACATTTTTGAAGCCATATCCACAAGGCAAAAGCCTCGGCATGGAGTGATAAAGAATTGACTTTCCAAGCCCCTCCTACCAGCAGGCAGCAGTTAACCATTGATGTACACTACCCAACCCACCGTTGCTTTAACGATACCTCGATCATTTTTCTAATGGACCATCATTTTTCTCATGTGTCCAAAAGTAATGAGGTTGAGTCAATTTACCCTAAGGCTCCGCTTGTTTTGGGTTTTCTTCATCCTTATATTAATTTTCCTTTAGATATTAAATAAGGGGAGGAAAATGATTTTTTCAAAGGTGCAAATCTTCACTTTTGAGTTTCCTTTCATTAACCAAGGTATACCACATTTTTTACCTAATCTATTACTTTTGTTTTCTTCTTTACTCCCATTACCACTTTTTTGCTTCTATTTTCTATTTCTCTTTTATTTTGTTTTCTAATCCAATCCTTTCATTGAAAATAGTTTTCCGTCGAAACAAATGGAGTCCAAGTCTTGCATTGTATGAAGTTCAAATGTAAACTGGTTTCCGAAGCTCCAAAAACAAATCCACACTCCATATTTTTAATATAAACGCGCATTATTATATGACTTATATGTGAAATATGAAAGGTGCTGAAATAACCGCCCAATTCAAATGGCTTCTAAACCTTGAAGCATGCTACCTAAGGAAAACCTGATCAGGTAAAGTTAAAATAGTGGACGGATCCAAAGTGCAGTTACTAATACACACTTGGTTGCTTACTAGCCAAATGGCCCACAAAATCGCCAGGAAGCGGGAGGAGAGATCATGATCAGGTAAAGAGTGAATGCCCAATACTGAAGCTTGCCAAACATGTTGGTGTTCATATCCAATAGAGTTTTTAAATAACTCTATCATGTAAAGTACACATAATGAATCGTGAATTCCCAATGATTAAGACCATTTCCACAATTTTAGCCTTCAATCATTCACATAGTGATACATAATAATATGAAACTGAAATTCATGTTAATTTTTTTAATTTTTTTTTTAAATTTTTTTCGCTATTAAGGGCATTTTGACTAATAATCATTACGATGCATAAGATTATAATAATATTACATTGAGCAAAATAATATGAATTGAGTTATAAGGGAAAAAAAAATTAAAAGCTTATCTGATCTGATCTCAAATTTTCTTATATAGTCTTAAATTTTTTAATCTGATATGAATTTTCTTAAAAAAAAAGTAGATGAGTGTTTATTTAAGTCGAATCATTGGTATAAGATTACTAGCCCATGAAACAAACCATCTTGTAACATATAAAGGATGAGAATCGAACATGAGACCTTAAATTTCATGCTCTTCAACTCTAGCCACCTGAGCTAAAGATGCTTCTCTTAATTCTATCACTTTATATTATGTATGTCTAAGCGTTTTATTTGTCATTTTCTTTTTATTATTTTTAATATATATATTTTGTAATGAATGTATTTGGTTATGAACCATAATCTTATTTTGGAGAGTAGTTTTCAATCTACTTAAGCTCTGTTTGACAATTAATTTTAGTCACCTTAAATGATTAAGCTCTAAAAGTAATTCCAATTAGGGTGAGAATTGAGTCGAGTCGAATTGGGTTCTTATCAACCCATTTATGTGTAAATGGGTTGAATTCTATTGACCCTAACTTAACCCGTCTTTTAGACGGATCGTGTCTTATTTAAAGTGTCTAACCCCATTTACCTAAAACCATGTTCTTAAGATAGAACTATCTAAATTGATTCCCATTATTTTTTGTTTATATGCTTTTCTTTGTATATATACCCAAACTATATTCTTATTTGCTTTTATTACTCCATTTTTTTTAAAAAAAAATTGATCATTTGAATTTTCATCAATATCAAGAGAATTAACGGGGGAAAAGAAGGTAAAACAATAAATTATAATAAAAGTTGTGTACAAAAGTAAGAGGGAGAGTGTGAAAAAGAGAGAAAACATATTGTATAATTTTACAAAAGTTACATAAAAGTAAGAGAGAATATGATAAAAATACTTGAGAATAATAAATAAATTAAGGCAATTTACTAATTTTAACTAATTGGGTAATATTGTAAATCAAATATCAAGTAGTATAAGCATCAATTGATATTTTACTCCGAATTGATATTTGATGTAAACTATTACCCAATTATTACTGATTTTAACTAATTAGTTAAAAATTAGTACATTGCCTTGTTCTTGCAATAATAATGTACTAACTTTAACTAATTGAGTAAAAAAAATACGTACAAATAAAAAGTATACACATGTGTATCAATAGAATGTTACACATGCTATGTACATTAGTGCAATTTGAACGAAGATTAGTATAACATTTAATGAAGACTACTTTAATGTCAAAATTAGACCAAATAAACATTAATAAATTGTGAGTAGAGGGTAAATTGGCAATGGGTCTAGGACCCGACCCAAACATAACCC
This sequence comes from Salicornia ramosissima, assembly GCA_951394345.1. Classification (NCBI taxonomy): domain Eukaryota; kingdom Viridiplantae; phylum Streptophyta; class Magnoliopsida; order Caryophyllales; family Amaranthaceae; genus Salicornia; species Salicornia ramosissima. The sequence continues at coordinate 7,443,396 of OX596238.1, read as the reverse complement.
ATTTATGAGGGGATGGGTCTAACTTTTTTAGGCCCGATAGGTCCGGGTCAGTCCAGGTCTCATTGATCATGGTTCGGGTCTAAGTTTCTCAGACTAGACCCGACTCCCAAATCCGTTTACATTATATAAAAAATCCTCAAAAAAAGAGTCTCATACAATCATAATTTTATACTCATTTACTCGTACATTTTGAATACTTGTAATTGAACTTGCAACTCTAAAGTTAGAATTGTCGAGATGTGACTTATAACTTTACTGGTCGTAAAACTTTGTAATTTAAGCATTTTACTCTTTTTTTAGACGTTGATTTACCGTGGTTCCACGGTACCCATAATAGAGTGTGAAAATTTCAAATTGTTACACGATGACAATTAAGACTCATTTAGAAGAATTAGAACCCTTAGATCCATTAGACCGATAGGGTTTGGGTCTAAAAATTCTAAACCGAATGGGGCTAGATCTCCAAAAACATAAACGGATATGGATCTGGCTCGACCTAACAAACACCCAACCCATTGCCAAATGCCAATCCTAATTGTGAGTTACATTTAGTTGGGGAAAACCTTAGCTTCCTATAGATACTCATGAGTCATGAAGTCATGAGTGTATCTTTTTCTAAATTGGGAAAAAAAAATCCATAGTTAATTTCAAGCAAAAGTTTACAAATACAATAACGAGGACTCGAGGAGGATTAGCGGCCCAAGATCCAAACCATGATTATCTTTTTTTTTGAAGCCAAACCATGATTATCATTATCTATATGAAATGATTAATGATGATAATTTAATTAATTAATTTAACAATATAAGACGTATTCCATCATTTCATTCATTTGTCTTTTTTTTTATTATTAATATTATTATTTATTTTTTTTTCAGCACAAAACACCACAACACACACAAATCCCCCTTTTCATTCATCTCTCTTCTCCATTGCCAATCCATTTATCTCCACCTTCCTCTGTGAAAGGTACTTCGTTTTTTGTACTATGCTTTCTAGCTTGATTAAGTATTCTTCTTCATATTATTGATAATTCTTGTTGTTTTCAACTTTTTTTTTAATTTTTTTCTAGCTTGATTCTGTTAGTTGCGTTAAAAATTTCGCACTTTAACTTTGATCAAGCTTATGGTTTTTTTTTTTTTTTTTCCAAGTTTGCCGAATCATATTTCTTTGGAACTCGTTTTGATGCAAATTAACGATCATTAGAGATTTCTTCAACTTTTGGCTTAAAATTATTTCTTTCTTAGCTGTTGTTTCAAAATTGATTTGGGGAATGATGGAATTAAGCTCATTAATGCATTGGATGTCCGATTATTGGTTATTTTGTAAACAGCTCACGTAGTATGTTTATTTTTAGGTTTTCGGGTTTGTTTTGAGGATGATTGGTGTGGAATTGATTTCTAAGTGCAATTTCTAATTTCAGGATTAAGGAAAAGGAAATCTGTTAAACCCAGTGAAAAGTTCTGTTCTGGATTTTAGCTCAATTTTTTATTTTCCCTTTTTTTTAAAGATGTTAAATTTAGCTAAATATGTTAGAAAAATTTGTCCTTGATTGCCTTTATTATGTAAGGGGAGAGGGTTACTTCTTTGAATTTTTGATTCAGGTAACTGAAAACGCTTAGCAGTTGAGGACAGATTCAATGGCCAATTGAGCCTGAGGTTGAGGATAGATTCAATGTTCTGCATGAAAATGAAGTAATGAATACTTGATATTGAATTTCCTGTGGTACTATTGGGTCCGTTTGGTAGGGCGTAAAATGATTTCGCTGAAAATTATTTTCCTCATTTTACGCTATTTGGTTGAACTGAAAATTGAAATGGAAAAGTTATAGAGTGTAAAATGTTTTTACACTGTAGTTGAAAACGTTTTCCTCCCAAAATCAAAGGAAAATTGTTTCCATTCTCTATTCTCTATTCTCATAACTCATTTTCCATTCAACATTTCAACCAAACAACGAAAAACACTTTTGAAAATGAGTTTTCCGTTGTAAAATGATCTTCATGGAAAACCATTTTACATTGAAAATGTTTTACGCCCTACCAAACGGATCCTATGAGTGTAAATATCGTGGCTCTTCATTTAAATACTCACTATAGTGATCTCGCATGAAGTTGGATGTAGGATCAAACTATGCAATCATACTTTAAAGATGAAACAGATTTGTATTATTCAGTGAGATGGTTGCAAATACTTTGCTTTGGCTATTAGAAGGTTTTCAATATATATTACACTTCTTGTAAATTAAGGGGTTCTTAAGTTGGTTCCAGAATACAGATGAATTACTTGATTTCTTCATATAGTAAAAGGTTTCCATTCTAGTATACTGCTTGGAGAGCTGTCTTGGTAGTGCCAAGTGATTTAACATGCCATGCTTACATGGAGTTTAGTTTTCCTTTGGCACATCATACCATTTTTCTACGCCTTTATAAATGTTGTTCATTTTCCTAAATAATAATTCACTCAGGGTGTTTTCTATTCACTTGATCCAAACTGAACTTTTTTAACTTTTGAAGTTTAGTAGGGCCTTGAGGTTTGGGTTGGTGGTGGAGCATCCTTTAACCTTAATTCTGTAATGAACTAAACATCTATCGTAGGACTTGGAAGAGAAGTTTTTCTGACCCCGAAATGAGATACAGGAAAGTAGGGGTATGTGTGAACTGGAAAAATTTATTAATTCTATGGAGAGATGTGAGGTATTTAATACATCAAAGTTCGTATCTGAAAAATTCCAAAATAGAGAGTTCATCAATTACTTAGCGAATAGTTGGAGATTTGATCTAGACAATGAGTCAGCCTGAAGTTTTGACCATTAACTATCTCATAAGAAATGGTAAACAAAAAATATTGGAATAGATACATTTTTTTAGGGATATAATATGTATATATACACGATCATGCTAGTTTAATCAATACAAACTACTCCTTCCGTCACGCATTATTGGCAACAATTGAATATTTTACCTCTCACAAATAATACTAAATGTTGTCAATAATGCGTGACGGAGGGAGTATAATTTAGTGATAACAAGTCTTAATGTCTTATATAGTTGACAAATTTGGCAGCTGTAATTAAAATTCTTTCTATGATGTCTTTTAGTTCTTTTGTGTAATGGCTCATGAAGGGATCCATTGGTATATGGGGTGTTTGGTGGAGAATGATTTAGGGCATTAATTTTAGAAACAATGCTCAATACTAGATTCAATTTATCAATCTATTACTTGGTGTTTGGTAATTAATATATTGGAAGAATAGGTTGGGCGAATCAACTTTTCCTCAATATCCTAATATGCTGAGTATATTGAAGGGTATATTTGTTTCAGAACTTCATTAACTAGATTCTGCTTGTTAGTATAAATTAATTTACCCTAGCTTTTTACACTATGTAACACATATAAGAAAGTAAATTGCTACTTAACAACTTTGCAATATCCTATTTGCTATATGTTTGTTCAATTCTATTCACTCTACATGCTTAACATACGCCAAATAAACCCTGAACTGTTAAAACAAATTCCCCATATTAATTATAATTGATAATTGCCTTATATAGCCATTTTTCGGTCTATTGGCTTGGAGAGTTATGCTTGTGACTATATCCTTTCCAATGGCCTTGTTACTTGCTTATTCATAAATCCTTTCTAATTTAAAATGTCCTTCGCATGTGTTTTTTGAAATAATTTTTCAGCCAATCAGGATAAAAGAAAGTTCTTTAATGGGTGATGGACCTAGAACTGTAAAGATCATACCAGATTATTTTGAGAATTCAGCTTCTGCAGACTCTCCTCTTCCCAGAAGTTCAGATACTTCAATATCTGGTGAAGATTCTCCTCAAGCATCAACATCCGATACATTATCTCATCTAAGAAGAAATTCATTTTCCTCAAATAACAGTACGAAGACTACTGACAGTGCCATCAGGTACCTTTTTTCTTATTGAAAAGAAACATAAACTTCAAGTATTTGTGGTTTACTCTTATCATTTCCTTACAAAGATAGTTAATTGACTAGGAAGAAGTTGAGAACTGCTTCATTCATGTTGAGATTATTTAGTTTAAAGGGACTGCGCAGTATCACTGGGCTTAATGGTGAAGAAAAGGTACAATTAACTTTTCCCAGCCTTTCATTTTTCATTTTTTAGATATGAATTTAATCCTGACTCTCTTATCTTCAACTCATAGATTGAGCTAAGTGCTGTAGAACTTGAATCTCTTCGATCGGAGCTTGCTGATGTAGAAGAAAGAGAGGCTCATTTGAAAGCACAGTATGAGTTGCTGTCTTTTTCTTATGTATCTATACTTGCATTTAGCTGTCCAGCTACTTATTTTACTTCATTAACATGTTCTCTCTATTAATATAGGTTAGAACATCTTGATGAACTTTTGCGGGGGGCTCGGCTGTCAGGATATTTAAATATGAGAACAGTATGTCCCTTTTTCAATCTTTCAGTGTAATGTGAGCCAGTCTTAATTTTACTTAATTTTTTATATGTTCATCTTTTATAAAATTACAGCGGTGGTCAGCGCTGCCAGGTGAACTACCTCCTATTGATGATTGTGATGTTGATGATTGGGTTCCACGCTTTACAGTCCTGCAAGGACCCTGTCTTTTTTTCTACCTGTCTTCTACAGGTAATTAATTGCCTGTTTCACCACGCTTCGTTTGTGATGTTATCTTTCATCTTTCATGGATCGTTGGACGCGTTATATTGATAGCTTATTATTGGAAAGAGAATTGGTTTATTTGGCGTATGTTAATATAAAGGTATTTGATAGCTTATAAAGGTATTTGATAGCAATTATTAACCAATGGATGTTAATAGCTTATAAAGGTATTTGATAGCTTATTATATTGGAAAGAGAATTGGTTTCCACAATGGATCGTTGGACGCGTTATATTGTCACTTTAGCACTTGTCTATTTGGTGTTGTAATACTGTAAACTGAATTACTGTAAACTGAATCACATCTTGATATGATCAATTTGAAGTGGAAATTCATTTTTGGGCCTAGTCTTGGTGCTATGTTGGTTAATAAGCCCATTCTTGCTCCCGGCATCCTGCTGAAGTAGGCATATTTGACACATGGCATGATTTCAAGATGTGTTACCTTTGCCTACTTCTTATGTGACTATGAAATGCTTGTTAAACATAATTTGGTTTTTCTGCTAGTGAAATCGCTTTCTTCTCTGCTTGTTTGCTCGCATTTATGTCATGATATCTGATTGCATTGAAACTTATGATCTGATAATCTGATAAAGCTGCTGCAGATTTGAGCCCTCAGGATTCAGCTCTTCTTTCTGATATTGCTGAACTAGGCTCATTGCCATGCATGGTTCGAGAAGATGAAGAAATTTGGCACTGCTTTTACATTGTCACACGTTATGGACTTAGGATTGAGTGTTCCAGTGTTTCCAAAATACAGGTATGTTCAATAACTAGTACTTTGTAGTTCTGATGTCCTTTATTTCTTATTATCTGGAGCAGAGTATCTTCATTTGTCAGTGAAATTTTATATGAAACTATTGGGGAAGAACCTGTTGAATTAACATATAAGAAATTTCATGTATGTATTCAGTTCACAATATATTGCAATACTATTGACGATAGACAAAAATTTGAGGCAGTCCGCTATACCAGATTTTCGATAATATCCGTTTGTCCTTGTTGTATGCATTCGTGTTTGCAAGAAAAAAGCATAAAATTATGTTTATGTTAAAAAGGCTCCTATGCTCTTAGACACTTACAAGATTAAGGACACTATTAATTAGAACTCTTGTTGTGATGTTCATCTTCTAATATCAAGAACTTAATCTTGTGTTACAGGTTGATTCTTGGTTGAGAGCCTTACGAGAAGATTGCAAGCTTGTACCTGATAAAACTGACCCTGGTGATTCACATTGTGAAGGCACCTCGCAAACTTGTATATAAGATATTGAAAATGCAAATTTGATTGTATTGGAATTTATATTGTTCCATGTAATTGTTGTAAATATAACCAAATTCAAGTTAATAAAAGTGTTAATATACTCCTTATAGAAATAATTGGGCTTTTTTTTGTTTGTTTTGTTTTTGAGAATTAGAAATGATTGGGCTTTAGTAGAAATAATTTGCCTCCCCCCCCCTCCCCAATACCCTTCTAGTTGATTCGTATGAGCATATTCCTTTACGCTCCGTTTGTTATTCAGTTATAATTAAGGATTATGAGAATGAATTTATATGTAAATTTGGTAGAAAAATTAATATTTTATTCTCATGGTGGAACCTCTAACTTATCTAATTGTCTCAAATTCCTCAACTTGAAACCACTTATAAAAAAAGGAGTTAACTACTACTTCACTTATATCTCGCCCAATTGCCCTATTAGTGGCTAGTTTTTTTGAATAAAATAAGCGGATTGCCATCAGGCCTTAGAGATTTGTAAGGTTTTGGAGCAAAATTAGCAACTCAAAATTCCACATTTGAAAATGGGATTGCTAGATGATTAAGATGAGCATTTGAAATATGTGGCAACAATTGAGAATATTTGTGACAAATAAAATAATTATTATTGCAGATAAACCGATACAATGCTAAAATTTAATTTCCATTTTAATTGTATTTTTTCTTCCAATAGTTTTTTTTTTTTTTTTTTTTATATCAAACTTTATCTTCCAATAGTAGAAAATTAGCTAAGTTTTGTTTTGCCACTCAAAATACGTAATCATAGTCTTAGATTAACTAATATTATCCCTTAACTAAAATTATGCCCACCAAAGTTTACTTCCATAGTTTTTTAAAAGAAGTTGGAAAGTTATATATACACAATCCAGGTAATGTATAATTTATATTTGTAATGAGGGTGTTTGGCAAAGAGAATTTTTGGTGGAAAATAGAGTTTTGAATAGAGTTTAGAATTTTGACAACTTAAAGTTTTATTTTGATAGAGTTTTAAAAAAGAGAGTTTTATACCAAAAATTCTTATCAATTTAGAGTTTTGAGGAAAGAAAAAATTATTGACTAATTTGTCCATATATTTAAACTTAACAAATTATTTTAAAATGTCCATAAATGTCATTTTACATAGCAAAACTCTAAGCAATCAGTTATGTGTTGCCAATACCTTTACACAATCAACTATTTAAATGATCAATAAAATCCTCTAAACAAAAAGTAATCATCTAACCACAAACTTTAATCTCTAACCTCTAAACTCTAATCACCAAACAGGGCCAATATCTTTAGTTATGTACTCATGTTCTACCAAAAATTGGATCACAATAAAATACACATTGAAATCATTCCAAAGAGAAGTCATAGAATTTATTTGTTTACATATACAAAGTACAAAAGGTAGTTATATGGATGATTATAAATAGTGCAGAAATTGCAAACGTTGCAATTATATACGAGCGGATGAATCTAATTACTAAATAGTTACTCCGTACATACTTAGATTGTGAAGATGTTGAATTGATTTATAAAACCAAACAAGGCAAGCAAATTAGCAAAGCATCTTAAATTCTTCACCCATCAATCCATCATCATCAATTCATCACTAAAAATAGAAGTGTAAAAAAAAAAAGCATCTTTTTTTTTTTAATTTGCGAGGGATCTTCCCATTTATCGACTACTACTAGTTTCTGCTACTATAAAATAAACCTCACACTCACCAGTCACTCTAGCTGTTCTGTGCTATTGATTTGTCAATCTTGTGACCTCAATCTTTCTATCACCTTTCTTCTTCTCTCTCGTTTGAATCTCGAACAACAACAACAATGAGGTCACAAATTTACAGATCTGCTGCTAGGGCTGCTCGCTCATTCGTCTCCTCTTCCAAGAACTCCTCTCGCTTCCTTCCAGGTACTTTTTTCTCTTTCACCTCTCATTCTTACTCCTTTTCTGCTTCATTTTTTTATGTTTCCAATGGCGATTTTATGTATTGGTAGATCGTACTATGAATGTGCTTTAATTGATACTTATGAAACATTCAATTTCTGTTCTTCTTTTCGTTTCTTTTTGGAAAAATTGTAAAAATTAAGTCAAACCTTTAAGCCATCAACTCAAATTAAGTCAAGCTTTGGATTAACAACCTTGTATACACATTTTCTCAAATTAAGTTTTCATTATATTTTAACCTAGAACAGCAGGTTGGGTCTTATTTTTGCAGGTTACCATTGGAATTTTTTTTAAACTAGCTAGTAAATGATAATTCAATCTCTATTTTATATTATTTATTCCTTTCACCTTCCCCATTACAACCCTGGATTGATGAAAACTTGCTGGCGGGCGGCGGCGATGGCGACTCGAAGACGGTGGTAGGTGGACTAGCGATGACTCAGGGCGACGACGTGACCCACTTCCACTTCTGGGTGGCGACGAAGCAAGTTCTGGGCAGCGAGGCTCCGATGCAAGTTATGGGCGGCGGCGGCGCAAGTTCTAGTCGACGACCGGCGATGGCTCCGATGCAAGTTATGGGCGGCGATTGTACTGTCTCTTTTCCTTTTTCCCCCTTTCTTTAATTTCTCTTTCTTGTTAGCGTTGAATTTTTTTGTAATCAACTCTAAGCCATTAATGGTGGAATGGGAGATGAAAGGAGTGAGGAGTGAGGTTAGTTTAGTTCATGTATTTTTGGTAATTGAAGAAAACAAGATATATGTACCAGTAGGGGAAGATGTGGAAGATTGAGAATCAACACTAAATTGGGCTTTGAAGTTTTTAGAATGGTGTCTTCAACCAAGTTTTTTTTTTTTTTGCCCCTATTAATGGCAGGTTCCAACAGAGAAGGGGGGAGAGGTTATAGCCTATAGGCTATAGGTGAGAGACTGTGAGGGAAGAGGGAATGAAATCAGTAATTTTAAAGGTTGGGGTTTTTAATTGTTTTAATTTTTTTCGTTGCCTTTTTCATTTTTTTGCTTTTTAATAAATGCATTTACCGGCTCAACAGGTAATCCCCAAAAAACTTAATTTGAGCATATGTGTATACAAGGTTGTCTTATTTTGATTTAATCCAAAGCTTGACTTAATTTGAGCAGACCGCTTAAAGGTTCACTTAATTTTTACAATTTTTCTTTTCTTTTTTAAATTTAGCTTATTATTGGAGATTGATGTTTTGGATTGATTTAATTTTTTTGGGGTTAAATGTGGATAGTGTTTTCAACATAACACAATGATTTGATTTAGAAATGAGGTTAAAACTGTTTTCCTTGTTAGTCACTGTTTTTTTACACTACTAGTTGAATGGATTTGGAGCAGTTCCGAATATTGTACTTTTGAAGAGGATGTTCTATATGTTTATCATTGAATCTTAAACATATTGAATTATATGTTATATGGAGAAGCTTAATCAACGAAGAACCTAATTTTTTAAAAAAATTAAAAAATTTTTTTAAAAAAAATTTATAGGATTACTGTTTCGAATTGGCAAAATACTAGGTTTGTTCGCAGAAAACTGTAGGAAATCGAGTAATTGGCATCATTTTGGTTACTTGTGTTGATCATTAAAACAAATTGTTGAAGCTATCAAAGGTAGCAGGAAAGGAAAGTATCAATGGACGAATGTGTGAATAGTATAAAAGTCAAAATCTGATATTATTAGAGAAATAAGGTTGTAGACTTGTAGTTATATTTGTTGTCAAATTATTCATATGATTTTCCTGAAGTATTCATTGTACTTGAAATGCAGAAGGACAAGCGGTAGCTGGTTCAGCTGCAGTTTCCTTGAGAGGGAAACTGCCTTACTTGGGTTCTTTTGGAGGAGCCAATTCATCTGGAACATGGCTGTCCACGGCATTAGCTATTCCTGCAGCAGGTTCGAATGTTCGATAAATTCGTCCCTAAAATCTGTACTTTTCATGCCCAAATTCATAGAATAGGTTTGAGTGGCGGAATTATGAGATACAGAAAAGGATTTCGTTTTACTATACAAATGTGATGGAGAAAATGTTGTACTTTGCTTATAATGTACTTCTATCAGGATATCATTATGCTTTACTGTTAAAAAAGTAGGATTATGCAACTCCAAAAACTTAGCTTGATTTTCCTGGGTTATGATCCTTCTGTGCAGGGTTTGTATTTGATAGTTTAAATCTGGACATCCAACATTTATGCACTTGAGCACAGTGATTCATTAGTTAATTTATGTCGCTGGCATTCGTGAGTTGAAATTACGAAAAAGAAAATTATAATATAGCATGTGCTTGTTTCATTTGAATGGTGATTGAGAGTGGTAGAGTAGCCTTGCCCCTTGCTTAGTTTTAGCATAATGGCATCCGGAATCTCTTCCATGCTAAATTGTAGAAGAGCTATCTTTTCACATCCATGCTAGGAATTGATGTTAAACCTCTTCTACAAAAATAAGTTTATCAATGGTCTCAATAGATGCTAGAAAAGATGTTAAGTGGGTTCAAAATGCATTTTATACATTTTATTGGGGGTCAACTAATCAAAATTATAGGAAATAAATTTGGAAATTTCTAAATTTTACAAGAGAAAAATTTCCAAATTCAAGTTCAAGTGGGGTCAAGGACCCCACTTAATACAATGTGGTTTTGCCACTGTGTCTCAAGAAATAGTTACTTTTTATGCATTCCAGCTTTATTATCTGAAATCTCTTTGCATACATTATGCTAATTCTCCTTTTTGTTTCCCATTGTAGTTTATATGCTTCAGGATCAGGAGGCCCATGCTGCAGAGGTACCTGCTTAATTTTGTTGTATTTACGCCCTGTTCTTTTGGACTGAAACTAAATCTTAGACAGAAGCTGAACTCAATTTGTATGAAATTAAGTGATTAAGTCCAAAAGAAGAGGGCCTTACTCCTTGCACTTCCCCTCTAGACTATAAAGAATTCTGAGGAACTTGTTTTTTCTTATAAATTTCCAATTTTATGTAGATGGAGCGTTCTTTCATTGCTATTAAACCTGATGGGGTTCAGAGAGGGCTGGTAAGCTGTCTGTTTCACGGTTTACCTTTTCTTTTCTTTGTAATGTTTTTCTTTCAAGCTTCACAATTGTGAACTTTTTGTTTGTTTGACAAAAAAAGATCATTTTTCCAATGTCTAGATCTCGGAAATCATTTCACGTTTTGAACGCAAAGGTTTCAAGCTTGTTGCAATCAAAATAGTGGTCCCATCAAAGGATTTTGCAGAGAAGCATTACCATGATTTGAAGGAGAGGCCTTTCTTCAACGGGCTCTGTGATTTTCTGAGCTCTGGTCCAGTTGTTGCTATGGTTAGAATCACAGCTTTTTTATTTTTATTTTTTTTATTATAACTTTAACATGAGGCATGACTTTGAAGCTGCTCATAACTAAACTAACCTTTTTTTTCATAGGTATGGGAAGGTGAGGGAGTAATTAGGTATGGAAGAAAGCTCATTGGAGCCACAGATCCACAGAAATCAGAACCCGGAACTATCAGAGGTGATCTTGCTGTCATTGTTGGAAGGTATTACAACTTATATTACTCATGAATTGAATTAAATAGAATGTCATTGGCTCTTGATGTACTATTCTTGGGCATTGTTGATCTTACACCATTTTTGTGATGTAGGAATATCATCCATGGAAGCGATGGTCCAGAGACTGCTAAGGATGAAATTAATTTGTGGTTCAAGCCAGAGGAACTGGTCAATTATACAAGCAATGCTGAGAAATGGATTTATGAAAACAAGTGATGAAATTGTTGGGTCATTGATTATTCACTTCCTTTTTTACTCCCTTTTCTTAACTGCATCTTATTTAGGGCCTACAAATAGCTTGAGAATGAAGCATAGTTTCGCGATAATAAATCAAAATTCTTCTTGTTTAGGCCCCTGAGGCTATAACTTCAAGTGCACACTGAGATTGAAAGACTGGCAATAATGTAGTTTGGCTCCTTATTTTGTTCAACCAACTGAATTTTTTTGATTGGAATGTTGAGAAAAGTGAGCTGATGATAATACAGTACAGTAGCACCTAATTTATGTGGCTGAATTCTTATTGAATTGGATATTCAAATATCTGATTTTTTTTAATATTTTTATTTCTATTACAAAGCATTCCATATGTTGATATCTAAGTATTGAATAAGTGAAACATTAGAATTATTAGATTTTCTAGTTTTGAAGTTTTTTTTTTTTTGAGCAAAGTAAGAATATATTAAGCTCAAAAAGGGAATGCCGCAAGAGGCACAACAATTCAAAACCTGACTACAACAGCCCAAAGAAGCTAAACAACACAACCCAACAAAGCCACCACCATAGTCTAGTGCAAAAGCATCAAATCACACCCTCTAGGCACCTTCTAGGAAGGGAAACAATCACTTGCAGCACTAGACCAAGAACAAAAACAAGCCATTACAAGAGCTTATTAAACCAAGCTATGTCTCCTTGACTAGTTTTCTTAGGCAAAATGCTAGACATGCGCATTTTGACCTGATTACAGACATTACATACAAGTTTCTCAGGCTTCAACATTTTCTTATTCCAATGGGCCTCATTTCTTTGTCTCCAAAGCATGTAGAGAAGAGTAGTGAAGTACACTTGACTTTTTTCCTAAATCTCCCTTTGATACCCGTGAATAACCATCTGGTTAACTTATCAAAGTTTTTAAACTGTGAATGCAATCCCAGGTTCTGCTTGAGAAGATATGTGCAAATGAGAGTAGTTGTATTCAAAGAACATGTGAGTAGCTGATTTTTTATTAGTATGTCAAACACGATAAATGCCATCAATATTCAAGCCAAACTTCAATAGCCTATCTTGGGTCTGTAGCCTTTTCCACATTAGCAACCATAATATATAAATTCATTTAGGATTTTTGGGATGTTGAGTATGTTCCACACACAAGAATGCCAGGAAACTTCATCTAGAGCTCCCCTTAACAATTGGTATCCAGATGCAGCAGTGTACCCTTTTATTTATGTTAATAAAGCTCCATCTATCAACACAGTAACTAGCCCTGAATTTATCCTTTAATTTATATAGTTTTTTCCAATACCAACTTGATGCTGGAGAGGGACAATAATCTCTCCAATTAGCTGATTTAAGATATATATATATATATATATATATGATATACCTCAATAATTTTTTTTTCCGATGATATACCAAAATAAATTTAATTATTGTAAAGATATACCAAAATTCATTTTTTGGGCAAAAAAGTCAACATTCCGGCAATTTTTTTTGCAAGAATATACCACGATAAATTTAACGATTGTAAGGATATACCAAAATAAATTTAATAAGTGTAGGGATATCGCAAAAAAAGTAATCTTTTTTGCCCGAAAAATGGATTTTTTCCTCTTTAAAAACCTTAAATTTATCCTAGTATATCATCGCACAAAATGGCAACAAATGATTCTATATCGTCACAAAAAGTTCAAAAAATGGTAACAATTATCAATTTTTTTAGAGAAGTTACAATAATCATAAAATAATGTGAAATAAATAAGGTTAAAAGTATTGGGGGTCGTTTGGTTCATCAAGGAAGTGTAAATTCCCGTGAATTCTCAATGTGTAGGAATTAAATTCCATAACTAAATTCATAGGAATTTAACAAACTTGTTTGGTTGGTAACGGGGGAAGTAAATTTCTATGGGAATTATAACTTACCAAGGGGGGTGTGGTAATTAAATTCCCATGTTTTGTGGGAAGTCAAAAGTTCCATGAATTTGCATTGCCTCCATTTTCATTTATTTGTGTCAACCAAACAATAAGACAGAATAAAATTCATGAAAATTTTGAGTGCCCATAGGAAAATTGGGCAACCAAACAACCCCTTGGTATAGAATCGATATTCCAACACAACTAAGGCCCTGTTCTGTAGGACTGAGAAAACATGAACTTAAATTAAATTAACTGAACTTAAATTAAATTAAATTAAATTAAATTATGTTATATTATATTTTTATTTTAATTTTAATTTTAATTTTAATTTTAATTTTAATTTTTTTATTTTAATTTTAATTTTAATTTTAATTTTTTGATTCTTTTTTTATTTTATTTATATTTCAAAGTAAACCCTAAAACCTTCATTTTCACCGCCGGAAAAGTCACTCCGAAAACTGTCGCCGGAAAAGTCATCCCGATAATCGTCGCTGAAAAACTGGGCCTGAAAATCGTCGCCGGAAAAGTCACCCCGAAAATCGTCGGGGAAAAACTCGGCCTGAAAATCATCGCCGGAAAAGGCGACCGAATAATCACCGCCGGAAAAGTCAATCCGAAAATCGTCGTCGGAAAAGTCGTCCCGAAAAATCGTCGCCGAAAGACTTGGCCTAAAAATCGTCGCCGGACAAGTCGGCCGAATAATCACCGTCGGAAAAGTCGTCCCGAAAAATCGTCGCCAAAAAACTCGGCCTGAAAATCGATGTCGGAAAAGTCGGCCGAATAATCAACGCTGGAAAATCAGTCCAAAAATTGTCGTCGGAAAAGTCGTCCCGAAAATCGTCGTCGAAAAACTCGGCCTGAAAATCGTCGTCGGAAAAGTCGGCCGAATAATCACCGCCGGAAAATCAATCCGAAAACCGTCGTCGAAAAAGTCGTCCCGAAAAATCGTCGCCGAAAAACTCGTCTTGAAAATCGTCGCCGAAAAAGTCAGCCGAATAATTACCGCCGAAAAATCAGTCCGAAAACCGTCGTTGGAAAAGTCGTCCCGAAAACCGTCGCCGAAAAACTCGTCCCGAAAATCATCGCCGGAAATGTCGGCCGAATAATCAACGCCGGAAATGTCATTTCGAAACCGTCGTCGGAAAGTGTCGAGCGGAAAAACGATGCCCGAAACTAATAATAATAATAATGAAATGAACTTAAATTAAATTAATTTAAATTAAATTAACTGAACTTAAATGAAATTAAATTAAGTTAATAGAAGTCCTAAAGAATGGGGCCTAACTCATTGAAGCCTAAGTACTATATAGGATTATATGTTATTAACCACTCCCCTAGTCCCCTCTATCCCATATCTCTTCTCATTTAAACTCACGCAAATCGTCGTCAATTTTTTCATAGTATCAGTAAAATTTAACGAAACCCTAACCCTACCTTTCAATCTAAAGTACTTTCTCAAAGCTTCTTTTTTCATCTTCAAATTTGTTTCCGTTCGCAAATCGCAACTACTTTTCTCGATTTCAGGTTCGCTGTTTTTCCATTATTGCAATCGATTTTTCTGCATCTCCCGTTATGTGTTTCTCTTATTTTGGTTGGTTATTATCTGGTCACGCTTTTATGATTCTTTTGTTCAAGAACGGTTTTTAGGGTTTATTATCAGCATCCTTAAGGTTAAGAGAAAATATATTATAAGTTTGTTAACATTGTAGAGTTGTGACCCCGTTTTCGCAATGTAATTGTGAAGCCCTCCCCGTTGCACATAATTCTTGATTTCTTTCTGATTATTTCTTGTTTATCTGTGTAAGTTCGGTTTTCTTTGATTTTTCACAAGCTTTTGGTGTTCTTTTACATTTTTTATTTCAATTTCAAATGAATGAATATATTGCTGCAAGAAATCCAGACTTATAGTTGTTGACTTGCTGAGTTCTCACTGTGTGCCTTTTATCCCCATAACCATTTCCTTCAAAAAGTCATGTTCTAGCACTGAGTTTCACTTTCTATTTCAGATGGCTACTAAACCACTAACGACTGAGGCTATAGCTCTCACTGAGAAAAAAATGGCTATGTCTTTAGGTAATTTCTTTTACTTTATTCGCCCATCTTTTATCCCCATTGGTTTTTTTTTTTGTATAATAATTATTTATCATGTATATCTTGTGCAGATGATATTATTAAGCTATCTAAAGCAAATAATGGCAATCCCAAGAAGCAGAGAGTTTTGGTATGGCACATTTTAGATTGGTGCTTATATTTTTGACATTTTACTGTTGTCATAAAGATTGAATTATATGTTATTGATTCTTTTGCAAACTGTGGTTGCAGAATACTAGTAGGAAAACTACTAATGGAAAACAAGATAGATCTGTGAAGGTACAACAATATATGGACTCAAGGTCTACTCTGAGACAGGTTGGTGCTATGGCCTTTGGTTGTTTCCTGGAATTAATCAATTTGTCTAAAGCTGCGTTAATAATGTCTCACTTGAATATTTGAATTGATATATTGCGTGTTTTATTCTGCTTATCCAGGGAGTTCTTGCCCAAAGAAGGTCTAGCTGCGTTAATAATGTCTCACTTGAATATTTGAATTGATATATTGCGTGTTTTATTCTGCTTATCCAGGGAGTTCTTGCCCAAAGAAGGTCTAGCTTTCAGGGAAACACTTTTCCTGTGGCACCTGATGCTGCTCGGAAGTCAGTGTCTGCCCCCGTCCGCAATGGCGGTTTTAACCGTAACAAGCCTGTTATATGGAACAGACAAAGGTAAGGATTTTCCAGGCCTTATTTGAAGTGTCAACGCTCAACATCCATAGCATCATTTTTTGTGGTTCCTTTTTCTATTTATTTATATATATGACCGTAATGAGGTTTTATTATCATTTGTAATTCCCTGGCAGGTAAATTGCGATTCTATTATTATTGACCATTCCACCTGGTTCCAGTTAGAAAATAGAGCATTTTGCTGTGTTGCTTCAAAAGCCGTGGTGTTTTGCGTAATCTTGGTTGAGAATAAATACACCTTATTTGATCTTAGGCTGAAGTAGCAACTCGGGACCTATAATATCTCGTCGGTCTAATGCATAAGGCTCCTTGGTTAGCTCATGCATTTATCTCCTAAGTCCTAACCACAACTACAACTTATTTGGTGGGAAAGTTCTATATCTTGTTTGCACAAGGGATGTCCATAATTTTTGAGAAAAGGGTGTGGTTGGGATTATTTGGAAAGCCATGGTTTTTGCATAATAATGTTGGGGCTGTTGAATGGTTATCTGTGATTCTGTGGTGACTTGTCAAGAGCCCATGCAACAACCTGTTGGTCAGGGAACTTTCGATTTCTATGGTTGTCTTTTATAAAGTGGTTGAATTGGCTTGCTTCAAACTTTTTGCTTCTTGGAGATTTATATGCAGCTTCTCAAAGGTCTGACTCGAAGCTTTGAGGATTTTGAGGCCTTTCTCAGATGTTAGCTAGCCTGTTCTTTACCCAATGAAGCTATGTGTTCCGTATTTGTATCTGGCTTTCCTTTTCCATACAATGCTACCTTTTACACTTAAATTCAAAAGTTGGTGCTCATAATAGGAGTCAGTTAATTTACAGCCTCACCTGTATGTCTTGTTGCTAAGCTTTTGTCCATACTTTGGGTCAGCTTAATTTCGCCTATTGCCCCTTGGCTATTGTGTAGACAACAGTGGATATGCAACCAGCTTTGCTGAACCGTATCTACCGTAAACACTTGGTACATAAAATCTTCATATTGAGGTCCTTAAGCTGTTATACTCTTCTTTGGGAAATCAATAAAAACATGGGTAATCCAGATGGGTTGTTTGTAAGGTGTTGAGGTTGTCTTTAGCAATGTATGTGATGCTGCAAGGTGGACACAGTTGCTTCATCATCACTTGGTAATGTGACAGTCAAGAAGTTGGTATGTTGAATTGACGGTGTTGTGGTGTCACATTTGTATGTGTGCTCTTTTGTTGGAGCTATTACAATCATCAGAAAGTTGCATGATTGCGTAGTTGTACTAGTATTCAGTTATCCATCAAGCTTCGTCTCTGTATTTGCTTCACAAGAAATTCACGTTTTGCATCCTACTCCAAGAGAAGTTTGAAATATTTGAGGTTCATTACTTCATGGTGGTTTGATTGTCTAAAGTTGCTTCGCTTACAAGTATCCAGTGCTTGAATATTATATCCTTACATGTATAGGGCCAAGGGAAGTATATTGTTCAATCATATTGTTTTTGATTTTATTAGAATAGAATGGTTTGTGTATTCATTTGTCAAAAGGTGCTATAGAGTCAAATGTTATTTAATTTCCTGTGGACTACATTGGTTTTTCATCAGCTGATTGGAGCATAGTGGCGTTGCTTGCTGCTCTAGTTGAGTTCTATTCTTTGATAGCCTGATTTCACTTGTGGGTTATTGCCTTATGTTGCAGGGCTACTGGTACGCAGAGACGGCATGTTAATGGATTAGCTGGAGGCAAACCATTTCAGGTATTTGATTATGAATCTTGAATAATGTAGCTATGTGGCATTTTTGAATTTTTTTTTTGCTCACAATATCTGGTTGCTTATTTGGGAATGTTTTGCTGTAATCTGTAATGATTGGCTAGTCATTACATCCTGCCAATGTCCCTGTCAAAACGAATCTTAGTCTTTCATGCAACTAATTCATAAATTGTCTAAACTAATACAGCCATCCATCCGCTTGATTAGCTGCTGGATTTTACATCTGTTGCCTCAATTACTCTTTGTTTGAAGGGTTCCGATTTGATGCCCTTTTGATAACCCGAATTTGCATAATTTCTTTTCCAGTAATTCTTTTTTAGTGCATGGGGTTTGGATCATGGAAGTTTTGATTATTTACACTTTTTCCGCTTGATTTGTGATTTGAAATATGTATAGCAGCAGCAGCAACAACATAAACAGCAACCTCAGAGAGGTGAAATCATGCCCAATCAGAAACCAAAAACATTAGACTCACTGTTCGCAAACATGAAGGAGCAGAGGATGAAAGCCTTTACTCGCACAAATAATGGTGGCGCAGTGCGTGGTGCTGTTAATAATAATCAACCACGACAACCATGGCTAAGGGGTCGTTTTGGCAACTATAGGACTTAAGCTGATGATGATACTGGTTTTGGAATCTTTTTTCAGGGTAAAAATCGGATGGTTTAAGATCGACCTGGATCTGGAGCCTTGAAAGCCCGGCCTTTCTTTCTGTGGGGGCAAGTACAACCGTTCTTGCGTTTTTGGGCTTTCTTCTTGATAGAATTTGCATTGTTTTCAATTTAAAATTACCTTGTACAGCCACATGTAGTTCCTTTTTTTTTTTCCTTTCCCAAAATGGCTCATTGATGCCCTAATGTTGGTTTAATCACTTTAATGGTATTACATACTGTCTTGCCTCATGGTGGTCGCAATTTGCTAATCAGCTTGCAACAGTTCTTTTCTTTCAATTTGAAACCTTGATGCTTGTTCTTTTCTCTTTTTTTTTAACTTACACAATTTTGTATCTCACAAATTTGGTGCATTCATTTTTGTTATGATTATCTAATTAATTACGCAAAAGATTATCTAGTTAATTGCGCAATAGATTGTAACTAAGCAAGTAAAACCAACGAAAGACCAAGCTAAGGTTGGGCTTCAACTTTCACTCCAGATACTTTGGAGATAAGGACTGTTCTTATCGATCCCCCATCCTTAAACTGTAACCCACTAACCTATATGAAGTAAATCTAACAAAAAAATGCTTAGCATTATAAGTGTATCAGTGTATCTTCTTCACATCCATTTTCACTTTCATCTATTTTCATGTTTACTACTATTGCTATCCACAAGTAATAGCTCCATTTACTTGTTCACATGTTTCGATGAATAATTTTAAATATTGATATAAAATAATAAAAATTAAATATTTGGAAAATATACTTCGAGACGAATCAAACAAAGTCAAAGTTACAATGTGAATAGTATCAAAGTCAAAATTGAACAATTATTTGTGAACGGAGGGAACATTACATATTATTTGCAACATTCAACTTTTTATGCATGTCGAGATAAAATTTCAAAGATCCATATCTTTAATAGTTTATTTGTAAAAATTATAACCACTTGATATTTAAAAAAAAAAAAAAAAAACAATGTAGTATATTTGACATGAATCCATCAAGACCCCACTTGAATACATTTTTCATTATTTATGAAACTTAAATTTTGGTCAAAGTACATAACGTGAACAATGCAAAATTTTCATTGTTGCAGATAATGTGTAGCGAAATAGTATATAATTTGAAGTTTTTTTTATGAAAAAAAAATACATAAAAAATGGTACAATCGTTTAAAACTAGACATTTAGGGTGCGTTTTCTTTACCATAAAAGTAAGTTTCAATTCAATTAAGTTTATTCTAGTTCTGTAGTTCATATGTGTTCAAATAAGGTCCAATAAAATAAGGTAAATGATAAAGTCCAATTATTTCTTATAATTAGAGCTAATTATGTCCAATAAATTTATTTCAATCATGTTCAAAACAATCCAGGTCTAATAAGTTTAGCTTAACGAGAGATGTTAGAGCTAATTATGTCCAATAAATTTTATTTCAATCATGTTCAAAACAATCTAGATCTAATAAGTTTAGCTTAACGAGAGATGTTACACATACAACTAGTGTATGTAATCCCCACATACAATGACCAATGGAATTTTAGAAAAAGGGGATTAAAGAGTGAAAAAAATAGAGGAATATTTTAGGACCCACATAATTAACCAATAAAAATTCATTCTATGCGGAGTTTTTATACAACCATTCTATTATCCAACTTTTAATCTTTTGGTGGCGTAAAGCTTTGAAGTTGCAGTGTAGAATGACATTATAAACTAGGTTGCATGGATACGGGTACGAGTTCGAGAACGGTTACATAATATGTCACTTTTAAAATTAAGGATACGAGTACGAATAAGAAAATAATATATAAAAATATGTAATTTTATGAAAATCTTTAATGTAATTTGGAAATTGTAACTAAAAACACAAATAATTAAGTAAAATGATAAATCTTTTTTAAAAGAATAACAGAAAGACGGAAAAAATGGCCAAAATAAGGTAAGATTTTTCTTTAAAAAATATAATAAAATCGGAGTGAAGTATCATGCATCCTAGATTATAAATATTGATCCGACAATAAAATCAAATTCGGGGGTGTAGCTCATATGGTAGAGCGCTCGCTTCGCATGCGAGAGGCACGGGGTTCGATTCCCCGCACCTCCATCATTTTTCCCCCTTTTTACTTTTCCAATAAAATCTGATGATTTGGAATATTTGCTGCGGTCGTCGCAATTCAGCCGCTCATTCCTCATCCTTTCTTCTTCCTCAATCACTTCTTCAGAACTCAGGAGATAGCGAGAGAGAGAGAAGAAGAAGAAGAATACCATTGCAAATCCATGGCTCTCAATCTTCGATGTCCTATTATACTCTCCCATTCTTCTTCTCCACCTTTTCTCTCTCCATGCATTTCTCATCATAATCATAATAACATGTGTCTTCTTCTTCTCCAGAATAATCTGGAATCTTCTTCTCTTTCTCTATGGAATTCTTCCTCCATTGCTGTCACTGTGCGAGCATCTACAAGCAGCGCTCAAAACGACGTCGCTGATGGTGAAGATGAAAGAGACAAATTAGTTTTGGATGATGATTTGATTAGTCGAGCTTCGACTTTGAATGATGCGAGTGAAGTTCTTCAACTGATTGTCGATAACAGTAGTAATGGTGGATATGGAGGTGTTGTAAGTTGCTCTGATTGTTGCAAAATTATCAGAGCTGCTCTTTTCTGCAACAATACTGATTTAGCGCTTTCTATCTTCGCTGCTATGCGATCATCTGTTTTTGATCAAGGTTTTTCTTTCTTTTGGTTTTGATTTCGCTTCTTGATAATAAATTGAATTTCTGAAATTCTGAATGTCTGTTTTTAATTTTTGAGAAACTGCTTGCTTAATTATAAATAACACTTGTAAAATTTTGATAATCTTCATGTTAATTTTTTAAGAACTCTCTCTACTCTCTAGTGAGTAGCAATCTCCGTTTCTTACTTTGTTGCATACTTGCATGCAATACGTTCTGCAATGCGTTGCTATTAAAGTATTGCTGTACTGATGATGATGGTCAAAACTAGATTTTTTGACAGTTAGTTCGTCAAGATGTGTACTTGTATATATATAACTTAAAAATAGGCAATGCCCCCATAGTTGATGCATAATTCAGAACTGTGTTGCACTTACAATTTTGTAAATAGAAGCAAATACAAATGGAACATGATAATTCCTAAATAGTTATATGGTGCTCTCATGTAGGCAGTGTTCCTGTTTTGTCAATTAGTAGTAAAACCAAATCATACCTCAAATGTTATTTTTTAAAAATTAATTACCTAAAGCTACCTCAATTCCTAGTTCCTAACTGTTATCCTGAATTTTCCAAGTTTTACACTACATTTTCCCCCAAAACTACCTCACTTCCTAACTCTATCACGACTGCAACATCCTCATCCCCAACAATCACCACAAATAGCTACCTCTGTAACTCTGTTCTCCCCAGAGCCATGCATGTCACTACTCACTAATGTCAGCCATTACCGTCTTGTATTGCACTATTGCCAACTGGTATATAGACCAAAAACTAAAGGCCTCTGAATCGAAATCAAAGGCTATAATATACAACGTCAATCATTTCATGGTCAGGACTCAGGAATGAAAATGGCAAAAAAAATATAGTGGGTGAGTCGTTAGATCACATATGGACCTTAGGACATTTTTTACATGCTAGAAAAGGCATAAGTTGGTCTTGGAACTTGGAAGGCTCTAGCATCATGTGGGCTCAGTGTCTGAAAATCTCCCATAAAGGGCATTATACCTTGGCTAAAAAAGGATGAGAAGTTTCTTGCTGTGACATTTGATCCATGACTAAAATAGGCCAAAACTTAAGTAGCCATTATGTCTCTGTGAGACCGTCCCTCTAAGACTTGATATTGAAGGTTATAATACACGATTCTGGCCATTCCAATACTCAGAGAGGAAGTGGACAAAAATATTTTAGTAGGAATCTTGGGCTACAAGAGTACTTAGGATAGTTATAGGGCATGCGATTGTGCTGTAAAGAAGCATTTGCGGCTTTGCTTTTGTACTAGCTTCTTAGAGGGACAATGACCTTCTAGTGCTTGGAAGGCATGAGCCTATAACGGTTCTGCGATACCATTAGATGTTGAGGGTGGTAGTGTGTTTAAATTTTATAGTTCTAACAAAGAAGCCAAAGTAATGTTTGAAATTTCACCGTGATGGAGATAGATCATTACAATTGCTGTTTTCAAACAAGGAATTTGTGCGAGTCATCAGCTTGTTTTGACTACCTTTTTATTTGCGATAGAGGATTTGCCACTTATTTATTGATATGATTGAATTTTGATACTTCGCATATCTTAATGACCTTCAAATTTCCATTGATGGGTCATAGGCTCATAGCTAAAAACTCAAATTGGGATTGTGCCATGTCGTTCGTCAAAAATGTGGAGTAAGTGTTGCCTTATTTCAATCATTCCACAACTAAAAATGATTTTTTAATGCCCAAAATTGACAAGGAATATGAAGAATATGGAGAAGGATGAAATATGAGCTCGTTTTACACCTTCCACTTATGCTTGTGACTTTTTAAAATTTATTTATTATTTTATTATTCATCATTATAGATTATACACTTGCTAGTATTATGATTTTTCGCAAACTAGCTTTGTGGATGTAGTTGAAATGAAAGGAGTGAAATTTTGTAAAGATCTTTGAACGGTTTAGACCCATTAATTAATGGTTAATTCTTGAACACAGCTGATTGCATTAATCCAAGGTTATATAAAATGCAGCCTTAAAGGAAAATAGTGGCTTTGTTGCAAGATGGAAATGGTCAAGACCGGATTTGAACACTTATACAACAATAGTAATTGGTCTAGCTGCTTCTTTGAGGGTATCCAACGCCATTAAAATGATTGAAGACATTTGTTCTGTTGGACTTTCTCCAGGAGAAGAGGTTTGACTTATCCTTAATTTGTTTAAAATGACAGCCTTGCATTTGCGCAATGCTTAGATATGGTGTTGAACTGATGAAACACTGCAAAAAGTATTTTTCTCAACATAGTTCTCCTAATTCTGTGCTAAATATAATAGATTTGTTGGCTTTTGTTTTGCAGGTTCCTTTTGGTAAGATAATAAAATGTCCAACTTGCTTGGTAGCTGTTGCTGTTGCACAACCCCAACAGGGTATCCAAGTACGCACATTAAGGTCTCTTTTGGTTTCTAATACATGGCACCATATTTGAAGTCATTTTTTAAGGGAGGTGGGGTTGAGGGAATAAAATACCATAAATTCACATGTCGCTCTTGTTTATAATCTTTGAGGGCATCAATTCTTAATCAGTGATGGCTGATTTCATCAAAGGAATCCAGAGAATGCATCTGTGTATCTTTTAACCACGACTCCAACTTCATTTGTTTTTGATTCAAAAATCTTGTGTGTATTATTATTCGTATTTCGTTCACTTGCTTAATAACCACCTGATCTTTTGCAGGTAGTATGTTGTGCAAAGTGTCGCTATAAGTATGAACTTGTTTCTGGAGATATAGTGAATATTGAGTCAGAAGAAATCAGGTTAGCTATGAAGATCTGATTGTTATGACCCTAAGTACTGTACTAGTGTACTGTAGTCTAGACTCACAATGGAACATGGTGCCGTTTTTCTAATATAAACTGCATTAAAATTGCACTAAAGAATAGGTTTTGTGAATGTCAGTTATGTACTTATGTCACTTCTTTCTCATTTATGGAGGATAAGTATGTCTTGTGATTTTGATCCTGGTAATTCAATGTTTCTAAGGATCTCATACTGACGAACGCAGCATGGATGCTCCAGCTTGGAGAAGGTGGCTAGGATTTCTTCAATTAACAAAGCAAACAATTCCCTCTGCTGTCCATTCTGTTGTGGTATCAATTTTATACACATTCCAATTTGTTGAAAATTAGTACAATTATATTATTTAATGTTCATGGTTCAATAACAAACATGTTTATTCTTGCAATATTTATAGTGAATAATATCTTTTTTTGAATCTTATCATAGCATCTTATATTACAGATCCAAATCCCTGCTGGAGCTGCACGTACTCACAGATTTGCTACTGAGTCACCTGATGTACCTGCACAGGAAGGAGAGAGAGTCACTATTGCTCTAGCAGCTCCATCAAGCGCCTTCAGAGAGGTTGGCCCTTTTAGATTTAGTCACAAACCCCCGAAGTATTACCCTTCCCAACCTCTTTGCTTGACAAACCATCAAGACAACAGGGAATCTCTGCTTCTTAGAGCTCCTTCAAAAGATAGCAAGCCGTCTTTGCTTAATCCATCCGTTTTCCTTCCACTTTTTGTGTTACTGGCCTCTGGCGATGCTGCTTCTGGTTTTATCAACCCCAGCTTGCCTCAACTTTTGCCAGCTGCTGCTGCAGCCTCGTTTGCTATGGGAGCTACGATAAACACAATGTTTTTGCCACAGTTGTCGCAGGTAAGTCTACAAGCATTCTTCGTGCCACGGATACCATTCACATTTCATTTCTTGCTTAGATAAATCATACTCCTATACACTGGCGGATGTAATACATGACATGATGCTTATGTGCACTAGCATAGGCCAAAAACAAAATGAAGCTATTTTTAAAATATAAAAATTTTGTATTCGATAATTCCTTTGTATCTAAATGCTAGTTACATCGGATTAAGAAACATATCAATCAATCAAAGCCTTATTCCCATAAGTGGGGTTGACTGTCGGCTTCATGAACCAAAGTGATTTTCCGGGTGGTCGTCCACAAAGATTTTCCTCCTCTACCCCCTACGATCGAGAGCCTCATTCTCTTGTAAATCCATCTGCTTCATATCTTTTCTAACTCCTTCGCGCCAAGTCATTTTCGGTCTCCCCCTACCTCCTTTGAAATATCCCTGATCCCACTCTTCGTACCAGTGTTCCATGGGGTTTCCGTGTTACATGCCCTAACCAATGCAAGGGATTTTCTCTTAGCTTGCTCGCAATATCCGCAAAACCAACTTTGCTACAGATATCTGCAACACCAAATTAAGAAACATATAAAGAGAGAAAAATAAAATAAGGATAGTGGTGGAAGGTTTTAGGTAGGATTGAGAAAAAATCAAATAAGTATAGTGGAGTAGATTTTAGAATAAAGTAAGGATTAAGATGTAATATGGAGAAAACATTTTAAATTAGTAGAGTTTTTGTTACACCTAAAAGTGAGTAATTGATAATTTGAATTAAAAATATTTGAGAGATAACGATTGAATTCTTTAATCTAGTTTAAATTATTGTATAAATTTCAAAATGAAAAGAAAAGATACTCCAAAATTGTTATAGTACAATTTTGTTGTAAGATAGTTCTTTTACGGCACGTTTAGTGACCGGTTATAAATGACTAACAATAATGGAAAGGGATTTATATATGAATTTGAAAGGAAAATCAATATTTATTCCCATGGTGGTTCTAGCTTACCACCAATTGATCTATTTTTCTTCACAAATATTTATTCCCATCCAATATCATATTCAATGGTAATGGATGTTTTAGTGGGGATAATAAGGTTTCTTCTCTTGTTAAATTATATTTTAAATTCATTTTCATTACTATTATTGCCAAACCAAACGGGTCGTTAGGGATTTAGGATGCATTCTTTGTAACTTATATTAGACCTAAACTTATCTACATTTATTTAACATAATTAAAATTTATTGAGCTTATCAAATTTGATTAGTCTTGATTCTAAGAAACAAATTGATCTTATTGGACTTGATTAAAACTTATTGAACTTATACCTAATCATACTTGAACTCAACTTGTCTAAACTAAATTTATTTTTTGAAATGAAGAATATGCACCCTTAATTATTACTCCCTCTATCCAAAATTAAATACTCCATTTTGAAATTTTGACCAAAAGCTCTCACAATTTTGGTCAAAATGGAACACTTATTTTTGGACATGGGGTATTTTTTGTTGTAATATGGATTTTTTAGTGCCATTTTGTTGTAATATACTAATATCTTCTTTTTTTATATATAAAAAAAATTGGAATGAAACCTACTATAAACTAGTTTTGAAAAACAATGTATTCATTACGGGTGATCAATAATTGATGATGACCCAACATTATTAAAATCCTACATTCGCCACTTCTCCTATGATCCTATAGTAGTATTTAGTAGTGGTCTAGGAATATTTGTAATTTTTAGATTCTCAGGTTGCCCCGTGACTTGCTCTTTTTAGATATTTAGCATGCCTAATATGATCAAAGTAATCTATGAAGAAGACCCTCATAAAAAATAAAAATAAAAAGAGAGGGAGATAGATGAAAAGCAGTAAAAGTCACCTTTTATATCCCTACAAGCAGAGAAAAATTATGTCAACAATCCTATTTTTAATACATGACTGGATAGGAGGAATGAGCCAATGAGGTATGAAGCAATGGTTCACATCCACCTCTAATCCTTGAGGTTAAAGCTTCAAATCTTCATATACCAGCCAATGACTTAGTAGATTTCGTACCATATCAACAACCAAAAAAATACTCATATCTGGCAAATATTTATTCAGTTGAAATAACTAAATCACTGTATTGAGAATTGAAGTGATAATTTTGTCATTTGTCATTAGTCATTACAATGCTAAGACTATCTTTTTATTTCCAACAAACATGCCTCTCATACAAGCAATCTGACTCCAGCTGCCTGAGAGGATGGTGGATACAATTGCTGTCAAGCAGCAACTTCTGTCACAGTATGATATGCTTCAGTCTCGCATCAAGGATCTTAAAGATGCTTCTGAAAATGAGGTATGTGAAATGGATAATGTGGCCACTGCACACTGCAACTTTTTGTCTGCACAGAATGGATTAGTGATCATCTGATTAGCACATTCAGATGAGGGGGAAAAAATATGATGGTGTTATGTTTTTGTTACATACTTGCATGCTTCCATGATTTACTACAAGACATTTAAATGAAGGGAGGTTTCTTTGGTGACAATCCTGTTGCATGAACTTATAATTTCTTTGATTAAGACAATGTATGTTTTGATGGAAAACATTTTTCTTAGAAAAATAATTTTCATAAAAAATAATTTTGAATGGAAATCACAATTGTAAAAAAAAATTATCTATGTTTTTGGTTAGAGGAAAACTTTGTTTTAAAAGAAAATTTCAAGTAAAAGGAAGAGAAAGGATGGGAGAGAAAAATACTAGTAAGTATTAATAAGGAAGATGTGGCATACCTTCGTTACAAAAGGAAAATAGGTTTCCTTAAGAGCACTTTTTCACCCTTGAAAAAATTGTTTTCTGCCCGTCAACAAAACAAAAGGAAAGGAAAACGAAGAATCCCACCAGCTACAAAACCACTCATGGGAAAATCCCACCAGCTACACAGGCAAGTCTTTAGGAGTAAGGGTGAAAGGATAAAGGAAATCTCCACCCCTAAAACCCTAGTGGTAGGATTCAAACCTGTGACCTTGGGAACTCCCCACCCCCATAGACTTAGTTGCAAGTTTGCAACCATGTTATTTGATGCATTTGCAAATGTGTAATACAGAGTTTTGATGGTTTTTAGGCCCTATTCTTTTGGATTGATTAATTTAAACTAAACTGAACATGATTAAACTATATACTAACTCATCAGGAGACAAGAGCTAGACTGAACTAAAGTGAATTTATCTGGAATTAGGTCCATAAGAATAGGGCCTTATACCTTGTCAGACTACTCCGACCATTTATTGGCTTTTCTCATATTTGGAAAGAAGACCCA
Organism: Salicornia ramosissima; assembly: GCA_951394345.1. Lineage (NCBI taxonomy): Eukaryota > Viridiplantae > Streptophyta > Magnoliopsida > Caryophyllales > Amaranthaceae > Salicornia > Salicornia ramosissima. Next base: position 7,414,953 of record OX596238.1, on the reverse strand, counting down.
CCAGTCCACCACTTTTATCCTTGGAGTTCTTTACTTCACATTTTTCTCTCCTCACACAGCCTTTTTCATTCCTCTCCAAATTTTCAGTGACTTTTTTGGTTTGTGTGCTTTGGCAATTAAGTCAATATATAAATGGGGAGAATATAATTCAAGAGAATAGTAAAGAGTGACCATCAATGGATTGATCCACTAGAGCACCGCAGTACAAATCCTTGATATAAGGTTGAATTACAGTCTAATATCACTATCAATGAGCTGAGATCACTTAGATATTTTCTTTTTAGTTGAGAAATCTTTAACTTGCTTTTTCCCCCTTGTAAAGTTGTAGTTGCTTGAGTCCAATGCCTGTAATTTAATTACTTCCTCTACTGCTAGGTTTGGATGTTGGCTCGAATCTGTAAGTTGGAGAACAAAATTTATGCTGTAGGCGAACCATCTTACCGGTGAAAACATAGCAGATTCAGATCTTCTGTTCATTGCTCTTATGGAGTTGACTTGCTTTTAAACATAAGTTAATATGAGATTTTCTCTTCCAGTGCTAGAAGAACTAGAATCAAAAGGGTGCGTGAAGGTCTAGAAATTTCTCTTAGAGGACGCATGGAGCTCATTGATAGCTATGCAAGAGTATGTTCTAGTAATCTAGTGTTTCACTTGATTGAATAAGTTAGTTTACATACTGCAACAACTGTGTATCTTCCTGTTGCAGATTTCATCAATGATAGAAATTGAAGTGGAAATGGACACAGATATTCTAGCAGCTGAAGCTTCTAGTAATACGGTGAACTCTTGTTTAACCATATCTCGCGCTGTCGTTTCTTCTCTCGCCAAAATGTAATAAATATATATTGGTTCCATGTTTTCTAAGTGCAGGAAAGTATTGCCAAACAAATAGAGCAAATTATGGAGTTGGAAAATCTTGAAGAGGTTGGTCTTAGATTTCACATTAACCATTGTTGAGAACTATTAAATCAGATACAGTACTTTCTAAGATGGTTCTTTCAGCATCATTTTTAGGATGTGCAATATCATCATATCATCAATCCAACACAATACTAAACTGGCTTGTTTGGTAACCGGCCAATGCCATAAATGATGGTAATGGGAATGAATTTATATGTAATTATGGATGGAAAATTAATATTTATTCCCATGATGATTACCTACAATTTATCAAAAAAAAATTCACAAATATCCACTCTCATCCAATACCACATTCCCCAATTGTAATGGATGGTAATAGAAAATAAGAAAAAAATTGAAGCTTGGGAATGAAAATATGTTTTTCATGAGGATCACACAACTTTTCCTTAACAAAATTACACTTCAAATCAATTCCCATTGGCCATTACCACAATTTATTACAATAACTAAATGGACTGTTAATATAATGTTTCTTCCAGTATTGACCCTAATTTCTTGTTCTATAATTTTTCTCATGACCTTTATTACAAACAGCGATGGAGACAGCAAGCTGAGGCAAACGATGAGGTTGAAAGGCTCCTAAGTAGTGAACCATTATCCTCGGAACAGATCTGATTCAAAAAGTTCGCGTCACAACTCACAACCATCACCTGCAGGCATATTATGCATACAGCTTTGCTATTCATTTATCGGGTGAGTTGAGGCATGCTTACATTTAAGTTGCAGACAGCCTTGTTAAATCAAAAGACTGAAAGGGTCAGACTAAGGTATCATCTGATTATTTCTAGTAGCTGAACATATTTCAGGTGCAAATGAACAGCTGGGCTAAATATTTATTGGTTTTTCCTTTTTCCAGCATAGGCCTTTGGTGTTGTATTTATCCCCCTATAGTATATCTGTGTAAATGAGAAATCAAATTCTTCTTCCACCAGAGCTTTGTAATCTGCTCTGTGCAGAACTTCTGTTCTGTCATTGTTTGGAATGATTGCTGAGTTTTCCTCTTTAGGTGTTTTTTGTTTTGAATCGTCGAACTCGATCTTTGCATGTTACAACAACAATAACAACAACAACGGCAAAGTATCAATTTAATAACAGCCCTCCTACGCAAATAATCTATGCATTGTTGTGGAATGGCTGGATGAAAGGAGAATTTTTTTATGATTATGTAAATGAGTGTGAATTTATAAAAAAATCAATTTCTCAAACAAAAACCTTCGATTTTTTTAGATACATTAAAAATATCGTCGCACGCAAAGCGTGCACACAAGACTAGTTGAAATGAAAGTAACACAAAGCCGGGAAAATCAAACAACTCTTTCTGCAAAGAAGATAATTGACAGTTAAAACCTTTTTTATGGCCATTGGGTTGGGAAAAATCAAACACATTCTGGCATGTAGACTAGTACGAAGGATAACAATTAACAAAGCTAGTATGAAGGGATAATGAAGTCATGTGATGGTTTCCTGGGCTACAACAATATGGTCTGATTGGTCTCGGCATCACTGAATCCACTGTGAAGGATACAACTGAGCCTCGCGATTAGTCCTTACGTCTAAGGGTTCAAAGGTCAATATAAAAATGTCTAATATTGTGGAAGTCCTTGGTTCCTAGTTTCCTACAGAGGCATTTGGATAGGTATTGGCAATGCTAAGGTCAACCGTCCATTGGATCCTTAGCCAGACTATTTACAAGCAAATTGAACCAAAGAATCATATCTAATACTACATAACTGCTAATCATTATAATAAGAATATAAGTGGTGCAACCGAAAGAAAGACAGCATCATAAGGACTGGATTTTTTTTTGGGTGGGGGGAGGAGGGGGCGGCAATCGCACCATTCATGTAAACAAATCTCCAATTTAAACCTCCTTTTTGTCAAAACTAATTTTGGTATGGATGGATTCCAAAGAAATAAGCATAATTTGACATATTATTTTTCCACAGAAACAACACCTTATTTTATTTAACAATAAAAGCATTAACACCAATCAAATAGTTACTCAAATAAAAAACTGTCATAAACCGGAAAAAAAAATGTTCCAGACACTTGGATAACTGAACAAAGTAATATGCCTCCAAAACACAAACCAAAAAGGCGCCTCTCAAAATATCAATCTCTAATTCCATTGCTTGGGAACTTCCTCCAACAAACTTCTACAAACTAATTAATTTCGACAGATCAAAAATTAATTTTACCTCCGCTTCCATCGGATCCATCTTATGAAATCATGAGGGGAAAATTATTTCCCAAGAGCTAAAGCTCTTCATGAACAATGCTCAATCCTTTTTACTAAAGCTATGGCTCTCAAAGATGGAGGGAACAAAGTTTTCTATAAAGATGAACATTAATAACTTGTCATAAAAGGAGACAACATTACAATTAGTAATGCAGTTAATAATAATTGGAAAATACCTTAGGGGTTCCACAATATAAAATCAAAATATTCGATTCAACCTCAACAAGCTAGATAGACTTCACATTAGCCATTGTTTTATAGAAATCAATCAAGCAGCTTACTTGTTTTCACCCGATTGATAGAATTCTTTCTGGCATCTTAAGGAAAACGTTTTCGATAGAAGATAGTCAATTCTTGTTCTCCGAATCCGGGGGGGGGGGGGAGAAGGAGGAGGCCAGCCTTCTTCATTGTAACGGGCAGGAAAAAATATATAGCCCTCTTGTGATTGTGTGAACTCCTATGTCTATGGTAGAAAAAAGGGTGATAAATTGATTTACTTAATGAAAATTAATTTGGGCGTTGAAAGGAAACGATTAAGGTGACAAGGAAGAGGAAATTATAAAGAGGTAGTGTACTTAAGGTTAAGCAAGGCCTTTCTTAGCTAAGGAGGTGGTGGCTGCATTCCTGGGATGGGAAGGGGCTTCATGCTTACCACATGTATTTAAGTAAAAACATTAACATAAAATGAAGATTTTAATATTTTATTAATCAAAAAGCATAGATTAAAGTTTTCCATTAAAAACAAAAAAAAAAAAAAAAAAAAAAATTCTAATTCATAAATGCTGAAACACAACTTTTCAAAGCGATAGAATGCAGTACTTGAAGAGACCTACATTCTTTTCAAATGCTCTCCATCTGTATTCTGCAGATATACTACACATACCAGATTTGGTGTTTCTGCAATCATTTAAATACTTACAAGAGCAATTGCAAAATTCCAAGCTATAATTCCAAGATATTCACTAATAGCAGTAAGATAAAAAGTTTGCAGTTGGGGTAAAACTAAAGATAAATTCACAAATTAAAACAAGACTAACTCAGAATTCCTCACTATCAGAATTCAGACCCACATCAACTTGAGTTGCTTACTTTCTTTTGTTGCGCCTTCTCTATGAGAGGCTTCAACTGCTTCTTCTCTGCAAGAATCTTGAGGAAATTGAACAAAAATGGAATATAATTATGCTTCCTACGGATGTTTTCTGTCCTCCACTTCTTGAATTTTTCCTCCTCTATAACAATCTTCTCTGTAGCAGCTTCAATACCAGCATTTACTTCAGCAAGCTGTTTGTTAAGTTCATCAAGTTTGCTGTTATCTGTTAACCCTGACTGAATAGAAGATAGCTGCTGTAGAATACGCTCTCTTTTTCTCTGACATTCCTTCAACTCCACAGTATGCACTTCCTTTCTGTTCTTTATAATGGCCAAAAGATTAAACCTTATCTCATTATTTGAGTACTTCTCAATGCGTTCTTGGATCACGGGCTGGACCATTTGCAGCCAGTCTGCATCACCTTGTCCCCCAGTGCAAGGCCCAAGGCTAATGGGCCCCTCTTTCAGCCCATCTAGCTCATACAGGACTCCATCAACAGGTAAATAGCTTATAAAATGGTAGACATCATCATCCTTGGTTGCAGCTTTCTGCTCTTCAGGGACAAAAGGCTCAGGTCTAGCAAAACTATTATGTGCTGTGCGAATGGCTTCACTGTTGTTGATAGCCAGACCTTTCAGGTCGGATGGGAAATTCTTGGTAAAATCTTTCAGATTTGACAGCTCTGGGCCAACATCGACATCCGGAGAATTTAAAAGAATTGACAAAATTGCTTGTGTTGCGCATGCATTGTTAATAACCTGGAGAAACAGTTCAGTCATCAACTCATCTTAATCATGTCTTCCACCAGCAAAAAGATATTTATACACTTGCCTGGCTAGCAAAGAACAGGTTGGGATTTGGCTCTTTGATGACAGCACGGTCATCTGTCTCCCCAGGACGCCATTTAAATAAGAATATCAGCCCATACACAGGCCTGTAATTGGAAATGTATCAGAAATCAACATTAATTACCATTCTGTACAAACAAACACTGATTAAACAGATGGGCCAGGAACTGTACTCAATCAAAACTGGGAAGAAAAACTCACCGCATACTGTTCAGAGTCTCCAGATCCAGGGAATATAGTTCTTCAACCTAGCTCAGACATATATACCAAAGAAAGAGTTAATTTACAGGGCCACAACACAACACAGTAAATGCTCTCAGTGCAATAAGCCAATAATCATGTGCCATTCATTCAAACATATTTAGTATGCAGTGCCACATTCTATTATACAAGATACATAACTGTTAACACGCAATCAAGAATCGGTTTAATAGTTAGATTATCCCTATGTTTGAGCTCCTATACTACGCACACCCAGGTTTATATTTTGCTCATTTAATATGTAGTTTTGCTTCCGAAATTATTTCAAATTGCTCTTTTTCTAAAACTGCATATACAATTAGCAAAATGAATATTAAATGGGCAACATATAAACATGGGTGTACATTAGTACATAAACCCTCGTGTAGGATATAAATTCTACCCATGTTTGCATCAACACAGATCTCCAATATTTAAACTATAGCCAGAAAGCCAGAAACAACCACAAAAACCAAATTGCAACAAATTTTCCCACCTTTCAGCCCTCATAACATTGTATAAACATCATGCATCTATAAAAATTGTGATAATCTCCTCTACAAATATACCATACCCACCAATTTTTTCTTACAAGCTAATCTAAACCTAACAATAAAAGTAGAGAAATTTTCTATTACATTTAATCGATGAGAAACAAGTTAGTCCGCTTTCATCAACTAATTGGTTCTCTGATATTATGTTCACTCTACAGCACTCTTCTGCCATTACCAGAAACTACATGCTTTGAAAGTCGCAGTCTCTGAGCCTCTGCTTGTCAAGGGTAACACCCGTTGGTGGTCGTTGGTATCGTTGTGTGAAGATTAAATAATAAATGCCCATAAATTAGACATAAACATTTGTGATTAGCCAAGAGCCCAAGACCTAAAATAGAGTACTATATATATTACGTAGTGGGGAGGAAAAGGATTTATCCAGAATATTTGTGTAAAGGCTTGGGCATGGGAGATTGGTGACCTAAAGTCACTCACTTGGAGATTTGCAACCTCAAGTTGCTCCTTTATCATTTGTATTCAATACTTTGAGTTAATTAATCATACATTACTATTATCTCCTCTCAATTTCATTATTATTACAGTCAACATTCCGTCACTACTCTAACTGTTTATATTTGCTTGGGCTTGAATTACGAACTTTCCAGATTGTGTCTGACAGTATCGGTGCATAGCATGAGACTATGTTCTTACGTAACAAAACGCAGTCATTCATACCTGAAATGAGACGGCCATTTTAAGTAATAAATAATTAATGGAACTATACCTGAACACCTTTCACTTGCATTTGCTGTATAAGCTCGGTAAAAACACCTGCAATTCAATTAAACCCTCAATTCTAGCTAATTAAGATTGACAAAAGAATTCAATTATGCATGATTAAGACACATTATTTCAAGAAATGGAAGAAAAAACTGGTGTTAAACATAGACAAAATGTTTCAAAGAATAAGCATCAGCAAAATCCTATCATAAAAGCAATAGCCAGAAATTCCTTAAAACTTCAAAGAGTGATGATTAACATCTTCATACTATATCAACATAAGCAAGAAGATAGCTGAATTGCAACGCAAATGATTAAAGTCTCAATAACACTAAATGAGTCTAGTTGTGGCATGTGGATTCCTCTCACATGTTGAGATTGTTGACTATCCGTAAATATTTTTTTACTTTCACTCAAAGACCCATTCTTTTCAAGTCTAAACTTACTTTGACTTATATGAACTTACTTGATCTAACCTGAAATTTTCCGAACGTGTTTTGTGAGAGAACCAACCGTTCTTTCTTCCTTGTACTTCATTTCCTCATTTTTTTTTTAATTTTAGAAGAAACTCTTTTCAAATTGCATATTCCTAGGCATTATGGAGAAGAGAGATAGAAAGAAAGAAAAAAGGGGCCCCATGTTGGCAAGTGAGGGATCAAGAGAATTTATTGCACAAAAAAGGAAGTGTTACATCTAATTTAAAACTTCCTAAAATAGAAAGTGTAGCATCTAAATAAAAACATAAAGTACTTGAACTTAAGTTAGCTTCACTGAACTTAATTAAATTTTATTTTTTCCTAGTATAAACAAAAATAAGGCGAAAATTTGTACCTCAATGACTTCATGCCTTCTCTTGGTCAATATCACTTGACAAGGCTCTATAACTAACTTAGCTAATTAAATTAAATGAGAAGTCATATACTTGTATATGCATCAATGCATCACCAAATAATCTTACGTTTGAGTGCATAATTACTTGACCTAAAATATTGCTAACCTCTATGAAATCAAATGGATTGCTTAGCCGTTTTTTATTTTATTTTTTTTATTTAATTTTTTAGAGTAAAATTAATAACAAGTGAGCACTACATAAGCACATGATCTTTTTTTAGGCACAACTAAATTTGATAAAAACCAAAAATGCTAACCTAGATAAGATGAAAAAAAGGTAAGACACGACCAAGTGTCACCCCCTTTCTTTAACATGTATTCACATCATATATGACGCTTCAACTCCAATGATCTCACTAACATTTAAAAAATGTCTAATACAATCTCCATAACGATCCAAGCCTAACGATATCATGGGGGGGGGGGGGAATAAAACGGCTCTAGCTTCCCAAAAAAGCCACGCACAGCATTACCTTCAAACTACAAACTTAACTTAAGCCTCTTAACATGAGGCAAATACAGAAATTTGCAGGAAAATAAGACAGCGACCCAGGTAAGAGTATTGAAAGACAACATTCACTACATAATTGAGTAGTGAGCTCACCAACAAAAGATAATGTGAGAAAAGGTGGACAAAGAAAATTTGCCGAATAAGGAAATAGATAGAGCAAAGAATTAGAGACAGCCTAAAATGGATATTGGCACAAAGAATAAAGGGCTGGCTAGAGTATTAAAAACATTATGCAATTTTTTATATTAAAAAAAAAAGACCTGAAGCTAACTTCAACTAGGTGGGGTGTGGGGAGTTGTGCATAATAGGTGTCCTATATATGGTTAGATCAAAAACTCCAAAAGTTTTGACCTTCTTTTCTTTGACAACTGGCCTTTTCCCTAATCTTCACTTTAATCACTTGTAATCTATAGCGGCATGAAGTTAATGATTGCAAGGTCAAATGACAGTCTTGACAGGCATGTACTAATTGTACTCCACAGTCCATACCATTAATTTCATTGTGATGCATCACTACCCAGGTACGGAAGTGAAATTGCTATGTTGAATTAAAATAGCTCAATGCCTCAATCTATTACTACTATTCGTCCTTCCAATGAATGATCCTCCATTTCACTCGGCTAAACTTTACACAATTTCTCACAAAGTTTCTTCTTTCCTTATAAATTGCAGTGCAAGTTTTTAGTAACAATTTCATAAAGTAATACACATTAATTTAGATATCAGGCACTAAGAATTCAAATTCTGGAAGGAACTATAGCCAACAAACTACAATGAGCTTATGCATATACATTGACATTATAGAATTCTGTGGATAACAAGAGCCAAAATAAAACCTCACGACAACTGCACAAGCAACAAACTACAACATACAAACAAAAGCATATGTACAACAAGCAAAATAAAAACCCACACAGATATATGCAGGAAAATCATACCAGGATCAGACTCAATAGTGCACCAAGACATGATTAAAGATGGATGACCTGTGAAGGGGGAAAAAGAAAGTCGTTACTTCAATTAAAGGAAGAACTATACATTTCATTCAACTCTCATGCAATCAATACAATATACTTCCTCCATTCTTTTATTAGTGCAACATTTTCCTTATTGGAAGTTTTATAGTGATTGCAACATTACTAAAATTGGCTATCTTTTCTATCTCTCTTTACTGCGTGAGTCCACTCTTTTTTTCTCTCTATACTCCTTCGAAACTGTGCACATACTCAATGTAGCAATTAAAAAAGAACAGAGGAAGTACTAAACTACAAAGCAAATATTTGTCACATGCCAAATGTCATACTCACCTATTATATGATGTGGTTACATGTCATAAGACATTAATTTCTCACAAAAACAAATTCAAATGTTATTATCAATGCTCAAACCCATGAAATAGTTGGGAGGTTTTACCACCACTTCAACAACACAATTAGTGAATAGTTAATAGTAAAAAAAAGATGATAAACTACATTCATTTACGTTAAATATGGATGAACAATAGCACTTGTTCTTTGTAGCAATCCATGATATCAAATTAATAACATATTAACATATCACACAAAAAAAGTTTAAAATACAAAAATTAGCTACAATTTTCTGCAGTCAAACTACAATGCTTTTTAATGCACAGGATTTAACTCGCAAAATATATCAACTTTTTAATTGATGTACAATATATACATTTAGAAATATATACTTAATATAATTGAAGAGTTTAGAAATCATGCTAAGCAAATTTTATGCAATTATTAAAATTAAAATTAAAATTTATGGTTATACACTTATACCAACAAAAATTATAAAAATTAAAATATATAAATATAAAGAAGAGAATCAGGCGCAATAGGAAAAACGAACAACTACCAGGCCCGTCCCTGACCCAGGGCAACAGGGGCGGCCGCCCTGGGCCCAGTAAGAAATCCTCCATTTTTGTAGTCTACAGCACAGCACATACATAATCTATCAACAATATTTGATTGGAAATTCATTTTCCATCAGGCGATAAAATAAATTACCCAGCAAAGCATGAACTTCATTGTATAATTGATTCTACGGGAAAAACAATCTTACCTCAAAAACTCTGCTTGCTTTAATGGAGGAAATCTGCTTGCTTTAATGGAGGGAAGGCAACACAAAAACCACGCCCAACCTAGTCACAGTTAGTTAGATCGACAGAGAAGAGGAGAGGAAAGGAGAGGAAAGGAAAGGAGAGGAGAGAAGAGGAGAGGAAAGGGTGAAATAAACGGAGAGATGAAATGTTGCGCTAGGGTTAGAATTTTTTTATTTTTGGGTTTTGTCACTGGCACAGTACTACCAATAAATTTTTGTAATTTTTCACGTGTAACTATTTTTATCCAACATTGTCAGTGTTGGTGTGCTTTAAAGATGCGTTAGTTTCTTAGTTATTAAAATAATGTTGTATTGAGTAGATTTTTAATTAGTCAAATTAGGTACCGTTAATTAGAAGTTAGTTAGTACTTAGTAGTCAATAATGCTTGGAGTGGTCAAGTATCATTGGGTTAGTGACTTAGTCGAGTAATGTTAGTAGGTGGTTTTCCTAAACCATAGAACTTATGAGTTAAGTATCTTTTTCTATTTAATGCATCTTTTGTAAGTTGATTTTAGAATGGAAAATATTGAGTATGATGTTTCAGTTTTAGCTTTCCAAAACTATTACCCATTTCATTAATCCCTTCCAAAATTCTACAGTCAGAAATTGAATTTTTGTATAAAAACAAAAGTAACACGATAACCTATAAAAATAGGCAAATTCTTATGTGTGGCCAATCGTATCGTTAATTAAGGGTATAGTCATGCCCGAACTGTTAGTTAAAAAAGCACGCACATGCACTTTCAAATTTGCACTGTACAATAGATATAGACATTTTTAACACTTTCTAAATCATATTAGGAAAGAAAAACTATGTAATTTGTTTTTTTTTCAAATGCATATATTACAAAAACATACAACTCCAAAAAATAAAATAAAAATATCAAAATTTATATTTTTTAATTCTCTACAAATAGAGACTAATATTGCAATTGTTATATGGTGCTCCCAGGACCACGTAGCTTTTTGTGGTCCTGGGAATCTTCATTTTTTACTTTACAATATTCATTTTTTCAAAATCTTTATTTTTTACACTATAATATTCATTTTTTTAACCACAGTTTTTTTATTAAAAAAATAAATAAAAGTTTCATTTTTTTAACCACAATTTTATTTTAAAAAAAAAAAAACTAAAAGCTTCATTTTTTTAAAAACAATTTTTTAAACTATTTTTTTTAAAACTATTTTTTAAACTACAGTATATAATATTCATTTTGTTATACTAAATATTCATTTTACCACAAAGAACCTGAATTTACATTCACTTTTGCGGTAACTAAAATGATTATTCATTTTTTAATACTGAATATTCATTTTTATAAAACTGAATATTCATTTTTTTAATGCTGAATACAGGCAAAAGATTAGCTTGTGCAGGTAACCAATGCATTTGCAGATTGTTCTTAGGGAAGTGGAAGCGAAGATTTTGATTGTTACCTACCAATTAGTTTTTTTATACGTAATTAAAAGCAGTTACTTTTCAACTTATTTGCAGAATAGAATCCTTGAAAGTAGGAAGTCTGTTATTTATTTATTTATTTACTCCTAAACTACGTTGTTTTGGCCAGGGACCACAGAAACCTACGTGGTCCTGGGACCATATAATAATTTGCGCCAATATTGATATAGTTTTATAACATTATATTTTTAGCCCTTTTAAAACACTTAGGGTGCGTTTGATTCGTCTGAAATTTTTTGATCTGGTCTGTCTGATCTGATATTTTCTTATCTAATCTGAAATTTTCTAATCTGGTCTGATCTGGTCTGAAAATTTCTGATCTGATATTTGGTGAAATTTAATTGTACATTATTATAAATGTAAACTATTATTAATAATGTTTAAAATAGTAATAAAAATAAAAAAATAAAAATAATAATAGAACTAAAAAAAATAATAGAAATAAAATTAAAAAGAAAAAAATAAAAATAAAAATGAAAAAAGTAAAGAAAAACAAAAATATAAATAAATATTAAAAAATATAAATAAAGATTAAAAAACAAAAATAAAATAAAAATGAAAAAACATGTAAAAATAAAAAATAAAAAATAAAAATGAAAATGAAAATACATATAAAAATTAAATTAAAAAAAGAAGAATAATAATAATTATAAAAATAAAAATAAAGATAAAGATAAAAATATAAATAAAAACTAAATTAAAAAATAAATTAAAAGCAAAAAAAATATAAATAAAAATGAAAAAAGGAAAGAAAATAAAAAATATAAATAAAATAAAAATGAAAATACATGTAAAAATAAAAAATAAAAATAAAAATAAAAATAAAATTAAATATAAAAATAAATATAAATATAAAAATAAAGATAAAAATAAAAATAAAAGTGAAATTGAAAATACATATAAAAATAAAATTAAAAAAAAGAATAATAATTATTATTATAAAAATAAAAATAAAGATAAAGATATAAATAAAAACTAAATTAAAAAATAAATTAAAAGCAAAAATAATAACAAAAATTAAAATTAAAATTAAAATTAAAAAAAATAAAATAAAGATAAAAAATTAAAATTAAAATTAAAATATAAAAATTATAAAAATAATAAAAATAAAGAAAAAAATACAAATAAAAACTAAAAAATAAATTAAAAGCAAAAAAAATTAAAAATAAAATAAAAATAAAAATAAAAACAAAAAACAAAATTAAAAAAATAAGGATAAAAACAAAATAAAATAAAAATAGTTGCTTCGTACGTCTTCCATATATATAATTGTAACTAATTAATATCATCATTGTGTATTATATATATAATTTTCTTTCAAATAAAAAATTATGTAAATAATTAATAATTAATATTATCCTTCAAAATTGGTCGTAATTTTTTTTTTTAATTTATGGCTATAGTATTACTTCCAAAATATAAGCTAAAATATCACAATAATTCAAATTTTTTTGTCATCAATAAATATAATTAATCATTAGTATGCATTATATTATAATTATATTATTTTATCTTATTATAAAAATAGAAATAATATTAATTTATGGCTAGAGGTGATCGTGGGCCGGGCCGGGCCAGGTTCGGGCCGGGCTTAGTTCGGGCCCAAATTTCTTAGCCAAAGTCCGAAAATTTAGCTCGGGCTTTTTCGGGCCGGGCCTAAAAAAGTAGCCAAAAGTCTAATTTTAAATGTCCAAGGCCCGCACGGAAAAATAAAAAATCGGGTCGGGCCCAAATTCGGGCCTAATTTTCATGTCCAAAGCCCGCAAAAAAGCGGGCCGGGCCACTTTTGATCAGCTCTACAAAATGTTGATCTGATCTTGTCTGATATGATTTTTTCTGATATGATATTTTCTGATCTAAATTTTTCTGATCTGATCTGAATTTTCTGAAAATAAGCATAGGAGTGCTTATATAAGTTGAATCAAACGCACCCTTAGTAACCCCATAAAATACTTGGTAGATATATGGGTTACTGACTATGTTTATAAGAGATTATCAAGTAACCTCTTAAACATGATAAGTAATCCCTAAGACATGAATCAGTAACCCCTCAAACATGAATCAATCTGCCCTCAAACATGATAAGTAACCCCTCAAACATGAATCAATAACCCCTTAAACATGAATCAATAACCCCTTAAACATGTATCTGTAACCCTCAAACATGTATCTGTAACCCTCAAACATGATAAGTAGCTCCTCAGACATAATAAGTAACCCTCAGCCATGATAAGTAAACCCTCAAACATGAATTTATAACCCCTCAAACATGAATCTGTAACCCCTTAAACATATATATGTAACCCCTCAAACTTCAATCAATAACCCCTCACACATGATAAGTATCTCCTTAAACATGAATTAGTAACTCCATATATTTAATTACATTCTAGTATAAATTTTATTACTTTCTTTTTGTTGTTCTTTTTTTAGTGGGCATGTTTAGTGTTTACTAATTACTATTGTTTTGTTATGTTCAAATATTTCTTTATTATTGTTATGGGCTAAAATAAATTAAAAGGTTGTGTTAACTTACCATCATCGTTAATTGTGGTTTTGATCTAACACTTTCAATTAGAAAACTCATTACCAAATACCGACACTACTATTTATTTGCTTAAAGAATTGTGCATTTCTGCAAGATATCATATATAACCCATCAAAGTGAAACAGATGGAGTAGTACTCATTTGATTCAAATAATACTCCACTTGACCATATTATTTTATATATATATATTTGGAGAATTGAAAATAAAGGAGTATTAACTTTAGGGATGTCAATAGAGCGGGTGTGGGGTGGATTGTTCACTCCCCATCTACATTTTCATCTAAAATTTTAATCCACATCCTTACTACAGGTCTAAAATTTGTCCCCAACCCCACTCAGGGATTGATATAAAATAATATACGCCCCGCCACCACCCACTTGCAACAGATTCTCTAGCCATAAGCCCATAATACTGCCACAATTTTTTGCTACAAATAAAATACTTTATTTAATACAAGCCGCAGAGTGCTCCAGAAAATCGAAACAATTATGTAAATAAACAAAGTTAACGATGTCAGACCAGTTCGATCACTAATTAGGGAAAAAAAAAGCTCAGTGTTCCGTCCTTGTTTAGCTTGGTCGATGGAGCAGCCTTCTCAAGGTGGTCTTCGTGGTGGTTCCTGCACACAAACAGAGAACACGGTGAGCTAACCCCGGGTTGTTTCCGGAGAAAGACCCTCCGATGCTTAAGTCAGCAAGGGGATTCGATCCTAAGAGAGAGAGAGTAGAAGAATGTAGGAGAATTAGAATGTACCTTAAATAAGGTGTATCCTCCTCTATTTATAGAGGAGGATTTTGGTAGGTGCCGGTACCCTGGGGTACACGTGTCACCCTGTGGTTGGCTGATGTCAGCCTGAGAATCTTAGTTAGTTATTATGTTGAGTGGTGGCCTGGATGGCCACCACGTGTATGTCTCTCCTTTAGCTATTTAGTTAGTTTGTTATCATGTGGGCCCAAGTGCTCAAGTGAGGCCTTGAGTGGCGCCACGTGGAAGTTGGGACCAGACCTCCGCCGTCCCTGGGTGAGTTTGTATTCTCCCCACCCCGACGGAGGTTCCAAGTCCTTCTGGTCTTTGGACGCCGTCCTGGGATACGACGGCGTCTCAATGTCTCATTACTTCGGTAGCTTAGGGATGCTTCGAATGGGTATGGTGATGCCGGTGTACCGGTATGTCCCATACACTCGGAATCATATGTTAATTGTCATTAATTGAAAGCCATAGAAAAATAGAATACAATCTAATTAAATTAATCAAGTAAAATTCTTCAAAGCAAATGTGGTGATGCTATATTTGACGATGAATCCTCGATTATTCGCTGAATTATGCTGTCTTCTATGAGGAAGTCTATCTTTTTGACATAGTTTTGGGAAGAAAAGTCATTACTTGACCATGTCATTTCGATCGCATCTTCAATTCCAACCCATAAAATTGTATGACTGGCAACTTATGAATTCAAAGTTTCAAATAAAATGCTAAAAATATATTTCAATCCTCTATAAGGAAAGAGGAGAAAGACAAACACGTAACTCCGACAAAAGCAGAGAAAAAACCCAAAAATTGGGAAAAAATCTCTCATAAGTAACGAGGATTATTAATTAATGATTTAAAAATAAAAAACAAAGAAAGTATGGAAAGAATTGGGACTTACTATGATTAAAGAGAGAATGATGATAGCCTTTTGTTGCTCCCAAACAAGCTAAGTGAGTTTTGGCAGTAGCTTAATTAGTTTGGCTTTTTTTTTTTATTAATAAATTATTGTAATGAGAATATATTAAACTTTTAAAGTATAATATAATCCCCACGAAAACATATCATTATTCCTAAGTTTGAATTTCTTCATATTTTTTCTTATCATCCATTACCATTGAGAATATTGGTATTTGATGAGAATATATATTTATGAGGAAAATTAAAATACTCATTTTGTCCCATAATGAGTGCTTTATTTTGACTAGAGACACTATTCACATGGTAGTTTTGACTTTCTTTAATTTTATATATATAATGAAAGGCATAGTCGTGCGGAATCTCGTTTGATTTGTCTCGACGTGTACTTTCAAAATATATAATTTATATATATTTTTTGTTAAATAAAACTCAAGGTATTGATATTTAAGTTGTATCTCGATTCTCAGGAGGTCTGAAACAAATAAATACATAAAGCACTTATTTTGGGACCGAGGGGTACATAAATTGAGGATTGTTTGGTTCCTTCATTTCTCATGGGCAACCAAAATTATCATGAAATGTAATTTGCTCTAGTTGTTTGGTTGCTTAAGGGCGCGTTCTCTTCAACTAATCATTCAACCTGACCTTATCTGACCTGACCTGACTTATTTTAACCTATTCAAGCTGACTTAATTATAATTTATTCGACCTGACTTGACCTGATTAACCGGATAAGTTCTGAGACCTGATAAAATAAGTTGAAGAGAATGCGCCCTAAATTTTGATAAAATGAGGGAAATGCAAGTTCCTAGGAAATGCAAGTTCCTAGGAAATGCAAGTTCCTAGGAAATTGAAATTCTACAAAACATATGAATTATCATACCAAATCCCCTTCTTAATAAAAAAATTCTCATGATTTCTAATTTTCTTCATGCATATCAAACAACTTTTGATAAATCATGGAAAATGCAACGTGAGAACTTAATTCTAATGAATTACAAATTAAACAATGCGAATATAAGTTTGCACCACTGTGAGAATGAATTGTTTCCTCTTTCAAATTTTCATATGAATTCATTCCTAATGCCGTCATTTACAACAAGTTACCAAACACGCTCAATATTCTCCCTCATGATTCATGAAATCACGATATCCTATCATCACATAATTGGAATGGAAAAACAGCGGAAACAACATACCAAATATAAATGATTTTGACACAACTTAAATTGATTTTAGCATCCCACTCTATGAGTAAAACATAAAAAAGTATACAATAATACTAAATTACTAAGGTGTCAGTAATAGTTTTTAAAGTGCCAAAATCATTTTCCGTATAATCTAATTAGAGTAATTACAACTAGAATCAATTAGACAGGGGAAAAAACTAAATAAAGTCCCCAATTACTCTACATAAACTAACAATTCCCCAAGTTTGACTCAATATAATCTCTCCAAATTCTACAATTTTTTACCCATTGGGATCCATCAAGCAATAGTCCAAACCAAAACAATCAATTACTGCGCCCTTGCGGGAATGTTCTGTTTATACATACTCTTCCTCCTTCCCACCTCCCAACAACACCGCCTTTGCCTCTTTTTTATTCTCCAAATTTCCAAATTTCACCTCTCTCCCAACTCTTCCCTCTAATTTCGCCTTCCTTCAAATTTTGCCGGCACTTTCACCTTGCATTCTTCTTTAACAATGGCGATGAACATTCTGGTCACCGGCGGCGCCGGTTACATTGGTAGTCATACTACTCTTCAGCTTTTACTCGGCGGTTTCAAAGTTGTCGTGATTGATAATCTTGATAATTCTTCCGAAATAACTATTCAACGCGTCAAAGAACTCGCTTCTGAGTTCTCCTCCAATCTCTCTTTTTACCAGGTTTTCTTCTTCTTCATTTCAAGTTTTACTGCATTAATCTTCGTTTTCTGTAATTGTAATTACATTGTTTTGATTGTTTGTTTAATTACTTCATGCGATTATTGATTCCTGAATTTCAGTAATTCGATTGAGTTTTTCGTTTTCCGATGAGTGGGTGGATCGTGTGAATTCTACATTTCTGCACTTGTTTAATTGCATACTAAGTATTTTTTAATTTTTTTAAGGCGATGTTTCGAGTTATTTTCGTTTTCTTTGTTCAGACTTTCAATTTCCTTTTTCTTTCTTTTTTTTTATAAAAATATTTAGTGTAGGTTGGAGGGTGAAGCATGTGATCTCTTGTGAAAATAATCATTGTTGTCACGTTCTTTGGTTTTATGCTTTTGCGGTTGCAAGAAATCGCATTCTTTTTTCCTTGGAGTTTCTTTTGTTTAATTGTATGTGTGTGTGTATGCGGTGGAATAAATTCTTCCGCTTCATTTGGAAGTTGCAAAATGCTTCTAATACGTCTACTATATTACAGGAGAAAAGCTTGTTTTTGTAACCATTTGTGATTATAATTAACTAATTGTAGAAGATTAATTTAATTTACTCGGAGTCAAGCTGGCTTGTTTGATTCAATTCTCTGTATTAGAAGATTCTTAGGGTTGGCATTTAGCTTTATTTGGTTGTCAACAAATTAATTTTATCAATGATCATCGTAGTAGGCTCGTATAGCTCCTCCTCAATCACGCAGGTACTGTATTATTATACCAAATTAATTCACAACTTTTACAATTTTAATTATTTTATTTAATGCTTATATGCAGCCAACGGTGAATATAAATACTATATTAATGGAAAACATTGTGAATTAATGACAAAAACAGAACATACACAAATTTATGTAATAATTAAATAATTATTATTTGTTCTTTCCATTTTTAGTTAATTTTCTTTTTTATAATTTAAAATTTTTAAAAAATTGAAGAATGTGAAATCATAGATATTACTAACTCCATTCCTATTATTAATTGCATTTGATTTTTTTTGTAAGAGAAAAGAAATTCAAAGTATAACTAATAAAAAAGAATGAGGGAGTAATGGTTACAGGAGTACATTGGAATCACATTTTTTGTAAGAGAAAAGAAAGAAAAGAAAGAGAGAAAAGAAATTCAAAGTATAACTAATAAAAAAGAATGAGGGAGTAATGGTTACAGGAGTACATTGGAATCACATGAAATTAGAATTGTAGAATGGAGTGAATATTATGTAAATGTACAATTTTATCTTCACAAGTAAGAAAACTGAAAAAGTCAACTCTGGTGCGTTTTATACTGAATACACGACTTAACTTCTAAGAGAATTATTTTTCATCACATCATACTTTGGGAAATGAATTATTTTTAGAAGGAATTTGTTCAGGTGAATATAATTTTAGTCTAACCAAATATTTAATTTATGCATTTGTAAAAATTAAATATTTAATAACTACACATGAAGATGAATAAAATTAGATCCCGTATACATTAGTTGTCACATATGATTCATCAGTGATGGTAGAAAATTATCAATTTTGCAATTAAAAAAGAACAATAGAATGTTAAAGAATAATTATTTGTGAATTGATCCTCAATTTTTGTAGTACCAAGACGCATACCAATCTAATTCTGTGAAGCTCTGTTGTTTTTTTTTGGGTTTAAGATTGTGAGGGATTAGTATTGTTACTGAGGGCGCAATGTTTGCTAATTAGTTTATGGAGAAAAAAAAATCAAGTATTGGAAATGGTCGAGATTTGTATTTGTTACGCGTATGTGTACCCTGTTTAACTTTTGCTCAGCTAATTATGTGTACAAGTAGAATATTTTTGGTTCAAAATGCAGTTTCTTATTGTCCAAATTTATTAGTGTTGAACTTGCCACATGGAATTTGATGTGAAATTAAGAGTGGGAGTAGTATAAAACTATAAGTATCGTATAATGTTTCATTACCATCATCTAATAGGCTAATATACTTGTGCACTTTGATTTCTTCCAAGTATTAGTTGTATAAACTACTTGTACAAGGAATCGCTGGTTATTGAAGTAAAGGTGAACTTCCTGACAAGTATGTTGACTACATTACATAATAATTGTAATGATGAAATATATACGTTTTACACTTTTGCAGTTTTACATGTGTTGTACTTAGGTTTGACATTTTGTGATGCACTTAGTTGAGCATGAATTATAAGCCTTTCTGATGATTTTCTGCATTCGTTTTCCTGAGCATGAATTTTTTCTTAATTGAAATATTATTTGTGTAACAACACTGATTCAAATATTTACTTCTTGCTGCAGATGGATCTCCGGGACAAATCAGCTCTGGAAAAACTTTTCTCTTCTGCAAAGTAAGCCAATTAGATAACTGATTTTTTCACTGTATCTATTTTGATTAAGATAGTCAATCTGTAAGGTATTATTGTAATTTTAAAACTTTGCCTCCAATACGTGCATTTCTAATGAGGTTCTTAAGCAATTTTTGGTCTTGATATTGACCTCTTGTTATGCATTTTAAGTTTTAATTTTTTTTGCCCCCTTCTCTGTTCTGTTTGTTCCAGATTTGATGCTGTCATTCATTTTGCTGGACTGAAAGCTGTTGGTGAAAGTGTGCAAAAACCACTGCTTTATTACAATAACAACATCATTGGTACAGTTAACCTGCTGGATGTTATGTCTGCTAATGGATGCAAGAGGGTATAATCTCTTTTATTGATAGATTATTACCTTAACATATTTTTCTCTGAAACATGTGTTCTTATTTTGATGAATCTGGACTTAGAAAGGGGAAAATATCCCTTTAAAGGTCGAGTAAAATGATTTTTGTTACAGAAGTCTGTTAAATCTGCTTGTGCAACATGCACAATGATTCTATAGAATTCTGTTAACTTTGAAAGATTTATATACATGCTTGAAGTACCTTGAACAACAAATCTTACCTAATGTAACCTTAAATTGCTGAATGCAAACCATATGTCAAGCTGTGGTCACTTTCTTGTAAGCCATCCCTTGCTAATTTTGCCTTTTGAATAAATTTCAGCTTGTCTTTTCTTCATCAGCAACTGTGTATGGTTGGCCTGAAGAGGTACCATGCACAGAGGATTTTCCATTGTCTGCAGCAAATCCATATGGGCGTACCAAGGTTTGTCATGAATATAGATTTATAGAATGAATCTCATATTTGTTTGCTCGTACAAAATGTCAGATTTTTCATGGTACTTCCATTTAATTTTGTCCTTTTATTCTCTTCGTGGTGTGCATCTTTGTTTTCAGCTCTTTATTGAAGAGATATGTCGTGATGTCCAGCGCTCTGATGATGAATGGAAAATTATTCTTCTCAGATACTTTAATCCTGTTGGCGCTCATCCCAGTGGGCATATTGGTGAGGATCCAAGTGGAGTTCCAAACAACCTTATGCCTTATGTGCAGCAAGTAGCTGTTGGAAGAAGACCTCATTTGACAGTTTATGGAACTGATTTCAAAACTAAAGATGGTACTGGGGTATGTAATCCAGATATCATGATATTAAAAAGTTTTGAATACTGTTTGTGCTTGCAAGTGTTTCTCGTTGTTTAATTTTTGGACTTTCCAAATTGCTCCATTTTATTTTCATTTCCTTAGGTAGGTCTGTGAAGCCTTATTAAGTAGGACCAGGGTATTATCTGTAGTTTCTATCTAACTTATTATTCATTTAATACTTTTGACGTGAACCCCCTTTACATAAACACCACCCAGCTACACAGGGCATCTGGATGTTATCTATATAGTTTTGATCTAATTCATCATTCTTGTAATTGTTCCTGGATTTACTAGGTTAGGAATAATTTTAAAAATACTTCTTTGTCTTTGTTTTCTGATGGAAGATGATGTCTTCCAGGTTCGAGATTACATTCATGTAGTTGATTTAGCTGACGGGCACATAGCAGCATTGAGGAAACTTTTTGATTCATGTACAGGTTAGCCGTTATTGTTGTTTTCTCTTTTTATAACCCCCTCACTCAATACTACAACCTTTGATAAGAACACTGACAATAAGAGAAATCTACTTTGCAGCTTGTGAAGTCTATAATCTAGGAACTGGTAAGGGTACAACAGTGCTGGAGATGGTTGCTGCATTTGAGAAAGCATCAGGAAAGGTAAAGACATATTCAAGAATTACTCTTCTAGTTTTGCCAGTATGTGTTTCCTGTCTGTTGAAAATACGGGGCAATTATTTAAGAAGAGCGCAGATAAAATAATGCTTCTGTTCTTTTTACTCTTCCTCTTCACATTTGGTTTGCTTTGGTATTGTGTGCTGTCTGTTTTGTGGCCACAAATACGCTGTAATATTCTTGATGGACCTGTGAACATTAATACAATAGCAACTTGTTTGGTAACCAGTTACAAATGATAGTAATGGGAATGAGTCTATATGTATATTTGGAAGCAAAATCAATATTCATTTCTATGGTGGTGCCAGGCTACCTCTAATTTATCCAATTTTTTAAAACAAATATTCATTTTCATCCAATACCACCCTTCCTAATGGTTGAACAATATGAAGAAAATTCAAGTTTAGGAATGATAATATGTTCTCGTGGAGATTATAAGGTTTCTTCCCTTTCTAAATTACACTTTAAATTCATTTCCATTATCATGATTTATTTCAAACCAAACGGGTTGTAGTCTTGTAGATGTTCAATTCTTCAAGGGTAATATTTATTCATTCACTTTATGCTCTTTATTACACTAGACCCTTGTCGAACTAAATCTTAATGTGCTCTCAGAAAATTCCTCTTGTGATGGCCGGGCGACGTCCTGGTGATGCAGAGATTGTGTATGCCTCAATGGAAAAAGCAGAGCGAGAACTAAATTGGAAGTAAGTATAGTTTACAAAAAATCATCAACTGACCTGTTTCTAAGTTTAAGTTTCAGTCATTTGTGCCCATAATATAATTGTCACATTTGTTAATGATGACATGAACATGGTCTATCAGAAAAATCATTGATCATATCCCAAAATAATTAACCTTTATATCCAACTTTGATGTGTTTTTGCAGGGCTAAATACGGGATCAATGAAATGTGCCGTGATCAATGGAACTGGGCTAGCAAGAACCCGTATGGTTATGGCTCATTGGATAATAAAGATTGATTGGTTGGTTCACCAACTCAGAGAAAACAACACTTGTACAATATAAAATCCCATTGGTACAGCTGCCCCCCTTCCCCTGCTGCTACAGCTACACCACCAACCATACTCCAGTTTCATCACCCTAACAGTAGGAATGTAGCATGAAAATAAGAAGCAAAGTAATTAAATATAAAGAAAAGCCTATTTGTGAAGCATATAGTATTATGTTAGTGTAAATGGGCTAATTATGTGATGTAACTACTTAATTTATATAGGTAATACTATTTTTTAAAGGGGGAAAAAAAGAGAGTATATTTTGTTGAGAACTTCAGAAGAACAATGATTTGACACGTGCTTCTATTTTTGGCCTGAATACTGCAAAGCTGTTATGTGCTGGGAGTTTCATGAGTTTCCTCCTCAGCTCTGGAATGTTTCTCTATTCTTAAGAATGTCAGACAGACTGTTATCCAAGTCATTCTGAAGCTGTTTAATCTTGGAACTTTTGGTTTATCTTCAACAACCAACCCTGCTCTGGAGCTTCTCAGCAATTACTGAATTTTTTTCTGCTCCAAAGCTTCTGCAGTATAACTCATTCGAGAAGGGGTATTTTTTTTAATTTATTTTTATAATTATGATTATTTTTAGATACCAAAGCTGGTAATTATCTTGCATCGTTTAGGCAGTTTTTCCTTTAATTCATTTGATTTATTTTAAATTATTATTATGATAGTAGAGATTAATTTAGTGAACCATTATTCTTTGTTGGTTGGTAATACAGTACAATAATTCAAGTAGTGACTTTGTTTTTATCTGAATAAGAAATGTTGTTGGTGATGGAGGAGTTGCCAATCTTGTTCAATTTCGTTCCAGCTTGTGATTTATTCTATGATTTGATTCTACTAGTTCTCTGACACCATGACGATTGACGAGGGGGTTTTAATTGTAATATGTTAGTAACTTCATTACATGCGAAGAACGTGCGATTAATACTTTTAATCAAATCAAATAGTCAATCACTAACAAATTTTAAAGTAGAGAAAATAAGCACCTGTTATTACATATGATTGGTTACTTGTTTAGTTGTTTCCCTCTTCTTCTCCAACTTCCTTATAATATCGATCTTGGTTTGAAAAAACTTAGCTTATTCCCAAAAATAAATATATAACTGCTTGTTTGGTTATATGTAGAAAGTATAAATTCTTAGGAATCTTTAATAGTTAATCCTGAGAAATTTCACTTACCTAGCGGGGACTAGGTAAGTTAATTCCTTCATTTTGTAGGAATTTGTATTTCCCACATTATTGTCAACCAAACACAAGTATGTTAATATACTTCATAGGAAATACAAATTTGCTAAGAACCACCTAAAAAACCACCTTGTAGTTGGTGTTTCTTTACT
The DNA here is from genome assembly GCA_951394345.1 of Salicornia ramosissima. Classification (NCBI taxonomy): domain Eukaryota; kingdom Viridiplantae; phylum Streptophyta; class Magnoliopsida; order Caryophyllales; family Amaranthaceae; genus Salicornia; species Salicornia ramosissima. Next base: position 7,390,735 of record OX596238.1, on the reverse strand, counting down.
TTTGAGAGGCCAAGTTCTTTCCAAATGCTACTGTTGTTTTCTGTTTTTTTCTCAACATTAAAGAATTACACACACTAATGCATTATTTATAGACTAATTACAACTACAAAACCAACAATTGTCGAATGATTAATCCCTTCAACTCCTCCCATCGATGGATTGGCTGGCGTCGGTGCTCCCATTGATAACGCAGTAAAGCATCCTCGTCTATGGCAACCACCGCCGCCTCCAGCTTTTCTTCTTCCGATAGTCGATAAAAATGAAAAATTGCTCTGCTTGAAGTATCCCACCATCTGGGTTGGTACCATTAAAGATGGGAACGTCCAATCTTTTAGATCGCCAACCGCCACTAGAATCGTCGCCTTGCCCACTATCGCCTGGAGGAACGATGTCGCCCACTGGTACACTTGCCACCGCTTGCCTGAGCTCTTCTGGAAACGTTCTTGATTAACCCTAAATCCTTCCAATCGAGCCTCCATCTCCCCACGGCTCTTCTCTACTACCGATTGAGTCTCCGTCCATAGGGCTTGGGTGGTTTTCTTTAGACTCGCCACTATTTGGGCAACCACAGACCGTTGCACTACGGCCGTTGCCTTCTCCACTGCTCTATTTATTTCCTCCGTAATGGCCACCCGCAACCCCTCAAGATTTTTCTCCAATTGTATGATTCTTTGAGATTGGGAAGGGCCTACCATTTTCGAAACCCTAGGATCGTTGCTCTAGTACCAATTGCCAAGAACCACCTAAAAAATCACCTTGTAGCTGGTGTATCTTGACTTTCGAGAGACCAAGTTCTCTCCAAATGCTGCTGTTATTTTCTGTTTATTTCTTAACATAAAAGAATTACACAAACTAATGCATCATTTATTGACTAATTACAACTACAAAACCAACAAACCACTTACTAAAATAGAAAAGGACTAAACTACCTTTAATAACAAAAACAACAAAATATCTAATATGCCATTATAAACCTAATCAAACCAATATTGATTGAATTAGTGGGTTGGGCTCATAGCAAAATTCCCATAAATTATTATGGTAATCAAACAACATCTAAGTATATAGTGTATAGTTTGCCTTACCAAAATTTCAACTTTAGAAGATTTTTTTGTTTCACTGTCTTGAAAAGTTGCTGATTCAATTGATATGTGTTAAATTTGAACGATTTGAGCAGACATGAAATTCACCAAACTAAATAAAGAAAAGGAACTTAGGCACAACTCTTTTAGGCTGGAAAAAATTTAAATAAAGATGAACTAAATAATTCATTTTATGATATTTCAAAAAAAAATAAAAAACATTTATGAGCGAGGGTATGGGTATAGTAAAACTATATTAGTTAATGAATCAATGAATTTCTTGCTCAATAAAAAAACTAAATATATAATTCGTTTTATTTTATATTTATTTTTAGTTTTATTTTTAATTTGCACTCCCTTCATTTCCAAAATTCACCTATTTCTTTACATTATTCATAATAAGAGAGAAATTTTCAAATTAATGTTAATATATAAGATTGAATAGAGTTATGTGAGATGTCTTTGAATTCTTCTCGAGGAGCACTATAATAATATGATATTTCTATAATTTTCACTAATGTAAAGTTAAAGGTATTAAACTTAAAAAAGTGCAGTGCCAAACGCGTAAAATAGAAATGGATGAATTTTTAGAGATGGAGGGAGTATTAAAATTTTTATATTTTATTTAAAAATATTTATTTATTATCGTTTAGTTTTTATATTTTCCTATTTGTTTTTTAATGCAAATGAATGTAGTCAGAAATCCTTCATCGAAAATTAGAGCTGACAAAATGGGTTAGCGGGTCGTGTTCGTGTCAACTTTCGTGTTAGTTTCGGCTCGTTCATTAATTAAGTTAAAGTTACACAAATGTAAAAAACTTACTTTCTAAGACAATCGTGTCAAAATGGGTCAGTTTCGTGTCGTGTTGGATTCGGGTATTTCTCAGTAAATTCGTGTTGGATTCGGGTCGTGTTATCGTGCCGTGTCATGGATTTCCAGCTCTATCGAAAATCTTATAATACCGTTGTGTCGGTATGCCATTACTGGAAAACTCGTCATAGAATTAGGGATAGAAATGGAACGGGTTTAGATCGGGCGTAGCATCTCTCGTAGAGCTGTAAATGGGTCAACCTGGGTTGGGTTCAGGTTGACCCATTAATATAAACGGGTTGAAATCCCCAACCCAAACCCAACCCATTTAGTTAAACGAGTTGAGATTCTTAACCCAACCCAACCTTATAAATAAACGGGTTGACCCAATAACCCGTTTAATAATGTTATCACTTTTCATTAGCATCAAATAAAATTATACCACTACATGTCATATTGTTCATATTGTTATACTACAAGTCATATTGTTTATAATTTACACACGATATTAATTAATAACTAACAACCTTTTAAGTTCTAATGTTCAAGATATATACAATAGATTTTAAGACATTACAACCACCTACATAACTCGTAAAGAATGTATAACATAATAAAAAAATAAAATATATATTAGATTAGTAAGTCAATTTAACTTGAAACTGATTTTATAACAACTTATATTCTTAATGGGTTAAGCGGGTTGAAATCGGGTTGAGAATTTCAACCCGACCCAACCCATTAAACTAAACGGGTTGGGTTGGGTCAACCCATTTAGCTAAATAGGTTGAAAAACTTAACCTAACGTGTTATTATTGGGTTGGGTTATCGGGTTGAGTCAGATTTTGCCAGCTCTAATCTCTCGCATCCACTGCTCCACCAGCATCCATCCATCATCTGAAATTATCCATCCTTCACCCTTAGGAGAAACTGATGGGTCGGGTGGTTAGCTAGTGGAGATGTTTAGTTTTTGTAACTGCAAAATTTTTGATAAATATTTGCATAGTATTTATTTTGAAATTAATATTTAATTTGAATCAAACGCAATCTCATTCTCTACTCCGCCCATTTCTCTATTTTGGAGTCTAGTAACAATTTAAATTCAAGGAAATTTCTAAAATATTCTTAACCTTGAAGGAAAAAAAAATATTAATTGGGGTCCAATTTGATTTGTCTCTATGAGTATTTCATTAATATCAAATTTTTATAGTTTTATATAATATTAAATTATATATATTAACTCTTGAATGTATGTATTGGCTGTATACAAATTATCAAGCTTAAAATGGAGCGAGTAATATGATTTCACAATATCAATAATAAATATTAATATTATCATACAATATTTATTAGTTAATGATCATTAGTTAATCAGGTTAATGTTCATACTAGGAAAGAAAATCCGCTATTTGAGATATGTATAATCTCTATTGTACAAGGGAATGGGCGAGCTCGTGGAGGTGTCAAATGGATTATCAATTTATCATACCACCCATACTCGTCCTTCAAAATTGTTAATCAAGTTGGGGACAATTTTGTCTTCTGTGTACTAAAATCTTCCATAATGATATTTGATTTTTGAAATCATTAATAACCTTATTTAAAACAAGTAGTCACAATTTATAAAATTGCAATTACAATTAATTGTAAAATTAATCAAAATTTATTCATAAATAATAAATCTTTTAGAGAAATAAACTATTTACTCAATTTGCAATATATTTATTATGTAAGAGCGAAAGGAAAAAACTCGATTAGATTTTAGAAAATCCAAAGAATTATCTATTTAATTTTTTTTACACATATGTGGGAACTTGTTCATTTTATTGCAAACTATATTGTTAACTAATTTTAAAATCGCACAGATTGCGTGCATTAAAAACTAGTTACATATGGTGGAAAGGATACAAGTAACAAGGTTCGAACCTTATAGAGTCATATCCTAATGATAAGAGGTGGAGTGGGCATCATTTTGTCAAAAAAAATTGGCTGGACCAATCTAATTCTCAACTAACTGTCGTACAAATTAAGGCCTAGACCCAAACAACACAGGTCCACATTAGACTTATTGTATGGGCCTCATATGGCGGCCCTATTGTATGTTAAGGACTAATCACTTATACAAATATGGTCAACCACTTATAAATTAAATAGTGAGCCCACTAACCACTTATAAATTAAGGTCTACCCTAGTTCGTTGAGATCCTAGTCCCATCTGATACCGAGTTCGGCATTCAAGTTTGGTAAAGCTCAATATATAAACTGAGATTAGCTATTGTAATATTTCGATGCAGGATTTACTTAGGATTTTTTTTCCAATTTCTCAATTTAATTTGTTTGTCTTAGTCTTTATTTTGTCCGTATTTTTTGTCATCAACAATCTTCCATTTGTGGAATTTCACTTAGGTTTTTATTATATTTATAATTTTTCTGATTGTAGTTATTGTTATATTTATAATTTTTATGATTTGATCTGAACTTTTCTAATCTGATCTAATCTTAATCATATTTATAATTTTTATGATTTGATTTGAATTTTTATGGTCTGATATGAATTTTTTTGATTGTATTTATTATTATATTTATAATTTTTATGATTTGATCTAAAATTTTCTGATCTGATCTAATCTTAATATTTGCCAACGTTTTTAGAAAGAAGGTCCAAAAGGCTTATTTTATAAGAGTAGTTTGTAAGTTTTAGAAAGAAAGAGTTTAGGAGCAAAGAACATGTTATTGAAGTGCAGTTTTAAGGTGTTGAAAAATTAAAATAATGTGAATCAAACAAGGCATCACTCTTGATAAAAATGGGGACACTTATGTTGTAGAGTGATGCCTAATTTGTTACAAAGATTGAAAATTCTTCTATAGTCGTCGAAAAAACGACCACCAAAGTCAAAATAATTTAGGCCGTTGATTTTTTATGTTAATTAAGTTGATTTTGATAATTAGATTTGACTTTATTGTAAATAAAATATATAGACATTTACAAAAAAATTGTAATATTAATTCATTTTAAATATTTTTTGGATTCATCTAAATTAATTTTAGATTTTGCTATTTTAAAAATTAAATTAAAAATCCGAAATTAATTTAGATAAATCCAATAAAATTAAAAATGAATTAATGTTACATTAAAACAATATATAATGTTTATTTTTTAAAAAAGTCAAATCTAATTACTAACTAAATTATTTTTACTTTGGTGGTCGTTTTTTCGACGACTATAGAAGAAACATCTAACAAAGATAACCAAAATTTATTTATTGCTAACATTTGCTATAACTTTGAGTGAAAATAAAATAAGAATGTATGTGCCTAGGGACATGAAAATAAAAGGTATTTTGAAAATATTTCAGATCACCATGTGGTTCTGCAATAAGGTATTTGGAGAGATTATGAATTTGTAGACGCCATTTGATTTTTATTAAGAATAATGTCATATGTAGGGCTAACTAGGTTGTACAAAAAGAATATTGGTACGGTACAGACACAAAATGGGTACGGAAAAACGTCACTGAAAGAAACAATAAGAGAAATATATAAATTTTAACATAATTCAATAGAACACTGAAATAAATATCAAATTTAGTATTGATAATATAAATATTTACTATATAACTTACTTAGAACCTAAGAGATAGCAATTAAAGAGAGAACAATAACTCAAAGGTTATGAGGTACTTGAGTAAACTTAATCAATTGTTTTAATGCGGGCACATGTGTCTAACGTGTGTCACGGGGTACGACCGGTTGAAGGTGTGTTCGTCAGTTCGTGCTCCCTTTATTGTAGCCTGCAGGACTACATATAAGAATTGAATATATTTATTAAAATAGAATTGAAATTCATGAGAAATTTGTCCATCATTTAAAGCAATAAACTAGTATGTCGGCCCGGACATTGTCCCGGGTTACCTTTTTTTAACTTGATATAGTATTTATCTATTTCTTTCTTGTGAAAAAAAGTACGTACAAAAATAATATAATTGTAAGTAATTTAATAAATGAAAGGAATATATAATGTTATGTAGATATTTAAAGCACAAATAAAAATTGGTTGAGATAATAAATACATCACTTCAGTTGTAAGAGGTGATAGATTCGAATCTAATTCTAAGCATAATTTATTTTGTTAGTAGATATTACATGCTTACGTGTCGCATAACCAAACATGGATTAATGATTTGGCGCTTATGTGGCACAATACGGTGCGTGCAACGCCTTTTAATAGATTATATAGATATAGATATCAATCCTAATATAGAGAAGTGGTAGTGCATGCAGTATTGGAAATTTGAGGTTTCACACCTTTTAATAATAGATATAGATGTTTAATTCAACATATTATTTTCATTTTAATTTTCTTATAGCTACATATATTATTTTTTCTTTTATTAATTTACAGAGTATAATCTTTTGCTGTTTATTAAAAAAATGCCAAAATATTTTTAATAAAATTAAAAAAATGCCATTTATGTAATTGTGTAAAAAACCAGGAATTGTCCAGTTTGTCCTTTCTTTGTGGGTTGGGAGTTGTCACTTTCCAGTTTGCAGTTTTCAGCCCAGGATCTAATCTCGATTCCGGCATCTGCTGTTCTTCTATTTGCTTCGTTCTTCTAATCCAGCTTGATCCATTATTAGACTCCAGAGAACTATTACTTTCCAGATTATCCTTATTGTTGCTGTAAATCTTCTATTCTACAGGTACATTGTTAATTTATTCCCCTTTTTACTTATTGTTTAATTCCAACTGAAATTTGTAGTTCCATTTTGCAAAGATTCATTTAATTTAATATTGTATATGGGTTTTGCATTTAACTTAATTTGAATCTTGTACATGTTTTGTTTATAATCTTTATTTTTCGAATATCAATCAGATATTTGATGTTAGACAGCAAGTTTATGTGAATTGAGGTTTAGTTCCTTTTTTTTGATTGGAATAAAGTGAAATCCTGTAATGCATATGATTGGGATAGAGCGAATAAATTCGAAGAAAGGTTTTGAGGCATTTTGACCTGGTTTGCTTCTAGTTTCCCTTGATTGCGTATATTTGGGGATATTTTTGATTATATGAACCCTATTCCTCTCCCAAACCAAAAGGTTTTCTTGTAAAACAAGGGATTATATATATTTTTTTAAGTTTTAATTGAATACTGTATGTTATTTGCATGTCCAAAATGTTTTTTTTTCCTTATTCCTTGTTTAGGACTTTAGACTATGTGTTGTATGCAGTAAGTGTGAGAATGGTTGATGTCGTCCATTTTTATTAGGGCTCCTCTTGGTAGGGCATGAAACATATTCGTAGAAAACTATTTTCCTCTATTTTTTATTTTACGTTATTTGGTTTGCAAAGTAGTGTAAACCAATTTTCCCTTGGAGTAAGATGTCTCTTACTTCTTCTTGTGCTGCACCTTATTTCCAAAGCGATGGCACGAGGACTTTCTAAGAGGTCGCCCATCCTAGTATTATTCTCGATCAACAATGCGCCTGGATGTGACATATTTTTACACTGGCTGTCACAGACCTACCACAACCTCCCTCCTTTATCCGGCCTTAGGACCGGCAGCGGGAAACCCCACTGATGGAGTTAGTAAGATATCTCTTACCATGATAGAAAATTATTTTCCCTTCGAAATGGAGGGAAAACTTCTTTCCTTCCTTTTTCTTACATTTCTTGTACACCCCTTTCCCACTGCCTCCTTACTTTTTCTTTCGTTTTTCTTATTTTCCATTGTTTTTCCTACATTATACCAAACAATGGAAAAGATGGAAAACTTGTTTTGCAATTGTGTTTTCCATTGCAAATTATTTTTCATGAATATCATTTTACATTGAAAATGTTTTACGTTCAACCAAATGAAACCTAGATCTCAAGGCTTACATGTATACAAGATACAACAAAGATTATTTATAATTCTATCTAGGAACCCAATATGATAACCGACAATACAATGGGGGTAATTGATAAGCCTTGCAAAGCATTCACAATTAAGTTACAGCTCATCTGAGTCATAGAAACTAATGGCTGGACTATTAATCTTTAGCAAAACTAAGGTTTCGACACTATCAAGTTGCTTTAAAGTTTAAACTCCGGTACATATTAGGAAACCATAGTAATAGTTGTTTTAGGCAAATTATATGTGGTAGTCTGTCTGTTGTTTTTTCTGTATTATGAAGCTGTAGGTATTATTGTTATTATCATCATTATTTTTATTTTTTAATGTATGGAAGTTGAGGAACTTTTGACTTAAATTTATTTGATGAGATGATGCTGATTAGTTCCTTAGTTCGAAAAGTTGCACCTTAGGCGAAAGGCTCATAGACAAGAAAATCTCCTCTCATATGAGAAAGCACCCAAGAAAGGTGTGCCTCTGGTGAGGCACGCCTCTTGCTGTCTTTATGCATTTTTTTTTCTCGAGTAAAGGATAGATGTGATCATGTAATTTTAAAGCGATTTTTTTCCCATCAAATTAACACTTGCCTAGACTTCATAAACGAATTTCAATTAAAAATCCTAACTTTTGTGTGAGAATGCATAAATAATATCCTTAATTCATAAGCACAAAAACTCAAAATATTAAACTTTAACATGTAATTTGGTTGCAAGTCGCAACCGGTGGCCATCAGGCCCATCAACTTGCCGGTGATAACTAGAAAACTCTGGCAAATATCTGATAAGTTTTACAGTGCCTATCTGGTGGCTGGTGGCTGGTGGCGGATAAAGTTATTCAGGTTTCCTCTTCTTTTCAATCTTCTCTTACCTTTTCCCCCCCTCTTTTCCCCTCTCTTTCATTCTGCCTCTTTCTTCCAATTCTTAGTCCCAAAAAGAATTTGGGGTTGGTTAGACATGAATTAATATATGGAATCACCAAAATCATTTACCCAAATTTTCTCCCTCCATGCTTCCCTATCTAACATCAACTACTCCTTTAGCCCCAATAGCCTCATATTTGTAGTAACAACCATCATCCTGCTTTGTTTTGGTCTTCCTCTACCTCTTACCTTCAAAGTCGGTACCTCTATCTTTTTCCTAATAAACTGATTTCTCATTTTATTCTTGATTGTATGCCCACACATTCGATGCAACATGCGCATCCGTGTCACATCCATCTTTTGAATATGATAGTATTTCAAAGCCCAACAGTCGGTGCCATAAAACATTGCTAAACTAATAGTTCTATGGTAGAATTTTCCCTTTAAGTCTTTGTGGCATACCCCGATCACAATGAAACCCTGAAGCTCCTTTCCACTTTAACCAACATGACTTGTTCCTTTGAACAACATCCCTTCTTTTGAGCAACATCCCTATCCAATTCACTATCTTTTTGGATAATAGATCCTAATTGAGTCAGAACCTTCCATTCAAGTTGATCAAGCTTGTCCTCTTATTTCTGGTCCCATTGAATTTGTATTCTAAATACTCCGTCTTACTTCTGCTTAACTTAAACCCACGGGATTCCAAAGTCTTCTTCCACAGTTCAAACTTACTTTCAACTCCTTTTGTCTCACCAGCAAGCATAATTTCATGAACAAAAATCATACACCATGTTATGTCATCTTGAATTGAACTTGTCAATTCATCCATGATTATGACAAAAAAGGGGCTAAAGTGTGGAACCTTGATGTACTCCAATTGTGGTAGGAAATCTTCTGTTTTTTTGACACTATTATATCTTTAATAATGTCAATATATTTTTTCAGGATGGCTTTTTCTTGTTAAAGTCCACCAAAGTACTCCCCTTGACACCTTATCATATGCCTTCCCTAGATAAATGAAAATCATATGCAAATCCTTTTTCTTATCCTTATATTTCTCCATGAATTGTCTTATAAGATGAATTGGCTAAATTTTCAACCTTTTTGGCATAAACCCAAAGTGGTTTTCCGAGATATGCATAATTCTTCTTCACCTTAGTTCAATTACTCAGCTCTCATAACTTAACTCGTTAATTTGATCTCTCTGTATTTCACACAATCTTGTACATTGCTACATTTCTCCACCCCAACCCCCACACACCCCCCCTCTCAATAATTTTCATATGTTGGGATTATAGTATTTTCCTCCACTTGTGTCTAGGCGCTAGGGAACAATTGCACCTCAGTCTATCTCATGCCTTTTAAAACCTTTTTTTTGGTTAATATCGGAATATTTGCAATAAATGTTTTTTATACACAAGAATTCTTTCTGTTCCATGTAACTATATGGTCATATTTTTTTTCCTTCTTTATAATATTGATTAGAAATTTTAACAATAACCCAAAAGGGAATATCTAAAATTAGTGGCGAATCTACCAATTTTGCACTCAATTCACGCATGCTTGCCATGTTGTGATTCACACTAAATATGCATAGGCAATTAAAATTCAAATACTTGCTGATGTTTGTTTCAGTGTCTTTATATTAAGTGCCGTCAGTTGCACAGCTCCGGTACCATTTTGCTTATTTATGACATGATTGAAAGATTAAGTGCAACCGGTGCAACCGGTTAGGCCAATTAGGCGTTTCACCGTTGATCTGGGGCTAATGGCAACAGTGGGTAATCTTAATCAATTGGGTTATCCTCAATTTGGATTGGTATAATTTACTGTTTCGATTTTGATTAGCGTCATCAAGTATCCACAGTTAAGCTTCAGCTCATCGTACTGATTACATGTTAGCATACTGTTTTCACCATTATAGCAGATATAACTATATAAGTAATCCTAGGATCAACAATTTTGATGCTCAGCTTCATTTTGTGCACATGATGCAACTTCATTAACTTAGGGTATGTTTTTTCACTCTTTTTTTTTGCATATGTAAGAAAAAAGAAATCCTGTTTAGCAAAAATAAGGGTTGCTCTTATAAAATAAAATTTGATAAGTTCAAATAAATTAAGGTAAGTTTATAAGAAAAAACAAGTTGAAAAGAATGGATCCTTAGTAATTTTGTTTGTTGGAGTTCACTTCACTTGGTGACTGGTAGTAGATACGTGACTTATATCTGAGGCTGCTTGTAACGCTTTATCTTGCCTTCTTTTTAATATAGTAGAAGTTATGGAAGCAGACAATCAACTTGTAGTGCCAGCTATTTGTGACCAGGAGAGGTTTGACTCCACTGGACCTTTGCATCTTGAAGTTGTTGATTGGTAAGACCTTTGGCGTATTTAAGCTGTGGGAATGTGTACTCTGTATTTGTTGCTGAATTACTGAGGATTTTAGCAATTCCTAATGCTATATTGTCTACAATATTATTGTATATGTTTTTCCCTCTATACTACAAAGAGACATGTTACAAATTATGCATCCTTTATCTGTTGCTGCAAAAGCTATTCATTTCTGTTAATTCTAGAATGGAGGCAAAATTTCATTCCCTCGGTACCATAATCTTTGCCCATTGTCCCATATGACCTGACGCTCTCAAAAAAGTGATCCCATGTGCGAAAGATTATGGGATGGAGGGAGTACTATTTATTGACAATGAATTATTTTGGGCTTCAAAATTGGGCTACACTTTTCATTTATAACGAAGTGTACATGATCTCTTCTGTTTGGGGTCAAGGGTCTTATTGGAAACCCACCTCGTTGTAACAAAGTGCAAGAGACTGAAATTTTGGAAGATAAAATGAGGAAATTTTGATTGATAATCTCAAAAATGTAATACAAAGATAGTTTAGCAACTTGAGGTTGCAAGTCTCAAAAGAGTGACTTTAGGTCACCAAACTCCTAAGCCAAAGCTTTTCAAAATGATTTTCTGCATAATCACTATCTTCCACCTCCCTACATATTTATACTACCACTACATATTTTGTCCATGCTAAAAAAACTACAAGACAAAATACTACGAAACAAGGACAATTGAAAATAATTAAAATAAAATAAAATAAATATTCTGAAAATCTAAAAATATTAGAACTAATGTCTAATTAATTGATTCATTACACTACACCCCCCTAAAAACCACCTTGTCCTCAAGGTGGTGCTGTGGAAGCTTGCGCGGCCTCCATGGCGGCAAGTTCTTGCCTCTCGTACTCGTCCTCATCCTCCACGAGCATGACACTCAACTCGCGAGCCTTGCATTGATACCCCACTCCCCATCGCTCATCACACTTGAAAAACAACCCTTTAGCCTTCCTCTCTTGCATCTCCCTCTCTGACAACCGGCGAACGTCCCCTGAAAATCGTGCCGTCGATTGGGCTGGACGGGCGGACCGGGGGTAGCCTGTGTTCTGGGAGTTCTGGTGGGGGGATGAGTTGTTGGACATTTGGTTTGAAGCTTTAGTAGTCACGTGGGGTGAGGGTTGGCTGGATTGGGAGTGTGGGAAATAATTTGAGTGGGGTGAGTAGTTTTGTGAGGGTGCTCGGGCCGGCCCACTTTTCGTGGGGAAATGGAGTGAGGGTTTTGAAGTTGGGCTGTCATTAAAATAAGAAGCACTGGGTGGGGTTACTGGGCTGTCAAAGTGAGAAAAGGAAGTAGGGTTTACCTCATGAGATTGGTGGACCCGGTTTTTCTCTTCTATCCTTATGGATAGATCCATGGTCTGCTCCAAAGTCTTAGGGTTTAGCATCCTAACTTTAACCCTTATCTTCTCCTTTAGCCCTTGAATAAATTGCCCTTTCATTATATTTTCAGACACATCTTCAAGAGGTGAGGCCTTGTCAATGAAAGCCTTTCGGTACTCGGCCACTGTCGTGGTCTGTACGACGGCCAGCCACTGTTGATGGAGGTCGCCGGCATTCATCGGCCGATATTGGCGCCACACCCTCTCCTTCAAGTCCTCCCACGACACCACTGGGCTTCGACGGTTCTCCCACAGATGCCACCTCAGGGCCTCGCCCTCCATGGCGACCACTGCCGCCCGTAACTTCTTGAACTCCATGAGCCTGTGAAAGTCGAAGTACTGCTCCATCCTCGCGATCCAAGTGTCCGGGTCCTCCCCTTTAAACAACGGAGCTTCGAGCTTCCTGAATCTCTGGTTCCTTTCCCCTTCGAACCCCCCTCGATCTCTAGGGTTTCGTTGGTGTGACTCGAACCCTGCTTCTGAGTGCTCATCATTTTTCTTGTGGCTTTCCAACAAGGCCTTCATCTCTGCCATGAAGCTTTCTTGCGAATTTTTTAGGGTTTCAAGTTGTTGATGTTGCTGGGTCAGTCGTAGGTCGATTTGATGGTGGTTCTCCTCCTGCAACTTCGCCAAACCCTCCATTCTCGAAGTTACTTCACCCATCTTCTCCTCTAGGGCGTCCAGCCTTTGTGAAGTGCTTCCCGGTGCCATGAGAAGGATGACCAGCTCTGATACCAAGTGCAAGAGACTGAAATTTTGGAAGATAAAATGAGGGAATTTTGATTGATAATCTCAAAAATGTAATACAAAGATAGTTTAGCGAGTTGAGGTTGCAAGTCTCAAAAGAGTGACTTTAGGTCACCAAACTCGCCAAAGCTTTTCAAAATGATTTTCTGCATAATCACTATCTTCCACCTCCCTACATATTTATACTACCACTACCACTGCATATTTTGTCCATACTCAAAAAACTACAAGACAAAATACTACGAAACAAGGACAATTGAAAATAATTAAAATAAAATAAAATAAATATTCTGAAAATCTAAAAATATTAGAACTAATGTCTAATTAATTGATTCATTACACAAAGTTGTGTGTGTTCAGCCCTTCACCCCTCTCTTACTGTGCCTTGCGAGACATCATTTTTTTGATAGCTGACTCGTTAAGGATTGTTGATTTTGATGGATGTGGGCATCTGGCGAAAATTATGCATTTTTTTATACAAGTATCTGCAATTTTCTTTTTATAGAGATTAGAGAAGCGGGGAATCGGGGATAGTATTCTTTTTGGGGCTTTGCAGAGTGCAGATCCTTTCTTTCATTTTGCTCTGCTTGGCAATTTAAGTATATGAATTCTTTTTTTTCCTCCCTTGACTTTTTTCTCCCTTCCTTCCCTGAACGGTCTTCCTCCTTATGCCTTTGTGTTTCACCCTCTGGCATCTTATGTTTCTTTAGCTTCTTCATCAGCCATTCATTCAAACAAGTATTTTGCTAGCATACTGAATGCCCTCCGCAGAACAGGTTGAGGAAACCTGGTACCCCTCACCTTTGAGATATACTACCTCCGTTTCATTTTATGTGCTACAATTGAATCATTTTATACCTCAGAAATAATACTCAATTGTTGCACATAATTTGAAACGGAGGTAGTATATATTTTGGGTTGAAAGTTGATTGTGAAAGTTTGTGTTACTCTTGTTTGTTTGATTTATCATGCAGTCATGTATGTTTTAGCTTGGTATAGTGTAGCGATATTAACCATCATGAATTTAGTTTTTACTTGTTTCAATGATGAACTCAAGGCTAAATATTGTATATGACATTATGACCATGTATAGGGATAATGAACATCACCGGAGGTCTGTTGCTGCATCCCTTGTCGCTGGTGTCTACATACTTGAGCGAGACCGCCAAGAACACCGTGATGCCAAGCACGCCCTTGCTCCTCCTTGGTGGGAGTTCTTCAATTTTCGCCTCCATAGACAACTTGTTGATGATGTCGACCAGTCAATCTTTGGAGCCATCTTTGAATATGAAATAAAAACACCTCTATCCGATGGTAGAAATAAAGGAATCCCACATTATGTGATTGCCATTAGAGGCACCTTAACCAGCCGAGACAGTGTTACACGGGACATTGATCTGGATCTACATATTGTTCGGCACGGGCTCCATGAAGCAACTCGTTCGAGAATTGCAATCCAAGCAGTAAGAGACATGGTTGCCTCTTCTCAAAACCGCAATGTTTGGGTGGCCGGCCATTCTTTAGGCGCAGCCATGGCCATGCTTGCTGGAAAAGAGATGGCCATTACAGGAACCTTCCTTGAAACTTTCCTCTTCAACCCACCATTCATATCAGCCCCATTAGAACAGATCAAGAATGAGGGAGTAAAACACGGGATTCGAGTTGCTAGCAGTGTGGTAACTGCTGGACTTGCTTTTGCAGTGAGTGTGAAGAAGCCTCAGCAGAAGAACCGCTCAGTTGAGACATTTTCTTCTCTATCGAAGTGGGTCCCTAACCTATACGTGCATCCAGCGGATCATCTATGTTCAGAATATATCGGGTACTTTCAGCACCGGGAAAAGATGGAGAGCCTTGGGGTGGGGCAGATAGAAAAAATGGCCACTCAGCATTCTCTTGGGGGTCTACTAATGACAGCTATGGGGAAAGAGGCTGAGCCATCTCATCTCCTTCCGTCAGCTTGTTTAACTATCAACCTGGCAACCGCTCCAGATTTGAAGAAAGCTCATGCACTGCGGCAATGGTGGCAACCTGAATCTCAGGTAAATTTCAAGACCCAGACCTATCTGTACAGTTAGTTAGTACTTAGTTTTACTGGGTCTGCTTACCCATTCTTTATGGTTTTCTTGCATTGTGTTTGAAGCCACTTTTGTTGATATTGATATTGACTTAGGAGTAGTTGTGTTTTATGTAAGCGCAATGGGAAGAGCAATTGGTTGAATTGTATGTACATGGAATTATATGATTCGTTTGTGTATGGTTTCAAAACTTGTGATTTGTAATACCAGTATAATTATGTTAAAGAATGCTAGGGTGTTGTTTGAGTCCCAATTAAGGTTCAATTTGAGGGGATATTCCCAATGAATGTGATCCGCTCTGTTTCATATGGTGTGTTCATGCTGAAAATTAGTTGTTACAAACTTACAACATCTATAGGAATGGCAACAGATCATACTTGGATCGGATTATGTATAATTTGGCTCCACCCGATAGTAGTGTGAATCCGATTTTGTACAATTTTCAATGTACACATTTGAAAATCAATGTCTTTGAATATGTTGTACTATCTCTGTTACATATTATTTGCAACTCTAGAATATTTATCTCACAAATAATATCTAAGAGTTGCAATTAATAATAATTTACCTTTAGTATAAAAAATCACTAATTCACTGGAAAAACAAGCAACGATCCATCAAAAATATCGATGGTGTTCTACAACAAGTACAACCACAAAGTAGTAATTCTCCCCGGTAATTTTATCTTCAATTGGAACTCCATTGTTGACCTCTTCTTTCTCGGAAAATGCCGTAGTACTTGCACATTGTGAGAATCTATAACACAGAAGATTATGTAGTTGTAATGATTAATATGAGTACAAAAACAGGGCAGGGTGGTAAATGAACCTAGGTATGAATTGAAGGGTAGCAATAGAAATGTAATCAACTAGTATCCATTAAAACATCGATGGTAAAGCGACATTTAGCAACAAACCATACGTGACGATTACTGAAAAACCACAAAGCAGTTGTTTTTTTCATTCTCCCAACTCGTTTCATCTTAAGTTCCAATTCCATTGGTGGTGGCGGTGGCGTTATCTTTACCGTTCCATTAATTGCCGGAACATCAACATCATGATGTCCTATTAAGGATACCGAAACCACCGGGTTCACCGACAAGGACGCTTCCATTACGTGCTCGATTCCTGTGGTGACATGTGTGATCGGGATGACCATGGACCCAACCTGTTGGCCGGCATAGAAGATACGAGCAAAGGTCCCGGTGTAATAGAAGATATCCCCTGAAGGGTTTTCGATGGTGGCACCAGATCTAACGTAGAAGCTGATGTTGAAGTTGCCGGAGGAGACGGTGGAGAATGATATAATGATATTGGTTATGGTGACTGTGACATCATCATCATTATTATTATTTACATTGACAGGGTAGTATGTGACAGAACAATACTCGTAGTATGTGAAAGAATAATAGGTGACTACAATTAGGAACATGATTGGAATAAAGGACTTTGGGGGTGTTTCTATTTCATCCTCAGCTTGGGGGTAAACATCAACACCTTCATCGTTGTTGATCATTGTTAATGGAGTTGATTGATTGTGAATTTCATGGATTCTTATGTCTAATGTATGGAGCGCAACTTGTAATAATAATGAATAATACTGATGTTAGTCTCATCAATTAGTGTGTTCATATATAATTCTAAATTACAACTAGTGTTTTAATTAGATTTATTTTTTAAATTAGGTATTTTAAAGTAACACTTTGTGTGTTGTTGTTGGAGGAAGACTTGTCAAACGAGTCCGATTGGGGTGCGGTAAAATACTTTTAATTCATTAATATCTGATTGGCGTTCTGGTCGGAATTAATTAGTTTTAACTTTGATTATTTATCATTATTGTGCTTGGTTGTCAGTTCTTTTAAACTAATTAATCAAACTCTTATGGGTTAGATTTGAGGCAAAAAATTGTAATAAATGACCCGTTTAGCCATCGATTTGTGTTCCCGATTCGTTTAAAGGTAGAGCTATAAATGGGTCAACCTGGGTTGAGTTCGAGTTGACCCATTAATATAAACGGGTTGAAATCCCCAACCCAAACCCAATCCATTTAGTTAAACGAGTTGAGATTTTCAACCCAACCCAACCTTATAAATAAACGGGTTGATCCAATAACCCGTTTAATAATGTTATCACTTTTTCATTAGCATCAAATAAAATTATACTACTACATGTCATATTGTTCATATTGTTATATACTACAAGTTATATCGTTTATAATTTACACACACGATATTAATTAATAACTAACAACCTTTTAAGTTCAAATGTACAAGATAAATACAATAGATATTAAGACATTACAACCACCTACATAACTCGTAAAGAATGTATAACATAATAAAAAATAAAAATATGAATGTGATAGATTAGATTAGTAAGTAAATTTAACTTAAAACTAATTTTATAACAACTTATATTCTTAATGGGTTAAGCGGGTTGAAATCGGGTTGAGATTTTCAACCCGACCCAACCCATTAAACTAAACGGGTTGGGTTGAGTCAACTCATTTAGCTAAACGGGTTGAAAAACTTAACCCAACCCATTATTATTGGATTGGGTTTGGGTTGGGTTATTGGGTTGAGTTATCAGGTTGAGTCAGGTTTTGCCAGCACAATAATGGTACATAATCAAAGTCAACACTAATTAATCTATGGTTAACACATGATTAGTAGTGGTGAGCAAAACCGGGTACCCGGTCTTTTTCTATGGAACCGGACCCGGAACCGCAGGGTCCGAAATATCTGGACCGGAACTAGAACTAGAACCGCTGCAACCGGGTAATATGTTTTTGGAACCGGAACCACTGGGTACCGGTTCCAATATCGGGTACCCGTTCTTTTTTAATGGGTGTGCATTTTGTTCAATTTCTTAAATTTAAATAACAAATCGGCTTAATGTCTAACAACTAATCTACTACATATTTAATTAATTTAACACTAAACATCAACAAATTAAACAAAGTTTCCTTAAACACAAGTTTAAAAATTTAAAATAAAACATACAAGTTTACTTAAATTCATAAACACGAGTTCACACATATTACATTTACATACAAGTTTACATAAAGTCATAAACATACAAATTTTGAATGAAAAACAAAAAATATTAGGCTTATTATATTTTGGTTTAGTCAATAGTCACTTTAATACTTTACTATTTACCATTAGATAAAATTATAAAACCTAATTCAACCAGGTTAGGTATTGGGTACCCATTGAAAACGGGTCCGGTACTGGGTACCCGTAATTGGAACCGTTGCAACTGGGTACCCACCGGGTACCTGGTCCAAAATTCTTGGAACCGGAACCGGTTGTAACCGGGTAGTAACTTTTGGATCCGGATCCGGAACCAGTTGAACCGGTTCTGGGTAATTACCCATTGGTTCCTAACTGGGTCCGGTTCCATGGGTGGGTATCCGGAACCGTTGCTCGGCCCTAATGATTAGTGCCTTGAGGTTTCTTCTCGTAAATTTTTTTAAAAGAAGGTTTCTTCTCGAAAAAAAATATAATAATTAAAAAGCGGTTTCTCGCAAACAAAGTGTGATAAAAGGTATTTTTTCACAAATTTTAATATAATTGGGAATTTTTTTTTTGAAAAGATAATTGAGTAATTGATGTATACTAAAAATTGAGTAATTGATCAATATATTCATTTGAGTGCTGAAAAAATAATTTTAATAATTGAATTTTACAATAATTGTACTTGTGAGTTTTTTAAATTTGATTATTTGTTTTAAATAAGGCTGATTTCAAAAATCAAATGTCATTATATGGAATATTCTAGTACACAAATGGAAAAATTATGGGAAATTCCCACTGGTACACTTAAGAAATAGCGAAATCCCTGTGGTACTCCACAAAGTTTAAAAATCCCACAAGTGCACACGAGTTATGTATAGTTAAAAAATGTGAACTTAATGAGTTTTATGGTTGAATTAAACGTTACTCTGTTAGTTTAAGTTAACCTTAGGTTAGTTTATAAAAAACCCTAATCTCCATTATCTTCTTCCTTATAAACCTGCCTTCATCTTTCTCTCTTCTCCATTCTTCTTCCTCCATTTTCGTTCCTTTGTCTCTCTCTCTCTCTCCTCCATTCTTATTTCTTCATTTTCTTTCCTTTGTCTGTTCGTGTCTCTGCTCTCTCTGTTTCTCTCGTTTCTTCGTATCTCTGTCTCTCTCGTCTCTTCGTTTCTCTGCTCTCTCTCGTTTTTTCGTCTCTCTCGTCTCTTTCTTTTCTTTTTACTTCATCACCATGTCCCAAAATTCACGCAATTTTCAAAATGCACGCAGGTTTGATGTTAATGGTTATTGGGTAAAATTCAGGAACTGTAACTGTGATCCCTCAAGTTTTTTGACATTCGAGTTTCTGAGTCTAAGAAGAACCCTGGGAGACCATACTACAAATGTGTTGGTTGAGGGGAATTCGAGTGGGTAGAAGATGGAGCTATGATGAAGAACGAATTAATTGAGGAGGAAGCATCTGAACTGGCCGAGTTGAAGGTTGTTGTTGAAGCTATGGCAAAATCTGGAAAAAATTATGTGAAGATGGAACTGGTGTTATACTTGATGTTAATAGTGGCTTTTATGATGTATAAGTAGAATTTGGATAATTGGGGGTAATTTGTGGTAATTGGGGATTTGGGTGTTTTTTTGTTAAGAATGATATTAGTATTAAGTTTGTGATGTCAGAATTTCCCTAAAATATTTAGGATTTAAGTTGTTAGGGTTTGAGTTTGTGATGTATTTTCATTGTTAGTGTTTAAGTTAAGTTGTTAATGTTTTTTAACATTTCATTTATTTGAAAAGATAGTTTCATCATATTCTCTGTTTTTTTTGGGGGGGTTGTAAAATGAAATATGAAGATACCTGATCAAAGATGATTGTTGGTATTGCAAGAGTGGCAACAACATTAGGAGTGTCAACTATGCCAGAGATCCTTCCTTCACAAGGGCAGCAAGATAGTAGGAGATAGGCCTGGCAAGCATTTCACCAACTTTTATGGTGAGAACTTTTACCTTTATATACTATAGAACTTTGATTAGCATATACATTTTTGACAATATATATATGGGGTTCAAACCTGCTCCTTTGAGTAGCCAAATCTGGAGAGATAATCAATTGCATTGAGTACTGCACGCTTGTAAGCGACACTTGCATCAAGATAGTGTTGCCTTCCATTCTCGTCAACATTTATGCCCTCAAATACTAACCATTCCGTGAATCTTGGTTCAACTGGGCCAATCTCGAAGATGGGATTTACATGCAGTGGAGTTGGCCCCATTGGTGTGAGGTATTCCTTCATTCCACCTTTTATAATTTCACACCTGATAAGTGATGTTAATTGTTATAGCACACACAAATATATAATCCTCCTAGCTTTGATTGTGATCTTATGTATGTTTAATCATCATATACCTATAGTCCAATAAAGTGGCTTAATTAGGTGTTGGGCAGTATTATTCTGTTGTCAACTTGTCATCAATTTTAGATAGTATTCCGTATTTCTTAGCATCAATGAAATGACTGCCTAGAATCTACGCAAGTTTCCTGATGCCAAATCTATTATCTTAATTGTGCAGCAGATAAAGTTACAGAACTAGGTATGAGATACCATTGGATAGCAAGATTATGTAGAAACTTAGAAAGGTATCGGTAATTTTTTTCCTTGCTAGAAATTCAGCTTTTAAAGTGGATGTTACAGAGTGTTCTTTTTATTGAAAGTTATGTTTATTTAGCAACATCAATGCAGAAAAGGGAGGAGAGACAAGGTACTTGAGCTCAAGGAAGCCGCTCATTTCAATTGCGCCACAAAATGAAACTTCACCATCCCCTTGAGAGAAATGCATATCACCTGTGCTAAGATTAGCTCCTTCTACAAACACTGGAAGGTAAATCTTTGAACCTTTACTAAGATTTTTGATGTCGCAGTTTCCTCCATTCTCTCTCCCTGGAATTGTTCTCGCTGCCTCTTTAGCTATGCTTTCCCATTCTGCTGTCCCCTTTTCAACCTACACATGATCATCATTTTTCATCAGAATCATCTTTTAAATATTTTGCGCCCTACTGTTTTATTACTTGTTCAGACTGCTTTTATGTCTCATACCTTCCCTAGTAGGCAGCCTTTGGGTGATGGCAAGTTTGCTAGGGGTCTAGAATGCAGAACCTCACACAGCTTTAGAGATTTGAGACCATTTTCCTCAACTTCTCTTTCCCTTTCATTCCTTATACCCAGGAGCTCTTTTGATGGCGCTGTTCCAATTATTCCCGGGTGGGTTAAACCTGGGAAACGTACTCCTGATATTTTGTGTCTCAAAATAGAAAAGCAACCTTACCAAAATTTTCTATAAAGCTTTGGTTATTTATTATATTTAATAATAATAATAATAATAATAATAATAATAATAACAATTTATACCTGGTATATGAGCCGAATACGCGTAAATCCCTTCAAAAAAACCAAATAGCCTTAGTAGCACAAGGGAAATGGTCAGTTAGAAATCCACCCCCATTTTCTCTGTCAAACGTTGCAGTGTAACCCCATTCATCTCCTGGTAGAGGACCCAAGTTACATATTTCAACCACTAGAAGATCACCTGGTTGTGCCGGAACCCCATCTTCACCCAAAACCTTAATCGGCCCACTCAAGTAATGAAACTGGTTCAATTTCAAGACAGTTATAAATAAAACTAACTAAATCATCATTGAAATCCTACAATTGTCCATAATTTTGGCATATCAAACAATTAAGATATATTGTGTATGCGATTCTTACAGTTGAGAGGTCAATGGACTTTACATCAGAAGCCGAGTCATTATCTCGGATAACACCTCCTGTCCAATCTGTCATCTCAACTCTGAAGAACTCCCCTGCTTTTACCTCTGCAACTGGAGGTATTCGAGGGTGCCACCTGTTATAGAGAGGCAGCTCTTGCTCCCATGGCTGCTTGGTGTTCGAGGAGGCATGCTTGGGATTCTAGTTTATTACTGTAGGATATTTCTGATTTGTCTTAGAATACTGATTTCTTGAGTTGATCTTTGCAGTAAAATTCCATGCCTTTGGTTGTTATTTTGTGTTTTTGTTTTTTGTGTGTGTACTGTGTGACAATAGAGACAAATTCTAGGAAACCACATTTATTTCCTGGTGGTCCTTTCTGAGAAATTATTAGTACATAACTGTTATGTACACATAACAATTACAGGACAAACTTTTTTTTGTCTTTTTGCAAAGAAAGATGTTAAATATTGTTTGTTTGTCCTGTAGTTATTATGTGTACATAACAGTTATGTATCAATCATACCTCGTCCTTTCGTCAAACAAATTTATATTTATATTGGACAAAATACTCGTAATTATTGATCAAGGAACACTGACATGACTGACTGTTACATATTTACATTGACGCTTCTGATTTGCTTTTTTTAAACGATGATGGATATTCCTTTTATAGCTGCTGTTTATTTTTTTTAATCATTAAAAATTGATATTCTTGTTCATATAAACTAATACTACTACTACTACCACTTCAATATCGCAATACTCGCAACTATTGCTATTTTAGGTTGTAACACAATACTTGCAACAATTTTTCTTTACTATATTTAGTAAAAAATTATCCATGTGTAGTTTTTTTTTTTAATTTTTATTTTTGTTGTGGGTTTAACTATTCATTTTTCACTATATCTCTCTCTTTAAATCCTTTTTTCCTATGAGCCCGTATTGCATACTTATGTAACGACTATTACTGATGGGGCAAAATGCACCCATTAGCTATTGGGCCAGCCACATGCAAAGCTAAGGCCCAATCCAACAATCAGCAAACAAAAGAAATCCATCACAAAGAAGGCCTACAAAAAGGATCAGGCCCAGGTACAGGCCAAAGTCTGTACAGGGGACCTGACCACCTAAATCCACGCTCAAGCACCTACCTGGTCAAGATCACATCTACCAGGTCCTGAGAACAGCAGCCTGATCCAGGTCCAGCCTACCAGGTCAAAGGAATGCCTACCAGGTACAGGGTTACTGACCAGGTCCAGCCCAGCCTGCCTGGTCCAATTCAACCTACCAGGGGCAGTTTTCCTCACATATTCTCAAGGTATTATAAATAGTCATCATCCATGCACATGAAAAGGTATCCAAAAAATACTAAACACACCTCAAACTTCTCCCTCACTTTCTCTCTCTACATTTTCATATTCTCACACTTCACTGACTTGAGCGTCGGAGAGCCGTTCCCCGGTAACACCTCCGGGGGTAGCTCACGTTTGTTCATTGCGCAGATTACGAGCCCATTACGTGGAATTTGGACTAGCTCTCAAGCCCAACACACATTTTACATTGTTGTGACCAAAAATCACCTCAACAATTTGGCGCAAGAAGGAGGGTCTGAGTGCCATATTCAGTTCATTTCTCCACCTTCGAACAATCTTCAACCATGTCTGAACACGATGACTCCGGTGACCACCCGAGCAGACGTCCACAACGCTCGAGCCAAAATAAAAGTGGCAGTGTGCACACACCTCGCTCTGTGAGGAGCCAACGCAGTGCCATGCCAACGCCTTCTCAAGTTGAGGAAGCCTTCAGGATTCTTCGAGCAGCCTCCATGCTGGAAGAAGAAGAAGTGGAGGCCGGTGAGCCTAGTGCAGTAAGACCATCGGAGGAAGAGGATGACCGCTCGGACGAGGACTACACAGAGTCCCTGTCACGGCCATCCTCCTCCGTTGGCACCAAAAGGCCATCTGCTTCAAGAGCTTCACCAAAGGGCGACCTAAGCCCACCTCGCATACGAAGGAAGTTAAGTTACTCACGCAAGTCGAGTAGCCAAAAGGCCTCCACCAACAAACGAAGGTCCTCCCCACCAGCATCTCTCCCGGAAGAATGGGAAGAGAGTGACTGGGATACGACAAAAGAGGCACGGGACCACCCAAGTTGGTTCTCAGCCTCGAGAAGAACAAGGGTGCAGGGCGAAACTGCCCGGGTAACCCGCGAGGTGGTCAGACGACCACCCACTGCTCGCGAGACGAAGCATCGCCACCAAACGGTCTCCGCCGCCTCGTACTACTGTCCGGGAAGAAGCTAACACGGGGTCTTCTAACTGGACCACAGTATACGACAGGTGAGGCGCGAGGACGCCTGTGCACCAAAGGTTGAGTGCGCCATTATCAATCAGGGACTGGTTGGGAGAACCCAGGTCTGTCCGAGATAGGTTGGGCTCAGCCTCAGCATCTGGAAAAGGGCAGGAGTCAACCCACCATAGGACTCCTGGACCCTCAGCGAGTCTCAGAGCAGAAAGACCACCAAGGCCAGAAATAAGGACCCCTACAAAGTCGCCTTTTCATGCCTCGGTGATCTTTGAGACCTCACAAAGGGTGAAGTTACCAGGCCATATAAAATATGATGGAACAGGGGACCCCAATGATCATGTCCTGCTATACGAAGGCCACATGTACTTGGGACCCTACACTGATGCCACCTGGTGCAAGTACTTCCCCACTACCTTAACAGGTCTGGCCCAATCTTGGTTCCAGAACTTACCACCGGGCACCATCTATGACTTCGCCCAACTCACTGAACAGTTCACGAGCCACTTTGTTAGTGGACGTAGAAGAGAAAAGAGCTCCATGGAGCTCATGAGTGTCAAGCAAAGCAGGGAGGAAAGCCTGCGAGAATACTTGGCACGGTTCAGCAAGGAAGCCATTGCTGTGTCCCCACTCAAGCCGGACATAGTAATGATGGCCTTAAAGCATGGTTTGCAACCGGGTTCCTACAGGGACCACCTGGTCAGGGAGAATGTCTCCTCCCTCACGGAAGCAATGCAAGAGTCCGATAAGTTCATCAGGACGGAGGAGTTCAATAAAGCTCTAAGAGCCCCTCCTGGTGAAAAACGAGGACAGCAGGAGAAAAAGGGAGACAAGGGAAAGAAGGAGCAGAGGGACTCAAGGAAACGTGATTTTCCAAACTTTGACTCTTACACCCCCCTGACTGTTTCTGTGGCAGAGATCTATACTGCCCACAAGGACGAGGACAAGTGGCGAAGGCCACCCCCCATGAAGACGGCTGGTCGAGAAAGGGACCTGTACTGTGATTTCCATGACTGCCCTGGTCACGCCACGGAAAAGTGCAAATCCCTATGCAACAACATTTAAGTTCTGATTAGCAGAGGGTACTTCAAGCAATATAAAGACTGGAAGGTAACCCAAGAAAAAGGTGGCCCCGCTCGCGAGAAGAAACGTGACCAGGAGCCACCAAAGAAGAAGACCCCAGAGACACCCTACAACATAATAGCGGTCATCTTTGGGGACCAGCCTTCCAACAGCTCTTTACGGGCAGACCTGCGAGCCATGGGGTCGGGCAGGTCATACTCAGTCAGAGACCTGTCTAAAACCAGGCCCACAATTCTACCCACCATATCATTCGGACCTGGGGACTGCGAGGGAGTATCCTACCCTCACAATGATCCCCTAATCTGCTCAATTCAAATTTCTCATAGCCTGGTGAGAAGAGCCCTGATTGATGGAGGTAGCTCCATCAACATTCTGTATGCGGAGTGCTTCCACAAGATGGGCCTCAAAGACAACATGTTGGTCCCTTCCCCTGGGCCAATATCAGGTTTCATGGGTGAATCGATAGTGCTCAGGGGAGAAATCAACCTGCCTGTCCAGCTGGGACAGGAGGACTCTGAAAGAATCTGCATGGTGAGGTTCCACGTGATAGAGGCACCTTCACCATACAATGCCATCCTCGGCAGAACCTTCATTGACCAGTTCGAGGGTGTAGCATCTACCTACCATTTGTGCTTCAAATATGTGACTGATGCTGGGGGTAGCCACCCTAAGGGGATCACAGGAGGCTGCCAGAAGTTGTAACCTGACCCAGGTCAGGCAATCTAGGCCGAAGCAGGTGGCCAAGACCAGAAGGCTGGCTCAAGATTTAACTGAGCTGGCCAGGAGCAGCCCCAACAAAGTCCACTTGACAGGGGAGGAGCAACCCCAACCGAACAAAATTTTCAGCACCAGTCACAAAACTCTCAGCACCTCGGTGGAGGTAGACCAACACCTGGACCTAGAAGCCAGGCCAACTGAAGAGCAAAATAAAGACCAGGCTATCCAACCTGGTCAAACCGCGGAGGAGATCCAGTTGGAAGAGGGGGCAGGTAAAACTGTCATCATTGGGACAGAGATGAACACAGAGGAGAGGTGCAACCTGATCACCCTGCTCAGAACGAACTGTGACATCTTTGCCTATGAGGCGAGTGACATGCCTGGGATAGACCCCGGTCTCATCTCCCATCACCTGAGTGTTGCCCCAGAGGCAAAACCCATCAAACAGAAGAGAAGAAACTTTTCTGCTGACAAGAACAAAGCTGTCGAGGCAGAGGTGAACAAGCTGATCAAAGCAGGTTTTATTGAACCTTGCAACTACCCAGAATGGCTGGCCAATGTGGTCATGGTCAAAAAGTCCAACGGAACATGGAGAATGTGTGTGGACTTCACAGACCTGAACAGGGCCTGCCCCAAAGACTTCTATCCTCTGCCAAGGATAGACCAGCTAGTAGATTCCACCAGCGGACACGCTATGCTAAGCTTCATGGACACCTATTCTGGATACCACCAAATTTTCATGCACCCTGCAGACAAGCACAAAACAGCCTTCATAACCAGCTGTGGAGTGTTCAACTATGTCATGATGCCATTTGGCCTGAAAAATGCAGGGGCAACGTATCAGAGAATGGTGGACAGGGTCTTCAAGGACCAAAGAGGCAAAAACCTTGAAGTCTACGTGGACGACTCTATCGTCAAAAGTGTACATACATCAGACCACGTCAGGGACCTTCAAGAAACCTTTGCCAACCTGAGAAAGCACAACGTGAAGCTGAACCCCAAAAAATGTGTATTCGGGGTCAGATCAGGCAAGTTTTTGGGCTTTCTGGTGAGCCAGCGAGGCATCGACGCCAATCCTGACAAAGTCAAAGCAGCCCTAGACCTACCACAGCCCAAGTCAGTCAAAGATATCCAAAGACTGACTGGACGAATGGCAGCCCTGTCCAGGTTCATCGCCAAGTCCTCGGAAAAAATCCAACCTTTCTTCAAAGTCCTAAAAGGCAACAAGCAATTCGCCTGGGGAGAAGAACAACAAGAGGCCTTCAAACAGTTGAAGAGCCACCTTACAAAACTCCCCACCCTGGCCAGACCTATACCAGGTGAAGTTTTATACCTGTATATAGCCGTGTGCCAGGCGGCCGTTAGTGCAGTGCTCCTTCGTGAAGAGGGGAAAACTCAGCAACCAATCTATTTTGTAAGTCATGCCCTGGTCTCGGCTGAGACCAGGTACCCCCTGATAGAGAAAGCAGCTTATGCAGTGGTGTTAGCAACGAGAAAGCTCAGACCCTACTTCGATGCACATGAGGTAGTGGTCCTCTCAGACATGCCTTTGGAAAAGTCACTGGAAAAGCTGGACCGGTCAGGGCGGATATCAAAGTGGGCCCTGGAGTTGACTGATTTGGTATCAAGTTCCAACCACGACATGCAATCAAAGCGCAGGCCCTGGCCGATTTTCTTGCTGAGTGCTCTTATCACGAAGAAGCAACAGAAACCCCTGGTCCCTGGATTGTTTACTCAGATGGATCATCCCAACAGCAAGGATCAGGGGCAGGGGTGGTCATGATCTCACCTGAAGGAGACGTGATCGAGTACGCACTGAGGTTCTAGTTTACTGCCACAAATAACGAAGCAGAGTATGAAGCAGCCCTAGCAGGTCTTCAACTATGCTCAACAATGAAAGCCACCAAGGTCCACCTCTTCACAGATTCGCAGTTGGTTGCCAATCAATTCAACGGAGTATACGAGGCAAGGGAACCAGCCTTGATCGAATATCTAAAAGTGATGAAGGACCGGTCCTCTAAGCTAGAGGAATTTGTGATACAGCTGATCCCCAGGGAGGAAAATGTGCAAGCAGATGCACTGGCAAAGCTGGCTAGCTCCACCTTTCAGGAGCTGACCAGGAAGGTTTTTGTGGAGATATTGCCCACGAAGTCAATTGAGCTAACAAAGGAGTACACCTATCGGGTGGACTCACCAACAAACTGGATGAATGAAATCATCCTCTTCAAAACAATGGGCCAGCTCCCAGCTGAAAGGAGTCAAGCCAGAAAAATCAAAGGAAAAGCAACCAGGTACACCCTGGTCGATGGAGAGCTATACAAAAAATCATTCACTGACCAGCCCCTGCTAAAATGCGTCGACACTGATGAAGGCAATTATGTCCTTAGAGAGGTTCATGAGGGCCTTTGTGGCCATCACATGGGAGGAAGAACCCTGGCACACAAAGCCCTCAGAGCAGGGTACTATTGGCCAACCATGTTAGTAGATTCTAGGGCCCTGGTCAAAAAATGTCCAAAATGCCAGAAGTTCTCACCAACCATATCCTTGCCAGCAAACGACCTCTGTCCCATCCTCAACCCTATTCCGTTTGCTCAATGGGGAATGGACCTGCTAGGTCCTTTCCCCACTGCCCAGGGGGGGAAGAGGTGGCTGATAGTGAGTATCGACTACTTCAGCAAATGGATAGAAGCAGAGGGACTAGCCACCATCACAGAGGGCAACGTCAGACAGTTCATCTGGAAAAACATCATAACCAGATATGGGGTGCCCAGGTGCATGGTTTTTTATCATGGGAAGCAGTTCGACAACGAACCCCTCAGAGATTACCTCACCCAATTTCACATCAAGTTTGCCTACTCTGCAGTGTGTCATCCCCAATCGAATGGTCAAGCTGAAGCAGCCAATAAGCAAATCTTAAACGCCCTCAAGAAAAGGCTGGAAGACAAAAAGGGAAGATGGCTAAGAGAACTTCCTAGCACATTATGGTCATTAAGGACCACCTCCAAGGAGTCCACAGGCAGGACACCATTCAATCTTGTCTTTGGTACTGAATCCCTGCTCCCAGTAGAAGTTGGAAGCAGCTCTTTAAGGGTTCACCTCTATGAAGCAAAAATTAATGACCAGGTCCTCTCTGAGAACCTGGACCTGCTCGACGAGGTCAGGGAAGAAGCTGCACTCAGGCTAGCTGCTTATCAAAATAGGATAAGCAGATATTACAACAGAAAAGTTAAGAACAGGCCCATCAGAACAGGTGACCTGGTCTTAAGGAAAGCTGCAGCTGTCCAAAAGGATAAAATTCATGGCAAATTATCAGCAACCTGGGAAGGCCCCTACCAAGTCTATGAAGAGCTGTCCACATCAACATTTCGTCTCATGGACCTGGAAGGAAATCAACTCCCCAGCATATGGAATGCTGACCAGCTCAAGAAATACTATGCCTAGGGTTTTATTTCAATTATTGCTCCCACTGAATTATTGTAAAGCAGACATGTACAAACGAAATTTGTAGTATCAATGAAAATCCAAGTTTATTCCTACAAGTCTTTGTATAAAACAAAAATCAAAAGTTCTGGTCTGGTGGGGCAGGTGAAAAAGGCTTGCACAGCAGGCACACCTGGTTCCATTCCTAGCCCAGTCCATGTATTTTTTGGCCCAAGGCCAAGGATGCATGTATCAAAAGTCCTGGTCTGGTGGGGGCAGGTGAAAAAGGCTTGCTCAGCAAGCACACCTGGTCCCATTCCTAGCCCAGTCCATGCACTTTTTTGACGCAAAGTCATACAAAAGTCCATGCCTTAAACGATCTGGTCCTGGGTAGGGTAGTGCAAAGAGTTTGCCTAGCAAACACACTTACCCAAATACCCTGTCCAGTCCATATTCCTATTTGACCTCAGGTCATGCAAAGGAATGTGCCTCAAATGCCCTGGTCCTGGGTAGGGTAGTGCAAAGAGTTTGCCTAGCAAACACACTTACCCAAATACCCGGTCCAGTCCATATTCCTATTTGACCTCAGGTCATGCAAAGGAATGTGCCTCAAATGCCCTGATCCTGGGTAGGGTAGTGCAAAGAGTTTGCCTAGCAAACACACTTACCCAAATACCCTGTCCAGTCCATATTCCTATTTGACCTCAGGTCATGCAAAGGACTGTGCCTCAAATGCCCTGGTCCTGGGTAGGGTAGTGCAAAGAGTTTACCTAGCAAACACACTTACCCAAATACCCTGGCCAGTCCATATTCCTATTTGGCCTCAGGTCATACAAAGTAATATGCCTCAAATGACCTGGTCCTAGGTAGGGTAGTGCAAAGAGTTTTGCCCAGCAAACACACTCACCCAAGCACCCTGGCCAGTCCAAACGTCCACCTGGCCCCTGGTCACTTGGACACAACATTCAAAGAAAAAACAGCAAAGGCAAGGTATGCAAAGCAAACCAGTCTATTCAATCACCTACCAGAACCCCTACAATATACACCTGCTTGGAAGATCACTCAGTTATCTTCCAACCAACAGTGGGGGGCAGGGAGCATACACAGCATATATACAGCACATATAAATATAAATATTTGTAGAGACAAAATTTCAAAGTCTAGGCAAAAAACACAGATGCATGCAAAATGTTAACTAAGCATTCAAAGTAAGTTAAAACACATCCACCCCATGGTGAATGGTAAAGTGTTAAAGAATTATACAAATTGTTGCTGCTAAGGTCGACGACCACCTGGCTCTATTATGCCTAAGTAGAGGCCAAAAAGAAATTGTTCTTACAAGTAGCAGGGAAAGACAATTTAAATACAAAAAATAGAAGAGCTCAAGAGGCACAAGGGCACACCACCACCACGCTCCAGAACAGGTCAGCTGAGAGCATAACCAGATGTGCTAGAACAGGAAGAGGCACTCCCCTGGTCACCAGGTGATCGCCAGACTTCTTAGGCAGGGGGAGATCCCCTGCTATCCTGCTGTGCAGAAACACTCTGGTCATCCTCAACAACTAGCCTGCCCTGGCTGTCAGCCCCACCACTAGCCTCCTCAGGAGGGACATTTGAACTGTGGGCTGCACTGTGGTGGGCACCCCCTTGTGCAGATGGACTGGCAGTAAGATCAGCAGCTGGTAGCTCCGGTTGGGCAGGCTCGTCCACAGTAGCTGGCTGAACAGGAGGAGGAACTGCAGCATCCTCTGGCGCTGGAGTGGCAGGTGTTTCAGGAGTCAAAGGGTGCAGATACTCCTGAATGGAGGAAGGAAGCACTTCACCAACCAAGGGCACTGAACCCTGGCCAGCTCTGTAACCTTCCTCCACCACCTCCCAATCCACGTCGGGATATTGGTGCTTCACACACCTAAAGGCAGACAACCAGACATCAAAGAAATAATCATTGAAGTCCTGGTCTGTCCTGGTGAAGTGCTCCTCCACTTGGCTTCTCATCTTCTCCTCCCTGGATCTGAAGGCCTCGAGCTCCCTGGTCTGGACATGCTTCTCCTCCTCAAGTGCTGCCATCCTCTCAGCCCTGCTCTTCCCAACCTCATCCAGGTCCTCAATCTTGGATTGGAGGCTCTCCCTGATCACATCAGCCCTGGTCTTCTCCTCATCAGCTCTTATCCTGGCCTGCTCCACCTGATCCCTGGCCTCTGCAAGTCGGTCCTGGGCCTCTTCCAAGCTCACCAGAGTCTGATCCCTGGCCTTTTCAGCATTGGCAATCTTTTTATGAAAGGCCTCGAAGGCCTCGGTCTGTTCTTTGAGGATATCCAGGTACTTCTTCTTCACAGAGACCAGCTCCTCCTGCAAGCTGTTAAGTTTGCCCTCAGCATAGGAGAGGTAAGGCAGGCCAAAAGTCAGGAACTCACTGGCCACCAAGCCATACTTCACCACCTACAAAAGAGCAACAAATTACAGTTTAAAAAGGAACATAGCAGGTCAACTAAAATGAAGAGAGATAAAGGGTTCCATACCTGCCCAATCACCCATCTTAGGGTGATCCCAGGATCTTCCACTGAGCTAGATGGCCTATCCTGGGGACGCAGAGCACCATGTAGCATTCCCCTGATATACCTGTCAGAGAACACACCAGGAGCAGCGTCAAAGCTCCCCTCCTCCGGAACAGGAAGCTCAGAGCTGAACAAAGCTGCCAGCTCCGAGGGCAAATTGTAAGTGGGGAGTGTGCTATGTGGGGCTGTTGTTGTCTTTGTTGGTGTTGCTGCTGTTGCTGTTGTTGTTGTTGCTGCTGTTGCTGTTGTTGTTGTTGCTGGTGTTGCTGTTGTTGCTGTTGTTGTTGTTGTTGTTGTTGTTGTTGTTGCTGGTGTTGCTGTTGTTGTTGTTGTTATTGTTGCTGCTGTTGTTGTTGCTGCTGTTGCTGTTGTTGTTGTTGTTGCTGTTGTTATTGCTGCCTGGCCATCCAGGGTGGAAGGCCCAGGCACCTCAGGGACTGAGCTGACAGGCCCTGCCATCTCAGCAGACCTCCCACTCCAGTTTGAAAGTTGGGAGTAAGAAGGCATGCCAGAAAATCCGGACCTGTCAGAGGGATGGCTCCCCAGAAGGAACTCATCCTCACCCATAGGAGAGTCCAGGCCAGCATGAGCCAGGTCATCCTCATGGATGGCCATGGCAGTTTGAAGCCCAATTTGCTCCTGGACCCTCCTCCTCCTCCTCAGCCTCAGGGGTTCCTCATCATCATCATCATCATCATCATCATCCAGAGCCACAACCTCCTTCCCTTTCAAGCTGGCCCCCTCTGAGCCAGAGGACCTGGGTCTCTTCCCACCTTCGTTGATGACCAGGGAAGACCCATGATGTCTGGTCATGGCAACCCTGGCACTTCCAACCGTGGGAAGAGTCAACCCAGCACTCCTCCTGGACCTCCTAACTGGCCCAGTCATCACCCTGGAAGCAATTGAGGGAGGGGCCTCAGTGCCCACCTTAGGCCTGGGGGGCAACCCCCTGGGAGCAGTTGGGACCGCTTCAGACTGGAAAGGTACGAACCTCGGACCAGGAGGCAAGGGCAGACTTTTGTTGTTCTCCAGTGGAACAAACTTTAACCTGGTTGGGGGCTCAACAGGGACCACCCGGTCCGGCTTTCTCCCCTCATCCACTCCAAGCCTATCCAGGTCTACTACCACCTCAGCTTCAGCTGCCAAAGGAAAATCAAAACTAGGATGAGGATGAGGATATAGCAAAAACAATCCAGGTCAAAACGAGTTGGGGAGGTGGCATATCGATTGGCATTACCACCTAGTTTGGCTAATGTACATGATGTATTCCATGTTTCCCAGCTAAGGAAATATGTACATGATCCTACTCACGTGATTACATCGGATCCGGTCGTGATCGAGCCGAATCTGACTTACGAGGAGCGACCCGTCCAGATCTTGGATCGGGAAGAGAGGACCCTGCGGCGTAAGCAGGTACCGCTTGTCAAGGTGTTGTGGAGAAATCAACACCATGAAGAAGCGACTTGGGAGACGGAAGCGTCCATGCGGCAGAAGTACCCGGAGCTGTTCGATGGGGAGCAATCTCCTGCACCTTGAAATTTCGGGACGAAATTTCTTTAAGGAGGGGAGGTTGTAATGACCCTGATTTTATTGGTATTTTTGTCGATAATTTATGTGCGTTATGTGTATTTATGTGCTAGTTCAAATTTTCTTTTGAACTATTTATTTTATTTTATGTGAATAATTTCGATTTAATTCGAATTATTTTATTTTCAGTTTTTATTAATTACGTTATTTATTATTTAATTAATTAGAATTTTATTTATTTAATTTTCTAATTAATTATTTAATATTTTGGGCTAAATCGATTATTGCATGATTAATCATGTAAATTATGTAAGTTAGCCCAATGGATCACGAGAGCCCATTTTTAGGCCCATTCCCTCTCTTGGCCGGTTTTAGTGGGCATGGCAAGGCTTGCCACTTGCCTTGTATTCACACCTTAACTAACTCTATATGTAATAACCCGGAATTTTGGGCCAGAAAATTTCGCGGTTATTAATTATATTTATTTAATTCTAGTCCAAAAAGGCCCATTATATTTTGGACTGTTTAATTTGTATTTCCTATTCTTATTTCCAAATTGGGCCAAAGACCCAATCTTTCTTTCTTTTTCTACTTGGCCGGCTCCCCTCTTTTTATTTGGGCCAAGTATTGTTTTTATTTATTTAAATTGATTAATTAATTATTTGATTTAATTAAATTAGTTTTTAAAGCCCTAAACTAATTCAACCCAGCCTAGTTATACCTAACTAAGTCCACTCCACCTCCCTATTCTTTATCCTTCTTCACGGCAGCTTCATTAGTAGTATTAGGGTTTGTTTTTTTTTTTTTATTTTATTTTATTTTATTTCTTTTCCTTCCTCTCTTCTATAAATAGGACCATTATCATTTAGTTAGTCCTATTTTTGCAATTGTTCCTAAACCCTAAAATACATTTTCTCTCTTCCCCTTCTTCCTCTTCTCAAAAACCGTGAGCCATCATTTTTCCTTGGAATTTAATTAGCGAATCCAGGTAACTTCGCTATCTCCTTTAATCTATGGGTAGAAAAATACATAGTTAATTAGGATTGTAACAT
This sequence comes from Salicornia ramosissima, assembly GCA_951394345.1. Classification (NCBI taxonomy): domain Eukaryota; kingdom Viridiplantae; phylum Streptophyta; class Magnoliopsida; order Caryophyllales; family Amaranthaceae; genus Salicornia; species Salicornia ramosissima. Next base: position 7,356,052 of record OX596238.1, on the reverse strand, counting down.
GAAAATTGTAGGAATTTAGTATTGTTTTTATGTATATATGTCGAGCCTTTAATGATGAATTTCTTGATTTATTTCTTGTATTTCCATGATTATATGTATGATCTTGTTTATTTTTAATAATTAAATTCATAGAATTAATCCTTGATGATTAAGCATGATTCGAAATTTGTATGATAATATCTGATTTATACTTCTGATTTTACTCTAAGTTTTTTTTTGAGTGATATGCATATGAATTTGATATGTTTCTTTAATTTTTAAAGCATCAAACATGATTAATTAGTTAGTATAATTTAAATCTTGATTAAAAATTAAATCATGTTTTGCTATCAAAAGTGTCGAGTGAACCAAAATTCAAAGGAGGATTTTAGATGTTATTTTTATCTTGATCATGCTAATTTAAATATGTGAATCTTAAATTAAATCCTCTAATTATAACATGTAATCTTTGGTTCTTGAGTATTATAATTTGGCCTTGAATTGTTTCTTGAATGCCGTGTAGATTCAAGTATTTTGAGCATGTTGTTTGATTTTGTTCTTTAAATTTAATCTTGTTATTTGATGCCAAAAATAGGGTTTTTATGTATTTGTTTAGTAAATTTTATTTAATTCTTGGTGATTGATCATATGCAAATTAGTTAAATAATGTTGGTTAAAATTTAGGAAAATTTCGAGTGGGTAAAAAAAAAAATAAAGAAGATAGAATTTTTATTCATATTTTGATAATTTTTGTAATTATGTTGATTAATTAAATTAATTCTAGAAAATAATTAGTTATTGTTATATTTTTAGGAATGCCGTGTGAATTAGTAGAATTAGTCAATGGTGTTTAATTTTGATTATTATTAATTTAGGAATATTTAATAATAAAAGTTACGGGTAAAATAATTATTAGGGATAAGTTGTAAAGTGAAGGGACAAAAAGATATTATTAGTATTATTATTAAGAGGACCGAAAATAATATTGGTACTATTAATATAAATATTTTCGGATATTGTTACAAATAGTATATGATATAATATTAAGGTTAGTAACCGAAAGGATAGGTTATAAGTATATGTTATATATATTAAGGATAGTATGATATAAGGTTTAAGTATAATAAGATATTAAAAGGGTAGGAAAGGAAACAGAGTAAGAGGATATTAATTTGTTTCGATCTCTGGCTAGGAAAGACTTGGTATTTAAGGTGGCCAATATACGTGCCGCACCTCTCTTTCCTGGGACTTCGAACATTTTATTTCCGATTACGGCCACCTAGTACTTCCCGAAATAAGAAAGATAATAAGTTAAGATTGCCCTTGCGATGACGCAAAGGTCATCAATCGGGTTAATAAGATAGGACGCCCCTGCGATAACGCAAAGGTTGTCAATTGGGTTTAGTCGATGCCACTGCTCACATGGGACGAACGCAAAGGTTCCCCCGCGCAGTTCTTAGTTCTAGAATATGGAGTCGTCTAGGTAGTTCTCGCAAAGGAGGGCTATTTAGGGGTTATGGCCATAGCTTAGGCTTAGTTCTCGCAAAGGAGGGCTACGGGTGGGACGCAAAGGTTCACCCCGGCATGTTTTAGGAAAGTTGCGAACGCAAAGGTTCGCTACGAGCTGAAGAAGACAGTCCGCAAAGATTTATGATAAGATAAGATGATATGATATAATAAGTACATATGTAAAGTTAAGAAGATATTATGTTCTTATTATAAGATTTATGTTAAGATAAGTTCACTTTATGTTAAGATATGATATATAAGTTAAGAAGGAATATGATAAGTAAGATTATGAAATACTAAAGTATAGTTCATGATGAGTATAGTTTAAGCTAAGGTTCTGAGTTAATTTAAGTTGTATAATATAAGTATAAGTATTGTATATTCTAAGACTTCCGCTGTGTATGATTCTGTATTTATGTAAGTAGATATGCGTATGTATGTACAAGGATGGTTTGTGTATTTTTGGTACGTACTCTAACCGTATTTGCAGGGTTGTTTGTACGTACATTATACGTAAATTATACGTATTCTAACCGTATCTCTGCAGGTGTATTTATACGTATTTTTTTTATACGTACATTTATACGTATGTTTATACGTACTTTTATACGTATTTTTGTATGTTAGATTAAAAGCATGTATTAAATTTCTTTACAGTTTTTATGTGTATTTCTATGCTATTATGTGTTTGGTGGTCCCTCGATTAAATGGGACAGCCTAGTTACTCGCCACTGACGGTGGACCCCCCCCCTCAGTTTCAGGTGACGATGCAGCAGAGTAGAGCGGGCTTCGCTGGATGGGCTTGAGTAGATTAGTATCTTATTTTGAGTATTTAGTTTTCCCAGAACAGTTGGAGACATTTATTAGTTTATTTCATGTTCCCAGCATGTTGGGACAGTATTTTCAGGCTTTTTATGTAGTAATGATTGTTGGATTATTATGGATAGTTAGTAGTTTACTTAATAAAAGACAATTTATTCATTCAATTAAGTTGATTTATTGTTATTTAAGTTATTAATGATCCGAATGTCGATTTCCCTTCGTAAATCGACAAGTTAAAAAGTCGGGTCGTTACACTATATATAGACGAGTTAGTGAGGGCTTGAGGATCTATTTGCTCATTTGCCATCCTAACACATTGCCATCAAAATTCCAAACACAAAACTCCCTCCCATTTGCTCATCCTCACACGCCATTTTGGAGCAATTGAACCCATCAATTGTTCATCACTTTTCTTAGCCCAAAACTTAAAGATTCAAAGTCTATTGATCTTTAGGTATTCAAACACAATCTTAAACACAATCATTTCAATCAAGATCTCTAGTTCGGGATTGGTTTTGGGTTCGTGTTCGTGTGCACGTGTGGGCGTTCGAGTGGGTGCCGTGTGTGAAGATCGTGGCTGTGCAGTGGGTCCATGGCAGTGGTGTTCGTGGGCCGTGTGTGCGTGGTGCAGTAACCGTGCAAGGTGGTTCGTGGTGCTCGTGCGGTGGTGCCGTGTTGAAGAACGAGGTGTTCGTGCTTGTGCCGTGTTGTTGTCCGTGTGTGTCGTGTTTCCGGGCTGCATTTGTGTGTTAATTTTTGTGTGTTATCTTCAATAAGGTAACATACTTTCTCAACCTTGTTGGTATACTATGTTTATAGTATAGATTAAATGCATGTTTGGGTTGTTTGATGATGAATATCCATGATTTTATGTATGGTTTATATTCTGATTTTTATGTGTTTATATGATGTTTTGATGAAGGTTTTCATGATTTTATGATTGATTATAAGTTGTTTTATGATCATGAATATTGTGTTAAAGTTGGATGAATTTTGGATAAGTTGAATGGTAATTTTCGAGTGTTATGATGAGGTTATGCGTGTGGTATGAATGTGTTGGATGAGTTCTTGATTGAAGTTCTTGAATCTTGATTGAGTTCTTGATTGAAGATCTTGAATCTTGAATGAGTTCTTTATGAGTTCTTTGAGTTCTTGATGAATCTTGATTGAATCTTGAAAGTTAAAGAAAGTGGTTTAAAACTTAAAGAAAGTTAAAGATTGAGTCTAAATTGATTAAAGAATGGAATTTAAATGATGGTTTATGGTTGGTTAGACTCAAGATCAAGGCGCAAAGGCAATCTTGAGTATAACTTCGTCGATTAACTAGTTATTTTCGAGAATCAAGGCGTAAGGGCAATTCTTGAAATTAATTTAGTTATGAATAAATTGATTAAGATGATAAAAGATTTAATTAATGATTTAGCTTGATTTCATTTCTAGACGCCTGATACTTTGAGTAAGATTCATTGTATTTGGGTTAAGACGTTGCCCCTATTCCATCCGCGGTATTGGGATAGTTGGAATCATACTATGTGATCTTTCGTGAATTTCCAGTAAGATTGGTTTCACGGGACATGGATTTCCAGTAAGATTGGTTTCATGGGGTTTGGGAGTAAGATTCTCAAATCCGAGCATAGTAGAAAGTTCGATCGCGTAAGATGCGTTCGTACGAGCACAGTCCGGTCTAGTATATGAATGATTGCGCCAAAGATAGTTGATTAAGTTGGTTTGAGTCGAGTTCACGTGTGGGTTGATCTTGTACTCTGGTTTATTGATTTGATGTTGTTTATTTGATTTATGTTATGTGCATGTGTATTCCCATTAGGGTGAGTCAGTTATGTTACTCGCCACTGATGGTGGACTGTTGTATGTTTTTCAGGTATTTCTGATGACGATACTCTTGCTTAGCTTTGGGTTGGGCGAGCGACGTTTACTATTTCTATTATTTGATGTATTTTCTATTTCTGTTGTTTATAGATAGTATTGGCGTATTGTATAGACTTTATACGTTGTTGTTGGACTCTTTATACGTTGTTTTAGACTCTGATGTGTGGTTGGAGTTACTCGTATTTTAGTATTCCTAATTTGACTTTTGGACTAGTATGTACAAACTTGTGGGTATTTGTACGTTTTTGGTTGACTAATAATATTCTCGAGGAATTAGTTTTAATTTCTTAAGTATTTGAGTTGTAGTTTATAACTATTCGACTCGTCGGTTTCTTCCGCGCCGATTTAAGCGAGTCGGCTCGTTACATTGCACAAGGCCAAATAGGCCTCGTTTCTGATCAGGTCCAGGTGGGGTAGCCAGACCAAGGGAACAGCACTGCTAGTACTGTTGGTGGGCGGACTAGCAGCGAACTCCCTCACCACGGCCTGTTGCTCGGCAGTCAGCGTCTCAAAGCCCACCCATTCGGTGTTCCTGGGCCTGGTCCACTCTGTCCTGGGGAGATACACGTTTGGGTCACTGCTGCCCAGAGGTACCCTCAACCACAAGAACTCGTAATACCAGTGGCCCATCTCCTTGGGCTTGGGGAAGGTGGTGGCGTAAGTCTCATTGTCCTGCCTTAGGACCTCCATCGTCCACCATCCCTTGGGCACATGAGACCCTCGATATGGCTTCAACCTATACATCGTCCGGAAAACCCGCGAGCTCATGGGGAGACCCCTGAACTCGCACACCCAGATAAACCCAATCAACCTTTGAACGGCATTGGGCACCAGTTGGGACAGACAGACATTCCATACCTCCAGCATCTCCACCACGAAAGGATGGAGAGGAAACCTTACCCCAGAGTTCAAATGGGCAAGGAAGACAGGGATGTGGTCCGGCTCGGAGTCCCAAGCGCAGGAGTTTGAAGAGGGAGGGGAAAATTGGTATACATCTAGGCCAGGTGCCAGGGTGAGGACGTTCACCCTGGCCACCAGATTCAACTGGCGTACCTTCCCCAAAAAAGCTGTGGAGGGCCTGATGTTCATAACCCCATTAAGGGCATCAGAATCCTCCCACCTCACTGAGGTCCAGCACCCCTCAGTGTCCAGATAGTGGTCGCTGCCCACGGGACCACCAACTATAACTTGGATTCTTCGATCCTCATTCCTCACCACCAAGGCTCGGCTCGGCTCGGCTCAGGCTCGGGTCCCCTCTGATCCTCAGTCTCCATTTCCTGGAGCTTCTCTGCTATGAGGGCGTCACTGTTGACGTCAGGGTCCTCCTGGAAGATCTTGTCTCCAGGCTCGTTGAGGGTTAATGAAAAGTCTGAAGTGCTGGGCAGGTTCGCCATTTCTGAGAAAGTTTAGAGGTTTTTTCGAAGAAGAAGAAGAGGCGATTTTAGGAGGCAGAAGAAAGAGAAAGAATGAACAAAGAAATTGGGAGAGAGAAAATTTTTGAATAAATTCTCAAAAAACTCCTCAGCTCCTCCCTTAAATACACCTCCCTCACTCTGACAGCCACCTCAACACGATGGTAAGTGGAGCAATTAAAGCGGCCATAACTGCTGCTCCACATTCCCCAACCCAAAAAAAAAAAAACTCTTCAAATTCAAAAGAAGAAGAAGACTGTTCACGACGTCCTACTACCAGGACCAGGGCCTACTCGACAAAATCCACAAAAATTATTACTTAATTTTTATGGACTTGGGGGGCAAATTGATGGGGCAAAATGCACCCATTAGCTATTGGGCCAGCCACATGCAAAGCTAAGGTCCAATCCAGCAATCAGCAAACAAAAGAAATCCATCACAAAGAAGGCCTACAAAAAGGATCAGGCCCAGGTACAGGCCAAAGTCTGTACAGGGGACCTGACCACCTAAATCCACGCTCAAGCACCTACCTGGTCAAGATTACATCTACCAGGTCCTAAGAACAGCAGCCTGGTCCAGGTCCAGCCTACCAGGTCAAAGGAATGCCTACCAGGTACAAGGTTACTGACCAGGTCCAGCCCAGCCTGCCTGGTCCAGTTCAACCTACCAGGGGCAGTTTTCCTCACATATTCTCAAGGTATTATAAATAGTCCTCATCCATGCACATGAAAAGGTATCCAAAAAATACTAAACACACCTCAAACTTCTCCCTCACTTTCTCTCTCTACATTTTCATATTCTCACACTTCACTGACTTGAGCGTCAGAGAGCCGTTCCCCGGTAACACCTCCGGGGGTAGCTCACGTTTGTTCATTGCGCAGATTACGAGCCCATTACGTGGAATTTGGACTAGCTCTCAAGCCCAACACACATTTTACATTGTTGTGACCAAAAATCACCTCAACAATTACGATTCAAAAGTAGTACATTACTTTGTAGTTTGTACTAGAATCAAATGTTAAGCTAAAGTCGCTCCTTGTACACCTTTCTCAATTTGCAGGATTTCATGTATACGTGAGATGTGCCCACCTTATTTTTTCTTATACAGTACAATAGTACATGAAAAAATTCCAAATTCTTAAATGCAGTCTACTGCTCTATTAGAAAACGTTGTGGCACTATGGCCTATTGTATCATTATAAATTGTGCGGTCCAATTAAGGGGTTATTTTATTGGGATTACAAATTATTTCATTAGGCTTATAAAATACCTTAACTAATTTATTAAAGTCACTAAGTATTTTATTAGGATTACAAACATGTACGCTACAAAGTTTGTTAATGATGCAGTTGGCCATATTGAAAACAGGCTGTGAAAAAATAAGATCAAAGTGACAATAAGAAAAGCTAAAATTTGCTCGTTGACAAAATAAGTTCTACTCCATAATAAAAAAAAGAGGTATGGTCTAGCAAATAGACGACTTGTATTGTATTATGAGGATGGGCTGATGCACGCATGATAGCCCATATTCTGATGAATATGCAGCAGATTTGTAGGTATCGAAGTATTAGGAAAAAACATAATCGTGTGTGTGGACTTATTGATTGATTTTGTGTTTAACGTGTACTCCCTCCATTCATCTAAGATTGCTACATTTTCCTTTTTAGATGTGTCAAAAAGTTTACTACATTCCTTTAATGAAAAGCGGGATCCATCTTTTAATAAACAACTAAACATACATTTTTCTTAATTACAAATCAAAATGGCAAAAATATTATCTTATCTTTTTTCAAAGTGGTGGTCCCATGTGATTTACCTATATAATACATTTTACTTCTTTTAATTACAAACATAAAAAGACAAAATTAACCAACCCCACCACTTTTTTTTTTCTAAAGCACTCTTAATAAAGTGCTTTTCCTCCTATATAACAAACTTAGATATATTAATATTTATAAGTGTAATATATTTAAGTGTGTAAATTCATGAAAAAATAGATGGAGTATATAATACTCCATCCGTCACGCATTATTAGCAACATTTAATATTATTTGAACAGGTAAAACATTCAATAAGTTGCCAATATTGTGTAATTTTCATTATGTTCATATAAAATTACAATCATGATTGATATGCATTCTCTTTAATTTTAGCTTGTGGGACCCGATAGGAGGTGCCACGAGGCCCACGACTGTCGAACCCTCCCCATCCTTGAATTGCTTTAACAAAATGATATACAATGATGATGATGAGTTACATTAGCGGTCTATTTAATAGTCAGTTATAAATGGTGGTAATGGAAATGAATTTATAACTAAATTTAAAAGAGAAATCACAATTCATTCCCATGGTGTGCTTGTTTAAGTACAACTTATCTAATTTTCTTTATAAATATCCTTCCCATCAAATACCATCCTCCCCAATGGGCAATGGTAATGGATGATAATAGAAAATAAGGAGAAAATTCAAGCTTAAGAAAGAAAATATGTTTTCCATGGGATTATGAGATTTTTCATTAACAAAATTACACTTTAAATCCATTACCATTACCATTACCATTACCACAATTTATTACCAACAACCAAACAGGCCGTAAGGGCAACCTTTTAGTTGTAGTGACTAGTAAGTAGTAACCAACCATGGTGGGTTCTGTAAGGTGAAAAAAATATTTACATATTTTATACTACCTCCGTTTCTTATTATCTGCAACAGTCCACTTTTTATGCATGCTGAGACAAAACTTTAAATATTAATATTTTGAATAAAGTGTTTGTAAAAATTACATATCAAAAAACTACATATTAAAAAACTATATGTTGCGACGAATCCAACGAGATCCCATTTGACTATATTTTTTATTACGGGTAAAACTCGAATCTTGGTCAAAGTGTATAGTATGAATAGTATCAAATGTTGACTGTTGTAAATAATAAGAAACGGAGGTAGTATATGGAAAAAGCGATATGCAACATGATTAAGGGCTTCATAAGTTCACGTAAAAGGCTTTAAATATAAAGTTTAAGAAAAGTAAAACATTAACTTCATTGATTATTGTGTGTTTTTTGTCATAAATTCACAAGGTAATACCATTTTTGAAAGGAAAGTACATGGCTCGGCGATTGATTATAGGAAAAATTGTCAAAAATAATCCAACTTTTAGCCAGTCTTCCACAATTAAGAAATCTTTTGAAAATCTAAAATTAAGTTGACCTTGTTATCTAAAAATATTTTTCAGGTTAACTTAATTATTCTAGATTTTTAAAAGGTTGGTTTGATTGTGACAGACGTGCCAAATATGGTCATGAATAAGCTAACCTTTGAACAATCTTCTACAACTAAGGCAACCTTACAGCAACCTTGTTATCATTTTACCTATTTTTAGCTTAAATGATAAACAAGATTAGTTTTTTTAGAATTTTTATAAAGTTAGTTTAATTATGACAGACCAGTCAAATATTGATTTATTCTTGGTATTTATTCTTGATTGATTAAAGATAAAACATGATGTGTGAGCAAATCAATAATCTCTATTATATAAGCCAAGGGGAGCCATGGCGTCTCTCCTGAAAAAGTCCATAATGTCCCCTAAAAATTTCTAAAAAACCAATTAACATCACTCCTATTTATTAAAGAAAGTTATTACAATTTTTGAACTTTTTAAAATGAAAATATTACAAAATATAAAATTCGTGAAAATAAAATAAAAAATCAAAATTCATATTTTTGAATTCTCTATAAATAGACACCTATTTTGATATAGTTTGTCACATAAAAAAATAACCTTTTGATTATCGTAGAAATTTGATAATCGATTTTGTTTATTGTTGTGGAATGTCTGGATGAAAGGGGAATTTTTTTTTATAATTATGTAAATGAATGCGAATTTAACAACTATTTCAATTTCTCGAACAAAAAACCTTCCATTTTTTAAAGATTCATGTAAAATATCATCACGTACAGCGTGCGCACAAGGCTAGTTATACTATAAGAGAAGCCACTAAATCTGCTTCTTGCCACGTGTCGCTTTCTGTTGCATTTTTTCCCGCTGTTTTTCCTTTCCTTCTTCAGTAATTACCACTGAATATCACTATAACTTTTACTCAAAATAAAAAAGATAAAAAGCATATAAATGTAAACATGGCAACAAATCATATGGCAAAATTGGCAATAAAAAAAATAAAAATTAATATATCATTGTAAATATGGCAACAAATAATATGAAAATGAAATAGAAATAAACATATGATTGTCTTAATATAATATGGCAATAAGATATGATAAATTATGCACTGTAAAAATTAACAAGTCAAATATGACAATAAAATAAAAATAAACATATCATTGTAAAATTATAAAATTTTCTCTAGCATATCAATGTAGTAGTATCATTATAAACATATCATTGTAAATCTCAAATATAAATAATATAATTATACTATAAGATAAGCCACTAAATCTACTTTTTGCCACGTGTCGCTTTCTGGTGCATTTTTTCCCTTTCTTTCTTCAGTAATTACTACTGAATATCACTATAATAAATTAGTTAAACTTTTACTCAAAATAAAAAAGATAAAAAGCATATAACTGTAAACATGGCAACAAATCATATGGAAATAAAATAAAACTAAAAATTAATATATCATTGTAAATATGGCAACAAATTATATGACAATGAAATAAAAATAAATATATGATTGTCTTAATATAATATGGCAAATTAAGATATGATAAATTATGCACTGTAAAAATTAGCAGGTCAAACATGACAATAAAATAAAAATAAACATATCATTGTAAATTATAAAATTTTATATAGTATATCAATATAGTAATATCATTATAAACATATCATTGTTAACATGAAAAAAATAATTATATAATTTACTAATAAACTACGTGAAATTATTGGGGATTTTATAGGGATTATCAAGCATTGCGTAAAGGTTATTTGGGGTGCGTTTGATTCGCCTGAAATTTTCTCACCTGATCTAATCCAAAATTTTCTGATCTTATATGAATTTTTCTGATCTAATCTAATTTTTTTCTCTGATTGTAATTATTATTATACGAGTAGTTATAATTTTTCTGATCTGATATAAATTTTCTTAAAATAAGCACTTGAGTGCTTATTTAAGTCAAATCGAACGCACCCTTTGTTGTACAAGTGTTACTTAGTATTCGTTTTTATAGATGTCACTAATTACTTGTGTAAGGGTTACATAATATTTTGTATAAGGATTACACTAGTTTGCTTACTTAGGGATTACACTATTATATTGAGGGGTTACTCAACTTTTGGTATCGGTGTTGCTCACTATTAATTATAAAGTTTGTTCAATTTTTGTATAGGGGCTTCTCAGTATTTTGAAAAAAGATTACTTATTGTTTTATGCGTGTTATCGATCTAATATTTTGAACAGGGATAAAATTTTAACGTTACGAAATTATATATATCTACATGAGGCTATATTTGTAAAGAATTTAAAATATGAATTTTATTGTTTTTGTTTTATTTTCTAGAATGTTTTTTTTTTTGTACAATGTATATTTGAAAAAAAAAATACTATTGTTCTCTCCCCTATTGTGACCGGTTAGAAAAGGTAAATATTTGAAGTTTCTTTTGTTTGGGATGACATTTGTTTTTCACACATTTATTTTTTATTGTATTATTCAAAGTGCACATATGATCACACTTCGATTGTTTATATAAGGATTACGTTCTATTTTGTTATACTATAAGAGAAGCCACTAAATCTGCTTCTTGCCACGTGTCGCTTTCTAGTGCGTTTTTTCCTGCTTTTTTCCTTTCGGTCTTCAATAATTACCACTGAATATCACTATAATAAATTAGTTAAACTTTAATAAAACAAAAAGATAAAAAGCACATCACTGTAAACATGACAACAAATCATATGGCAATAAAACAAAAATAAAAATTAATATATCACTATAAATATGGCAACAATTAATGTGACAATGAAATAAAAATAAACATATGATTGTCTTAATATAATATGGCAATAAGACCATTTGATTTTTTTTTGAGACAGAACTATGTCAATTTTTGTATGAAGAACGCAATTGATGTATTTTTTGGATAATTTTTGACAATTGGGAATTCTTTTTGAAAAGTGGTTTTGCAAGTATCTAATCTCATTCAATGCTTCTATCATTTTCGTTGCAATTATGGCAGGTAATTGATTAATTAGATTTAATTAATAGCAAATTTAACAGATTTTTTTTTTGAGTACTCTAATTGCAACGTTTGCAACTATAGAGTACTTAAGCTGCAACAATTATGAAAGTTTAGTACTTAGTAGTGCACTTAACTCCAAAATTTCCAATCAACCCATATTCAAAAGCGTAACCATAAACTTCAACATTATCACAAATTTATCAATATTTTAAAATCATAATCTATTTAATATTTTAAGAATCAAAGATGAAATCCATATGAAAAAAAAAAAACCATGACGGCTTATTGACCAAAAAGAAAGTCCTAGTTATGTAACACAGCAAACCCATGGTGTATTACGCCCAACTTTGTCTGAACTCGTGCAACTCCTCGAAATCTTCCATAAGATTATACCTCCACTGACCATCATAATCATGCATCGTCAAAGACTCATCCAATAGAGACGAGACCTCTTCAAGCAAATCACCTTTGACAGGAAAAGACTTGTCCCCTTGAGAATATGGAAGGCGGTGAGCAAGTAGTGATGAGATGCTGCCATCTTTTCCAAATGCAACAATGGTAGGAAATATAAAACTAAAGAACCTCATGAAGAATTTGTCAGCCACATTGCTAGCGCCAACGCAGGTGTTATACCATGATAAATTACTACCTCTGACTTGTTTAGAATCATCATCATCAATCTCAGATACGGAACAGGGAAGCATAACAACATCCGTATCAAAAGTGAAACGCATATACGCTTCATAAACTACAGAATTTACAATAAATGGATTATCAAAGTAAAAAAGCATGTTCTTCTTCCCTATATGATGATGATGCTCTAAACGCATGTTGAGTAACTCCAAGAATAAATCAAGGGTGACTTTGCTTAGCTCGGCCACAGTTTTTTGGACAACGTGCTTCACAGTGAAGGGATATGCAGCAATGCCATAAAGCTGCATAAGTTCAGCTCCATACGTATCAACATAGGAGCCATTGGGACCCACAATAATCACCTTCTCTCCGTCGAATAAATTATTGTGTATAATGGATGTGGTGTTGTTATAAGGTGCAACCCACCAAGAGATATTCCGTTTGGCTAGCACATCGCTTAAAAATTTAGAAGATCGATGTGGATCTTTCATATACCAATCAGGAATATGTACAACCACAATCTCCAACTCCTTGTCACTTTGCCAACACGCTTGCTCAATTTTACGAAGCCAAGGAAGCAAATTGCCCGAAGTGCAGAGGTACAACCCCACAAGCTTGCTTTGATTTGAGTTGAAAAATGGGCAGTTTCTCCTTCCGAAATGTCGCCTCACACCCTACTCCTAAAAGACAAAATCAGAGGAATACAAAAGGTCCTCAAGAGATGATGGAATCGTGAGATGAAGTTCAGCATCCGCATCAGTAATGAAAGGAAATGGGTGGGAGTTAGCTAGATGATACCAGGGAACAAAGTCAAGATCTATGCATTGCTGAATCTCATCGTGGAATAGAACATTCCCAGTGGGGGCTACGAGAGTAATCTTACCCATGAACATGCCTCCAAGATACTTGCATACACGATGACGATGAGACTTAGCATGAAATGGAATTGCAAGGCAAGACGGGGGAAAAGCAGACATAAATTGGGTGAAGGCTTTCTTGTCATGGGTCCAGCCATCTCTCATAATAGCAACAATTACCATCTCAAATTGATTCTTCATTTTAGAGTACAAATCATGACAAGCAACTGCTACTCTCCGGGCTTCCGAATTATTCCAACTAAGAGGCACCATGAAACAACAAAGCATGACGTATTTACCACTAAGATCAACATCCTTAGCTTTTATTTTTTTTACTTTGAAATTTCTTCTTCGTCGAACCAAATAACAACCCTTTCTAGAAGGTGGAAACAACAGGGACTTAGCATCAAGTGGATTGCCAATCTTTATTGTGTCATGCTTAGATTGACGTTTACCAGTCTTAGATTGAAAACATTCTTTATCAATTGACTCTTCTAATCGACTTGAAACACTCCTGACATGACGAAGTTGGGAATTTGAATCATATGTGCTCCTGCAGCCATCCAATTTTTCTGTAAACACATGTTCTATCCAGGATTCTAAAGGAAGACAAGGAAACATGTACTTCCTTAATTCCTCCTTAGGAATCACCTTCTCTGGATCCATAATCCTTCATTATTGGATCAATCCCATGCATCAACAAATTAACACAATAAATCAATTTATTAATAATTTATTTATTTATAACTAAGGGATTTAATCAATAACCACTGTCATTTGAAATGAAAATTAAGATACTAAGCAAGATAAACAAAGATAAAATCAATTGAACAAGTTAAATAATCACAACCTATCGTTCGAAATGAAAATCAATATATATTCTAAAAGGGCACAATTTCAGTAGCATACATAGAAAAATTAATAATATTTTTTTTGCCAAATAATGGTGGGTCCTGTGACCCACCATGTCCCTTACTAGGACCGCAACTGCTTCTAATGGACGGTGAATTTGACCAAAACGAAACCATATTTGATGCGGTACAAGACAAATTTTATGTATGTAAGATTTTAATTTTTTTATCATTCAACCATTTCACTCGATATATATGAAATAGCTTTGGCACTTCGTGTAGATTGAATGAAATAGTATTACTACTTCTTATATATTGAATGAAATAATGTTGCTACTTTGTGTGTATTGAATGAAATAGTGTAAAGATAATTTGATTCTCGTGGATAATATGTGTAATTTCAATCGGGCTTTCATGGTTTAGGGTGCAAAAATTGCAAATCATTTTCAGTGTTGAAGAGAGATGAGAGCAAATTTGATGGAATACTTGCTACAATTTTTCGTGTTATTAGAAAAATTCACTAAGATTTTTTTTAGATTAAGAATAATAATAAGATATCAATCTTCAACAAGTTTAACTAATTTTTGCTTAATACAAGATAGTTGGTATAAATTTGAAGTTAAAATGACAAGATTATAGTTTATTTCATGGAACTGATGGAAGAAAAAGGAAGGGATCGGAGAAGGAGGAACAAAGAAAAGAATTATGAAATTTTTGAATGAACTAGACTTGAAAGGTATTTTGGCCATTTTAAGGGGGTGTATGAGAGTAAGGTGAAGTTGTATTTAGCAACCATGTTTATTTTATATGTCTAAGAGAGTTAGTCACTCTTAGATCCACTTAACCATTTTCCTTTAAAGTTTTCAAGTAAAAGTTTGTTTTGTCCTTGGCCATCTCCCGTACACGTATTAGTTGTTCTACTTCTATCATCCCCATCGGTCTTGCTCTTTTCTTTTTGCTCGTTTTCGTTCTTTTCTTTAATCTCTATTTTATAAGGGAAAGGGGAAGTTGCAGCGGTGTCTAAGTAGATTACTATACTACCCTTACTCATCCTACATAATTGTTAGTTACGTGGCCATGGACAATTTTGTCATTTGAATATTAAAATTAGATTAAATTGAGAAAAAAAATAAAAATTGTTAAAATCATGTGGGAACTTATTAATTTTATTGTCAAGTACAGTTACTGTTGTTACGAATATTTTAAGATTATCGCACCAACTAGTTCATTGTAAAATAAGCCACCAACAGTTACTGTTGGTAAAACAAGCCACCAACTAGTTCATTGTAAAACAAGCCATCAACTAGTTCATTGTAAAACAAGCCACCAACAGTTACTGTTCTTACAAATATTTTAAGATTATCGCACCAACTAGTTCATTGCGTAAAAAAAAAAACTAGTTTATTGTAAAACAAGCCACCGACTAGTATGAGGATCGGATTTGAACTTTTGACCTCAAATATTAGAAGTTTAAGGATGAAGGTGAAACCACACACTACTCCGTACCTTAATCCTACATGATTTAAGACTTAGGGGGTGTTTGGTATTATTAGCGTAAATAAAATGGAAAGGATTTTGATAAGTAGGGGAAAGGGTAATAATATATTTTATCTTTATTAATTGTTTGGTGTTATAATGGAGTGGAAACCATTAAAGTTTATTCCTTTTCATTTGGTTTGGTCCGTAAACAATCTCTATTATATAAGGGAAGGGGGAGTCGCGGTGGTGTCCAAGTGAATTAAACTTTTGCCCCCCTCCCTTAACTAAATAACCAAAAAAACATATACTTCCTCAGTCCTCTAAGTTTGTTATATTTACTTTTCACGCTTCCTAAAACATAACGTTAAATAAATATATATTTAGATATATATAATAAAAAAATTATAAAATTATATATTAATAAAGTACACATTGAGCCGAATCAAACGAAATCCCACCCGACTATATTTTTTCTTATATGTATAAAATTAGAGAGAGTCAAAGTTATACAATGAATATTGACAAAAGTCTTTATGCATCAAACATATAGGGACGGAGTTTATACTACAAAACTGGGTAACAAACCAAAATCAATATACACAATATCTTTGCCTAAAATAAACATTCAATCAATACAAAAATAAGTCAACAACAATCATTGTTTTACGATTCTATATATAATCCCACTTATTTGTATTGCATTACCGACATGCATTAAAAAGTTTCAGTTCCCAGAAAATTTCACTTTGAACCAGATTCAATCACTAAAAGAATATTGTGTATATTGACAACAGTAATATAAATTTTTTAAAATTAAAGAAAGTTAGCATAATGGAATGGAAAGTAATTTTATGCTTAAAAAAATCAATTGAAATAAGAAAATTTGGACTGCTTCATTACTTCTCTCTCCGGTCTCCTCCAAAGGTGTTTCATCACCTCTCTCTTCCCTCAAATTTCCCATCTCCTCATCTCTCTTTTCCAATTTTTTACTCTTTTCCAATTATTTTTCCATTAACTATATTTTCCATTTTTTTTTTTCTTTTTTTGGAGCTTGTAATTCATATTTTAGTATTTGTTTGCGAATCTTTGATTGGGTCCGTTTGGTAGGGCGTAAAACATTTTCAATGTAAAATTGTTTTCCATGTAAATCATTTTATAACGGAAAAGTCATTTTCAAAAGAGTTTTCCGTTGTTTGGTTGAATGAAAAATGAGTTATAAAAATAGAGAATGGAAAACAGTTTTTGTTTGATTTTGGGAGGAAAATGTTTTCAACTATGGTGTAAAACCATTTTACAGTCTAACTTTTCCATTTCAATTTTCAGTCCAACCAAACAACATAAAATGAGAAAAATAGTTTTGAAGGAAATCATTTTACGCCCTACCAAATGGATCCTAAACCTGGCAACACCTCCTATTTTGAGTGAACCAAATTTTAGAAGATCATCATCATCATCAAGTTTAAGATGGAGGTATATGTTCTCCTATTAGATCATCATTTTGTTTTTATGATGATGATCTTCTTTTGGATTCGATGATGATGATTATTTTTATGCTTTGATGATGTTGATGATCTAATGCTATGAGTATGATGCCGATGAAGTTGAAGCTCTAATGATGCCAGTGCTATTAAAGATATTTTGATTATTTTTATCATGTTGTCCTGTTTGAAATTAAGGAAACAGTTTTTGTTTCTGTGGGTTGTTGAACTAACGGAATCAAATGGAAGGTACACATTACCTCTAACTAACGGCATCTGTTACCTGATTTATTTACCAAACAAAAAGAAATGGTAAGCGTTAATTGTTACCGTTTCCACTCATTAAAAAACTCAAACCAAACACCCCCTTATATTAAATTAAAGATAATAAAAACTATAACGTTTATGCACCCTTAATTAGGTTTCATCAGTTCTGAGAAGGTCATATCAAGTTTGGACTTTATAACATCAAAACTTTCTACCACTCTCATTACATCTTTTTATTCTCTCTTTCTATTCAACAAATTATTAAGTATTAAAGTTACAATAATTCATATGCTGAATTATTTTCATTGTAATTTGTAAGAATTACATGAGTATTTGTGGCATTAGTGTGATTGTCTCGTATCCTTTGAGCTTCGATCACTTGACACACTACGTGCTCCACATTGTTTCTAATTCTTTACTTATCTTTTGTTTTATTTATTATTTGGTTTGCATGTGAAAGTAGAAATTTTCATTTATTTGAAATTTATGGAAATCAAATTTATGAAAATTATTTTCCATCGTTGTTTCATTAATATATAATAGGGGAAATAAAATTTCACAGTAATTTTTAAGTATTTTCGCTTTGTTCTTTTCAAGCGATTAGAATGGAATGGATAGGATTGTGGAATGGATTTTTTTTTTTTCCGGGTGCAAATGAGCCACAAAGGGCGGTGATGAGAATCGACCCCAGGATCACCTGAAGTCGGAAAGAAAGCTCTAAACACATGAGCTATCCCTCACTCTCTGTGGAATGGATTGATGGGATTAGAATGGTAGGGCATAAAATAATTTGCCTGAAAACTATTTCACGTAATTTGTTAGTAAATGTTATATAATGGTTTAATTTTACACTATAATTGAAAACATTTGGGGTTATTTATTCTTATTGTATATCACGCACCCCAAATAACAAACTACGTAAAATAATTTCCCTCACTCTCTGTGGAATGGATTGATATAGCAGACATAATTTAAACTAAAAATTGAAATGGAAAAGGTAGAGTGTAAAATGGTTTAATTTTACACTATAGTTGAAAACATTTTCCTCCCAAAATCAAAGGAAAACTATTTTTCATTCTCTATTCTTATAACTCATTTTCCATTCAACCAAACAACGGAAAATTCTTTTGAAAATGACTTTTCCGTTGTAAAATGATTTTCATGAAAAAACAATTTTACATTGAAAATGTTTTACACCCTACCAAACGGACCTATTATTCGAACTAATTTTAAACCTTAATTGGGAAAAAAGTTAAAATTTTATCAATTACCATAAATTTTAGGAGGAATGATTACGCTTTACCAGGTTGACGATTGAACATGGTTGTTTTTTTCCCATATAATTATCCCAATGTCAATTTATGATTAACCAAATATGATTTTTACATTATTTCAAAACAAAACAGATTTTACATATATAAACAAAAATGTGAATAGTCTGCAATTTGATTTCACAAAAATGAGAATTGTCTATAATTTTGAGTTGTAACTTTTTTAATACTAATGAAAAAAAGGTTAAATTTATTTTTATTTGAAGAGTTTGATTAAAAAAATACTTTCAAAAAATAAAATGAATTAGAATAGTTTGAAGGGTTTGGAGTGGTTTAGAATGGATTGAAAGGATGCCATTATATTGTAATGAATCATAATAGATTGGACTGGATGACAATATATTATATTGAATTGAATTAGATTGGATTAAGATTATAATCCCGCGAAAATAACAAAGCTTTAGCTAGGAGATATTAGGTAAATAATTCCTCCATTGAAAATTCCTAGGTTCCTCCATTAAACTACACCCTCCGTCTTTATTTATTTGTTACATTCCATTTAGTACAAGTTTTTAGCAAAAATATGTGAAGTAGTAGGGACAATTAAAAAGTAAAGATATTTATTGAGAAGATGAGAAAATTAAAGGTAAAATATGTAGAATAAAGTGGATATATGACAAAAATGTTGATAGAATAGATAGAATTTATGTGAGCTCCAGATGCCAAAATAGGAAATGTAGCAAATAAAAAAAGACGGATGGAATAATTTTTTATCAACCAAACAACTCATATATTATACATTTTTTAAAAATTTAATTTTCATTTCCTAGATGTTTTCAAGCCAACTAACAAAACCTACAAATATTACCATACATGGAAACATACTTTCTTTAGATGTGCCAAATGCCAATGTTCTAGTTTTGGAGTCACTAAGGCCCAAACCCTTATGGAGTTATGGTAAGACCATTATCACCAATGGTATAAAAAAAAAAAAAAAAAAAAAAAAAAAAAAATCCTCACTACTCTCTCTATTACTTTCTCTTTCTTCCCACCCAATTTTTCCTCATGGATAACTTTTTCATCACACCAAGGTAAAAAAAAAAAAAAAAATTCAACACTCTCTCCTACTATTTCTTATACCCCCACCATACTACGCATCATCTTTTGATATTTTCACACAACTATACTTTTAATATTCATAATTTAGTAAATTATGATTTTCAGAATTAATAATAACAATTACGAGGAGGAAGCACTTATTTGAAAAAATTTAGGTTTTTGAAGTAGAATTTGAGATTAACATTAGATTTTTAGGATTTTAGAGATTTTTGAAGTATGTCAAAATATATCAAAATGGATGTCTATTTATAGAGAAAAAAAATAAGACCGTTGGTGATTTTTTTAAAAAATTAATTTCGGGGTCGCAATAGCCGTTACAAAAATAGATCCGTTGAGATAAAGTGCTAAAATCTGATTGGTTTAAAAATTAAAGATGATGACTCAACAGTGGGGCCCACGCTACTACTGTTCACAACAATTTCTCCTCAACTTATGAGGAAAAACCAAGTTACTCATGGGGAAAAAAAATGTTCATTGGTGTAGGACCATTTTGCCCAATTTCCACCCAATTTTTTGCCCATGAGCAAAAAAAACTCCTCATTGGTGTCAATGCTCTAAGGAATATACGACATTAGTTTGTTATTTTCCTTCCTTCCAAAAAAAAAAAAAAAAAAAAGAATGGAAGTTTTAAATTGGATTAGTAGTGGACTAGTAGTTATTACTTGTGTACTACGGAAACATCAATGGAGCATCACATAAATACTTATGGCCAGTTTGATTGTTGACAATAAATTGTAAAAATGAGAATGGATTTGAAGTAAAATTTTGTAAAGCAAGAAATCTTATACTTTGTAATACTCATAGAAAATATATTTTCATTCACAAACTTAAATTTTCATCACATTTTCTATTACCAACCATTACTATTGAAAAGTGTGGTATTATATAAGAATGGATATTTCATATTTATGAATAAAATTACTCCATTTGTTTATTACATTTTAAATTTTTATATTCATGGACCATACATATTAAAAAGCACCAGTTAGGTTATTGTTCATAGATGAACATTAGCACTTAGGACATCATTAACAATGACAAAAAAAAAATAAGTTCATCACATTTCTCACTTCTCCAACTCATCTCTACAACCAACTTTCATTTTCACCTCTATAACCCAAAAAAAAAGTTCATCTCATTTCTCTCTCCTACTTTTTCATACCCCACCCCATCATTTTTTCACTCCTACCTACTTTTACATACACTATCCATCATTTTCTCTCTTCAACCCAATCCAATACATAAATTAATTTAATTTCATCAAAATAATAATTATGATTAATATAATTGATTGTAACTTAATTAAAATAATAATTATGATCAATATTAGTAGATTGGTAATTTCGATGCATAGATTAATTAGATATTTAATTAGAGTTAATAGTATAATAGTTAGTTGAAAACTTGAAATGCACATTTAATAAATTTATAGCACTTGGTAAATATTATTTTATAACGCTTGATAATTAGGCAGAAATTGAGACCAAATTAAAATATAACAAAATTAAATCAGTTGCATCGATTTAATTTATGTTTGGCCTAAATTTTGCCCATATATGTTCGATCAAATCGTGTTTTTAATTAGGATTACTATGATCCATAATTATGAATTTTTTTTTTCAGAAAAAATGAAGAGAATTTTAGGTAGAAAGGATGTTTAAGTGTGAGAAAATGTAAGAGAGAAAAGAGATTAGAAGGTTGATTTTTTTTTTTGATGGAAATATAGCAAAATTGGTGTCTGTTTATAGAGAATGAAAAATTATGAATTTTGGTTTTTTTTTTTAAAATTATATTTTTTGAGTTATATTCTTTTCAAAAATTGCAACGAATATATTTAATCAATGCACAGCAGCATGCCACTTGTCGCAATCTGGACGCTTCAGCGTCCTCCTTACACCTTTTTTTTTTGTTTCTCTTACTTTGAAGTGATGCGTTTTGATCACTTTTGTTCTAGGGGTTTTTTGAACTAGGCGAGGGCTAATCAAAGATATGCTACAAACATTGCCAAGTAGTTAAATAAGCAATAAATAACTGAAAATACAATTCACACAAGAAAAATGATAAATGAGTAAATATTAACTCTGATTGCAATTAATCTATTAAGATTAGTTGTTAATGACAATTTTAAGGACTTATACACTTTAAGTGTTGTCTTGTCCATCATTCATCCTTTTTCTAAACAATCAGTTATGAATACATTTATATCAGAATCTCTCCTTATACAAGCTCATTCTATCAATGTGGGATTCTTTGATGTTGGCTTTGTTCAATCCCATCCATTATGCTGCTGCTTCAATTGGTTGCCATGTGTCCTAATGTAACACCCTGTGTTTTCGAGATTAGAATTATAGGTATTTAGGTTGTCATTTCAGTCGTCTTAAAATTTAATTTCGAAAACTATTTCATGTTTTATAAATTGGAAGTTATTTTTGGGGATTTATGATATTAGTATTTTTAAAGTTTCCAAATTTATTTCTTATAAAACTTGTTTTCTTCTACTTCCTTATTAGAGTTCAATCTGTTAGGTTCCTAGAGCTCAATTTATGGCAATTCATGAGTGTGGACCGACTCAAAATTAATATGAATTAATGACGAGTTGGTCAAGTAGGGGTTAGAAGTAATTTTAGTCCCTTGATAGTGACCGGGTCAGAATAGCCTTCTGGTATGATTTTTGGACCAAATTAAATTGTAGCCTTGAGTTTGCATAAAATAGCCTGAGACTTAAATTTAATTTAGAGGCCCAAAGAATACTTGATAGTGTTGGGCTAAATTAGATTCTTGATTTAGATTTACAAATCTATTTTAAGAATTTATTTATAGCCCATTTAATTGTTCTAAGTGTTGGACCATTCTTCAATTGGGTCAATGACTTAAATTGATGTTGAACCCAATAACTAAACCAAGCTCAAAGATCCCCCTTGGACTCCCTATAACCAGCCCCCTTATACTTTTACCCCTTTAATTGTTTTTATTTTTTTTCCTTTTATTATTAATGGATCAACCCTTAAGACCAATTATTTTGATAACCTCTAATTATTCTAGTACCTTCTAATTGCACTCAAGCTGTTATTCATCTCCTAAAATTACAAAAAGGAAATAACAAACTAGAAACCCTTAACTTCTCTCTCAAGGTTCCCTTCCTTTTCTCTCTCAAATTATTGTCTCCTTCAACTTCAAATCAAGATTAAATGTTTTTCCTTCAAGATCTTTAATCAAATATTTTCCACAACAAATTAATCAAGAAAATTAGTGTTTTGGGTGGGTTTGGCTTTCGGTTTGGGCGTGCATCAAGGAGGGATTTCCTTGGCTTTTTTATCATCGATTAAAGGGATTTCCTTGGCTATCTCCCTTAGATTTGGAATTTAATCAAACCTAGAATAATTTAGGTTGAATAGATTATGGAATTTTAATTAGGTAAAACTCGGAATAAATTGCTATTATGGCCGTGCGGTTTAATGTGATGTACATGAAAATTTTGTGAATACATGTGATTAATAAGATTTATGCATAAATGTTGTTTATATAATTATTTAAATGATACTTGACTACATGATTTTATGAGAATACAAGTTCAAGAATTAACCATGATGAATATGGTGTATGGCAGAATACTTTAGAGAAGTCAAGGTTGAACCTTTATGATGATTATTTTAATTTCTTGCAAGATTAAAGATCAAATGTTAATTATCAATGTAATCCATGACTATATTAAGAACTAAAACTATTTGATTGAATACTTCTTGTGTCTTGGCCGAGAATATGTGTGTTGAAAGACAATGAATCTTATTCAAGGTTTTCCATTATGAAAGGGATGATAATCCATGATCTTTTTGCTTGATTTAATTTAACTTCTAGATTTATTAAGGCAAGTTAATTGATGTGATAATATAATTATGAACAAGAACAATTTCTTTATTTATTTCTGTTGATGGCCGAATGGTTGATGGACTTTCAAGAATAAAAGCTTGCATCTTTATATAATCAATGATTATTTCTCTACAATAGTTGATGTGTAAAATTATTGAATTAAGTATATTGTATGAATTAAAAAGATAATTATAAATATATTTGATTGGTCATATTTGTCAAATAATTTTGGGCTAGATTTCATAGTAGGCGTGTGATTATAATTTCATGGGCAAGTATTACTATTATGTATTAATTAATTAATGATAGTAATATGAAGAGAAATCATTTAAAGTTTAATTAAAGAATTTGATTGTTAAAGATAGAACTTTTAATCAAGAAACTAATTTTAACAAAGTAGATGATGGCCGAAAATTATGATGAGCAAATATTAAGTTCTATGTGAAATAAATCTCAAACCAAATAATTTATTTAGTTATATTTGGTCCTTAATTGTTTTAATTAAAGATGTAAAGATTATTGATTAATTTAATAAATTAAAGAAAGCAATATCCTATTCCTATTTAGGGGTGCCGAATTAGATAGGAGGAAAAGGAAAGAATTTTAGTTCATAAATTAGTTCGATTGATAAGATATGATATTGTAATTTATTATTTGTTTTTTACCTTAGTTGATTTTATTATTTGATATATGCAACTTGAGTGAATTGTTATTTGTTATTATATTTTGTCTAGATTAAGATAAGATAGTTAATAAAGGAAGTTAGATGATGAAAGTTTTAATAGGATGATGATAAGATTTAGACCAAGATAAAGAATTTATTGGTAAAAAGATGATTTTAATGATTAAAGATGAAAAAGAAATGATGATGATGACGATTCTTGATGATGAATAAGATGTTTCGATGATTCTCAAGGATGATTAAGATGATTACGAATTTGATGATGAATAAGATGAAGTTTAAGGTTAAGATTGAATTAAGATTAAAGGAAAGATTAAGATAGGGTTTACATGTTATCTAAGGTACACTTTACCGAAGTCGATTAGGTCGCCCAACTTTAGAGTAAAATTCTAAAATTTGGGTTAAGTCGCAGCTATTGCCCTACTGCGGTCTCTGGGTAGTTTAGTCCTAATGTGTCGTCATTTAGACACTGCATTCCGTAAGATGGGTGCTTTGGGAAGGGCGTAAGATGCCCGACCTAACATATTAGGAAAGTTGGGTTAGCGTAAGATCGACCCTACGACTCTAGGAGCATAGACCGGACCGAAGTGTAAACTAGATAGAGTAAGACGATCTTGTATATGAATTTAATCGTTGCAGTTCCGATTACGGACAACTAGTACTTCCGTTATTAATTACTTAAAATTTATTTTAATAAAAACTTGTGAAGCAGCTTAAGGTAAAATAAGGTAGTAAAGATGAATATAGTTTAATAAGATATGTTATATATATATGATTTCCGCCGCGAAAGATGTCAGGTACGCAATCTTGTGATAAACTATGTGATTTGTTTGATGAAAAACCTTATTAAGATTCTTATGTTTATTTAACTTATGTTATGCTATGTTTGCTTAAGTTCCACGTTTAAGTGAGACAGTCTAGTCAC
The DNA here is from genome assembly GCA_951394345.1 of Salicornia ramosissima. Lineage (NCBI taxonomy): Eukaryota > Viridiplantae > Streptophyta > Magnoliopsida > Caryophyllales > Amaranthaceae > Salicornia > Salicornia ramosissima. Next base: position 7,330,818 of record OX596238.1, on the reverse strand, counting down.
TCGCCACTGATGGCGGACCCAAAACATTTCAGGTGAACAGGATGAATAGACTTGCTTAATTGGGTTGCCGTGAGAGGCCAGGACAGCTGCAACCCAAATTAGCCTTTAGATTCGGTCCTTAGTTTGGATTTAATTTCACCTGATATCAATAGTCTTACTACACCTTTAATTTTGAAAACTTGTTATTTCAAATGGTTTGATTGAGTATATACTTTTAATATTGATTTTTACTTTAATAAAGACATCATTAGTAATACTCCTATGCTTTAACATAAATAATTATTTAAGTAATTGTCTAAGTAAGAAATAGGTAACGCTCTGACTTGTCAGTAATCCCGCGATCGACGTTGCTCTAAGCCGGGTCGTTACACCTAATATGAAGCTGCCACGTGTACCAATAAGGTGTTGCTACGTGTACCAATAAGGTGATGTCATGTGTACTTGTAGGATGACGCCACATGTCCTCTGGTGGTGGATCCTGATGGGCTTCTTGTGGTTGGGCTGATGCTAATCCTTGGCCTTTTATGCTTGATGGGGCCTCAAGTACTTTCCTTGCTGAGCCATATTTTGGCCAGTAAAATTTAACCCTCAAAAGGGGGTGAATTAAGGTAATTTTCTCCCTTTTGAATAAATGAAGTGTAACTAATGCTAGTAACCAATTAGCTGGTTATTTTGTCGGCCTTGGCCAGGATAAAATGGCCAAACCCACTAGCAGTAAGGATTCTTAGAGTAGTCAGCCCTAGTTGTTCCTCTTGGTCGTCTTCAAAGAATGCCGAGAGATATTATAATCTTAGAATATGTAGGATGTTAAAATGAACCAAGGGTAGCCTGTGCCGAGGACTTCAATTTGGGAGAAGCTAGAATTGGCTCTACTGATAGGGTCCTCCCTAAGAACACCATTTCGGTGTACCAGGGCATGATAGAACTAAGGTTAGATTCTACCTTCACCCTTTTTCTTCATTTTTTAGCCCCCGAACTGGGGTGTTCAGGAACCTGTTTTTTCATACCCATGTCGGTCATTGGAGGCTGAGATGAGGTGTTGAGGAACTTCTTCCTTCACATCCCCAATAGGTCTTTCTAGACTGAATTAGGGTGTTGGGGAACTATTCGGTGTTGGGGAACTTGTTTCTTCATTCCTCTAGTCGGATGAGCTGGGGGTGTTTGAGCTACTTGTTACATCATACCCTTGTCGGTCTTTGTAATCCGAATAGGGGTGTTGGTTAACTTGTTCTTTCATGCCGCCACTCGGTTTTTGTAGCCCGAAATGGGGTGTTGAGGACCTGTGTCCTTTATACCACTAGTCGGTCTTTATAGGCCGAACTAGGGTTTAAGGAACTTGTTCCTTCATGCCCCACTCAGTCTTTGTAGGCCAAACTAGGGTGTTGAGGAATTTGGTCCTTTATACAGCTAATCGTTCTTTGTAGGCTGAATTAGGGTGTTGAGGAACTTGGTCCTTCATATACCTAATCGATCTTTGTAGGCCGAATTAGGGTGTTGAGGAACTTGTTCCTTCATTCCCCCACTCGGTCATTGTAGGCCGAACTAGGGTGATGAGGAACTTGGTCTTTCATACCCCTAGTTGGTCTTTGTGAGTCGAACTAGGGTATTGAGGAACTTGTTCCTTCTTACCCCTTCCCGGTCTTTTTAGGCCGAACTAGGGTGTTGAAGAACTTAGTCCTTCATACTCCCAGTCTGTAATGACCCAGATTTTATTGGTATTTTTGCCGATATTTATGTGTAATTATGTGTATTTATGTGTTAGTTCAAATTTATTTTTGAACTATTTATTTTATTTTATGTGAATAATTTCGATTTAATTCGAAATATTTATTTTCTAGCAAGGGAGGCAAGCCTTGCCACTTGCTTTGTTTTCACACTAAACCAACTTCTATAAATAGGAGTGGTTAGTGATGCCTTAAGGTTTTGCTCATTTGCCATCTAATGCATTTGCCTCAAAGTTCAATCATAAAAAAAAAACTCCCTCCACTTCCTCCTTGCCTCACGCCATTTTTGAATAGTTGAAGCCATCAATTGTTCATCTTTTTCCTAGCCCAAAAACTTAAAGATTCAAAGTTCATTGATCTTTAGGTGTCCAAACACAATCCTAAACACATTCATTTCAATCAAGATTTCTTGTTCGGGTTGGTTTTGGGATCGTGTTCGTGTTGCACGTGTGGGGTCCGTGTGGTTGGTGTTCGAACCGTGCAGTGGTGCTCGTGGTGGTGCCTTGACCGTGCGGTGGTGTTCGTGATTGGGCAGCAGCCGTGTGCAGTAGCCGTGCAAAGGGGTTCGTGGTGTTCGTGGTGGTTCGTGTGCCGTGTGTGCAGCCGTGTGTGGGTTGTGTGTGTGCCGTGTTTGGTGCTAGTTTCCGGACTGCATATTTGTGTTGAATTTGTGTGTAATCTTCAATAAGGTAACATACTTTCTCAACCTTTTTGGTATACTATGTCTATAGTATAGGTTAAATGCATGTTTGGGTTGTTTGATGATGAATATCCATGATTTTATGTATGGTTTATATTCTGAATTTTTATGTGTTTATGTGATGTTTTGATAAAGGTTTTCATGATTTCATGATTGATTATATGTTGTTATATGATCATGATTATTGTGTTAAAGTTTAATGAATTTTGGATAAGTTTGATGGTAATTTTCGAATGATTTGATGATGATGATATGCGTGTGGTGTATGGTTGGATGAGTTCTTGGTCGAGTTCTTGAATCTTGATTGAGTTCTTGATTGAAGCTCTTGATTCTTGAATGAGTTCTTTATGAGTTCTTTGAGTTCTTTATGAATTCTTGATGAGTCTTTATGAGTTCTTGGTTGAATCTTGGAAGTTAAAGAAAGTGGTTTAAAAGATAAAGAAAGTTAAAGTTTGTGTCTAATATGATTAAAGAATGGTTGATAAATAATGGATTATAGTTGGTTAGGCTCAAGATCAAGGCGCAAAGGCAATCTTGAGTATAACTTCGGTATTTTAACTAGTTATTTTCAAGAATCAAGGCATTGAGGCAATTCTTGAATATAATTTAGTTAGGTTGAGTTAATAAAATGATTAAATGATTAATTAATAAAGTTAGCTTGATTTCATTTCTAGACGCCCTAAACTTACAGTAAGATTCTTTGTTTTTGGGTTAAGACGTTGCCCCTATTCCATCCGCGGTATTGGGATAGTTGGAGTCATACTATGTGATCTTTCGTGGATTTCCAGTAAGATTGGTTTCACGGGACATGGATTTCCAGTAAGATTGGTTTCATGGGGTTTGGGAGTAAGATTCTCAAATCCGAGCATAGTAGAAAGTTCGATCGCGTAAGATGCGTTCGTACGAGCATAGTCCGGTCTAGTATATGAATGATTGCGCCAAAGATAGTTGATTAAGTTGGTTTGAGTCGAGTTCACGTGTGGTTTGATCTTGTACTCTGGTTTATTGGTTTGATGTTGTTTATTTGATTTATGATATGTACATGTGTATTCCCATTAGGGTGAGTCAGTTATGTTACTCGCCACTGATGGTGGACTGTTGTATGTTTTTCTTTCAGGTATTTCTGATGACGATACTCTTGCTTAGCTTTGGGTTGGGCGAGCGACGTTTACTATTTCTGTTATTTGATGTATTTTCTATTTCTGTTGTTTATAGATAGTATTGGCGTATTGTATAGACTTTATACGTTGTTTTAGACTCTGACGTGTGGTTGGAGTTTCTCGTATTTTTAGTATTCCTAATCTTGACTTTTGGACTAGTATGTACAAACTTGTGGGTATTTGTACGTTTTGGATTGATTAATAAAATTTTCGAGGAATTAGTTTAATTTCTTAAGTATTTGAGTTGTAGTTTATAACTATTCGACTCGTCGGTTTCTTCCGCGCCGATTTAAGCGAGTCGGGTCGTTACACAGTCGGTCTTTGTAAGCTGAACTAGGGTGTTGAGGAACCTATTCCTTCATGCCCCCACTCGGTCTTTATAGGCCGAACTAGGTTGTTAAGGAACTTGTTCCTTCTTACCCCCACTTAGTCTTTAAAGGCCGAACTAGGGTGTTGAGGAACTTGTTCCTTCTTACCCCACTCGGTCTTTATAGGCCGAACTAGGGTGTTGCGCAACTTGGTACTTCATACCCCCAGTTGGTCTTTGTAGGCCGAACTAGGGTGTTGAGGAACGTGTTCTTTCTCTCCCCCACTCGATCTTTATAGACCGAAATAGGTTGTTGAGGAACTTGTTCCTTCATACCCCCAGTTGGTTCTTTATCGGCCAAACTGGAATGTTGAGGAACTTGGTCCATTATACCCTAAGTCGGTCTTTGTAGGCCGAACTAGGGTATTGAGGAACGTGTTCCTTCTTACCCCCACTCGGTCTTTATAGGCCGAAATAGGGTGTTGAGGAACTTACCCCCAACCGGTCTTTATAGGCCGAACTGGGATGTTGAGGAACTTGTTCCTTCTTACCCCCACTCGGTCTTTAAAGGCCGAACTAGGGTATTTAGGAATGTGTTCCTTCTTACTCCTACTCGGTCTTTATAGGCCGAACTGGGGTGTTGAGGAACTTGGTCCTTCATACCCCTAGTCAGTCTTCGTAAGCCGAACTAGGTTGTTGAGGAACTTGTTCCTTCATGCCCCCACCTGGTCTTTATAGGCCAAAATAGGGTGTTGAGGAACTTTTTCCTTCTTACCCTCACTCAGTCTTTAAAGGCCGAACTAGGGTGTTGAGGAGCGTGTTCCTTCTTACCCTCACTGGGTCTTTATAGGCCGAGCTAGGGTGTTGAGGAACCTGTTCCTTCATGCCCCACTCGGTCTTTATAGACTGAACTAGGGTGTTGAGAAACTTGTTCCTTCTTACTCCTAGTCGTTCTTTGTAGCCGACCTAGACTTAATTAGGATGTTGCTTGCAATACCCCTCCTCGGCCTATATGTAGGCTGAGTAGGTGTATTGTAAGAAATTTTAACTTCTTACATCACTTGTCCTATATGTAGACCAAATAGGTACATTGGAAGCAATATTGATCTTCTTACTTTACTCGTCCTATATGTAGGCCGAGTGGGTACATTGGAAGCAATATTGACTTCTTACCTCACTCGTCCTATATGTAGGCTTAGTGGGTACATTGGAAGCAGTATTAACTTCTTATCTAACTCGTCCTATATGTAGGTCGAGTGGGTACATTGGAACCAATATTGACTTCTTACCTCACTCGTCCTATATGTAAGCCGAGTGGGCACATTTGAAGCAATATTGACTTCTTACATCACTCATCCTATATGTAGGCCTAGTGGGTACATTTGAATCAATATTAACTTCTTACCTCACTCGTCCTATATGTAGGCCGAGTGGGTACTTTGGAATCAATATTAACTTCTTACTTAACTCGTCCTATATGTAGGCCGAGTGGGTACATTGGAAGCAATATTAACTTCTTACCTCACTCATCCTTGATAAGTTTAGTTTCTTCGCAATTTTTCCTTGGTTTTTCTATGACTTTATGTACTAATTTGTGCTCCTAGGAGCTATTTTATTACTAATTGGGTTGCTTGGAGTGTTTTTATGTTTTTCTTGTTTTGACATGAATTGTTCGAAAAGGGAGCTCTAAATATACCCAAAAGTCATCAAATCGGGTTAAGTGCGTTCAAGGGCGGTTGGTTGAAGTTTCAGCGAGCTTCAAGGCAACATTCAAGGGGTTTTGCGCACACCTCGGTACAGGGTGCATGTACCCCGGTATCGGGGTTGCTGTTGTACAGAACCAGCTATGCACAAACCCCGGTACGAGGTGCATAAACCCCGGTACCGGGGCCGCTGCTATACAAACCCCTGTACGGGGTGGATGAACCCCGATACCGGGGTGGTTGTTGTTTCATCTCCAACTGAAGCGCTAGGATTACCCAGCATATACCCCGGTACCGAGGTGTATGCACCATAATCGGGTGGCATTGGAAAATTCCATATCTGACCCCAACAAGTACCCTGGTACCGGGGTGCATGTACCCTGGTACCGGGGGTGTAATGACCCAGATTTTATCGGTATTTTTGCCGGTGTTTATGTGTGTATTTATGTGTTTATTTGCTAGTTCAGAATTTATTTTGAATTATTTATTTTAATTTTATGTGAATAATTTCGATTTAATCGAAATGTTTTATTTCTTAGTTTTTATTATTTATTTTAGTTATTATTTTATTAATTGGCCCAATTGAGACTTCAAGATGAAGCTGCCAGTTTTAAAGACGAGGCTTCAAGCTGCCGGTTTGGTCTTCATAAACTGCCGGTCCTGAACCTTGCAAGCTGGCAGTTCTATACTGCCGGTCTTGGAGCTTGCAAGCTGGCAGTTCTATACTGCCGGTCTTGGAGCTTGCAAGCTGGCAGTTCTATACTGCCGGTCTTGGACCTTGCAAGCTGGCAGTTCCATACCGCCGGTCTTGGACTTCACAAGCTGCCGGTTTTTGCATGATTAGTCATGTAAATTTAGTAATTTAGCCCAATGGATCACAAGGCCCATTTTGCTTCTCTTGGCCGGTTCTACAAAGGCATGGCAAGGCTTGCCACTTGCCTTGTGTTCACACCATGCTAGCTCTATTTATATGAGAGTTAGTGAGGCCCCTTACTCATTTTGCCATTCTACTTTGCCATCAACTTGCCAAGCACATAAACACTCTCTACTCTCTCCATTGCTCACGCCACTTTTGGTGATTGAACCTCCATTGTTCATCATCTTACCTTGCCCAAAAACTTAAAGATTCAAACATCATTGATCTTTAAGCATCCTAAACACAATCCTAAACACATTATTTCAACCAAGATCTTTTGTTGGGGGTTGTTTCCGGGTTGTTCGTGGGTTTGTTCGAGTGTGGCCGTGCGTGAAGGTTCGTGGTTGGGGCCGTGTTGCTGTGACCGTGCTGCTGTGCCGAGTTGCTAGGGCCGTGCAGTGGCCGTGTGTAGTGGTGCACTTGTGTGGTGTTCGTGTTCGAGTGGTGTGCAGAACCGTGTGCTCGCGTGTGTGCCGTGTGTGGTTCGAATTCTTGGACTGCATATTTGTGTGTTGATTTGTGTGTTGATCTTCATTAAGGTAACATACTAACTCAACTTAATTGGTAATACTATGTTTATAGCTTTGATTAAATGCATGTTTGGTTGATTGATGATGATTGATTCATGGTTTTAAAGATATATCTATAATCTGATTTTGAAGTGTTTTAATGGTGTTTTAATGGTGGATTTTCATATCCTAAGATTGTTTTATGATATTTTGGAAATCATGGTGTTTGGGTTTAAGTTTGTTGAATTTTGATAAAAAGATGTTGAAATTGCCGTGTGATAGTGATGATGTTCATGCGTGTATGTTGAGTTTGTTTGAGTTCTTGGTTGAAGTTCTTGAATCTTGATTGAGTTCTTGATTGAAGTTCTTGAATCTTGAATGGTTTCTTTATGAGTTCTTTAAGTAATAGATGAGTTTCTTGAGGTTCTTGATTGAGTTCTTTAGAGTTCTTGTTGAGGTTTGATGAGTTCTTTAAGAGTCTTGAAAATTAAAGAAAGATGTTGAAAGAGTTTTGAAAGTTAAAGATTTGGGATATGTTGATTAAAGAATGAGTTAAAGATTGATGATATGATGTTGGTTAGTCTCAAGAGTATGGCTATAGGCAATTCTTGGGTTAACTTCGATGATTTAGTTGATTGAATTCAAGAGTATGGCTTATTCTTGTTTTAATTAAACTATGATGATATGATGGGATGTTTAGCTTGATTTCTTTTCTAGACGCCCTTGACTTTGTGTATGGCTTATGCATAGTTTTTGGGTTAAGACGTTGCCCCTATTCCATCCGCGGTATTGGAATAGTCTTGGAGTCTCACTATGTTATTCCTAGTACGCTCAGATTTATTTGGGGATTAGGGACACGAATTTCCAAGTATGAAGTGGGTTCGTGGGATTTGGGTGTATGGCTTATGCCCGGTCCTGACATAGTAGAAGTTCGGTTGCGTAAGATGCTTCCGTACGAGCATAGTCCGGTCTAGAACTAGAATGATTGCACCTGAGTTAGATTTGAGTATAGAGATGTCGTATATTGAGGATGTCGAGTGATGAGATTGATTTTGGATTACGAGCTTGAGGTTGTCTCGTGTCTTCGAGGATTGTATGTGTGATGTTATTTGATTATTGCTATGTACTTGTGTATTCCCGTTAGGGTGAGTCAGTTATGTTACTCGCCACTGATGGTGGATATGTTGTGGTTTTTCAGGTACATCTGACGATGATGCTCTTGCTTAGCTTTGGGGTTGGGCGAGCGGCGCTTTGTGTGCTTTCTATTGTTTATTTCAGTTGTTTCTTAGCATTAGACTTGTTAGACGTTGTTTCAGGATTTATGATATACATTTGTTGTATAAGACTCTAGCATGTGGTTAGAGTTGCACCTTACTTTTGTTTTAGTACATTTGACTTTAGGATTTAGTTTTGTACAAAATTGTGGGTTATTGTACATCTTTGGTTTAATACTAATATTTTGAGGTATTAGTTTATTTTCTTAGTGTTGAGTTTTAGTTTTATAACTACTTGACTCGTCGGTTTCTTCCGCGCCGATTTAAGCGAGTCGGGTCGTTACAGTTGGTATCAGAGCCGAATAGGTTTAAGTGAAGTTTCTAGGAATTCGAGTTAAACCCGGGAGATGAGAGCTTTATTTCTCCCGAGTGATTAAACCATTTCTAGGATTTATGTGAAGGGAGAAGAGTTGGGTAGAAAGACCGGGATAGGATTCTTTCTATTTTTCTTTTTTTTTTTTTTCTTTTTCTTATTTTTAGTATGTATTTGGTGGGGTATTTTACTGACTTGCTATCTCTGTTATGTCTATTGTTGTGATGTCTTTTCAGCATGTCTACACCTCGCCGGGCGAGTACTGGACGACAGAGGTTGCGGGCACTCGAGGAGGCGATCCTTACTTTGGCGCACCATAGTCGTCAACCGCCGAATATGCAGTCGACGTTCGATCGTATCGCTCGTCATCGACCTCCGACTTACGACGGGGTTGCCGACCCCACTATTTTAGAGAGCTGGATCCGCGAGATGGGGAAGCTCTTCGACGCGACGTTTTGCCCCGATCACGAGAGGGTGCTGATCGCCGCATATTACCTACGTGGGGAGGCTGATAACTGGTGGACGTTAGCGAAGGACGCGTACCAGCCGTTACATGCGATGTCTTGGACCGATTTTATCGATAAGGTTCAGGAGCGTTTCTACCCCGACGAGTTGCGGTGGCAGAAACAGGAGGAGTTTCTTACTCTTGCACAGGGTAAGATGTCAGTCCAGGCGTACACTGATCGATTCACGGAGTTATCGAGGTTCGCTACGTCTGTGGTTCCGTCGGAGAAGGATCGGGTCAAGCGCTACATCAAAAAGCTAGATCCGAGGATTCGAGTTCACGTGATCAGTAGTGGGGCGACGACGTTCCAGCAGGCCTATGATGTGGCACTCGAGATACAGTCATCGATTTCTGAGGAAGATTCGAGCAAGAAGAGAGCTCCGGTTCCGACGACTACAGCTTCGTTTAAGAAGCCCCGTTTCAGCGCACCTAGCAGTACCCCTCCGACCACGAGGTCGCATAAGGGTAATGGTGGTTCGAGTTGTCGAGGCTGTGGCAGAGACTTCCACCCAGGGAAGAAGTGCGACGGTTCTCCGATCACTTGCTTCACTTGTGGTAAGGTAGGCCACAAGTCTACGGTTTGTCCCGAGAGGAGGCCAGATTCAGAGGTTAAGCAGCTTCCAGCACCGACAAAGACCCCGGTGAAGGACCGAGTCTACTGTATGACTGAGGCGGAGGCCGAGGTTCAGCCCGACGTTGTATCAGGTAGATTTCTTGTCTCTGGTGTGTTAGCATTAGTCTTATTTGATTCTGGTGCTACTATTTCTTTTGTGGCTAGTAGTTTCGTCTCGAGGTCTAATCTTCGAGGCAGCCTTCCTGTTAGTTCAATTATTACTCTCCCTTCAGGAGAGGATTTTACTTGTCAGCGAGAGTTCCGAGGGGTGTCCATCGTGATAGCAGGGGAGCAAGCGACGGCCGATCTGAAAGAGTTCCCGCTGATGGAGTTCGACGTTATACTTGGTATGGACTGGCTATCGAGGTATCGAGCAATCATTCGCTGCCGAGATCAGTCAGTGACATTCCGAGGATCTCAGGGCAACCGAGTTACCTACTCTGGGTTCGTCCTTAAGAAAGGAGTAAAGGTAATCTCTGCCTTGAAAATGAGGAAGCATCGCCAGAAGGGCGATATGGTGTATTTATGTCAGGTACGAGACTTGACTAATGAGTCTCTGTTGGACGATATACCTGTAGCGAGGGATTTCAGAGACGTATTTCCTGACGAGCTACCAGGCGTTCCACCGGAGCGCGACGTCGAGTTTCATATCGACTTGGTACCCGGGACAGCGCCGATCTCGAAGGCACCGTACCGGATGGCACCGTCTGAGTTATTGGAGTTAAAGACACAACTCCAGGATTTGATCGATAAGGGCTTCATTAGGCCGAGTGTTTCTCCATGGGGAGCTCCTGTGCTCTTCGTGAAGAAGAAAGATGGTAGTATGCGCCTGTGCATAGACTACCGAGAGTTGAATCGGGTGACTATCAAGAATAAGTACCCATTGCCTAGGATTGAGGACCTGTTTGATCAATTGCGAGGAGCAGGAGTGTTTTCAAAGATAGATCTTTGGTCTGGATATCATCAGATTCCAGTCAAGAAGGAAGACATCCCGAAAACTGCTTTTCGTACTAGATACGGCCATTACGAGTTCGAGGTGATGCCCTTTGGCCTCACTAATGCGCCAGCCGTGTTCATGGACCAGATGAACCGGACGTTTCACCACTTACTCGACAAGTGCGTCGTAGTATTTATAGATGATATCTTGATCTATTCTAGAGATGAGTCCGAGCATACGGAACATCTCCGGATGGTACTCGAGATATTGAGGAGTCATAAGTGGTTCGCGAAACTCTCCAAGTGTGAGTTCTGGCTTCGCGAAGTAGCCTTCCTAGGTCATGTGATTAGCAAAGAAGGCATTAAAGTAGACCCAGCTAAGATTAAGGCTGTGGTAGATTGGAGTAGCCCGACAAATGTGGCGGAGGTTCGTAGTTTTCTGGGTTTGGCTGGATACTATCGACGATTCGTCCAGGACTTCTCCAAAATAGCTAGACCGATGTCTAGTCTCCTGCAAAAGGAGGTTCGATTCGTTTGGACAGAAGCTTGCGAGCAAGCATTTCAGGAGTTGAAACAGAGATTAGTCTCTGCTCCGATTCTTACTCTTCCAAACGATGAAGAGGGCTTCGAAGTCTATAGTGATGCTTCGAAGAGTGGCTTAGGTTGTGTGCTCATGCAGGGTGGGAAGGTCATCGCTTACGCATCGAGACAGCTGAAGGTGCACGAGCGTAACTATCCTACGCATGACTTGGAGTTAGCAGCTGTAGTGTTCGCGTTGAAAATATGGAGGCACTATCTCTATGGTGGTTCGTGTAGAGTATTCACGGATCATAAGAGTCTCAAGTACATCTTCACTCAGAAAGACCTCAATATGAGGCAGAGGCGGTGGCTTGAGTTGATTAAGGACTACGACCTGACGCTCAACTATTGCGAGGGCAAAGCGAATTTGGTTGCAGATGCGCTAAGCCGCAAAAATCGCTTGAGCTTCAGTAGAAGCCGTGGTTCCGTCAGACTTCGTCTGACATCGATGAGTGCTGAACCTGATTTAATTCAGGAAATGCGTGAGGGTCAGCAGAACGACCCACAGCTTGCTAGGATTCGAGAGGTTATACGGCAAGGTAAAGCCGTTGGTTTCACGATCTCTTCTGATGGTAGTATGCACTTCCGAGGGAGATGGTGTGTACCGGACTGTTCTGATCTTAGGAACAGGATCATGTCCGAGGCACATAACTCGCCTTATTCGGTTCATCCCGGTGGTAATAAGCTTTACCAGGATCTCAAGGGCCAGTTCTGGTGGCCCAAGATGAAGAAGGATGTAGCAGAGTTTGTTGCTCGATGTCTGACCTGTCAGAAGGTCAAGATTGAGCATCAGAGACCAGGAGGTCTATTACAGCCACTACCTATTCCGACCTGGAAGTTTGAGTCTGTTTCTATGGACTTTGTAGTGAGCTTACCCACTTGCAATGGCTTGAATGCTATTTGGGTCATTGTGGATAGGTTGACTAAGGTCGCTAGATTCATTCCGATAAAAATGACCTGGTCGATGGAGCGTCTAGCTGAGGCGTATACTCAGGACATAATCCGACTTCACGGAGTTCCGAGGGAGATTGTTTCTGATCGAGATCCGAGGTTTCTATCTCGTTTCTGGAAATCAGTTCAGGAAGCCTTTGGGACGAAATTGAAGTTGAGCACCGCTTTTCATGCGGCGACTGATGGTCAGACTGAGAGGACCATCCAGACTTTGGAGGATATGCTTCGAGCATGCACTCTGGAGTATCATCAGTCTTGGGTGCGTATGCTTTGCTTGGTAGAGTTCTCCTATAATAACAGCTATCACTCTAGCATTGAGATGGCTCCGTACGAGGCCCTGTATGGCAGGAAATGTCGGAGTCCGATTTGCTGGAATGATATCAGTGATACTGTGGCTTTAGGACCTGAGATGGTACGCGATACTATCGAGAAGGTTCGAGTCATTCGGTCTAAGATGCAGGCCGCTCAGAGTCGTCAGAAATCTTACGCCGATAATCGACGTAGACCACTGGCTTTTGAAGTAAGTGACAAAGTCTTGCTTAAGGTTTCACCTTTCAAAGGAGTTGTACGCTTTGGTCAAAAGGGTAAACTTCGACCGAAATATGTGGGACCTTACGAGATACTAGAACGAGTTGGGGAGGTGGCTTATCGATTGGCATTACCACCTAGTCTGGCTAATGTTCATGACGTATTTCATGTTTCCCAGCTAAGGAAATATGTACATGATCCTACTCATATAATCTCAGTGGATCCGGTCGTAATCGAGCCGAATCTGACTTATGAGGAGCGACCCGTCCAGATCTTGGATCGGGAGGAGAGGACCCTGCGGCGTAAGCAGGTACCGCTTGTCAAGGTGTTGTGGAGAAATCAACACCATGAAGAAGCGACTTGGGAGACGGAAGCGTCTATGCGGCAGAAGTACCCTGAGCTTTTCGATGGGGAGCGATCTCCTGCACCTTGAAATTTCGGGACGAAATTTCTTTAAGGAGGGGAGGTTGTAATGACCCAGATTTTATCGGTATTTTTGCCGGTGTTTATGTGTGTATTTATGTGTTTATTTGCTAGTTCAGAATTTATTTTGAATTATTTATTTTAATTTTATGTGAATAATTTCGATTTAATCGAAATGTTTTATTTCTTAGTTTTTATTATTTATTTTAGTTATTATTTTATTAATTGGCCCAATTGAGACTTCAAGATGAAGCTGCCAGTTTTAAAGACGAGGCTTCAAGCTGCCGGTTTGGTCTTCATAAACTGCCGGTCCTGAACCTTGCAAGCTGGCAGTTCTATACTGCCGGTCTTGGAGCTTGCAAGCTGGCAGTTCTATACTGCCGGTCTTGGAGCTTGCAAGCTGGCAGTTCTATACTGCCGGTCTTGGACCTTGCAAGCTGGCAGTTCCATACCGCCGGTCTTGGACTTCACAAGCTGCCGGTTTTTGCATGATTAGTCATGTAAATTTAGTAATTTAGCCCAATGGATCACAAGGCCCATTTTGCTTCTCTTGGCCGGTTCTACAAAGGCATGGCAAGGCTTGCCACTTGCCTTGTGTTCACACCATGCTAGCTCTATTTATATGAGAGTTAGTGAGGCCCCTTACTCATTTTGCCATTCTACTTTGCCATCAACTTGCCAAGCACATAAACACTCTCTACTCTCTCCATTGCTCACGCCACTTTTGGTGATTGAACCTCCATTGTTCATCATCTTACCTTGCCCAAAAACTTAAAGATTCAAACATCATTGATCTTTAAGCATCCTAAACACAATCCTAAACACATTATTTCAACCAAGATCTTTTGTTGGGGGTTGTTTCCGGGTTGTTCGTGGGTTTGTTCGAGTGTGGCCGTGCGTGAAGGTTCGTGGTTGGGGCCGTGTTGCTGTGACCGTGCTGCTGTGCCGAGTTGCTAGGGCCGTGCAGTGGCCGTGTGTAGTGGTGCACTTGTGTGGTGTTCGTGTTCGAGTGGTGTGCAGAACCGTGTGCTCGCGTGTGTGCCGTGTGTGGTTCGAATTCTTGGACTGCATATTTGTGTGTTGATTTGTGTGTTGATCTTCATTAAGGTAACATACTAACTCAACTTAATTGGTAATACTATGTTTATAGCTTTGATTAAATGCATGTTTGGTTGATTGATGATGATTGATTCATGGTTTTAAAGATATATCTATAATCTGATTTTGAAGTGTTTTAATGGTGTTTTAATGGTGGATTTTCATATCCTAAGATTGTTTTATGATATTTTGGAAATCATGGTGTTTGGGTTTAAGTTTGTTGAATTTTGATAAAAAGATGTTGAAATTGCCGTGTGATAGTGATGATGTTCATGCGTGTATGTTGAGTTTGTTTGAGTTCTTGGTTGAAGTTCTTGAATCTTGATTGAGTTCTTGATTGAAGTTCTTGAATCTTGAATGGTTTCTTTATGAGTTCTTTAAGTAATAGATGAGTTTCTTGAGGTTCTTGATTGAGTTCTTTAGAGTTCTTGTTGAGGTTTGATGAGTTCTTTAAGAGTCTTGAAAATTAAAGAAAGATGTTGAAAGAGTTTTGAAAGTTAAAGATTTGGGATATGTTGATTAAAGAATGAGTTAAAGATTGATGATATGATGTTGGTTAGTCTCAAGAGTATGGCTATAGGCAATTCTTGGGTTAACTTCGATGATTTAGTTGATTGAATTCAAGAGTATGGCTTATTCTTGTTTTAATTAAACTATGATGATATGATGGGATGTTTAGCTTGATTTCTTTTCTAGACGCCCTTGACTTTGTGTATGGCTTATGCATAGTTTTTGGGTTAAGACGTTGCCCCTATTCCATCCGCGGTATAAGAATAGTCTTGGAGTCTCACTATGTTATTCCTAGTACGCTCAGATTTATTTGGGGATTAGGGACACGAATTTCCAAGTATGAAGTGGGTTCGTGGGATTTGGGTGTATGGCTTATGCCCGGTCCTGACATAGTAGAAGTTCGGTTGCGTAAGATGCTTCCGTACGAGCATAGTCCGGTCTAGAACTAGAATGATTGCACCTGAGTTAGATTTGAGTATAGAGATGTCGTATATTGAGGATGTCGAGTGATGAGATTGATTTTGGATTACGAGCTTGAGGTTGTCTCGTGTCTTCGAGGATTGTATGTGTGATGTTATTTGATTATTGCTATGTACTTGTGTATTCCCGTTAGGGTGAGTCAGTTATGTTACTCGCCACTGATGGTGGATATGTTGTGGTTTTTCAGGTACATCTGACGATGATGCTCTTGCTTAGCTTTGGGGTTGGGCGAGCGGCGCTTTGTGTGCTTTCTATTGTTTATTTCAGTTGTTTCTTAGCATTAGACTTGTTAGACGTTGTTTCAGGATTTATGATATACATTTGTTGTATAAGACTCTAGCATGTGGTTAGAGTTGCACCTTACTTTTGTTTTAGTACATTTGACTTTAGGATTTAGTTTTGTACAAAATTGTGGGTTATTGTACATCTTTGGTTTAATACTAATATTTTGAGGTATTAGTTTATTTTCTTAGTGTTGAGTTTTAGTTTTATAACTACTTGACTCGTCGGTTTCTTCCGCGCCGATTTAAGCGAGTCGGGTCGTTACAGGGGGCGAATGCGCAAGTCCGTAAAAACCTTATTTTTCAGCATATAAATACCCAGCTTTTATCCCTTGTAGGATTATGCTTTCCTTTAGGTTTTATTTCTGGTTTTTAGGGTTCAAACACTAAAATTCTCTCTTGTAAACAAATTAAATTCTCTTTTTTTCAATTAATCAAAGATTGAATTCAATTTCTTTCCTGCTTTAATTCTGGTATTGTTCTTCCTTGTTTATTTTATTTATTTTGTGTTCTTTTAATTCTAGTATTTCCTTTGATTTTCTTTTCACTTGTTTATGCTTTAAATCATGATTTTATTTAATCCTTTTGATCTTTTTAATATGCGTGAGTAGTTTTTTAGATTTAGGGTTCGGGAAATTATGTTTGATTAATGAAATTAATTGAATTCCTTCGTTCTTTATTTCATGACCTATTTTATTCCCTAAAATCTGTTTTAATCATATAAATTTAAGTAATAATTGAGTCGGTAACCGGAAGGTGAAAACCCCATTAAGACTTAAGATTTTAGGCAGATTTACTTAATAATTTGCGGAAGCCAGTTAAGTAAATCTGTATATTTAATAAATTGCGGAAGCCTGTTAAATCTTGGTTATAATTCGTTAATGAAATATTGAACATTGGTTTTTAATTATTTTATGATTTCATTCATAACCCTAGAATTTCCATAATTTGATTAAATCCTTTAAAAGTTTCGTTCTTTATTTTTCGTTATTAGTCTTCTTAGTTAATTCACTCACAAAGACCCTTTTATATAATTCATACTTGTAAGAAATAAAAGAAATTAATCTGTTTCTCTGTGGATTCGATCCTACTTATCACTGCTACATTAGTTTTGATATCTAGGTTATTTTTGACGGGCTAGCGACGCCCTGTCAATCCTATATGTAGGTCGAGTGGGTACATTTGGAGCAATATTGACTTTTTACCTCACTTGTCCTATATGTAGGTCGAGTGGGTACATTCCCCGCAATATTAACTTCTTACCTCACTTGTCCTATATGTAGGCCAAGTGGGTGCCGAGTGGGTACATTAGAATCAATGTTGACTTCTTACCTCACTCGTCCTTAATATAACGAGGCTTTCCATCGATGATTCTCATTTCAATTCTCATTTTGCCTTTGTTTGCGGTTTGCCTTTGTTTGTGATATCTCTATGCCCTTGAGCAATGCACTCGGGTTTAGATAATATGGGTATTTTGCCCACTTAAATACTTTAGCACTTTTTCTTTGCTAAATATTAAAGGGGGCAATCAATCAGATGCCTGATTGCCCTTAAACCGAGCGGATTGCTTAAAGTTGTTCTATTGGATGACTCTGTCAGTTTAGCCGTGACACCCTTTAGTAAGTCACTTTCAAATTTCTTTTGACTTGACCAATTAAAGTCGAGGCACCCTTTAGTGAATCATTTTCAAATTATCAAGTGACTCGGCCAATTATAGTCGAGACACTTTTTAGTAACTCATTTTTAATAATCAAGTGACTCAGCCAATTACAGTCGAGACGCCCTTTAATGAATCACTTTGAAAGATTATATAAAGGGGCATGGGTGGCCACCTTTCTTCCTCGTGAGCTTTGTCACTATTGGTCCTTGTTTGGGACCAATCATTGGGGAAATGGGGCTGGTACTTGATTTAGCACCAAGGGCATTCGGTCTATGTCTATGGACAAAGTATTGGACACTAGCCTTATAATTTTCACTTTATCAAGTGATGGGGCATTTGGGGACTATGTCATGGCCTTTTTCTATTCTACAATAGATGGGGTCTTTTGGGACTACGTCCTGCCCTTTTTCATGAATATTGATTTAAGTACATAGCTTAGAACTATTAAGTACGAGAATTTACATTTTACAAATTAAAAGTATACTTCTTCAACTTGTCCATATTCTAGGACATAGGAACGACAACTCCTTCCATAGTTCTAGTCGGTATGTACCATCATGGACTACCTCGACTGCTTTATATGTTCCTTCCCAGTTAGGTGTGAGTTTGCCTTCCTTATTCGCTCTTTCCTGAGCTCCCATCTTCCTTGGGACATAATCACCAACCCTGATCGACCCAGTCTTGACTCTTTTGTTGTACCCCCTTTGTATTTTGGCCTACCGAGGCCTTAAGAATAGTGAGGTAACACTCATAGGCGGTCTGCTGATTTCCATGTATGGTGCCCACACTTCCATCATTACACACAAACTTCATTAACTTAAGATGCGGCACAATCACTGCCTTGGCCGAATTCAAAGACGGCCGGCCTAGGATGATGTTGTAGGCTGGTAATTCCCTCAGAACTAGTAATTTCACGAACATGTGCTTCAGTTCCTCCTCAGATACCAACCTTATGGGGAGAGTCACAATGCCTGCTGGGTTTACTATACCTCCTCCAAATCCCACTATTGGATGATTGATAGGTTAGAGTGCATTGTCCTGGAGCCTTAGCTTCTCAAGGCAAGAAAGGTTGATGATGTCGGTCGAACTCCCTGTATCAATCAAGATCCTTCCAACTTTCAGATTGGCCCCTTTGAATTCAACCACTAAGGGGTCGTCATGTGGTGTTTAGATTACAGGCCGGTCCTTTTCCCCAATCAACACACCAGAGAGTTTTTCATCTTTCTTCTAAGACCATAACTTGAGACAGACTTTAGAGATGGTCCTTAGTCCCTGTGATGGTCGTCCCTCCTGAGGCGAGTCCTCCTGATATCATTGCTACTACTTCAGGGTCAGTCTTTGTCCTCTCCAAACTTTTGAACAGTTTTCCTCTGAAACTGGTACTTTGATTGAAACAATCATTGGTGTCATGCCCCACATCTTTGTGGTAATAGTGTAATACCCCATATTTTTATACAATAATATATGTATTTTATACGTATTTTCTATACTAGTATACACGTTTTATACGCCTAAATAAATATTTTATAGGCTTTATGAATTTGAGTTAATAAAATAGTTTAAAGTGAATATTTATGAAAATATTTTTTATATGAGTATCTAAATAATTCATGAATATTTGTGAAGAAAATTTATAAAATCAAATTCGAAATCATACTAAAGGTTTTAATTATATTTTTTGGGCGTCGTTTATAAAATAAAATGTCCCGGTTTAAAAAGGAGTAAAAGCTTTTATGCATTAAGTCGCAAGTCCAACCTAGTGGGAAACCCAAATCGTATAAATGCACATAGCGTAAACCAAAATAGGTCAAAAGCCTAAATCAGAAAAAAAAAAAAAAAAAAAAAACCCTCTCATTCTTTCTTCTCTCTCATGAACAAGCAGAGGAAAAAAAAACAACTCCCCTCTCTCACGCAGCCACGTACTCCACCACCGCCACCCTTTTCTGCCGCCGCATTCCTGCTGCTGCCACCGGAGCCAGTCGCTGCCTCCCTGTTTCCGTCGCCGGAGCCGCGGGTTGCTGCCCTGCTGCAGCAGTACATAAGTTTAAAAAAAAAAAATCTTCTTCCTTTGTTTAATTTAATTCAAGTTTAATACCTTGATTTTATTTTGATTTGATACTTGCTTTTAATCATGATTTAACACTAAACATTCTTGTTTTGATTTTGGAATTTAATCTACAAATTTATGGGTTTAATTGGTTTATTTTCAGATTTATAGTTGTGAATTAAACTAGATTGGAACAAGTTATTTTGAGTAGTTTGTTGATTAAATTAGTAGGTTTTTGTTATTAGATTTTAGGGAGTAGATTCTTGAATTCTTGGCGCTTTGATTGAAGTTTTAATGGAGGTTTTATGGTGTTTTAATGGAGGTTGAAGAAGAGTATTGTATGAAGTTGTTTAATTTAATGGGTTTTGTAAATTTGTGACCAATATTGATTAGTAATGTTGATCATACTTTGTTTTTGATTTCTATACTTTAAGAATATGATATTATAAGTTTTTAATGAAGTTTTAATTATTTTTATTAATCTGAAATTTTAATTAAATTAATGCTATGTTTGGATAGTGAGATTTCATTTGAAATGATGGATTTGGGTCAAATTACATGTTTGGCAAGTAAAAAAATTTGGAATTGGATTTGGCTCAATTCCCAACCCAAATACTTACCAAGCAAATGTTGTTTATTTCAAATACTTAACAAAATCATGTCATTTCAAATTCTAAAAACAATCCAAACAAATAATTGTCATTTGAATTATATCATTTCAATTTCAGAAATTGAATTCATCCATTTGAAATGAATTCCACATATCCAAACACTACCTAATGTATTTTAATATGTTTTGATTATTTTTGCCTAAAAATCATTGTTACCAATAATTATACTATTTTCATGAGTTTAGGAACCTAAAAACATATTTTAGAAGTGTTTAAAGAAGGTTTTTATATTTTTATTGACGCTGAAATTTTATTAAAGAATTTTAAAATGACGTTTTAATTAATCTAACTAATTACCCACTTAGTATGCTAATTAGAGGGCACTAAAACATTAATTTTGGGTTATTAGTCGGACTTTAAAAGTGATTTCGGACTTATTATTATTGCTGGAAAATTGAATAATATGTTATTCAGAATCAGTTTAATTGGTGGGATTAATTACCCATCAGGTAGGATTATTATGAGATGATGTAGGGTCGTTTTCTGTAGTTTTCAGGAAGGCTTTGCTAAGGTTTTTAATTCTGAATTTTTATTCAGAAAGGGGTCATTTATTAGTTTTATTTGGTTAATTGTAGGCGACTTCGAATTCGGAGAATTTTAGCTAATTGTGGCTAGTCGGGTTTACTATACGAGGTACGTATGTACTCGAGAACATTGTATTCATGTAGTATCATAATTAGGAAGTGCATATAATTTTGAGAACCGATTTATGTGTCTGTGATTGATTAGATGCAATTGATTGGTAGCCACATAATTCATGACTTGCTAATTCGATTTATGATTAAGTGAAGTGGTTGCTTAAATTTATGTTTGGTTTCTTAACCATTAAGAAGTTATCGTGATTATGTTTATGTAATGTGAGCTATGCTCGTATCATGGAAGTTATTTTATTGAGTTTATTGTGCAAGCAAGTATTATGATGTAGCAATCAATTTATTTTACTCACATGTTGAGACAAGTTAAGAAAGATCTAATTATCTATTTACCACCTCATGTGGGGCCAAGGGGCATTTATCTATTTACCACCAAAGTGTAGGGCCAAGGGGCATTCAAGATTAATAAAATGAATTATGTGATCACTAAATTCAAAGATAATTAAGTTGAATTGCCTGTTCTGATTGTGTTAAAGTTATATGTGTAGAGTTCTCACAAGTTTAAAACGAATTAATCATGTAAAGTGTAAGAGGATTCGCACCAAAACTCTTGGAACGTATATACCTTGAGTATGAACCCATGGGGGAGATATTATGCTCCTATAGGGGGCATGAGAAGTCGTGCACCCTTTTTATTTTGGGATCCCAACCGCCATATGGTGGAATTCGCTGCTCGATTTGGTACGGAGTACTGCGCCCTAGAGAGCGTCCTAGTGGACAACTTTTATTAGGCCCGTTCGATGCGTATCCAATCTTAAAATAAATAATTTAAATCAAATAAAATGGTAAACAGGAAAGGACCAGGTAAGTCCACTTGTATATGACTGTTTGTTTTCACATTTACTAGGGTGTTATGTTAGCGTGTGCATTTCTCATTGTATGTATGTACTCAGCTTTTGCTGATGCTATGTTTGTTTGTGCATTTGGCCTTGCCTTTATCTTGACCCTACGACGACCCATTTCCAATGGTAAGTAGTAGGGATGAAAAAAAGGGAAGCTACAGGAATTGACGCATAGAGCTTGTTGGGGTTGAGTGTGGAGAGTTATAGTCTTGCCAGCTTGTTTAGTCATTTAACATTTCTGAACTCTCTTATGATGTCGTTTGCGTGGAACTAACATTTACTTTTAATTAAGTTGGTTTTGGTGGGCCATGATAGTTCTAATATGTAATAAAAAAATTTAGAGTTTGCAATCCTGAAATTTCATGTCTAGTCCATTTTGTTAAACATAGAGGTTTTGAAATTAAAATGAACTTTGAAATATTTTAGTTTTAATTTTCCGCCGTGCAACTTTGATAAAATGCCGTAGTCGTTTGAACACAATGGCGGTAATACTTTGGAACTTCTCTTTTAATAGTATTTTTTAAATTGTAAATTAAGGGTTTTCAATAGAGAATTTCCAGGGTGTTACAAATAACACTACTTGTTAGAGTTTCTATACTTGGATAGGCCTCGCAGAGGCTGAGGGACTTCAAAATCAAGCTTATCCTTAAACTTAGCTTTGCTGTACTCATAGGCCGGCTCATATGCTCAGCTCTTTTTGGGAGCTTTTCTCTCCTTATGATTATTCCCCACCGTCCATACTTCTCTCTTCTTCTCTTCCTTCTTGTTGCTGCCCTTTCCCTGCTTGGGAGTATCCCTCTTCTCAGGTTTGGTGGCCAAACAAATTTCGGTCGCATGGATGAAGGACTCGGCTTCCATCAACATTTCTGGAAGAGACTATATCTTCCTTGTGATCATCTCGAATTTAAACCGAGATGGGTACAACCCTTTCATGAAGTTGTCAAAGGCCACCCCCTTAAGGAGACCGAGTATCTGAAGCATTTCCAGATTAAACGTCTTGACATAGGACCTCAAGGTCTCATTCTGCCCTTGGATGATTTTGCCCAAGTGCATGCTAGTCTTCCTTTCTTGTTCTTTGGCCATGAAGTGGTGGAGAAAACCATGCTGAGCTTGGTGAAATTCTGAATGCAATGGTCTGGTAGACTACTAAACCATTTCTGGGCCACACCTTTTAGAGTGGTTGGGAAGTACTTGCACCAGGTGGCATCATCTACCGACTTAGCATACATCAAGTGCTTATAGGTGGCTAGGTGGTCATCAAGATCACCTGTGCCATCATAAGGCTCGATATGTAGTTCTTTTATTTTTGAGGCCCTAGGGGCTGTCATTATTGCCATGAAGAAGGGAGACTTCCAGTCGACTCCTCCAGGAGCATAGTTATTAGGTTGTGGCTGAGTTTGGACGAACATGGGCTCGTGCTGATGAGGTGTGCTGGGCTCTTGCTTCCTCGTTGACAAAGAATCCTTTGGAATGGGTGTAGGTGTTTGATGTCGAGGCGACTAAGACTTACCCTTGAGAGAACTTCTTGGTGTGCCATCCTTCATTGTGGGAGTGGACACCATATCAGAGAGCTTAACCTTTTAAGATTGTTGCCTCTTGGCTCTTAGATAGTCCTGGGCATTCTTGAAGGCTTGGTTGGACTCGCTCACTAAGGGCTCTCTCCTCGGCTGTATAGGAGCCCTCGTCGTTCTTACTCGGCCGTGATGTTCTGCAAGTTGAGGCTGCAAATTGAGCTGGGGAGACTTGTCCACCATGGATATTGTTACAGTCTTCTTACTACCGCCCTGGTCTCCACTCGAGACCTCTTTTCCCTTTTGATCCTTCAAAGTATTTTAGCCATCCTTTGAATGTTGCCCAATCATATCTTTCATTTGAGAGAAGTGATTGCCTGAAATCGATCATTAAATCTTTGATCTGGGAGAGGGAGATGGATTGGTAGGCTTGTGGAGTTGGGCCTTCGTCCTTGGTCGTCCGTGGAGTAGGTCTCTCCCTTCGGGGAGGCCTCTCCTCGTGGTGACCTTTTCCTGGCTCGTTTCCCTCTTATTATCTTGGGAAAGTGATCCTTGGCATTTCGGGAGTTTTATCTCCTAAGTTTTCCATATTTTCGTGCCCTCCCTACAGACAGCGCCAGATGTTTTAGGGGTTTTTTGAACTAGGTTAGGGCTAACCGAAGATATGCTAAAAACCTTGCCAAGTAGTTAAATAAGCAATAAATAAATGAAAATACAATTAACACAGGAAAAATGATAAAGGAGTAAATATTAACTCTAATTGCAATTAATCTATTAAGATTAGTTGTTAATGACAATTTTAAGGACTTATGCACTTTAAGTGCTGTCTTGTCAATCAATCATCCTTTTTCTAATCAATCAGTCATGAATACATTTATATCAGAATCTCTCCTTATACAAGCTCATTCTATCAATGTGAGATTCTTTGATGTTGGCTTTGTTCAATTCCATCCATTATGTTGCTGCTTTAATTGGTTGCCATGTGTCCTAATATGAAGCTGCTACGTGTACCAATAAGGTGCTGTCATGTGTACTTGTAGGATGACGCTACATGTCCTCTGGTGGTTGATCCTGATGGGCTTCTTATGATTGGGCCGATGCTGATCCTTGTCCTTTTTACTTGATTGGGCCTCAAGTACTTTCCTTGCTGAGCCATATTTTGGCCCATTACAATTTCCTCCTTTTCTTCTTGCAACGCGTTGTTGCACGCATGAGGGACCAAAATTTTTTTTTCTAAGCATTTCACGTGCACTGTTTTGGTTGATTTGGTCGACTTTCCAACCATTTGGACCATTGATCATCAAATGAACTTTAATTTGGCCATTGTTAAGGACCAAATTAAAAGTTCATGCATCATGAACTTTTTTTTTCATTGTTAAGGATGACCTTAGAGCACTCCCGTTGGAGCACTAAAAAGTCCTCACGCAAGGAAAAAATGGAAGAAGACAAAATTTCCTCCATCCCATCAGCAAGGAAGGACAATAAATAAAACAAAAGCCCACAACAACTTGAGATTTGCCCGTTGTAGAAGAAAAAATCGGGCTTTGAATCCTGTGCAAGATTCAGCAGAAAGGCGCCACATGGAGGGTGGGCAGACACTTGGCAGATGCGGCCAGTCATGCGTCGCCACTTGTCCTCACCTTGTTGTTTTTATTTTCAATTTTTCAACGGTAATATGGTCTTAACGGCTAATTTATGATAAATAATTAATTAAAAAAAAAACAAAGAATACCAACGGCTCTAAAATTTTGAGATCTATAAATAGACACCAAATTTGCTATATTTTGACGCACTTCAAAAATCTCCTTTTCTCTATAATTAATTAAAATTAGTCCTTTCCTCTCAAAAATTTGATAAATTTTCAATTCATTTTTTTTAATTTCAAAGTTTCTACTAATTTTGAAGTAAATGGATCCAATTAACTTGAATAACATTGATCCCATTTTGCTCCAACAATTTTTAGAAAATTATGGAGGTAATGGTTCTAATAATCAATTACCTCAACAACATCAACAAACACCCTCTTCAAATATCCAAGATCTTAACCAAATTTCTGAAAATTATAATTACTCTCCTCATGCCTATCAGGGGAGTAATAGTCAACACGATGAATATCGTACTGAAGAAGAAAATGTTCCCGAGACCCAAGAGGAACCGATTATGACTCCTCCAGTGGCCTCGATTCAACGACGTACAGTTTCATCTACTGCACGTAGTTGGTCCGTCAAAGAAGATGAAGCTCTGATCGCATGGTACATGCAACATTGCACAGATGCTATCATCGGTACCAACCAAAAAGCTTCTATGCTTTGGAGGAAAGTGGCTGAATCGTGGGAGGCCGCTCAAAAAAACCGGCCATTTGAGTTGCCAGTTAGAGGGCCTAAAATGTTAGAAAATCGATGGAGAAGAATGGCTAGCGACATAAACCTATGGGTTGGTTGCTATGAAGAGGCGAAGAAGGCAACGGGTAGTGGCTACAACGAGGATGACACCGTTCAAACGGCCCACACATTATTTCGAAACTCAACCACACCTCCGAGAAACTTCTTGTGTGAGCATGGTTGGAGGATGTTATGTGCATATCCAAAGTGGAGGGTGAAGATGAGGTGGGCCATGTCAAAGAAAGAAAGGGAGATTGCAAATACCGAAGGTGATGCTGAAGAAAGAAGCGGCAGTGGTAAAAGAGTTAGAGTGGACGAAGAAAGTGACACCGGCATGCCAAGCAGTAGCCACACTTCGGGTGGTATCGCAAGGCCTTATGGTGTTAAGAAAGAAAAGGCCAAGCGAAAGGGTAAAGGGGTATCATCTGATATTGGGTCTGTTAAGGAATCATTGAATGCTCATAATGAATTGTATTCTCAATCTGTTAATGCTCGTATTAAAAAGATGGAGTTGGAGGAGAAAAAGTTGTTGGCCAAACAAAAAGAAACTGATGTTCAATTGCTTCAAGTGTTAATACAGAAGACATCACCCACTGAAGAGGAAGAGCAGCTCAAGAAACAATTGATGTTCAACATTTATGGAACACGATTCGTTTAGGCATTGTAATCTTATTCATTTTGTTTATTTTGTTTCAATGCATTTTTTTAATGTATTTTATTTATATATTTTCATATTGTAATCATCTTTTAGCAATTTAAATTAATGGAAATGTTTTTTAAACGAGGTGTTTGTCAATAATAATAATAATATTAATAATAATAATAATATGTACTGACAACAGCAACAACAATAATAATAAAAATCATATCTGATCTTATCTATATACAATCTTATCCACAAAATCCGATCTTATCTTATCAATACACAATCTTATGTTAGAAATATCTAAAATTCCTATCTCATCTTATCATATCCCATCTTATCTTATAAAATCTTAAAATACTATCCCATCTTAGAAAATTTGTACTTCTTATCTTAGAAAATCTTAAAAATCCTATCCCATTTTATCCAATAATATCAAATGCTCCCTATTTAACCATAACTTCAATCAACAATTTTATACACAAACATCATTTCTTCTCATATTTGTTTTACAACTATCTCATACTTTCAGGTTCTTCTATAAAATTGTCATTTTCCTATTAACCAAAATGTCCAAAAGAAGCTCTACTTCCACAAGTTCTTCAAGTGATGAAATGCAAGAGGAATTTATGCATGAGTGGATCGGAAACATCATCCCAAATATGATATCTCCACCTAGAAGAGCTCCAACCAGACGCGGTGATGAAGTTGCTAGGGTTGATCGAAACCGTGAAGAAGGACAAAACCGTTTGTACAACGATTAATTTAGTAGTAATCCAGTGTATAGTCATCAACAATTTCGCCGCCGATTTAGAATGAGCAGATCGTTGTTTTGCAGAATTATGGAAAAAATTGTTGAAAACAACATTTTCTTTCAACAACGCCGAGATAGAGCTGGAAGGCTCGGTTTCACACCGCTGCAAAAATGCACAGCGGCCATAAGGCAATTAGCATACGGATACAGTGCAGATGCAGTAGACGAGTACCTAAGAATGGGTGAAACTACTGCACGAGAGTCGTTAAAACATTTTGTCCAAGGTGTGATCTTAAATTTTGAAGATCAATATCTCCGTACTCCAACGGAAGAGGATCTTACAAGGATGTTATACCAAAATGAACAACGTGGTTTTCCAGGCATAATCGGTAGCATCGACTGCATGCATTGGGAATGGAAAAATTGTCCCCACGCATGGCAAGGTCAATACAGTGGGCGAAACAAAAACCCGACTCTTATATTAGAAGCAGTAGCCGATCAAGACCTATGGATTTGGCATTCTTTTTTTGGCATTCCAGGATCTTGTAATGATCTTAATGTGTTGTATCGTTCACCTGTTTTTGATAATGTTTTGCAGGGTACAGCACCTAACGCCTTCTTTACAGTGAATGGCCATAACTACAGTTTGGGATACTATCTCACCGACGGTATTTATCCAAGTTGGTCTACTTTTGTACAAGGCATCACGCATCCTCAAACCGATAAGCAACGACTATTTTCAGATAGGCAAGCACATGCCAGAAAAGATGTTGAACGGGCTTTCGGAGTTTTGCAAGCTAGGTTTGCGATTATACGACATCCTGCTCGTGCTTATGACGAGGACATGTTAGCTGACATAATGAAAGCGTGTATCATTATGCACAATATGATTGTAGAAGATGAACGAGACACGTATATCCAAGCAGATATTTTACGACACTATTACGAATCTGATGTTCCTCAACGAAGAAATACTAGCACATCAGTGGATAATAGTGAACCATTCGAATTCCAAACCGGACGACCGGTAGATATCAACTCATATTTAGGTATACGAACCACTATTTGCGATAGACGTCTTCATGATGCTTTAAAGCACGATTTAGAGAAGCACATTTGGGACAAATACGGCCCCAATAATCAGTAAAAAAAATTCACGCATTCGCTTTTAAGAATCTCATGTATTTTAATTATTTTGTATCACTTTTCTTGTTTAATATTCTACTGAAGGTAACTTGTTTTTTTTTAATTATTTTGTCTGCACCTTCGTGTATTTTTCTACAACGGTAAAGTATCGAAAAACCATGAAAATTTTTGGCGTATAAAAATACGCGCAAAATACGTATACACGTAAAATACGGAAAAAATACTTCACCAAAATACGTCACCAAAATACGTAATAGTATTAATCATAAACAAGGAATCAAATAAATAAATAATCAAAAGTAATTAAAAGGAAAGAAAAAAAGTAGTGGGGTATAGTAAATAGTAGGAGAGAGAGTGGTGGTTTTTTTTTTTTTTTGCTCACTATTGGGGATGCTTTTGTAAAAAAAAATTAGCCCACGAAATTGGGTTATGTGGAAGAGTAAGAAAGTGGGTAGAGAGAGATTGGTGGGCTAATTTTTTGCCCACTATTGAGAGTGCTCTTACTAGTTTGCTTAGCTGGAGCTTTGCTTTTGCTTTGCTTCACACAAGGCCCCCATCTAATTAATTCTATTTTCTATTTGACACAAAAAAAAAATGTTATACAACGTTGCTCGGTTAAGGTCAATCCTCCTCCCTCTATTTCATTTTGGACTGAGGTCCACGTACACATCCACGCAAGAAGGCAATACAGGGGACACTTCGTTGATTCATCTTCTCTCTCTTCATTCGTGGCACCTCTTGCTCCATTTACTCTCAGGCGTTGTTCTTCTCATCTTCTCCCTTTGTTTAGGGTGAATAATTAGCAATAGAGGAAGACAAAATTATATCTAAGCATTCATGGCACGCATGTGTTTTCTTTCAGAATCTGAATGGGAAGCTACAGGATTCAAGCTAAGAAGGACATGGATTGCAGGGGAATGCATAGCTGTCAAGCTTAGTGGCGTGTTCCTTCGCAGGGTAATTTACACAAGAAAATATGCAAGTTACAGGGGTGAATTGTGACAAAATTCAGCTGTGAATGGGCATGGATTGCAGAGCTTGCAGTGTAGATTGGGCTAATCATCTTGCATGTCCAGATAAGTTTTGGGTTTAAATTGTTACATTTCTTTAAAAAATAAATTATTTTTTGTTTGTTAATTGTTGGGTTGTCGGTTGATTAATTTAAAAAAAATATCAATTATTACAATTTCTTTAATTTTTTTTAATATTTTGTTTGTTAATTGTTGGGTTGTCTGTTAATTAAGTTAATTGTTGGTTTGCAATTGTTGGGTTGTTTGTTAATTGTTGGGTTGTCTATTAATTAAGTTAATTATTGGGTTATTTGTTAAGTGTTGGGTTGTCTGTTATTTTACAATTTAAATTTTTTTATATTTTATAATTGTCGTGTTGTTCGTTAATTAAGTTTGTTTGTGTAATTGTTGGGTCGTTTGTTTATTAATTGTTTGTTTGTTATTGTGGATATGCATACTTGCCTGAAGATGATGTTAAAAAAGCTGCTGCCGAGAGGTTAAAGATTTCAATGGAGCGAATTGCACTTTTGAAAGCTGCAAAACCACGCCACAAAGTAGAGTCTGAAAGTGAAGAAGAAGGGAGTAGTGAAGAGTTGGAAGATGATGTAGAGAAAAAAAAAGAAGAAAAAGAGGCAGGGAAAAAAGGAAAAGGTAAAACAAGAAGAAAAAAGTAAAGTACCTTCCACTCTGTCGGAGCTAACAGCAGAAGAGGTGGAGCATCTTGCTCTTCAAGCAGCCGTTATTCAAGAGTGGCATGTATTGTGCAAGGATAAAGACACTAGAGTGTATTAATGATTTCTGAAGACTTTCTGATTTGGTTATGTTGTAATGTAATGTAGTCTTAACAATGTGTTGTGGGAATTTGTCCTACATTGAAGAATGGTGAAAGGGTATATGTATTTATTAGTGTGAAAGTGCTAAATGGTATTGAGTTGAGTTGAGTTGATTTGGATCCTATTTTTATGGTCCTTGTATATGATTTGGATATGTATATATTTATAATCATAAACTTAGCACATTTTTTCCGACACTTGACAAAACAAGTTTTGGCTCAAAACTTCAAAAGCACTACGCTGCCAAAAACTTCGCTTTCATGATGCACGATATGTCACATAGAAGACTAAGTGCGGAATGAACGGCGAGCACGGACAGATCGGAGGTACACTGTGAAGGAGGAGGAGGAGCGGAGGCAGGCTATGGTTGTTGGCTTGTTGCTGTGTTTCTCTGTTTGAATTTTGAACGACCAAGGTTTTTTAGTTTTATGAGTAGATGCCTAAATGGGCCTTAAAGGAAAGCCTCTAGCCTAATAGCCTTATGCGAAGAACAAGTGCAAACGTGCAATAAGCGGTAGATAGTAAGTTTAAGTTAATGTATTTTTATTTATTTATTTTTAAATTTCGGATATCCAAAATTGTAGGATTGGTGATCCGAATTCAATCCGAAAATTTTCGGATATCTGATCCGAAATATCCGAAAGTCTAAAGGCCGAATCAAATATCCGAAAAAACGAATCGGATCATTTTGAACAGCCCTAATTATAATGTATATATTTATAATCATAGACTTAATTAGTACTTGGCACAAATCAGATTAACATAGATGATACATTTTATTTTTATTTATTTAATATTAATTAATTCGTTTTATTTAAATTCTGTTTTAATTAAATTATTTATTTATTTATTTTATACTTTAAGTTAATTTGATTAAAGGACACATCATTTCATTAATAGTTAGATTAACAAACTAACTTTTGCGATGGATAGACACATCCATTTACGGAGTCACTTGGTGTTTATAAATATATGATGACATCACACCATTTTTCTGCAATAATAACCTTCTTTTCTTTCCTCCACAAAACTTTCTCAATATGCAATTTTTTTTATTTTTTATTTTTGATTTGGGAAAGAAAGCTTACCAACTCAATGACTGGTAAAGGATTACTAACCCGTACAACTATAAAGCTGAATCTCTTACAATAAGGGGGAAAGGGAATAAATAGTCCTAAGCGGTGAGGTTTGATCCCTCACCAAATGGGTGAGAGATGGAGTAGCTTAACACCAAGCTACTACCACATCCTATTTTTCAATATGTTCATGGAGATTGAATAATTTTGCTGTATTATTCTTTCTGTAAATAGGAGTATCCTGGAGATAAATTAGTGGATTATAACCCAACAACAATTAGTGGGTGCTAATATTATCCTAAAGACAATGATTAGTATCACTTCGTATTTGTTCATAAATTTATTTCTTTTTAGTGTTTGATTCTTCAGTTTGTATATACTTTCTTATTTTCTAACAGGTTAGTCATAGAATATAGTGTATGTTGCGGGTTGCCTTGTAATTCTGGCCTTTTCTTCTGGTTGCTGGCTTTGTTTACAAAGTGTTGTAAAACATATATAGGTTTCAACTATTATTCTTTTGGATTTTCTGGCGTTTTGTAGTTTCTGATTTTATTCACGATTCTTTGTACAAATTTGTATCGGCGACAGGATGGTTGTAACTACGTTAAAAGCATCTTATAAGTTCTAAAAGATATAACTTTTGAGAACTATGAACCTCTATTATAAAATGTGATTCCATTCTCCTTCTAGTAGTTTATCAATGAAATCAAGCGTTAAATTGAAATTCCACCATTCACTCATCTCAGGAGAGTTAACATTCTTAACTAAGGCCCGATCTTTTGGGATTATTTTCAGTTCAGTTCAGTTCCGTTCATTTCAGTTTATATTATTATTATTATTATTATTATTATTATTATTATTAATATAAATATTATTAATGTTATTATTATTATTATCATGTTGTTGTTGTTATTATTATTATTATTATTATTATTATTATTATTATTATTATTATTATTATTATTATTAATCGGTCCGATTCCAGGACCAACTTTCCGGCTAACTTTTTCCGGCCGACTTTCCGATGAACGGTTTTCCGGTCGACTTTTTCGGCAAACTTTTCTGGCCGACTTTCCCGGCAAACTTTTTCCGTCGACCTGTTTTGGTGAACTTTTTCTGGCTACTTTTCAATCAACGATTTTCTGGCCGACTATTCCGGGAAACTTTTTCCGCCGACTTTCCGACCAACGGTTTTCCAGCTGAATTTTTTAACGAACTTTTTGACCGGATTTTCCGGCAACTTTCCGACCAACAGTTTTCCATCCGACTTTTTCGGTGAACTTTTTCCGACTTGCTTTTCTGGCAACTTTCCAAACAACGAATTTTAGGTCGACTTTTCCGGCGAACTTTTTTCGACCAATTTTTTTCATCGAATTTCCGATCAACGATTTTCCAGCTGACTATTCCTACAAACTTTTTGACTGAATTTTCTGGCAACTTTCCAATCAACGGTTTTCAGGAAAAAAAAATCGGCCGACTAAAAATTAAAAACAAAATTAAAAATAAAACTAAAAGTTAAAAATAAAAATAAAATAAAATTAAAAAGAAAAAAAATAAAAATAAAAATAAAAATAAAATAAAATAAAATAAAAATAAAATAAAATAAAAAATAAATAAAACTAAATATAAAACTAAACATAAAACTAAAAATTATAAATATAAATATAAATTATTTCATTTCATTTCAGCTCAGTTCAATTCAATTAATTTAATTTTTTCTCAATCCAAAAAAACAGTACCTAAGTTCGCACAATCCGTCCATATATATCTCAACCTCTATGGATGTCCTTCGGGCCTCCTTGATTCCTTCAATGACCGCATATTGCTTGGTATGCTGGGTTTGCAATTACTGTGGAAAAAATAACTCATAACAAGGGAAATTTCGAATTTTAATTTATAAAGTCTCGTGTTCATTGAATATAAATTCCTTCCATCATAATAAAAAGTATTGCAAATATATTAACACATCCATTTCGAAAGTATTCATTACTTAGGTAATTGACTATATAAAAGTATAGTTGCATGTAAAATAAAGTTAATGGTGTTAGAAATTTGAGTTGAATAGAGTTCTCATAGGATATACTAGCTTTCTTTGCACGCAATGCGTGCTATAATTTTAAAAAGAGAAAGTATTGGG
Organism: Salicornia ramosissima; assembly: GCA_951394345.1. Classification (NCBI taxonomy): domain Eukaryota; kingdom Viridiplantae; phylum Streptophyta; class Magnoliopsida; order Caryophyllales; family Amaranthaceae; genus Salicornia; species Salicornia ramosissima. The sequence goes on along the minus strand of OX596238.1, from coordinate 7,297,944 downwards.
CCAGACAAGTCTGACCAAATACATTCTGTCAAACAGAAGAAGACAGTAGAAAAAACATGACCAAGAAAAATAAGGTTTCATCTGGACAAAAAAAGGGCTAACCTGGACAGAAATAGGACAAACCTGGACAAGTTAACAACTCATCTGGACAAAAAAGCAAAACTTAGCTTGATCAATCAAACTTGGACCAAAAATAAAAGAAATCTGGACAAAAAAATATTAACCTGGACCATTCTCATTTAATACTCATTAAACCTGGACAATACAAGGACTAACCTGGACACAAAAAGGATTAACCTGGACAAAAATAGGACTAACCTGGACAAGTTAAGAACTCATCTGGACAAAAAAAAACCTTGATCAATCAAACCTGGACTAAAAATAAAAGAAATCTGGACAAAAAAGACCGAGACAAAAAAGACCTGGATAGAAAATGAGGACTAGATAAAAATGTAACTGACCTGGACAGAATTATGAGTACCTGGACGAAAAAAAGGGAAAACCTGGACTTTTAGGCAAAGATTTTGTGTATATTGATTTGGTTTGTTATCCAGTTTTGTAGTATAACTTACGTCCCTATATGTTTGTTGTATAAGGACTTTTGTCAATATTCATTATATAACTTTGACTCTCTGATATTTTATACGTATACGAAAAAATATAGTCAAGTGGGATCTCGTTTGATTCGGCTCAATGTGTACTTGTTTAATATATAATTTTTATAATTTTTTATCATATATATCTAAAAATATATTCAGTTAACGTTATATTTTAGGAAACGTCAAAAAGTATTGTAACAAACTTAAAGGATAGAAGAAGTATAGGTCTTTTTTGTTATTTAGTTAGGGGGGGGGGGGAAGTGTAATTCACTTGGACACCGCCGCGGCTTCCCCTTCCCTTATATAATAGATAATTGATATATATATATATGGATGGTTCCGGTGAGAACTTTCTTATCGTGAGAAATGTAAGAAGAGATAAATTCATCAACTATGTTCTAGAGGTACATTGACTAATAACTATAGGCGCATTGATTGTATATACATTGACTTTAAACTATAGATACATTGTTTACAAATTTTAACAAGAGTAATAGGAAACAACTTGATTTAATCTTGACCTTTCATTTGTTCATCCAAGGATCAAAATTATTTCTCATGTTTCTCACCATAACTAGTTTTCTCACGTGAGTCTAATTATATATATATATATATACACACACGGTGAGAATCATGTGAGAACCTCTTTTCAGTGAGAACCGTGAGAACCACTATTCTGATTTATTTATTTTCAGATTCTAAGTCTCAGATTCTACATGTTTTTTTTCTCAGATTTTATTGGTTTCTTCTCAGAATTTATGTAATAATTTTCAGATTCTATATAAAAAAAAAAAATCAAATTGTATTTTTGCAGATTCTACATTTTTTCTCAGATTCTATAGCTTTCTTCTCAGATTTTACTAGTTTATTCTGAGATTCTACTGATTTCTTCTCAGATTTTATGTAATAATTTTCAGATTCTATATAAAAAAAAAATCATATTCTATTGCTAATGTCTTAGATTGTAACGTTAATGTCTCAGATTGTAAAAAAATGGTTTTAAATTCTCAAATTCTAAACAAATTTCTCAGATTGTAGAAATTGAACCTCCACTTCCAAACTCAAACTCAAACTCAGATTTGGGATTCAATTCAGTTGAAGGTGGAGCAGAGTGCGGCGGTGGGGTAGAGTGCGGCGGTGAATGAAGGTGGAGCATATGATGATTGAAAACGATGATTGAAGGTGATGATCGAACAATTTCAGAATAATCAATCTTCATCACCTTCAATCGAACATATGCTATACTCAGTGATGATGATCGAAGGTGCTATGGAGATCGAAGCTCCATCGCAAGTTCAGATTGCAGTTTCAGATCCAAGTTTTGATGATGATGAAAGTGGAAGAAGATGATGATGCGATGATGACGATGGTTGATGATTAAGATGTGATTGATGATGCTGGAATAAGATGACGATGATGGTGGAAGAAGAAGATGGCTGGGAAGATGATGATGATGCGATGATCACGATAAATGATGATGAAGATGTGATTGATGATGCTGGAATAAGATGATAATGTGATGATGACGATGGTCGATGATGAAGATGTGATTGATGATGCTGGAATAAGATGATGATGATGGTGGAAGAAGAAGATGTCTGGGAAGAAGACGAAGAGAGGAGGACAAAATGCTTTTTTTTTAAAAGAAAATATGAATGGCTGAGATTAGTTTGATATTAAATCTACGGTATATAATAAGGTTTTCACGGTTCTCACCGAGAGAGGGGTTCTCATATGATCATTTTCCTATATATATATATATAATCGGGATCTGCTAAAAATCTAGATTTTGTTGAAAACTAAAAACTTTCATTTATGACTGTTAGATTTAGATCAAACGGTTGGGTTTGATTTTTGAAAAAAAAAATTGAAGTTCAGGGGGGTACATATTAAATTCAGGGGTACATATTAAAATCATGGGATACATATAAAAATCTGATGGTATATATTAAATTTACGAGATACATATTAAAATTAGGGGTACATACTAAAAATGATACATTTGACTAAAAAGAGATACAATTAATACAAAATGGCTAGAATCATATTATTACCCTTATAACCTATGTGAGATTTGAACCTACATCTTTGTGCTCCGACACAGTGCTCTACCAATCGAGCTAATAGGTTTAATATAAAATCAAGAGGTACATATTAAATTAAGGGGTCATATATTATATTCAGGGGTACATATTCTGTTTGGTTGTTAAAGGGGAAAGAGAATAACTTTAGGAATGGAAATTGGGGAGAATGAAAAGTAAAAGTGTTAGATTTAGTTAGTTGTTTGTTTAAAAAGGAATGAGTTTTGCCTCCACCACACCACCATCCCAACTCAAAAGGGGTCCACCACCACCGAAACCACCCCTGACCTCGCCAGCACCACTTGCACCACCCCCGTCAAGCAGCGCCACCCTCAAAACAGCCCATAGCCCTAACCCTAACCCTAACCCTAACCACCCAATTCGAAAACCACCCCTAACCCATTTTTCTTTCGTTGCCAGGGTTCGTGGGTAGGGCAGGGGTTGGGGCGACGGTGGGCGAGAGTGGTTCCGCAAGGGTGGGCGAGGCTGTGCGAGGGTGGGAGAGGCTGTGTTTAGGTTTTTTTTGGTGGTTATGGTTTCGTATGAGGCTGGGTTTGAGGTGGGTTTTTTTTGGTGGTTGTGGGGTTTGTGGGTGGGCGAGGGGGGACGACGATGATCGAGGGTGGGCGACGATGGGTTTAAGGTGGGGTTATGGGGTTCGTGTGTGGGGCAAATGTGTGTGGGTGGCTAGGCTGGGCTGGTGGTTGGTTGGCTGGGCTGGGTGGGTAGGTGGTGGGGGAAATTAAAGGGAATGCAAAAGATGGGGGAGGAGGGTTTGAGAAAGTGTTAGAATAGGGAAAAGGGCAAAAGAATGGGAATGATAAAAGTGGTCTAACAAACACAATCAAAGGGAATATGGGCAGTTGATTTCCATTCCCTTTGATAAATACTCCAACCAAACACACCATAAAATCAGAGGGTACACATAAAACGGATACACATTGAATTCAAAACGATTAGAAACTAAAACCCAATATCAGATCTCAATACAATCACTCACAAAGTCTTTCTCAATAACAGATTACAGAACACACACATGCAAACCCCAAATTCATACAAAACATAAAACAATTACAAAAATCAACACATATTCCTCAAAATACACAAAGCAATTCGCAAAATCAAAATCGTAAAACAGAACAAAAAAAATGAAATCAAATTACATACCATGGAGCATAGAATTCAACAACAATGAAAATACATACCATGGAGCATAGAGTGAGAACAAACTCTTTTGATTCAAATGCAGCATAATCACTGCTCTCTGAAGCGAAGTTGAATGCAAACAAAGCTAAAAAAAAAAACGAAAATTGAAACCCTAGAAATCACCATTGATAGATAGCTTGCTCTGATTTTTCTCTCTCACACTCTCTCTCTCTCTCTCTCTCTCTCTTTCTCTCTCACTTTCAAGTTTCAACTCTTGTGAAGAGGAATTTCAGAGTTTATAAAAGTAAATTGAATCAATGGTTAGGAACTCTAGTTTTTAGTTTTTAGCCAATAGATTAGTTTTTAATCCTATTTCTATATATATGTTTTAAGGAATGAAATGAGCCAGGTAAATATGACTCAATAACACATGTCTCTATTGAGTTGGCCCATGTTAGTCCTTAATCAGTTTAAATTTTAAAATGAAAGCCAAAATTAATAAGCACAAGACAATAAGAGCAAGATAAACAGTATTTGAAAGCTAGTACACTTTCCTCCACATTCTTAAGATCTTAGAACTAAAGAGAGCTTTTTTAGAATATTACTTGGTCACTATACAAAAATTACGTAGTCACTATACACAAACTTTATAGAAGTAGCTGACGTATGTATTAGATACAAACATATGTTGTAGAAGGTAAAAGTACTTTCTTATCATTCCTTCCTATGATGATCTTGCTCGAATTCCAAGAACTTTGTGTCAACTAGAACTCCCTCAGTCACATCGTAACCAAACAGAATCTCCTTTACAAACCAGCGCTTCATCCGTTTTTTCCTAAAAACGTCCAATGTGGGAGCGAAAGTGTAGAGTTGCTCTAACTTCATAAGTAAATTCTCTCCTAGGATACAATACCAAGTCTGTCCAAATTTATCAACAAGTTGGTTGGTATGGTCAATACCTTGACCTATAAGTATTTTCAGTAAAAAAAATCAAAATACGAAGTATTAAAATTATAATCAAAATAAATAATGTTTAGAATTAATAGTTGAAATCAAATAACATTAGAACTTACGAATTTGCGCCAAATGAAAATTAAGATTTAGCTAGCGAAAACTCTGCAACGTAAACCGCATATAAGCAAACATTGTTGGAAATTGACGAATCTTCCAACCATGTTTGATGTACTGCTCCCTCGCAAGCTGAAAAGACTTAAACCTATAGAAGCCATCGTCATTTATGCTGTAACGACCCGTAATTTAGCAGCGTTGTTTTCGAAGAAAACAACAATCACAGATCATTAACTTCTAAAACTTCAAGATGAGATACATAAACTACAGCGGAAGCTCTATAACTTAATCATATTATTCATCAAAAACTGTTAATTAAACCCAAAATAATTATTATCCAAAGTCCTTTACTGTTACAAAATAAAGATTAGGCTACTAAAACCAAAAGAACATGATCAACACTAGTCATCAGGTCACTTCTAAACTGGCTAGCTCACAATCCCAGCCCATGCGAAACCAAAACTCAATCACCACCTGTACCTGAAAGAGAATGGGGGTCCACAGTCAGTGGTGAGTAATTAGATTGTTCTACTTAATCAGTAGAACACAATTAGAAACATAATAATCAGAATAGATCATCTGAACAGTCGAACAAGTCATCATGCAAAGAAATCAAAGGCAAACACATCAGATACGCAGCGGAACATACTTAGCATAACTAAACTATACCTTCCAACGATCACCTCTCAACATCTCATAATCTGAAACAACTTATCTTTCATTATTCCATTCTATAACTTCTATCGGTCCAACTTCAACGTACGCCAATCGTACTCCATCGTTCCAATGGTCCAACTTCAACGTACGACTAATGTACTTCATCGTTCCATTGGTCTAACTTCAACATACGATTATTGCACTCCATTGTCCCGTCAATCTCTTCATTGGTCCAGCTTCAACATACCACTGTTGCACTCCATCGTTCCAATGGTTCAACTTCAACGTACAACAAATGTACTTCATCGTCCCATTGGTTCAACTTCAACATACAAAAATAGCACTCCGTTGTTCCATCAACCGTACCACACGACAATTACCCCTTCTTGCAACACTAATCAACTCATACTCTTAAATAAACCCAATATCAATCTTACAACTCAATAGAATAAACCCATAATCGTATCAACTATCAATCACCAACAGTTATTGCTTAAAACGTAATAAAATCATATTTTTCCCACACACAACCATTCGACAATCATCAAAGAACAACATAAAAATCATTCTTTAAATCAAATTAACATATACACCATGAATCAAACATATAACTTAACAATAAATCATAGAATCATAACATGAGCATATAATCATCATACAAGGACTAAAACAAGAACAAAATCAAACCTTTCATACATCATACTACACGGTTCATAGTAATAACAATAACAACAAGATCAAAATCAAGAAACCAACATATCATTCTTTAATCAAAGATTCAAATCAAGACTATCATCAAAGAACAATCACATATCAAGATTTCAACTTAAAGATCAAGAATTAAACATAAAAATCATATTTTTAAACCAAAAAACTATTCGACATTCATAAAGAGTACACGACTTAACATCATACAACATTCAAGATCAATCAATAATTCAATACAACAATTCTACACTAGCAAGAATCATGAAACAAGCATAGGTTAGTAGTGAAACATGCAAATAATTCATCAAATCATCATAGAATCCCATATAAACCACTCGGCCATCCACTAAATAAACAATTAATCAATTCAAAACCAAATCAACATGATTCTAAGCAATCCTACGTTGTTCTAAAATATTCCAAATCAAATTCTAAAGACTATGAAACTAATCTATCCTAAAGATTAAGTAAAAGCAATCCAATTACCTTTGAAAGGGGAAAGGTTCGAACAAAGTGCCAAGACCACACGGTTCTTGAAGGTTCTTTAAGGTTTCTTTAATGTTCTTTGATCGATCTTTAAGGGTTGAAGCAAAAGGAAAGGGTTAGGAATAGTTTTATTGATTGATCTTTGAAGGAAGATTATTAAAGAATTTGGTTGGTGTAGTTTCTTTCCTTGGCCGTGTAATACGGGAAGAAAATAGGGTTTTAGTTTCCTATAATTCAGTAGAAAAGGTAGGAAACAACAATAGGGTTTTTCTAGAATAGGTCAAAATAGATATAGCATTTAATAATATAGGGTGAAATAAATTAAAGAAATTAATCAACAAGAAAAGAATAGGATGGCCGAAAATATTGAAAGGAATAGGAGTTAAAAGTTCCTAAAATTTAGTAGAAAAGATAGGAGGCCAAAGATAAAAATAGGATTTTTATAATAAGTCAAAATAGATAAAGAATAGTAATATCGGTTTAACAAATTAAATGAAATAATTTAAAGGAAATTAATCAAGGGAGCTGTGTAACAATGAAGGGAAAAGGGTTGTTTCCTTCCTAAAATTTAGTAGAAAGTTTAGGAGAACAAAGATTAGACCTTTAGAAAGGGTCAAAATAAATATGGTTTAATAAATTAGGTTGGAAATAAATTGAATTAAATTAGAAGAAAAAGGAACAAGGGGGCCGTGAGTCTCTATGAATAAAAAGGGGTTTTTATTTTGTAGTTTTTATTTGCAGTTTAGTTTTTTTATTTGTAGTTTAGTTTTTATTTGTAGTTTGGAATATAAATAAAATAAAAACAAAGGGGTGATGATCCCTAAAATCTAGTAGGGAGATATGTAAGCAAGGATTAGGGTTTTAGGTTTAGTTACAAAATAGATAAAGATTTAATGATAATATTGATCAAAACAAGAGAAACAATTTAATTTAAAGAAATGGCCAAGAGGGTCGTGAGATAAAGATAGGGAAAAGAAAAATTGGGCTCGGGTTTAACCTGACAGAATAAAAAGGTTCGAGCCAGGATTAAAATAATTGGACCGCTACAATAAAAGTATTAATTAATTAAATAATAATCAATTAAATAATCAATTAATTACATATTTAATTAATTAAGAAAAAAATTTAAAATAACCCGAAATTTCGAGGTATTACACATGCTGTACCACATATCATGAATCTCATCCTTCAATTTCGAACTCACGGCTCGATGTGATTTACATCTCCGAACTCCCTTTTGCTCTATAAAAGGTCGCATGCCATGAAAGCTGGTACACTTTCCTCCACATTCTTAAGATCTTAGAACTAAGGAGAGCTTTTTTAGAATATTACTTGGTCACTATACAAAAATTACGTAGTCACTATACACAAACTTTATAGAAGTAGCTGACATATGTATTAGATACAAACATATGTTCTAGAAGGTAAAAGTACTTTCTTATCATTCCTTCCTATGATGATCTTGCTCGAATTCCAAAAACTTTGTGTCAACTAGAACTCCGTCAGTCACATCGTAACCAAACAGAATCTCCTTTACAAACCAGCGCTTCATCCGTTTTTTCCTAAAAACGTCCAATATGGGAGCGAAAGTGTAGAGTTGCTCTAACTTCATAAGTAAATTCTCTCCTAGGATACAATACCAAGTCTGTCCAAATTTATCAACAAGTTGGTTGGTATGGTCAATACCTTGACCTATAAGTATTTTCAGTGAAAAAAATCAAACTACGAAGTATTAAAATTATAATCAAAATAAATAATGTTTAGAATTAATAATTGAAATCAAATAACATTAGAACTTACGAATTTGCGCCAAATGAAAATTAAGATTTAGCTTGCGAAAACTCTGCAACGTAAACCGCATATAAGCAAACATTGTTGGAAATTGACGAATCTTCCAACCATGTTTGATGTACTGCTCCCTCGCAAGCTGAAAAGACTTAAACCTATAGAAGCCATCGTCATTTATGCTGTAACGACCCGTAATTTAGCAGCGTTGTTTTCGAAGAAAACAACAATCACAGATCATTAACTTCTAAAACTTCAAGATGAGATACATAAACTACAGCGGAAGCTCTATAACTTAATCATATTATTCATCAAAAACTGTTAATTAAACCCAAAATAATTATTATCCAAAGTCCTTTACTGTTACAAAATAAAGATTAGGCTACTAAAACCAAAAGAACATGATCAACACTAGTCATCAGGTCACTTCTAAACTGGCTAGCTCACAATCCCAGCCCATGCGAAACCAAAACTCAATCACCACCTGTACCTGAAAGAGAACGGGGGTCCACAGTCAGTGGTGAGTAATTAGATTGTTCTACTTAATCAGTAGAACACAATTAGAAACATAATAATCAGAATAGATCATCTGAACAGTCGGACAAGTCATCATGCAAAGAAATCAAAGGCAAACACATCAGATACGCAGCGGAACATACTTAGCATAACTAAACTATACCTTCCAACGATCACCTCTCAACATCTCATAATCTGAAACAACTTATCTTTCATTATTCCATTCTATAACTTCTATCGGTCCAACTTCAACGTACGCCAATCGTACTCCATCGTTCCAATGGTCCAACTTCAAAATACGACTAATGTACTTCATCGTTTCATTGGTCTAACTTCAACATACGATTATTGCACTCCATTGTCCCGTCAATCTTTTCATTGGTCCAGCTTCAATATACCACTGTTGCACTCCATCGTTCCAATGGTTCAACTTCAACGTACAACAAATGTACTTCATCGTCCCATTGGTTCAACTTCAACATACAAAAATAGCACTCCGTTGTTCCATCAACCGTACCACACGACAATTACCCCTTCTTGCAACACTAATCAACTCATACTCTTAAATAAACCCAATATCAATCTTACAACTCAATAGAATAAACCCATAATCGTATCAACTATCAATCACCAACAGTTATTGCTTAAAACGTAATAAAAATCATATTTTTCCCACACACAACCATTCGACAATTATCAAAGAACAACATAAAAATCATTCTTTAAATCAAATTAACATATACACCATGAATCAAACATATAACTTAACAATAAATCATAGAATCATAACATGAGCATATAATCATCATACAAGGACTAAAACAAGAACAAAACCAAACCTTTCATACATCATACTACAGGGGTGATGATCCCTAAAATCATACTACAGTTATTTGCAGTTTAGTTTTTTTATTTGTAGTTTAGTTTTTATTTGTAGTTTGGAATATAAATAAAATAAAAACAAAGGGGTGATGATCCCTAAAATCTAGTAGGGAGATAGGTAAGCAAGGATTAGGGTTTTAGGCTTAGTTACAAAATAGATAAAGATTTAATAATAATATTGATCAAAACAAGAGAAACAATTTAATTTAAAGAAATGGCCAAGAGGGTCGTGAGATAAAGATAGGGAAAAAAAAAATTGGGCTCGGGTTTAACCTGACAGAATAAAAAGGTTCGAGCCAGGATTAAAATAATTGGACCACTACAATAAAAGTATTAATTAATTAAATAATAATCAATTAAATAATCAATTAATTACATATTTAATTAATTAAGAAAAAAATTTAAAATAACCCGAAATTTCGAGGTATTACATATGCTGTACCACATATCATGAATCTCATCCTTCAATTTCGAACTCACGGCTCGATGTGATTTACATCTCCGAACTCCCTTTTGCTCTATAAAAGGTCGCATGCCATGAATGGAGGTAGCGTTAACATCTACACCACTTTGTCGAAAATAACCTAATGCAATATCCTTTTCGTTGCACAACATGTACCCTTTTGCAATCTATTGTCAATAAATAACCATCTATAGTCAATAAATAAATGAAAGAATTAATACAATAACCTTAATAAATTTAACATGGTAAATCTGGGCTTAAACAATTTCACTATGAGAGACAATCCTTTCAATACTCGGCTAACTAATAGGAAAGAGATCAAACAAATTATACTTCTAACTTTGGAACTTTCAAATTATTTGCAACAAATATTTTGGTGCCCAATTTACTGAAATGTCTTTACTAAAAAAATTAATTACTTAGCTCATATGCCTAATATGTCTTAGTGGTCCCACTTTCTTCTTCCATTTATCAATTAACCTACTATCCCTAATTGTACTTTTCCTAATTACCCAACATCAAATTTTGTCTAGGAGTCTCATGCCGATGATTTGTTGTAAATAAAACGAATTCGAGGTAGCACAAAAAGTATGCAAAGATAATACACCTAACAAAATAAAATCTATACATAGTCTGAAAGTAGGCTTGTCAGTGGGGCAGGTCAAATAGGAGACTCGCCCCATCTGCACCCCAACAGGACAGGGTGGGTCTTAGGTTGGCGGGTCGTGGGGCGGGGGTGGGGATGAATTTAGTCCCATCATGGGGATGGGGATGGGAATGGTTTTTAACCTATACCCGCCCCATCCACCCCCCACTAATATCCGGCCGCCTTGCTTTGATAATACCCATAACCCATTATTCTTAAATATATTTATAGTAGTTACCGATCCATTAATTTTTGTTTAACTTTTTTTTTTTAATAATATAATTGATTAATTAAGGGTATTACTATTTACCGCCCTTAAATTACCGTATACCGCCCATATTTTGACAGACATTCTCTATTTTACCCTTACCCCAATTAATATCTTTCACCCCCTCTCTCTTCTCCAATCTCCATTTCACGCATCTTTCAGAAAAAAAATCTTCTTTCTCTCTCTCCATTTTTTCTCAGATCCACCACCAGCAGCTCCTATCCGACGCCAAGCTCCACCACTTGGGTAAATGGGGAGGGGCAAGTGTAGTTAGGTTGGGTAAATGAGGAGGGATAGTATAGGAAGTATTTGTATAAATACAGGCGGTATACAGTAATTTTAGGCGGCATTTAGGTTGGGTATTAATTAATGAGTATAATGAGTCAATGACCCATACCCATTCAAACAGCCAGTAACAAAAATGTAAATCTTGTATATGTATTAGGAATATTTAGGCTTTATGCTTCTAATTTGTATAATTGTACCTTGAGACTTTGGATTTTATTTATGTTGTCTTTGTTAATTTTCTTTAATATTCACCAAGTGCGGCTTTGGCAGGGATTTGACGGGGAATTCGCGGAGAATTGGCGGTGATGAATACCTGCGCGGGTGATGCGCAGGAATATGGGTGTAAATGTGGGTCAGAAACCTGTTTGACCGATCGTATCGACCGATACCGAATTTGTTTTAGACCGAATTTTTAGTGACCGAATACCGACCGCCATTGAATCCGAATTATACCGAAACCGTTTTTCGACCGATTCTATACATACCGAAATCGATTGATGCCCAACCCGTTTAATACCGAACCTGTTTCCGACCTGTTTTTATTATACCGAAACCGACCGTTAATGAACCTGTTTTCAAACCGAATCTGTTTTCGACATGTAAAAAACCGATTTTTGACCGAAACCGTATTGTACCGACCTGTTTTTGACTGAACATGTTTTGTATGTTTACAACCGAACTTATTTTTGACCGAACTTGTTTGTTTGTTTATGACCGAACCCGTTTTGGACTGAACTTAATTACATGATTTCTCTAAGTTGGAAAATAAATAATAAAAATTAATTAATTTAAAACACGTTATAATTAAATAAAATTAAAGTTAACATAATTTCATTAAAATTAAATTAATTTGAATAAAATTATATATATAATTAAATGACTCAATTAGTTAATTATGTTAACACTTAATAATTTTATAAAGACAATTTTTGAGCTAAGGTAGTACAGTTCTATAAATTACTCCGTATAATTTAATCAATTAACCTTAGCTAACTAATTTTGCAAAGCCTTTTACTCTTAAAGAATTTTTCATTGTTTGTTATAATTGAATATTAATCTAAGGTAATGCATTCAAATAAAAGAAAATATAACAATTAAAATTCAATACATGTATATAATAATTTTGTTTATGTCATTAAATAAATAAACTTTATTCATCTCCGATCAAACATTTGTTTTCCTAAGAATGACAACCCCTCTAGGAGGGCTCCCCATCCAAAGAAAAAACCCAACAAGATCACAAGTTTTGTAGTATCCAAACATCTAACGCTAACTTTATTTACACCCATCAAAGTAAACTCAAACATCCAAATAACTAACATCCAAACAACCCTTAAAAGGTTTTTTACAACTTTCTAATATCCAAACAACTAAACTCAAACATAGTCTAATACATAAACCAACTTTCTAACATCCAAGTTTCTAGTACGCAGGAGGCAGCAATAGGCCGCAACAGTAGTATAGAAGAAGGCAGCAGCAGTAAGCAGGAGGTAGCAACAGAAACATCAGTATTAAGCAGGAGGTAGCAGCAGCAGTAAGCAGGAGACAGCAGTAGTAGCAAAGCAGCTGGGGCAGCAGAAGCAGGGACAAGACTCAGGAGAAGCAGAGCTGGGTGGAATAGACATTAATTTTCTAAGAAAAAGTGGTAATATATTAAATACAAAAATATACTTTATACAAAATTAAAATGGGCTCTCAGATGTGATAATTTGGTAAAAACCAAATTACAAGAGAAAATCTTCATAGAGCACTACACTTACCCGGAAAAAGAAAAGACTAACACAAGGGCAACTTACCGACAAAGGCAGCAACCGAATGCAAGGGCAACTGACCATAAGTGTGACGACCCGACTCGCTTAGATCGGCGCGGAAAAAACCGACGAGTCGAATAGTCAAAACTAACAACTAAAATACTTTAAAATTTTAAAACAAAACCTCAAGATATTATTATTATAACCCAAAAGTACAAATACCCACAAGTTTGTACATTACTAATCCAAAAGTCAAACTACAACTACTAACAAACGTAACTCCAAACACATGTCAGAGTTTAAAACCAATGTATACAAACATCACTACTAAAGTCCAATACTATCCAAAACTATAGAATAACGAAAATACAACTAAATCACAAAATCGGCGCTCGCCCAACCCAAAGCTAAGCAAGAATCTCATCATCAGAATTACCTGAAAAGTAAACAACAGTCCACCGTCAGTGGCGAGTAACATAACTGACTCACCCTAACGGGAATACACAAGAACATAGCATAAATCAAACATCCAAAACAAAACATCACATCATGCGAAAATCATCCCAAAATACAAACTCGACTCAACTAACTTATCCAAACTTATCTTTGGCGCAATCATTCACAAACTAGACCGGACTACGCTCGTACGAACGCCTCTTACGCGATCGAACTTTCCAACTATGCCAGGATTGAGAATCTTACTCTCGCTCTCATGAAACCAATCTTACTGAAAATCCATATCAAAAGACGACATAGATGTAACGACCCGACTTTTTGGACATGTCGATTGACGAAGGGAAATCGACAAACGGATCATTACTTAAACAATTAAACTATAAATGAAATTAATAGTTCAAAACTAAACATCTTTTATTAAATAAATAAACTAAAACTCCAAAGGTCTACATAGGTCGAACTTAAATTACATGAGTTAAATAAAGTTCATCCAACAGGCTGGGATAATCTAAATTGCATAGAAATCTTATTAAATAACTTAAGAAAACAAAGGCTAAACTACAGGTCTCTGCTGCACAAAGCCCAACCCAGCGGAAGCCCGATTTAAGCAGCTGCATCGTCACCTGAAACTGAGGGGGGTCCACCGTCAGTGGCGAGTAACTAGGCTGTCCCGTTTAAGTAAGAGACCGCTAAACACATAATAGCATAGGATAACACACGGAAAACATGCCAGCAAGTAATATTCCAAACACATGTACATACAAGGTACGTATAAAAATACGTACGGAAATACGTATAAAAATACCTGCAAAATACGGTTAGAGATACGTATAAAATACGTATAAAAGTACGTATACAATACGTATAATAATACCTGCAAAATACGATTAGAGATACGTACTAAATACGTGCATCAAACTAGCTTACATACGAAATACACATATACTTTCATGATCAGACATACACAGCGAAAGACTTATACCAAACGTATTATATTACAACCAATACTTAACTTATACTTTAATCCATCTTATTCTTCAATTATCATATTATACCTTATATTATTTTAATTCCATAATCGTATCACATCGTTCATCTTAGCTTTATAATCATATTATATCATTCATCTTAACTTTATAATCATATCATATCATCTTTATCTTTTAACGGACCGGTCACTATAACTCGTTGTGGATCCCGTGTGCACCACAACTTTCCTAAAACATGCCGGGGTGAACTCGTGTATTCAACCCGTAGTGGATCCCGTGTGCTCCACTAAGCCTAAGCTATGGCCATAACCCTTAAATAGCAGCTCGTGTACTACTACTTAGACGACTACATATTCTAGAACCAAGAACTGCGCGGGGGAACTCGTGTGTTCGTCCCATGGAGCAGTGGCATCGACTTAACCCAATCCGACGACTCGTGTATCATCGAATGGGCGTCCTTATCTTATCTTATATTTCATATCTTAAATCTTATCTTATATCTTCTTGAGTCGGGAAATACTAGGTGGCCGTAATCGGAAATGAAATGTTCGAAATCCCAGGAAAGAGAGGTGCGGCACGTATATTGGCCACCTTAAATACCAAGTTTTACCTAGCCAGAGATCGAAACAATTAAAATTCCTTTTACTCTGTTTCCTTTCTTTCCTTTTTTAATATCTTATCATATCTTATTATAACTTGTCCCTACTGATTCCTTAATAATAATAGTAATAATACCTATCCCTTCATATTACAACTTATTCCTGATAAATCCTTTAATTCCTTTTATTATAATAATTCCTAAAGTTACCTTCTAATATTATTATAGGTCAAAAATTAACTATTTTTAACGTGCATAAATTTCGTCCAAAAATAACGTCGTTTACTATTTTTAAGTGATTTTACAACTAACAAATCAGATTAGTCTGAAATCAGTTTCATATTTTTCTGCCATAGCAAACGAACTTTAAAAATTACGAAAATTTAACACAAGATGTCAAACATAATTACGGACTTCCACCTAAAATTTCGTAGCCATCCTAATTGATTAAGTTCCTTAAATAATTCGTAAACCAAATCTGGACAGTTTTACCGGTTTGAAAGATTAAATTGTTTCAAGCAAGAGAAGGACGAATTTCGCCATGAAAATAAATCTTGATTAAAGATCAAACAGTAAAGAAGCTCCTAAAATTATTCTAAGACACTCGACATTTTAGAACATCAAGAACAAATTAATTCTTTTTAATTCAAGACTTTAATATAGCAATTAAATAATCAAGATTAACAATAATAATTCAAGAAAATACATGAAATAAATCAAGAAACATTCATGAACAAATTTCATATGGCTCGACATTCTTAAGGAAGTTTTAGAACATTATTCCTAACAGTTTTCATGATCATACCCTAATAAACTATGTGATTAACTAGTACCGAAATTAAACAGAAAAGCATAGTTACCTTTAATCGCTTAAATTTTCCAAGGAAAATATTCAGCACTTTGGGTGAATGTAGTTCGGCTTTTTGGAGAGGAAAAGGAGGAGGAAATATTTTTTGGAGTTTCAAAGCTTTAGCAATTAGGAACAAATAACAATTGCTAAGCTAGTATTTATAGAATAAGAAAAACACATATAAACCCTAACAATTCCCTTAGGGCTGCCGTGAGTATTGAGGAAGAATAGGGAAAAGTTGAGTGAATTTAGTTAGATTATTTTGGCTAGGTTTGAATAGGTTTAGGATTTTAAAATCTAATTTAATTAAATTAATTTATTTAATTAATCAAATTAAATAGAATAGATAATAATACTTGGCCCAAAAACACAAGGGGGAACCGACCAAGCTTAAAATAAGAGGAAAAGATTGGGTCATTGGCCCAACAGAGTTAAAAGAGAGGGAAATAAAACAAAATAGTCCAATTTAAGTGGGCCTTTTGGACTTAGAATGCAAAAATAGAGTTAATAACCGTGAAATTTTCTGGCCCTAAATTTCGGGGTATTACAATAGCGGTAATCACTATCTCAATACCGCGGTCAGGATAGGGGCAACGTCTTAACCCAAGCCTTAGAATCTTACTCTAAGGTTAGGCGTCTAGATACGAAATCAAGCTAAATCTTACATCTTTAACTTTAATCCGAAGTTTACTCACTTAGTTACTTCTTAAGTTGCATCTTACGCCTTGACTTAAGAAAATAACGCGTAAACCAACATCTTACAACTTCTTATCGATTTCTTTAACTCTTTCTTTAACTTTCTTTTCTTTCTTTAACTTAAAAGACTTAATCAAGAACTTAACAAGACTCATCAAGAACTCATCAAGAACTCAAAGAACTCAACCAAGATTTATAAAGAAGTCATCCAAGATTCAAGAACTTCAACCAAGAACTCAATCAAGATTCAAGAACTTCAATCAAGAACTGATCCAACATACATAATCCACACGCATAAATCAATATATACATGAAATTACCAACTTACTAGTATCCCAAAATTCATCAAGCTTTAACATGATTAACATAAACTTAGTACCAACATAATCATACACATAATCAACATATTCAATCATTAAATCATCAATAAACCGCATCAAAATCAGATTTACAACCATACATGAAAACATGATCAAACTTCAACATAAACTAATCTTATGCGTTTAATTCATACTATGAATCATAGTACACCAATTAAGTTGAGAAAGCATGTTACCTTATTGAAGATTAACACACAAAATCAACACAAAAATGCAGCCCGGAAAATGAACCACACGGCCCTATCACACGGTGTACCCACGGCTTCCACACGGCACCACACACGGCTTGCACACACGAGCACGGCTGTCCAGCACGGCTGCCACACCACGAACACGGCCCGTCTGCACGGCTGCACCACCACAAGCACGGCCCACTTTCACGACCACCACACGAACCCACACACGAACAACCCC
Organism: Salicornia ramosissima; assembly: GCA_951394345.1. NCBI lineage: Eukaryota > Viridiplantae > Streptophyta > Magnoliopsida > Caryophyllales > Amaranthaceae > Salicornia > Salicornia ramosissima. The sequence continues at coordinate 7,280,217 of OX596238.1, read as the reverse complement.
AAACCAATCCCGAACTAGTGATCTTGAATGCAACAATTGGGTTTAAGATTGTGTTTTGATACTTAAAGATCAAAGGATGATGAATCTTTAAGTTTGGGTTTAGAAAAGATGATGAACAATTGATGGGTTTCAATTGGCCAAAATGGCGTGTGGAATGGGAGCAATGGAGAGAATTGTGTTGATCTTTTTGATGGCAAGAGCATAAGATGGCAATTGTGTTTAAATGGGCAAAATGAGCAAAAGCCTTACTAACTCCTCTATATATAGAGTTAGTTAAGGTGTGAACATGAGGCAAGTGGCAAAACTTGCCACCAAATACAAGGGCCAACCGGCCAAGCAAGAGAAAAGGGCCAAAAATGGGCTTTCGTGATTAATTGGGCTAATTTACAAAAAGTACATGACTAATCATGCTTAAATCAATTTAGCACAAAATATTAAATAATTAATTAGAAAATTAAATAATAAAATTCTAATTAATTAAATAATAATTAAAATAAATAATAACTAATCAAAATAAAATATTTCGAATTAAATCGAAATTATTCACATAAAACAAAATAAATAGTTCCAAACTAAGTTTAAACTATACATAGCATCACATAAATACACATAATCATCCGGCAGAAATACCAATAAAAATCAGGGTCGTTACAATAAGGCCGCTGCCAGCAAGCACCGCTGCCGACAAAGGTTGCACCTACTCAACGATAGCTGCTGCCTCTTCACCATCAGCGATTTCTTCCGCAACAATAGTTAAAATTTCCGCATCATTATCCTCAGGTTCAAACCCAAATAGCCAATTTCGCGTTGTCACCAAAATTTCAACATTTTTTGGTAACAATGAAGATCTTAATTTGCTAAGGATCCGACCACCAACACTAAAAGCAGATTCAGATGCAACAGAAGTAATTGGAATGGCTAGAATGTCTCTAGCCATCAATGCAAGTATTGGATAAGCAGTAAATTGTCCCTTCCAATATTCAATAATATCAAAATCATCACAATCAACAACAAGAGACGTGCTCAAATATGACTCAACATCACCTCACGCTGTCCTAGATGTGGAAGTACGTGGAAAATCCTGTTGTAACTTCCGCATCTGGAACGGACGAGGAGGAGCAGAGTTTGAGACAGAATGTGCAAGAGGAGCAGATTGATTTTTTTTCATGTAACATGCATATAAAGCAACAAAAGCAGTAAGCACATCACTTGACTTCTGATCGGCAGCAGTAGGAACATATAACATAGAATACAAATCAGGGAGATAAGACAATTTAAAACGTGGATCAAGTATAAAAGCAAAAGAGAGAACCATAGAATGATCGAACCAGTATTTATCAAACATTTCCCACATAGGAGCAGCCATCTTTCTCACAGCATCAATAGGATCTTGGTGAGAATCAGTCAAAAGTTTTTCAATAAAAATTATGCAAGGTAGAAATAGATTTGCAGTGGGATATTTTGAACCAGAAAATAGCTTGGTAATATCATAGAATGACTCAAGAAAATCACAAATATTTTGAATTGTATCCCACTCATGGTCAGAAATACAATCAACATCAATATCCCTACTTTCAAATGTAAGATATAAATCAATGGCATCCTTCACATCAAGGGCCCTACGAATCATGTCATAAGTGGAGTTCCACCTAGTGGAAACATTCAAAACTAAATTACCCTCGGATTCCAAATTTTTATAACTTTTAGCTTTTTCAAAACTTGTGAGTCTTATATCAGAAGAATTAACATATTTAACAACTTGACGCAACTTACCCACAGATTCATCAACAAGTTTCAAACCATTTTTAACAATAAGGTTCAAAACATGAGCACAACACCTCATATGAAAGTACTTTCCATCTAAAGGGAGAGGAGATGAGCAGTGCAAATCACGCTTAAGTTTTTCAACCATCCTATTATTAGCGGAAGCATTGTCTAGTGTGATTGAAAAAACTTTTTTGGCTATATTCCACTCATTCAACAAACCTTTTACAAACATGAACATAGCTTCACCATCATGGGGTGGGGGAAACTGTCGAAAATTTAACAAAAGCGAATGCAATTTCCAATCATTATCAATGAAATGGGCAGTAAGAGAAAAATAAGAACGTGAAGTGCATGCTGTCCATCCATCACAAGTTAAACATATAAGACTCTGACAAGATTGCATAGTGTCAAATACAAGTTGTTTGTACTTTTCATGTTCACCCCTCACACATTTACTAATCATGTATCTAGACACGTCTTTAACATTGGAATTCAAATAACGATGCAATTCTCTAAGTTTAATATGTTCTACCATACTCAAGCAATAACCATGAAATAATATAGCCTCGGCAAACATACGCACATAAGTATCATGATCATACTCAACATTAGCATATTTATTATTTTTAATAAATTCTTTATAACCTGGACATCTCTCAGTATGGCGTTTGAAATTTGTTGTACCGCTTATACCTGGCGCATCTGCCTCAAAGGGGCAATGTTTACATTTTGCATGTCGTTGGCCATTGGGCCACGTTAGATCATACTCCTTCCAAACCAATGAAGTATTTTTCTTCTCTCTAACCCTCTTCTCAGAAGGTGTATTAGGACTGTCAGTCATACCTAGAAGGAAAAAACAAAAAAAAAACAAGGAAATTTAGATATGATTGAAGAGCTAATAATATTAAGAGCTCATACATCATGGCAAACTAAACTATACTCTAAGATGTAATTATGAAAATAAAAACCATTAAATGAACCCAAAAAACTAAACTAGAACAAAAAAAAAAAACTAATTATATACAAATTTCATATTCTAGCTTAAAGAATTTGTAATGCAATCACAAATTAATGTATTCGTTAATCATAGTTTTAATAATAATAATCTTAAAAATTCATAAATACTATTTCATGCATTAAAAAAAAAATAAAAAAGCAACTTCAGATCTAAAAAAACGAAAACAAAAAAATGCAACAAAAGTTCAAAAATTTCACAGAACCTATATATAATTCATAGCACAAAAAAAAAAAAAAAAAAAAAACAGATTTAAACCAAACCAAAACAAATAAACGAATTTAAGTTCATTTTTATATTTGAACTAAAAAAAAAATCAGAACTAAAATGTGAACTAAAAAAAATTAGAACTAAAATGTGAACTAAAAATCAGAACTAAAATGTGAACTAAAAATCAGAACTAAAATGAACCCAAAAAATCTGAACTAACCAAAAAATCAATCCAAACTCTAATAGTAAAAAAATGAATTGATTTCTGTTTTTAATTTTTTAAATAAAAAAACCCCAAAAAATTCACAGAATCTATATAATTCATACAAAAAAATTATAAAAACTAATTCATATCTTAAAACAGAAAAACGAAACAAAAAAAAATGAAAAACGAAACAAAAACAATAACAGAACAATAAAAAAAAAACAACTTCAGATCTAAAAAAACAGAACAACTTAAACAACTTCAGATCTTAAAAAAAGCAGAAACAACTTCAGATCTTAAAAAAAGCAAAAACAACGAAACAACTTCAGATCTTAAACAAAAAAATACATACCTTGTTTGGGGGAAAGAGAACACGAAATATAGGACTGAAAAAAAGCAACAATAATCAAGTCAGATCTAAAACAAAAACAAAACATTCATCACAAAAAAATTAAACAAAAAACGAATTTAAGGCATAGATAAGATCTACGAATCTTATCACAAAAAATAGTCAGAATATAGTTAAAACCCTAAAAAAAACAGAAAAACGAAACAAAAAAAAACGAAAAACGAAACAAAAACAATAACAGAACAATAAATATAGTCAGAATATCACAAAAAATCGAATTGTTAAAACCCTAAATAAGATCTACGAATCTTACCTTAGCTAGAACACTTTGAGAGCTTGAAGATGAGTGAAACTTGAAGATGATATTAATATATATAATGAGATAGAGATGGTGATTTACTCACAACGGCCATAAACGGCTAGTTCCATCAACGGAATTTTTTTTGGGAAATGACAGAGCAGAGAGCCAGAGAGCGTGAGAGAGAGAGGAATGAAAATAAAGAGTGAAGTGAAGAATGAAGAGAGAGGAAGGTTGAGAAGGGGGACGGCGGATTACATGGGAAGGAAATGTTAGGGTTTCATATGATATAAATTTATATAATCATATCAATGGTTGTAAATCCTCTCATATTTTTGGATGGTTGTGATTAAAGAGTGAAGAGTGAAGGGAGATACATCACACGGATTACATGCAACAAATCCGTGTGATGTGTATTTTTTTTTTAAAAAAAAGTTTATCTAAATTCTCATATTATCAACTAGAGTTGTCAATTTTCGACCCGACCCGATAAACTCAGTAAACCTGACCCGTAAATAGTGGGTTTTGACAAAAAAATAATAACTCAAACTCGTTTTGAACCGGTTAAACACAACCCGCTCTTAACCCGACCTAACCTGCTTTCAACCCGACCCGACCCAAAAATCATTAAAATTTTACGATAATATGTTATACATATATATATATATATATATATATATACTTTCATCATTATTTTTGCACATCCGTATAGACATATAGTAAATTTTAATTTTAATACATAATTAAATTTTAATTTATACGGAGTAAAATAGATTTACATCCAATAGCTTTTTATTTATCATTATCGTTGTTGTCACTACTATCGTTATTTTTAAGTTATTCAATTTATATCAATCATCACCATCATTGTCGTTAGCATCATCAATTCAGTGTTGTTGCTAATTGTTATCAATATTGTTGTCATCTTTGTTATCGTTAATTCATTATCATTAATCATCGTCTTAATTGTCATCATAAGCTCATAAACACTTATTATTATCGTCATAACCCATCACCATCATCATCATCCATGACCATCTATCATATTGGTCATCTACATCCAGCATCGTAATCATGCAACATCATACATTAATATTATCATTATTGTTGTCATCATCCATCATTAGCATCAATCACCATTCATATACATCAGATCATCACCCATGATCATTATCATCCATCTCAACCCATCATCAACGTCATCATCACCGTTCATCACCCTACATAATTGATGTCATCCTAATTCATCAATCACCATCCTTTATGTTGGCCACCATCGGGATCATCAACATTATCCACCATCATTATGATCGTCAATGCTATTACCATCCATCATCATTATTATTGATCGATTGATTATTGATGTCATTAACTCACCTCCATTGTCATTATTACTATTGTTACTATATATATATATATATATATATATATATATATATATATATATATATATATATATATATAGCTTTTATCATGATTATGACAACAATAAATTCCATCCTCATGGCCAATGATATATATTGCTATTATTGTTATAATTATTATCATGGTAGCCATCGCACTCATCATAAATTGATATGGCTTATTGAGTCATTGAGATTATTCTTTGATGTCCATATATAATATTTATATTAATCACTTATTAATGCCGTTGTTATTCTCATATATTTTGTTACAATGTTGCTATAAACTAGGGGTGAAAGTTCGATGTAAGGTTTGGATTATTGGCAAAATCAAATCCGAACCATAATAATTCGGTTTTGTAATTTTCGATCCGAATCCAAACCAAAAAAATTTCAATCCAATCTGATTTTAGTATTTGTATTCCAATCCGATCCAAACTTTTGAGACTATTTTTTAAAAAATGCATCTTAATAACCCATAAATAAAATAATATGTTTTAGCAAATAGCAAGATATTCAACTGATTAACAAGTTTATAGTGCCTTCTCAAATGCTTTAGGAAATTAAAAGGTCTACATATAAATATTTTATGAGCACTTAATCAATTCAAAGCTTCATTTTTTATTAGCACTCACTACAAATCCTACACATAAGAAACTGAATTTAACTTAACAATAGCAACTTAAATTCGGTTTGTAATCCGGTTTTCGGTTTTTAAAAGGCCAAAACCGAATCCAAACTAAAATCCAAATTTCTTAAACTTTTCAATGCAATCCGATCCGAAATAAAATAAAAACAAATCCAAAATTATAATTCGGTGTGGTTTGATTTGGTTTTCGATTTTTATCCGAATTACTTTCACCCTTACTATAAACTCAAATAGAACATAACCGATCTTAATTGGCCTGAATAGACTAGCGTAAAATCGTAAATAACCGATTATGACCCGCATACCGATTTTGACCGACCGATTTTGACATGTATACCGATTTTGACTGACCGTTTATGACCCGTATACCGATTATGACCTGCAAAAGACCGTTTTTGACCGACTAAATGTGACCTGTTACCGACAAACGACCGAGCCGATAAGTACCGGACCGAAACTGACCGACACTTGTTTTAGAAAATTCCGAATTCATCCAAATACCGAATAAGACCGACCGCTACCGACCGATACCGAAAGGGGTCATATGACCTGTATTTTACCGACCGTTTTTGACCGACCTGTTTCCGACCGTTTAACCTGTTTTTACAGCCCTACGCAGGAATGGTTAGAAAGTTATACCCCTCGGGGCGGGAATGGGGATATGTTTTATATCCGCCATGGGGATGGGATACATATTTTAGATGGGGATGTGAAGGACAATATCCACCCCACCCCATCGACAAGCCTATCTAAAAGTTACTATTTCAAGAGCATAGGACACGAGAAAATAATTTTTTATTTTTTAATCATTAATTTTATGATTATTTTTTCAATCCTATGTATTATTTATTTTATCCTAATTTAATTATTCTATATATATAAGAAGTTGGGATAGCTTGGTGGTAAGCACCCCATGTTTCCATGACCAAGGTCATGGGTTCGATCCTTACCCCCAACATTATGCTGGGATATTTCCCCCTTCGCCTTTGGGCTAGTAGCCCTGTACCAATTCATTGACGGGTGGCTTCCTTACCTAATCAAAACATAGCCTAATAAAATTACCTTAAGAACTCACTCACTCAAACTCAACCATATTATGCATATGGTTTGATGAAGGTGGTAGGGTGGTAGTGATGAGACATTATTAATGGTATTTCAAAATTGATGATTTTGAATGTTATGAATTGAATTGAAATATTTAAGCTATTCTTTTATTGTTTTATCTTTTTAATAGTACATGATTTTAGCTTTTGTTTAATAAAAATTCTTTATTTGTGTCCAGGTTGGTTAAAGGTGGGTTGATTTGCCTGATTCTTAACCACAAGTCGTAAAGAGTGAAAGAAAAGGTTGCAAGTTCTAAGGGATGAAAAACCTAAAAGTTTAGGTCCTTATTATGGCTTAACTCAACAAATTATAATATGTTTGTTGAGATCATAGAAAAGATTTAGAAACAAATACAGAGTACAACAATTTCGTACACAACTATCCTAAATATGCAATTTTTCCCCTTAAGCATAAAGATCCAGTTTTTTTATGGTAAGCATAAAGATCTAATTTTATACTCCTTCCCCTTTTGATCTTCCCATTTGGAATCAGGGAGAGAATTAAGAAAAATGAATCTTATGGAGAGATTCTATTATTTGTATAAAATATTTGGAGTTTTCAAAATAAAAATAAAGAAATAAAGAAAAAAGATTAACAGGGTAATTAATATAGTGGTTGAAAAGAGAAAATGATGATTGAAAATTCAAATTGTGTACGGGGAAGTTTAATTAGAATTAATGTTTTTAAAATATGTATGGGAAAGTGCAAAAAATTTAAAATTTTTGGTATATTGATGGAAATTTTTACACATATAAAAGGGAAGATTCTAAATGGGAAGAACATTTAGGAATTTCATTTCGGGAAATGGGAAGAACAAAAGGGAACGGAGGAAATATAATTTAATTGTTCTATACTTCTATGTAGATATTTTTCTAGATCCTAATAACTATTTATATTATGTTTATTTTTTTTGCTTTCAATGAAAATAATTATCTTTAAAATCTAAAAATTATGTTCTTTTTCATCCTAATTCTATGTGTACGACATCGGTAAAATATATCTTTTAATTAAATTACTTTAGTTATTTGATTAAATTCTAATTTAAAAAAGTGTTTAACCTAAATGTATACCGTAAATATTTTAGAAAAGTTGATGATAATCTTAATTTAATTTAAAAGTATAAAAAAAATTTGAATTCAATCCTATTTGATATAATCCCAATTTTTGTTTAATTAAATTTCAATCTACTATGCTTCCAAAAAAACATTTCAATCAACTAAATATAATCTTCAATAAAAAAATGCAAAAAATAAAAATAAAAATAAATAAAGAGCCTATGATTTACATTTTATATCATTAATAATTAATTTACATCAGTACTATCAAATTATTAAATTAACATGAAATTCTTACCTAATATTTCTAGTATTAATTATTCTTCTTATACCGTATTCTAGAGTTATATTTTATAAGTTTTAATTAAATTAATTCTCTGATCATTAAAATTGTGATGTGAATATTAATAATAATTACTAATTACTAAATTTTAAAAAATTATATTTCTTTTCCTACTTCCCCCTAAACTAACAGATTATGTCATTAAACATTCTGAAACAACACATACAATAATTCAGCCTTACTTTTGGATTAAAAATGGGATTTCTCTAAACCTACATACCAATGGGAAAAACTTACAGTGATCAAAAGCAGAACACAATTGGCAGGATCCCTCGGATGCTCTGCTGCAGGGACGCGTACTAGCTCGACCGGTGGCTCAGCAACTTGTAGCTCGGCCGGTGGCTCAGCAGCTTGTGGCTTAGCTTGCCGGTGGATTCGAAGTCGAAGCCACTTGAAAAGCACCTGCCTACTCAACCTCAAGCCAAACTGTAGGAAAATAGAATTATACTCTATTATAAAGACATTAATATCAGGATGATTATATTATACTCCCTATAATATAATAACAGGAAGATTTTATCACGTCCTTATAATTATGTATAATATCTTTGATTTTATAACCAAACCATGTCCTCTTTGTTTACCTGATACTTGCCAACAAGAACAAGAGCAAGTGTAAATGCCATTATGATTATGACTTTGGTTTCCAAAGCCTTTCCTCTTTTCTTTTGCATGTTGAGTAACTTTCTGGGAAATCTAATGAAATCATTGCCTCCAATCCTGAAAAAAACCTGTAAGTGATACGCTTATATACTCCATTAAAGTAAATAGCTAGGAATATACCTTAAATTAGGAATGGTTTGAAAATGTTGTGGGATGATTAAACTTCCTGAAAATGATTTCAAAATACAATATTAGGAACACCCATACCTTAATTAGGAATGGTTTGAAAACGGTCATTAGCGACAAGTATACTTAAATTAAAAAAAGTAAGCGAGTACCGTCATTTGGGTCAGTAGTAGCTTCGGAAGAAACTGAGATGGACAATAATAAGCAGAGGCTCCATCCAAGTAGTAACAAAGCCATTTTCATTGCCCCCTAGGACAAAACAATTGGAGTTAATGGGTCAATTTTGCATTTTTGCTGACCAAATTTTATCATTACCACAGTTGCCACCTCAACCTCATCTAAGTTATCTTTCTCACTTTGTATATAAGCATCCTATTCAAATATTGTAACTAATAGAATATATATTATATTCTTGGGCTTCAACCATCAACTTAAACTTTTGGTTGAGATAGTCCATTAATATGATACCAGAACCAGCGTGACATGAAAATCACGGGTTCGAATTTCATCACCCCTCCTTCATTAAGTCGAATTATTACGCGCCAGGTATGGGTGGCCTGTGTTGTGTCCACATTTTAAACCAAAGGACTTTTCATGTGAGGGGCAATGATAGAGTATATATTATATTACTGAATTTCAAACATCAGCTTAAGTTTTTGGATGAGATCAGTAACACTGTACATATTCATTTGACATAATCAATACTATCTCATTCTTTTTGCCTGTTTACTATTTCTCTGAAATTGTACGTACTGAAATTGAAGAAACACGTAAAAAATTGACGTTAAATACAGAGATTAAGTAAAAACATAGATCAGAAGCTAGTTTAGTATGACAGTAGATACCATTTCCAAACATGAATGAATCACTAGATATAAAGTTCCTAATCTGATTTACTTTGAACATTATAACATACCATGCTAGCCTTCCTAGACCGCTTGTCTTGAGATGGCCGGCTGCACATTATATCACCAGCCTTGAATTTTTTGGTCTGCCCATTTAACTCGGTTTTACCACTTCCAGGTATGGTGCTCTCTCTTGAGTCTGCTGGCTGTCAAAGTATCAGATGAATGTTTCAGAAGTGAACTAAAAAATTTTCGTAATCATACAGAGTTACACAGTATTAAAGCACTAACCACGGTCTTGCTTGTGGGATTATATGGAATCTCTCTTGTCTTTGAAATATATTGATCACTCCTCAAGGAACCTTTTTGATGCGTATCAAATTCAGATCTAGCTTGCATGCATGCGATGTCATATCCAATGGAGTGAAGTACGCCACAGGTTGACCCATCAGCCTTTTTGTTTCCTCTGAATCACAAAACAATTAGCAGACTGGACACTATATACAGTATATACTACATAATAAGTACTCCCTCCGTATTTTAATATCTGCAACGATTTGACATAAAGTAGAGAAAAAAAATGTCAAATCGTTGCAGTTAATATAATACGGAGGGAGTAGAAGTCTAGATAAGATGAGCTTTTCACCAATTTTATCAGCTACTGCATGATTCAACTTATTTTGTAATGCATTAACATCTACATCCTGTTAATCAGATTAGAATTTATATAATCAGAGCCTATTTTCATAGTTCGTGTTTCCTTAATGCAACATAAATAGATAGCTAATTGCCATCCCACCATAGCTTCAAAATCCAATGCTTGTCTAACTTCATGTAGCTTCTCTGCTGCAACTGAGTGAATGACATGCTTTCCTGATACAGAAAACATCATAAATAGAAGATCTCTCGAAGATAGCTTATAGAACAAACAACATAAGCAAATATAAAGCAACACAAACCTAGCCTGTGGTAGCGTTTTGCTTCAACAAATCCATCTTGGGTCATTTTGTCAATCAGTTTTTTCACAGTGGTTTGGTTGGCCTCACCATTGAGTTTGCTTTGAAGCTTGCTGATTGAAATATAATCCATTGGAAGAGCGTGATATAAGGCCTGCACTCAGAACTTGGGGTTCAAGGACACTATATATCGAAATAAAGTGTTGAACATATAAGACTTAACATATATAGAACAGCATAATACAATACTAACAGGATAGCCAAATAGCCCATCATGTTATAGGGTACAGCTCAATTTTAATGCCTTTAACAAGTACTATTCACTACCATTCCTTACACCAGTCCACGGAGAAATAGGATCACAGCTAAAAAATTTAAATTGAAAAGGCCAGGCTTTGAATTTACAAAAAAATCAAACTAATATGTAGAGATGTGGATGGAAACCTTCATATACAAGTAATCTTCTCTCAAACCAGGATCAGTTTTCTCTCCATATTGAGGAACTTGGTCATCTATTTCTTTTTTGATCTCAACTACATGCTCAGGATCCTGCATATTTGGATGGACAATGGTAACTAAGTAGGAAGTTACAATAGAATTAAACAAGAAAGGCATGAACATGAGTGACGAGAAATTAATCTAACCTTTTGTCTGTTAACAGAATGTGCATCTTTCCCAGATTTGATTAGAAAACCTTCCTGAACAAGCTTATCCATGATCTCTGTCATTAGTCAAAATAAAAATATTGATTCCATTATAATTGAAGTTCTTAAACTCCCTTCTCTGATGATGTTTAGAGAGGTGAACTAAAACAAATTAAACAATTACCTTCGATCAGTACCTGCAATCAAACAAAATTCAAATATAAGAATATGCTACTGTACAATATGTGAGAATAGGCAAATTACAAGCTTTCTTTGTCCAAAGAAACAATTATTACCACTGAGATGTCAGGGAAATGTGCTAGCACATCTGTGAATTCGACAGTTCCAAATATGATGATCCTTTCCTTTACTCGACTTAATTGATTTTCATTTTCCACTGGATCCTGTCTGTCATCTGCAAATTTGCAGAAGATATGCTATGAGATAAGTAACGTTGTCTTTAATGCAATAGCTTGATAGTATTGAGAATGAGAAGTGCCATTGGTCCAGTACCGCTTCCTTGAGAAACCATGGCATCTTCTTTGCAAGGTTGTTGCTTGTCTGCAAAAGCAAAACAGCAAATCATTGTTCCTACACTATGTCACATTCACGTAATAGCCTATGAGAAGACCAATACAGTCCCTAATAAGATAGCATATTTGGCTATTAAATCAAGTGAAAAAGTTGGGCAACTACCCACTGGTTGGACTATATACTGATTTTCCTGTGACGAGTTAACCTGTATGAAATTCAGAGTTATTTATAATGTGAGAGGAAAAATACAACACATTAAGCAAGCCCACAGAAAACAAACAAATTACAGACCTCACTGCCAGAGTCTGAAGTATCATTTCTCTGAACAGAATCAGCTCCTAAACTCACACTTTCATCATTGTTTACTTCATTATCATCTTCACAAGGATTCAGCACACTCTTGACCTGAAAAATAGATTAGTTTCATCATGAAGGATGCAAGAATTATTTTTTACAGAATTAGTTTCATCAGCACAATATCACAGATTTAAATCTTACCTTAAGAGCCAGTACAAAATGCTTGCTATTCACATTTTTAGCCTCAATTTGAAAGGGATTCTTAGTACACAGATTACAAACACCCTCTTCTGTGCAACCTCTGAAGAATGGTGGTTCATAATCTGACAGCTGCAATATCGTGCATAAAGATGGACATAGAAAAGAATATTAGTAGCAAGGACAAAGAAAATGCATGTATGTCAAAGCTTTTGGTGAAATTAGGAATCATGATAGAGAACTCATTATTAAAACACTCGATCACTCTCACACCTAAAAGAATCAAGGTCTTTCTGTTTTATTCCGCAGTTTGTCAGACACAGATTCGTCTTCACTGAATTGTAGATGTTGTCAATTTATAGAACTTTATCATCTTATAGTTATATCTTACCATATGTGAGCTGAATTATTTTCACATTATTAACTGCTTACCATTTAAAACAAAAATTACACAAGAACAACCTTAATAGCACAAATAGGTTTGGTTATAACTGAGTGGACAAACAAAGACATACCCTCACATCGTCATAGTAGAGTTTCATCAAGATTGTGCGCTGAAATGTCAAAGCGTATTGTGAGAATCATAGAACTTAATATAAGGATGATAATTATGCACATTGCACAACTTCTTACTATTTAGAGAATTAGAGATTAAAGTTTTGAGTTCTTTTACCTCATCTGGCATTTTACCAAGTGTTCTCATTAGTTGAACCAGTGTACGAATCATTTTGCAAGCTGAACTCCTACAGAATTTTGTTCGCCCAATTAGTTTCTAATTGCTTAAAAACAAGCCCGTGCCAATATGTAGTAAGTAAATGCAACATTTGTTTTACTACTTTAAAAGGTCTCAAAGCAAAGAAGTTTTATAGGAAGCAAGCTTTACTTCATTTGATTTGGAGCAACTTCATCATCAGTAGAGTTGCACTTGAATGTTCCTCCCTGCTTTTTGTTCCCAGTGCAGTTGAAATTCATACAAACTTCTTGGCTGTTAGCATTTGGATAGCTAAAGGAAACTACAAGATGTACATAGGAAAAGGGAGATTAGTCAATTGTGTATTGTACTCAACTGTCACTTAATAATAACATCATAATAGAAACAAGACTTGTATGACTGAACATCAGATCTAAATATTTTTATTGAACACAACAATGATGATAAGGTAATTCTTGCCAACCCATAATATTAAAGATATGGTGCAGAAAAAGAATCTTACATGCATAATCCTCGATTATCGGACCATCTATAGCCTCGCATATGCTGAATAATAATGTCCTTAGATACTTTTTCTTCAGCATATCATACACACCTGCACATATGCAACATACAAGTAGATTGAGATATAAATGACAATTGCAGCAAGTTAGCCAAACAAATTTGATTTTGAAATAGTATGCTCACCTTTCTCCATCCATCTATCAGTCTCCAGGATTCAGCATCCACTGGCATCAGCTTCTTTATCTTCATCTCTGATGATTACAACATTACATTAATACACTTCAATCCAAAACATGCATAATGCTTAGACTACTTAATTCTCATCTCCAATTCAGATTCTTAAGTTAGGTCAAACAACAAACATATATACCTAAAGCAGGAACATTCTTCTGATTGAAATATTTTTCCGGAAATAGTTCTCTTATGTAGCTAATATTGAATATTGAAATCCTCCTGGTCTGCAACAAATTGTTTCCATTAGTAAATTACTGATTACATCTCCAAATTCACAAATAAATACTCCAATTCATCTTTCTGCTGGAAGACTTTTTTCTTCCTGAGATTTGACATTATAGAAATTCGTTTATCGATCATTTAAGGTTGTATCTCATGCAGTACAATATAAGTCTTAAACTAGCAGAATTATATTCAAAGACGTACTCAACTCATTTTAAATTAAAAAAAAATCTGCTCACAAATTTCAAAATAACATATCAGCCAAATCATCCAATCAATCAATCAAAGCCAAATCATCCAATAATGATGTAAATTAAATGTCACATAAGAACAACTATAATTTCCAGAAAAAAATCAAGTGAAATCGATACATAAGCTTGTGACAATAAACAAGTATGGTTACAGAGTTTAGCCAATAAGCCTAACTTCCTAAGCCAGTTAAATCAATCACTAATTAAAACAAACAAAAGTTATCGTTACTAGGAAATTCATTGGCATCGAACAGCTTTCACTATGTTACGCAAAGAATCTGAGACACTAAGAACCCTCGCAAACTCAATTGAACTTTCTAAAATCAGTCGAAGCACATCAACGTCAATGGACAACCTAAATTTCCAGCAAACAACACATAATCGCAAGATCTATGAAATTAGCAAACGTCCCAAGCTAAAAAAAGCTCGGAATAATGAAGAAAAACGAAAATGAAATCATTGAAGTATCATAACTGTTTCACCAAATTTCACACGAGAAAATTCCATGCAAACTCAAAATGAATTTCAGAAATCAGTCGAGTAGCAACAAGATCGATGGATAACTGGCTTAGCCAAAATTTTTAGAACTAATCATAAAATTTATGCAATGTGCTAAGATCTGAAGCTCGAAAACTTAGAGAACATGACGAAACACAAAAAAAAATGGTATGATCAAATATGTGAATGAAGAGTCGTGAACTATTTAACAAAATTTCTATACCGAATTCTTGCTGAGAAACCGAAAATCGAAAGTGTGAGAAGTAATACCAGAAGAAGAGACTCATCTTCAGTTATTTCTGCTTTCCTCACCATCTGTGAGACAATCTAAAACCAAACAAAAGGCAGAGATAGCTCAAAAACTGCGAGAATTTTCCAGAAAACAGAATTTTACGAGGAACAGAAAATGAGAAGAAGAAAGAAGATAGTTGAAGAGTAGAGAGAGAAATTCAACATTTTCCAAAGGTTTTGAGTGAGAGAGAGAGAGAGGGAGGGAAATTTGAAGTGCGATATCTCAGAGCAGAGGAAGGAGAAGAAGAAATTTGAATTTGATGTGAGAGAAAATATTGTAAGAAAGGAGAATTTTAAATTTCCTCGCATATATATATATTCTTAGGCATATGAGCGTAACGGAAACGTAAATGAATCGAGAAATTAAACGGAAATAAAACGTGCAAGATAAGTAGTAAAAAGAGACACAATATTTAACGTGGGAAAAACCCTCTTAATAATAAAGGTAAAAAACCCACGGACGACGAGCACCAAAAATTCCAATATATGAAAAATGAGAGTACAAGGACCCTAATATTTTAGGGTAGTATAATATTACAATATTTAACTCTCACAAACTCACAAAAGGAGTATTAAATAATAGTGGAATAAAATACAAAAGAATTTCAAGGTGAATTAGACTAATGTAGGAAGGGTGTTTGGTGTTGTATGGCTTTGGGGGTAAGTGTGTATTACTTGTAGTGGATGGATAATGAGCATGCCTAGTATCCTATTTATAGGTGTAGTTAGGTGGTGAAGGAAGGAGCTAGAAAGCTTAGCCCAATATAAATGCTAGGACTCTAGAATATTCATGTCATAATTCTAGAGTAATATTCTAGAATAGTCATGATCAAGAGATCTTACATATTCCATGGTTAATGCTAGAGTTTTCTAGACTTTAGCAAATGTAGTTTGGGCCTTGAGAAGAATTTGGGCCACCTCTAACAATCTCCACCTTGGACCAAAGTTCATGGTAACTCGTCGTCGAGGCCTGAAAGAGCCTAGTAAGAATGAACTCCCACTAAGTCCAGGCAATGATCGAACTTAGTGGTAGGTAGTGGCTTGGTGAGCATATCTGCAGGATTTCTGAAGTGTGAACCTTTTTCACCGTGATTTCTCCTTTAGCAATTGTATCTCTGACATAGTGATATTTGACTGAGATGTGCTTGGTCTTGGAATGATAAGCATCATTTTTAGTGAGAAAGATAGCGCTTTGGCTATTAGAGAATACCACAGTGACTCCTTGTGGTATACCAAGGTCCATGACAAGACCACGCAACCATGTAGCCTCCTTTATACCTTTAGTTGCTGCAACATACTCTGCTTCGGTAGTGGAAAGAGCAGCAATCGGTTGCAATTGAGCCTTCCAACTTATTGCTCCCGAACATAGAGTGAAGATATAACCGGAGAGAGACCTTCGACGGTCGAGATCACCACCATAGTCAGAGTCAACAAACCCAACAACATCAGTATATTTTGTCGAGTTTTTGTCAAACACCAACCCCAGATCTGTAGTACCTTTTAGGTAACGAAATATCCATTTAACAGCATCCCAATGCTCCTTTCCAGGGTTATGCATATACCTGCTTACCAAGCTCACTGCATATGCTAAGTCTGGTCTAGTACAGACCATGGCATACATGAGGCTTCCGACTGCACTAGCATATGGAGTGCTAGACATTTTCTCTTTGTCTTCCTCTGTTTGAGGACAAAATGCAGATGATAGCTTGAAATGAGCAGCAAGAGGTGTAGAAACGGACTTACAGTTACTCATGCCGAATTTATCAAGAATTTTCTCAATATATTTCTTCTGAGTTAGAAATAATTTCCCAGCTTGTCGATCTCTGTGAATCTCCATGCCAAGAATTTTTCTTGCTGCTCCCAGATCCTTCATCTCGAACTCCTTGTTAAGTTGAGACTTTAGTTTATTGATCAATGACTTGTCACGAGATGCTATGAGCATATCATCTACATAAAGCAGGAGATAGATATAGACTCCACCATATTGTCAGAAGTAGACGCAGTGATCATATTGACTGCGTATGTAGCCTTGTTTACTCATGAATGAGTCAAAGCGCTTGTACCACTGTCGCGGAGCTTGCTTGAGACCGTACAGGGATTTCTTCAAGCGACAAACAAGTTTTTCCTTTCCAGGAACAACAAATCCCTCGGGTTGCTTCATGTAAATTTCTTCTTCAAGATCTCCATGTAGAAAAGCAGTTTTGACATCGAGTTGTTCTAGCTCCATGTCAAACATAGCAACTATTGCAAGAAGGACTCGAATAGAGGAATGACGAACAACAGGAGAAAAAATCTCATTAAAGTCAATACCTTCTCTTTGATTGTATCCTTTGACTACGAGACGAGCCTTCCATCTTGCAGGTTCAACACCCGGGGATTCCTTCCTTCTGCTTGTAAATCCATTTGCACATGAGCGGCTTTCGACCATGAGGAGGCTCAACTAGATCCCAAGTCTCATTCTTATGGAGACTTTCAATCTCCCCATTCATCGCCACAAGCCATTTTGTGGAATCAGGGCAAGTGATGGCCTCTGAATAGGATGATGGCTCAACTCCGATTGGAGTTTCTTCTGCAACTGATAGTGCATAAGCCAGAACATATTCATCTTCACTATATTTTGAAGATTTTATGATTGGCCTTTTTGAACGATCCCTTGTGAGATTGTAATCAACTTGTTGTTGAGGGCTTTGTGGCTGGCTTGAAACAATAGAAGTTGAAGTTCCATCGTCATGATGTGCATCATTGCTAGACTGTGGGCTTGAGGAAGATTCAAGATCTATGCTTGAAGATTAGCTGCTAGTATCCCACTCCACCTTTTTACCAACACCATTCTGATCTGTGTTGGGAGAAACAACAACATCTGAACCAAAGGACTTTATCATAGCATTATCGTTAAAGGTAACATCTCGACTAAGAATGATTTTCTTATATTCGAGACACCACAATTTGTAACCTTTAGATTCAGAAGAATAGCCAACGAAAATGCATTTTACAGCTCTAGGAGCTAATTTTCCGTCATTAACATGAGCATAAGCGGTACAACCAAAAACTTTAAGAGGAGAATAGTTAACTGTTGTACCTGACCACACTTCCTCTGGTATTTTGAAGTCAATCGAAGAGTGCGGGGAGCGGTTGACAACATATGCAGCTGTGGAGAGAGCTTTTGTCCATAAATCACGGCGATGCCACAGTCTAGCATTAGAGATCATGCAGCGAGCTCTCTCAAGAAGAGTTCTATTCATCCGTTCTACAACACCGTTCTGTTGAGGCTTGTAAGGTAATGTTTTATGCCTTCCAATACCTGCTTGAGAGCAGAACTCTTCAAATTCCTTTTCGCAGAACTCCAAACCTCGATCTGTCCTGAGCTTCTTAACTTTCTTCCCAGTCTGGTTCTCAACTAGAGATTTCCACCTTTTGAAAGTGGGAAAAGCCTCATTTTTTTGCTTTAAGAAATAAGTCCAGACCTTGCGGGAGAAGTCATCGATGATGGTCATCATGTAGCGTTTGTCATTGTAAGAGTTAACTCTTGATGGTCCCCATAGATCAGAGTGAACATAATCAAGAATACCCTTTTTCCTATGAGTAACTATAGAGAAGCTTACTTTCTTCTGCTTCCCATAGACACAATGTTCTCAAAATGGTAATTTTCCTGTGCCGGGAGTGCCAAGGAGACCACGTTTGCTCAGGATTTCCATTCCTTTCTCACTCATGTGGCCAAGGCGCATATGCCACAATTGAGTGTGATCGGAATCAGAAATTGAAGATGAGACAGCGACTTCACCTGTCATTGTATGTCCTTCTAGGACATAAAGGCTGCCACGTTTGTTGGCTTTCATGACAACCAGGGCACCTTTAGAGACCTTCAAAAGTCCACCTTGAGCTGAGAATTTGTACCCAAGAGAATCCAGGGTACCCAAAGAAATCAGATTGCGTTTTAAGTCAGGAACATGACGAACCTTTGTTAAGGTCCTGACAACGCCATCATGAGACTTGATTTTGATTGATCCAATACCAACAGCCTTGCAGGAAATATCATTTCCTAACAAGATAGTACCACAATCGACAGATTCATATGTGGTAAACCAGTCCCTATGAGGACAAACATGATAAGTACAACCAGAATCAAGAATCCATTCATTGAAACTCCTCTTTTCGGAGATTGCAAGTAACACTAAGTCACTTTCGGAATCAGTGTCAATAACTCTACTTCGGCAGAATTTTGAGGTAGCTTTGATTTCTCTTCTTTCTCCTTTTTATTCTTTAACTTGTAGCAATCTGAGACTTCATGCCCTGTTTTCTTGCAATAACGACAGGTGACATTCTGTTTTCGTCCCCTCGATTTAGATCGAAAATTTTTCTTATGTGTATTTTTCTTTTCACGGGATTTCCCTCTTACATTTAATCCCTCGGCTTTGTCTTCTGAATGAACTTCAAGGTTAAAATTTTCTTTTGAGAGTAAATTTGATTTTACATCTTCAAAAGAAAGAGAATCATTGGAGCCATATAGCATGATCTCCTTGAAGTGCTTGTAAGAGGGAGGTAAGGAGACGATTAATAAGACTGCCTTATCTTCTTCCTCGATCTTGACATCCAAGTTTTCAAGATCAATAAGAATAGAATTAAATTCATTGAGATGGGTTTGGAGAGAAGTACCTTCAGCCATACGAATTGTGTAGAGTCGTTCCTTCAAGCGAAGCTTGTTTGCTAGACTTTTGGTCATGTAAAGAGACTCGAGCTTTGTCCATAAAGTAGCAGTATTCTTCTCATGTATGACCTCGCGTAACACCTCCTTTGTTAAACACAGTTGGATTGCCGACATGGCTTTTTCGTCCAACTCCTGCCATTACTCGTCGGACATGGTTGAAGGCTTCCTATCGAGAGCCCTTTTTAATCCGTTCTGAACAAGAACGGCTTGCATCTGGATCTTCCAAATACTAAAGCTTATCTTGCCATCAAATTTCTCGATGTCGAATTTTGTAACAGTCGACATTGTCAACCTGGCTCGGATACCACTTGTTAGGGTATATGAGCGTAGCGGAAACGTAAATGAATCGAGAAATTAAACGGAAATAAAACGTGCAAGATAAGTAGTAAAAAGAGACACAATATTTAACGTGGGAAAAACCCTCTTAATAATAGAGGTAAAAAACCCACGGACGACGAGCACCAAAAATTCCACTATATGAAAAATGAGAGTACAAGGACCCTAATTTTTTAGGGTAGTATAATATTACAATATTTAACTCTCACAAACTCACAAAAGGAGTATTAGATAATAGTGGAATAAAATACAAAAGAATTTCAAGGTGAATTAGACTAATGTAGGAAGGGTGTTTGGTGTTGTATGGCTTTGTGGGTAATTGTGTATTACTTGTAGTGGATGGATAATGAGCATGCCTAGTACCCTATTTATAGGTGTAGTTAGGTGGTGAAGGAAGGAGCTAGAAAGCTTAGCCCAATATAAATGCTAGGACTCTAGAATATTCATGTCATAATTCTAGAGTAATATTCTAGAATAGTCATGATCAAGAGATCTTACATATTCCATGGTTAATGCTAGAGTTTTCTAGACTTTAGCAAATGTAGTTTGGGCCTTGAGAAGAATTTGGGCCACCTCTAACATATATAATATAAATAGAGCGCGAACTTTTTTAACTATGGTCAGTTAGTGGAAAATGGGAACTAGGGTTGAGTTATAGCGTGGGTTAATTCGTTGTTTGATGTCAACGTGGATTTGAACTACCGAGATACAGAGTACTATTTCTGATTGCGTTGTGGCTTTATTAATTTGGACTGATATTTGGGTTGTGGCCTAAACAGATCTAGCCCACTAAGATTGACTGCCTGTGTACAGCAAGGCAGGATTTTTTTTTTTTTAATGAGAAGCAGTGAATTTTTTTTCTTGTATCATTGTTTCCTTCCTTTTTTTCCTTTTCTTGTACAGGCAATTTGTTTTCCCATGATTTTATATTTCCTAGAAATTTTTTTATGTTGTTTGATTGAGCATGGAAAATAAAATTTCCGTTGGAAGTTCAACTTACCTAGGGGGACCTAGGTGAGGTACTTCCTCCATCTTGTAGGAAATTACACTTCCTAGGAAGTTTCATTTACAACTCTTTTGCTAACCAAACAAGTTTCCATATTTTTATTTCCTAGGAATTTACAATTCCCATGGAAATTGTTATCAACCAAAAAATCCATTATTATTCTATAATTTGTTAGATATTTAGATATTCATTTATATGAGGTACGTAGCTACTCTATTTTATACCTAGAATTAATAATGAGTTGTAATCATACCTATAATAAAACAATAATACATGCTAGGGTCATCTCCTAATGAGTTAATGACCCAATCAAGTTGGGTTGGTCACCCTTTTCCCACCCCTTCTCTCCTCCACCTCACATGACCCACCAATTTTTACTTTCCCTTCTTAAGGGCATCACTAGCAATGACCAAATTTGGGTTTGGTCATGAAATAAATGGGTCATGAACCTACTAATAATGACCAACAATTGGGTCATCCATGACCTTGCTTGCAACTGGTCGAAAATTCGACCCAAAGCACACAACATCACGTGAAAAGAAGAGAAGAGAGAGAAAAAAGAAAAAAGGGAAAGAAAAAGGAAAAAGAAAAAAAAGCCACCCTTTTCACGTGAAATCACTCCAAAAAAGGGAAAGAAAAATTTAAAAAAAAAAGGAATTGCCACGCGTGTCAGGAAAAAGCATGGGATCGCGGAGATGTTGCCAAGTGTCGCCTCCTGAATCGTTGATTAAATATAGCCGTTGTTATTTTTGCAACGGCTATATCTCATAATTTACAAAAAAAAAAAAAAAAAAACCAAAATTCTTAATTTTTCATGCTCTATAAATAGACACCCATTTTGCTATATTTTCATCACAAAAAAAATTCAGCTATTTTGTATTGTTTATTTGGTACTTAAAAAAATACCAATTTTCATTATATTCATTTCTACAATATATTCTTTTCTATTTTTCTGAATATATTTTTTTCGGTAATTATGGATCAAAATAATCCTAATTACGTCCGTAATGCATCTACTAATTTGAATCGAAAAAATAAGCAAAAAATGCAACAATGTAGCTCAAATTATTCAAATTCTCCCCAAAAATTCCCATCAAATTTTCCACAAAATTACCCACCAAATTATCAACAAAATCCACCAATATTTCAACAAAATCCACCATTTTACCATCCAAATCCAAGTTTTTATCAACAAAATTACCACCAAAATCCTCAAGTTTTTGGAAATTCCTCACAATTTTCCCCATGGGCTCCAAATGTTGGAACTCAAACATCAGATTTCCAACTCCAGCAAACGTGCTCCCAGTATGATGATAGTGAATCTGACCGTGATGATAATGATGTTGGCAACAACAACGACGAGGGTTATGTGGAAGAGTTTATTCCATGCACTCAACAGTTTTCAGAAGACTATCCTGTTTTGCAACCACAAAGCCAAGAAGGTGGGAAGACTGTGGAAAAGAAAATATGGTCGAAGGCTGAAAAAGAAGCACTGATATCTGCATACATGAACACGAGTTGTGACAACATTGTTGGAACACAGCAAAAGAAAGGTGCTTTCTGGGCAAGGGTCCATGAATTGTATGATCAAGCAAGGGAGTCTAACCCCAGAGATATTGCAACACGAAGTCATGATAGTATGAAAAGCCAGTGGATCAGAATTAATGAAGCCGTCCAGAAGTGGTGTGGGTGCTTCGCGAAAGCGGAAAAGAGGAAGAGAAGCGGCCAAAGTGATGATGATGTCGTCAAAGAAGCCCATAGCATATTTGAGAGCAAAGGAGGTAAATTCCACTTCTATGATGAATGGATATTGTTGCGAAAGTGGCCAAAATTTGCTTCAATGGTAAGCAATCCAAGTTCGGTGGCACAAAGGGGTCGTCATTTGAAGACAACTAAAATGGTTGATTCAACTGACAGTGGGAGTAGCGGCAAGAGAACAAGGGAGGAGGGTGATGGCTCAACACCAAACACCCCAACAAGCGGGGATGTGGGTGATGGAAACATGCCACGTCCGGAGGGTGTGAAGAAGGCCAAGTCAAGGCTAAAAGGAAAGGTAAAAGCGCAGGATGCTTACGAAATGGTTGGTTCGTTTAAGGACAGACTCGATCTATTGAATGATGTGCGAGCAAAGAACTGTGACATGGAGGACAAAAGACTTCAGCTTATGATGAAAAAGGAAGCTAGGAAGAAGCAGCAGTTGGAATTGGCAAATAGACAGATGGAAATGGATCTTTTCAAGGTCAAATGGGATATGGTGCAATTTCTTTCCATGAAAGAAAATCTCACACCATGGGAGCAAACTCGTTTGGAAGAACCTAGGGAATTTGTTGAAAATTTTAAGTTTTAATAATTATTTTTATATTTAGTTATAATTATGAATTATATTTTGTATTTTAATTATATCAACTTTTAATTATTTAAAGTTATCATGTAGTTTTAAAATGTCAAGTTTTAATTGTTTATTTTTTTTTTTTGTAGTTTTATAATTATGAATTGTAGTATGTATTTTTTATTTTAATTAATATGAAGTTGAATGTATTTTAATTAATATCAAGTTTTAATTGTCAAGTTATTATGAATGAATTCTTATGTTTTATCCATAATTATAATAATAACAATGATAATATAAATAATATTTGGACCAAGTGATTTCGAATGCATTTGAACCACCCATCCAACATTTTTCCTGGTTGATTTTCCTTCACTCATTTACACTTTACTGCAAAGTTGTGTAGTCAATGTCAAAGATAAATGTGTTGCATGCATTATTAAAAAGGTGTGTAGTCAATGTCAAAGAAAAATGGGTTGCATGCATTATAACAAAGTTGTGTAGTCAGTGTCAAACTCAACACATGCTCTCTTGCATTGGGGTCCTCTATGCCTATAAATACAGTTATACATTTCTGAACTATATCAAACTACAATTATCATTTCCAACTTTGCAAATCTTTTTATGTAAACACGCTTCCAAACTTACATCATTTTTAAAACTAAATTACCATATAATGAACTCCTCACGAGGTAAATCACAGTACATTTTTCCAAGTTCATCTTCTTCTAGTGATGATTCATATGATGAGAGACGAGCTGCAAGACAAGAAGAAGACGAAGATTTGGATGCCATGATTGCACATGTTGGTGAAACGTGCATACCGGTGTTGTTGGAAGAAACCATTCTGAAGTGTAGGCCAGGTCGGAGGAATGGCCCTCGTGGTGATAGAGAAAGAGAAGTTGGTGAGTTAAGGTTATACAATGACTATTTTGCAGAAAATGCAGTTTACTCTGGTTCATTGTTTCGAAGGAGGTTTCGTATGCAAAAACACGTTTTTGAACGTATTATGAATGGAGTTGTGGAAAATGACTACTGGTTCCACAAGAGGCCGAATGCCTCGGGACGTCTAGGCATATCACCGCTACAGAAATGCACCGCAGCAATTCGAATGTTAGCTTATGGGTGTGCTGCTGATGCCACCGATGAGTACTTACGCATTAGCGAAACTACTGCAACCGAAGCAATGTACAGGTTTGTTCAATCAGTTGTTCGTGTGTTCGGTGAGGAGTATTTAAGACGTCCAAATGAGGACGACTTGAATCGGTTACTCCAAATTGGGGAAGAACGTGGTTTTCCAGGAATGATTGGCAGCATCGACTGCATGCATTGGGAGTGGAAGAATTGTCCGGTGGGATGGAGAGGTCAATACCAGGGCAAAGAAGGGGTTGCCACGCTAGTGCTTGAAGCCGTAGCAGATCGTGACTTGTGGATTTGGCATTCTTTTTTCGGAATGCCAGGGAGTCTCAACGATATTAATGTGCTTCATCGATCACCTGTCTTTGAAGACATTCTTGAAGGCCGAGCTCCTCCTGTTAATTTTGAGGTAAACGGCCATCAATATAATTTGGGTTATTACCTTACTGATGGAATTTATCCTAAATGGGCTACTTTTGTCAAGTCCATAACGAGTCCACAATCTCCAAAAGATAAGCTTTTTGCGCATCATCAAGAGGCGGCTAGAAAGGATGTGGAACGAGCATTCGGAGTGTTACAGGCAAGGTTTGCTATTATAAAAAAACCGTCCCTTGCTTGGGATGTGAACGCGCTCCATAATATTATGTCTGCATGCATTATTATGCATAACATGATAGTTGAAGATGAACGACATATGTATCTAAATCACTCTGATCCTTGTGATTTCAATGATAGTACTTCACGCCGACCCAGTCAGAGCAATGGAAGCGGAGAAAATGACAATTTCCAATACCACAAAGATCGAATTGTGGATATCAACATTTACTTGCAAAAAAGAGCAAGTGTAGAAGAACAACAGGCTCATTTATCATTAAAACGAGATTTGACCGAGCATATTTGGGTTAAATTTGGGCAAAACCAAAATTAATAAAGTAATTTGTATCTTTTTTTACATGGGTCTGAATAAAGTGATTTGTATCTTTATTTCATATAGGTTCTGATTAAAGTTAATAATACATATGTAAAATGACCAAAACATTAGTGCAAACTTTTAATAACACAGGTAAATTAAACGAAATGTCTCTATTACACAATACATTCGTAAATTAAGAAATATAGTTGCAATGATAACACAATAATTATAAAAGCGAAATTAATTTAAACGCTGATTAATAAAGTCGAATTAATAAATTAATTTATTGTTAATTAATATTTTTTAAAAAGTAACAAAAAAAAATAATATTAAAAATATTAATTTAGTTGTATTGAATAAGTTAATCATAATTATATATTGTTAATTACATTTTATAAAAAAAAACATTTTAGTAATTAAAAATATGATAAGGAGAGAGAAAAAGATGGGGTGGGGTAAGTTAAAGTAGGAGAAAGAGTGTGATGAATGAGTTATTGTTAAGAAGGAAAAATAAAAATAGGTGGGTCATGTGAGGTGGAGGAGAGAGGGAGTGGGAAAAGTGTTGATGACCCAACTTGATTGGGTCATTGTAGGAGATGCCCTAACAATAACCCATTCATTACACTCTCTCTCCTACTTTAAATTACCTCACCCCATCTTTTTCTCTCTCCCCATCATATTTTCAATTACTAAAATGTTTTTTTTTATAAAATGTTTTTCAAGTACCAAAATAACAATACAAAATAGGTGATTTTTTTTTTTGTGATGAAAATATAACAAAATGGGTGTAAAAATTATGAATTTTGGTTTTTTTTTTTTGTAAATTGTGAGATATAGCCGTTGCAAAAATAGCAATGGCTATATTTAATCAAGGGTCCAGGAGGCGACACTTGGCAAACAACCATACGCACTGTCAGAAAGTCTACATCATCCGCGCATTTTTTTTTCCTTGCTACAAGACGAAACGACGTCGTTTCATTTCTTAACCCGGCTTTTTTTTTCCTTTTCCTTTTCCTTTTTTTCCCCTTTTCTTCTCTCCTTTCACGTGGGTAATAGTGCTGGATGACCAGGTTGTTTATTCAACCGTTTTGTTAAGGCGCATGCATCCGTGTGCACAATTTAAGAAATTCAAATAAAAATTTAATTAAAATGGTAGTTATTTTTAAATGGTAGTTACTTCTTACTCTTAAAGCTTCTTGTATGTTGGTTTTATTTATACTAGGTTTAATGTGTGCATAAAATATGATGTTTGCACAAAAAAAACAAAAAATTATAATACATTTTATGGGATAGAGTTAAGGAAAAAAATGGAGGAAGTATGATTTATAACAATACTGAATTGAAAGGAATTAAGAAGACTGAATTGCATTACATAAACGTTGGATATATATATGACATTCTTGAGGAGAAGAAGAAGACTGAATTGTGTTTTGATTAGAGGATCTAATACTGTTAGCAGTTATATTGGGAGTTTGATTTACGTCTTTCTTTTTTTTTTTTAATTTTTCTTTGTTGTTGGAAGTTATATTTTTTCTCTCTTTTTCGATGTATCTTTTTCTTTTTAAAAATACTACTATTTCACTTTTCACATGATTTATCATTTATGTAACTACTAGAGTGCCCCGTGCTAATGTACGGGATTAACTATAGTGTGAAAAACTCATAAAATTTTGTAAGATCGCAGTATGCAATAGGTCACAAAAATTAAAATCGTACTAAAAAACTAATAAATTGTTTTAACATGTTTATGTTTCATGTCGCCCTGTGTGAATGTCAGTGGTTATATATTTAAATTCTTCTTCACATATCACTTTAATAATGGATGCAACTTTGACTTTTTCGAATTGCTGCTGAGGAACATATAATAAAAATGTAAATGGATTCATTAGTCGTTCTTTGATGTACTGTTTCAAAGCATTATCTCCAAACTCCTACAATCAATGAAAAAATATGGGTTAAAATATAGTGACTAGTGTTCTCACTACAATCTTTTTAATTAAAAGTAATAGTTAAGTATTTTCTTACATAGTTTGCATATTCCATAATACCGTAGACATTGCAATCAATTATTGTTTCTGCGTGCTTGCTAAAAATGGTATTTGGCATGGAACATGTTCTGTCACCGATGGTCATCGAAACTCTAAATTTGTAATGTAAAAAAAAGTGCTTAATTTCCAAGTTTGTGTACTAAACTATTTTTATATAGATGTAACCACAAAAAAAATAACCTTGGCACGATTCTATTGCAGTTTGGGCCACATATCAAACACGTGTCAGCTCTTTTTTTTGTTGAGAATACATGAACGGTACCATAGAGATTGTCTAGTTTCAATCTTCAAAACCTTTGCAAGAACCTGATATAATTTCACCTGATACTCATCTCAAACAATGGATATAGATTAAGTATGAAAAATTCTTAATTTTTTAAGGAAATGTAAAACATAAAAAGCAATACAACGTTTAAAAGTTAAAATCATTACATTTGACATTACTGAGTATTGATTTAAATTAATGCTTTTGGCATTAAACAACAATTCCATTTGAAAAACTCCTTTGCCAATGTCTGAGTCCAGTTGATATGCTTTTGCACATAACTAGTGTGACGACCCGACTCGCTTAAATCGGCGCGGAAGAAACCGACGAGTCGAATAGTCATAACTAACAACTCAAATACTTAAAAATTAAAACAAAACCTCAAGATATTATTATTATAACCCAAAAGTACAAATACCCACAAGTTTGTACAATACTAAACCAAAAGTCAAACTATCAATACTAATAAAAGTAACTCTTACCACATGTCAGAGTCTAAACCAAAAGTATACAAGTTCACTACTATAGATCAACACTATCCAAAACCGTAAAATAACGAAAATACAACTAAATCAAAATAGCGGCGCTCGCCCAACCCAAAGCTAAGCAAGAACCTCATCATCAGAATTACCTGAAAAGTAAACAACAGTCCACCGTCAGTGGCGAGTAACATAACTGACTCACCCTAACGGGAATACATAAATCAAATACCCAAATCAAACCTCAAACCATGCGAAAATCATACCAATATATAGACTCAACTCATCTAACTTATCCAAACTTATCTTTGGCGCAATCATTCATAAACTAGACCGGACTATGCACGTACGAACGCATCTTACGCATTTCGAACTTTCTACTATGTTAGGATTGAGAATCTTACTCCCAAATCCCGTGAAACCAATATTACTGGAAATCCACATTCGAAGACAACATTGTAACGACCCGGAATTTTGGGCCAGAAAATTTCGCGGTTATTAATGATATGTCTTAATTCTAAGTCCAAAAAGGCCCATTTAATTTTGGACTGTTTTACTTTTTAGCCCATTCTTTTTCATCAAATTGGGCCAAGGACCCAATTTGTTCTTTTATCTACCCTTGGCCGGTTTTTAGTCTCCTTTTTGGGCTATTGGGTATTTCTAGTTTAATTGGGTAATTATGCTAATTACCAATTAAGAAGGCTTAAGTATTTTTCAACCAAGCCCATGACTTGGCCCCTATACTTAGTCCACATGGCCAGCCCTCACTTTCCCTTATTTTAGGATTTGCAACACTTCATCTTGTTCTATAAATAGGACTCTTGTCCCTTGTGTTGCCATTATGCATTTAAGCACTTAAAACTCCAAACTCTAAAGATCATTTTTCTCTCCTATTATCCCCTCAAAAAGTCGAACCTTCATTGTTTTTCCTTGGATTAATTAAGCGAATCCAGGTAACTATGCTCTCCTCTTTAATCTATGGGTAGAAAAACACATAGTTAATTAGGAATTGAAGCATGAAAATTGTAGGAAGTTTAATATTGTTTTCATATGAACATGTCGAGCATGAAGCATGAATTTCTTGATTGATTTTTATGTATTTTCTTGATTTTATGTATGATCTTGTATGAATTTATTTACCAATCAAATCTTGTTATTTCTTGATGAATTTTTCATGGTATCTGGTTTACTGTTTGATTATTAACCATGATTTATTTCGTGGCAAAAATTCGTCCGTTTATTATTTATAAAAATTTAATCTTTCAAACCGGTAAAACTGTCCAGAATAGGTTTACGAATTTATTAGTGTACTTAATCAATTCGGAATGCTACGAAATTTTATATGGAAGTCAGTGATAATGTTTTACAGCTTGTGTTAAATTTTCGTAATTTTTAAAGATCGTTTGATATGGCATAAAATTCTGAAACCGAATTCAGCCTAATCTGACTGGTTAGTTATAAAATCACTTAAAAATAGTAAAAGATGTTATTTTTAGACGAAATTTATGCACGTTAATCCTTGAACCCATATTTAGCTCCCATAAAAATTTCCAGATTTTTTAGAGATCTTTAGATGGTCGTTTTTAATTTAATTCTTTAAAAATCAGATTGTATAAATTAGGGCAATTGAATTATTAAAATGTGCTATTATTCATTCTTGAATTTTCGAGTGACCTAAGTATTAAAAGGGAACTAAAAATATGATTTTTATGATGAATCTTGATAGTATTGAATTATATTGATAAATCTTGAATTAAAAATTAAATCTTGTTATTATCTTCTAATTGTCAAGTGTATAGAAATTAAAAGAAGAGTTAAAAATATTATTTTTATGTTAATCTTGATGAATGTTGTCGAAAAATATGATTTTTATGTTTATTAATTAGTTAAATTATTTAATTCTTGATGATTGAATTCATATAAATTAATTGAATAATTTTGGCTATTATTGATATAAAATGTCGAGTGTGGTGAAAGTAGGAAAAATAGGATTTTTATTATATTTTGGTTAGTTTTGAATTATTATTAATTTAGGAAATAATTAATAATAAAAGTTATGGACAAAATAATTATTAGGGATAAGTTGTAAAGTGAAGGGATAAAAAGATATTATTAGTATTATTATTAAGAGGACCGAAATAATATTAGTACTATTAATATAAATATTTTTCGAATATTGTTACAAATTGGTATATGACGTAATATTAAGGTTAGTATCCGAAAGGATAGGATTATAAGTATATATATATTTTAAGAATAGTATATTATAAGAATTGAAGTTGCATAAGATATTACTAGGGATAAGAAAGGGAAACAGAGTAATAGCTATACATGTTATGTTTCGGTCTCTGGCTAGGAAAGGCTTGGTATTTAAGGTGGCCAATATACGTGCCGCACCTCCCTTTCCTGGGACTCCGAACATTTCATTTCCTATTACGGTCACCTAGTATTATCCTAATATATGATACGATTAAATTAATTGAAGATATAAGATACAATATGGACACCCACCTGTATGATACACGAGTCATTAGTGGGTTAAGTCAGAACCACTACTCAATGGGACGAACACATGAGTTCCCCCGAGTAGTTTGACCTTAGAACATGTAGTCGTCTGGTAACCGTATCTGCGAGTCGCTACCAGGAAGTTATGGCCATAGCTTAGACTTAGCGGTGAAACACGGGATCCGCTATGGGATTGAGTACACGAGCTCCTCCCGGCATGTTCTAGGGAGTTATGGTGAAACACGAGATCCATAACGAGTTATTAGTGACCGGTCCAACAAAGATATTATATTACGATCATACGATTTGATAAGATGAAATCATAAGATGAAGTATAAGATGATTTCAAAAGATGATAAGATATGTTATGATCTAATGTGATAAGAAAGACATGATATGATATGATTAAGATATGATTTATGATGATATGATATGATATGATAAGAATATGATAAGTCATGATGATAAGAATATGATAAGTTATGATGATAAGATATGATTAAGATTTATTAATGATATAATTTAAGAAGGGTTAAGTATAAGTTAAGGATTGGGATAATTTAAGATGTATAGTATAAGGTATAAGTTTAGTATGTTAAGTCTTCCGCTGTGTATTTCTGTATTTATGGGTATGTATGTATGCGAGTAAGGATGCATGTATGTATGAATGTTGAGTGTATTTTTGTACGTATTTCTAACCGTATTTGCAGGGTTGATTGTACGTACATTATACGTAGATCATCGTAGATCATACGTATTCTAACCGTATTTCTGCAGGGGTATTTATACGTATTTTTATACGTATTTTATACGTACTTTTATACGTATTATTATACGTACGTATATACGGAATTTGTGTATCTTTGTGTAAAGCATGTATTAAATCTTTTACAGTTTTTATGATATTTTCTATGATATTATGTGTTTGGTGGTCCCTCGATTAAATGGGACAGCCTAGTTACTCGCCACTGACGGTGGACCCCCCCCTCAGTTTCAGGTGATGTTGCAGCAGATTAGAGCGGGCTTCGCCGGATGGGCTTGAGAGTTTAGGCCTTTATTCTAAGTTTTCTAGTTTGTCCAGAACTACTTAAACATTTACTTAGTTTATTCTACGATCCCAGCATGTTGGGACAGTATTACCAAACTTATGATGTAATAATGAATATTGGATTTATTATGGTTTTTAGGAGTTATTTTAATAAAAGTCAATTCTTCCATTTATTTCATTTGATATATTGTTAATATGATTAAGTAATGATCCGAATGTCGATTTCCCTTCGTAAATCGACAAGCTAAAAGGTCGGGTCGTTACAACATAGTAAGACCACCAACTATCCCAATACCGCGGATAGGATAGGGGCAACGTCTTAACCCAAAAACAAAGAATCTTACTCTAAGTTTTAGGCGTCTAGCTACGAAATCAAGCTAATCTTTAACTCATTAATCCGAAGCTTACTCACTTAGTTACTTCTTAAGTTGCATCTTACGCCTTGACTTAAGAAAATAACGCGTAAACCAAACATCTTACAACTTCTTATCGATTTCTTTAACTTTTTCTTTAACTTTCTTTACTTTCTTTAACTTAAAAGACTTAATCAAGAACTTATCAAGACTTAATCAAGAACTCATCAAGAACTCATCAAGAACTCAAAGAACTCAACCAAGATTCATAAAGAACTCATCCAAGATTCAAGAACTTCAATCAAGAACTCAATCAAGATTCATGAACTTCAGCCAAGAACTCAATCAAGATTCATTGTAATTTTTTTTTTCTTTTTTGTCTATTTTGATTTTGAATACATGGTTGAATCTGTTAAAGAATTTTGGATTTCTTTTTCAGTAAATCTGATTCACTAATTTTGGGTTTTTAGCTATATTTTTTATTTTTTATTTCTGGATTTTTTTTTTATTTTGGTCTATAATTATGGATTTTTTTTATCTATAATTATGTGTTTTTGATCTATTTTTATTCACCATTAAAATGCATAATGATATTCAAAATGCTAGTACTTATATATTCGAATGGTCATTTTATCCAGTCATTTGAACTTATAAGTACTTTACTTCAGTTCAGTTCAGGAATTTTCAATTCAGTTCAGGAGTTTTCAATATTATTATTATTATTATTGTTGTTGTTGTTGTTTGAGTTTTCAATCCACTACCCCTTGCATTTCCGAATTATGTTCAATAATGATAGGTATCCCAACTCCCAAGTGTATGCATCCTTATAATTTTTTCTTTTTTTTCCCTCTTCTGGTAAAAAAAAATTATTAATCATTTAAAAAAAAGGTAATAAATTTTAAAATTAATTATTTTAATTAATATCACAAATCACAATAATAAATAATATTTATAAAATAATAATAATATTATTATTAAAACAATAAAAAAACAAATATTATTATTATTATGACCAAAACAATAATAAAATTACTATTATTATTCACTTCAATTCAGTTCAGTTTAGGAATTTTCAATTCAGTTCAGTGCAATTCAGTCTAAAGAAACAGAGCCTTAGTATTAAGTTTTGTAAACAATGCATTTCACGGATGCTATGCTAGTGATAGAATTATGCTTCATACATTATTTAGAAAAGGATAAAAATTTATAGTCAGAAAAAAAAAAATCAAAAAAAGGATGGTGGTATGAACAAGTTGGATGGTCCCCCTTGGTAAGCTTCCCAGTTCCATGATATTGGATTGGAGTCTTGGAGATTTAAGTGCAAACTAATATACTCCGTATTAAACTTTGCTAAAATTACACTTTGGTACCCTAGTTACAAAAATTGCAAATAGAGTAGTAAGGGTACTAAAAAGTAACCCCGTTAACTATTTCGTTATTTGCTCCATCCTATGCCTTTTTATTTTGCTTCCTGTGCGTTATTTGCTCCATTGCTTCTACCTTTTTCATATTTGCTCCTGAGTCATTGATGTAATGAGATAGGATTGGAAAGAAAGAGTTGCTATTGTGTGCAAGGATCGGATACAACAACAGGTAGAAAAGCACAAAATTTGGGCAAGAGGATGGAATGCATTTTGGGATGGTGGGTTTTGCTAGTTGCTACGGTGTTAGGGAAGGAGCTGAGCCACTCAAACTAAGTATGTTGTGAACCTAACTGAGAAGACTTGCAGTTGTAATGGTTGGCAAGTCAGTGGTAGCAATATGGAACAAAGTGGATGAGCTTGAACAATATGTGAGTGATTATTTTAGAAAAGGCAGGTACGTACATGAAGGCTTATTCATACCTATTGGAGCCTTTAAATGGTCCACAAGAGTGGCCAAATTCTGAGACATTAGTGATTGCCCTTACATTGAAGAAGGTTAAACACAGGCGCGTCAAACTAAAAGGAAATTGCAAGTTGGTGAGGTAACAAAGTGTGGTAAGCTAAAAAAGGTGGGTACTGTCATTCTGGATTCAAGGACACAACAAGAGAGGCTGCAAAAATGTCCCTAATCAAAACAGAAGCAACAACAACAACAATGGGACATCTGACAACAATGACCAAGTTAGTCCAGGGAGTATACCAATGCACAGTAGGGGTGTAGGAGTATACACATATCCCAGTGGATATCAGAGGACAGACTCTGCAAGAGCCTTCTACATTATAAATTTATTTTGCTTAACTTATAATACTCTAACATATAAAACTGTGTTTGATGTTTAATTTTATGCGGCTTGCAAGACCAAGACCATAACCTGTAATCAATTTGAACAATCCTAGGCCATCGGCAATCTACTCAGACTTTGAAGGAGAGCAAAGTGTGCATTCATTTAGCCAAGAATACAGCTGGTCACAGATTGAAATGGGATCACAACAGTCACAACTTATCACTGCACAAGGTCTACAAGACTTAGCAACGGCTAAAAGAAATCAAAACAAGGCAAAATAAATCTCTCAAATTTCAGATTTTTTTTTTCTTCCTTAAATGAATGGCTGGTTTAGGTGAGAAAGACTTTTTATGTGAGAAAACATCTCAGTCATTGATGTAATGTGATATAATGGTTTAGATTTTTTTTTTTAATAAAAAAAAGGCTGTATTTTTTTTATTAATATTTTTGATGTGCATGTATTTTGGTAGTGTAGAAGTACTAGTCAAATGTAATTAGTTTAAACCCCATATATATTCCCCTGTTATATGCAAAACTTCTAACAAAAAATTTCTAAATAATGGTAGCAAGTGTTAAAATGTGTTCCCTGGAAGCTTTTGAAATGGAGAATCAATAGCAATATTCAACAAGAAGAATAAGACCATTTGATTATCTATTTTTTTGGAGAGAATTATGTCATTTTTGTTGTGAAAAACGCAGTTGATGTATTTTTTGGATAATTTTTGACAGTTGGGAATTTTTTTTGAGAAGTGGTTTTGCAAGATTCTAATCTCATTCAATGCTTCTATCATTTTCATTGCAATTATGGCAGGTAATTGATTAATTAGATTTAATTAATAGCAAATTTAACAGATTTTTTTTAAGTACTCTAATTGTAACTTTTGCAACTAGAGTACCTAAACTGCAACAATAATGAAAGTTTAGTAGTTAGTAGTGCACTTAACTACAAAATTTCCAATCAACCCATATTCAAAAGTGTAATCATAAAGTTGGCCAATTGACCAAATAGGTACATAAAAAAACACACTTTTGCCACATTGGTATAAAAAACAATAAAAATGACAAAATTGTATAAAAGTTAGCTTCGTATGACAAATGAGTATAAAAAGTTAGTTTTGTATGACATTTAAGCCTAATGTCTTCTTTAAGTATGTGTATAAGGTACAATTTTGTTAAAGGTTGTTAATCGTCGCCCTACAATTACTTAAAATCACCCGAAAAAAATATTGAATTACTTAAACTACCCTTACTTAACCTCCACCCCTTCTTGCACTCACCACACAACACACACACTCTAATTCACTCTATCTCTCTCTAGTCTATACTACTCACCAGCCAATCACATTACATCGCCATCACCATACTAACAACATCACTATGAATCGACGACCTAAACTACGTATTACATAATCCCAACCCCTCCCTCCACTCACTACACAATACTCACACCCTAATTTACTCTATCTCTCTAGTCTCTATTACTTAGGGGTGGACAAAAAAATCCGTATCCAAATTCCGATCTGTTATCTGATTTTTTTAATCTGAAAAAACGGATATCCGATCTGGTTTTAAAACCATAGGGGGTACTCGGTTTGCAAAACCATATATCGGGTCGGATCCAGGTCACGATTACCCAGCATCCGGTTTCAATTATAAAAAATATTTTTTTTATTTAAAATAATTTTTTTAATTAGATTTAAAAAAAACAGGTTGTATTATTAAAAAAAGATTTTTTTTTTTAATTTGAAAAAAAAATATTAAAAAAAGTAAAAATTTTTTATTTAAAAAACAGAATAGATTTTTTTAAAAAAGTTGTATAAGATATAAAAAAGGATTCGGATATCCAATTTCCAAATCCGGATTGGATCCGGTTCAAAAAATTTCCAACCCGAAAAACCGAATACACAAATTTGCCCACCCCTACTACTACTACTACTCATCATCCCACCACATTAAACCACCACCATGAATCAACAACATGGCAAAGAGGTGTTTGAAGGAGTGAAGTAAGAAGAGAAGCAAGAAAGCCGCCGATAATTTTTTTTTTTTTTTACATCAAATTTGGGCATAACATTGTGACGTCCAAGGAATTAACTAATTTGTACATGACTTAAATTGACGAACTCAAACACAACAAGACAACACCAGCTATAAGAATATTAGCCCAAAATCCCACCAAAGGGCACTAACCATACAAAGGGAGTAGCAAATTAGGTACAAAGATTGAATTATAAAAATAAAGGCAATAATACAACAAAAAGGGTAGGAAATGAAAAAAAAAAATTTGTACTTACCATTAGGCTCAAATGTCACACGAAGCTAACTTTTTATATCCATTTGTCATACGATGCTAACTTTTATAGTAATTTGTCATTTTTGTAATTTTTTATACCAATGTGGCAAAAGGGTGTTTTTTTATATACCTATATGGTCAATTAGCCCCATAAACTTCAACATTATCACAAATTTATTCAATATTTTAAAATCATGATCTATTTAATATTTTAAGAACCAAATATGAAGGGACCGTTTGGTATAGCGTAAAACATTTTCAATGTAAAATTGTTTTCCATGAAAATCATTTTATAACGAAAAAGTCATTTTCAAAAAAGTTTTCCGTTGTTTGGTTGAATGGAAAATGAGTTGAGAATAGAGAATGGAAAACAGTTTTCCTTTAATTTTGGGAGGAAAATGTTTTCAACTATGGTGTAAAACAATTTTACACTCTAACTTTTCCATCTCAATTTTCAGTCCAACCAAACAATGTAAAATGAGGAAAATAGTTTTCAGACAAATCAATTTACGCCCTACCAAACGGACCTGAAATCCATATGAAACAGAACAAATCTACAACAAACAATGATGAAGTTGCACGAAGAGGTCAAGAAGAGAATTGAGAAGGCTAATGCTAGCTATGAAGCTAAGGCCAACAAGTTCAGACATAGTAAAAAAAAAACTAGTAAAGCCCAACTTCTTCTGATGTGTTTTGCTGAAGCAGTTTATGGTATTTGGATTGAAAGGAATAGCAAATTCTTCAACAACTACTGCAAAACCCCTGAAATTTTACTTAGACAAGTAATCTTTAATGCAGCGTGTAGAAGTAGTGAGAAATATAGAGCTTTGCTCATGTATTAGCCATGGGTTGGGGTATTTGGTTGAGGGTTATCTTGGATTATTATGTTATTTAGTTCCTTTTGTTCTTTTGGTTCTGTTTTGTTCACATCTGGTTGTTAAATTTCAGGAGTAGCTAAAGTGTAGCCTCCCTGAAATTTGTACAACCAGGTTTTTGGGGTAGCTTAGGTTGTATAGTTTTCCCTTTCTTTTGGTATAAAATACTAACTTACCAAAAAAAAAAGTGAAGGAGTTCAAAGTGGGTGATTTGGTTTGGCTACATCTTCGAAAGGAAAGGTTCCCTTCAAAGAGGAAGAACAAGCTCTTGCTCCCGAGTGACTTTGGAGTACATGCTACCTTTAACGTGGGTGATCTCGCACCATTCTATGAAGAGGAGCCGGATTTAAGGTCAAATACTTCTTTAGAGGAAGAGGTTGATGCGGGTGCAAGTGTGGATTTGTGAGGTTGATGCGGGAGCAAGTGTGGATTTCAATAAAGATTTGCCTCGGGTCATCACTTTGAGCTATGGAGACACATTCAAGCAAGAAGTACCTATATTTCTTACTTTACTTCACTTAGCTTGATTTACTTTGTTTTGGGATCGTAATAAAGTAGTAAACTCTCTAGTAGTTAGTTGCTTTTTGGTTGCTTTAAGCTAATTTTGAATTTGTTTTGGGCTTGTATAAACTTTGTTTGTAAGTTCCTTTAGGCATGCATGAACCTAGCTAGCAAGGCTAGAGTTCGTAGTAGAGAAAGTAGGAAGCAATTGCACCATGGGCCACAGCGCGAGCGCTACACGGCCCTGTGCACGGGCATGACGTGTGCTGGACCTTTTCTTCAGTTTTTGTCGCGGACAGAGTCTTTAGTGCGGTCACGACCTTTTGGCCCCTGCCCGCGACAGAGTGACGACCTGCTGTTACGGGATTCTCTTGTTTTGTTTTATGTTTAATGAAAGGTTAATCATGGCCTTTGATTAACCCTTAATTAATGGCTTAGATTAAACCCTTTCATTTTAGAGGAAAGAAGCTATAAATAGCTCCTCTAATGCTCTTTGTAAGCATCTTTTTCTTATTAAAATCTGAGATTAACTCTCTTTGAGCCTTTGTGTGCTTGTTCCTTGGTGGATTCAAAATCTTACTAAACTTTGTGATTGGTAAGTCTAAATCTCTTCATTTCTTGGTGATTTTGATTAGATTTGGCCTAGTTCTTGTTGGTTTTTGGTTAGTGTTTAATCTTCAAGTTCATATCATCTTTTCATGTCTATTTTCATGGTGTTTTGTTGGGTGATATTTGGGTATACGAAAATTTGAGTAGATTTGATTGTTTTTGGTACTTTATCCTACATCACTAGGTGAAGGAGGATAATACTTTTGTGGAGTTTAAGCTTACTTCAATATCCGTTAAAGATTGGACAAGGAAGTATGAGGTTTAAAGAATAAAATCTCCACTCAAGCATTTCATCAAACACATTATATGCACTATTCAATAACACCGAAAATCTGAAAATTTTGAGCAATAATCATCCAAGGATCTTTGGAGGTATTGAAACCTAGGCTCTTGATACCAATTGATGTAGGATGGAAGTGCAAAGGGTGCAAAAATCTATCAAACTTTCAGATTTTCGTATACCCAAAAGCATCCTAAAAACTTTCAGATTAATAACAATGGAATCCCAAATTACAAAGGTTAAATTAAACCATAAATCTAGTCCTAAAAACTGAAATAAAACCTATTGCAAAAGCAGGAAATAAAAATAGGGGCCTAGACGCTCATCCACTCATTCCGCTTCTAGCCTCTACCTTGCTTACCTGCAAAATATTATTGGGGGTCCACCATCAGTGGCGAGTAACTAGACTGTTCCACTTAGCAATGGAACCAAACAACATAAAACAATAGATCAAATAGCAAGCACGTGCTAACCAAAACATCCTCAACAACCTTAAATAGCAGATTCATACAACAGAGCACAAGCAGCGGAAGATTTCATCAACGGCAAATTGAGATTCTTAATACAACATTCAATTTATTAAACAACAACAAGAATTAAACGACACGACCGAAGTCGATACAACAAGTAAAATGCCCGACACGATTCATCACAGATGAACCGATACGACACGGCGCAAGGCCAATACAACAAGCAAGTCCCCGACACGATTCATCACAGGTGAACCGATACGACACGGCGCAAGGCCGATACAACAAACAAGTCCCCGACACGGCGCAAGGCCGATACAACAAGCAAGTCCCCGACAAGATTCATCACAGATGAACCGATACGACACGGCGCAAGGCCGATACAACAAACAAGTCCCCGACACGGCGCAAGGCCGATACAACAGGCAAGTCCCCGACACGATTCATCACAGATGAACCGATACGACACGGCGCAAGGCCGATACAACAAACAAGTCCCCGACACGGCGCAAGGCCGATACAACAGGCAAGTCCCCGACACGATTCATCACAGATGAATCGATACACGGCGCAAGGCTGATACAACAAACAAGTCCCCGACACGGCGCAAGGCCGATACAACAGGCAAGTCCCCGACACGATTCATCACAGATGAACCGATACGACACGGCGCAAGGCCGATACAACAAACAAGTCCCCGACACGATTCATCACAGATGAACCGATACGACACGGCACAAGGCCGATACAACATTGACACGACTGACACAAACGATAAATAACACGACTCGATAAGACTCAAAAACACCAAACGAAACATCACACGAGTTCAATCCATCACGCATTAATCTTGTCATTATAAAAACAACACTCATACCCCAATAATTATATATGCAACACAACTAATTAAAAAGTATTAGTCAACTAAGCTACATGCATGGCTCTAGCTACACATCAATTGTAACGACCCGACTCGCTTAAATCGGCGCGGAAGAAACCGACGAGTCGAATAGTTATAAACTACAACTCAAATACTTAAGAAATTAAAACTAATTCCTCGAGAATATTATTAATCAACCAAAAACGTACAAATACCCACAAGTTTGTACATACTAGTCCAAAAGTCAAAATTAGGAATACTAAAATACGAGTAACTCCAACCACACGTCAGAGTCTAAAACAACGTATAAAGTCTATACAATACGCCAATACTATCTATAAACAACAGAAATAGAAAATACATCAAATAACAGAAATAGTAAACGTCGCTCGCCCAACCCAAAGCTAAGCAAGAGTATCGTTATCAGAAATACCTGAAAAACATACAACAGTCCACCATCAGTGGCGAGTAACATAACTGACTCACCCTAATGGGAATACACATGCACATAGCATAAATCAAATAAACAACATCAAATCAATAAACCAAAGTACAAGATCAACCCACACGTGAACTCGACTCAAACCAACCTAATCAACTATCTTTGGCGCAATCATTCATATACTAGACCGGACTATGCTCGTACGAACGCATCTTACGCGATCGAACTTTCTACTATACTCGGATTTGAGAATCTTACTCCCAAACCCCATGAAACCAATCTTACTGGAAATCCATGTCCCGTGAAACCAATCTTACTGGAAATCCACGAAAGATCACATAGTATGACTCCAACTATTCCAATACCGCGGATGGAATAGGGGCAACGTCTTAACCCAAATACAATGAATCTTACTCAAAGTATCAGGCGTCTAAAAATGAAATCAAGCTAAATCATTAATTAAATCTTTTATCATCTTAATCAATTTATTCATAACTAAATTAATTTCAAGAATTGCCCTTACGCCTTGATTCTCGAAAATAACTAGTTAATCAACGAAGTTATACTCAAGATTGCCTTTGCGCCTTGATCTTGAGTCTAACCAACCATAAACCACCATTTAAATTCCATTCTTTAATCAATTTAGACTCAATCTTTAACTTTCTTTAAGTTTTAAACCACTTTCTTTAACTTTCAAGATTCAATCAAGAACCCATAAAGACTCATCAAGAACTAATAAAGAACTCAAAGAACTCATAAAGAAATCATTCAAGAATCAAGATCTTCAATCAAGAACTCAATCAAGATTCAAGAACTCAACCAAGAACTCATCCAAACCCATACATCACACGCATAACATCATCATCAACCAATCGAAAATTCAACTTTTACTCATCCAAAATTCATCAAACTTCAACATAATATTCATGATCATAAAACAACATATAATCAATCATGAAATCATGAAAACCTTTATCAAAACACCTCATAAACACATAAAAATTCAGAATATAAACCACACATAAAATCATGGATATTCATCATTTAAACAACCCAAACATGCATTTAATCTATACTATAAACATAGTATACCAAAAAGGTTGAGAAAGTATGTTACCTTATTGAAGATTAACACACCAATTCAACACAAAAACCCGCTGCCCGGAAACACGACACACACGGACAACAACACGGCACAAGCACGAACACCTCGTTCTTCAACACGGCACCACCGCACGAGCACCACGAACCACCTTGCACGGTTACTGCACCACGCACACACGGCCCACGAACACCACTGCCACGGACCCACTGCACAGCCACGGTCTTCACACACGGCACCCACTCGAACACCCACACGTGCACACGAACACGAACCCAAAACCAATCCCGAACTAGAGATCTTGATTGAAATGATTGTGTTTAAGATTGTGTTTGAATACCTAAAGATCAATAGACTTTGAATCTTTAAGTTTTGGGCTAGGAAAAGTGATGAACAATTGATGGGTTCAATTGCTCCAAAATGGCGTGTGAGGAAGAGCAAATGGGAGGGAGTCTTGTGTTTGGAATTTTGATGGCAATGTGTTAGGATGGCAAAATGAGCAAATAGATCCTCAAGCCCTTACTAACTCATCTATATATAGAGTTAGTTAAGGTGTGAATACAAGGCAAGTGGCAAGCTTTTCCATGCCCACTAAAACCGGCCAAGAGAGGGAATGGGCCTAAAAATGGGCTCTCGTGATCCATTGGGCTAATTTGCAAAAACCGCATGATTAATCATGCACAAATCGATTTAGCCCAAAATATTAAATAACTAATTAGAAAATTTAAATAAAAATTCTAATTAATTAAATAATAATTAAAATAAATAATAAAAACTGAAAAACAAATATTTCGAATTAAATCGAAATTATTCATATAAAAATAAAATAAATAGTTCAAAAATAAATTTGAACTAACACAGAAATACACATAAATACACATAATTATCGGCAAAAATACCAATAAAATCTGGGTCATTACATCAATGCCACAATTTATCAAGTTTGCATGACAAAATAAGAAAAAAAAAAATTATGCTTTCATCATCACTAACATACGTGTTAGCAAGGAGTAAGAATTGGGCAAGATTCAAGCTACACGAATTCATTAAAGTTTGTAAATAAAAGGGGTCATCTTATTACAATTACAATAATTTCCATCATGATAAAATGACAAAATAAAAACAGTAATCATGCTTTTACAAATTACAATTCCACGCATATAATTAACTGAAGGCAACGGTCCTAGCTCATCAACCTTCCTCAAACAATTACACTAAAACTTCAAGTATGATCATCCAATTAAAGCACAAGTAAGCTTTCAAGATTATGTTTCATCAACGTGCATAAAGTAAAAAAAATGATTAGTCATACTAAATCAAGATTTCTCAATTATGCAAGGATACAATAAAAAGGTTCAAACTTGAATAACATCCAAGATTACTTGCGTAAATGAGGATAAAAATATCTAAGCTTTATACTTCCATTACAAATCATGTGTTCAAGAAATTAAAGATCCATGCTTCAATTATCAAGATAAGCATTAAAACAAGTAAAGGTTCATGCTTTTGAACCAAGAAACCACACGCATGATCTATCATCCAAGAACTATTCAAGAAGGCATAAATTCATAACAAGATTAATACTAACTATCAAAAGAAGATTAAACTACTCATAAACAATCCAATATTAATCAAGATGTAGATTATACAAGTAAAGAAACCAAAAACCCAAGCCTCCCATACACTCGTAAAACACACATACGAGAAAGACAACACCATGACTCCTATCTAATCTAGCATCCTATGTTGATTGATCCTAATACTGTAACGACCCGACTTTATACTAAGTGAAAAAGCTAGTTACCTTAGGTTGAAAATCAACAATAAGTACACAAAAGCCACGCCCAACTCGTCCGGCCACGACCCTCGGCCTCACACGTCAATGCCCGCGGCCTAGTAAGTTCGAACTACCTTTATACAGCTTTGCTTGGTTGAATGTTTTGATAAGATTAATGGAAAAAATAGAAGAAATTAGTTGGTTTGGTGCTCTTGAGGGTGCCGTGAGGTTGAGGAAGAAATGAGGGGTTTTTGAGGTTTTGAGTGGTATTATGAAATAAAGAAAGAAAAATGTAGGCTTTAGGTTATAAATAGATTTTTGTTTACTAAATTCTAGGAATTAGATTAGGAAACATGTTATGGGAGAAGTTAGTATGAGGAGCCGGCCAAGAGGAGCCAAAACAAGGCTTTGGGCTTGTTTTAAATAGCCAAAATTAAACCCTTGGGCCCAAATTAGTTTGTTCGGGCTTTAAGGTCTAATTTTACACGAAATTTTTCGGCCCAAAAATTCGGGTCGTTACAACAAAAATATATACATCATATGAAAAATATACAAACTGAACAATTTGTATTTTGATTTTCATATATTAGCCGAAATTTTTTACATCATACCAAAAATATACATCATATTAGCCGATCCCTTGTTTGAAAAAAACCTAATATGTTAAGCATAACCAAAAATATACATCATATTAAGCCGATCCCTTGTTTGAAAATAACCTAATATGTTAAGCATAACCAAAAATTTACATCATATTTTCAGATTGTTTCAAAATACCCAAAATATACATCATAGTAACAATTTCAAAATACCCAAAATATGATTGCCACATACATCAC
This sequence comes from Salicornia ramosissima, assembly GCA_951394345.1. Taxonomy (NCBI): domain Eukaryota; kingdom Viridiplantae; phylum Streptophyta; class Magnoliopsida; order Caryophyllales; family Amaranthaceae; genus Salicornia; species Salicornia ramosissima. Next base: position 7,235,443 of record OX596238.1, on the reverse strand, counting down.
ATCATCCTATTTTGTTCCTGATGGCCCTGCCCTAGAGCTGCTCCTAGTTGCTACAGCTGGTCCAACTTTCTGCTTACCCTTGCCCTTATTCTGCTTCTGCCTTCCTCCCATTTGGCATGAGTGTATGTTGTGCCCAAATTCTTTACATCTGCCACATCTGTAGGTCTTGCTTCTTTTGCCTTTTCTCTGTTCTTCTTCACCTCTTCTTCTATTCTTCACAGGTCTACCAACCCCTCTTTTTAGCACTGGAGGTTCAATTGTTGGATAGTCAGTTGTTGGCCATCGATCTTTGTCTGGTATGGGCCTAATTCTCTTATCACATCTCTCAGCTGTTGTTTTTCAGAAAATAAAAGCCATGGTTTGAGGACAATCTTATCAATTCCATCATCTTTGTATAAATCACCATTGTTGTACAACCTCTGGATGTAATTATCAAAATCATCACAGTCATCCTCCCACACTGGACCCTCATGTGGATCAAAGTCATCATGAATCACTGGCACAATGTTATCATTACCATCATCTGGATAGTCAAAGTCATTCATGTTATGGATACTCTCATCCTCAAAAGTCACATCCTCACTTTGAACAGACTCAGTAGGCTCATACATGTAATCATCATCACTCAAACTGTCCTCCTCAAAGTCATCATTATCATGACTCAAATCAACTTCATTTGGTGTCCTCCTACTACTCCTTCTGTAATTAACCCTCTCAGTAGATGGAACCCAAGTACCCTTCCTATTGGCGGAGGTCCTAGGTACTCTTTTTTTTAAAAAATGGTGTGTTTTTTTAGATCTTGAAGACTGTCCAGGTTCAAATGTAAGGGTGGGTGTGGGCATGAATTGAAATTGTGAGTTAGATTGGTTGGTGGGAGTACCATCCATTCCCCCATCTCCCCTACCTTCCCCTTCCCCCTTGCCTCTGCCTTTCCCCCTGCCCCTGCCATTACACCTACCTCCCCTGCCTTCCCCATCTCCCCTGCCTCTGCCTTCCCCATCACCACTACCCCTGCCTTCCCCAATTCCACTGCCCCTGCCTTCCCCATCCCCATTGCCCATGCCTTCCCCAATACCACTGCCGCTACCTTCCCCATCCCCACTGCCCCTACCTTCCCCATCCCCAATGCCCCTGCCTCTGCCTTGCCCCCTACCTCTCCCTCTTCCCCTACCACTGCCCTTTTCCCTAGCTGTCCCTGGGTCCATCCAATGCTCCATGTTTTCATAAACTAAGTCCTCTATTGCTTTAGGTGATAATGGAGGTTGGTTAGAATGGACATCAATTACACTAGGTTGGTTTGAATGAAGTTCAGGAGGGACAAGTTGAGAAGTGACAGAGTGAGATAAGGGTGTGGTATCACTCTCAACAATGAGGTTTACTCCTTTTCTTTTAATTAGCAACTTGCTTCTAGGTTTAGGATGTACATCAACATGTTCTGGTCCATTAATTAGGAGTGACTGAACAGTAATTACATCTTCCTTAAACCTAGGACTCTTTCTAGTTGGACTAAGCATTTGTTTTTTTTAGGAGGAGGTGTTTTGGCCTTTTGTGTGGTTGTTTGAGGTGGTGGTGATGGTTCTACTACTTTTGCAACCTCATTTTCATTGTAGTTTTTAGTGGTTTGTTCAACCCCTCTCTTAATTTCATAGCAGCTTCAAAGACAGGTGTGGGTTTGGACAACTCACCCACCCAAATGTAGATTAGGTCTCTATTACTATGGACACTAAACATCTCCATCAACTGGGAATCAGTTTGAATGTAATGGTGTTTCATTTTGTGTACATATGAAAAATGGGGGTAATTTGGAATTGGGTTTTCCTCTTTAACAGCATTATCCATTCATTCATGAATTAAGTCCAAAAGGTTAACTTTATCAACATCATTCACAATGACATCAGTATCCTTCCCCCTATACTGAAACCTCAACACCAAATTATCACCCATTTGTAAATAACCTACACAAAAAAAGCCCCAAAAACAAGGACAAAAAAACTTCAACAATGATTAACCAACAACAATTTTTAAACCAGAAAAATTATATATAAATGAAGTAGTATAATTCAACAAATTAAGCTACAAAACATAATTCAACAAATAACATTTAAACAACAATTAAAGAACATCAAAGCATATTCAAGTAAAAAACCCTCATAATTCGAATTAAAACCCAGAAAATTCGAATTTTAAACCACAAATTTCTAATTAAAACCCCTATAATCCGACAAAAAGACACCAACAAAATTCAACCTAAAACATCCATTTAAACAACAACAATGCATATTCAAGTAAACACCCCCAAAAATTCGACCTAAAACCCCCAATTAAACAACAACAAAGCATATTCAATTTAAAACCCCAAAAATTGGAACTAAATTGCGTATATCTAGTTCAAAACCCTAACCTTGAAAGATAACAATTAGATAACTAAAAACCCCCAAAAAATTCGGCAATAGATAACCAAAAAACCCTAACAACGAAAAATTCAGCAATCGATGTTTGTTCAAACCCTAACTACGAAAAATAACAACTAAATTCAAGTGAGAAAACATAGATGAGAGTATCAGTGATGGCAGCCAAAATGCACAGAGAAGCACGAATCGGTCTTCGATGGAGACCCAGAACCCACGATTGTCACACAGAAAGAGAGAAGAGAGAGTGTGAGTGTATCGAGTTATGAGGGATGAGTGAGAGACAAAAGCTGAGATAATCCTTTCAATTTTTAACCATGGTTAGATTTCTAACCATCAATATCATTAAACTAACGTTAATTCAACCATAAAACTCATTAAGTTCACATTTTTTAATTATACATAACTCGTGTGCACTTGTGGGATTTTAAAACTTTGTGAAGTACCACTAGGATTTCGCTATTTCTTAAGTGTACCAGTGGGAATTTCCCAAAAATTATCCCCCACTCGATTAATAATTATGTAGGATGAGTAAACGGTAGGATATAGTAATCAACTTGGACATCGTTGCGGCCTCCGATCCCCCTTCTCTTATATAATACTAGTCTTCTATGCACGCTTTGAGTGCGATAGTATTTTAAATCTATTAATTTGTTTCAATAAAAAAAAAGTTATTTGTTAAAAAAATAAAAAATCTGTCAAATCCACACTCATTCATATAATAAAAACAAACTTTTCTTTTTCATTCAGTCATCCCACAACAATGAACAAAAGAAAATATTTATTTACCATATTCTATTGGTTACCAAATTTTTACGATAATCAAAATGTAAAATTTTTATTTGGTGAACTATATTAATATGGATGTCTATTTATAGAGAATTTGAAAATATGATTTTTAGTATTTTTGTTTTATTTTTTAAATTGTAATAATTTTCCTTAATAATTAGGATTGATACAAATTGATAGTTTGGAAAGTTTTGAGGGTAACATGGACTTTTCGAGGAGACATCATGGCTCCCGCGTAGCTTATATAACACGGAATAGAGATTTAAAAAACTATGCATCTAACAAAAGTTCTTAGCTCGTAAGGATTCCTCATGATTAATTTATTTATCCACATAATAATTATTATTTTTAAGGATTATCCCATAATATTTCAAAATGTAACAAACATTGTAAAACCAATAATGTAGCAAGAACTAAACATACAATGAAATGATAGATTTGTTGTTTCATTGTATGAAACTAATTAATTCATTGGAAAATCAAGAAAAGATCCATCAAAAGTATCAATGGTAAAGCGACGTTTAGGTTTAACAACACATAGAACCCTACGACTGAACAACCAAAAAGTAGTGATTTTCCCGGGTAATTCCATCTTCAATTGGAACTCCATTGATCGCCTCTTTTTTCCCAGAAAATACCGCAGTATTGATATTGGAACAGACTTCACTGGAATGGACACTGCAATTTGGTGATCCATTTCGGCAGTGACACGACTTCCGGCGATGAAAGGGGACCTCGCCGCCTCTCGGTTGTCGAAGAAGAGTTGAGCAAAGGTTCCTGAGTAAGAGAGTACGCTCCGTGAAGGGATTTTGAATGCACCGTAAAACGTAAGGGTGAAGCTAAATGTGGAGCTGCTCTGTGAGATGTAGTAGTCTGACAAACCTAGAAAAGATAATGGAACCGACTAATTTCATCTTCAATTCTAAATCAATTTCTGGCTTCAACTTCCCCTTCCCCTCCCCCTTCGCCGGAACAAACCGTAGAAACGATAATGGAACCGACTTCGAGAACATGGACACTTCCATTTCGTTCTCCATTCCGGCGGCGACACGTTTTCCGGGGATGAACATGTGCCCCACCACTTGCCCGTCATAGTAGAGACTAGAAGAGGTGCTGCTGTAAGATAAGGCGTACGATGATGGGTTTTTTACGGCAGCAACAAAGCTGAAGGTGAAGCTCACGGTGGATGTGGGTGTGGCGGATACGGTGGAGATTGTGTAGTCTGGGATTCGGACATCGGTGACGGTGACGAATGGTGTTGCAGGGTTGTTATATGTGAATGAATAATAGGAGACGAGGATTAGGTAAATGATTGGGAGGAAGGCTCATGAGTGTGTCGTGTTGTGCCGCTACTCACTAGCGAGCTAGTGTTAGATTAGGCCCAAATTGTGTCGTGTCCATTTGACCCTTATATTGATGGCTAATGCTATGTTATATCTGTTTTTTCATCCGATCATTCCTCAAAGAACTTACTACCTCCATTTCTTATTATTAGCAACGATTTGACACTTTTTCTCTCTACTTTATGTCACATCGTTGCAAATAATAAGAAACGAAGGTAGTATTATTTTTTATTTGCATTATTCTTATCCTTTAATTAATAACATTTGGTTCAACCCTAAATTTTAATCACAACGTTTAATTTTTTATTTCACGTTATTCAATTTTATTTATATATATTCATAATAATTTTAGTTATGTTTTACCAAAAAGTATAAAAATTAGATCACAATAAAGAGAACTCACATGATTATATCTGTTTAGATATGTAAACTAAAAAAGCTAGTTACATGAGTTATCATAAATAGTACTCAAATTATAAACATTGCAATTACGTCGTAACAGAAGAAGTATATTTTTTGATCCAATTCGGGTAACATGAAGATGTGCTCTCACAATGAGGTGTGCCCATATCAATTTTGGTATGCCTTTATCATTTTCATGGTCTAGGCATACACTTATGCTCTTTTGCAAGAGTTAAGGCTCGTTTACTTCAGCTTAAATTCAGTCCAGTTCAGCTCTATTAAGTTCAGTTCAATTCAGCTCTATTAAATTCAATTCAGTTTAGTTCAGCTCTCAATTTCCTTCTCTTGTAAAATATTACTTTCAGTTGTATTTAGTTCAGTTCAGTTCTTCTATATTCAGCTAAAGTAAACAAGACCTTAAAAAAGAATAATACCCTTTTCAAAAATTTAAAGTACGGAAAAAAGAGGGAAAGGAAAGCATAAAAATAAGTGGAAACAAGCAAGCAAATTGGAGGAGTTTTTCGTGTGAGGTTGCCCGCCCGGCCCGCTCCAGATTCCTGCATACGCGCAACACGGTTTATTTCTTTGCATGCTTTTTGTGTCTTCCAAGTTCCAACATCCCATGCCCATATAATTGTTTGCACCTTGTAATTTCTCCCACACTTGTCTTTATTTATTTAAACTTAGTACTAATTTTAATAGTAATCCGTCTGTAACGCTTTAATTTCAATAAGTACATTAATATGGACTCTGAGGGAAGTATTGATTTTGAGAATTGTTAACATAAATTAGGAAATAAAAGATCACACGGGGTATGTAAAGTTGGATACAATATGGGAGAGAAAATCACACAAGGTAGGTAAATTTGTTTTATGTTTTAAAGATAGGGTCATTGTAGATATTTCATGTTTAAATTTATACCAATTATGAAAAGTTGGAAAATTGTTGAAGTTATCTCGTATTTAGAAATGTTAAAGTTAGAGTGTTACGGATGTAATAACTATCAAATTAAGGAGAGTAATCAAAAGTTGTATTATTTAAACAAGATGACAAAAATGTTAGATTATTATTAGATGCAATTTTATTTTTTTATATTACTCGTAATTGTCAAATGATCATTTTAATCAGAAGATTAGATTAATGATTGAAACTAAAAATTAAGTTACATACTTTTCAGATAGGTTTGAGCCACACCCTTCAGTCCTTCACGGTGAAGTTCAAGTCTACTTCACAAGACTAAGGAGTTTCTCTTAAAACCATATGGCAATAAGGGGAGTAACCTTAGCCTTATAAAATGAATACAACGCTTATTATTCTTCAGCTTAAGAATCATTTCTAACATTTTTCGTCAATACATTCATCAATATTCGATGTGGGACAATGCAGATGTGGGCTAATCACAAGTTCTTCAATACTTTATCATTCCTCACATGAAAAACTATTCAGACAGCACAAACCCAATTATGTTATATATTCTATCATTAATGTTGTAGAGCTCATGTTACTTTTGTAAAGAAAATATCCGAGTTTGTTTGAATATAATTAGTTTGCCAAGCTTTGGATCATTTCACGTAAATGTTGTTATTTAAAAATGGTTGAAAATCAAATAGCCATACATTGCTGAGACATCTCTATTATATAAGCCAAGGGGGAGCCATGGTGTCCCCCCTCGAAATGTCTATCTTACCCCTCAAAATTTTCTTAAATCTCAATTTGTATTACCCCTAATTATTAAGGAAAGTTATTATTTTTAAATGAAAAATAATTAGTTGATTGATTTTTTTTATTCTTTAATCCATTATTTGCTTTGAACTTCCTAAAATATGATCTTTATTATATAAAATTGAGTAAATATCAAATTGGTAGCCGAGAGGTGAAAATTTCATATAGACTTAAGATTTTAGGTGGAATTAATCTAGTAAATTGTGATGGCCTGTTAGATTAATTCCATAGATCTAGTAAATTGCGAGAGCCTGTTAGATCTTGATTAAAGCTTATATGTGAATTATTGAACATTGATATTTAATCAATTCTGGATGTTAATCATAGTGAACCTAAACCCTAGGTCTCTAAAATTTTAATTTTAATTTTATTTATTTGTTTCTTTAGTCTATTAATCTTTCCCTAAATGTCCTTTTACATAATTTGAACTTTTTAGGATTAAGAGAAAATTTGTACCTCCATGTGGATTCGACCCTACTCCCTATCTATATTAGTTAGAGTTGTTAGGTTATTTTTGATAGGTTAGCGACAGCCTCATCAATAAATTGGAGCTAAGGTAGCACCACCAAGGGAATGAATTTTGATTTCCCTTCCAAATTTAGTTATAAATTCATTCCATTACCATGATTTATAACCGGCTACCAAACGGGCCGTTAGAGTTTTAGAAAAAAACTTATGAATTGTAATTTATGCATTATTTTATTATTATTATTATATATAAAACGGGTCTACGGGTCCAAATCCGGGTCTGAACTTCAGATGAGGGCCCAGCCCCGCATTTTTGGGATGGACCCGGGTCCGATCCGGATTCATACGGGTCCAAATTTCAAGGATCCAGAACTGAAAGAACGGATCTGGGTCCACGGATCCGGGTCGGGTCTGAGTTCTATTGCCATCTCTAGTCTTGACACTTGTTACTTATCAGTTATCATGTGCGACTTTGGAGTTGAAAACCCATAAACTAGGCTTGACCTTGGTGGACCGGGGTCCCTCACCTCGGTGTCGGGATGGGGACTATCATTTTGGAGTTTGTGAAGAATAATAAGTCCAATGTCCAAGATTCTAGTTGGCCCGGCCGTGGCCACTCACCGTGGTCCGTAGGTTTGTCCACCAATTTTAAATAAGTCCATTGGAATCTCATCAATATAATGTATATAAATATATAAATCAAGTTAGGCTCAAAATAGTGAGAAGTGTTCAAAAACCACTAATCAAATCGAGCGATTTCAAGTTAATTCTTTACCAATTGTCATCACATTGGCTAGCTCGGGATTTTTGTGCATTAATACACTATACACTTATACACACCAATACGATGAAGCAAAAAAAACATATGGATATATTTCACATAATCAAATGTCAAATCATTATAATTAGTTGTGCAAGGCCTCCAATATCATTGCCCCGGCCCCTGATGTAAAATCCTCTTCTCATCCCTACAATCAAAATGTTGAGTTATCTCACCCATTCATGAATAAAAAATGATACATAAACATTGTTTAAAACAAAAAAAAATCTCAATAGGAAAGTCCAACAAATAATCACTAATGTTAAGTGTTAAATGTTAATTTTTTTTTGTGTACCCACCCGATTCACCCTTTTGGGCTAATTTGGATTCCGAGCACATTCCGGGGTTAAGGTTTTAAACTCCTCCCAGCGTGCTTGCGGGGGATCGAACCGTGGTTCTCTTTACCAAGTCGAGCCCCTGACACCACTAGACCAAAACAAAGTTGGTACTGTTAAATGTTAATGCAATGGTCAAAACATGATTATCAACTATGCACAAATTCTGGAATTCTCTACAATATATACCTAAAAATTAGGACTTTACTTATAATTAAGATCAAATTCTGGAATTCTCTCCCTCTTTCCCACCTTTTTTTGTCCCTCAATCAAATTCTGGAATACTCTCCCTCTTTCTCACCTTTTTATCCTTTAAGTAAAATCTTGGATAATTTAATCCTTAAGTTAATAAATTAATGGCTAATCCTTACATTTATGCAAGCAACTTGCATTGAATTATCATATTTTGTTTGCTAAAAGCAACCTATGAATTGAATAACTTAATCGCATTGTCTAGACATATATGAGTCTCTCTCACCTTCGCCAAGTGTTCCGGTGTTACCAGTTTATTGTTTTCTTTTATTTATGTTTTTTTCTTTCTTTTCTTGCTTTTTAATTTTTTTTTCTTTCCTTGTACTTGACTTGTGGTTTTTCCCTGAGATAGGGTAATCACTTGTCGCTTTTGATCTTTCCCTGTGAAAGGGAGATCATTAGCACCCGTGTACTTTTCCTTCAAAAAAAATGACTACATACGAAAATGACTATACTTTGAATATGTTTACTTTCTACACTATTATTTATATATTTTTTTAACCGTGAATAAGATATATGATTAACACATAATAAAAAATATAATCAAGTGAAATCTAGTGACCGAAATATGTTTCATCAAACACTTTCATAATATCAAATTATACAGTTTTTACATATATATGTGTATATATATATATATATATATATATATATATATGAAATTTTAAATATTAATGTTCAAATTATTAACTTATGTAAAAATGACATTTATTTTGTTACAAGTAATTAATTAAAACTCAATGCCATTGTTGTTTACTAAAATATATAATGATGTATGGAGCAGTGGCTCCATCTCCACCTCTAATCCTAAAAGTCAAAGGTTCAAATTGGTTACTTTTAAAACTTTATTGTGCTAATAAGAATGAATGTACGGCCCGTTTGGCAGCCGGTTATAAATCATGGTAATAGGAATGAATTTATAACTAAATTTGGAAGGGAAATCAAAATCCATTCCCATGGTGGTGCTACCTTAGCTCCAATTTATCTAATTTTCTTCACAAATATTCATTCCCATCAAATACCACCCTCCCCAATGGTAATGGATGAGAATGAAAAATGAGAAGAAAATTGAGGCATGTGAATGAAAATTTGCTTTCCATGGAGATTATAAGGTTTCTCCTTAACAAAATTACACTATAAATTCATTACCATTACCACAATTTATTACCAACAACCAAACGGGTCGTTATAGTAATTAATTTTAGTAATAGGAATTTATTTAATGTATAATCCTGTAGTAAGAAAGTTGCATCGAGGAACTGATGTAGAGCAAGTACATGGTGTCTACATCCACCTTGTATCTTAGAGGTGTAGAGTTCGATCTTCACCCCTTACTCGAGAATTCTCCCTTTATCGATCCCACTCAAGTGCAAGGGTTAAAATGTTAAATGAGTTAGTAATCCATTATCAGCCAATAAGTTGGTGAGTTTCTTACCTTATCAAAAATAATCATGAACAACAAAATCAGATGAATTAAAGTTAAAAAAATAAATAAATAGGATGAATATTAATTTTTTTCTTCAAAATTAGAGATAAACTAATAACACTACTATAGGATAAATATAAGCAGACGGGAATTGAAGGTTTTCCATCCCTGCGACAAAGATAAAGATGGATATATTTTGGAAGTTATATGTGTGGATAAGAAGAAGAACAAAAATTCATCCCAAAAATAAAGATAAATAATATTTATGATGTAGCTATTGCATTAAGACAGAAGATACATATATATTGATTTTTTTAACATGGTAAGGTACATTGGGTCTCAACATACGATTTTAGTCAAAATAATCAAGTTGTCATTACTTGTAGGATCTCAGTGGACACACATGGGGGCCCACCCAACGCAGGGGGTGAAGGTAATGGGTGTCGAACCCAGATCTCCTTACAAAAACGGGGAGGGAGCAACCATCTTTACATATTGGGTTTGTCAATTGAGCTCCAACATTATGTATGTGACACTTTTTAATTGCAACAAATTGGAAGTTACAGATTTTTTTTATCTATGGAGAGAAATAGAGATCCATGTGGAGGTGAGATAAATAAAAGTCACATTTTTTTGTAGATAAGTGGACCTCAACTCGAGACTCCTATCACAAGAATATGATATCCGGTTGGTATTAACCATATAAAGGGGTGGGAATAGCTGAATCGGTCACGTATCTAGACGACATGGTGAACTTTTTGTTAGATTTATAGTGACTATATTATTATTAATTTATTATTGATTTTATTATTATTACTACTACTGCTACTACTTTATCTCAGAATAATTGATACAATTTCAAATCATGGATTGCTAGAACTTTTTGTAATTTGGTGTATTAAGGGTTGAGAGTTTTCTTTATTGTTTATACTAGATTAGTATCCCGTGCGAAGCACATTTGTAAAAGTTTTATTTATTTAGTGAAATTAAAAACAATATTTACTTGTTATAAAAAAAAAATACATTTAAAAAAGAAACAACAACAAAAAAATCTAATTTTATATTGTTGTATAATTTTTAAAATTCATGTAGTAAAATTTAAAAGAATATATTTTTTGGTAAATCATAAGTCAACAGCGACCATAATTTATGTGCACATAAAAAGTTTATCAAACAAAATACTTAATATTTACAAATGGAGAAAATGACATGTGTCTTTTTATGAGGTAGGAAAAATGAAACTAACATATATAGTTTAATTTTTTTAGTTGTAACTTGTAATAATAGGTCTCCCAATTAATTATATTAGGCAACTGGAAAGTTTTTCTTTCTTTATAAATGCGCTTAAATAATGTAGAATGAATGTAGTATATTTTCTTTGAAATATGGTAAAAGTAAAGTAGTAAATTGTCGATTTACTATTAATATATTATATAATTTTATTTATTATTATGAAAATAATGGGAAGGTGTGCATGGAAAAAAGGAGTGACATTTAATAGGATGACATAAGTATGACATTAACAGTGTTTTAGGCGGGAATTTTTTTATGAGAGCATGACATGCGGACATTTGGAGGGGATGATGTTAGCAATGTATTGTCTTAGTATAAGTTATAGATTGCAAATTGTAATGTAGTTTGACTTTTTAATTGAATATGTACCATGAAATATTCAAAGAAATTTGAAGAGACAATTGTAATAATAATTTTTTTTGGGTAATGGGTAATAAGCGAAGTTGGAATGAGTTGTTTTACTTGTATCAGAAGAGAATTTTGTAACAACATTTATTGCTTCGCATTGGGTTTAGTAGTAGTAGTATAGTACAACTTATTTATAATATATATACTAAAATAGAATACGCTGACATCACCAACTGTCACATGTCATACTCTCATGATTTTTTTTTCCTCCAAAAGAAATGATAATATCATCATTATTTAATTACTCCTCTCAAGTTTCAAAATCAATAATAAATGTTTCCAAATAATTGTAATTGCATTTTTTTTCCACACACATAAATATTAAAAATATTAAAGGAAAATAGTCATGGTTAATTTATAATATATACTAAAACAAAATACGCTGACATCACCAACTGTCACATGTCATACTCTCATGAAAATTTTTTCCTCCAAAAGAAATGATAATGTCATCATTATTTAATTACTCCTCTCAAGTTTCAAAATCAATAATAAATGTTTTCAAATAATTGTAATTGCATTTTTTTCCACACACATAAATATTAAAAATATTAAAGGAAAATAGTCGTGGTTAATTTCAAACTAAAATTACTTTTTGTTTCAATTTACATTTATTCGAAGCTTTACATTTATACTGCAACACACATGGTTCATTAAATTTGTTTATTTTATGGATTAATATTGCATTATTAATAGAAAACAAAGTAGTGAAAATTTAGAATCAAACTCCTGACGTACTTCTAAGGGTATACAATTCATATAATATCAACCCAATTTGACGCTTTCCAATATTTTCATTATTGTTGTCTCAATATTGATAAAGTTTTAAAAAATTATTCTAACAAAAAAATCCTTGCCTCTGGGGTATATAATATTTTTATTATAATTAAAAAATGTACTTAAAATTATAATTTCAATTTTTTATTATAACAAAAAATCATTATATAAAAGAACAAAATAATGAAAAGTTAAAATTGAATTACGTTACACTTAAATAATAATATAAATTACCAATATAAATTTTCTTAATTAATTACTTTGTTAAAATCGTGCATCGCATGGGTGTTAACCTAGTTTATAATATATAATAACTTAGTATGACATAAGCAATGTTTTTGGAGGAAATTTTTTTAAGCACATCATGACATGTGGACAAAATGGGGGGTGGATGATGTAAGCATTGTTTTACTTTAGTTTAAGTTATAGATGAGCACTAACGGCCCGTTTGGTTGTTGGTAATAAATTATGGTAATGGTAATGAATTTATAGTGTAATTTTGTTAAGGAGGAACCTTATAATCCCCATGGAAAACAATTTTTCATTCCCAAGTTTTAATTTTCTTCTCATTTTTTATTCTCATCCATTACCATTGGGGAGGACGGTATTTTATGGGAATGGATATTTGTGAAGAAAATTAGGTAAATTGGAGCTAAGGTAGCACAACCATGGGATTGGATTTTGATTTTCCTTCCAAATTTAGTTATAAATTCATTCCCATTACCACTATTTATGACCGGCTACCAAACGGACCGTAAAGTCTTGTACTCCCTCCCGTAACATAAAGATTTCAATAGTTTCCTTTTTTGGGTGTAACACAAAGATTTCAAAAATTCTATTTCTTTCTATTTTTAGTAAAAAAAAGTCCAATTATTTACAAAAATGCCATTGGTTTAATACCTTAAATCAAACACAAGTTTTATTAAATATTAGCACTCAATCATTAATAAAATTAACCATCTCCCTAATTAACTTATCACCACCTACCAACGACCCTAACCCAGCCCTGGCCACCACCTTCAAAACCAGCCTTAGCCATCACCTTCAAAACCAACCCTAGCCACCACCTTCGAAAATTAACTCAGCCCCAACCACCACCTTCGAAACCTAACCCAGCCCCAACCACCATCTTCGAAACCTAACCCAACTACAACCACCACCTTCGAAACCTAAACCAATCGCCACCTCGAACCCTAACCCAACCCCAACCACCACCTTCGAAAACTAACCCTGCCGTCTATAAACCACCGTTGGACCACCGTTATCAACCCAAAATCATCATTCAACCATCGAAATCAGCCCTAAAGCATCGAAAACCACTGACAATAATGATCAACAACAACTACCAACAACTACAATTTTAAAAACCCCCAAATCAAAATAAAAAACCCTAACTCGATTTGTGGGTTCTTCAATTGATGGTAGCTTCGAATTGGGTGGTGCACAGTGTTGCTGATGGCTTCAAATTGGTGTAGATGGCTTCGAATTGGTGTTGCAGCGGTGAATGACGGCGGTGGCTTCGAATTGATCTGATGTTGGTGATGGCTTCGAATGGGTACTGCAATGGTGAATGACAGTGTTGGTTTGTGGTGAACATTGGTGTTGGTTTGCAGTGCTGCGGTGGTGAACGTTGGTGTTGATGGTGTAGCAGTGGCGGTGAATGGTGATTGGCAGACGGTGGCGGTCTTGGTGTTTGGGGGGTGGTTGATGTATTTATTAATGGTTTGATTTAGGGCTGATTAGTGTTTGGTTTAGGGTCATGTTAATGCCTTAAATTTGTATTATGAAATTTTGCCTAGGAGTCCGCGAAAAGTACAATTGTTGAAATCTTTTGGTTACGGAGGGAGTAGAAAGAAAGTTCAATAAACAAATATAGAGAAAGTGATTTTTTTTTAATTGTTTGTGTTAAACCGAGTTTTTTTATTAATATGATAAAAACTAAAAAGTTTAACATAAGAGAGGAAAAAAATGAAGTGTATCAATTATTTTTAAATATCCCTAAATACAAAGCTTATCAATTATTTTGAAAGGAGCAAGTATCATCATCATGTTCTTAAATACCACAATATATAGTTGTTGAAGCCAATTCAATGTGTCAACTTCGGAAAAAGTTTTAAAATAATTTTAAAAAATAAATATCCCCTTCAACTTAATTTAGTTACTACATTTACTTTTTTTTTTCATATATCTCAAGCGACAACTTCAAACATTATTATCTTTATTTATATAAAATAAAAAATGTAATAATTTGATATTTTTGTTGTAGTTTCGTGACAATTCCAAAGATACTCCACATCAATGTATAATTCCTTATATAATAGCACCAATTTAGAAGACTCCCTTATCATTAACACTGTTAGAATTCTAATTGAGAACAACTTTTAGAAACAGATGGAGTATTGCTAAAAAAAATGCGCACCAAAACGAATAAAAAAATATATGTTATTCTTTATTGTTCTTCACACAAATATGATTAAAGAAAGTAGAAATATAAATATGAATAATAACTAAAGTCAATTTATAGCAAATAAATTAAAATGGGGCTTGATATTAACAGGAGTAATTTCTTTAGATAGAGAAAGTGTAAAATTGAATAATGGAAAAGTTTTCCTTTGAGAAACCGAAAGCTTTAATGGCACTTTGTGGCGTTGTCACTCAAATTGCAAAGACAACAAATAAAGTCAAGTCAATAAAGGAAAGGTGAATACGTGTGGGTGGGAGAATTGATTTGGCACTTTAACAACACCAAAGAAGCAAATTCAAGTGAATAAGGGCTTGTTTACTTCAGATTATATTCAGTTCAGTTAAGTTCAATTTATCTTTATTCAGTTCAGTTCAGTTCATCTCTATTTAGTTCAATTAATACACTTCTATTCAGTTCAGTTCAGTTCAGTTCATCTCTATTAAGCTAATGTAAACGAGCCCTAATAATAACTCATTATCAGATCTTGGACGATATTTAGTAAAATATTTGCACGCTGATCCTTTATATAAGAACTGCTTTGTAATTTACCAAAAATTAAAGGACCAATTTGCATTATAAAAGTATATATTATACAAAATTCAATCTATGCTAATATGTTATCTTGTCTATGTTTAATATTATGTAGTATATGTATTAATTTATATTGTCTATGTTATATTAAGGACATAATTTTACAAACTGGTCCTTTAATTTTTGATAAATTAGGCTATGTTCTTTAGGACTGATCTGATCTGATATGATTACTGTAGCTTTTAAGTCCAAAAAAACAAGGTATTACAATGTAGTCTTTATATGAACCTTTGTACAAATATTTTATTAGATCTGATAGGAGTTTATCACTTTCCATCCTATTCCACAAAATTATTCTATCAACCAGGCATGAATTACCCAAATTTGGACCACCATCCTTCCACGTGGCTGACATTTTTAGTCCCAGGATTCAGGGTACTACTTGGAGAGTTGAAACCTAGATCAAGACGAGCTCATGATAAACACGTATCACCTCGTGTGATCACGCAAATACAAATTCATATCTGTTGATGTCAATATCATATTGTGTACTAGACAGCATGTCTAATACTTCCTCAGTGGAAGGCTCTACTAGTAAAATCAATAATTTGTAGCCTAGTTGGACTGGTATTAATAATGACATTGATCGACACATTTTGGTATTCATTTCAAATTTATTACCATTTTAGGAAATGCATAAATGCTTATGTAACACCCTGAGAGCACTTATTAGCAATATCTATATTAATAATGTACTCATTAAGATGAATCAAATAAAATCTTACATAACTGTATTTATTCTCATATATTGATTAATATTGTGAAAATTAGAATTTACTATATCAAACACACAAAACATTGTGAAAAGGATGTAGTCTAACCAAATAAAAAATAAAAAGTTTGCCTAGAATGTGCAAACCCGTAACGACCTATTTGGTTGTTTGTAATAAACTAATTTTTTTGAAGCAAAAGATAATTGTCATTAATTGAAAGCCATAGAAAAATAGAATACAATCTAATTAAATTAATCAAGTAAAGTTCTTCCATTAAAAAAAAAATCAAGTAAAATTCTTCAAAGCAAATATGGTGATGCTATATTTGACGATGAATTACAATCCCCGATTATTCGCTAAATTATGCAGTCTTCTATGAGGGAGTCTATCTTTTTGACATAGATTTGGGAAAAAAAGTCATTACTTGACCATGTCATTTTGATCGCATCTTCAATTCCAACCCATAAAATTGTATGACTGGCAACGTATGAATTCAAAGTTTCAAATAAAATGCTAAAAATATATTTCAATCTTCTATAAGGAAAGAGGAGAAAGACAAACACTTAACTCCGACAAAAGCAGAGAAAAAACCCAGAAATTGGGAAAATATCTCTCATAAGTAACGAGGATTATTAATTAATGATTTAAAAACAAAAAACAAAGAAAGTATGGAAAGAATTGAGACTTACTATCATTAAAGAGAGAATGATGATAGCCTTTTGTTGCTCCCAAACAAGCTAAGTGAGTTTTGGCAGTAGCTTAATTAGTTTGGCTTTTTTTATTAATAAATTATTGTAATGAGAATATATTAAACTTTTAAAGTATAATATAATCCCCACGAAAACATATCATTATTCCTAAGTTTGAATTTTCTTCATATTTTTTTTATTATCATTCATTACCAATGAGAATATTGATATTTGATGAGAATATATATTTATGAGGAAAATTAAAATACTCATTTTGTCCCATAATGAGTGCTTTATTTTGACTAGAGACACTATTCACATGGTAGTTTTGACTTTCTTTAATTTTATACATATAATGAAAGGCATAGTCGTGCGGAATCTCGTTTGATTTGTCTCGATGTGTACTTTTAAAATATATAATTTATATATATTTTTTTATTAAATAAAACTCAGGATATTGATATTTAAGTTGTATCTCGATTCTCAGGAGGTGTGAAATAGATAAATACATGAAGCACTTATTTTGGGAGCGAGGGGTACATAAATTGAGGATTGTTTGGTTCCTTCATTTCTCATGGGCAACCAAAATTACCATGAAATGTAATTTGCTCTAGTTGTTTGGTTGCTTAAGGGTGCTTTCTCTTCAACTAATTATTCAACCTGAACTGATCTGACCTGACCTGACCTATTTTAACCTATTAAAGCTGACTTGATTATAATTTATTCAACCTGACTTGACCTGATTAAACAAGATAAGTTCTGAGACCTGATAAAATAAGTTGAAGAGAATGCGCCCTAAATTTTGATAAAATGAGGGAAATGCAAATTCCTAGGAAATTGAAATTCTACAAAACATAGGAATTATTTTACCAAATCCCCTTCGTAATAAAAAAATTCTCATGATTTCTAATTTTCTTCATGCATATCAATCAACTTTTGATAAATCATGGAAAATGCAACATGGGAACTTAATTCCAATGAGTTACAAATTACTATGAGAATTTATTTCACATATCAAACCAAACAATGTGAATATAAGTTTGCACCACTATGAGAATGAATTGTTTCCCCTTTCAAATTTTCATATGAATTCATTCCTAATGCCGTCATTTACAACAAGTTACCAAACACGCTCAATACTCTCCCTCATGATTCATGAAATCACGATATCCTATCATCAGATCACATAATTGGAATGGAAAAACAGCGGAAACTACATACCAAATATAAATGATTTTGACACAACTTAAATTGATTTTAGCATTCCACTCTATGAGTAAAACATAAAAAAGTATACAATAATACTAAATTACTAAGGTGTCAGTAACAATTTTTAAAGTGCCGAAATCATTTTCCGTATAACCTAATTAGAGTAATTACAACTAGAATCAATTACACAAGGGAAAAAAATAAATCAAATCCCCAATTACTACATAAACTAACAATTCCCCAAGTTTGACTCAATATTTTTTTTTTTTTTTTGATAGAAAGGAAAGCATTAACAAGTTTGACTCAATATAATCTCTCCAAATTCTACAATTTTTTACCCATTGGGATCCATCGAGCAATAGTCCAAACCAAAACAATCAATTACTGCGTCCTTGCGGGAATGTTCTGTTTATATATACTCTTCCTCCTTCCCACCTCCCAACAACACCGCCTTTGCCTCTTTTTTATTCTCCAAATTTCCAAATTTCACCTCTCTCCCAACTCTTCCCTCTAATTTCGCCTTCCTTCAAATTTTGCCGGCACTTTCACCTTGCATTCTTCTTTAACAATGGCGATGAACATTCTGGTCACCGGCGGCGCCGGTTACATTGGTAGTCATACTACTCTTCAGCTTTTACTCGGCGGTTTCAAAGTTGTCGTGATTGATAATCTTGATAATTCTTCCGAAATCGCTATTCAACGCGTCAGAGAACTCGCTTCTGAGTTCTCCTCCAATCTCTCTTTTTACCAGGTTTTTTTTTCTCTTCTTCATTTCAAGTTTTACTGCATTAATCTTCGTTTTCTGTAATTGTAATTACATTGTTTTGATTGTTTGTTTAATTACTTCATGCGATTATTGATTCCTGAATTTCAGTAATTCGATTGAGTTTTTTCGTTTTCCGATGAGTCGGTGGATCGTGTGAATTCTACATTTCTGCACTTGTTTAATTGCATACTAAGTATTTTTTAATTTTTTTAAGGCGATGTTTCGAGTTATTTTCGCTTTCTTTTTTCGGACTTTCAATTTCCTTTTTATTTTTTATTTTTATAAAAAATATTTAGTGTAGGTTGGAGGGTGAAGCATGTGATCTCTTGTGAAAATAATCATTGTTGTCACGTTCTTTGGTTTTATGCTTTTGCGGTTGCAAGAAATCGCATTCTTTTTTCCTTGGAGTTTGTTTTGTTTAATTGTATGTGTGTGTGTATGCGGTGGAATAAATTCGTCCGTTTCATTTGGAAGTTGCAAAATGCTTCTAATACGTCTACTATATTACAGGAGAAAAGCCTGTTTTTGTAACCATTTGTGATTATAATTAACTAATTGTAGAAGATTAATTTAATTTACTCGGACTCTCGGAGTCAAGGTGGCTTGTTTGATTCAATTCTCTGTATTAGAAGATTCTTAGGGTTGGCATTTAGCTTTATTTGGTTGTCAACAAATTAATTTTATCAATGATCATCGTAGTAGGCTCGTATAGCTCCTCCTCAATCACGCAGGTACTGTATTATTATACCAAATTAATTCACAACTTTTTCAATTTTAATTAATTTATTTAATTTAATGCTTATATGCAGCCATTGGTGATTAATGGAAAACGTTGTGAATTCATGACAAAGACAGAACATACACAAATTTATGTAATAATTGAATAATTATTATTTGTTCTTTCCATTTTTAGTTATTTTTCTTTTTTAGAATTTAAATTTTAAAAAAATTAAAGAATGTGAAATCATAGATATATTAGTATATTACTACCTCCATTCCTATTCTTAATTGCATTTGAAATTCTTTGCAAGAGAAAGAAATTCAAAGTATAACTATGGAGTAATAAAATTCAAAGTACGGAGTACATTGGAATCACATGAAACTAGAATTGTAGAATGGAGTGAATAATATGTAAATGTACAATTTTATCTTCACAAGTAAGCAAACTGAAAAAGTCAACGCTGGTGCGTTTTATACTGAATACACGACTTAACTTCTAAGAGAATTATTAATTTTCATCACATCATACTTTGGGAAAATTAATTATTTTTAGAAGGAATTTGTTCAGGTGAATATAATTTTAGTCTAACCAAATATTTATTTTATGCATTTGTAAAAATTAAATATTTAATAAATAAACACGATGACATGGAGATGAATAAAAATAGATCCTGTATACATTAGTTGTCACATATGATTCACCAGTGATGGTTGAAAATTATCAATTTTGCAATTAAAAAAGAACAATAGAATGTTAAAGTTTAATGATTTGTGAATTGATCCTCAATTTTTGTAGTACCAAGACGCATACCAATCTAATTCTGTGAAGCTGTGTTTTTTTTTTTTTTGTGGGTTTGAGATTGTGAGGGATTAGCATTGTTACCGAGGGAGCAATTTTTGCTAATTAGTTTATGGGAAAAAAAAATCAAGGATTGGAAATGGTTTAGATTTGTATTTGTTACGTGTATGTGTACCCTGTTTAACTTTTGCTCAGCTAATTATGTGTACAAGTAGCATATTTTTGGTTCAAAATGCCGTTTCTTATTGTCCAAATTTATTAGTGTTGAACTTGCCACATGGTATTTGATGTGAAATTAAGAATGGGAGTAGTATAAGTATCGTAAAATGTTTCATTACCATCATCTAATATACTTGTGCACTTTGATTTCTTCCAAGTATTAGTTGTATGAAGTATAAACTACAAGGAATCTCTGGTTATTGAAGTAAAGGTGAACTTCCTGACAAGTATGTTGACTACATTACATAATAATTGTTATTATGAAATATATATGTTTTACACTTTTACTTGTGTTGTACTTAGTTTTGACATTTTGTGATGCACTTAGTTGAGCGTGAATTATAAGCCTTTCTGATGATTTTCTGCATTCATTTTCCTGAGCATGAATTTTTTCTTAACTGAAATATTATGTATGTAACAACACTGATTCAAAAATTTACTTCTTGCTGCAGATGGATCTCCGGGACAAATCAGCTCTGGAAAAACTTTTCTCTTCTGCAAAGTAAGCCAATTAGATTACTGATTCTTTCACTGTATCTATTTTGATTAAGATAGTCAATCTGTAAGGTATTATTGTAATTTTAAAACTTTGCCTCCAGTAAGCGCATTTCTTATGAGGTTCTAAAGCAATCTTGGTCTTGATATTGACCTCTAGTTATGCATTTTAAGTTTTAATCTTTTTTGCCTCCTTCTCTGTTCTGTTTGTTCCAGATTTGATGCTGTCATTCATTTTGCTGGACTCAAAGCTGTTGGTGAAAGTGTGCAAAAACCACTGCTTTATTACAATAACAACATCATTGGTACAGTTAACCTGCTGGATGTTATGTCTGCTAATGGATGCAAGAGGGTATAATCTCTTTTCTTGATGGATTATTACCTTAAGATATTTTTCTGTGAATCATGTGTTCTTATTTTACTGAATCTGGACTTAGCAAGGGGAAAATATGCCTTTAAAGGTTGAGCTCAATGATTTTTGTTACAGAAGTCTGTTAAATCTGCTTGTGCCACATGCACAATGATTCTATAGAATTCTGTTAACTTTGAAAAATTTATATACATGCTTGAAGTACCTTGAACCATAAGTCTTACCTAAAGTAACCTTAAATTGCTGAATGCAAACCATATGCCAAACTGTGCTCACTTTCTTGTAAGCCATCCCTTGTTAATTTTGCCTTTTGAATAAATTTCAGCTTGTCTTTTCTTCATCAGCAACTGTGTATGGTTGGCCTGAAGAGGTACCGTGCACAGAGGATTTTCCATTGTCTGCAGCAAATCCGTATGGGCGTACCAAGGTTTGTCATGAATATAGATTTATAGCATGAATCTCATATTTGTTTGCTCGTACAAAATGTCAGTTTTTTTCATGGTACTTCCATTTAATTTTATCCTTCTATTCTCTTCGTGGTTTGCATCTTTGTTTTCAGCTCTTTATTGAAGAGATATGTCGTGATGTCCAGCGCTCTGATGATGAATGGAAAATTATTCTTCTCAGATACTTTAATCCTGTTGGCGCTCATCCCAGTGGGCATATTGGTGAGGATCCAAGTGGAGTTCCAAACAACCTTATGCCTTATGTGCAGCAAGTAGCTGTTGGAAGAAGACCTCATTTGACAGTTTATGGAACTGATTTCAAAACTAAAGATGGTACTGGGGTATGTAATCCAGATATCATGATATTAAAAAGTTTTGAATACTGTTTGTGCTTGCAAGTGTTTCTCGTTGTTTAATTTTTGGACTTTCCAAATTGCTCCATTTTATTTTCATTTCCTTAGGTAGGCCTGTGAAGCCTTATTAAGTAGGACCAGGGTATTATCTGTAGTTTCTATCTAACTTATTATTCATTTAATACTTTTGACGTGAACCCCCTTTACATAAACACCACCCAGCTACACAGGGCATCTGGATGTTATCTATATAGTTTTGATCTAATTCATCATTCTTGTAATTGTTCCTGGATTTACTAGGTTTGGAATAATTTAAAAAATACTTCTTTGTCTTTGTTTTCTGATGGAAGATGATGTCTTCCAGGTTCGAGATTACATTCATGTAGTTGATTTAGCTGACGGGCACATAGCAGCATTGAGGAAACTTTTTGATTCAAGTACAGGTTAGCCATTATTGTTGTTTTTCTCTTTTATAACCCCTACCTTCTCACTCAATACTAGAACCTTTGACAAGAATACTGACAATAAGAGAAATCTACTTTGCAGCCTGTGAAGTCTATAATCTAGGAACTGGTAAGGGTACAACAGTGCTGGAGATGGTTGCTGCATTTGAGAAAGCATCAGGAAAGGTAAAGACATATTCAAGCAGTACTCTTTTAGTTTTGCCAGTATTTGTTTCCCGTCTGTTGAAAATACGGGGCAATTTTTAAGAAGAGCGCAGATAAAATAAATGCTTCTGTTGTTTTTAATCTTCCTTTTCACATTTGGTTTGCTTTGGTATTGTGTGCTGTCTGTTTTGCGGCCACAAATACGCTGTTATATTCTTGATGGACCTGTGAACATTAACACAATAGCAACCTGATTGTTAACCGGTTACAAATGACAGTAATGGGAATGAATCTATTCGTAAAATTGGAAGCAAAATCAATATCCATTTCTATGGTGGTGTTAGGCTACCTCTAATTTATCCATTTTTTTTCCACAAATGTTCATTCCCATCCAATACCACCCTTGCTAATGGTTGAACAATATGAAGAAAATTCAGGTTTAGGAATGATAATATGTTCTCGTGGAGATTATAAGGTTTCTTCCCTTTCTAAATTACACTTTAAATTCATTTCCATTATCAAGATTTATTTCCAACCAAACGGGTTGTAGTCTTGTAGATGTTCAATTGTTCAAGGGTAATATTTATTTATTCACTTTACGCTCTTTATTACACCAGACCCTTGTTGAACTAAATATTACTGTGCTATCAGAAAATTCCTCTTGTGATGGCCGGGCGACGTCCTGGTGATGCAGAGATTGTGTATGCCTCAATGGAAAAAGCAGAGCGGGAACTAAATTGGAAGTAAGTATAGTTTACTACTGCTTACTGATTTAACAAAATATCATCAGCTGACCTGTTTCTAAGTTTAAGTTTCAGTCATTTGTGCCCATAATATAATTGTCACATTTGTTAATGATGAAATGAACATGGTCTATCAGAAAAATCATTGATTATATCCCAAAATAATTAACCTTTATATCCAACTTTGATGTGTTTTTGCAGGGCTAAATACGGGATCAACGAGATGTGCCGTGATCAATGGAACTGGGCTAGCAAGAACCCGTATGGTTATGGCTCATCGGATAATAAAGATTGATTGGTCGGTTCACCAACTCAGAGAAAACAACACTTGTACAATATAAAATCCCATTGGTACAGCTGCCCCCCTTCCCCTGCTGCTACAGCTACACCACCACCCATACTCCAGTTTCATCCTCCCTAACAGTAGGAATGTAGCATGAAAATAAGAAGCAAAGTAATTAAATATAAGAAAAAGCCTATTTGTGAAGCATATAGTATTATGTTGGTGTAAATGGGCTAATTATGTGATGTAACTACTTAATTTATATAGGTAATACTATTTTTTAAAGGGGGGAAAAAAGAGAGTATATTTTGTTGAGAACTTCAGAAGAACAATGATTTGACACGTGCTTCTATTTTTGGCCTGAATACTGCAAAGCTGTTATGTGCTGGGAGTTTCATGAGTTTCCTCCTCAGCTCTGGAATGTTTCTCTATTCTTAAGAATGTCAGACAGACTGTTATCCAAGTCATTCTGAAGCTGTTTAATCTTGGAACTTTTGGTTTATCTTCAACAACCAACCCTGCTCTGGAGCTTCTCAGCAATTACTGAATTTTTTTCTGCTCCAAAGCTTCTGCAGTATAACTCATTCGAGAAGGGGTATTTTTATTTTTTTTTGAATTTATTTTTTATAATTATGATTATTTTTTAGATACCAAAGCTGGTAATTATCTTGCATTGTTTAGGCAGTTTTTCCTTTAATTCATTTGATTTATTTTAAATTATTATTATGATAGTAGAGATTAATTTAGTGAACCATTATTCTTTGTTGGTTGGTAATACAGTACAATAATTCAAGTAGTGACTTTGTTTTTATCTGAATAAGAAATGTTGTTGGTGATGGAGGAGTTGCCAATCTTGTTCAATTTCGTTCCAGCTTGTGATTTATTCTATGATTTGATTCTACTAGTTCTCTGACACCATGACGATTGACGAGGGGGTTTTAATTGTAATATGTTAGTAACTTCATTACATGCGAAGAACGTGCGATTAATACTTTTAATCAAATCAAATAGTCAATCACTAACAAATTTTAAAGTAGAGAAAATAAGCACCTGTTACATTACATATGGTTGGTTACTTGTTTAGTTGTTTCCCTCTTCTTCTCCAACTTCCTTATAATATCGATCTTGGTTTGAAACAACTTAGCTTATTCCCAAAAATAAATTATATATATGCTTGTTTGGTTACATATAGAAAGTATAAATTCTTAGGAATCCTTAATAGTTAATCCTCGTAAATTTCACTTACCTAGGGAGGACTAGGTAAGTTAATTCCTTCATTTTGTAGGAATTTGTATTTCCTACATTATTGTCAACCAAACACAAGCATGTTAATATACTTCATAGGAAATACAAATTTGCTAACACCTAAAAAACCACCTTGTAGTTGGTGTTTCTTGACTTTCGAGAGACCAAGTTTTTTCCAAATGTTACTATTGTTTTCTGTTTATTTCTCAACATAAAAGAATTACACACACTAATGCATTATTTATAGACTAATTACAACTACAAAACAAACAATTGTCGAATGATTAAACCCTTCAACTCCTCCCGCCGGTGGATTGGCTGGCGCTGGTGCTCCCATTGATAACACAATAAAGCATCCCCGTCTAAGGCAACCATCGCTGCCTCCAGCTTTTCTTCTTTCGAGAGTCGATAAAAATGAAAAAATCACTCTGCTTGAAGTATCCCACCATCTGGGTTGGTACCATTAAAGATGGGACCGTCCAATCTTTTAGATTGCCAACCGCCACTAGAATCGTTGCCTCGCCCACTGTTGCCTGTAGGATCGATGTCGCCCACTGGTAGACTTGTCACCGCTTGCCTAAGCTCTTCTTGGAAACGTTCTTGATTAACCCTAAATCCTTCCAATCGAGCCTCCATCTCCCCATGGCTCTTCTCTACCACCGACTGGGTCTCCGTCCGTAGGTAAAGGTGGTCAACGGGCGGGCCGGGCCGGGTTGGGATTGAGTGACCCGGAACCGGCCCGTGGGTGGGGTTGGGCGGGCCGGGCTGGGTCAGAAGAGGGTCGACCCACGAACCGGCCCGGCGGGTTGGGGACCGGGCTGGGCTGGGTTGGGTTGCAGGTTCGTGGGTCGGGTTCGTGGGTTGGGTTCGTGGGTCATGGGTTGGGTTCATGGGTTGGGTTTAAGGGATTTGGGGGTTTTGTGGGGGTTTTGTGGGGGTTTTGTTGGGGTTTAAGGGGGTTTAAGGGGGTTTGGGGGGTTTTGAGGGGGTTTGGGTTTTTTTTTGGGATTTTTAAATTTGTAAATGTAATCACTAGTTGGCAAAAACATGTTAATTATATATTTAACTTGTTAATTTAAATTCGAACAACTAAATAACTGAATATTATGAATTGGAAACGAATGCTGACTGGATAGAATCCCACATAATAGAGGTGCGACACAATGGTCAACTTAAATACCAAATCTTGCCTAGACAGATTCCGGGCTTCTTTTTAAGCCAACTAACCAATCAGATTGTAACCTTATGATTAAACTGGAAAATTCATACAAAACAATGAAACATTTTTAAAATCATTTATTACATATATAATTTTAGTTCTTAACATATATTAAAATCATGTATCACATATATAATTTTAATTCTTATTAAGATATATTAAAATCATTAATCACATATACAATTTTAATTCTTTACATATATTAATATCAATATCACATATATTTTAGTTCTTAACATATATTAAAATCATGTATCACATATATAATTTTATTTCCTAGCATATATTAAAATCATGTATCACATATATATATAATATTAATTCTTATTTCCTTACATATATTAAAATCATGTATCAAATATATAAGTTTTGTTCCTAGCATATATTAAAATCATAAATCACATATATAATTTCAATTCTTAACATAAAATAATAAAATGCTAGTAATTCGCACGGGCGGGCCGAGTTACGGGTGGGCCGGGTTATGGGCTGGGTTGGGCTGGGTTATGGGCTGGGTCTGGGTCGGGCTGGGTTACAGGCTGGGCTGGGTTCGGGCTGGGTTACGGGTTGGGCTGGGTTACGAACGGGTTGGGCTACGGGCTGGGTTTTGAAACTACAACCCGTAACCAACCCGTCTGGGTACCGGGCCGTGCTGGTTACGGGTCGGAGCGGGCCGACCCAGGTGGGCCAAAAAACGGGTGGGTTTCGGGCCGGGCCGACCCAGCCCATTTGCCACCTTTATCCGTAGGGCTTGGGTGGTTTTCTTTAGACTCGTCACTATTTGGGCAGCCACGACCGTTGTAGTACGACCGCTACCTTCTCCACTGCTCTATTTATTTCCTCCGTAATGGCCACCCGCAACCCCTCAAGATTGTTCTCCAATTGTTTGATTCTTTGAGAATGGGAAGGGCCTACCATTTTCGAAACTCTAGGATCGTTGCTCTGGTATCAATTGCTAAGAACCACCTAAAAAATCACCTTGTAGCTGGTGTTTTTTGACTTTCGAGAGGCCAAGTTCTCTCCAAATGCTACTGTTATTTTCTGCTTATTTCTTAACATAAAAGAATTACACACACTAATGCATTATTTATAGACTAATTACGACTACAAAACCAACAAACCACTTACTAAAATAGAAAAGGACTAAACTACCCTCAATAACAAAAACAACAAAATATCTAATATACCATTATAAATCTAATCAAACTAATATTAACTGAATTAGTGGGTTGGGCTCATAGCAAAATTCCCACAAATTATTATGGTAACCAAACAACATCTAAGTATATAGTGTATTAGTGTATAATTTGCCTTCCCAAATTTTCAACTTTAGAAGATTTTTTTGCACTATTCACTGTCTTGAAAAGTCGCTGATTCAATTGATGTGTTAAATTTGAACCGAGTTAAACAGATATGAAATTCACCAAACTAAATAAAGAAAAGGAACTTAGGCACTACTCTTTTAGGCTGGAAAATTTAAATAAAGATGAACTAAATAATTCATTTTATGATATTTCAAAAAAAAAAAAACAAAAAATATTTTATGAGCAAGGGTGTGGGTATAGTAAAACTATATCAGTCAATGAATCGATGAATTTCTTGATCAATAAAGAAAACTATATATATAATTCGTTTTATTTTATATTTATTTTTAATTTGCACTCCCTTCATTTCCAAAATTCACCTATTTTGAATCTTTACATTATTCATAATAGGAGAGAAATTTTCAAATTAATGTTAATATATAAGATTGAATAGAGTTATGTGAGGTGTCTTTGAATTCTTCTCGATGGGCACTGTAATAATATGATATTTTTATAATTTTCACTAAAGTAAAGTTAAAGGTATTAAACTTAAAAAAGTGCAGTTCCAAACGCGTAAAATAGACATGGATGAATTTTTAGAGATGGAGGGAGTATTAAAAATTTTATATTTTATTTTACAATATTTATTTATTTATTATCGTTTATCTTTTATAATTTCCTATTTGTTTTTTTTTAATGCAAATGAATGTAGTCGGAAATCCTTCATCGAAAATTAGAGCTGACAAAATGGGTTAAGTGGTCATGTTCGTGTCAACTTTTATGTCAGTTTCGGGTCGTTCATTAATTATGTTAAAAGTTACACAAATATAAAAAACTTGCTTTCTAAGACAATCATGTCAAAACGGGTCAGTTTCGTGTCATTTCGTGTCGTGTTGGTTTTGAGTATTTCTCAGTAAATTCGTGTCGGGTTCGGGTCGTGTTATCGTGTTTGTCAGGGATTGCCAGCTCTATCGAAAATCTTATAATACCGTTGTTGGTCTACCACTACTGGAAAACTCGTCATAGAATTAGGGATAGAAATAGATCGGGTTTAGATTGGGCGTAGCATCTCTCGCATCCACCGCTCCACCAGCATCCATCCATCATCTGAAATTATCCATCCTTCACCCTTAGGAGAAACTGGTGGGTCGGGTGGTTAGCGAGTGGAGATGTTTAGTTTTTGTAACTGAAACTTTTTAATAAATATTAGCATTGTATTTATTTTGAAATTGATATTTAAGTTGAATCAAACGCAACCTCATTCTCTACTCCACCCGTTTCTCTATTTTGGAGTCTAGTAACAATTTAAATTCAAGGAAATTTCTAAATTATTCTTAACCTTGAAGGAAAAAAATATTAATTAGGGTCCAATTTAATTTGTCTCTATGAGTATTTCATTAATATTAAATTTTTATAATTTTATATAATTTCTAATTAAATATATATATTAACTCTTGAATGTATGTATTGACTGTATACACATTATCAAGCAAAAAATGGAGCGAGTAATATTATTTCACAATATCAATAATAAATATTAATATTATCATACAATATTTATTATTAATTAATGCTCATTAGTTAATCACGTTAACGAACGTTCATACTAGGAAAGAAAATCCGCTATTTGAGATATGCATAATCTTTTATTGTGAATGATTTTGCCAAAATTGTCACCTCACACATAATATGGATTAAATTAAATAAAAAAGGGGGGATGTGATTATAAGAGCCAATTTTATTATTTATACTTCTATATAACATGTTTATAATTATTATTTATAAGTTCAAAATTTTTTTCCCATCGTAAAATGGATGTCAACTTAGTTATAAAGTTTTTTTTTTTTGATTTTTTACTACTAAATAACATTTAAGCTTAAAATACACACATGCATAGCGTGCATAGAAAGCTAGTCTTTATTATATAAGGGAATGGGCGAGCTCGTGGTGGTGTCAAGTGGATTATCATACCACCCTTAGGCTCTATTCTTTAGGACTGATCTGGTCTGATCTGATCTGATTTGTTTTGAGTTTGTCTGTTCTGATTTGATCTGTTCTGATCTGATCTGATCTGAGTTTTTCTGATTTGATTATATTTATATTTATATTTATATTTATATTTATATTTATATTTATATTTATATTTATATTTATATTTATATTTATATTTATATTTATATTTATATTTATATTTATATTTATATTTATATTTATATTTATATTTATATTTATATTTATATTTATATTTATATTTATATTTATATTTATATTTATATTTATATTTATATTTATATTTATATTTATATTTATATTTATATTTATATTTATATTTATATTTATATTTATATTTATATTTATATTTATATTTTTATTTTTATTTTTATTAGGGACAAAAATTTAATGAGCCCAAAGCCTCAAGCTCATTTGATTTCACCTCTTCAGTATTTTACTTTTCATTCTTTTCAAACCCTTCATTCAATCTAACTCCAAAACCGTCACCGAAAAAGTCGACCGAATAATCACCGCCGGAAAATTCATTTCGAAAACCGTCGTCGGACAAGTCGTCCTGAAAACCGTCGCCGAAAAACATGGCCTGAAAATCGTCGTCGAAAAAGTCGGCCAAATAATCACCGCCGGAAAAAACCAGTCCGAAAACCGTCGTCGGAAAAGTCGGTTGAATAATCACCGCCGGAAAAGTTGACCGAATAATCATCGCCGGAAAAGTCGGCCGAATAATCAACGCTGAAAAATTTAGTCCGAAAACCATCGTCGGAAAAACAATGCTCGAAATAATAATAATGTCTGATCTGATCTGATCTTATCTTATCTTATCTAATCTGATCTGATTACTATAGCTTTTAAGTCCAAAAGAACAGGGCCTTACTCGTCCTTCATAATTGTTAATCAAGTTGGGGACAATTTTGTCATTTGTGTACTAAAATCTTCCATAATGATATTTGATTTTTGAAATCATTAATAACCTTATTTAAAACAATTAGTCACAATTTATAAAATTGCAATTATAATTAATTGTAAAATTAATCAAAATTTATTCATAAATAATAAATCTTTTAGAGAAATAAATTATTTATTCAATTTGCAATATATTTACTATGTAAGAGCGAAAGGAAAAAATTAGATTAAATTTTAGAAAATCAAAACAATTATCTATTTAAAAGTTTTTTACACATATGTGGGAACTTATTAATTTTATTGCAAACTACATTGTTAACTAATTTTAAGAGCGCACAGATTGTGTGCATTAAAAACTAGTTACATATGAGGGAAGGGATACAAGTAACAAGGTTCGAACCTTATAGAGTAAAAAAAATTGGTTGGACCAATCTGATTCCCAGCTAACTGTTATTATATGTTAAGTTCAGTTCAGTTCAGTTCAGTTCATCTCTATTCAGCTATTGTAAACGAGCTCTAACCACTTATAAATAAAGGCCCAACCTAGTTCGTTGAGACCCTAGTCCCATCTGGTAACGAGTTTAGTATTCAAGTTTGGTAAAGCTGAATATATAAACTGAGATTAACTATTGTAATATTTCGATGTGGGATTTACTTAGGAATTTTTTATTTTTAATTTCTCAATTAAATTTGTTTGTCTTTGTCTTTATTTTGTCCGTATTTTTTGTCATCAACAATCTTCATTTGTGGAATTTCACTTGGGTTTTTACAGTAGACTTCCTTCCCATAAAAAAATCGGCATCTTTATGTTTAATTAATCTATGTCTCTATTTATGAATCTTAATTTTCGACATCAATTAATTTTTTTTATTAATATTATTTGGATTTTAATTTGAAGATGACGTTGTTCATTATTATATTTTTAATTTTTCTAATTGTAGTTATGGTTATATTTATAATTTTTATCATTTGATCTGAAACTTTTCTAATCTGATCTAATCTTAATTATATTTATAATTTTTATGATCTGATCTGAATTTTTCAGATTATAGTTATTATTATATTTATAATTTTTATGATTTGATCTGAACTTTTCTAATATGATCTAATCTTAATATTTACCAACGTTTTTAGAAAGGCGGTCCAAAAGGCTTATTTTATAGGAGCAGTTTGTAAGTTTTAGAAAGAAAGAGTTTAGGAGCAAAGAACATGTTATATATTGAAGTGCGTTTTTTTTTTTTTAAGTGCATTTTAAGGTGTTGAAAAATTGAAATAATGTGATTTAAACAAGGCATCACTCTTGATTAAAAATGGGCACACTTTGTTGTAGAGTGATGCCTAGTTTGTTACAAAGATAAACAAAATTTATTTAGTGCTAACATTTGCTATAACTTTGAGTGAAAATTAAGAATGTATGTGCCTAGCGACATAAAAATAAAAGGTATTTTGAAAATATTTCAGATCACCATGTAGTTCTGTAATAAGATATTTGGAGAGATTATGAATTTGTAGATGTCATTTGATTTTTTATTAAGAATAATGTCATATGTAAGGCTAGCTAGGTTGTACAAAAAGAATATTGATACGGGTACGGACACAAAATGGGTACGGGAAAACGTCACTGAAAAACTAAGGATACGGGTACATGAAAGAAACAATAAAAGAAATATATACATTTTAACATAATTCAATAGAACACTGAAATAAATATCAAATCTAGTGTTGATAATATAAATATTCACTATATAACTTATTTAGAACCTAAGAGATATAAACAATTAAAGAGAGAACAATAACTCAAAAGTTATGAGGTACTTGAGTAAACTTAATCAATTGTTTTAATGTGGGCACATGTGTCCAATGTGTGTCAGTGTTGGACACGAGGTACGACAGGTTGAAGGTGTGTTCGTCAATTCGTGCTCCCTTTATTGTAGCCTGCAGGGCTACATATAAGAATTGAATATATTTCTTAAAATTGAAAGTATTTAGAAATTCATGACAAATTTGCCCATTATTTGAAACAATAAATGTTTAATTCAACATATTATTTTCATTTTAATTTTATTATATATAACCCTAAATGCTACATATATCATTTTTCTTTAATTAATACATAGTATAATCTTTTGTTGTTTATTAAAAAAAAAAATAGAAAAATATTTTGAATAAAATTTAAAAAATGCCATTTATGTAATTGAGTAAGAAACCAGGAATTGCCCTTTCTTTGCAATTATTATACTGTAGTCCCGCGACTACACAACAAGTAGTGGTCTCGCGCGTGGGAAGATATTTTTTAAAAAAATTATTTTTTTCCCCAAAAAAAGCAACTGCATCCTTATTTCTCTCTGTTTTCAAAAAAACCCTTTCACTTCTCTCATAAATGTAGCTTTTTGTGGTGCTGAGAATCTTCAATTTTTTACTCTACAATCTTCATTTTTTTTAAAAAAAATTTAATCTGCATTTTTATAATATTCATTTTTTTAACTACAATTTTTTTAACAGAAAAAAAACTAAAAGATTCATTTTTTTAAAAAACAATTTTTTTAAACTACAATATACAAAGCTCCCGGGAGCACATAGATCAATTGTGGTCTCGCGCGTCAGCGAGTCAGTTTTAACAACTAAAATGAATATTCATTTTTTAATACTGAATATTCATTTTTTTATACTAAATATTCACATTTTTTTAATACCGAATATTCATTTTACCGCAAAAAATCCGAGCTTACATTCACGTTGGCAACAACTAAAATGAATATTAATTATTGTATTGGTAAGCCATTTTATGTCGTAAAATAAAAGACTTATCAAAAGTAATTTTCTCCTACTCCCCAATTACAACTAGTGTAAAGGGCAAGTAAGGTTCGTATCCACAGAGAACGGATTTATGTCGATTTAATTGTGTTAAAATGTATTTGGATTATTAAAGAAGGAATCACTAATTCCTTAGTGATATAGGTAACAAAGGGGGGGGGGGGATTGAAGATTTTAGTGAAAAAGAAACTAACAACTAAGTGATTACGGGAAAATTCTAGTTCTAAAGAATCTTAGGATCCGGTTACAACGACTCTCACTCGGCAAATTGAATTAGACTCTCAATTACCAAACCACTTCAATACTCAATTAATTATTGACAGGAGTAAACTCTTGTAGTCCCCTTAATTAGCTAGACAAGATAAATCGTAAATTGCCTAAAACCCTTAATGTTCAAAGAACACGCAGTGAACAAAAGCTTTAAGAACGGAGACACAATAAGAACGCAATTGTTTAGAGAATACGCAATAAACAATTAACGTTT
The DNA here is from genome assembly GCA_951394345.1 of Salicornia ramosissima. Taxonomy (NCBI): domain Eukaryota; kingdom Viridiplantae; phylum Streptophyta; class Magnoliopsida; order Caryophyllales; family Amaranthaceae; genus Salicornia; species Salicornia ramosissima. The sequence goes on along the minus strand of OX596238.1, from coordinate 7,201,553 downwards.
AAACAAGCTCTACTAAATTGTTCACAGTAAGAATACGCTTAAGCATGAACAAGATAGTTGCTACTCGAGGTTGAACACAATAATCGATTATGTTCAAACCCTAGTAATGATTTTGTAAAATATAATAACAAGACAAAGATCAAGCTAAAACATTCAACAAAACCAATAACAATTCATATAAGAGCAAGTAAATAATTGAAGTAATGAAATAGTTTAGAGTTAGAGAATCCTCACAAGGAGCTTTGTAGAATCATTGAAACCAATCCCAAGAACAAGTTTAAGCTACCATTTCCATTGATGAACAAAGATTTTTCATTGATTCCATGATAAAAGATCAAAATTACAAACTAAAGATTAAAGTGTTTTAATGTAAACTAAGGAGAAACTAGAGAGAAACTAAGCTAAGGAACTAATTGAACATGAAAACCTAGATTTAATACAATGAGAATCAACTTTTATATTTATACTAAACTAAAATATAACCTAGAAACCAAGTGGATGAAGCCGCGTACAAAACAGAGTAGAGGGGGCGCTGGCAGCGCCATCGAAGGCGCTCGGCGCGCCATTCCTTGGAGGGATACTGTGATGGGGGCGCTGGGCGCGCCTTCTTCTTGATGCTCACTGCAATGGGGGCGCTGGCAGCGCCCTCTGAGGCGCGGGGCGCGCCCCTGTAGACTGTATGCACAGTTCAGACTAAAATAGCCATAACTCTCTTGTTACTTAACGAAATAAGGCTTATGACCTACCGTTGGAAATCTCTTGAAGAGAGCTACAACCTCCAATTTGAATCACATAAATCCAATGAGTATATGGGGAGATATGTCCATTTGAAGTTGGACCTACTGCAATTAAAGGTTCACAACAAGGCTTTTCTTCCCTCTAATGCTTAATGATTTCTTCAAGTGTGATTGGCGCATGATCAATGGCTCCAACAATGCTCCTAAAGATGTTTCATAGCTCAAGACTACAAGAACACATAAAACCAAACCGTAACTACAAACTACACTTATCCTAAAAAGCATTAAAAACTGTAAATTGCACTACAACTTTACATTTCAAGCCAAACTCTCGTTTAAACTCAAAAGTAACAAAATGTGCAATCTTATACTAAACTAATTACATAAAGGAACTAAAAAGAAGCTAAATAACTCGTACAAACTGGACACATCATGTATATCGAATATTCATTTTTTAATACTAAATATTCATTTTTTAATGTTGAATATTCATTTCATCACAAAGAGCCTCAACCAACAATCAACTCTGCACCAACTAAACTTAATATTCATTTTCTAATACTGAATATTCATTTTGTTATACTAAATATTCATTTTACCACAAAGAACCTGAATTTACATTCACTTTTGCGATAAATAAAATGATTATTCATTTTTAAATATTGAATATTCATTTTTTTTAATACTGAATATAAGCAAAAAATTAGCTTATGTAGGTAACCATAGAATATATTTTCAAATTGTTCTTGGGAAGTGGAAGCAAAAATTTTAGTTGTTAATTACTAATTAATTTTTTTTTTATACATAATTAAAAGCAATTATTTTTCACTATAATAAAACTTTAAAGTAGGAAGTCTGTTATTTTTTTATTTATTATTTTTACTCCTAAACTACTTCGTTTTACCATATTGGGAGTAATAATTTGCGCTTTCTTTGTGGGTTGGGAGTTGTCACTTTCCTTTCGAGTTTGCAGTTTTCAGCCCAGGATCTAATCTCGATTCCGGCATCTTCTATTCTTCTATTTGCTTCGTTCTTCTGATCCAGCTTGATCCATTATTAGACTCCAGAGAACTTTTACTTTCCAGATTATCCTTATTGTTGCTGTAAATCTTTTATTCTACAGGTACATTGTTAATTTATTCCCCTTTTTACTTATTGTTTAATTCCAACTGAAATTTGTAGTTCAATTTTGCAAAGTTTTTTTTTTTTTTTTTAGAATTTAACATTGTATATAGGTTTTGCATTTAATTTAATTTGAATCTTGTACATGTTTTGTTTATAATCTTTATTTTTCGAATATCAATCAGATATTTGATGTTAGACAGCAAGTTTATGTGAATTGATGTTTAGTTCCTTTTTTTGATTGGAATAAAGTGAAATCCTGTAATGTATATGATTGGGATAGAGCGAATAAATTCGAAGAAAGGTTTTGAGCCATTTTGACCTGGTTTGCTTCTAGTTTCCCTTGATTGCTTATATTTGGGGATATTTTGGATTATATGAACCCTACTATTCCTCTCCCAAACCAAAAGGTTTTCTTGTAAAACAAGGGAATATATATATATATATAGAAGTAGGCTATATGAGAAATGTAGTTTTGGTGAGAAGGTGAGAAGCAATCACAACCCTTTGATCACCAAATGAAGGGCTAAGATTAAATTTGATTTTCCCTCCTTACTCCTTTGATAGTTTGGAGTCAATGTATATATGGTATAAAGTCAATGTATTTATAGTGTATGGTGAATGTACCTATAGTTGGTGCTCAATGTACCTCTAGGTCATAGTTGATGTATTTATCTCTTCTCACTTTTCTCACCATAAGAAATTTCTCACCGGAACCCAACCCTATATATATATATATATATATAGTTATATATATATTTAATTGAATGCTGTATGTTATTTACATTTCCAGATTTTTTTTACTTTTTTTCTTGTTTAGGAGTTAGGACTTTAGACTATGTGTTGTATGGGGAGTGATTTTTGCACTTCTCAATGTTACTATTCATGTGAGAGGGGGAAGAGTGCCAAAATTATTTCCTGTTGAATGCAGCGAGTGTGAGAATGGTTGATGCCGTCCATTTTTATTAGGGCTCCGTGTGGTAGGCATGAAACAATGAAACATATTTGTGGAAAACTATTTTCTAATATTTTTAATTTTACATTGTTTGGGTTGCAAAGTAGTGTAAAAATTTTCCATGGGAGTAAGATATCGATTACTATGATAGAAAATTATTTTCCCTTTGAAATGGAAGGAAAACTACTTTCCTTCCTTTTTCTTACATTTCTTGTACACCCCCCTCCCACTGCCTCCTTATATTACCTTTTCTTTCGTTTTTCTTATTTTCCATCGTTTTTCCTGCATTATACCAAATAATAGAAAAGATGGAAAACTTGTTTTGCAATTGTGTTTCCATTGTAAATTGTTTTTCATGAAAATCATTTTACATTAAAAATGCTTTACGCTCAACCAAATGGAACCTAGTTCTCAAGGCTTTCTCCTTACATGTATACAAGAGACAACAAATATTATTTATAATTCTATCAGCTAGGAACCCAATATGATAACTGACAATACAATGGGGGTAATTGATAAGCCTTGTGAAGCATCCACAATTAAGCTCCAGCTTATCTGAGTCATAGAAACTAATGGCTGGACTGTTAATCTTTAACAAAACTAAGGTTTCGACACTATCAAGTTGCTTTAAACTCCGGTAGATATTAGGAAACCATAGTAATAGTTGTTTTAGGCAAATTATATGTGGTAGTCTGTCTGTTGTTTTTTCTGTATTATGAAGCTGTAAAGCATTATTGTTGTTATTATCATCATTATTTTTATTTTTTAATGTATGGAAGTTGAGGAACTTTTGACTTAAATTTATTTGATGAGATGATGCTAATTAGTTCCTTAGTTCGAAAAGGTGCACCTTAGGCACAAGGCTCATAGACAAGAAAATCTCCTCTCATAGGAGAAAGCACCCAAGAAAGGCGTGCCTCACGCCTCTTGCTGTCTTTATGCATTTTTTTTTCCCCCGAGTAAAGGATAGATGTGATCATGTAATTTTGAAGCGATTTTTTTTTTTCATCAAATTAACACTTGCCTAGCCTTCATAAACGATTTCAATTAAAAATCCTAACTTTTGTGTGAGAATGCATAAATAATAACCTTTAATTCATAAGCACAAAATCTCAAAATAATAAACTTTAACATGTAATGTGGTTGCAACTCACACATTACATGTTAAAGTTATTCAGGTTTCCTCTTCTTTTCAATCTTCTCTTATCCCCCCCCCCCCCCTTTTCCCCTCTCTTTCATTGTGCCTCTAACAACAAAGCCTTAGTCCCAAAAAGAATTTGGGGTCTGTTAGACATGAATTAATATATGGAATCACCAAAATCATTTACCCAAATTTCCCCCCTCCATGCTTCCCTATCTAACATCAACTACTCCTTTAGCCCCAATAACCTCATATTCGTAGTAACAACCATCATCCTGATTTGTTTTGGTCTTCCTCTACCTCTTACCTTCCCATTTATTTGCCACTTCACAAGTCTTCTTATTGACACATTAATCGGTCATCTCACATGACCAATACACCTTAGCCGATTTCCCCTCATCTTATCCTCCAAAGTTGTTACCTCTATCTTTTTCCTAATAAACTCATTTCTCATTTTATTCTTCATTGTATGCCCACACATTCAATGCAACATGCGCATCCGTGTCACATCCATCTTTTGAATATGATAGTATTTCAAAGCCCAACATTTGGTGCCATAAAACATTGCTAAACTAATAGTCCTATGGTAGAATTTTCCCTTTAAGTCTTTGTGGCATACCCCGATCACAACGAAACCCTGAAGCTCCTTTCCACTTTAACCAACATGACTTGTTCTTTTGAGCAACATCCCTATCCGATTCACCATCTTTTTGGATAATAGATCCTAAATACCAGATTGAGTCATAAGTCATAACCTTCCATTCAAGTTGATCGAGCTTTTCCTCTTATTTCTGGTCCCATTGAATTTGTATTCTAAATACCAGATTGAGTCATAAACTTCCATTCAAGTCTTCTTCCACACTTCAAACTTCCTTTCCACTCCTTTTGTCTCATCAACTAACATAGTTTCATGAACAAAAATCATACACTATGTTATGTCATCTTGAATTGAACTTGTCAATTCATCCATGATTATGACAAAAAAAAGGGCCAAGTGTGGAACCTTGATGTACTCCAATTGTGATAGGAAACTCTTCTGTTTTCTTGACACTATTATATCTTTAATAATGTCAATATATTTTTCTGGATGCCTTTTTCTTGTTAAAGTCCACCAAAGTACTGCCCTTGACACCTCATATACCTTCCCTAGATAAAGGAAAATCATATGCAAATCCTTTTTCTTATCCTTATATTTCTCCATAAATTGTCTTATAAGATGAATTGGCTCAATAGTCAACCTTTTTGGCATAAATCCAAATTGGTTTTCCGAGATATGCACAATTCTTCTTCACCTTAGTTCAATTACTCAGCTCCCATAACTTAACTCATTAATTTGATCTCTCTGTATTTGACACAATCTTGTACATTGCTACATTCCCCTCCCCCCCTCTTTAATTTTTATATGTTGGGATTATAGTATTTTCCTCCACTCGTGTCTAGGCGCTAGGGAACAATTGCACCTCAGTCTATCTCATGCCTTTTAAAACTTTTTTTTTGGTTAATATCGGAATATTTGCAATAAATGTTTTTTTATACACACTTATTCTTTTTTGTTCCATGTAACTATATGGTCGTATTTTTTTTCCTTCTTTATAATATTGATTAGAAATTTTAACAATAACCCAAAATGGAATATCTAAAATTAGTGGCGAATCTACCAATTTTGCACTCAATTCACGCATGCTTGCCATGTTGTGATTCACACTAAATATGGATAGGCAATTAAAATTCAAATACTTGCTGATGTTTGTTTCAGTGTCTTTATATTAAGTGACGTCAGTTGCACAGCTCCGGTACCATTTTGCTTATTTATGACATGATTGAAAGATTAAGTGGAACCGGTTAGGCCAATTAGGCTTTTCACCATTGATCTGGGTCTAATGGCAACAGTGGGTATAATTGGTCTTAATCTATTGGGTTATCCTCTATTTGGATTGGTATAATTTACTGTTTTGATTTTGATTAGCGTCATCAAGTATCCACAGTTAAGCTTCAGCTCATCGTACTGATTACATGTTAGCAATTTAGCATACTGTTTTCACTATTAGAGCAGATATAACTATACAAGTAATCCTAGGATCAACAATTTTGATGCTCAGCTTCTGTGCACATGATGCAACTTCATTAACTTAGGGTATGTTTTTTCACTCTTTTTTTTGCATATGTAAGAAAAAAGAGATCCTGTTTAGCAAAAATAAGGGTTGCTCTTACAAAATAAAGTTTGGTAAGTTCAAATAAATTAAGATAAGTTTATAAGTAAAAATAAGTTGAAAAGAATGGATCCTTAGTAATTTTGTTTGTTGGAGTTCACTTCACTTGCTGACTGGTAGTAGATACGTGACTTATATCTGAGGCTGTTTGTAACACTTTATCTTGTCTTCTTTTTAATACAGAAGAAGTTATGGAAGCAGACAATCAACTTGTAGTGCCTGCTATTTGTGACCAGGAGAGGTTTGACTCCACTGGACCTTTGCATCTTGAAGTTGTTGATTGGTAAGACCTTTTTCTTCATGATGATCTGTTGGATGAGCATTCACCTTTGGCGTATTTAAGCAGTGGGAATGTGTACTCTGTATTTGTTGCTGTTTTGCTGAGGATTTTAGCAGTTCCTAATGATATATTGTCTACAATATTATTGTATTTGTTTTTCCCCTCTATACTACAAAGAGACATGTTACAAATTATGTATCCTTTATCTGTTGCTGCAAAAGCTATTCATTTCTGTTATTTCTAGAATGGAGACAAATTTTTATTCCCTTGGTACCATAATCTTTGCCCATTGTCCCATACGACCTGACACTCTCACAAAAAGTGATCCCATGTGCAAAAGATTATGGGATGGAGGGAGTACTATTTATTGACAATGAATCATTTTGGGCTTCAAAATAGATGATTGGGCTACACTTTTCATTTATAATGAAGTGTACATGATTTCTTCTGTTTGGGGTCAAGGGTCTTATTGGAACCTACCTCTTTGTAACAAAGTTGTGTGCGTTCTGCACTTCAGCCGTTCAGCCCTGTCTTACTGTGCCTTGTGAGACATCCTTTTTTTGATAGCTGACTCGTTAAGGATTGTTGATTTTGATGGATGTGGGCATCTGGCGAAAATTATGCATTTTTTTTTATAGAATTATCTGCATTTTTCTTTGTATAGAGATTAGAGAAGCGGGGATAGTACTCATCTTTTTGGGGTTTTTGCAGAGTGCAGATCCTTTCTTTCATTTTGCTCTGCCTGGCAATTTAAGTCTATGAATTCTTTTTTTTTTCTCCCTTCCTCCCGTGCACGGTCTTCCTCCTTATGACTTTGTGTTTCACCCTCTGGCATCTTATGTTTCTTTAGCTTCTTCATCAGCCATTCATTCAAATAAGTATTTTGCTAGCATACTGAATGCCCTCCGCAGAACAGGTTGAGGAAACCTGGTACCCCTCACCTTTGGGATATACGTAGTATATATTTTGGGTTGAAAGTTGATTGTGAAAGTTTGTGTTACTCTTGTTTGTTTGATTTATCATGCAGTCGTGTATGTTTGAGCTTGGTGTAGTGTAGCGATATTAACCGTCATGAATTTATTTTTGTTTCAATGATCAACTCAAGGCTAAATATTGTATGACATTATGAACATGTATAGGGATAATGAACATCACCGGAGGTCTGTTGCTGCATCCCTTGTCGCTGGTGTCTACATACTTGAGCGAGACCGCCAAGAACACCGTGATGCCAAGCACGCCCTTGCTCCTCCTTGGTGGGAGTTCTTCAATTTTCGCCTCCATAGACAACTTGTTGATGATGTTGACCAGTCAATCTTTGGAGCCATCTTTGAATATGAACTAAAAACACCTCTATCCGATGGTAGAAATAAAGGAATCCCACATTATGTGATTGCCATTAGAGGCACCTTAACCAGCCGAGACAGTGTTACACGGGACATTGATCTGGATCTACATATTGTTCGGCACGGGCTCCATGAAGCAACTCGTTCGAGAATTGCAATCCAAGCAGTAAGAGACATGGTTGCCTCTTCTCAAAACCGCAATGTTTGGGTGGCCGGCCATTCTTTAGGCGCAGCCATGGCCATGCTTGCTGGAAAAGAGATGGCCATTACAGGAACCTTCCTTGAAACTTTCCTCTTCAACCCACCATTCATATCAGCCCCATTAGAACAGATCAAGAATGAGGGAGTAAAACACGGGATTCGAGTTGCTAGCAGTGTGGTAACTGCTGGACTTGCTTTTGCAATGAGTGTGAAGAAGCCTCAGCAGAAGAACCGCTCAGTTGAGACATTTTCTTCTCTATCGAAGTGGGTCCCTAACCTATACGTGCATCCAGCGGATCATCTATGTTCAGAATATATCGGGTACTTTCAGCACCGGGAAAAGATGGAGAGCCTTGGGGTGGGGCAGATAGAAAAAATGGCCACTCAGCATTCTCTTGGGGGTCTACTAATGACAGCTATGGGGAAAGAGGCTGAGCCATCTCATCTCCTTCCGTCAGCTTGTTTAACTACCAACCTGGCAACCGCTCCAGATTTGAAGAAAGCTCATGCACTGCGGCAATGGTGGCAACCTGAATCTCAGGTAAATTTCAAGACCCAGACCTATCTGTACAGTTAGTTAGTACTTAGTTTTACTGGGTTTGCTTACCCATTCTTTGTGGTTTTCTTGCATTGTGTTTGAAGCCACTTTTGTTGATATCGATATTGACTTGGGAGTAGTTGTGTTTTATGTAAGCGCAATGGGAAGAGCAATTGGTTGAAATTCTATGTACTTGGAATTCTATGATTCGTTTGTGTATGGTTTCAAAACTTGTGATTTGTAATACCAGTATAATTATGTTAAAGAATGCTAGGGTGTTGTTTGAGTCCCAATTAAGGTTCAAGTTGAGAGGAGATTCCCAATGAATGTGATCCGCTCTGTTTCAGATGGTGTGTTCATGCTGAGAATTAGTTGTTACAAACTTGCAACATTTATAGGAAAGGCAACGGATCATACTTGGATCGGATTATGTATAATTTGACTCCACCCAATAGTAGTGTAAATCCGATTTTGTACAATTTTCAATGTACACATTTGAAAATCAATGTCTTTGAATATGTTATGCTATCTCTGTTACATATTATTTGCAACTCTAGAATATTTTATCTCACAAATAATATCTAAGAGTTGCAATTAATAATAACTTACCTTTACGGCCTTCGTTTGGTAGCCGGTTATAAATTGTGGTAATTGAAATGAATTTATAACTAAATTTGAAAGAAAAATCAAAACTTATTCCCATAATGGTGCTAGTTTAACTCCAATTTATCTAATTTTCTTAACAAATATTCATTCCCATTTAATACCACCCTCCCCATGGTAATGGAAAATAAGAAGAAATTTCAAGTTTGGGAAAGAAAAATATGTATTCCATGGGGATTATGAAGCTTTTTCTTAACAAATTACACTTAAAATTTATTACCATTACTACAATTTATTATCAACAACCAAATTAGTATAAAAAAATACTACATTCATTTGTGTTTATTTTTTATGTTTTCTTCTAGGTATTTTATTTAATTCGTTACATTATTCGTATGTCCTTTTTTGTAATTCTGACTTAATTTTGTTGAATACTCCCTCCGTCCCAATTTACTTGCTACATTCTCCTTTTCACACCTCCTGAGACACAACTTTAAATAAAAATCTTTAATTATATATAATAAAAAATTATATATTTGAAAAGTACATGTAGAGACGAATTAAACTTGATCCATCATGACTATATTTTTTCTTACGTACATTAAATTAAATAAAGTCAAAGTTCACATGTGAACAGTGTCCAAAGTCAAATCGGGACAAATAAATTGTGACAGTGGGAGTAACACTAATTATCCATAAAATAGTCAATTTGATTGGCTATAAATAATACCCACCATGCATCTAACCAAAGTTCATGAGTAGTAAAGATTCTTCATGATTAAATATTATGTCTCCCCATAATATGTCAAATATAACAAACAATTGTATAACAAATGTAGCAAGAATTAAACATACAATATCAATGGTGTTGTTTCCATTTATGAAACTAATTCACTGGAAAAACAAGCAACGATCCATCAAAAATATCAATGGTGAAGTAGTACAACCATAAAGTAGTAATTCTCCCCGGTAATTTCATCTTCAATTGGAACTCCATTGTTGACCTCTTCTTTCTCGGAAAATGCCGTAGTACTTGCACATTGTGAGAATATATAACACAGAAGATTATGTACTCTCTCCGTAACATATTAATGGTAATATGTCATTTTGCACGTATTTTAACACAAGTAAGATTGAGATCATAAGTTACTAATCTTAAAGTTATTTTTGATCAATTTTTTCGTTTGTACTTTTAAATTGCTTTCTTAAAATGCGTGCAAAATGACTTGTTGTCATTAATATGTTACAGAGGGAATAGTTGTAAATGATTAATATGAGTACAAAAACAGGGCGGGGGTGTAGCAATAGAAATGTAAGCAACTAGTATCCATTAAAACATCGATGGTAAAGCGACATTTAGCAACAAACCATACGTAATGATTAGTGAAAAACCACAAAGCTGTAGTTTTTTTTTTCTCCCAACTCGTTTCATCTTAAGTTCCAATTCCATTGGTGGTGGTGGTGGTGGTATCTTTACTGTTCCATTAATTGTCGGAACATCAACATCACGATGTCCTATTAAGGATACCGGAACCACCGGGTTCTCCGACAAGGACGCTTCCATTACATGCTCGATTCTTGTGGTGACACGTGTGATCGGGACGACCATGGACCCCACCTGTTGGCCGGCATAGAAGATACGAGCAGAGGTCCTGGTGTAATAGAAGACGTCCCCTGAAGGGTTTTCGATGGCGGCACCAGATCTAACGTAGAAACTAACGTTGAAGTTGCCGGAGGAGACGGTGTAGAATGAGATAATGGTATTGGTTATGGCGACTGTCACATCATCATCATCATTATTATTATTATTACTTCATTCGTTTCGAAAAAACGCAACAATTTCTATATTTAGATGTTTTAAAATAAATGCAACAATTTTAATCTTCCATTTTTGTAAGTTTTTTCTTTCTATCTCTCACATCATCACATACCCCACTTTCTCTCTTTATCCATTTTACTCTCACAACAAAAAATTACTTAGGAGTCAGTGCCACCCCAATTGTTGCGTTTTTTTCGAAACAGAGGAAGTATTATTATTTACATTGACAGGGTAGTATGTGATAGAATAGTATTCGTCGTAGTAGTATGTGAAACAATAATAGGTGACTACAATTAGGAACATGATTGGAATAAAGGACTTTGGGGGTGTTTCTCTTTCATCCTCAACTGATCATTGTTTTTGGAGTTGATTGATTATTGTGAATTACTGAATTTCATGGATTCTTATGTCTCTAATGGAGCGTAGCTTGCAATAATAATGAATAATGAATAATAATGATGGTGAATTCGTGATTGTTTAGTGGGGGTTTTTTTTTTTTATGGCATGTTAAAGTCTCATCAATTAGTGTGTTCATATATAATTCTAAATTACAACTAGTGTTTTAATTAGATATATTTTTTAAATTAGGTATTTTAAAGTAAGACTTTGTGTGTAGATATATCAATTAGTTTTGACTTTGATTATTTGTCATTATTGTGCTTGGTCAGTGCTTTTAAACTAATTAATCAAACCCTTATGTGGTCAGATTTGAGGCGAAAAATTGCAATAAATGACCTGTTTAGCCCCGATTTGTGTTCCTGATTCGTTTAAAAGCACTAATCAAGCACAATAATGTTACATAATTAAAGTCAAAACTAATTAATCTATGGTTAACACATGATTAGTGCCTTGAGGTTTCTTCTCGCAAATTTTTTTAAAAGAAGGTTTCTTCTCGCAAAAAAAAAAAAATTAAAAGGCGGTTTCTCGCAAACAAAGTATTATAAAAGATATTTTTTCGCAAATTTTAATATAATTGAGTAATTAATCAATATATTTATTTGAGTGTTGAAAAAATAATTTTAATAACTGAATTTTACAATAATTGTACTTGTGATTTTTTAAAATTTGATTATTTGTTTTAAATAAAGCTGATTTCAAAAATCAAATGTCATTATATGGAAGATTCTAATACACAAATAACAAAATTGTTTCCCACTCGATTAATAATTATGTAGGATGAGTAATGGTAGGATATAGTAATCTACTTGGACACCACTGCGGCCTCCCCTTCCCTTATGTAATAGAAATTTAAAAAACTATGCATCTAACAAAAGTTCATGGCTCATAAAGATTCTTCATGATTAAATATTATTTATCCTCGTAATAAACTTTTTTTTAGAATTATCTCTATAATATTTCAAATGTAACAAACATTGTAAAACCAATAATGTAGCAAGAACTAAACATACAATGATATGATACTCCCTCTGTCCCAAATTACTTGCTACATTTTCTTTTTTGCATCTCACAATACACAAATTTAAATTAAAATATCTTGAACTACACATAATAAAAAATTATAAAAATTATATGTTTGAAAAGTACATAGTGAGACGAATCAAACTAGATTCATCCTGACTATATTTTTCTTTGTGTACACGAAACTATAAGCAGTCAAATTTTACAAATGAATAGTGCCATTTTCAGAATGTAGCAACTAATATGGGACGGAGGGAGCACAATAATATGATAGATTTGTTTTGTTGTTTGTATGAAACAAATTAATTCAGTGGAAAATCAAGAAAGGATCCATCAAACGTATCAATGGTAAAGCGACGTTCAACGACACATAGAACCCGACGACTGAACAACCAAAAAGTAGTTATTTTTCCGGGTAATTCCATCTTCAATTGGAACTCCATTGATCGCCTCTTTTTTCCCAGAAAATACCACAGTGTTGATATTGGAACAGACTTCACTGGAATGGACACTGCGATTTGGTGATCCATTTCGGCAGTGACACAACTTCCGGCGATGAAAGGGGACCTCGCCGCCTCTCGGTTTTCGAAGAAGAGTTGAGCAAAGGTTCCAGAGTAAGAGAGTACGCTCTGTGAAGGGATTTTGAATGCACCGTAAAAGATAAGGGTGAAGCTAAATGTGGAGCTGCTTTGTGACATGTAGTAGTCTGAAACATAGATTTTAGTCAGGACTAATGGATTAGCATAAGGTTTGTATCTGAAAGAATAATAAGAGGTAAAGATGATGAGGAACAAGATTGGAAGAAATGATATTTTGGGTATTTCTCTTCCATGATTGTGATCACCTGGAAGTTCATTATTCATCATTGTGGATCAATGAGTGAATATTGATGAATGATGATGATTGTTCAGTGGGGGAAAATTGTGGTTATGAATGTATGTGAAAGTCTAGAGAGTGACTTCTTTAATTACTCAATTCGTCCTTAAAAGATTGCCTTATTTACTTTTACTTATCTCCCGAGACACATCTTTAAATGAAAATATCTGGAGATATGTATAATAAAAAATTATAAGCATTACATATTAAAAAACCACATATTGAGACGAATCAAACGAGATCCCATTTGACTATATTTTTCCTTACATGTATAAAATTATAGAGAGTCAAAATTACAAATGAACAGTAGCAAAAATCAATATGAGACAATTTTAAGGAACGGAGGGAGTATTAATTTAGTCAAGTAGTTAGTGTGTTAAATATAATTCTATATTACTACAAGTAGTGTTTTAATTAGATATTTTAAAGTGAGCTAGTGGGTTTTTTTTTTTAGTATATTAGCTGGAAGTTCATGATTAATTAGGGGGTCTAATCTAATACTACCTCCATTTTTGTTTAAATGCAATGACTTTGATGATGTTCAAATGTTCAATCTAAAACTACCTCTGTTTTTTGAGTATTCAATGGCAATGCAACAACTTTGTCAAATAGAGTAGATGATTCAAGACAGGCTTGGGAGCGGATGCTATTTCATTGCTTAAGTGGGTTTAAATGTTCTCTAAGACTCATGACAATAGGGCGCGTGCTATTGTCCATATGTTTATTAAGATTAACTTTGTTATTGGTAAAGAGGTGGGAGCATAAATAGTATCTCAATTGCCTATTAATTTTTTGTAAATTCTTTAAACTACTCCATAATAATAATAATAATTCCTTCAAATAATAATAATAATAATAAGTACTCCGTATAAATAATTTAATACTTCGTACACAAATTAGTTAAAATAATAAGTTCAAATAAGTTGGGGAGAAATGATGGGGAAATGGCTAGTAAATCAAATTAATTTTTTTACCAAACATATCAAATGACATTTTTGTAATTTTGTTTAAAAATAAATTACCAAAACACCCCTATGAAGTTGGTGCTCGGATTCTGTCCCTAAAGTTTGTCAAAATTACTTGAAAATGTCATTTGAGATACAAAATATTACTTGAAAATGTCATTTGAGATACAAAGTTTGTATGTCATCGATTCACTTGATGTCCCTCGAAATGATGCATCTTACAAGGAAGGATACTAGCTACAAAGCTAATTTTAACAGTAATAAACAAGCACGGATCCATCAAAAGCATCGACAGTAACAAGACATTGAACAAGAAGCACAATTTCACGACTAAAAACCCAGAAAACAGTAATTTTCCCTACTAATTTCATCTTAAATTCTAAATCAATTTCAGGCTTCAACTTCCCCTTCCCTTTCGCCGGAACAAACCGTAGAATCGATAGAGGAACCGACTTCGAGAACATAGACACTTCCATTTCGTTCTCCATTCCGACGGCGACTCGTTTTCCGGGGATAAACATGTGCCCCACCACTTGCCCGTCATAGTAGAGACTAGAAGAGGTGCTGCTGTAAGATAAGGCGTACGATGATGGGTTTTTTACGGCAGCAACAAAGCTGAAGGTGAAGCTCACGGTGGATGTGGGGGTGGCGGATACGGTGGAGATTGTGTAGTCTGGGATTTGGACATCGGTGACGGTGATGAAAGGAGTTGCAGGGTTGTTGTTGTGGTTGTTGTATGTGAATGAATAATAGGAGACGAGGATTAGGAAAATGATTGGGAGGAAGGTTATTGATTGGGGTATTTGTATTACTTGATGATTAGCTGGTTCATTATTGAACATTATTTTGTCACTGATTTTATTGAGTGTGAAAATTTAATTTATGGATTATTATTATTGCTATGTTTAATGGCTATGAATATATATTGATGGGTGATGAATTGATGTTGATTGTTTGGTGGGGAAAATAATTGTGTTTATGTTATGGATATTAAATTAAAAGTCTCAAGGGAGGAGATTTCTTGGGTCTTTGATTCTTAATCTAACAAACTAGTGTCTGATCTTAATGTAATTTCTAAATTGCTCCAAGTGGGCTCGTTCGGTAACACTGTAATTTTCTGGTTTTTGATTTTTTAAAATTATATAATATTAGTCATATAATTATATAAAAATTGGTCAAATTTGTTGAAAACATATTCAAAATCAAAACTGATAACTATAAAGTAAAAATCACTTTTTCTAGTTTCCTATTTTTTATTTTTTGTTTTTAAAAAACTGAAAACTGAAAACAAAAAACGATACCAAACAGACCCTTGCAATTAGTTGCGTTTTTTAAGGGACCAATTTAAGTATTATTGTTGTTGTTGTTGTTGCCGGGCCTGGTGCCTTAGATTAAGGGTCCAATTTAAGTACTACATATATATCCCACGGGCCACGGTTCTTGCTGGGCATTGTGCCTTAGTTATAATATTTAAGGTTTTGGGATTTTTGCTCATAATGAGTGAGCATGTCACTTGGTAGGCTAGATCATCATACTCGCGTCGAGTTCCTATCAAATTTTGAAATTGTTTGTCGTGCAAGACACATGGCCAATGAGTGTGTCGTGCTGTGCCACTAGCGAGCTAGTGCTAGATTGGGCCAAAACCGTGTCGCGCCCATTTGGCCCTTATGTTGGCCAGGTCCATACCCACACTAAGGCCGGGCAAAATCAGATATCCGGCTTTTCGGATCACTTTTTCTGATCCGGTCCGAATAATTCGGATATCCGGAAAATTGGATTCGGAAATCGAATATCCGGATCCGGTTTTAAATTGAAAAAAAAAAATTAAACTTGACAATAAAAAAAAGTAAAACAGAAAAATAAATAACATAATAAATAATCAGAGCATCAAAACATAAAAAAAATACATCAAAAAGAAAAACCTAAACTAAAAGCCTAAAACTGAAAAAAAAAAAAAAAATAGAAAATCTAAAAAAAAAAAAAAAACAAGAACATAAATCAAAGCAAATTATATGATAAGAACATAAACTAAATTATCAAAGAGTGGAAAACCAATTTTTGTTTTTTTAAAAAAAAAAACCGGATACCAGATAATCCGGTTTTTAAAAATTGTGATCCGTATTCGGTCCAGTTTTCATTTTTTAAAAGCGGATATCTGGTCCGATTTTAAAAAATCGGATTGAATATCCGCTTTTTCGGATAAAAAAACAGATAGCGGATCGGAAACCGGATACGGTTTTTTTTGCCCGGCCCTAACCCACACCTCTAAAGGCTCTAATTGTAATGAATGTTGCAATCCTAATGGCTAATGTTGTGTTATATCTTTTTCATCCAGTCATTCCTCAATGTACTTCTTATTATTTTTTATTTGCGTTGTCCACCATGTAGGAACCAAATATTCTTATCATTTAATTAATAACATTTCGTTGAATCCTGGATATTAATTACAACGTTTTCATTTTCACGCTTGTCAGTTTTATTTATATTCGTAATATTTTTAGTTACGTTTTACCAAAAAGTATATAAATTAGATCACAATAAAGTACAGATTGAGATAATTTAAAGAGAATTCACATGATTATATTTGTTTTACATATGTAAACTAAAAAAGTTAGTTACATGAGTGATCATAAATAGTGCTCAAATTTTAAACATTGCAATTATATCGGAAAAAATGAAGTACATTTTTTTATCCAATTCAGGTAATTTTACATTGAGTTTCAAATAAACACAAATAATGGTCTAGGCATACACTTTTGCTCTTTTGCAAGAGTTAAAGAGGGAAAATGACTTCACTACCCTTTTCAAAAATTTAAAGCAATAGAGAAAAGAGGGAATGGAAAGATTGGAAAGCATAAAATAAAAATAAAAGGGGATAGAAAGCAAGTTAATTGGGGCCGGGGTAGTGGAAACAAGGAAGCAAATTGGAGGAGTTTTTTCGGGTGAGATTGCCCGCCCGGCCCGCTCCAGATTCCTATGCGCAACACTGTTTCTTTCTTTGCAGCCTTTTTGTGTGTCTTCCAATATTCCATGCCCATCAGTTCGGAAAATGATAAATGCACAACTAAATTGATATGGGTACAACCCATTGTGAGAGAACATCATTCTATACTACTCTTATAAAAGTTGTGTCTATATTAATTTTAGTTGTGTCAATATCAATTCCCCCATCAGCCCATATAATTGTTTGCACGTTGTAATTTTCCCACACTTGTCTTTATTTATTTAAACGTACTCCGTAATACATTAATTTTTATAGTAATGCGCCTGTAACGCTTTAATTTCAATAAATAGGTAAAAACGGACTCTAAGAAAAATATGAATTTTGAGAGTTGTTCAGATAAATAAGAAAGAAAATATGTAAAGTTGGATATAGACGACAAGAGAGAAAATCACATGGGATAGGTAAATTTGTTTTTATGTTTCAATGATAGGATCATTGTAGAAATGTTGAAGTTAAAGCGTTACGAATGGGCTAACTATCAAATTAAGGTGAGTAATCAAAAATTGTATTATTAAAACAAGACAACAAATATGTTAGATTATTAGATGCAATTTTTATATTAATTGTCAAATGATCAATTTAATTAAAAGATTAAGTTAATGATTGAAACTCAAAATTAAGTTACATACTTGTCACATAGGTCTGGGTTGCGCCCTTCATGGTGGAGTTCAAGTCCACTTCACAAGACTAAGGAGATTCTCCTTCAAAATCATATAACAATGAAGGGAGTACCTTAACCTTATAAAGTGGATACAATTCTTATTATTCTTTCACGTACGATTCATTCTCAACACTACCCCTTAATACATTCATCAATATTCAATGTCGGACAATACACATGTGGGATAATCGGGATAATCACAGGCTAAACAATACTTTATCATTCCTCCTCACATAAAAAACTATTTGGACAACACATATCCAATTATATTATATACTCTTTCATTAATATTGTAGAGTTCATGTTACTTTTGTAATAAAAATTATCAGAGTTTGTTTGAATTTAATTAGTTTGCCAAGCTTTGGATTATTTAAAAATGGTTGAGAATCAAATTTCGTACGTTGCTGAGACATTATATTATGGTCAAACGCAAATAATCACAAACTACCAAATGCTCTAAACCTACTCTTGTGTCTTGTGCAAAACCAAATTACAATATTGCTTTGCTTGCATGAGAATAATGATCCAGAAAAACAAATAGCTTTTGTCGTTTCCGATCAATTAACTTGAGAAAAAGAAGGCCCGTTTGATCCGGGTCATAAATTTGTAAATAAATTTGGAAGGAAAATTAAAATTCATTTCCATGGTGGCGTTATTATAACCCAGATCTCCTAATTTTGTTCACAATTTTCCATTTCATGATTTCCCTTTCAAGTGATAAACTGATAATTGGTAACGAAAGGTAATTAAAAATAAGAAAATAGTAGTTTG
The DNA here is from genome assembly GCA_951394345.1 of Salicornia ramosissima. NCBI lineage: Eukaryota > Viridiplantae > Streptophyta > Magnoliopsida > Caryophyllales > Amaranthaceae > Salicornia > Salicornia ramosissima. The sequence goes on along the minus strand of OX596238.1, from coordinate 7,182,908 downwards.
AGAATGAGAATATATTTCTAAAAAATAATAAAATTATTCTCTTGTTAAATTATGCTAAAAATTTCATTTTTTATTTTAAAAATTTATTACTAACAACCACACATGTGTAGCCCCACATGTGTAGCCCCGACTACACAAACTTTATTGTTTTCTCAAAATCTCCCCTTATTTTTTATCCTTTCCCAATTTTTTTTAACCATATTAGCTTGTGTATGTATGAGCCACATGGCCCACGTATACTTATTGTGTGTGTAATTGTAACTAGGTTGCACTAAGGCTCCGTTTGTTTTGGAGGAAAACAATTTTTATGGAAAAACATTTTTTAAGGAAAACAATTCTCAATGGAAAACATAGATGTAAATAAAGTTTTCTTTGTTTGTTTGATTAAATGAAAACTTGTGAAGGAAAAAAAAAATGAAAGAAAGATGGGAGGAGTGAATAAGGGAGAAGTAAAGAGTAGGAAGGAAAATGTGGCATTCCTTCCCATACAAAAGGAAAATGGTTTTCCTTTTCCAAAGTGACATTTTTCATCTCAAGAAAAATTATTTTCCATCACTATTCAAAACAAACAAAGGAAAATGTTAAGAAGGGGGAAATCATTTTCCGGGAAAATGTTTTCCATCAAAATAAACGAAGCCTAAGTTAGAAACAGAATTGAAAACGAAAGTAAATATGGAAATTCAAAACGACAAATCTAAAAATGTAAAGCCAATTATAACATGATGAAGAATCAGAATCTTCTCCAATACGACTTGACACACATGACACATGAATAATAAGGGGAGGAGTGCCAAAATCAATTTCCATCAATCACCTATGTTACATAATGTGTAGAAATTAAAACAAATGTTTATGAAAGAAGTAAACTGTATACAATTAAATCAAATCAAACTTACAAAAACAAACTAATCCATCATTCCTCAACCCCAGAAAATAAAAAATTACAGTAAACCAAACAAATAACAATCTAATAACTACACATCCCATAAGAAAAAAAGGATGATTCATACAATTATGCATGATCCATCATTCATGTTAATTAATCTTGATGTTAATATGAATTCAAACACAAAAATTAAAGCTAACAATGAAACCCAAGCACAGATCCATCAGTAATGGCGACAGAAATTCGACAATCCGAAACAGTTTCAACATGATGATTAAAAACCCACAAAACCCTAACTCTTCCCACAATTTCCAATCTCATTTCAAGCTCCATTGAAGGCTTAATTCTCTCCACCCCATCAGTCACCGGAATATTCCCTGCCACCGCCGGCGGAATATTCCCATCTCCGGTCTTGGAAATCGGAAAAGACTGGACTGAGAAGGTGGCGGCAATGAACTCTGTTTTTCCGGCGGAGATATTACCGGAAGGTATGAACATGAAGCCGACTTGGTTGCCGGCGTAAAGGAGTTGAAGGGAGCTGTCATAGTGGGAGAAGAAACCGCGGTTGGGGTTTTTGATGGCGGCGTAAAGGGAGAAAGTGAAGTTGACGGTGGTGGCGTTGGTGCTGATGGTGAAGGATGGGAGTTGGACGGCGGTGATGGAGATGGTGGGGTGTTTGGGTTTGAAGAGGGAGAAGTAAATGATGAAGAGGATGATGATGAGGAAGATGAGGAAAATGGTGGCTACAATGCATGATGATAAGGTTGACCGGTTTGACTTTGGGGGTTTTGGTGGGGGTCTTCTATGGTGAGGTTGTGGTGGATAATGTGGTGGTTTGTGGTTGGTGGTGGTGTAGTTCATGGTTGTGGTGTGTTTGTGTTTGGGAGTGTAGTGATGGAGGTTTTGTGGGATGAAATCATGGAAGGAGTGAGGGTGAGGGGGAAAAATATGAGTAAAAATAATGGGAAAGTCAAAAGAGTGGAGTGTGTGAGGGAGACAAGACAAGTGTGGAAGTGTGACCTTTTTCTTTTTATTGGGTCTTGTGCATTGTTAGGGAATTATGGAAACATGAGTTAGTGATGTGAGATTAGGTGAGAACTAATTTAACTGAACTGAACTAACTGAAACTGAACTATTTTGGGTCGATCTGAAATTACCTAAAACTGAAAGTGAACTGAACTGAATGAACTGATAACTGAAAGTCAACTGAAAAATATCAAACTGAACTGAACTGAACTGAATCTGAAACTAACTGAAACTGAAGTTAACTGCTAAATATCTGAAAATAACTGAATTGAAACTGAATTGAAAATGGGTTATCTGAAAATAACTGAAATGAACTGAAACTGAACTGAAAAGAGGATAATTGAAGCTAACTGAAACTGAACTGAAAAGAGGATAATTGAAGCTAACTGAAACTGAACTGAAAAGATGATAACTGGATCTAACTAAAACTAAATAGGACTTGAAACTAATTTAATTTAAATATTACTAAACTCAATAAAAAAAATGATACAATATTATCCGAACTATTTTGAACACTACAAGAAAATGCTAAATTACCTACTGCCATAAGCGGTAGGAAATGTAGAAAAATCGGTTGGAAATCATGTTTCCGACCGATTTTCGATCGGTATTGAGCGGTAGGAAATTTCCACTGAATGTTTATCTTAAGGTTGGTTTGGAGTTACAAAATTATAATCTCAAATGTCTTGAACTAAAGCTAAACGAACCAAAATAACTGTAACCAAAACTGAACTGAACTGTCGACATTTTGAATTGAACTGAATTGCACTCGTTCGAATTTTTAACTGATTGGTTAAACTGAACAATTAATTGAAACTAAACTGAACTGAAATATGTCCGTACAAAATCTGAACTGAACTGAAATCAAAATTAACTGAACTGAAAAAAATTATCTGAAATTAACTGAACTGAAACGACCCAAACTGATTGGTTAAAACCAAAACTGAACTGTTGACCTGAATTGACAGTGCTAACATGAGTTGTCTTATGAAGTAATCCTCCCTCCTAAATTCTTTGTTACATTCTGATTTATAGTTTTACTCAAATGTAGTCTTTGATTGCTTTTAGTTTTATATGCATATTAGGAAAAATTAATAGGTAATGGATGGACCCGGGAGCACACAATTTTATGTGATCCTCCAAATGTTCACGACAAAATTATCAAATGTTCACAAGAAAATTATCAAATATTCACAACATCACACTATCAAATGTTCACAATCACACTATCAAATATTAATCAACATCAAACTATCAAATGTTCACAACAAAATTATCAAATGTTCATTAACATCAAACTATCAAATTTTTACAACAAAATTATCATTTGTTCATCAACATCAAACTATAAAATATTCAAAAAAAAAAATTAAATGTTCACCACCATTAAACTATCAAATGTTGACAACAAAATTATCAAATGTTCACCAGCATTAAACTATCAAATGTTCACAACATTATTTAAATCGGGACCACCCAGCTGCATGGTCCCGAGTCCACCCAATAATTTGCGAGAAAAAACAGTCATGTGTGATCTAATTTGATTCGTCTCGAGTTATACTTTCCAAATATTTTTTTTAATGATTTTTCTATGTATGAAATTATAGATATTAGTGTTTTGAGTTGTGTAAAAAATAATGTAGCAAATAATTTAAGATAGAGGGAGAATAACTGAATAAGTAAAAGTAGGGAGGAGTGATTTTGCCACCCCATAAATTATTGTGGCACTCTTTTTCTTCATACATAAACAACACTTTTTACTCTTTACTTGAGAGAAAGTGGAGTGTCAAAATTATTTTTTGGGATAGGGTATATTATTTTGTATGTTTTTATTCTATTTGATCTAAATCTATTACTCTTTATGTGAGACGGAGTGGTGGTGGTTGGTATGAGGCAGGTGGTAGGGAAGCTTGACTTGGGGACTCATGAGGTTGTTGCGGTGTTGTTCAGCGTCCAATATGTGTGGGATACGGGTTATAGAAGGCTTGTAGTGGAGTCTGATTGTCAAAATGTGATCCGAAAATCCGAGTCCAGAAGCTATCCTAACACACTATTGGGCTTTACTAACGATCAAATTCTAGAGTGGGCTAAGTGCTCTGAGTTTATCGATTGGTCCTATGTGCCTCGGGAGGGTAATGTCGTAATGGTGTAGCTCATAATGTGGAAAAGTACCAACCTCTTCTGGAAGAGGACGGATTTTGGTTAAAGGATTGGCCGGATTTAGTGAATGACCTTGCCTCTATTGATATGTGTAATTCGAACTCTAATAAATAAAATTTATCTTTTCGCTAAAAAAAATTTAGACATGCTAAGATTATTGATCCCTTCAAATTGCATAATGGATACAACTTCCTATGATATACAAATTTCATTCCGATCCCTTAAAATCCAAATAAGTAAATCTTTATATTTGAAATCACAACATAATATTAATCTTAAGGAACTATTTGCTTTGAAAGAAGACTTTTTTTTTCCTAAAAAAGTATTTTCTCTTTGTTTGTTTTGAAAAAAAGAAAAAATAGTTATCCCAATGAAATTTTACCTAGAATTTTGTGCCATCAAATTTGTTACGATTAATTTGGATCGGATGAAGTATACAATATTGCATCATAATTAATTAAAATAACCTAAAAATTGAATATATAACTTTTCTTATGAATAACCCAAAGAAAAATGGGCAACCTTCAATTAATATAAACAAGGCATGTTTGTTTGTTTTTTGATAGATGTAAAAACTCATCTTATATTCTATGATACACATTTGTAAAATATGGCTCGATTAAAAAAATATAAGCAAGTTAGTGAGAACCTCATAACATAAGGCGCAAGCACCAATTCAATCAGTCCCTCTTAAACTGGACTCTGGATTTGATTTTTAAACTACACATAAGCTTACATTTGCAGTAGTAGTAGTAATAATAGTAATAGTAATAATACATAGTACTCCCTCCGTAACAAAACAACTGCAACGATTTGACATAAAGTAAAGAGAAAAAAATGTCAAATTGTTGCAGTCAATACGTTACGGAGGGAGTATTAGGTAAGAATAATTACGAGTACATCACTCATTTCGTTTGTTGTTGATTCAATACAGAAAGATGGTGATCCATGATTTGAGAAACCGCTTCGAAAAGATCTTCTTCCTTCATTCCCGGAAGGAGCGACTGCTGAGCTTCGCTCACAATTTTTTCGATCATGGATTCGTCGTTGATGGTTTCACGGCACATAATGTTTCCGATAGTGAAAGGGGTTAGTCGTTTTTCCGCTCCTTTCTTCAACAACATAGTGGAGATGCGTAGGGTATGGGCACACTCGATGGGGACATCCCAACCATGGGATTTCAAAAGTTGAAGGTCTCGTTCAGCATTAAGTGATTTTATGTAGTCAATGGTTTCTGAAGAGAAGGGTTGCCGAGCTTGTGGCCAGTATAGCCAATCAAATGTGCAATCCTCAAACTACCATAAACATGGAGACCATACATGTGAGTGATTGAGTTGAGGCTCAAACTACATTCATATTAGTAAGACAAGCACAAAGAAAAGAGGGGGGTAAATAAACCATTAAATTTTCTAAAACCTATCCCTGTTTTACTTAGTATTGCCCGTGTTTTTTTTATCAATTTTGTCCTTACTCTGTAACTTTTCGTCTCTCCCACTATCTTGAGCTAACTAAACACTCGACTTTTTTGGACTTAACCGACAAACACTTTAAGCTCATAAACAAAATGTCACACCCACCTCGAGTAACGCCAAGTACTGTCGGCGCATAAAAATTCACCTCCTGACCTATGTGGGGGTGCCTATTTTGGGCACCTCTGCCTAGGTCAGAAGGTGATTTTTTATGGATCCCAATCATTTTTACGACCCCACTTACTTTTGGGGTGTTTCCCGTGGGAGTGTAGGATTTTCTTATATGCATAAGGGGTTGTCAAAGTAAGTCCGGTAAAGTTCAGGTGTCTTAGTGAGAGAGATGGAAAGTTAGGGAGTAAGAGCAATTGGGAAAAATTGTAAAAATGCAGGTGATACTAAGAAAAACGCAAGCTAGGTTTAAAACCTAACCTACATTTTTCTTAGTATCACCTGCGTTTTGACAATTTTGTATTTCACAGTTACATTTTTATGTTTGAGTACCATGCTAGTTTGGCTTGTTCCAATGAAAGTTGCACATAAAGTATAAGATCAATTCATCCATCAAGGTTAGTTATGATTTTTCAAAAGAAAAAATGCTTACACTGTCAGGCAGGCAATAGCCATGATCGATTGGGATAAGCTGAATTCGGCCATCACTAGCGTTTTTCTTATAAAGAATGTTGCCAGCATGCCTATCTGCATTAGCCAACCTCATGTCAAGAACACTAATCTTGTGAACTTCTTCAACTGGAAAAGCTTGAGGACCAATGTCCTCACAATTCCCATCATTCTCCCTAAACATTTGCAACGACCCAATTTTAACATCTTTCGACGTCCCTTCGAACCCTTTTGGGTGGTTGAACCCCTTGTGCAAACACCGTACCATGGCAGTCGGAGGCACCCCGGAAAAACCTACCACATCACAAGTCGATGAACGACCTCCCTTCTTCGGATAATCAAGAAGGTAAGCAGCAACTTCCCTCACTGCTCCTTCCCCAACCTTCGTCCCCTTCTTCAATCCCTCACCATTTTCCGACACAGGAAGACCTTGTGGATTATTCACAGCCATAGGCTCCTCATCAGTCGGTTTGAAAACCGCTAAAATCTTGTGTCCAGAGGGATCTAGCATAAAATAAGCTCCTCCAGTACCTTCAGTGGATCTAATTGGCTGATTTCCCTTATCCAACCCATCAAAAGCTGAACTAATCAAATCAGCTAATACATTAGGCAGCTTAATTGTGGGATTCGCAACAACAGATTCAAACCAAAAATCTTTCTTGATCCTTGGCCTAACCTCCGATGCCACAACCGAAAGCTCAACATCTTTTTCAACAGAAACGGCTCTCACTTTAGCTGGTTTCTTAACCAGCAAATGAATACTCCCATCATTATTCTTAGAAATATCATTAATCACCCTTTGATCATCAAGCCTTTCTCCTTGACAGAAAAGATCTTGATCCTTAAGATCAACAAAACCTTTGCCTTCCTTGAAAATTCTTTGTCTAAGGTACCCAACATTTCGATATCGATCGACTTTAAACTCGAATTCCTTTCCACAAGCTGTGGTAACAATGATGGATAAGAGATCAGAGAGCTTAAGGACCAAATGCAGGACATCCCCACCAGACACACCATATTCCTTAACAAGGGTATCATTCCTAGCTAACTCCCTACCTCCATACACAAGCTTTTGTTTCTTAACAACAAACCCTTTACATGTTTGGATCCTCAGTTTTACTGATGCAATCGAATCGGATTCCAGAACCCGGATTGGAATCACTGACCCGGCAACACTCAGATACACTAAAATCGACTCACTAGACTGTAAACCCACCTGGTTATCGAAATAACCCGGATTCGAACTCAAGGCAACTCCAGCACCAGCAGACATTTTTCTTTTCTTTTCTCTCTATTGCTCTTAAAGCTCGAGTTGGATTGGCCAAGATCCTCAGAAATTGACCAAATAAACAAAATTACCAAACCCTAATTCTTCAAACAAAACAATACCAGTATTTCCAATAATTTATATGGACAAATTTACATGTTATTGAAAGCTATAAAAAAAATATTTTAAAAAAAATCTGACTTACTAGACCCAGAAAATTTAATTTGAACCTTTTGATCGTTTGTTTTCCCCTCTTTCCGTCGATCAAATATTACAATTTAAACCCAGAAACATACAAACACTTAGGACAAACCCAATAGCTTTAATATATGATCAAAAGGTTTCCAAATGATTAATCAATGAACCCCCCAGAAAATCAAACCTCAGAAGAAAAAACAATTAAACGTTTGAAAGCAAAAGTGATTAATTATTTCATCGAGGAAGGAGAAAATGTCATGGATTCTTACCAAGAAAAGGGAAGAATCAGGGAACAAAGGAGGAAGAATGGAAGCTTTTATGGGGGAAATGAGAGATGTACAGATGGCAATCTAACCAAAAATTATCAGAGACAGGTAAATTTGCCAAGATTAGAAATAATAGCAGCTTCATTTGATTTGTAATTTACTTGTTTTGATTGGTATTTTTTAATATGATTTATTTATCATTCTTTTGGGGCAGGAAATTGCTCAATTTATTTTTTTGCTAATAATAGAGTTGGGAGAATGAAGGAAAGAAAGGGAAAGATATGCTCTAATAAGCCCCTAGTTTGTAGGAGACATTTGTTTAAATTGTTTCCCCTACCATGGCTACCCAACACATACTTACTAAACCAGACAGCAATACTACATAGTCTTAGAGGGAAAAGGGTAGCATTTAACTATTTTGTTGCCAAGTGTTCAAATTTATTCAATTTTTTTTTCTCCATAATTATGAAATAACATATAATTTGGTTATTATCAAATTTATACCACTGTTTATGAAATTTCAAGATCTACTCTCTTTTTTCACGAATAGATTCAATTAATTTCAATGATCTTTTATATTTAATTTGATTTGATTTGGACTTGATATTTTATTCTTTGAATCCAACAGGATGCAAATAAGATTTAATTTTATATTTTTAACAGTACATCATTATGTCAAGTGAAATTTAACTTGTAACGATCTCGCTGTGTTTCTTTATGATCTAATTGTTTTTTTTGTAATGTAAGGTCGTTCAACTGTGTACACTTTGCATTGGATAAAATTTCTGAATCTAAATTAGTAGGATATCAGGCAAACTATGATTACAAATCATATACTTGACCAATTTGATCTTTTAATTGTACTATTACACATCATATACTTCACCATTCATAGTGACAGTGATTTGAGATATAGAGAAGTACTTATAGATTCACCTAAGTGGATGTGAAGACTAGCCATCTTATATGGAATGACTTGAGTGGTATTCTTAGAGCATCCCTGAGTTCTAAGGTAAGTGTTTGGCTTTATAATTTGTGTTGCACATTGCGGAGTTCATATGATCTTTGTGAGTTCGTCCACTTTTATATCAAGAGTTTAAGGGTTTAAAGGTTCGTTCCCCTTAGACTTGTATGACTATTAGTTCGACATAGTTTTGGCCACAAACACACAACAATGAAAATGAAACATATGCTGTAAACTACTGTAATATAAGTACGGAGTAATAAAAATTAAAGGATGGACATTATCTATGTAGTAATTAGTAATGTGACCAATAGTACAAATTTAAATACGAGTAAATGATTATGTAAGAGATACTATTATTTATACTCCATATTTAAGTTTTGGTGAGGTTCTAGGATTCTAGCACATCTTGATAGTACACAACCTACAATCCTATATCATACATAATTAGTACAAGTATATGGCACCATGTTGTTTTCATATAATTATAACTGTCATAAGGGTCAATTAGCAATGCCAAACTAATCATACATATAGTTGAGAAACTAGCATTGCCAAAAAAGCAAAATCAAAATAAGTATAAAATTAGAGCTAAGATAATTACAATCTCCCTCATTAAATTTGAAAATTAGGCACAATCCATTTTGAGATAGCTAACAATCATAAGGTGTATAGAATTTTCTTCTAATTTTAAGCAATAAAAAAAATAATAAAAGACATTAATATTTCTGTATAACTTCCCATGAAAGCAATTAGACTCTTCAAAAAAGTAGAATCAAGCATCAAATAAGGGCATGGACTATCATAATCTTCATTCCAAGAAGCTAATTTCCCACTTGGGTCTTTAATATCTGCTTTATTTGAATACAACCAATCCCAAAACATCATCATTCAATGATCAGCTGATAAAAGAACTCTTACATGATGAAATAAATCCCAGAATTAACATTGTAAGCAAAATATAGTGACTAACTACCCTCCTCGTCGTTCTTTCAGAATCTCAAGTTATCAACTCAAAATTTTAGCGTTTTCAGCTAGTAATGAAAGAAACCCACTTCCAGGATTGTAAGTCTAGTTTAAAAAATCATATCAAAATCCCCTGCACCCACCTACTCAACCCACCAGTACAGCAGCTTTGCACCCAAGCAAAGCCCTAAAAACTGAATTTCTTGCCCAAAAAAATCATATCAAAATCCCAGTACAGCAGCATCCTCATGGAAAGGAATAGATTCGGCAAGTTTCGGATCAATACTTCGTAATATCCAAGAGACAAGCATGGAATGAACGGTTTCCCAATCCAACAAGGTTCTAGCATCGGTAGGTTTCGGGAGGCTACCATCAATAAACACGAATTTGCGCCGGGCTTTCAAGGAGAGAGTAATGGCCCGAGACCAAGCGACATAGTTGTCGTTCTTTAGAAGAACGTGAGTAATACAATTCCCGGGTTGGTCACCCGATCCGAGGTAATAAGGAGAAGAAGGGTCGATGGGTTTAGCATCGGCAGATTGTTCATCGGTGCCCATGTCGGAAAAGAGGCTAGAAAGATAAGAAGGAGAAAAAGGGCGGCGCCGGAGATGAGAAGTGGCGGAGGATCCAGTTAGGCTGATACCATGTTAAGGCAGAGATCAGAGAATATTAGGGTATTAATGTGTATATGTGTATATGTGTATATTGAGAGATGGCAGTAAACACCATATATATATACATCCTACCAACATAATTAGGGCCTAGCTAACCCTAAAATATACAAAGCCCAATAATTCTATTTACATAAATATATACTCCGTAACATCCCTAAAAACTGAAATTAACAGCTATTAAAACCTAAAACAAGATTAAGAGGGGAAAAAAGTTCATACCTTCAAAAGTCTTAAAAAAGAGAGATTTTAGTCTTTGGAGGCTCGTCGGACTGCTGGTGAGTGGTGAAGGCTGATCGAGCGCGCTGGTGGTCGTGAGTGGCGTCGCTGGTGGTTCCGGTGAGTGATGGTGACACCGTTGAGTGATGGTGGGTCCACTTCTTGCTGCAGTAGGTTTTAGAGTGAGTTGAGTAAACTTTGGGAGTAAAATAACTAAATAAGGCGCTGAAAATTTTTGGGAATAAAATTTGGCGGTTGAATTATTGTATCGGTCAAAGAATTATCACTGGGGCTTATGTACTTCAGATTAAATTCAGTTCAGTTTAGTTTATCTCTATTCAGTTCAGTTCAATTCATCTAATGTAAATGAGCCCTTATAATAATTGATGGTGAGTTGGTGACGGGTGAGTTTTGTTTAGAGCTGATCAAAAGTGGCTCGACCCGGTCCGCTTTTATTCGGGCTTTGGATATGAATATTAGACCCGGACTTGGGCTCGGCCCAGCCCGATTTTTTATTTTTTCGCGCGGACCTTGGACATCTAAAATTAGAAAATTTTTTTGTTACTTTTTTAGGCCCGGTCTGAAAAAGCCCGAAATGCCCGTCAAACCCGCACTAAATTTTTGGGCTTTGGCTAAGAAATTTGGGCCCGAACTAAGCCCGGCCCAAACCAAACCCGCTTTATAGGCTTGATGTTTTTGCATCGGCCATTTATGAGCTAATCAAGATAAGACAAAGACCATTTTTGAGCTAATCGAGAACTCAATAAACTTGACTCAATTAAAAATTAATTAAAGCCTGGCTCGGCCAAAAATCAATAAAAGCGCGTTCAAAACTGAAGTCATGTAAACTCAATTCAACTCGAGTTTGACTCGAAATACGAATGAGTAGTCCAACAATATACATCATAATTAGTCAAACACCCTCAACAAGCATGAATATGCATGGTTCTCGACCATAATTTGAGACTTTGAGTATATAGCTGGATTAAAATTTTTAAGGGTTATTTTGGTCTAATTTGAGATTAAAATTCATCATATTGTCAATAATTTTGACCATAATTATACACTTAAAGGGTCAAAATAACCTCAAGAGCTTAATCAAGTATTTTTAATAGCACGCAAATCAAAATGCATAAAATGAGATAAACACTTAAGCCTATTTGACTCTTAATTAAAATTTTACTTTAAAAAAAGTTAATTATAATCTCTATTATATAAGCCAAAGGGGGAGTCGGCCCCTTGGAAAAGTTTGTATTACCCCCTCTAAAAATTTCTAAAAAATCAATTTGCATCACTCATAATAAAAAGTTTGTATTATGGAAAGTTATTTCAATTTTTGAACATTTTAAAATGAAAATATTACAAAATATAAATTTCGTAAAAATAAAAATATCCAAATTTATATTTTTGAATTCTCTATAAGTTGATATCTATATTGATATAGTTTGTCATATAAAAATTTTTACATTTCAATCATTGTAGAAATTTGATAGCCACTGAAATATTGCATGTAGATACATACATTTAAAAAAACATGGCACGCAAAGCGTGCATGCAAGGCTAATATATATTAAGATCAAATTATAATGATACTATATATAATTATTAGCTTTTGTGCACGCTATGCGTGCTGATATTTAGGGCTTAGTGTTACTCGATAGTCGATAGTAATAAACCAATTCCAAATTAAAAGGGTGTAACTAAATTGACAACCATATGACTATGGAAGAAACATTTATTTACTTTCAAATATTAATTATTAAAACATAATTTTAATTATTTATGCATCCATTTACGCTGCTTGCAACAACATTTTATTGTTAGTACTGAAATAAAAGCTTTACTTGGGAGCACCATGTAAAGATTTACGTACAAAATTTAGTATTGATTGAATTTTTAAAAAAATAAATTAAATAATAGAAAAATATTAAATAGTGGCAGTCAAACTGTAATAAGATATTGTATTAAAGAAATACAAAGTTATACAAAACATTAAAAAAAAATCTATTTTCAACATAAAATAACTCATATTTTATTTTATGGAATAAAATAACATATAATTGATATATTATTGAATTAATTCAAAACATTAGAATTGAATATGATAAAGGCAAAGTTTACCTTTTTATTGAATTAATTAAGGAATCACTTGTTAATTGTAATTGATTGAAGCACAAATTAGGTAATTTTTTCATATTTTTTTGAGTTAAGGTTATACAATTATTTTCATGGGGGACATCATAGCTCCCCCATTGACTACTTATAATATATATATATATATATATATATATATATATATATATATATATATATAATGCTTTTTATGCACGTTTATGTGCGACAACATTTTTTATAAAATAGTAAAATAAACAACAAAGAAAAGGTTTGAATATGGGTTCTCATACTTTTTTGATAGTACGTATAAAAATAAGGAAATAATATGCAGATTGAATTTATTTCATAAAAAATAGACAAAGAAAAAGTTGATCCACTATTTTTTTTTCTCTACTGCCAAATTTCCATTGTAATCAAATGGTAAAAAAATTTATGTCAAAAATATATCTATATGAGTATCAATTTGTAGAGAATTAAAAAATATGAATTTACATATTTTTATTTTATTTTTTTGAACCGTATATTTTGTATTATTTTTATTTAAAAATATAAAAAAAATTGTATGAACTTTCCTTAATTATGTAATTTATATTTTTAGAAAAATTCAAGGACATTTTAGACTTTTCTAGGGGGACTCCATAGCAACCCCTTGGCTTATATAATAGAGATAAAAAAATTATGGTACAAATAGAAACCCAAAAAAATATGGTAGTACCATGGATTTTTATAAAAAGGAATCTGCTCCAAACATGATTTACTACACCTGTATCGCAATACACATTAAATAAGTATGTGATACAAACTCCTATAAAAAAAATGGGTTTTTCTAAGCTATACCCCTGGATTTTTCGGTTTTCTAGGCTGTGCCCATGTTTTTTTAAACTTCTAAGTTATGCCCCTTAACTTAGGCTTTTTAATTAACTGTGTCCACTCCGTTATCACATCGCTAATGGATATGTTAAAAGGAGTTGCATTTCGTGTATTGCGATGCATTGCTCTGTAAATGATGCATTTCTCTAAAATAAAGGGTGAAAATCAACTAAAAAACGTAGAATTTTAGAGGAGAAATTGCACCCCACGAAATGCAACTCCTTTTAACGGGTCCATTAAAGTTGAGTTAACGGAGTACGCATTGTTAATTAAGAAACCTAAGTTGGGGGTATAACTTACAAGTTTTAAAAAGCATCGACACAACCCAAAAAAAAAATCTATACTATATACTAAAAGGATAGCCACTAAAAAAATCTTTCCCTCCTAAACTCTCCATTTTCCCACCTAAAACCCCCCTATACTTTATTAGATCACATTAAATATTTTCCATTTTTCAAAACAACTTTTAATTTTCTTTTTAAATGAATTATAAATACCATTTATCTTTTATTCTCATTTGTTAAAGAATTTTTTAAAAAATTTAAAAGATTGCGTTGCATTTTTAAAAAATTGTAAAAGATTGTATTATTGTTAATAATAGAAAAGTTGACATTTATGAAAAACATAATTTGATTGTATGGCTTATTCTGCATTAGTTTTTGTTTTTTTAATAAAAGAAAATCCACTTAAATAACTTTTCCTTTAAATTTTGTAATAGTTTTTTTTTTTTTTTTTTTTAAGAAAAACTTTGTATAGTATTAGTTTGTGTACATCTGAAATCTTGTAGTTGAATTTTACATATTCTGATATTTATATCATGTAAGTTAAATGTTCAAATTTTTAGTTTTATATGAAATAAATTGTATACTTTCATTATCATTACATTTGCTATATCAAATATTAGATTATAGAAAAATTAAACCGTGCCGCAGTATTATCTAGTTAAATAAATAAAGTGATACCTGTACATTTACATACCCGCCAATTAACTCCCACTCGTTTTGGCCTTCTTTCTCATTAGCTCTCTTCAAACTTCAATGGCGCTCGAAACCTCCATTGTTACTCTCCTCCTCACCCTAATCGTTTTCACTCTCCCAAAAATCTCCCATGAATACCCACAACAGCTAATCGAAGAAACTTACTTCCAAGATTTGTATAACATGAAAATCCACTTTCCAGTTGCATCACCCCCAAAATCTTCGTCGCAATCATCAGATATGAACTCGACTCTTGTTCCAGCGTTCTTCATACTTGGAGACTCCTCTGTTGATTGCGGAAACAACAATTTCTTGGGTACATTTGCTCGAGCTGACCGCCTCCCTTATGGCAGAGATTTTGATACCCATCAACCTACTGGAAGATTTTGCAATGGAAGAATTCCTGTTGATTTTCTTGGTACTTTTTGCTGATTCTTCTTTATTCTTAGTTTCAATTTCTGGGTTTTTAATTCTTGATTCTTACTCATGTCACTTCTGGGTATTGCCATTTCTGTTTCTTTGCTTTCTTTTCTTTGGTTAATTCAACTCTTGATGCTAGCTGGGCTTTTTTATAAAGCTTATTTCAAACAATAATGGCTCATATCTAGGTATTGAGTTCTTATCAGGTGTTTCAGGATGTAATCTTCTTTTTTTTTATACCTCTATTGGAAATATTTCTTAGTTCTGTTGAGTTTGCTTCTTGTTTCTATGGCCAGAAGTTTTCCTTTGCAAGGTGTTATGGATTGAAGCTCTCACTCTGATTGTCATACAATACTTTTGTGTAGATGGAATTGTGAATTGTGAATATTACACATTGAACACTATGTACCTGCACTTAAAAAAGAACATTAATATTATTTTATGTATTTAGAACATTCGTGTTTTATATTTAGAGCATTTAATTTTATAATGTAAGTGTTCCAAATGTAAAACATGAATTGTTTAAGATACATAACATGAATGTTGTAAAAACTTAACTTGAGTGTTCCATTATAATTTATAAGTTTAGGTGCATAGTAATCTCCTAGCATCCGGGTGCATGAAGGAATTTTCGAAAATTATACTGTATGTGTAACTGATTTGGATGGTTCGTTGTTTAGCATTACGATTAGGGCTTCCATTTGTGCCAAGCTATCTAGGAGAAGTAAGAAGCATTTGGGATATGATCCATGGGGTGAATTATGCTTCTGCTGGAGCTGGAATTATATTCTCAAGTGGCTCAGATCTGGTAAAAATTCTTAATATTCTTCATGTTGAAATTATATTTTGCATTTACTGACTTCAATTTCACAATTGAAGTTATATTAAAGGCATTTTTTTTTAATTAGCAATGGCTCTCTTAGAAGTTAGAATATGAACTTCTACTAGCTACTATGCATCAATGAATTGGAGAAGCAACAGGGTTGCATTAATTCATGTTATGTAGTCAACACTCAACAGAACAGAAACCAGACATTGTGAATGAAAACATGCTGTGATTTGTAGGGTAATTGTTAGGCTGTTCTTTTGGTCTTTATTAAGGAATTGAAGTATTGAACTAAACTAAGCTGAATTAAACTAAAATTTAGACTCATCAGGAGCTAAATTGAGCTACATTTGTCCGGACTTAATTCCAAAAGATCAAAGCCTAGATTTATCTATGAAATAAACCTATGTTATTCAAATTTTTCATTTCAACTCAACACTTGAACATTGGTACAACACTTGGGAACTTTATAGTGAGTCAAATGTCATGAATAGTTTTCACAAAATTGCCGAGTCAAACACTTGGACACGTGCCTATGTTGGACAGACGAACATGGATACCCGAGTAATATAGAATTAAACAATGCTCCTAGGATAGAACTAGCATATATGTTAGTGAACCATTTACATGCTTATTGTCTCCCATGAGTCATGGAACATTAATTATCCAAAGCTATGCTCCTGATATAATCTGACATACAACTTCCAGCTATTGAATTTTGCTGATATAAATACTGCAGGGTCAGCGCGTCTCCTTATCTCAGCAAATACAGCAGGTTTCTGACACATTTGAGCAGTTCATGATGAGCATGGGTGAAGATGCTGCAGTTCGCCTCATCTCCGATTCAATCTTCTATATTTCTGTTGGAACCAATGACTACATACATTATTATCTACAGAATGTTTCAGGAGTCCAATCATTGTACACTCCATGGAGCTTCAACCATTTCCTTTCATCCTCATTGAAGCAGGAAATCAAGGTGACTCCTAACCAAGACTATCATATTTATTGTAGTTTTTTAGTTTGACAAGTCTTAAGTTTGACATTATATATATCTGATATGCTTTTCTAACATGGGTGTTCCAGAAATTACATACTGCAAATGTGAGAAAAGTGATTGTAATGGGAGTTGCGCCTATGGGATGTGCGCCTCACTACTTATGGCGTCATAAGAGTAAGAACGGGGAGTGCATCCAAGATATAAACAACATGATAATGGAGTTCAACTTTGTGATGAGATACATGATAAGAGAGTTAAACCAGGAACTTCCTGATTCTAAATTCATCTTCTGTGATATGTATGAAGGTTCTATGGATATCATAGAAAATCATGAACGTTATGGTAACGTAAAATTATTTTACAACTCTTGTTTTTTTGTTTAGTTTTTACTTATGTATTACTCCGAATTAGGTAAGGAATTCAAGCTCTTCTTTGGTTGTGTAAGGGCAGGGGATGTAAGTTATAAGGCTCAAACCTCATGTGTAAGGGCAGGAGGGAGTGACAACCACTCTGCCACTCCTCTTTACCTTTATTTTCCTTTTTTCATTGATTAGGTAAGGAATCCCAGCACTTTGGTTGGCTGAATGGCTCTGTTATAAGGCTATGGAATGGTATGGCATCCATTCTAATGTTTGGTTGGGGTTTTTTTTAACCCTAGAGTGAGTAACCATTGGGTTTTTAACTATATTTCATCCCCCTAGTATTTGACACTCCCCTTACCCCCAAGTTTCCCATTCCACTCCTCAAGTATCAAAACCTAATTAGAAAGAGAGAATAATTTGGATACAAAAGCTAAACCAAACACACCCTAATAAGGTTCGAACCACTCTGCCACTCCTCTTGACCTGTATTTATTTTACAGTTGTAATTGACCATGGCCATTTTATATTTATATGCAACAATGAAAAACACTGAATGAAGTAGTGTGTAATTGGTTAATGCAGGGCTTGAAGTAACAGCAGAGGCATGCTGTGGATTAGGAAAGTACAAGGGGTGGATAATGTGTTTGTCACCTGAGATGGCATGCAGCAACGCTTCGACCCACATCTGGTGGGACCAGTTTCATCCAACGGAAGCAGTAAACGCGATATTGGCTGACAATGTTTGGTCTGGATTGCATTCGAGTATGTGCTACCCTATGCACTTGAAGGGCATGCTTTCGATTTCTGGATAATAATAAGTAATGAAAGTTTTGTAAATGTACTACATTATATACTGCATAGCTTTAGAATTTTACATTCTCTTATGGCAAGATAGTACTACTGTATAGTTTTAAGAGGAGTTATAGAGGTAAATAATAACATGTATAGTTCTGGTAAACATGCCTAATGCTTCTTGATAATGATACATCTTGAATTGTACATTTGTACTGTATTGAATTTTGGTTGTTGATGTCATAAAATGATAAGAATCCAGCAAAATTTGGTGGGCAAAAGGAGGCTTTCTCTAAAGAATAAAGATGGCTTTCTCTTCTTGTGGTTCATTTGGATAAAAGTTGATCAAAGCTTGTATAAATTAAACTCTTTGAAATCTATTATTTTTTGGAAAATTGGCTTCGATGCGTACAAAATAATATGTATTCTAGTATTTGTTATAATTGTTATAATATCATCGGGTATTGACATATTTGCTTAAGATTAAATTTATTTAGGAAATTTGGCTTTAATCAGAAAATGAAGAATATTTGTGTATTATTGAAAGTTTTTTTTCGCATTTATCGAATTTCATCAATCAATGCCCCTTTTTCTTGATCTATCCTCTACATAAGCGAACTATCACATTGTCATCAACAAAAGACACATGTGAAGAAGACAAAACTGGCCAAAACCTAATAAAACACAATCCAATTAGAAAGTCAGTAGTTCATTGGCTGATACACGAGGATTCTAGCATCTAAAACAAGGATGATAGAGGTGGAGGCGTGGAGCCATTGCTCTAGACCTCATTCCTCCAAATTAATTGCATTTGTGTTGAAATGATGTTTCATAGGGTTAATATGGAAATGTAGTCCAGTCACATGCACAAGATGAACTAAGAATTGATGCTGAAATTGTTTTTCTTTTTCCTAAAAAGGTAGATTTTCACCTCAACTAACCATTGGTTTTATGTTTTTTGGGACCCTCCACTAAGTTCATACAAGCCTTTTTTTCTAAAACCAACTTATAATTGTTTTAAAAGACACACTAAATTGAAATTGTTTTAGAAGGAGCCCAAGGAGGCTGACTTTTGGAACCCATAGTAGCTATTTTACTTCACAAATGCGCAATGAACAAAATACTTTTTATTACTTCTCCAATTTGCCTCTTCCCCCAAAAAAGTTCTATAAGTTAGATAAATGTATATAAATTTGCATAATTAAACAACATTAAGTTAGAGATCATATTCATAGGTTTAGGTGTGATGAAAGTCACCCAAAAGTTGCATTTGTAAATTGTAATTAAAGGTTTATGCATAGATACTTACATTTGTAATTAAAGGTTTCAAATCTAAAGTGCAATAAATTCTTGGAATATGAATAATCTTATTTTTAAAATAATGTGGAATTACAAATAACAATTTTGTTATTATTTTTGTCACAAAATTTCCATTTTAAGATTAAAATATTGATTTTTACCATAAAAAAAAACCTAATTAGTAAATATAGAAAAATTAAATAAGTAAAAAAGAGGGAAATGGTAGGAAAAATCAAACATATATAACGACACAAGGATTGGGTTGTACATAAATTCATAACAAATAGAGCAAGGGAGTAATATAAAAAAACCTACATATGTAAATGGAAAAATTAATAGAAGGTTAAATCAAGAAGAAAGGGGATTTCAACCTGGGAAATAAAGTTAATTAAGCAACAACGAACTACAGCGACCATCAATTAACGATAATTTACTACCACATTTTGGCAACATCTAATTGTATAAAAGACAATTCATTGATATTGGGTGCGTGGGGGTTTGGGGCTCATCAAACACATGCATGAGTCCGCCTATGGATATATATTTTAAAAAATCACAATTAATACTGGTAACTTTACAACAAATTGAAACATTAATAAAATTTCTGAACTCTAAGGTGTGTTATGCATTCGTCTTTGATTAATTGCCAATAACAATCAGTGGTGAATCCAGCCCCTTCAAGTGGTGCCCCTTGACCCCAATATAATATATATAACACATTTTGACCTTGTTAAATATTATTCATGTATCCACTACTGATAACAATCAAAGCTTTATAATACGGGTCCAGTCTTCGGCGAATCAAAGATTGAATTGACATCGAATGGAAAGATGATGATTGATCATTAAAAGTAGGTAAAATGAGTTGTTCCTACAAGACACCTTCTGGACTCATGTTGTCATGTAGATGAATAATTTTCTTCTCAGCTGTGTGATTTTGGTCTAATTATTTAGTTTTAGTCACAAAACTTGGAAATGTTGTAGTAAAATCCCTGAAAAAAAAATAAATGAACAAGGAACAATTAACCTTATTAAATAATTGGAAACATTTAATAAATAAATAAATAAAACACTAGAGTCGATCTGTTTGCTAGAGTATAAAACGTTTTCGGATGAAAATGGTTTTCCATGAAAAACTTTTTACGTTGGAAAGCTCAATTTTACACTGGTTTTCCATTGTTTGGTTGCATGTAAAATGATTTTTCATTTTAAGTGTTTTTCTTTATTTGGTTGAACTGATAATCAATTATTTTACGGAAAATGTTTTCGTTCCAATTGTGATGTAACATATTTTCCTTACATTTTATTGTTTTACTCCAAACCAAACAATGTAAAATAATGAGAAATCAGTTTTCAAGAAAAAACTTTTTACATCCTACCAAACGGACCCCTAATGTTATGCTGAAATAATGTCAGTACTAACATTAGGTAAGGAAGTGTCATGTTTTTGAGTAGTGATGGATTTCTTCCCACAAATACTTTCCAATCTTGTGGATCAATCTTCCCATCCTGATTGGAATCTGCTTCTTTGAAGGCCTACATATTTAAAATCTATGAGTTAAATTGCATTTCTTCTATCTTTGTCAATAATGCAAAAATATAACTTCATATACTACATCCTATCCAATTTTAATAATTTTAAAAAATTACTAAAAAGCAAGTTTTGAATTACTGTAGATACAACAAATGACTTTTTCCTTTTGAAGATGACATTTCTTTCTATCTCTCTGTATCACATACATGTGTTTTTTTCTGTCTCTTTCCATCACATACATTCGTATTTCTTGTTGTCGTAAAAAAAAACACTCACAAACAAACACATATTGTACTTTCTCCGTAATTGAATTTTTGCAACAACTGTACTATTGACATTATTTATAATTTTTACTTTGACCGTATTTTTGTGACTTAGGAAAAAGATAGTTATGTACTCATGTGGAGTCTCGTTGGACTTCTTTGATCTCAACTTGTTGTTTTTATTATCTAGTGCCTATAATTTTTACAAATGCATAATCAGAATATTAATCTTTAAAAATTTAATTATCTCGACATACGTAAAATGAACAATTGCTTTAAAATTTTGGTTATGGAAGAAGTATATATAATTAGAGGAAGATGTATGATATAATAAATATGTAATAAGCAAAAGAGAATTGAATATAATACATTTTCTACGATATCTTCAACAATATCATCTGGTAGTTTTAAGTCTGATTCATCTAAAATAACAAGGACCATTTCCTTCACCTGCAAAAATTATGGGATGCAAGAACTATATGAGACCACAAAAATTAAGAATCATTTCCCAAACACAAATTCTAAAATATATTAAATTAGTGTACATCAGATTAAAAACTACCCAAAAATTGTAAAAATGACCCCTTGATGATAAAATTACCCATTTTTGTGTGATTTTATCAAAGGGTTAATTTTTATGAGTTTAGGATAACTTTTAGTCCGTTGTACATTAATTTAGTATACAACCGATGTATACAAAACTTTTTCATTCGTTGTTGATGAAAAATTACCTCTTCACGTTCAATGTAACCTTTGTTTTGTACATCATACAGATTGAATGTGACTGCATACAACAATGTTCTTCTATAAATTAGTATTAAGAGAAGTTTAATAAATTGTGTAAATTGATATTCATCATGATGAGTTGAGTTCTTACATAAAATCTTGTTTGATGTAGAAGACTTGGGGTGGAAAATACTCAGTGACTGAACAAATTCTCCGAATTCGAGTACCCCATTATGATTAAGATCAAACAGATCAAAAACCTGTATGTAACACATGCATCAAAGTGAATTCCATCATCATATAGTGCAAGTTCTGCTGTATGAATTGATAACACCAGTCCATACTATTATCGATATTTATGATCAGTTATCAGATCAAACAAGCCATCAGTATAATCCATCAAATGATAAACATCAACACGTACATTTCATTCCTCAAGAAAAGAAGCACAAATGCATATAATGATATGACATACCCTGTCTACAAAAAAATTTGGCTTTCCGCTATTTCTTAGAAGGGCTTGTCGAAATTCTTCCTGCTCGGGAAACCAGTTGAGATGTTAATAATAATGCAGGATTGACAATGGCATATACGAACTCAAAAAATGTTTTCATGTTTTCGATATTATCATAATTTTTTCAGGATAATATGAATATACCTTATGAATAAGGCCATCAACAACTATGCAACTGCAAACTTTCTTGTAAAGGACATACAAAGCTTCCACTTCACTTACTGAAACTGTGTAAAGTATCAAATTAAGAAATGTAAGATGAAATGTATAGTATCATAATATGAATGTACATTTGTTTTTGTTATTAGCTTGAATTTTTCGGAGAACCTGTCATTTCTATATTAAGAATAATATTTATTTTTCAGAATAAATTAATCTAAACTGCACCGAATTGAATCTAATTAAAATATTAAAATTAAACTGAAAATAAATTCAAAAGAACATATGATAGCGTGAATTTGTATACAAGCAACATGAATGCATTCATTCAACAAACTTACACATTGTTTCAGAAGCAAGAAAAGCAAAGTCCTTGACATTGGGAATTGTTCTACTTCTTTTAGAATAATTGCAACCCATTGAAGTTTGAAGCAACCAAAAAATCAACACACAAATGAAATCTTAATTGTTTAGTTGAGTCTATAATAATCAATTAATCAATCAATAGTGGGAAAAAATTGGGAAAAGAATTGAAGGAGAACAAACATCGACTTGACTCATTGAACTCAAAAGGGGTAATGGCACGGTATATATAGATGCAACAATAATGGCCAAAAAAAGCAACTAATTAGCAAGTGTGGCATACGTGTGCATTGACGTATTTTTAAGGGTAAAGAAAATAAAAATGCATGAAAGACTAAAGTTCAAAGTGCAAGACACTTGACATTGCGTATAGATTATTACATGCATACTAAGAACTTGAGCTGTCAATTTAGTTCAACAATTCAGTTCAATTCGTTAGTCGTTACGGTTGTACCTAGATTTAGTAACCTTATCAAATTTGGATTAGACCATTTTAGGCCATTTTCGAATTAAATCATGTAATTTCGAATTCAGCCTTAAATATAATTATTTATTATGATAGTCCATCTGGGTGATAATGGGTCTTGAGTCAGACCCTACACTACAGATTTTTCGATCCAATTTAGGCATTTAGCCAACACATATGCATATAAAATGAGAAGATAAGGAATATCTTCACTAGTGCATGCATTTTTGAGGTTCAAAACATGATTAACAGTGTGGAAGGACGAACCTTTTATCATCGATCCAACCACACGCTTTACTACTCTTTTAGTATGGTAAAATAAATTGGCCCCATTTCGTGACTCATTTCATACGAATTACATATATATTGGTATTGCCCAAGCATTAAGGGGGCGGTTTTGTGCCTCGAGGATGCGAACATGATTGATCCTCGAATCAAATACAATTATAGAAAACCATACTTAAAAACGACACATCATCCAAGTACAATCAAATAAACTTGAATTTAAATAATTCAAATCAGTTTCAAAATTCACTCAACTTCTTAAGATTTATTTTAATGATATAAGTATGGGTGGTAATGTGCCTTGAGAAAACACATGCATTTGAAACTATTTATTTTAAAGATAATAATTACATCGGTTAACATATATTTTGTCATCAATTCACAAATAAATGAAATAATACTATTTTTCAAAGGGTATATAATATTTAAATGCAACCCTTTAGGATTACCTATAGCATTACCCAATTTTGTGAGTACTCATTTAAAAAATTTCCACAGTCCTTTTTATTTAAGATCATGTATATATAACTTAATTAGGATAATAACTTAAAATATATCATATTTATTTTTCATCAAGTACTAATTAATTTCATAGATTGATAGATGTACTAATTTATACAACATACCTAACATTTTTCTTGCTTTAATTTCGTGGGTCGACTTCAATTCCACCACCATCATCTTCCACTTAATAATTTATTTTGCCAAAAAACTATTCTTGTTAAGAACTAAAGATAATCTTGGCTTAATTTAATATATTTATGATAGTAATGTATAGGAAAAGTGAGCTGGTAATGGAGATGTTCTAGCTTAACTAAGATCTCGGATTCGAGCCTTGGGAACGCAGCAGTTTGTGTTGGGAGAGCTTTCCCCCCAATTGGGGAGCCTGACCCTGCTCAAATCCGAATTAGTCGGATCCAAAATGGATTTCGCAAACCAGATAAGGATCCCTTAAAAAAAAGTATAGGAAAAGTGAAGGTTACCAATGTCAGCAATGTATTATTAGGTAACCCCATAACTGTTTCAACATAGAGGACCAAAACCAAACTTTTTGACATGGAAATTGCCTATTTAGTGGCAATCTAGTGTCAAGTTAAGCAACTTTAATTTTAACAAGATATAAAGCACACTTATTATATTATGATTAAAACTTAATAATTCAAGTTTAAAGAGTAGTCACGCAATAAATAAAAATTAGTTGTGTCATTTGAGTATTGCAAGGGACCATGGCTCTCTAACTAGCTTAGTTAGCTGTCTGACTCCTCTGATCTACCCTCTATTCCCTCCCCCCCCCCCCCAAAACAACAATTAAAAGGAACTTGGGGAAAAGGTGGAGTGGTACATTGTCAGACAGTTTGGTAGGAGACGATCGCTTAATTTTAATTAAAAACTAGGATCATTGTCCGGACGATGCCCCAACCCCTAGGTATAAATTAGAGGTTAAATTTATTGTGTCATCACCTTATTTAGGCCTAAGCAAAGACAAATGGACGATATTTTTTTCTTTTTTGGTGTTTAGAGAGCCACAAGAGCGGGGATGAGAATTGATCTCAGGATCTCCTGAAATCGAGAGGGAAGCTCTAACCACATAAGCTATCTATCCCTCACTCTCAGACAAGGTCGATAATAAATATCTTTATATTCATATGCTCAATAATTTCCTATGGTTTTATGAAACTTCCTTCATCATATCGTTTTATTCACCAACATTAATCTCACTCAAAAACTTTAAAATAATATACATTTATTACTCCTAGTGCTACGTGGCTCTTTGCAAAATAACGCATTTTAATTATATGTATAGATCCAAGAAGAGATTGATATATGATCTACTACCATTAATTTGAATAATTGGATGTATAAGTTGAGATGACTTTTCATTTCGGGAAGACGAAGGAGAAGACTGCTAAATTCGAGAAGAAATGGAGTAAACGAATGGGCGCTTTTTGGTTATATTATACATCAACTTCGTTCAGTTAGTTTATAATTATTAAAATCCTTCATTTAAGTACAAGAATAAGAGATAGACTAATGGTTAAAACTATTAGTGTGTGAAAACATGGTTGCAATGCAAAATGAGAGATAAACTGATGGTAATTGATGCAAATGGAAAATAAGAAGAAATTTGAAGCTTGGAATGAAAATATGTTTTCCATGGGCATTATAAGGTCCTTCCTTAACAAAATTACACTATAAACTCATTACCATTACCACAATTTATTATCAACAACCAAACGGACGGTAAAGAAAAAACCCTAGTCGTCGTTCTCTCTATTCTCTTTAAAGAAAAAAAAAATCTTCTCTCCTATATAGGGGCCATCATTAATTTTCTAAAGGTTGATGGTAAACCATTTTTTACTCTTCTCTTTCTTTTGTTACTATGTATTTCTTTTGTTTTTATTATTTACAATAAGGCTATGTGTTCCTGTTTTTCACAAGAAATTAATTTGTTGATGGAGACTTGTGCGGCATGCGAGGTCACAACACATTTTTTTTACTTCCACTATATTCAAAATAATTGAATCAATATCTACTTCAAAACTATTGCAGATTGACAAAACTCCTCGCAAAAAGTTGTATGAAGTAGCAGAAATGTGAAAAGGGAGCAATTGTATTAGCAAATATCTCATGTAGCGATCTATGTTTTGTCAAAATGGATTTTAATTTGATCTATTTTGATATGTATTTTCTTGTTACTGATCTGATTTCTATTATAGATGTCGTATGACTTTCAATTAATGAATTAACCTTTTCCCTTCTTAAAAAAAAAAAATTGATTCCAAGGGAAAAAATAAAAATTGAAAACTTAGTTTAGCTCATGTAACACTGTCAAATGGTATGGATGATCCCTGTCAAAAAAATGGTATGGATAATCGAGAATAGGAAAAAAGTAGGCTTGTTTAATGGGGCGGGGCCCATTTAAAACCTTAGTTCGATCCATTAAAAAATTTATGACCCGATTCTTTTTCAAAATGGGGCGGGTCAAGATGTGAGATATTGTTTGATTCGTCCCAAAATGTACTTTCCGCTCGAATATATAATTTTTTAAATACATAGCTATGGTTAATGGTTTAGACAAATTGCTTTAATTGCTAAAGTCATTATAACTATCATTTACAATTAAAATGAATTATTGTAAATCAACCAATAAAAAGTTGTGAATCAATGGGTGAAATTTTTTGATAGGTTGTTGGGATCATTTTTTCACAAATTATTTATCTAAAAGTTGTGGGCCACAATATTAAAACCAACCAATAAAAAGTATTTATGTAAAAATTGTGGCACATATATGCTACACAAACAGTGGGATATATAAACTATATACTTTTTATAATTTTGGCACATATATGCTACACAAACAGTATAATTTTTTGAGTTATCACAATTCAAATTTTATAAATTAAAGTTTCCTCTTAAATTTATATCACCATTGATTCATAAAGAAGGTACAAGTATTACATTTCAATATTAGAGCACACATGAAAAATTAACCAAAAAATATTGGGCCCATCTCCTTCTTAAAATGGCGGTACCATGAGCATGCTAGTTGATGATGTTTACTCTCTTCTTTCAAGTTTTTCTTTTAGGTTTACTTTTGTTAAAAGAAATGGGAATGTAATGGCTCACTCTCTTGCTCACTTCCATGATTGGGTTGTTAGGAGAAGAGTTTGAGACTATAATGTGCCGATGTCTTTTGACTTTGATTCTGCGTTTTAATTTTGCCCCCTTTGGGGTTTCTTTCAAAAAAAAATATATCGGCCCCATGTAAAAAAGGACGTGGCTTTCTTTAGAATTGTGGCATTCTAGAAGCCATTATACTTCGGAGCCTTTTGGTTGTTAAAAGGGGAAAAAATCACTTTAAGAATGAAAATGAGAGATAATGAAAAATAAAAGTGTTATATTTAGTTAGTTGTTTGTTTAAAAAGGAATGAGTTTTGTCTCCACCACACCACCACCCCACGGGGGTCCACCACCACCGAAACCACCTCCTTCCACCACCCCCTCAAGCAACACCACCCTCAAAACGGCCCTAGCCCTAATCACCCAATTCAAAAACCACTCCTAATCCATTTTTTCGTTGTTGGGGTTCGTGGGTGGGGCGGGGGTGGGGCGAGGGTGTGTTTGGTGGTTAGTGTTGTTTTGGTGGCCAGGGTTTTGTATGGTGTAACACCCCCAAATTACTCTCTATTAATAAGAATTGTAAATACGGTTTAGAGAGTAACTTAGGAGTATTACTGCCACGTGATTACGTAAGGCAAAGCAGAGTTTGGCAGCGAAAATCATACTTAATTTTCATTTAATAATAATAATAAAAGTAGTAGTTTAATACATAACCGAAATGTTGAATGAAACTAGATTATTACAAAATATTAAACCTAGGCTAGGTGAGTCGCCCTTGTCCCCAATGCAGCACTTTAGAATAAATGGAGATCATCGTCACCTATCTACTTATCACAAATGATAAGTAGGGCCAAGCCAAAACAAAAGAGAAATACGGGTTAGCGAAAACGCTAAGTACATACAAGTACTAGACATGTCAAAATTAATTTAATTAATTAAACATGCTTTCCAAAAGGATTAACCTCTAGCAACAATAATAATTCAAATTATTCCAAATAGGAAACAATTCACAATCCAAAACAATAACCTTCCAAGATAAGTTTCAATAATGATGTAACAATAACTTTCAAAATTCATTTCCGAGCTAAGTGTGCACACCCCCCAAGCTAGTAACTCCTTTATATAGCCTATACTTAGGGAAAGACTAGATCATACAAAGTTCATAGTCTTATCAATTTATCTCCAACATAATGGGAGTCAAGAAAGCCAAATAATGTCCGATGAAACAGACTTCGAAATTCCCGTGTAAGGGATATCCATAAACCCATTCACTATGATGGTAACCAGTTTAAATATAT
Organism: Salicornia ramosissima; assembly: GCA_951394345.1. Taxonomy (NCBI): domain Eukaryota; kingdom Viridiplantae; phylum Streptophyta; class Magnoliopsida; order Caryophyllales; family Amaranthaceae; genus Salicornia; species Salicornia ramosissima. Next base: position 7,154,308 of record OX596238.1, on the reverse strand, counting down.
TTTGTAATATAAGTATGAATACTTCGTAAAATGATTAATTTTACCGAAGATAAGGTCCGATGAAACGGATTTCCAAATTCTCATGTAAGGGATACCCATAAACCCATTCACTATGATGGTAACCAGTTTAAATATATTTTGTAATGTACTTGGTAAAATAATTTAGAATTAATTCTACCAAAATATTTCAAATATATTTATGAACAGAATTTTGAACATATAAAGTGTTCAAAATACAATTGCAATAAATATAAATATTTCACAAACAACCAACATTTTATCATTTAACATATCTAAACACGTTTGCATATAAATTCACGTTTATAAAAATCTAGCTACGTTTACGTACCTTAATACTTGTATAGGAGATAGAACACAAGAGTCCTAATCACGAACTTGAAATCCTAATCACGAATCGGATATTCTTCCTAAAAACAACCAAATTATCCCGATCAACTTTTGATCGATAACATAAAGACATAATTATATTGACCTTCACTAATAATTGTGCATGAACAATTGTACTACCATTTTCATAAAAGATCAATACTTATTTATATACGTATTAATAGTAATAATAATAATAATAACGAAAACAATAATAATACCTGAAAAATTAATAATAAGAGATGAATTGAAATAAGTATAGATTCAGAAATGTTTTACTTACTATAAGTGTAGAGGAGGAGAAAAGTAAGAGAGATAAGCAATTTGAGATTGTAAGTTTTTTAATTTTTTTTATAGGATGAAATGTGAATGAAAATTGGGGTATTTAACGGGGGGTAAGTTATGGTTGAAGAAGTTATTGTAAGTGGTTGAAAAAAAAAGGGTAAAAGGAAGGTGTAATTGGTGGAGGTAGTGAGGAGGAAGTTTCTTGGAAGGTGGAAATTTAATGAAAGAGGAGAATATGGTTGGGTAAATGACGATAGTAGATTTTGAGGTAAAAACTAGTTTTAACCTCGTGCTATGCACGGGTTTTGATCATTTAAATCAATTATTATGTAAAAAATTTATGGATTTTTTTTCTTATTTGAAGCAAAATGTATGATTTCTATTTTGATTTTGAGTTATTTCAATTATAATGATTCGATTTGTTGTGATATGTGATTTCACAAGATTGATGACCAAAATGAAACTCAATTGTTATAAGAGTAAGGAGACACTTAAGTTTTTTTTTTAAAAAAAAAAAAGAAAAAAAGAAAGTAAGAAGGAGTAACAAATGGATGACACGTGGCGCTTAAAGTTCCTGTTTTAAATATTTAAGTATAGATATGGTTGGGGTAATAAATTAATTGTACATAGAAAATATGATTGAAGTAAGTTATAAAAAATTTATGATAAGTACACTTAAATAAATAAGAAAATAGATATTTAAGGCATATATTGTGTTTTAATTAGTGATAATATAGTAGTTAAAATATGGGGTATTACATATGGGGCTGGGTTTAGGGTGGATTTTTTGGTGGTTGTGGGATTCATGGGTGGGCGTGAGTGGGGGCGATGGTGGGATTTTTTGGGTTTTTTTGGTGGTTGTGGAATTTATAAAGGAGGGAAATATATGCAGCAAAACCCTAGTTATCATAACCAATTAGTTATATTCATCCTCAACCTCACCTTCTTCCTCATCACCAATGGAGTTTTTGACTATTACATCACCCTACTGTACCTCTAAATCTGTAAAATAATCTGAATTCATCATCAAAGTGTACACCATCACCACCCTTTTTCAGTCTTCACCATACCTTCCACCACCCAAAACTATCAATCAAACCTTAAGCCCCATAATATTTTATTACTTAAATTCATCAATTAAAACCCCTCATTCATTCTGATTTCTTCATCACAATCTCAACTCACAATCTATAGCTTAATTAAGCTGTCATCTAAACCCCATTTTAATTTCTTCCCAAAAAAACAACGATCACCACCGCGCCACTTTTGGCCGCCGCGAAAGCAGCCTCCGACATTTCCCCACATCCGGGCAGCCCAGCCGCCTCAGACACTCCCCATACAACTCCCCTTTCTCTCTCCTGCTCTCTTTCTCCCCATACACGCCCCACCTGCAGCACCACCGTGCTGCTGCCGCCTTTTGGTGGTGGTGCTGCCACCCGTCGTTGCCCCACCTTTCTCCTCCATTCCAGACCTTCTTTCTTTGCCCTGCTTCTTGCCTCTGTGAAAAGACCAACTTTGGTCTCTCTCGCTTCATCTAAAAATATATTTAACCACAAGAACTAAATTGGGCCTTGTATTTGATACTAGGAAAAATTCCAAATATAAATCCGAAGTTGGAGCCATCTTAAAATTGTGGTGGGGCCCACTTTTTTAATTTTTTTTTTTTACTTTTCTAAAATCTTTGAACCTAAAAAATATCAGAAAACTGATTGCCCGTTTGGTAGCCGGTCATAAATGGAAGTAATGGGAATGAATATATAACTAGATTTGGAGAAAAATCATAATTCATTCCCATGGTGGTGCTACCTTAACTCCAATTTATCTAATTTTCTTCACAAATATCCATTCCCATCTAATACTACCCTTCTACGTGGTAATGGATGGTAATGAAAAATAAGAAGAAATTTCAAGCTTGAGAATAAAAAATATGTTTTGCATGGGGATTTTGAAGTTTTTCTTTAACAAATTACACTTTAAATACATTACCATTACAACCTTTCATTACCAACAACCAAACGGGTCGTGAGGGGGAAAAAACAATTACTTCCATTAAACCTCAGACACCTCTTTCACCACTATCTTCCATCAAACCCAATTCACTTTCCTTATCCCCTTTCCACTGGCAACACATCCACCACCATAACCCCCCTCTCTCCTCCCATTCACCTAACCACCACCTACCAAGCGTTCTTTTCCCTTCGAGCCTTCTTCGATATCTCTCTCCTCCTTTGATCTCCTTCTTCGGCGTTGCTTTTGATGGATTTAGCTTCGAATCGGTGTGGTTGGCCTTTCTATATTGAAGGTTAAATTGACAACAAGGGGCTGCTCCTGGGTGTATTGGTGGGCTTGGTTTGGTTTGGTGGGTTTATTGCTGGGTTTGGAATTTGGATTAATACAGCGGGCGGGTGATGTGAACTGTAAGATTTGGGTAACCCAAAAGAAAATATTGACTGAACTCCAATGATTGGAATGACAATCAATGAGGATTTTCCAGAGGAAATCAGCAGAAAGAAGAGATCCCTCGAGGGTGTAAATCCAATGCAACAGTAACAGAAAAATAAGAGAGAAGAGAATAGGAGTAGAGATAATTTTCATTCATCCCCTTTTGCCAGTACATATGAGAGAATATAAATAGAAACTAGTACAATTCCATAAAAGTGTGCATAACAGAATTGTCAGAGAATATTTAAATATTTAGACTAAATAAATTTAGGTACTAAATTATTATTCCTTCACTAAATTCCATGTCATTGCCTCCATTTGCCACCTGTCCACTCCCAGCTTCAATTTTGTCCAGCTCAGCATTGCACATCATATCAAGGCTTCCCCCTTGAGAAGATCCTTGTCCCCAAGGATCAAATGTAGGAAATTGAAGTTCGATGTTGACTGCATCCTCCCAGGTGGCATCCTCCACAGAAGAATTAGACCAGTGTATCAACCATTGAGTCACCCCCATGTTATGCCTCTTGACAGTTCTTTTATCCACCAGAGCCATTGGATACTTAGTGCCTTCATAATCATTAGTGAGTATATGAACTGATGGTGTCGTGGTAGGAGGTGGTCCATGGTGCTTCTTAAGTTGGGACACATGGAAAGTAGGGTGAGTCTTAGATCCAGCTGGAAGAGCCAGGGTGTATGCTACCTTGCCTACCCTTCTGATGATTTGGTAAGGACCAAAATACTTAGGAGACAGCTTCCGGTTCCCCCTGTGCACCACTGATTGCTGCCTGTATACAACTTCAAGTAAACCCATTCACCTTCCTGGAACTCCCTTTCAATTCTTCTTTTGTCAGCTAGTTGCTTCATTCTGTTTTGGGCTCTGGCCATGTTTTCCTTCAAATGTTGTATTGTTTGTTCCCTCTCCTGTAGATCTTTGTCAATAGCCTCAACACTGCTTGAATCATGTAAGTATGGCCTGTGGAGTGGTGGGGGTTGGTTATACACCACTTCATAGGGTGTTTTCTGAATGGTGGTATGATAGGTAGTGTTGTACCAGTATTCTGTCAGTGAGAGCCATTTAACCCATTATTGAGGTTTCTCCCTTATCATACACCTCAAGTAAGACTCAATGCATCTATTCACCACCTCTGTCTGACCATCAGTTTGGGGGTGGTAGCTGTGGACATAGAGTGTGTAATCCCTTGCAATCTCACAAATTCTCTCCAGAATAAACTGATGAAAACCTTGTCCCTGTCAGACACTATGGATTTTGGAAACCCATGCAACTTGTAGACTTGATCAAGGAAAGCCTGGGCAACATTTGCTGCAGAATATGGGTGGGGAAGGGCAATGAAATGAGCATACTTGCTCAATCTGTTTACTACCACAAGGATGACTTCCTTCCCCAAGGACTTAGGTAGCCCTTCAATGAAATCCATTGATATGTCACCCCATATACCATCAGGAATTGGCAAAGGTTGCAGTAGGCCTGGATTGGCTGTGTGGTCATACTTAGCCATTTGACATACCCCACATTTTCTGATATAGTCAGTGATATAAGATTTCGTTGTAGCCTAATAAAAAAGTTCCCTTACCCTTTTGAGTGTGGCCTGAATCCCAGAGTGCCCTCCAACACCAGAGCTGTGTAACCACTCTAGTATTTGGGCTTTCAATGCCTCATGTTGACCTATCACCAACTTCCCCTTCCTCCTCAGTTGGCCATCCTTCCATGTATACAGGGGATGTGAGTCAGGATTCTGTTGCAGTTCTGAAATGACCTGTGACAAGTTCTCATCTTGCTGCCAGTGTGCCCTGATCTCCTCAAGCAAAGGGGAGTGCAATGAGGTAATCATCATGCAAGTCTGATCTTCTTGAGATCTGGAAAGGGCATCAGCCACCTTATTTTCAGACCCCTTTTTATACTCAAATTCATAGTCATAGCCAGCTAGCTTGGTTAACCATTTCTGCTGGAAAGGAGTGGCTAATTTATGGTTAAGTAGATGCTTTAGGCTTTGTTGGTCTGTCCTAATAATGAAGGGTTGAGAAAGTAAGTAGTGGTGCCATTTTTTTTACTGCAAACACAATGGCAAGGAGCTCCCTCTCATAAGCAGATAAGGCCATGTTCCTCTCTGATAGTGATTTGCTAGAAAAAGCTATAGGGTGCCCACCCTGCATCAAAACTGCCCCTATGCCCCTGCCTGATGCATCAGTTTCTATGACAAAAGGTTTAGAAAAGTCTGGAAGTGCCAGCACTGGGGGTTTTGTCATGGCCTGCTTCAATTGTTCAAAAGCCCCTTGAGCTTCAGAATTCCAGGTGAAGGCGTTCTTCTTCAATAGATTGGTCAAGGGCCTACAAATTTTGCCATAGTCCCTAACAAACCTCCTGTAGTAGCCAGTAAGGCCTAGAAATCCCCTTAATTTCTTGAGTGTCGTGGGAACAGGCCAAGTCAGGACTACTTGGATTTATCATCCTCTGTGGTTACCCCCATGGCTGAAATGTCGTAACCCAAGTAGCTGACCTCTGTAGCCCCAAAAGTGCATTTCCTTCTGTTAGCATGAAGGGAGTGCTGTTGCATCACTCTTAAAACTTGCTCTAGGTGCTTCAAATGCTCTGACCAGGAAGGGCTGTATACCAGAATGTCATCAAAGAATACCAGAATGAATTTCCTGAGGTAGGGCTTGAAGGTATTGTTCATGAGTGCCTGGAAAGTAGAAGGAGCATTAGTTAAGCCAAAGGGCATAACTAAGTACTCATAGTGTCCCACATGTGTCTTGAATGCAGTCTTGTGGATGTCATCTGTATGCAATGCATCCTGATTTGACGGTACCCAGCTTTAAGATCAATTTTAGAGAAAAATTGAGCCCCATTTAATTCATCCAGAAGCTCCTCAATTATAAGGATTGGGAATTTGTCTTTGATAGTTGCCTTGTTGAGCTCTCTGTAGTCAACACACATCCTCCATCCACCATCCTTTTTCTTCACTAGCATAATGTAACACCCTGAAAATTCCCTACTTGAAAACTCTAAACATTATTTAAAATTATGACATATGTAAAATATATATTTGAAAGGAAATTTCCAAAGTATTACCGCCACGTGTGAAAACGTTTCGGCTTAATCAGAATTTTGCAGCGGAAAGACTTTAACAATTATTTAAACAAAACAACGTAAGTGAAATACATTTGAAAATAAGCTCAGATACAAGACTTGTTAACTCTCGAATCACTCTCATCCCATGAGAGTGCATATGCTGAATGCTTGAACTTCACATCATTAAGCTAACCTGTGCAATTCCGCTCCCCAATAATACAAGTGTATAAATTGGTTCATCACAGGGTCATTAAGGCAAGGGCCATGACCAAAGAAGACACACACAAAAGCACGTAATCAGAAAAAGCTGAGTACATATATACAACAAGATATGCACCTATAATATAACATGAATAAATAATGCAAATGATAACCTGTTATACACTATAGGACCAATCCCATACATCCTAGACTCTATCAGTTTATAAGGAGATTTGGATTCAACATCGATCGGGTTTCCAAAGATAAGTAACCATGCCCCCCAGAGCCCCACTCGATTGCAAGTCGAGTGGTGAAAACGATGCCACATAAGAGTGGCGGGATCCCAGGCCAAAATAATAAAAATAAACAAGGGTGAACAACGTCTTGTACCCCTCGTAGGAAGCTATTTAGCTTCCCCCATGTGTTCATACTCAAGGTGTATACGTTACAAGAGTTTTGGTGTGAATCCTCTTTCGCTTTACGTGATTTATCATATTTAATTAGTAATTGTGAAGACTCACCCCACACAAGACATCGCACAACATCAATGCAACACACAACTCACTTTCCGTCTTTAAATCCTCTAGGTCTAGGTGATCACATAACCAATAACCAATTTTATTTAGCCAATCTTTCTACCGAGTCTCATTCTCCCAGAGGGAGGGAGTAAAGATCCTACCTAGTTCTTTAATGCCCATGGCCCCACACAATGGTGGTAAAATAATATTAATGCCTACTGGCCCCACATTACGTGGTGTAAAGGTTCATGATTGAACTCCTATTCCAAACTGTGATAAAATACCCAATTCAGACCAACATGCTGTAACAATATATATTTTTCCTTCTTCCACAATCACAGATATAACATATAACCAATCATCACAGTTCACATCATGTCCTAGACATGCTACTACATGCAGACAGTTTACTGAGTACATACGTACCTGGTATAATAAATCCGACTAGCCACTTTTAATTGAATTCTCGGAATTCAAAATCTCCTACAATTAAACATTACAACTAATCAAAACCCAAAACTATTCTAAGTACATATTACAAAATTCCAGCCTCTAATAAAATTTAATCGTAACACTAAATTCCTCTACTTAATTTCGGAAATATATTTTTGTGCCCTAAAAATTGGATAATAATTTAAATAGTCGAAATATCGTCTTATCGTGCGATAATAAAAATTTCAGTGCGTATAAAATTATTTAAAAGCCTTTTAAAACGTTCCGAACATAGATTTTAAAGTTCTAACAACGCCCGACGGCTTCCTAACACTACCGGAAATAATTATACGCTACTAATAATTAAAATCTTTGAAATTATATTATTTTTCCAGAAATCACAGCAATAATAAAATTAATAAAACTCCAAAAAATATAATCCAATTAACAATGCTAATCAAGATTAATCAAAATTTTTATAAAACTTATTAAAATACAAAAACACAACTTCATCTTCAACCTCCCTACAACAACCTCCATTAAAGCTTCAAGAAAACCTCATTAAAACATTTAAATTTCAACAACAACTCCCAAAATATCAACTTTAATACTTTAATCATCGCATAACACTAAAAATATCAGGGTTTAAACAAGTTTTAATCAAGTTACAAAATCCAAAAAATTTTCAACCAAAACCCCAAACATCAAAGATTCAAACCTCAACTTTAATCATAAAACTTTAATCCAAAACATGATTAAACAATATTGTAACGACCCGACTTTTTAGACACGTCGATTTACGAAGGGAAATCGAAAAACGGATCATTACCAAATTAACTTAAACATTAAATTAGATTATCTGAATGAAAAGGATAACTTTTATTAGATAAACTACTAATTGTCCAAAATAATAAATATTCAATATTACATAAGTAATGTTAAAAACTGTCCCAACATGCCGGGATCGTAAAATAAACTAAGTAACTAAGGTTTACTTAAACTAAGTCCTCAGCCACTCGAAGCCCATCCATCGAAGCCCGTTAATCTGCAGCATCTTCTCCTGAAACTGAGGGGGGGTCCACCGTCAGTGGCGAGTAACTAGGCTGTCCCATTTAATCGAGGGACCACCAAACATATAATATCATAGAAAAGCACATAAAAACCGTACAGAACTTAATACATGCTTTACATACGTTCATACAAAATACGTATAAAAATACGTACAAAATACATATACGTATACGTACAAAATACGTATAAATACACCTGCAGAATACGGTTAGAATACGTAATTCCTACGTATATTGTACGTACAATCATCCCTGCATTTTACGGTTAGCTATACGTATAAAAATACATTCATCAATCATATACATACACTTATATACACTTATACATACGATATACAGAGTCATACAGCGGAAGTCTTACATCATTCCTATACTTATACCTATGGTTTAACAATATTATAACTCGTATTATTCCATGTTCCTTATATCATGACTTGTACCTTATCTTATATCCGATGTTATATCATAACATAAATATTCCATATATATATATATATCGTAACCCAACCCTTCAGTCAACTTATCTTATATTATAACCTATGGTTTCATAATATTATCTTGTAATAATTATTCCTTAATCATATCATTCATTCGTATCCATAACGTGTTATACGTCGGATTCCGTATCATCATTATCAATCAATCGTATCATATCGTTCTTTCGTATCCATAACGTATTATACGTCGGATTCCGTATCATATCGTATCATTCATTCGTATCCATAACGAATTATACGTCGGATTCCGTATCATATCGTATCATTCATTCGTATCCATAACGTATTATACGTCGGATTCCGTATCATCTTTATCAATCAATCGTATCAAATCGTATCGTTTGTTGGACCGGTCACTATAACTCGTTGTGGATCTCGTGTTTCACCACAACTTTCCTAGAACATGCCGGGGGAGCTCGTGTGCTCACCCGCAGTGGATCCGTGGTCACCACTAAGCCTAAGCTATGGCCATAACTCCTAATAGCAGCTCGTGTACTACTACTAGACGACTACATATCCTAAGACCCAGAACTGCTCGGGGGAGCTCGTGTGCTCGTCCCAATTGAGCAGTGGCCTCGACTTAACCCAGTCTAACTACTCGAGTCATTAGGTGGGCGTCCATATTGTATCTTATATCTTCATTTAATTATTTCATATCATATATGGGGAAATACTAGGTGACCGTAATAGGAAATGAAATGTTCGGAGTCCCAGGAAAGGGAGGTGCGGCACGTATGTTGGCCATCTTAAATACCAAGTCTTTCCTAGCCAGAGACCGAAACATAACATGTATAGCTATTACTCTGTTTCCTTTCTTATCCCTAGTAATATCTTATGTAATTCAAACCTTATATTATACTATTCTCAAATCTTATCATCACTTATAACTTATCCTTAATAATTATTTTATCCGAAACTTTTATTATTAATTATTTCCTAAATTAATAATAATTCAAACTTAACCAACTTTGACCAAACCAAATAATTCTACACGTAAATCTCACTTTTCAAACAATGATTAACTAATTCTTAAATTATCTTAATCAATTAATTAATTACTAAAAATTACCAAAATGATAATAAAAATTCTATTTTTCATTATTTCTCCTACTCGACATTTTCGTGAATTTTAACCAAATTCTTCAATTAATTTCTATAATTCAATCTGCAACAATTAATTAAATTAAATAAACAATTATCATAAAAAAACATATTTTTTCACATCAAACATCAAGATTCAATCAAAGAACAAGATTAAGATCAACCTTTTTATTCACAAGGCCATTCGACATTTTCATAATTTAGCAAAAGCTCATACTTTAAATCAATTAAACACAATCATCAAACATTAAATGAATCAAATTAAATAATCATGTAAAATAACAACTAACAACAATAATTACCCAAACATGATAAAAATCCTATTTTTATTTATTCAATCTACTCGAAATATATATATGTATTACCCAAAATTCATGCTTTAATTTAATCAAGTACAATAATCATCTATTAATCATATAAACTTATATAAACAATTTAAATTACACTATTTTACGCAATCTGATTTTAAGGGATTAAATTAAGATCAACCATCTAAAGGTCTCGAATAGTCTGGAAATTTTAATGGAAGTTAAATATAGGTTAAAGGTTTAACGTGCATAAATTTCGTTTAAAAATAACACCTTTTACTATTTTTAAGTGATTTTATAACTAATCAGTCAAATTAGGCTGAATTCGGTTTCAGAATTTTCTGCCATAGAAAACGATCTTTAAAAATTACGAAAAAATTACAGAAGCTTTAAAACAGTATTAATGACTTCCACCTAAAATTTTGTAGCCATTAGATTTTATTAAGTACACTAATAAATTCGTAAACCTATTCTGGACAGTTTTACCGGTTTGAAAGATTAAATTTTTATAAATAATAAACGGACGAATTTTGCCACGAATTAAATTATGGTTAATAATAAAACAGTAAAAAAGATACCACGAAAAATTCATCAAGAAATAACAAGATTTGATTGGTAAATAAATTCATACAAGATCATACATAAAATCAAGAAAATACATAAAAATCAAGAAAATTCAAGAAAATAATCCAAGAAATATCATACATATACTCGACATATTCAATATAAAACACTATTAAATTTCCTACAATTTTCATGATATCAATCCTAATTTACTATATGTTCTTTCTACCCAAGATTAAATAGAAAAGCGAAGTTACCTGGATTCGCTTTTAAATTCCAAAAACACAACAAAAATTCACTCTTTTTTTTATGATACCTCACGGCACTCTCAAGGAAAGAGGAGGAGAGAAATTATATATTTTTTTTTAGGGTTTTTGTGAAATTGCAAAATAAGAACAAAGAAGGGGGTATTAGTTCTTATTTATAGAGAAAGAAAGAAGAAAGAAAAACAAACCCTAAATATATTGGGGGGGCCGTGAGATTAGAAACAAGGGGGGAGTTTGTTGAGTCAATCAACAAACTTTGAATAACTAAAATAAAATAAATTAAATTATTTAAATAATTTTAATTATCTAAAATAATTTAATTAATAATTAATTAGTTAAATCAAAATTAGCATTTGGCCCAATTAAAAGACAAAGGCCGGCCAAGAGAAAAGAAAAGGAGGACTGGGTCCTTTGGCCCAATTTTGCAAGAAAAGATTGGGCTTAAAATAAAAACAGTCCAATTATATGGCCCTTTGGACTTAGAATTTAATTAAATCATATTAATAACCGCGAAATTTTCTGGCCCAGAATTTCGGGTTATTACAATATAATCAAATCAGAAATTAACCAAATATAACAATTTATAAACTATAAATCAAGAATTAAAAATAAATAAAGAAAAGTTTTTTTTTTTTTAAGACTCACGCAGTGCAGGGAGGAACTGGCGGCTGGCAGCGGCGAGGCAGGGCGGCAGGTCGGCAGCGGGTCGGCGGCAGGTCGGCAGCCGGTCGGCGGCAGGTGAGCGGCGGCGGTCCTCGGGCCGGTGGTGGTGCTGCTGTGCGGTGCTTCTTGTAGAAGAAAGAATCAATTTTTTTTTTCTTTTGTGATGTTTTACGGGAGAGACAAATGAGGGAGATTATGTTTGGTTTTTTTTCTTTTTTTCTTTTTCTGATTTAGGGCTTTGACTTGTTTTGGTTTAAGTTAGGGTAAATATACAACTTTGGTCCGATTTGAGTTTCCTACCAGGTTGGGCTTGCGACAATATGAATACATACCTTTACGCTTTTTCAAACCGAAATATTTTACTTTATAAACGACATCCAAAATACATAATAAAAACCTTTAGTATTATTTTCAAATATGATTTTATAAAATTTCTTTGTAAATATACATAAGCTATTTAAATACTCAATAAATAATATTTTGTAAATATTGACTTTAAACCATTTTATTAATCCTAATTCGTAAGCATATAAAATATTCCTTTAGGCGTATAAAATACGTGTATAGGTTACAAAATACGTATAAAAATATATGTATAAATGTACAAAAATACGGGGTATTACACATAATGGGTGCAGCAAAAGGACTAGTACTCTCCCCGATTATGCCTTGATCCATCAACTCCTGCACCAATTCTTCAATGACAGTTTTTTGGGTGTTTGGATACCTGTAGGGCCTCAGATTTATGGCATCAGTGCCAGCCTTTAGAGGAATGTTGTAACGACCCGTAATTTAGCAGCGTTGTTTTCGGAGGAAAACAACATTACAAATCTTTAACTTCTAAAAACCTTTAAAGTTCAAATTCATAAACTGCAGCGGAAGCTCTAAACTTAATCATATTATTCAATAAAACTAATAAATAATCCAATATAAATAATAGTCCAAAGTCCATAATTACTACAGAGTAAGGAATAGTCCTCTAATAACAATAAAACATAAGTTAAAACTAATCAACAGGGTCAACTACTAAGCTGGCTAGCTCACAATCCCAGCCCATGCGTAGCCCAATTCAGTCACCACCTGTACCTGGAAAAGGATTTTGGGGTCCATAGTCAGTGGTGAGTAATTAGATTGTTCTATTTAATCAGTAGAACACAATTAGAAACATAATCATTAGAGCAGATCAACCAAACAGACAACATATCATCACGTAATCATACATAATCATCATCAATCAAGCACGCAACGGAAGATAATCATAACATAATAAACCCAAAACCTTCTATACCAACTCATTCCGTTCTAGACCACTTGACACTTCTATTGACTCTTCTATTCTATTCAGTTCAGGTGCTAATCCGTGACCAGTCATATGCTCGTAAGGGGTCAACCATGAAGATCTACTCCCCCCAACTTTCCTTGCTCATGCCGGGTCAACCACGAAGATCTACTCCCCAAGCACTGGGATCAAGAACTGTCCCGAATCCGAAGATAGGACAGTGGCTTCGACTATACCTATGTTCATAGCACTTGTGCCACTAGATAGGCGGTCACTTCATAGTTAATCAACTTTTCAATTCAATTCTGTTCTGTTCTGTTCTTGGTTCCTTTTCACAATTCAATTTCTTATTGACTCAACTTCACTTCTATTCAATTCTAGCTCATCTTAACTTGACCCAAAACTCTATTCCAATTATTATACCACTCGACAATCCCTCTTAATGAACAATAATCAATCAATTCCTTAAATATCATAATAACAATTCAATAAATCAATTCAATAATCCATTAAACAAATAAACTAACATTCATCAATCAATAATACCTTAAACATGATAAAAATCCTATTTTTAATACATAGTCCCATTCGACATTTTCTATTATCCAACCAAGATTAACACTTTAAATTAATCAAACACAATCATCAACAATTAATCATAAAAACTTAATAATAAATCATAAAATTATACTTTAAACAATAAATCATCAAACTTGAATCAAAACAAGACTAAAATTAATGCTTTTAAAACCTTAAAATACACGGCCTTCATGATCTAACACAACATCAAGATCTTATTCAAGAAACCATCAAAGAATGCCTAAACCAAAGATTCAGTTCAAGATTTGCATAAAAGATTAATTAAAGATCAAGAAAATAACATAAAAATCATATTTTTCAACCAAGATCTGTTCGACTTAATCATGAAACACACGGCTCATTTGCATAGACTTCCAGTAATTATTTTCATCAAATTTAAATTAACAAGATTCATAAGATAATCATAAAACAAAGCAAGAACATGAATTTAAACTTGTCAAAACTCCTTGGAACAAAATCATGCCACTCGACAATTCTAATCATGGAACATTAATCAGTTCAAAATACTTTCTACATAATTCTAAGCAATTCTAAACCTACTCTAAACATGATTAATCCTATTCTAACAATTATATTGCTAATCTATCATATTGATTAAGTAAAGCAGATCTAATTACCTTTGAAAGTAGGGAGGGGTTCGAATAATTCAAGGGACACGGTTTTCTTGAAGTTCTTTAAGGTTCTTGATCAACCTTTGAGGATTGGAACAATAGGAAAGGGTTAGGAATAATTTGTAAATTGATCTTGGAAGGAAAGATAATAAAACAATTTTGGTTGTTGTTTTCTTGTTAGCCGTGTGGGATGAAGGATAATAGGGAGTTTTGGGTCCCTATAATTTCGTAGTAAGAATAGGAGAGGTTGGAATAAAAATAGGGTTTTTAGGAAAATGTCAAACAGATATATCAATCAATAAAATGGGTTAAACAAAATAAATAGATTAGTTTAGAGAAATGCACAAGGGGTGGCCGTGTGATATTCTTTGGAATTAAGGGTTGTTTTTCCTTTCCTAAGTTTTAGTAATAAGTTGGAGTAAAAGTAGGAGTTTTTAGGTGGAAGTCAACAATAGATATGAATTGTTATTTTTGGTTGAAAAACAGAAGAAAACAAATAATTTAGGAAAAAGATTGGAGGGCCGTGTAGGATGGAAGTAAAGGGGTTGGTGTTTTCCTAGAATCTAGCAAGAAGAATAGGTAAACAAAGATTAGGGTTTTAGGCTTAGTCAAAAATAGATAAGGGCTTTTTTAATAATATTGATATTGATTAAAAGAAATTAAAGAAATTAATTTAAAGAAAATATAAAAGGGGGCCATGGAACATGGACTAAGGGAAATAATTGGGCTCGGGTTTTGGCAAGATAAAATTAAAGTTCGGGCCAGGGTAAAATAATTAGATTGCTACACATATAATTAATAATTAATTAATTAATAATTAATTAAATAATAATCAATTAAATAGTTAATTAATTATATATTTAATTAATTATGAAAATTTAAAATATTTTTAATATAATAAATAAATAAGCTTATAAAGCTTGTGGGGTCACCAAAATATTTTTAATGTAATAAGAGTTGAGTATAAATAAAATATACTCTTACTTGTAACTTTCCAAAATTCCTTATTTCCTTAAAGTGATATGACAATATCAATAAAATAATTAGTTGTTCCAAAACTTTCATAGAATTTTTTTTTTTAAGATGTTACTTTCCAAAATGTAATAAGATTCAAATCTTTCCAAAACTTTACTTTCTAACATAATAAGATGATTCAAATCATAATTTAATATTATTTCCAAAATCTAGAAATTTCATGACGAAAATAATAGGCTAATAAAATATAAAATAATTTTGTCATCAAACTTTAAATTAACATAATTGTTTTTAAAAAAAAATAATTGAACATAATTTATACCATGTATCATGTAACACATAAAAATCATGTAACACTTTAATAAGGTATCTAGCCACTTAACGTACCTTTCGTTTGGGTTGGACAACTAAACTCGAATACTTAATGAATCCTACCGAGAGCGTCCTAAACAAAATTAATATAAGGTTACCAAAATATTTATACTAACAAGTTGAAATCCTAAGATGTGCATGTGTAATACCCCGTATTTTTGTACATTTATACATGTATTTTTATACGTATTTTATAACCTATACACGTATTTTATACGCCTAAAAGAATAATTTATATGCTTACGAATTAGGATTAACAAAATGGTTTAAAGTTAATATTTATAAAATATTATTTATTGGACATTTAAATAACTTATGTATATTTATAAAGGAATTTTATAAAATCATATGTGGAAATAATATTAAAGGTTTTAATTATGTATTTTGGACGTCGTTTATAAAAATAAAATATTTTGGTTTGAAAAAGGTAAAAGTATCTATTCGTATTGTCGCAAGCCCAACCTGTTAGGAAACTCAAATTGGACCTAAGCTATATATATACACATAACGTAAACCCAAAACAGATCAAACCCTAATTCAGAAAAGGAAAAGAGAAAAAAAAAAAAAAACACAACTTCTTCCTCCTCTGCCGTGATACAAAGTACAGAGGAAGAAGAAGATATACATATATGTATATATGATAACACCACCACAGCAACCACCAGCCAACCTCACGTCATCCATCACCGCCGCCCTCATCCTTACCTCCGCTACCGGTCGTTTTAATCCTCTCCGACCACTGTACCACCGGTGCTTCACCGGAGCAAGGAAGAAAGGAAGAAAAAGGGGGATTCCACAGCTAGCACTGCCGCGGAGCCGCGCCACCGCCGGGGATGGTCGCCGCCGTCGTTCCGTCCGCTCGCCAAGCCGCCGCCGTGTCTGCGGCCGAGCCTTGCTGCGGTATTTTTTTAAACAGAAAAAAAAAAAAAAACTCCTCTTTATTTTTTTATCTTGATTTAAACCTTGTTTAATTATGTTAAAATCTGAAATTATATTTATGATTATACATGTTTTCATCTTAGATTTGGATTTGTTATAATGATTTAAATTCTGATTTTTTGTTTGATGGTTAGAGTCAAATTTCAGATTTTATAAATATTGTTCAAGTTTTGTTTAAACCCTAAAATCTTGATTTTATGTATGTTATTTATATATGTTTTAATCCTAGTTTTAGTTTTGTTTAAGGGTAATTAAAATTCTGATTTTATATGTTATTTATTGAAAATTTCAGATTTAGGTATTATTGTTAAAACCTTATATAAACTTGTTAAAAATGTTGTGTTTTATGATTTTATGTACTAGGATTGGTTTATATGTAGTAGGGCTTGATTTTATAAGTTTTTAGAGTATCAAACATGGATTTTTGGAGGTTTTAAAGGTGTTTAAACTATTTAAAAGTTGCTGGAATTTTATTAAATAGATGTTTAAATGGTTATTTTTAATAATTAGTAGTCTATAGTTTAATATATGATTTCTATTTGATTTTATATGGTTTTCGGGGCTTAAAGTTTTGCTTTCATAAAGTTTTTGAAAGTTTTAAGTTGCTGTGATTTTATTTTAAGTGTCTTAAAGTAAAGTTTTTTTTTTAGAAATAGTTGTTTTGTGTGCGGTAGTGATTCGGAGGTATCGGGTAGCGTTAGAACTTTAAAATTCGCGTTTCGAACGTTTTAAAAGGTCTTTTAAATAATTTATACGTGTTGAAATTTTTATTGTCGTACGCTAAGTCGATATTACGATTATTTAAATTATTACCTAATGTTTATTTTATTAAGAGGACGCATAAATATAATTTTGGAATTTTATAGAAGCTGGAATTTTGTAATATATACTTAGGATAGTTTATATGTTCAAGGGAATTCATTAGTCCCATATTTTATTGTAGGAGACTTTGAATTCAGGGAATTCAGTTAACTGTGGCTAATAGAGTATACTATACCAGGTACGTATGTACGCAAGACTTAATTCCGGAAATAGCAGCATGATTAGGGAATTGTATGAATGCATTGAAATGTTATGTTCATGTATGTATGGATGAGTGTGGAAAAAAAAAGAAAAGAAAAGATTTGATTATTTCGGTTATTCTTCACTTTGTGAAAATTTGTCAAGTGTTATGAATTCCCCAGTGTGGGTTGATTATTCTGATTATGGAAAAGAAAGGTATGTTGCAAGTTAGACAAGGAATTTGTTATTACTCACCTGTTGAGTCTAGAGGTGTTTTACTCGCTCCCTCTGGGAGATTGAGACTCAGTAGTATTTTGTTTTACTCGCTTCCTCTGGGAGACTGAGACTCGGTAGTATTTTTACTCGCTCCCTCTGGGAGAATGAGACTCGGTAGAAAGATTGGCTAAATAAAATTGGTTATGTGATCACCTAGACCTAGAGGATTTAAAAACGGAAAGTGTGTTGCATTGATGTTGAGTGATGTCTTGTATGGGGTGAGTTTTCGAATTTACTAATTTAAATATGATAAATCACGTAAAGCGAAAGAGGATTCACACCAAAACTCTTGGAACGTATACACCTTGAGTATGAACATATGGGGGAAGCTAAATAGCTTCCTACGAGGGGTACAAGACGTTGTTCACCCTTGTTTATTTTTATTATTTTGGCCTGGGATCCCGCCACTCTTATGTGGCATCGTTTTTACCACTCGACTTGCAACCGAGTGGGGCTCTAGTGAGCATGGTTACTTATCTTTGGAAACCCGTTCGATGTTGAATCCAAATCTCCTTATAAACCGATAGAGTCTAGGAGTGTAGGGGAATTGATCATGTAGGGTGTTTAGCAGGTTATCATTGCATTATTTAATCTTGTTATTCATTTATTTAATGTTTGCATATCTTGTTGTATATATGTACTCAGCTTTTGCTGATTACGTGCTTTTGTATGTGTTTTCTTTGGTCATGGCCCTCGCCTTAATGACCCTGTGATGAACCAAGTTATACACTTGTATTATTGGGGAGCAGAATTGCACAGGTTAACTTGATGATGTGAAGTTCAAGTTTCCAGCATACGCATGGTCTTGGGATTGGTGTGAAGAGAGAGTTTACGATTATTGTATTTGAGCTTGTTTTAAAATGTATTTCATTTAATTTATTTGGTTTAAATAATTGTTAAAGTTTTCCGCTGCAAAATTCTGAATAAGCCGAAACGTTTTCACACGTGGCGGTAATGCTTTGGAAATTTCCTATCAAATATATTTTATGTCATAATTTTAATTAATGTTTAGAGTTTTCAAGTAGGGAATTTTCAGGGTGTTACAGCATGGCCATTAATACTTTTAAAAACTATAGTATAAGTAATTAGTTTGTATAAGTATTAGGATGTTAAAAATCATAATATTAGTAGTAGGATTTTTATAATATAAGTGAAAAATATTAAGGCTATATGAGTAGTAAGATTTTAAACACTTATTAATATTATCATTATTATTATTCGGATATTATTATTATTAGGAAAAATTGCTTAGAATAATCCAACTTTTGGCCTGTTCGCTTATAATAATATAACCTTTTGTTTATTATGGAATAATCCAACCTTTGTAGGGCATCTGCTTTAAATGAGTCAAGTGACCTGCAACCGGTTATTATGGTTAATTATGACACGTGTCTAAATGTGATTCGCCCATAATCAATTAGGAATTATTATATGATTAATTTTAAAAAAATCTAATAATTATAACTTTTTTAAAAAAAAAAACTGAACCCGTGTACCTTTTTTTTCCCCCTTTTTTAATAATTTTTTTTAATTTTTTTTATTAAAAACTGGTTATTAATTTTTTTTATTAATTTTTTATAATTTTTTTTTCTTTTTTTATAATTTTTTTAATAATTTTTTATAATTTTTTTTATTAAATTTTTTATTAAAAATCTGTTATTAAATTTTTTTCCTTTTTTTATAATTTTTTTATTAAAACCGGTTATTATTTTTTTTTTCCTTTTTAAAATTTTTTTTTTTATAATTTTTTTATAATTTATTATTTAAAAATTCCTCAATAATTATTATTATAAAAAATAACAAATCGCATGCTGACCCGTGTCACAATTAACCTTAATAACCGGTTACAACAGGTTTTGACTCATTTAAAGCGGATGCCCTACAAAGGTTGGATTATTCTGAGTTAATCGAAAGGTTGACTTATTTTGAGCGAACCGGCCAAAGGTTGGCTTATTCTTGGCAAATTTTCCCTTATTTTTTTTTTTATAAACCGAATTATTTTAATAATTATAATAAAATACTAAATCCCATAAAATTTTAAGAACTTATTATTAGTAGTGTGAAATATTATACATAATAACTTTATAATCTATAGTTTTTAAGATTAGTTATTGTTTTAAAACAATAATATATAACTTAATAAAATAATTTAATAAAAAAAAAGAGGGTCGGAAAACACTTGCCGGTGGTGGTGATGGTGGTTGCCGGGGCTTGAGAATTTTTTTTTTTTTTTTCTAAGTGAGAATGTCGTGAGATTGGACAAGAGAGAGTAGAGAATTTTTTTTGTAATTTTGTGTGTGGAGAATGGGTTGAATTAGGGGTATTTATAGTGTTTAAGGTATGTGCAGTATGGCAAGTTGAGGATCATGAAAATAATTTGATGATCAATATTATTTGATTTAGTCATGCTTTAGGAATATATTATTCTTGGTGATCAAGCATATGATGGTTGGGAGGGTTATGGGAAGATTTTTGGGTGATAAAAAAAGCAAGTATTGCTTAGTAGGATATTAGGGGGGTAATTGCAAATAATTCCCTTAATATTCCCCCTTTAGCCGTGTAAAATTTGGGCTTTTCCCCCATTTTTTTTTTTTGGGTTAATTTATTGGCTTATTGGTTTTGGATTATGACTTTTGGGTTACTTAATTGGCTTATTGGTTTTGGATTAGGATTTGTTTACAAATCCAAGGGAAATAATTGGGCTAGAAATTCCTAATTGGCCTATTGGTTTTACAAGTCCAAGAGAAATAATTGGACTTAGAAATCCCTTTTTAAATCAAATTCATATTATAAAATTCTAGTTATTTATATTTGAAAATAGGACTTATTTAAATTATAATTTTTATTATTTTTTTATTTTTATTTTTTTAAAAATATTTTAACTTGAAAGTATATGCAAATAATATATTCGTAGTATAAAATAGTCTTTTAATAATTAATAATCGTAGAAAATATGTACCAAAATCGTGGGGTATTACAGTTTGTAAATTTGAACTTAAAGGTTTTTAAAAGTTAAAGATCTGTAATGTTGTTTTCCTCCGAAAACAACGCTGCTAAATTACGGGTCGTTACAAACATTCCCCTTCTTCTTCATGTAGGTTTGATGCCATAACAAGGCTATACCCTCAAGATGAATAGCAGCCAGTTTTACCTTATGGGGGTCAGTTATCTTGTCTAGTTCAAAAAACTGATTGCACTTATACATCCAAGATTTAAGATCCTCTCCATTAAACTTAGGAAAATCTATCTTCGTGAGCCTAGCAGAATATTGTGGAATTCTAACGTCATTGCCATGCACATTATCGGACTCACTAGATTTTTCCCTATCAGAACTACTTTAGTCATTTGAACAGATAGCCCCAACAGCAGGTCATTAATTTCAGAAATGAATTTTGTGTTTTTCTCTATATTCAGAGAATTAGAAATACTTACCTCTTCCATTTTCCTTCCCTGCTCATCCATTCTGTTTCCTTGTTCTTCCAACAGCTTCCTTATGGTGTCCTCCATTTTTCACAATTCCCCCAACATGTAGGCTTCTTGTTCCCTAGTAAGCACCATGCTGTTCCAAGGTTGAGTGGCTCTGATACCACTGATGTGAACTGTAAGATCTGGGTAACCCAAATGAAAATATTGACTGAACTTCAATGATTGGAATGACAATCAATGAGGATTTTCCAGAGGAAATCAACAGAAAGAAGAGATTCCTCGAGGGTGTAAATCCAATGCAACAATAACAAAAAAATAAGAGAGAAGAGAAATAGGAGTAGAGATAATTTTCATTCATCCCCTTTTGCCAGTACATATGAGAGAATATAAATAGAAACTAGTACAATTCCATAAAAGTGTGCATAACAGAATTTAACAGAATTGTCAGAGAATATTTAAATATGCTGACTAAATAAACTTAGGTAATAATTATTATTCCTTCACTGAATTCCATGTCATTGCCTCCATTTGCCACCTGTCCACTCCCAGCTTCAATTTTGTCCAGCTCAGCATTGCAGATCATATCAGCGGGGAGTGGAGATGGAATCACAACAGGTTGCTCCTGGGTTCGTTGACCGGCAATAAGTTGTTGATGGCAAGGGTCGTGGTTTGTGCGTGGTGGTTGGTCTTCAGATGGTGGATGGTGTTTTGATTTCTACGAGAGAGATTGGTGATTTGACGATGAATGATGCTATCAATGCTTTTGATGAACTAATAGTGAATGATGTTAATTGTTAATGGGTCTCATGAAGACATGAATCATAGTAAGGTGATTGAATGTAATGGTGGGAGTAATCAGAGTATGACTAGCTTTTCAAGATTTTTTTTTTCTTTAATATATTATTAAAAGATAAACAAGTGGGCTCCAGTTTTTTTTAACCTGTTTAATAGGTAATTCAACCCGCTGGACCAACAGTGGAATATAGGGTATAAACTTCGGATTAATCAGAAATAATCAGAACTTTGGATTAATAGGGGAATATGGTCGAAACTTCGGATTTATATTTGCAATTTTTCCTTGATATTATATGTGCTTGTTTGGTTAACAACAATTTCTATGGGAATTGTAAATTCCTAGGAATTAAGAATATGGAAAATTGTTTGGTTAGTAAAAATGTAGGAAATGAAGAAGATTGATTTGTAATAATTTTGCATTGCCCAAAAGTAAATTTATCTTCTGGTTGGCTTTGAGGAATAGGTTATTGACTAAGGATAGACTTTTATCTGGGGTATGCTCAACATGTTGTGCTGAAGTTCAGGTGCAACTTGTTGGCTTTAATTTGTCATGTCTGTTTTGGTGTGGTCAGACCTGTTGGTCTGTAGTGGCTCTGGTTGAGCTTTTGTTTTGTTTGGTCTATTGCAATACTGAGTTGCTGTAGATTTTGGTGGCTTGCAGTGGTTGTATCTTTTTCACTTGCTGCTGCAAATGATGATTGTTGGAGTGGAACGTAACCCTTCTTAGAAGGTGGCTTCTCCAACATTATGATGCATTACCAACAAGCTATGGGTCCATCGTGCCCTTGGGTGTAATTCTTCCATTCTGGTAATAAAAAAAAAAAATAATAATAATAATTTGTATTTAAAAATGAGTTTTTAGGAGAAATCAGAAGGAGAAGAAGAATAAAGGAAATTTGGTAAATCTGAAAATCGTCTAAAGCTTCGGCCAAAACATTGTTTTTTTATAAATTTTTTTGAAGAAAATTGCAGTATGCCGCAAGAAAGTAGTGGGGTGGAGTAGTTCCCCCACTACTCATAAGTTTTCCAAAATTTTGAGTTACAACGCAGTATGATAGAAAAAATTGAAAATTATTATTTTTTCTTTCAAAATTTGTATGTTTATGTAAACTTGTATGTAATTTTTGTGAACTTGTGTTTATGACTTTATTTAAAATTGTATGTTTTATCTTAAAATTGTAAACTTGTGTTTAAGGAAACTATCTTTGTGGATGTTTAGTGGTAAATAATTAAATATGTAGTAGAGTAGTTGTTGGCCATTAACCCAATTTGTTATTTAAATTTAAGAAATTGAACAAAATACACACCCATTAAAAAAACCGGGTACCCGACGGTTCCGGTTCTTAAAACATATTACCCGGTTAGAGCGGTTCCAGTTCAAGATATTTTGGACCCGGTAGTTCCGGTTCCGGTTCCATAGAAAAGACCGGGTACCCAATTTTGCCCGGTCTTTTCTCACCACTAGTTAACGGTTTTCATAAACGCTTAACCGTTAATTTTTTAAAGAGGCATGAAGTATGCTTAGCTCAATTTTCAAGTGGTTTAAATACATTATTTTTAACAAACCCACATATATTGCTAACCCTATTGCCCCCATATGCATAACTACGATTCATTATCATTTTATATTTTTATCTTCCATCATTTGATTCATCTTCCATCATTCTTAACGGTTTCGCGGTTAACCGTAAAGGTTAAACATTACGATTAACCGTTTGTTAACGGTTCAGTTAGCCATTTATGAACACCCCTAACGGTTGGAAAGGTTTTTATGTCGAATTTTCAATGCAATTGGAATCACATTAATCCGATTTGTTTGTCAAAAGTTATAAAACATTAGTTTCGATGAATAATAAATTTGCTTAGGAAATCAATTCATAATACAATCAATTGAGATATTAGTATATGTTCATTTTAGCTTATTGATGATCAAAATTTAACCTGGTAATTGGAGGGTCAACCTTCCATCCCAATGATATATGGGGGAATCGAT
Source organism: Salicornia ramosissima (assembly GCA_951394345.1). Taxonomy (NCBI): domain Eukaryota; kingdom Viridiplantae; phylum Streptophyta; class Magnoliopsida; order Caryophyllales; family Amaranthaceae; genus Salicornia; species Salicornia ramosissima. The sequence continues at coordinate 7,130,218 of OX596238.1, read as the reverse complement.
CCTTATCCCGTGTATGACGATTTGTCCTTTACTCCACCCTACCCACATGTTAGTAAATCCAATAGCAATTAGTAGCATGCTGGTTAATTTCTTTATCGAATCTAATAACAAAACGAGTTCTTAAACGAGATTTTCTATATGGTATCATTCAATATTTGACTTTTCTATATGGTACCGCTATTCAACTTTTCATTTCATATGGCACCATTACTTTTTAAACCTAACTTCTACCCTAACACTGCCGTTGCAAAAATGTTAACCTAAAATTATTTTAGGTTAAATTAAAAAATTATTTGACCTAATTACTATCCTTCATAATAATTTTTTGTAAATTTTGACTTGTAACCTAACCTATAAAGGATTAAAATGAGTAGGGAGAAAGACCATAGAGCCTAATTACCATAGCACTGCCATCGCTCGTGATCACCCATAAAACTAGACAACCTCCATGATCTTCCATCGCCCCCTATATTGATGATGTTGTTGATTTGGTGTAGGGAAGAAGACCATAGAGTGAAGCTAACCTCCCTTCGCCACAACAACCCCAATCCACCACTTCTTCTAGCCGCATCCACGAAATAAGAGTCATACTCCTCGTCATCCCTCCAAACATCCTTCATCTCCATCACACTCAACTTTGTTTCCATCAAAAAAGCAATATCTACTCTCTCTTTTGTTATCACCTTTTTTTAAGCTACCAAATGTGCGTTGGTTTCCAAGCCTCCGACAGCTGTAGCTTGGCTCTCAGCGGAGCCTCCACCTTAGCCGCTTTGGCCTTCGCTGATTTGAGATTTTAAAAAGTTACATACCCATTTGTCGAGTCACCAACACCCTACATATTTTCATCATCTACCCCATGCTTCACATTATTTATGTTCTGACCATTCTCATTTCTGCTCCTCTTATTTGACCTCCCAACTCCCTCCCCATTCACGGCCTCCTACCCCCCCTCCTTTCACCTTCCCCACTTCCAAACTCCTATCACATTCATATCATGAATCCCATCCTCCCGACCATCCTTGAATGATCTATGATTAGTCTTGAAATCAATCAAACAAATAAAAGATAATGAAACAACTCAAAAGAATCACTCTTAAGAGGATTTTCCTACTAAACTAAGAAGAAGAATCACTCTTAATCTCAATCTAGGTTGATTAACTCACTAGAAGAATCACTCTTAAAATTTATTAATCGGTTTAGAAAACTTGTAGTCGAAACTCCCAAGAATTCAGGTCAAAATAAGCTAAGTTACGATAGCTCACAAAGATGAACATAGTTCAAGCTTTTTTTTTCATAAATTCAAATCTGATTTTTACAAAGGCTATTACAAGCTATTTATAGATAAAACTAAACTAAGGCTACTATTGCTACTACTAAAATAAACAAAGCAAAGTAATGCAAAATATCTAGCAAAGTGTACTAGAAAAGCTCCCCCTTGGCTGCTCATTTGATCAACTTGCTCAACTTGTTTCAAACTTCATCATTTGCCTCCGTAGCTCTCATGACCAAGAAAAGCTACTAGTATGACTAACTTCAAGCTAATAGGTCAGTGAACAAAGCAAAACAAAGGTTTAGCAAAAACCCAAGCACCAACAAAGAATTGACAGAAATACATAGGAGCAAGGCAGGGCTTGCTCGCACCGTGCGAGCTTTCTCGTGACTCGCGACCCGTGACCATTTTCGCACCTCACGATTCTGCTCTGCTACAAGGTTCACCTTCTGTAACACCCTGTATTTTTATATCATTTATCTAGTAATTATTACATTAAATAATTTTACGAAAGTAATTTTATATCTCCTTTTATTAAAAATATTATTTCTCATTTTAACTTTAGAAGTGATCAATAGTTCTTAGCTCTCTAATTAGGTCCCTAAGTGGTAAGGAAGTTAAATAAGTAAAATAAAAGGATATATATATACAAAATAAAATTTAAAAAAATAAAATAAATAAATAAGGGGGGGGGGGGAGTGAAGTACAGTAGGTTTAGAGTTTCATTTTGAAACAATTTGGCCCTCATCTTCTCTGCCGTCTTCTTCCTCATCTCCTTTCTTTTAATTTTTTTTTATTTTTTTTTATTTCTCTTCTTTAATTACTCCTTCAACCTTAAACACTCATAAATCTCAATTCATCTTCTCCTAATTTTGTGGGTGATTTGAGATAAGAACATTGAGTTCTTGAACTCATAGTTTTGGGGTCGAATTTCGAATCAAAAGGGGTTATTTCGGATGATTTCATAAGTATTTTAAACTCCCATCAAAGTAAGTGTTGATCTTAAGTTTTAATTTCAGATTTATTCATTTTTAGGGTTTGTCAAGTTAGGGTTCTTGAGTTAATTAATTTGAGGGAAAATTATGTATGTTATTGTTGTTGTGTTCGATGTTGTTGCTGTTGTAGTGGTCTTGTTTTCTGTGGCATGTCACTACAATATTTGTTATGCTATTTTGTTATACTACTACAATTGTTATTTTTGTCGTTCTGTTTAGGCTCTCTGTTTTCGTTGATAAGTTCAGTTTTAGGTCTTGGTCACTTCATTAAAGTTGTAGATCTCAAAAAGATAATGAACTTAGGCTCAAGAATTTCCTGATTCGGATTTATATAGAGAGAGTTATGCCTTCTGCAAGTTTCTGGTTGCTGCTGTGATGTTGTCTTTGATGCTGTTCTGTTTGGATCGTTTTACATAGTTCTGTGTTAGTTTTTAGAACTTGATTCCTTCACATAAGTTGTATATATCGAAAATATAATGAATTTAGGCTCAATAATCGCACGAATCGGAGTTGTATGCTAGAAGTTATGCTTGCTGCAAGTTCTTGCTGTTTTGGTAGTCTTGTATGCGTGTAATGGTTGTATGTGTGTCTTGTCTGTTGCTTTGATAGTCTTGTATGTGGTATTATTAATTTAGCATGTAGAAGCAATATTGATATAATCATGGTATATGTAGTATCGCCTTGGATTAAGTTGAGTCAACGCTAGGTATACGATAAGTGACTTATACTACATATGTTAATATTGTAGATTCCGGGTTTGTAGAAGAACCTTTTTGACTAGAGTTTTGAGGTTTCTTGATTGTTATTGCGGATAAGGTAAGATTTCTTACTAAACCTGTACGGTTATTTTATATGTGTTTGATTGATACTGTTGGATTGGTTTTGAGAAGTTACATTGTGAAACCCTTTTATAAAGCTTGATTATTTGAATTGAAAATATTATTATTAAAGTTTTATTTTGAAAGAAGTTATGAAAATTTGAAAATTTATATTATTCGGAGGAAGTTCCTCAATGAGACTAGTTTGAGATTTATTTTATCAAGAGGAAGTTCCTCTATATTTATTTAGTTTGAGATTTTTTTTATCAAGAGGAAGTTCTTCTATATTATTTAGTTTTAGATTTATTTTAAGCATGAGCAAGTTTTTCAATTTTTAAGAGTTTTTCATATTTCTAAAGTTTGGGGTTTGCCGGTAAGCGTTATTCTCCGAGTTGGAAGCATGTTGAGCTAACATTCGTCTCAACCATTATATTTAGTAGTCGGGGGTATGTTGATCAATACTCTTGCCAATTGTCTTCCTTCTTGAGTTAACAACGTCTCATGTAAGGGGTATGCATACTAGGGGCTTTGGTGTTCTTTTCTGGTGAGTTTAGCTAGTTCACTAGACCTTTTCAATAATGTTGCTTCCTACTCACAAGGTTTCGAAATTATTATTATTGTATTGGTCATATAAAGTTTTAGAAAGAAAGAAAGTTTAATACAAATCTGTTCAAAAGTAAATTCTGGTTTGATCTAAAGTTTATTTATATTGTTTATTTAACCCTGTACAACATTGAAATGGATTTACAAGATATTCCTATATGTCTTGCCTACACATTGGTTAGTTTTGTTTATTTAAAGTAGGAAATCTTGCTCAACCTTTGGCTGATATTACAATGATCAATGTGCAGGGGCTTGATGGTGTCCGACTTGTCGGGTTAAAGAGTGCGATCATTCCTTTTGGATTTTAGGCTTTATGAAGGCTTCCGCTGTCATTTAATTATACTTAGAATTTATCTTTGGGTTGTAATAACTATTTTAAGTTTATTATGTTGGACTGTAATAGTTAGTTAATTAATCTTTTAATTATTAATTTTCAGGTAGAACCACTAGCCTTGCGGTGACTATAATTAGTTATCGCGGCATAACAACCTTGAGATTTTCTGAGTTGTTGTTTCAGGTGATAAGTATTATTTTCATATCGGAAAATTCAGGGTTGTTACACCTTCTTGCAAACTAAGCTAATAAACAAGTGTCATTTACTAGCTATTACAAGTTCTACTTAATATTATTAATCTATTACAAAAATAACAATAATTAAGTAAATACTAGCTAATACAAAACACAAATAATGCATTAACTAAACTATTACAAAATGGAATTAATCAAGCTTCTAAGTATTTGTTTGCCATATCAAAAATCATGTTTGATCTTGGTTCATTGAAAACAAGTTTTTGTTTTGCGATTTTTGCCTTACTTTGCATCACTTTGCTTTTTTGATCAATTATAAACTAAACCTAAATTTTATTTTAATTTTTTTACTTTTACAGGTGATCAATAACGGGTCATGATCCACCATATTAAAAATACTAGATCCGCCACTGATTTGAAATACTACCTCCAAAGGTTTTTAGTTGCAACGATTAAACATTTTTACACTCTATTTATATCAAAGCATTGCAACTAATTAAAAATTTACGTAGCCAACATATTATTTGATCCCACCTATTTTGTTACAAATAAATTACCAAAACACCCCCTATTTGGTTGGTGCTTGAATCTCTGCCTATAAAGTTTGTCAAAATTAGCTCAAAATACTACTTTGAGATAGAATTTTGTATCTAAACTTAACTTGATACTACTGGGTAAGAATGTACTCCTAAGATACTACCCCTAAATCTACTCCCTCCGTCCCCTATTTTTTGCCACATTTTGACTTTTACTATTGTTTATCAGACAACTTTGACTCTCTCTAATTTTATACATATAAGAAAAAAATATAATCAAATAGGATCTTGTTTGATTCGGCTCGATGTATACTTTTTTAATATGCAATCTTTATAATTTTTTACTATATATATCTAAAGATATTTTTATTTAAAGTTGTGTGTTGGAAGATGTGAAAAAGTAAATGTTGCAAACAAAAGGAGACAAAGGTGTAATTTTAGTTCCATACAGACTCCACCAACAAACAATATGGTCGAAGAGAGGATAATAAACCACGTAGCTGAATTCTATTGCTACTATGGGTGGGCCCCATCATCGTCCTTCCGTCATTTAATTTCATTTCAAAGGTCGGAAAGTCTGAACCCGTTATACGCTTGCACCGTGTCGACTAGGGCCGGAAAAAACCTGTACCTGGTTTCTGATTTTTTTATTCGAAAAAGCGGGTATCTGATCTGGTTTTGAAAACCGGTACTGGATTAGATCCGGATTGAAATTTTTTAAAAACTAGGTATCCGGTACCCGGTTTTAATTTTAAAAAAATAGTTTTTTATTATTAAAAAAAAGTTTTTTATTTTTATTTAAAATTAATTTTTTATTATTATAAATACTTTTTTTAAATTTAAAAAATTTGGAAAAAAAATAGTTTTTTTTTAAAATAAAAAAAAATAAAAAATAAACAGTTTTTTTTATATAAAATTTTAAAATATTTTTTATATTAAAAACAAGCTATTTTTTAAAAAAAGTTGTATAAAAAAATAAAAAAATCAGATCTGGATACCTGGTTCCCAGAACCGAATTTCCGGATACCCAAATTATCCGGAGTCGGATTAGATCCGGGTCAAAAAATTGTGACCCAAAAATCCGGTATCCGAATTTGCCCACCTGTGTCGACCATGTATAGATTTTTCCCCTTTATAGTTGGACTTAAAACCAAGTAAACACTACACAACCCTCCTCTATATAATATTTTTAAAAACGTTTCTTTCAAGCAATTTACACTTCATTTCATCCCACTCTTCGTCTTTTTCCCTTTTCTCCCCTTCCAATTTTGACTTCAACAATCACTAACAAACTCCCCAGCCATGGCTTTCCTCGTTTTTTACTCTTCTTTTCAGGTACTCTCTCTCTCTCGAGAACTTTTATCAATTGTCGTAATTTGAATCAGTCTTTTTTTTTTTTATTATTATTATTCGCGATGATTTAGTACCGAATGATCTGGACTTTTGCGAACCCTAAAGTTCCGCTTTTCGTTTTATAATAATATATATTCTGATTCCTTGATTCTCGTGATTTTTATGCTCTGAATTTGAGATTGGTATGTATTTTTTTCTTTACTTTTTGATTTTTGAAGTGGTGTTCTTTGGATTGGATGGTGGAATTTATGATTTGGTGTGTGCTGGATGTTTTGCAGAAATTGGGGAATTGAGTCGAAGTTGTTTGACAGATGAATATGGAGGTTGAATTATTCAGCAATGTATTGTCGGAAGAAGACACTGTTGAAGTTGAAACTGAAATTGTAAGTTTTGAATCACCGGTCTTTGCTATTTTGAATTGCTGATTTCTTGTATTGGTTGATTAAGGCGAGTCGTTTGGAGAATTTAGTGTTGTTATAAATTTAGGGATCACTGGCGTTTCTATCGAGTTTCGTGATGCTATGGATAACTGTTAGTTTCATTTTTACCTGGTGTGTTTAGTTAAGCGCTTATTTAGATAGGACTAATTAGAACTTTGTTGCTCAACAACCTAGCTGCTTGTGAAAGGTACAGCTGAAGGTCTGAAAGTTTAATTTGCTAATGCATGTTTTCATCTGAATTGACATGTGCTTAAGTGTGATCCATATTAAGAATGTTGGATTAGCTTACAGGAATTAAAAAGGAAGAAAGTTTACCGTGGACTCTTCTATTGAGATTATGTGCAGTTGAGGGATTGAAAACTATAATTTGTTCTTTTCTTTTTTTCCTGGGCACCTCTTTTTGATTAAATGCAAACTTCTTTTACTTTAGAGGGAAAAAAGAGGAGGAAAAAAGAAGAGTTTGCTATTGACTCATGTTACTTATTTTTATATTATAACTATTTGTAGTGCCTGTGTGATACTTGTAACATATATTATGATTCTTATTGCAATAGATAATTCTTAAATCTCAAATCTTTTTTTTTGAGGCCATATGATGTTTGCGCCTTTTTGTGAAGTGTTTGATGCTATGTATGGTGTTTAACTGATTTAGATTTTGTTATCGACTCATGTGAACTAGTTTTTATTGTGACTAATTTTTCTGCTCGTGTGATACTTGTGGACATATATCATGAATCATGATTCTTATTGCAATCTATAAACCTTATAGTCTTTTATTTTTTAGCTCTATGTGATGTCTGCTCCTTTTTGTGAAGTGTTTGATGCTATGTAAAGGTTTATGGGGTTTAATTGATTTAGGGGTTTATTATTGTTGGATGTTTTCAGGATAATTTGGGTGATGAGGGAGAACGATGTGGGATATGCATGGATATTGTTATTGATCGTGGAGTTTTGGATTGCTGCCAACACTGGTATGGAAGATTCAATGGTTTTGTAGTGATTGTCTTCCTTTAACTTTGGAGCCAGAAATAAATGCTATTTGTGTTAATTTCAGGTTTTGTTTTGTTTGCATTGACAATTGGGCCACTATTACAAATCTATGTCCATTGTGCCAGCATGAATTTCAACTGATCACATGTGTTCCAGTAAGTTTATTAACTTTTGGTCACTGTGAAACGATACTATTGCATTTGTGGGTCTCAGTCGCCTATGCCTCTGTTCTGTTAGATGTCTTAGCAAACTGATTTGTGACTATTATTGTTCTGAATGATGGAATTGCATTTTTTATATGGTTAAAGGCAGAGCTCAAGTAATCTTTCACATGTTTACTTTTGATGATATAGGTATATGACACACTTGGCGGGAGCAAAAATGATGAGGAATCAGATTCTAGGTATCAAGTTAATTATATGTTATTTTGAGATTATTGTAACAAGCCTATGAATGGCAGTTGACTGGCATGGTTTGGCTTCTTTGCAGAGAAGACGAGTGGTCTGTTGAAGGGAAGAACAACACTCTTTCCTTTCCTTCGTATTACATTGATGAAAATGTAATTTCTCTCTTACTTGTAAATTTGTTCTTCTTATGCGTTATCACACCTTTTATTGATATTAAGAATCTGTGGCAAGGAAATAATTCTGGCGTAATTATGTTGGTTATGTGTTGACTCACATGAATTTTTCACACGATCAAGTTTTATGTGATATATTTGTTGGTGGCTGACTCTATTTCCCCTTCTTTCTGCCAGTAGCAGACTAGAAGTCCAGGATCCTTCATTTTTTACTAGCCTTTCCTTTCCCCATTATTCATGGGACTTCCACCTGTCTCTTTTACATGCAACCAGCATTTCCAAGTGCCCATAACAAACAACCCTTTCCCTCATGTCTTTAGCATTGTAGCTCTGGTTTTATTGCAACAATTTGTTCTTCTGATGCACAATTTGCTCTTCATTTTGCCACAATTGGGTTTTCAGGTCACAGCTGTGAAGCTTTCGACAAATTGTTTGGTAGTTTTTATAGTGCCAGTTTGTGTCTAAGGTGGAGATTATTTTTGTGATACTATTCTACTGTTGAGTGCAATATTTTGTCATTGTCACCAATACTAGAGTAGCTTTGCAGATGTTCAGGGCCTCAGTGGTTAGTGTTATATTCTACACGTGTGCAGAGATTTACTACTGTTAGCTGCAATAATTCGTCACCAACCCCAATACTAGAGTAGGTTTGTATATGGTCAGGACTCAGGGGTTGATGTTATATTCTACGTTTATTTTTATTTTTTGCAGATTTGTAAAATTTTATTTGTTGGATATGATTAATGAGGACGGATTATGCCATACTTGTAGTATACTCTTTGATAATTATCTTGATTAGTGTTTGCTATGGTTAAATCAAGTGTTCACTATCCAATATATTAGTCATTATGAATTTCTGATGTTCCCAGTTCCCACACCTTCTTCTACAAGTCAATATTGTTGCGTCAGTAGTTTGTTTTGCATTGATACACTTGGTAGCTTGGGCACACGATTCTTGTTATCAATGCTGTCACTGTGAGAACCTTGTGATCTGTAGGCTGGTTTTCAGTTGGGTGGAATCAGTTGCTGGATTTGGTGTTTCCACGGATATTCTTTGTTTTTGGGATTGGTAATATGCTAATGGAATGTATAATATCTATAATCTATGATAACCTACTGTAGCTTGAGCTCAAGACGACCACATTATTACCTGCATAATTTAGGCAATTAGTAAAGGAGGTGATGGCTGATATACGAAGTCTGAGCTTGTAGTGTTTAACTTATTTGTATTTAATATGGAACTTGAGGTGTTAATAATTACCTAGATTTCCTCAATGGTTCTTTGCACGCTTTTTTTTATAGTTACCCACCTTTTTATTTTTATTTTTATGAGGAATACTTACCCACCTCTCTACAGCTTGACAAGTTCTTGAATACAATGAGTGCTTACTAAACTATTGTACAACAATGTTAAATTACCTCTGAATTATTTAATAGTTACCTTAACTTAAGTTCTTCTCTTTAACATGTATTAGCTATTAGTGTTTTGTGTTCAGTTTATCCCAATTATACAATGAATTATTATACATCTTTTGTATAAGATAATTGCTAGTCTCTACACCTTCCCACAGATGTCTAAATTAGGTTTTGAATACCTATTAAACCGGTCTTTCGAATGAGTGTTTTAGCATTTACCTGTAATGACTAGCATGTATTATTTCTACTCTAGTAACAATGGCTGTCCGTTTTCTTGTTCCTCTCCTCAAGAGGGAGTTGGAATAATGCTCATCATCCTCCCTCTTCTCTCTCTTCTGTCTTGTTGTCTAGTGGGGAGCTCTTTTGAAGGGATTGCCTGGACTTTTTTGAGCTAAAGTCATTGCTCTGTTATGATTGATTGCTGGCAGTAATGGAGGAGAAAGGAATTGAAAGAAGAGATCTCAGCTTGTGTGAGCTGATCCCATGCATTTATCTTGAAATGAAATGGAAATGAGTGGCAATGTGAAATGGTTGCTTTAAGATAGGACATGCATGACATTTACCCTTTTTTCTTTGGTTGTCTAATGGACAGTCGCCCCTCCAACAAGATAGTGCTATACGCCTTCTTCATTTGCTACATCTGACGTGTTTTCATTCAAAAAGGATGCATTTTCCTTCACACCCCCCCCCCACTAGAAATAAAACCCATTACCTTGACTTCCTTCTTCATTTGCTACATCTGAATCATACTTTTGCAAATTATCAGTTATACCTTATAATTTAGCTTGTTTTTCTAAGTGGTGGATTGATTTTGGGTCTTTTAGGAGACAATGAAAATGCTATTGGGTTCAATTTCTGATTCCTTTACACTCTGTGTGTAGGCAGTTACCTGCTTGGATGGAGATGCCTGCAAAATGCGGAATGGATTACTGACCTATGAAGAAACATTGACTCTTGATACTTCTATTGCTTGTGATTCATGTGATATATGGTACTCTCTTTGCTTTGAGGCTTGTTACTATTTCAAGTATGAAAACTTTTTTTTTTGACTCTAGAGTAATGTTTTGTGCATTTCTTCTTTCTTAAATTTGAGTGCTTAAAATTTCTAGATAACAATGCTCTTTGAAGAAGTTTCTTGAGTCATTTATTTGCTTGGTCCCTGTGGAACAAAACGTCCGTTGTCTTACGCTTTACCTCTTTTAGGCAAGATTTTGCTTCTTTTTCAGAACATTTGCATTATAATGCACCTAGTAGTTAGCGTTTAACATTTTCACTTTTGTTGGCTCCTTTTGATGGTAAAAAAACTAAAAATAACAAGGACGGTAATCCTTTTGGTATTTAGATTTATCAAAGAAACTATGATTTTTGTTGGAGTTACATGCATGTAGGCAGTGATGGATATAAGATTTTGGTATAGTGTGGGCTAATGTTTATTTATTTATTTTTTAATTTTCAATATTTTGAAAATTGCAATCTTTGCAAACTATTATTATGAAAATAAAGCAAATATGTTAATTTAAACTGAGATAGTAACTATTTTTAAGAATTATGGGAGAATTGTTCAACAACATATTTCATTTGCTAATTTCGACCTTAAATAATGTGATTAGCGTTGGCTTATTATAAGGTCCGTATAAGAGAGGAGGAATAAGAGAGAATAGTGGAGGATGTATAGTAAGGGTATAATTGTCCTTTTTGCCTTTAATTATAATTAAGGCTATGTTTGGTTTAGGCTCTCGACCGTGCGGGGTGGAGGAGGAAAATCTATGTGGACGACCTCTCGGAATAATCACTTTGGTTCATGTAGCCGACCCCACTTATGGGAATAAGGCTTTGATTGATTGATTTAAGGCTATATTTGGTTCAATGGAATTTTGTTGATTTAATTTGAACTTATTTTCTTAGATTTAATTTAATCTGAACTTTTCATTTGATTTGACTAAACCTTGGCCTTCTATATACAGTAATCCATAAAGAAAAAATACGGCAAATGAGATCTTTTCATATTTGTATTACCGTGTACTTTCCTAATATATAAGTTTCGTAATACTTTTCATCATGGAATTAAAGATATTTAACTATAAAAAACATAAATAAAGTCATAAGACTTGAGAAGTGCTTTATTTCCAGAATGATTTGGAATAAAGTGAACTAAACATAGCCTAAGTGTGGGGAGAGGGTGGAGCGGGGCAGGATCAATAAAGGGGGCGAGAAATTGAAACGATACGAAGGAAGATCAAGTGGAGAGCCAAATGGTAGGAAACTAATCCCCCCAAAAGAAAAGGAAAAATTCATATGAATATTCCCAACTATTGGAGGTCTTCCAATATTAATCTCAACTATTGGCTATTACACTATAAACCAAACTTTGGAGGCTGTTTTACGATATTAGTCCATTGATTATAGTGTAACAACCGATAGTTGAGATTAATATTAGAAGACCTCCAATAGTTGGGATTATTCTTATGAATTTTTCCAAACAAAATGAAGCTTTGTAAAGGATTCAAACACCTAACATCAAAGTGATTGCCATATTAACTGCCTTTGCTATGCTTAATCACTATAATTTATCTTGCAATATGAAATAAAGGACACATTATGGTTGATGTCCATCCCTCCTGAATCTGCTACTGTAGATAGAAATGTTATTGTTTCTCTTATCTGTTACTCGTTTTTGCTAGTCTGTTTTTGCCTTTTCTCTTGTCTGTCATTTTTATTTTGGGAAGGGGGAATGTTGGCTGGTTATATTCATGTATGGACTCATATTGTGGCAGGTATCATGCTTTTTGTGTGGGATTTGACCCTGAAGGCACAGGTGTTGATTCATGGTTGTGCCCTAGGTAAATCTGCAACTCATATTTATTCAATTTAATTTTAAAGTTTTTTTGGCTGTTATGCTTGATATCCATTTTACATACTACTCTAAAATGCACAGTTGTGAGCTAGTCTGTTGTCAAAAGGTATTGACTAAAATGGTTTGTGTTTAACATTGTTGCTCTGAGCAAGATACAACATTGTATGCAAATGCTAATTGTTACTTTACACCTTATTGTTCTTATGACTTCGTCACCTCTATGTAGATGTTTAATTAATGAAGCAGACAAGAATTCAGATTTCAAGGAATTGTATCGCACAGGAAAAAATGACGATCAGCATTGCCTTGTTGACACATCCACTGGGAAAATGTCTATATATGTCGCTGATTCTGGAGAAACAGCTGTGGTAGTCTCAAGGATTAACAATGAAGATGTCGTTGATGAACCAAATGCTAATTGTCTATCCAATCAAGAACTCGCTGGTCATAGCAAAGCTAAGCAATCTGTTTTGGGCCCTGATTCTTGTATATCTGAGTTGAAAAAACCGTTGGATCAAGCGCCTGACACTAGCAAACTAGAATCTCTCCCTTCGGCCAAGCTTGGGGAAACTGTTATAAAAAGTGAGCCAGACGAGAATGAATCAAAGTTGTGTTTTGAAACGGGGTTGTCTTTTGCTTCTACCTTATCTGGTAAAATGTATTGAAGATTTACTATATTTTGAGCAAATTGTCTTCTGTGTTACTTTTACAACGATGTGTCATTGTCATTGACATTGATTTATTCTTATTTGATCTTATGGAAGATGACAAAGGTAACATTTTGATGGGTCGAGATGAGTTCCTGCATGATGCTTCAACAACTGAGAGCTTGGAAGATAAGAAGGCTGATATTACTCCTAAACTTGGTACGAAACGGAAGCGTCTTAGGAACAGGTATTATTCTTCTGTACAATATTTGACTCCACCAAGTTACTTCTTCTCCTTGTTTGCCTTGTTTAAGTGTCCATCTTCTTGGTTTTTTGTTGACCCAAAATATTTTATGACTTCACTCTGACAGAGAGTTCTAGGAATACTGTCTATGAAGGGTAAACGATGTTGCAGAGCTAGGTAACTTAATCATCTCATCTCAAGTACAAAGCATGTTCATTACATTTCAAGGTGATTCAGAATTTCATTTAGAAGGATAGGGAGGCTGAACTTCGGGAAAGTTGAGAATGATGAGTGGAAGTGTTTGAAAAGGCGCCCCTAGGCGCTGAGGTGCAAGTCGATTAAGGGGTATGCTCCTTTTAGGGTTTAGGCAGGGTGATTTGATGAGGCGCACAAAAGGTGCACCAAGGCACGCCTAGGTGCACTAAGGCGCAGCTTGGGGCGCACCCCTATTTTTTTTTCCCAAAAAATTTCTTCTTTTTATCAAGTGCTCCTCACTTCAAAGAGGCGCTCCAAGGCACACTAAGGCGCAAGGAAATTCTTGTTGTCTCGGTGCACCTTGAGCTTTTTAAACAATTGATGAACGGTATGAATGATGTGTGAAGGTTTGGAAAGGAAGAAAATAAAATACTTCTTATTAATCAGAGGTTCATTGTAATAGCTGTAGCTGTAGATAAACAAAGTAATTAATTACCTATTTTAATGAAAATCCGAGGTCTTCCTAAAGCTCATGTATTGTATCTTAATGAATACCTTAAACTACATTATACTACATTTGGTAGGCCTGCAGGAGTGGCTGGATTCTGGTTCTTAGGTAGCAGAGTGGGTTGTGTTGCAGCTTTATTTCATCTAATTACTGGTTCATTGTGCACATTGGTTTAGGTTCTACATTTTAACTTGCAATGTCCTTTTGCTGGCACCAAGCCAATCCAATATTCCAGATGTGACAGTTGGTTCCTTGAACTGGTAAAATCAAATTGGGCCCAAAAAATTGCAGGCTGTATCCGGCCTGAAATTGGGACTAGATTGTTTTTTAAGACGGATTTTGGTCAAATTTATAAGCCCCAGTAGTTAATATTTGAGTGTTGGCCAAAAACCTGCTTGATTTGACCCTGGGTTTGGGTATCACCTCTATTTAGAGCTTAATAGACATGGCACATGGGCGTATGAAATTATTTGTAGTGGTGTAATAGCCCTATTCTTTCATGCTGAATGAATATGAACTAAACTAAAATTGAAATTAATTTTAATAATACTAATACCCAATGAACTAGTAATTAAATTTATTATTATTATTAATTACTCTCCGGGTTTTTTTTCAATTTGCTCACTTTCCTTTTTGAGGCTTTTTTTTTAAAAAAAACTGCTCACTTCCTACATTACCTAAATATAGTAAGTACATTTCTTTTCTTCTACACTGTTAATTTATGGTTTCCAAGTTCCTTTTTCACTCCCCCTTCTCTCTTACTTTTGACTAACTTTAGTAAAATTACCTTATTCTCTTCTCTATTTCCATGCTAGTTCTCTTACTTTTGTGCGCAACTTTTTGTCATCATTTATTGTTTTCTCTTCTCTCTATTAGATTCTTGGTATTGGTGGAAACCCAAGTGAGTGAATTAAAAAAAAAACTGAGGGGTTATATTGTTATTTCTATTTTCGTAGCTTATTATTATTATTTTTATTCTATTTATCATTTATTTTAATTAATTATTTGTTATTCATGCAAATATTTATTCAATTTTGATAATATAATTTTTTTTATAATTATATTTATGTTTATCTTTTTTGTTTTAAAATTTATCTTTTTTTTTTCCATAAAATTTATTTAGTTTTAATTTTTTGATACTTCGTATTATTTTTTTAATTTTATTTTCTTATGGTCATTGTCTCATATATATTTTTTAGAAAAGTGAGTCTGGATACCCATTGCCGGAAATCGGGCTGGAATATTTTTTTTAGAAAAATAGGTTGGAAAATAATTGTACTATTGTAGGGAAATCGACCCAAAGTAACGTCGTTGAAAAATCTGTCCGGGAAATTCAACCAAAAAATCGTTGTCGGGATATCAGGTCACAATATTGTTGTCTAGTAATCTTCATAAAAAAATGTTGCTGCAAATTTGTGCCGAAAATTCGTTGCTGGAAAGACGGGGCTGAAAAGACAATTTCAGGAAACAACAGGTCCAGGTATTCGTTGTTGGAAAATATAAAAATGGACCTAAACTAGACAACTCAATTTGACTGAAATTAATTCGAAAACGACAGAACTAATCTATTTTGGTTACAAAAAGACAGTTTCAAAGTTCAATGCAAGAAATTTTTGGAGTTGGAATCTGCCTCATAATCATCCTTTATCAGTTTATTTGTACCTGCATTTTAACATCTCACTTTTGTATCTTGAGGGCTCCCCAATTTACCGCTTTCTGTTTGGTGTTATTTGACTTGTTGACTAATAATTTGAGATTCATTTTAATGCAATTGCCATGCACTTTTTTGGTACTAGTTCTTAGATTCCAATCATTCCATTTTTCATTGAGCTAAGAAGAGGATTATTAAGGTTGTGCTTTGTTTCCAATTTTAGTAGACATTATTATTATTATGTTGAGATGGATGTGTTAGCGTAACTTGAGGTATAGAATGTGAGATGAAGAAATTCAGAAGAAGTTGAGAGTGGTGGATGTTGAAGACAAGATGAGGATTTATTACATTGGTTTGGACATTTGCAACGTCTTTGGTTGGGAAAGTGCCATTGGAATTTTAGAACTGCCAATGGAGGCCAAATACCTCTTGGATGGAGTTTTGTTAAAAATGATTTGAAGCAAGTAGGTTTAGAGGAGCATGGAGCTATCCTGCTCATGGATAGGTCACCTAGGTTCAGGTCCGTAAGCAGTGACAGTTGGCCTATGAAGACTTACTTTTAGCTATGGTCTTCTTTGTGTCTGTGCCTCTGTGCCTCTGGACCTAGGGCCCTAGGGACCCACCATAAGCCTTTCCTTGTTTGAACCTCGCCCCTAACTTAAGGCTATGACATCCTAAGGTGCCTGCTATCAACATCCGTGAATGATAAATTGCTAGATAGAAGGTAATGGAGGAAAAATATCCCATTGTTTGTGCAACAACCCTGCCTTTTACTATGGTTGTGTTTTTTTCCTTTATCAGCCTCTTTCTGCGAATAAGCTTTAACTAGGAGTATAAGGTTTGGCTAATGCATGTGAAGTGACCTCCCTAGATGACTTGATCCAAATCAGGGCTTGGTGGACTAATGGGGACCACCAATATTATAAGTCCAATGTTGAACCTTTCTCTTCACTTGCTGCTCATCAATCAACCTCAGATCTGGATCGTCAACCACAGTAGCCATCTTTGATTTTGATTTCCACTTGCTCCCTTACTTCCCATAGAGGTGGATGACAATAACTGATGGCATCTCTTTTTTGGCGTCCAATTTTCAGAAAAAGATTTTTTCATGCTGCCTGAATAGCCAAGTTGATAGATAGCAGCTATTAATGCTCTACTATCCATCCCCTTATCTTCTATATTGTTTAATGTTTACTCCGTATATCCTTTGTCCTGTTGTGCTGACATAATGGGGCAGAAAAATGCTTAGTCTCCACTGTACAAAATTGATGGCAAGTACTAGAAAGAAGCTTTTTTTTTTTTTTTTTTACACGGTGACCTCATTGTGCCTTTATTTCCTATTTTCTGATCTATGCTTCCTTTCTGTCCTGAAAGCAATATTCGCAAGAATGGTGATAATGCAGCTCATGAAGGTAAGCTTGTCGGCGTCGTGTCTTCAGCAAAAAAGGTTAAAGCTCAACAACGCACCAGAAATACTTTGAATGGCCAGACAGATGTCTGCCAGAACATTAAAAAAACCAGTACAGAAAGTTCTGCTGATGAAATTGACAGAAAGTTAACTGTGAAGAAGAACCGTCATATTGACATAATGAGTATAGTCAAGGGAACAAAACTCAGCACAGGGAGTAGGTCTATGCTTCAAAAAGAGGCCGGTAAATGTGCGAAGGTAGAAAAAAATGCAGCTGGTCTAAGAGTGAAAAAGATTATGAGGAGGCCTAGTGAAGAAAAAGAGTCAGATGCTGTTGTGCAAAAGCTGAGAAAAGAAATTAGAGAAGCTGTTCGCAATAAGCCGTCAGATGATGTCGGGAAAAACATCTTTGATCCTAATCTGTTAAGTGCTTTCAGAGCTGCAGTAGCTGGATCTGTGGCTGAACCAACTAAGAACGCATCTTCTGCAATAGTTAAAGCAAAGAAATTAATGTTGCAGAAAGGAAAAGCCAGGGAAAACCTGACAAAAAAGATTTATGCAACATCTAGTGGAAAAAGAAGACGGGCATGGGATCGTGATTGTGAAGTTGAATTTTGGAAACATCGTTGCTTGACAACTAGTAAACCAGAAAAAATTGACACTCTAAGATCTGTTCTCAAGCTTCTTCAAAACAGTCCAGGGACCAAAAATTTGAATCAGACTTCTGAGGAAACTGACAAAGCTCCTATTCTTTCAAGGCTGTATCTAGCAGATACTTCTCTTTTCCCTCGAAAGGATGATATCAAGCCTCTTTCTGTTCTGAAAGCTGCTGCTTGTTCCAACCCGAATGAAACACTATCTTCAGAAGAAAAGAGTATTGAGTCCTGTACAGATAACAGTCAGGTAAAGCCTTTGGACAGGAATGAGGACGCTGCACAAATTAATATTGCTGCTGATGACAAAAAGAAGAGTGCATGCATCGGTGGTAAGAATGGATCTGCTTCTGGGAAACTCCATTTAGGGGGATATCCTCACAAGGAATCTCCCCAGAAGAAAATGACTGGTAAAACGGATGATGTAAAGATTGATAAAAAGAAATGGGCCCAAGAGTTTCTTGCAAGAAAATCTGCTTCTGATGTTACAAGCCCCGGGCATCAGAAACACGACAATGCTGCACTTAAAGGAAATTATCCGTTGCTGGTATATTCTCTTTCCAGAGTTTGTGTCTGTTATCTGGAAACATGATTCATCTCTAATGAGAAACTCATGTTGTTGATTGAGCAGGCTGAATTACCAACAGATATGAGACCCAAACTAGCTCCCACTCGCCAGAATAAAATACCTGTTTCAGTGCGGCAGGTATCTGCTACTTACGGTTATTGCATGAACATGAGTTTGCTTATAAGTGATATATGAGTATAGCTTCTTCCCTTTTTGCCATTAATTGGGGTGATTGTTAGAAACTATCAAACTATGGGAATGTTTGTTTTCGCAGCAAGGAGGGTAGATAAGATCCTCTTGTATTCTCTATTTTTTTCTGAAACTTTTCAGAACTAGTATAACTTTCATTTGTGTGATATTGTTTGGTGATGATGCGCAAGATATATGCAGTAGTTTTTACAACCGACTGCATTTATTGGGATTAAGTCTTTGTTGTAGAAAATTGTGTTTCTCCTTTACTATTAACTAGATATGTTAGTGGCTGTAAGCTTTCAGTAGTTAAATATCGCCAAATGCCTGAATTAAAGCTTAGAGAGAGTTTTTTTTTGTTTACTATCTAGCCGGCATAATATTGAGAAAAAGTTGCAGAATAATCTAGATTTCCTTTAATTCTGCTAATGATCCCTCTACATCTAGCTGTTTCATCTCCCAATTAGGACGGGGCTCGGTTTGGTAGGGCGTTAAACGTTTTCAGTGTAAAATGAATTTTTATGCACAACGTTTTACAATAGAAGGTAAAAATGCATTAAGAAAAAAAGTTGGGCGGGAAAGGGAGAGGATGGATATGATGAAAGGTCAAAAGTTTCTAAGGAAAAGAGAAAGAAAGATGGATAAGTGTTTTCACTCCATTTCAAAAGGAAAATGAATTTTTGTCATACAAGAGTTTTTATACTCGATGAAAATTTGTTCTACATCCAAGTAGTGGAAAATAGGAGAAAATCATGTAAAACATTTTACACAGTACCAAACGGAGCCTAAATCCTTAATTTAATGCTAATTGTGCTTTGGAATATGATTGCTTGTTTCAGAGTGCACTTTTACATCAAGTACCTTGTTTTTGATACACAGGTACAGCTATATCGTTTGACAGAACACTTCCTTAAGATGACAAATTTGTCAACTATGCATCAAACTGCTGAAACTGAACTGGCTGTTGCGGATGCTATCAACATAGAAAAGCAGGTTATAGACAGGTCCAACAGCAAGGCTGTCTATTTGAATCTGTGTTCACAGGAGATACGAAATCATCCTATCTGCAGCAGTTCCGGTGGCACTCTGGTTGAATCTACTAGTACTTCAAACCCAGTACCAGAAGCAGTTCCATCCAAAGGTGGCTCTGAAGTTGCTCCTCCAAGCCCAGTACCAGTACCGTCTAAAATCGATCAAACTTCAATTCCATGTCTTAGTTCTGAAGCTGATGCAGCTTTGAGAGCTGCTGGTCTTTTGTCAGATTCTCCTCCCAGTAGTCCCCACGAGGCTGAATATCTCAATGGCGATGATAATGTCTCAGTAGAGGTCAAAAATGAAGTAGACAGTATATTTGAAATGGATTGTCATCCAGATTTAGATATATATGGTGATTTTGATTATGATTTAAATGAAGAGGACTATATTGGATCTACTGTTATCAGACCCCCAAAGCCACGAGAAGAAGATGAGGAATCAAAAGTGAAAGTTGTTTTCACCTCTCTGAGTTCAAGCAAATCAAATGATGTTCCAGAGGCTAATGAGCAGGATTTGCAAGAGACCAGTGTATTGATGAATACACCAAGCTTATTGGCATGTCCCAATGATTCTGGCAGTGGAAACTCGGCCTTGGAAGATAAAGTTAATTCTGTACCACTTCCTAGAAACACCGCTCTGGATGGTGAAGCTGAAGAACTGTCAGTTACAGAATGTGAAGCACTATATGGTCCAGACAACGAGCCAATAACCAAAAATATATCTGACTTGGTTTCAGCCGAACATTCAGGTTTACAGGGTGTTACTAGTGAGAAGAACAAATTGACTACCGATTCTATTGAAAGCAATGTTGGGGAAAAATCTTCCAGCTCTTTGTATACAAAAGAAAATGATGAGAAAGAGAAGAGCAATGACCTCAAGGCTGACAAGAAAGGCGAGCATGCTGAGTCGGTGCTTAAAAAGGTAATAGTTCTATACTTTTTTTTTTTGATACTATGGGTGCATTATTTTCAACTTATGAAACCTGAATTTATAAGACCTAACATGACGTGTAGTCGTGTACTAAAAGCATGAAAACCTGATTGACCATGATATGCCTTGGTTGAAACTTATTGGACCTAAACTGATTGACTGTGATATGCCACGATTAACCCTTACAAACCCCGATAAAACATGATTGGAACTTATTAAACTTACGAGACTTCAATTTATTCGACCTAACCCGATAGGCTCTGATTACTGATAAAATAAGTTGAAGAGAACACATTGTATATTATTGTGTACATGATATTCAGTATTGATTGAGCTTTGATATGGTTGTTTGCTGTGGTATCTTGTTGTTGCGTGTTAATTGAGTTTTTTAACAAAATTGTTGGATAATAATTGGTGCAGGTAGAATCCTACATAAAAGAGCACATCAGACCACTTTGCAAGAGCGGTGTGATCACAGTGGAGCAATACAGATGGGCAGTTGGAAAAACAACTGAGAAGGTGATGAAGTATCACACAAAATCTAAAAATGCAAATTTTCTCATAAAGGAGGGTGAGAAGGTGAAAAAACTTGCAGAACAGTATGTAGAGACGGCAAAGCACAAAGCAAAATAATTAGAGCTTTAATTTGATTAAATTTTGAATTTCAAGATCTTGTACATAAAGAATGGAGAGCCTATTTAGCCAAGTGCACTGATATCTGAAGCAATTGGCTTGACTGCATCTGTAACCAACCATATTAATGACAAATTGTAAATTTTGTGACAATTATGCTCTCCCTATAGCAAAGTAGAGCAAGCCTAATATTATCTCTTTTTCTTTCCTCATTCTGTTCTTTACCCTCTTTTGCTCTTTTACTGGTTAATGCCCAAACAATTGCTCTTTTTGAAAGAAATAATAATAATAATTAATTAACATATTTAGTAAAACATAAATTAGTAAAATCTACGCCATCAAAAATTCAAAACTGATGAAATCATTGTGGTTTTTTTGTTGGGTAAGAATGAAATACAGTAAGTCACCGTTGTTTTTTTTTTGTTGACGGGACATTAAGTTACTGTTTTTTTTCAAATTAAAACCAACTGCTGCCAAAAAAACCAAACCCAACCTTATTATGGCATATGGTGATTGAAATAAATAAGATAGGAAAAGGCAACAACCAAAATCCACGCGTTAAGTGTTTGCCTTTGTCATTTTTGGAATTTTTTCAAATATAAATATGTATATATTTTTCTATAAAAATTTATTTGCAGCAATTTAACATATTAATTTTCTACTTCATATCAAATCCTTGCAAAAAAAATTGTTCATTGAAGATAAAATATTCAAATTAAGCATTGGACATTTTATTTACAAGTTTTTTTATTGACGAAAATGACAACGGGCACATCTATAATCTTGTAGATTTGTTTGGTAGTGACTAGTGAGTTTAAAGGCATTCCACTGGGAGGAAGTAGCATCAACATTGTTTGGTTTTTGAACTTTGTTTCTTGCTACTTGGTTTTTCTTTTTGACAACATTCTTTGCTTTTGTGAATGTTTAAGAGTTACCCCTTTTCTATGTTTTAAGAGATAATGCTAGTTAGATGTTTTAATATGTAAAAAAATGTTTTTGTCACACATTTTAATAAGAAGATACAAGAGTGTAACGATGTAAATGAGCAAATTTAATGAAATAACTTTATCATCAATAACTTATAATTTGCCTCTTGTGTTTAAACTATATTAATTAATTTGCACCTTTAAAAGCTCAAATCTCTTTCTTCAAATATATGTCGAAAAGATATGTTGCAAGTAATACTGAGAGAATAAATTACTTTAATTTTCACTCTTGATAATACAAAATTTTGATTATTACTCTTTTTATTCACTTTTTCTTGTATAAGTTCGTAGTATTAATCAAAAATTATGAAAAATAAATTATTCAATGGAGAGGAAAAACATGATTATGTGTGTTTTTTTTCATTCGTTTTAATGAGTATTATTTATATTCAAATGTATAATTTTTAACTAATAAGTTTTGGGAAAATAATTTTTAAAGAACACTCTTCCACCCTCAAGAAAATGGAAAACTTAAGGAAAATATTTTTTTTAAAACAATGTTAACGAACTAAGTATCAATAATCATCAAAGACGACCAAAGTAAAACATGTAAACACTAAACAATACTAAAATACAAGTACGTCAAAATAACAGAGGATATACTTTTTACATCTTGTTCCAAAATCCAGAAATGCCCCAAAAAGGGCATATGTCGTCCAGACTAACAAGGCAGTTCTTGGCACAAAGAAAGGCCTTCCTTTGCTCATAGATCCCAACATTGTTACTAATTATTTCAAAATTACTTGTAACAATTGAATATTTTATACCACACAACAAAACCCAATTGTTGCAGTTACTTTGAAACGAAGGTAGTATTATGCAGAATGGTGTTGAGATTGCATTTCTCGATGTTAAAACAAGTGCAGGGGTTGGTGGTGTTCAATCAAGACAGTAAAATGAGCAACACCGTGACATTTCTTGCTGTCAAATAACTTCGTTTTACATCAGTAATAGTATGTTACAGCAGCTCGAGACTAAACAACTCTCCCTATATAGCTCCCAAAATCAATGGAAGAAACATACATTTGCAGAACAGAGATCCTGAATCACAACTTCTTGCATAAGTCAGAGCATCAGATTCAACTGAATCACTTTCCAAAGCCTCATGAAAGTCAATACCTTTATGAAACAGCAAGGCATTCTTGACCAACTTAAGCATATGCTCTGTTTAGGAGCCTCTACTGTCAGCATAATCCCTCGCCTTTTTATCTGTTAGTACACGAACACGTGTTATCGTGGATTTCCCGTGACCTGGCCTGTAAATGTGCACAAGGCAAAACAGTAAACAAGCCAAAATAGGCAAAGATTCGGTTCAGGGGATCTTTAATTGCAAAGATTAGATATGCATGCTGCAGATTCTATATTCTGTTCCTTCCAGATTCTTCCGGTAATCCGGAGCTTTAACTCTTTCTTGTCCCCACCAGAGAAGGATAGTGCTAGCTTGCGCTGAATGACGAGGCCATCATGACTGTCTCTGACCTTTCTATGGCTATCCCGAATGCTTCGTGGGGTCCCCTCCCATGTCAACTTTCTCCCACATCCACCCACTTCTAGGCTGTAACTGTATCTTCGAGCATCATTTTCGTCTCCCATGAAGCGGAGGAATGCCATGTAAACTGGAGCCATGCCGAGCTGAAATGCTTCAAAATGCAAGCAGAAGTACTGGCCAAAACAATGGAAAACCTGAAAGAAAAAAAGGAAAAAGGATGAAATTGTACCAAATCAAGAAATTTCACACATTGGTCAAACATCAAACTTGCATAGTTGCATGTATAAAACCAACTAGTCCTATTTTCATGGCAGAATAAGTATTTAAAATTATATATATATTTAAACTTCACTTCACTTCAAGCATTTGCTGCTTAAAGGAGTCTTCAATAATTTCTATACCCAAAGATCACACAGCATTGGCCATTGGATACATAATAACATCAAATGACCCTTCGACTCAAAACCTAGCATAATGGCCCTTAAGCACTATAAATCAAATGACACTTCAAATAGGACCAAAACCATAGGAAAAAACCAAGAAGGAGCTAAATCTTTAAGATCTGAGCTTGCATTTAATCCTTGTATTTAAAAGATATTACTCTTAGGTCATAGAAGATTCATGCAACTCAATAATGATTACCAATCTACATCCCAAAATTATACCCCAGCATTCTACCGTTCCGAACAACTCTAAGGCCCTAAGTCTACTTGTAATGCAAGTATGCAACCGATATGAACAATGGAAAATAAATATGATAATTACTTACTGTTAACATCCATGTGGCATTATCAACTTCAAGGGGATTAGACTTGACATAGCGATGATTGAATGTACAACCAGTGTGCATATCCACCTTATGATCGTCCCTTAAATGGGAAATCAGGAAAGGAATATCCCCAACAACGGAGCACTCATAACCAGCATAAGGGCAGCTGAATGGTCTATAGTTACAAAGGGCTTCATGCTTAACTTTACTATAGTAAGGAGAAATCTCAGAGCAGCCAAGTGAACTATATTTGCAAGGAAGTTCAAGAGATTCAGCCACTTTCTCCAATGCCAAACATCTTATTTCCCCAAGCTCCTGTCTACAGGTGGGGCACCGATTGTGAACCCTTGTTTTACATGCTGAACAAAGTGTGTGTCCATTATGACACTGTAATAAAAGACAAATTAGAAATACAGCATGAAACCTATTCATAAAAATGCAATAAAATGATCACATTGACTGTTAACATTTCCAACTAGAATTTGCAAGTGTTAACCTAAAAGACTGGTTTTACATTGATAAGCAAAGAACAACACATATATTTAGCTTTATATAAAGAGCTGCAATCAGTTCATAATAAAATCGAATACAATACACAAAACAGATGAAAAGCAAGAATTCATCAAAAGCCATTGGAAGAGAAGCACCCTCAGCTCAGGTGTTTAGAGCTAAGGATTGATAAGCAAAGAACAACATATATATTTAGCTTTAAAAGAGCTGCAATCAGTTCATGAGAAGATCGAATACAATACAAAAAACAGATGAAAAGCAAGATTTCATCAAAAGCCATGGGAAGTGAAGCACCCTTAGCTCAGGTATTTAGAGCTGAGGGGCATGAGAATTGAGGTTTGATTCTCATCCCTTGCGAAAGGTTTCCCCCTTTATTCCCCCTCCAGTGCAAGGTAGTTTGTAAACCTGAGCTAGTAGCCCTATACCAGCCAATGAGTTGGAAAAAAAGAATGATTTAACTATAGCGGCGACATGAAAGACCTTACTTATTATCTCCAAAACATCTAAAAATTCAACTGTTCAAACTTCAAAGACAACATACATCTTTCTTTATTCGATTCTGAAGCTATTGTTATATTACAACCAAATCAGTAATGCATTTCCCACACTAGTCATTGTCCTATAACATTAAACAAATAGAACCCACTTTCTGGACCTTATTATTCCACCAACAACATTATATGTGTTGTTTTTTTTTTGGAGGCAACTTACAAGATCACCAGCAAACTTTCCTCTCAAAAATTCCCAATTCTAATGGAATAAACCATCCATGAAAGCAGCAACCTTTACATCTTTACCAGATAAGCAGATTCCAGGGATCCACATAAATGTATAAGAGGTGATAGTTGCATACAGCAATTCCAGCATAATGTACACCAAATTATAATCAAAACCATCATTCCTCTCCTGCTGATTCTATTCCCAAGCATCAATCAAATCATTACAAGTTTAAAATATGGGTACATTGTCTTCCTTTCACCAATCATAAAGAGCAACCAACTTCAAAATTAACAAAATGCACAAGCTATATCCCAAAATCATTTATCAAAAGCCATCTTCAAAATCAACAATCAACAACAAAATTACAGGCAATAAGTCATACAAATCAGCAAACCCCAATTACCCATAATCAAACCAAAATTTGAATTTGAATAACATCAATGACCCGATACATAAACTTCATCTAAACACCAGGAAACAAAAACAATAAGAAATCCATGATAACAACTGCAAAATAAACAAAGAAAAAGATATTAAAACAAAGAGAAATAACCTGGTGAATAGGAGGGTACATAGAATTAGCACAAACAGGACATTCAAAGATTTCAACAACATTAGAAGCTGAAGAAATCAATGACGACGAAACTTTCCTCCGAGACTTTGAAGATTGATTAAGATTATGATTTTGGGGATAATTCACGTCTGCTTCATACAACCTCTCTGGAATCGACGTCGTCACACATTCAATCCTATCTTCCTCCATAGTCTCTCTTTGTACTTTCCCCTTTTTCCGATCCAAATCAAGAAATTATTAAATAGCAATCAACTAAAAACTCATTTAAAAAAAAGGGATTCAAACTTTTACAATCAAATTAAATTGGGATTGGACAAGTTATGGTTGGTTTTGTCGGGTAAAGAGGCCCTGAATAACGGAAGATTGCTTTTTGTTTTTTCGAATGTTGTAAGAGAGAGAAAGAGAAAGAGAAAGAGAAAGAGAAAGAGAAAGAGAGAGAGAGGAGAGAGAGAAATTCTTTGAAGGATAGAAAAATGGAGGATGAAGAAGAAAGAGGGGAAGGTGCTTTGCTTTCTTTGGTTGGCTTTTTTCTTTAATTTTAATTTATTTTTTTAGGGGAAAATAAAAGGTGTTTGATTGAAAGTAATACAAGTAATAATGGAGATGATGATGATGAATGATGATAGGAGTATTATAATATAATGTGCTTATTATACTTTTGATTATAATTATAATTATAATTATAATAATAACATCTTAATACCTGTCTTATGATCAAATTATCTTATGGATTAGTGCTTATTGTTGTCTTTTTTTTTTTTTTTGAATGACTTTTTGAAATTATTTTTAGGGTACATGTTATAAAAACAATAATATTTTTAGGGTACGAGATAGATCTGAGTGATTTTAAAATATTAAATGGTGGAAAAAAACGTTGATTACATATTTTAAAGACCTGACGATAACATCATATAACACATGTAGATTGTAGAGGTGAAAACAATATTAAATTGGAAAAATGAAATTTAATAATCCCACCTTTTGGTGGTCTGTTTAAAATAATCTCACCTTTAATTTATTTCAAAATAATCTCACCTTTATATATCAGTTGCTTAAAATAATCCCACTTTTAATTTTTTTTCTTCTCAAAATGGACCGATTTTGGGTGATATAGTCCATTTTAAGCAGATGATATATAAAGATGGGATTATTTTGAAATAAATTAAAGGTAAGATTATTTTGAGCAGACCACCAAAAGGTGGGATTATTATATTCCATTTTTTCTACTAATTTTAATAATTTTATGCAAAAATGGATATATTAAGATAATGATAAATACAACCAAAATTAAATGATTAATATATTGATATATTTGAAATACATTGAGGAGATAGTTGTATTTAAATTAATGTTTAAATACAAATTAAGCCAATGAAATCCAATTATAAAAAGAGTTGTGAAGTCTTGGGTTAATCCAATCACTCCCAGTAACAGCCAAATACTTAGTTATAATGAAATAACAAATTTAACATAGAGTAATTTATTAAAAGTTATGTGGGTGTTTGGGAGTTACAAGTTTGAGGAAAAAAAAAAGTGAAGTTTGACTATTTTTTGTTTGGTAGTTAGAGGTTTGAAATACTTAAAAAAACTATTTTTTGTTGTTTGGTAGTTAGAGGTTTGAAATAAAGTTTATGGTCGAAAAAGATTTTTTTTCAAAAAACTCATATAAAGAGTGTTTTCGAAGAGCTTATAGCTTTTTTTTTTACTCTGAAACATCTACCAGCTAATCATTATTTACCAAAAAATTTTATACAAACTTACAGGTAATATAATCAGTTAGTCAAATCATCTATCAAAACCAGTTAGTCAAAACAACTAACTCAATCAGCTAACATTTAACAGCTAACTCCCAAACTGGTCTATGTTTTCTAAGCAAATTGATTAAAAGAATGTATTAGGTAGGACAAGGAGGAATGAAAGGAGGACATAGGTCAACTAACTTGGAAAAATAGGCAAAAAATTGAAATTGAAATTGAAAGGAGGGAGAGAGTAAACAAATTTTGGCATTGTCCTAATAAGTAATAACCAATGAGCATCATCAGTCCATTGGAGTGGAGTTATTACCACTGACACGTGACACCCAAGCCTTAAATAATGGTACACTGTCCTCCTCATAAGGGGTAAACTTTTTTGAATTGGAATTCATTTTCAATTTGTTTAATTCAACAAATTTTACTCACCTTGGTTAAAGTTAAGGTAGTATAAATAATAATTATTATTATTATAAAATAAATAAAATAAAATAAAATAAAATAAATACTCGTAGTTTGCTAACAGACAATGCAATGTCTGACTGCCCAAGGAATTTCTACTCCCCACTCAAAATTTTACTGTAAAAAATTGTATTTAAAAATAATAAAAAAAATGATCCACTAATGTATTTGTACACAATTCAAATGCTTATATAGTTATATATTAGCTTCAACTTAGGATGAAGTCATAGCCCAATGGTTAGGATTTCAGAATTTCAGGCACGAGGTCCTGGCTAAAATTGAACTAAATAGAGATGAACTGAACTGAACTGAAACAAGCCCTTAGTTATACTATTTTAAATTAAAAATCTAGTATTTTGGTATATACTAATTTATTTTTTTAGTCAACAATAATGCTTTTTGTTAATAATTTTATTCTCCGCTTAATAATCACTACAAGAAACTCACACAACGAGGGCAACTTATTATGATTAAAGAGGGCAATATGATTATTGTTTTACTTAATGATGTCTACAAGGGAATTATTTTTGCACTCATTGATATTAAGAATGAAGACAATATGATTATTTTGCCCTCTTAGACTTTTGAAACTTTGCCCTATTTGACAATAAATAAAGTGTTTAAATCAAGGAAAACAAAATTTATTGCCTTTGTTGATGATCAATGAAGGCAAATTTGTTTGCCCTTTTTGAATTGAATCAAAGAGGGCAAAACATCTAAAATTGACTTTAAAACCTAATACAACAGGGTTACGAGGACAACATGAGGGCAATACTATAATTATCATTATAATCTAAGAAGACAAATTTTGTATCAAATAGGGCAATTTTAATTGTCCTTTTTGAACACATTTTTTGTTGTGAATCTTTGTTTTGGAATAACAATTACTACGTACGAGTATAACTTTAGGTTATAATCAATGGCGGATCTACATTATAGCAAGGGGTTGCAGGAGCCAAGAGCTACCTTTCTTCTCATAGGAAAAGGGCAATAATTGGTACTCAATATGTCCTTTTTTTATGTTTCTCTTGGTTAAAATTATGGATTGACCATTGGTTATAATAAAAGAGTCTTTCACTACTATATCATCATAATTGATCTAATAAAACTTTTAGCTCAAAATTTGTAAGTTTTTAGTATAAATCTATAAGTTCTTGTATATTTTGTTCATCTTTGTATAAAAAGTTGTAATTTTATGCTAATAGTTACAACTTTGGGACAAAAAGTTACTCTGTCAAACGGTTTGATGCGAAACTTGTTAAAATTGATGTATACAATACTATAAATTTTATGTATATATTCCCTCTGTCCTTAAAGATTGCCCCATATTGACTTTTGCTACTGTTCATTTGGTAACTTTGACTCACTATAATTTTATATATGTAAGGAAAAATATAGTCAAATCGGATTTCATTTGATTCGGCTCAATGTGTACTTTTTTAATATTCAATGCATATAATTTTTTGTTAAACGTATCTCAAGATATTTTCATTTAAAGATGTGTCTCGGGAGATGAGAAAAAGTAAATGGGGCAATCTTTTAGGGACAGAGAAAGTATTAAATATCGTGTTGTGTGCAATGAAGTTGAAAATTGAAGGGAGCTAACCTGTAATAAAAATGGAGGGATTATATTTTTATTTTACACTCAACTTTAACTCTACAAATGTTGATATACTTTATAATTTCAATATGCTCAATATCATGAGTAGTTTCTAAAACAAGTTTAACAATCAATTTGTGAGGGCTGCTTGTTTTCTAAATAAAATGGCCCAATCTTGATTGGTAGAGCCTATAAAAATTTCTAAAATTTGGTTGAAAAACAAACAACAAATCTCATTAGCAATTTCCACAATTATAATCAACTTCAACAATATACCACATACTTTTATCATCCATATAATTAAGACAAATTAGAAATTTGTCAATTTTAATTCTATCACAAAGTTTTGAAGAATTCATCATTTACTTCAAGATTTGATGTACCAGCTATCTTAATAGACTAGTGAAAATTTAGAGTTAAATTCTTTACCAGATAGATCATATGTTCAAGCTATAGTATCAACCATCATCAACTTCAAAATTTGATGTTATTATTAATTATTCAAAAGCTAATAAAGAACAAGCTTAGCAAATGAAATCTCCAACTCTATTACATTATATTTTCCATCACCCTTTCAAGTTCCAACCATTATCTCTCTAAGCACTTATGTTTGACTTTGAATTCAAGGGAAATTTGCATAGGAAATCAAAGTTTTGGGGCCAGAATTACATTAAAAGCTTGTAATACTGCTATTAATACTGTATTTGAGCTTATCTTTGTTTATCATAAGAAGACAAAATCTTATTCTTGTTTACCTTAAACTAACTTCAACTCCCTGAGGGTTTTTTTTTTTTTTTTAATAATTTACTCATTTGAGTTTTCATTAAAACCAAGAAATTGTTGGAAGTATGAGGGGAAAAAAATTTGATGATTAAAAGTTGCATAAAAACTAAGAGAGAAAAGAGAGACTTTTATTGAAGTTAGTCAAAAGTAAGAGAGAATGGAAAAAACATTTGGGAATAATAAACTAATAAATGTAGGAGAATAAATGTAAGAAGTGAGTAAATAAATAAAAAACATCCAAAAAAGAAAAATGAGTAAATTTAAAAAAAACGAAGGGATCATTATTTAAGTGCGTTTTCTTCACCTTAAAAAATTCCGTTCAAAAAAGTGCAAATAAATTCAGATAAGGTCTAACAAGTGTGATAAGCTCCAATTGTTTCTATAATCAAGGTTAATTATGTCTAATAAGTTTAAATCAAGTTTAATAATTTCAGTTCGGATAAATTCAATCATGTTTTTTCTTAGAAAAAAAATATGAAAATGACAATATTTCTTCATGTTCTAAGTTAAACTTTGGTTTAAATTTATTTATTTTGAATTTTTTTATAAAGAAATGTGTTTTAAAATCGTTACAATGTATTTCATCAAAATATCATCTTTTTTATTAAAAAAAAATCAATTTAAAATTAAAATAAGACACTAATGCTCAAACAATTTTCATTTTTACAAACCCATGTGACAAGATAAAAAGTAGCTTTGGACTTAAAGGACAAGAAGATAGTCCTGTTCTTTTGAACTTAATTGCTGAAATTTCAATTTAAATCCTTGTAAGTCTAAGATTTAATGATTCAATTTAATTCAATTCAGTTCAAATTAATTTGGGGCCAAAGAATAAAATAAAATAAAAGTGTAGCAAACAATAAAAGACAGTTTGTGTAACATACACAAAATTCTCACCTCAGCATGATCTAAGAAAGGTACATATCTTACAGATAGGGCCAAGAATCCATGTACATTATTGAGAACTCATTACAAAGAGCTTTACAGCATCATGTCAAAATTTCAAATTTCATTTTCATACAAGAGCTTACACATATACTCGGGTAATAGCATAAGATGCACTTTCATCTTCGCCTGCTCTGCATCTTTCCAGCACATCAATAAAATGTAACAGATTATGAACACTATACTATGGCTCTTAAGCAAAGATATAAATCTTAATATCTGCAATCCATTGCATTTGGTCTAGTCGTCTATCAATGAGATATTAATATCACACCAATTCACCATGCGATGAAGTTGCTAGGGCATGCTCTAGCTCATAGCCTCGCTCCTCGTTGAAGAATGGAAGACTCCCGGGATTTCCCTCCTCCAAAAGAAAGCTAACCGGTGTTTCTGCGGGGTATTTGTCAACTATAAAATCAATTTCTTCTCCGCTGATTTCTTTTTGGATTAATAGAACCTGAAAATGTAAAACAACAGAAATCAAGATCTTTCATAAGGGGATGTTTGGTTGGCCAAATGGTATTTGTTTGGAATCGGGAATGAAACCTATGTGGTATAGGTTTGGAACTTGATTCTTGAAAACAGGTGTTTGATTATTACTTGGGAATGAATATCTTTCTTTTATATGATAATTAAATGTATAGGTATAAACCAAACCCACCTCCACCCTTGAGTTTCTAAACCCTTGAGAAGGTATGGGTTTTAATTTTGTATTTTCTTAAAACAAACAAAAAAGTATGGGTTTGAGACATTACCCTATTTTTTTAAATAAACACCGTGGATCCAGAACGTACCTTCACGGTTTTGAGCAAAGCTGCATGGTGCTGCTGAAGCAGTGAAACGGTCTTTTTGTACATCTCGTGCAGCAATTCTTCAGTCCTTTTCGCAATTTCATCATCCAAATTGAAATTAACTGGGGGCTCAGTAAGGTCATAGTCATCATACAAGGATCCCTCAAAGTCCAGCCTCGGCCCCACAAATTTAACTGCTTTTCTCCACGGAGGCGGTTCCCCGTGTATGACCATAGGGTTCTCCAGATTCCAACTGATAGAGGGATCAGAACAAACTGTCAATCATAAGGAAGGCGAATGGGGAAAAAGGAGGAAGCTGAGAAATGAGCTATACGTTGCTATAATTTTCCGGGCAAGCCAGTTTGCATCCGCAAGATAGCTAACTGATGCTACTGATGTATCACGCCCATAAATAACTTCCTCAGCAGCCCTCCCACCGAGAAGTACCTTTTCAGGTAAAATAAAGTCAACCAAATAAAGTAAACCATCATACCAAACAGCCTATCAACAAAAAAAGGTAATCTCTTTGGCCCAAATTTTAAAATTTCTCTTTGGTAGCACTTTCTTAATATATATATATTTTTAATATATTTTTAATATATATATATATCCTAATATAAAAAAAACTGTAGCCCTTTTAAGTAAAAATCGTTAAGTTGCGGTTTTAAGTTCTTATTAATTTGGTCATTTCTTAGCTTCACACCTTCACCTTCACCTATATTAGTTTGCTAACCCCTTGTTACTCTCTCCACTTTCACTCCCACCACTCCTGCTATCAACACCACCACTGCCTTCATTTCTGCTATCATCTCCACCGCTGCCACCTAAAAGGCTAACATATTCGACTGCCGCCATAACCATAAAGCTACCTCTTTTGAATCAAAGAAGCTCAATTTTCTTTTCAGCAATTGGAGAGAATTTCAGAGGGTAAACAAAATAACAAGAAAGAAATAAAACATTTTAGTGATTGACTTGTTCAAACAGAGTAACTTAGGATACCTGGAAATAAAGCTATTTGTGGGTTGTTAGTGGATACTAGTACAATTAAATTAAGCACGATTAGATATCTATTTCAGCAAATCAAAACATCACCATTCAAAATGGGGGCCTAAAGCTGCTAAAAAATGGTGTCGATGGAGTATTGCAAATGAAGAGGGAGAGTGGTTTGGGTGAGGAAGAGGAAGGGCTCGTTTACATTAGCTGAATAGAGCTGAGCTGAACTGAACTAAATAGAAGTGTATTAATTGAACTAGAGATGAACTGAATTGAATATAATCTGAAGTAAACAAGCCCGAAGAGGAAGAAGGAGAGTAGAGAAAGAGAAAAGGGGTCTTGGATTTTTAATCAACAAAAAGAAAAATTAAAAGGAAGAGGAAGGACAGTTGCGACTTGTGAAAGAGAAAGGAGGAGCATCTGGGGGCAACATCAATTAAAAGGAAAAAGGGTATATGTTAGTATTTAGTGGGTGTTAGGTTAGATTATCCCAATTAACCTAAACTAACGGCAATTTGATGCTTAATCAACTTATAAGGCTACTGATTAATTATATTGGAAAATTTAGAGCTACCAATGACCAAAAAAAAATATCAAAAAGTGCTACTAAAGAGAAAATTTAAAAATTTGGGGTCTACCAAAGAGAATTTCCCCTAAAAAAAAAAAAAGCGTATGAACCTGCAAACGATGTAGCAATTGTGGCCGCCTCTCAAACATGTAAAACTCATCATCAAGACGATGAAACACAACTTGGGACAATGTCTGCAAAACATAACTCGAAAGTTAGGAATAATATAGAATTACTCCCTAAGTCTCTATTTGTCAATAACATTTGCCTTTTTTAGGTGTCCCCAAAAGTTTGTTACATCCATTTCTAAAAAAGATCACAAGGACCATTGTTTGACTCTCACAACAAATTCATGTGGTCCCACCACTCTATCTCTCATTCACTTTTCCTACCAAAGTCAATCATCCATTATCTACATTTTTCACAGCCTTGTCAGTAGAAATTTTGGTTAGAGCAAAAGTTATCTTGCCTTAAAGGCCATTAGTAATTCAAGAGAAGCATGAGGTTGTCATTAAGAGAGACTAGTTTCCTATTCAAAATGTGGCACCTGAATCCAAGCAGCTATGCTTTTTCTTTACAGAGAATGCAGACTCAAGGAAGTCAATGAAGGATACTAAAGACAAGAAATGAGAAGCAAAGAAGAGCCAGGAGAAACAGATAGTCACCTGACCACGCGGGTTGATAGATACACGATCACAACGTTCAACTTTTGCAGATTCAAGCCTTCTAAGCAGATGAGATGTCATAGCAGTTCCAACTTCAGTTGCAGCCCTGCGACTTTGACCTTGGTGGCCCAACTCTATACCAACACGTCTAGGCCCAATTGTTAGTCGATCCACAGCATCATCAACGTCAGACTGCTCAACCTCTTCATGCCCTTTCCTAGCAGCTACTAAAGCGGCCTCTTGTAACAGCTGAGCCAACCTAGCACCAGTCCACCCTAAATGCATGAAACAACATATTCATATTGACTTCATCCACATTCCATACAAACATACCTATAGAGATTATTAAATATAGTAAAATGCTCATAGTCTCATAAATATATACAGAGGGCCCTTTTTCCATAAAAATATCATGAATCTTAAAAAAATATAGAGTACATGTCAACTTTGTGCTATGCAATATAATATGACAGTGTAACAAAATGCCATACCAGGTAGGTCATTTGCATAACTGGACAAATCAACAGAAGGTGACAATTTTATTTTCCGTGCATGAACTTTCAGAATATCAAGTCTTCCTTTAGCATTGGGAGGTTGAACTTTTATCTGCATAAAATGATGAGAACAATCAGATATTTGTATCTTATTAACATAGAAAAGATGGAAAAGTTACATATTAGAGTAATTACTCTTTAATCCATGGAAAAGATGGAAAAGTTACATATTAGAGTAATTACTCTTTAATTTCTAAATGGCAACCCTAAATTATTTTATTCTCATTGTTAACCCTAAATCCTTATTGTCCGACTTTAAAAAGCGGCCTAATAAAACAAAAAATCGTTGCCCCGACTTCCATAGGTCCTTGGTTTAGAATTAAAGGCAAATTTGATCATTAAGGGCAAAAATGACCCATCAAATTTTGATGGGGCAATTTTCCCATTGCAAAAATCGAGACACATAAATCACAATGCTTTATAACATACAAACCAACCCGTTTTTATTGTTGATTTTGCCCGCAAATTTGAGTATTTGACCCTTAAGGGCCAAAATAAATCCCAAAACTTTAACCGAGTGATTTTTCCGACAAACGAATTGAGCAAATACTTGGGTATAAAAAAAGGAACACTAATTTTAACAAATTATTAACCGAACTAATGATTTTTTCTTAAGGTCATGTTTGAAAATGAAGCAACAGTGCCCCATACCTTTTGCTAATTTAGCCCTTAATACAGGATCATTCAACTCGGGTTTTTTTTTGTTATTAGGATAGGTGGATTCTTATTGATTCATCCCCCAAAAGAACCGGACATGATAATTTTTCATCATCTAGCTCGAGCAAGAATCAAAAGAGCTAAATGGATCCGTAACATAATATAGATATCGTATCCATATAAAAGTTACCTGTAAGAACCTTTGTGGAAATAAAAAATGATCAAGGTTTTACAAATGAAAAACTTAAAAAGTAATGGGCTACTATTGAGAATTTCTCTATTTAAATTTTAAAGGTAAATTTGCTCATAACTCATAAGTTGTAATCAAATTGAAAATATACAAACCTCAATAAGAATATAAAATAGCATATACACTGCTAACTAAACATTGATACTAATGATACAAACCTTTCTATCAAAACGACCTGGTCGAAGAAGTGCAGGGTCTAACAGATCCATCCGATTTGTGGCACCTAGAAAGATGACGCCTTTTCCAGTATCAAAACCATCAAGCTCAATTAAGAGCTGATTTAAAGTAGTTTCTCTCTCTTGAGTCGATGCATTGTATAAACTATCAGTTGAATTACTAAATATTCCCTGACGCCTGAATTCACAAGATCGAGGAGTTTTAAAACAAGATATTCCATATGCTTATCCATCTTTTATCAATCAATAGATAACAAGATATTACCGTGTAGCTAATGCATCAATTTCATCAATGAATATGACAGAGGGCTTGTTCACCTGCACAAAGGAAGGTTTATTACAGCAATAGCAATCATGCATAGCAAAAATCTTGCAGAGCAGTTTTTGAGACAGTTTCACATTTTTATCAGATTCCAAGAGGCAAATTTACAAAGTTCCCCCAAGGACAACATAAGACGTGAGACTCCTGCTCTTGTAGGGTTGTGGTCACCTTATGCAGCTTCAATCAAACAATTGTACTGGGGATTTCTCAAATTACCTACTGCTAAGGTGAAATATGAAGCCTCTGAAAGTAACTTCACAGGAAGCATTGGGCAGATGGTCCAAAAATAATTAGTTAAAGGTCCGTCAGACAAAGTAAATAGTAGCATCAAAAAAGTGACCTTAACTGCTGCATGATGCTAAAAAGAATTATGTTGCATTGATGCCAGAATCGCTGTGTCCAAGGTTTATACAGTTTTTCTCATATGAGAAACAAGTATAACAACTCTCAATTCTAATTCAATGGGAAACCTGTAAGTCGGTTTTACCTTGGCTCTCTTGAATAAATCCCTGATACGTGCAGAACCAACACCAACAAGAACTTCAACAAACTCTGACCCAGCCATTTGGTAAAAGGGAACACCAGCTTCACCAGCTATAGCTTTTGCAACTAAAGTCTGCAAGACACAAGTAATTATTGGGGTACTGCATGTTCCAATAAAACACAAAAAAAATATAATCAATATATTTACCTTTCCACAACCAGGTGGCCCTTCCAGAAGGACTCCATGTGGAGGTTTTATCCCCATTTTATCAAATAGATCTGGATTCTTCAAATAATTTACCAACTGCAGAAATCACACAGCATAAACAGTAAAAGGTTCAGAATGAAAATACTTCGAAGCAGCAGCCCCATGAATTTTTCAGAAGACATTAAATTTGTTGCAAAAGCTATAGCATGGAAGTAAAAATTATAATAAATTTATATAAACAAAGTACTATTTAATACAAATCAAATAAGGATCCATGTGATTTTTTTTCTTATATATGAGAAAAATAAATGACTTGGCGGGAAGGAGTTAGAAAAGATACGAAGCAGATGGATTTACAAGAGATTGAGGCTCACGAATCTCGATCGTAGGGGGTGGAGGAGGAAAATCTTTGTGAACCCCACCTATGGGAATAAGGCTTAGATTGATTGATTGATACGAGAAAATTAAATAAAAGATTCTATTTACTAATGAATAGTGTCAAAACTCAAAACTAATAGTCATAGGGAAAATTGATTCTAATAATACAACATTTTTGCATTTTTCTTTTAATAATACAACCTTTTGATTATTATGTAATAATAAAACCTTCATACATCAATTTATTTAAGTAAAACAAAACCTATATATTATTAAAAACATAAGGCAAAAACAGTTTAGTTTGCAAGGGAAAAACAATGGGTTATGTGAAATAACAACGTCCTTGGGTATACTAAACCAAGCAAAAACAAAAACAAAAAAATCATTTTAGCTTGCTCATGTGATCCTCACCTATGTACACACACACACTGACACACGCACACACACTATATCTACAGAATTTCCATTTGTCACAAGCATGCACTAAGGCTACATTTAGTTGAATAGATTTTTACCCAGGCTCCGTTTGTTTTGGAGGAAAATATTTTTCACCATTTTTTTAATTTTCCTTTGTTTTGCAGAGAGGGGGGGTATTTTCTCAAGGACTTCATTATTTAAAAGAAACCATTTTCCTTTTCTACACAAGATATGCAACATTTTCTACCTTACTTTTGCTTTGTTCTCTAATTCCATCCTTCTACTCTTTTTTACTTATCTTCTTTTTTCCACTATATTCTCCCATGGTCAAACAAACAAAGGAAAAAGTGTTTGACAATCATGTTTTCCAGTGAAAATTATTTTCCATCAAAACAAACGAAGCCTAATTTGAACTTTACTTATTCCAATCTAATCTTTGAAGTTTTTTCTTTCAAATTTGGTCTCTAAACTTATATTTTCTGATGTATTCGATCTGGTTTTCTAATTTGAATAACTTTAAGTCTTTAACCTTTACATACACTAATCCATAAGGAAATAATGCATGAAAAGATATCTTATTAGCATCGTGTTAGTAATATATAATTGTCATATTATTTATCATTAAGTAATATAAGGTATTTAGAGATTAATAAAATGCAGATAAAATGACAAGGCTTGGTGATGACTTCGGATATTTAGCGATATAATTGTCTTTTTTTTTCATTACGGAATATACATTGTTCTTTTATAAGTAATAAGGTCCTGAAAAAGGTGTACTCAACGAAGCCTAAATAGTAATTTTGGATTATATTCATGTTGCTTTCAGAAGAATGAACACTACAGCAGAAGAGCCGGTAGACCAGTATTCCTCCCCATAACATCAACAATTAATGGAGAAAAAAGGATGTGCCAATAACATTGTACACTTATGAACAAGGCATGGAAAATACTCATAGTCCCACATAATCCCTAATGAAAATTCCCAGCCTAATGGCAACCAACACCAAGTAAAAGAGGCTCTCTTACTTATGTAATAGACAAAATGTAATAGATTTTTCAATGCAAAAATACACTCTCCAATTTTTTCTCTATTTTCAAAGACTGAAACTAGTTCATAGGGCAAAACAAAGTCTCTTCCCAATCCTCATGATCTTATCAGCACCCATCAAAGTATCACACCACAAACAAAAAAATTGCAATTTTAGGTAGAGAGATTCATTTGATGATTTTGATCTCCAGTGTTCCAATGTAAAAAGTGTTGAAACTTTCTAGACAAAACACTTTATTGTCAGCCACAAAACGGGGGTTAACAAGGCTATAAATTAAGAAGGAACCTCTTGAAGTTCTTCAACTGCATCCTCGACACCAGCCACATCAGCAAAAGTGACCCCAGTAGAACCCTATAAGAATATTAGTAATTATTAAATCAGATGACATTCAACTACGAAAAAGCACATAAAACTTGCATAAGAAATTTACATCAACGCGGGCCTGAGGCTTGGATTGTGAAAAATCAATGCCTTGCCATATATCCTACACAGTACGCACATCACAAAATTAGCAAGTAAAGATATCAGCCACATATAAAAGCTAGATTAAAATATTAAATACTTCTATCTACATATTATAAAGTAGTTGTAGCATACCCACTTCTTGAAATTTTTTGGTCTTCTTGAAAGAGTAAAACGGACAAGGAGAACCATAGTTAAAAGGACCAGCATGATTGGTTTTAGCATCTCAAGACTGGCAGATACACCACCAAATGTATAAATTTCAGATAACTTGGAAAAGATCCCTCCATCAGCAAAAATGTCAAGAAAATTTTCCCGAACACTATCCACGATACCAGATATGATGCCCACGGAGATTCTGAGAAAAGGCCGGAGTACAGGCCAGACAATGTATACAGAGGCAACAAAGACAAAACCAGTGGCGGCAACAACAGCTGAAGCAAGGAAGCTTCCAACAATTACTGCAGCAGCTGCCATGACAATTGTAACCATCCCAAATTCCACCATGATTCTGCTTGAAATGGAGGATGCAACAGAATTAGGATAATCAGGCAATTTCCCAATCGAAGTCTGTACCAAAATACATAAAATAAGAACATGATTAGCAATTCTTCAACAAAATTGTGGGTAAAATAAATATTCTAGTTCTGCCCGATAAGCTACTAGTGAAATCATATTCAATTTCTTTGAGGATAGGATACAAGTAAGCATAAGTCGAATTCATTGCACACAAAAATGAGTCATATATTAATATCATCTGAGATAAACTAGAACATGATGTCTAGAATACATGTACATCAGGTCAGACTTTTAAAACATAGTAGCATTTGGGATCAAACAAAACACAGGTGACAATGTTGTACCACTGGTTCCTTGTAGAATTCTCTTGCCTACATCATTAACAATGACAATTCAATTGTTACAGCATACTAGTATTTCAGTATGACTGGCCTAAGTAGCAATATAGGAAGTTGAAATAAACAAATGGCAAGGATCAAACACATTGATAAGATAATTTTTTAGGGAAAAAGAATCGATAAGGCAACGGTCTCTCCAGAATTTTGTGAAACCAACATCATACATGACACGCAGCTCACTCATTTAGCGACGTACCACTACATAGATTGTATAACAGCAGTACAACCTAACCTAAAAACATGAAGCATTTCCACATTTCCACAGTTTCAATCATCCAACAAACATATCAGCAAAAACAGATGTATGAACCCTGCATTACCGTTGTTCGTGTCTCTATTTCATACTGAGCACCAGCGTAGTCAGCCAAAATCAACTGTGCTTGTTCAGCACCCAAACGCATTGCCCTGCCAAAAACTATATAACATTATCATCAAAAGAAACATATGCAAAACCAATCAAACATTTAAGCAATCAAAATCTCACCACTGAGTTCGATGCAAGCTCTTCTCCCCGGGAGTTTCTTTCAGCTCAACAATAAAATCTCTAGACCCATCTTCATCAACCATTTCACTCTGCTCCTTGTGAATCAACAACTTAACTTTATCCTTCCTCGTAAACTTCAGAAACTCCTCATAGCTCATTTTCGGCAATGCCTCGAAATTTCGATCGAATTCCTCTTCTTCAGACAAATTTACCCCAAACATTTGCTCGGGAACATAAAGTTGCCCTTTGTATTCCCTCAAAATATCCTTCAAATGCACATTACCCTCCAATTTTTCACCTCCACTTTCCTCGGATACCTCCTTTTCTCTTACCTTATCCTTCAAATTCAGCCTCTTCAACACCTCAAGAGCTCCAGAACGAGACCTTTTGTTCTTCAGATACTCTCTCTCGGTCGAAGTATACACTTCATCACCAATTCGAAACCTGGGTTCTACTTGGCTAGGGTTTTCCTTTAAAACCCTGGTCACAAAATCTTCAGTATTCGAATTTGTTGTTCCGTCATTTGATTTACAAGTAAAAGTGGATACTCGATGAGTAAATTTAACTCCATATCTAAAGAATTTCAAAGCATTGGATTGGTCGAAATGTTTTCGAACTCGAATTGAGGTGATTCCTGACGTGCTGAGATTTTTGATAGGAAAGGGTTGATAAACCCTAACTGGTAAAATATAGTCTCTTGAACACATTTTTTTTTAGGGTTAAAGTAGAGCATAGATCATCAAATTAGGGTTTACAGGAGCAATTGTATGCAATTAAACTTACTTATCGGAGTTATTCTGCAACCACAGTAGATAGCATTCAGCAACTCAGCAGAGAACAGGTGCAAGTTTATAAGTTATAACGACCAAATGCAATTAAGCAAATATGATACCAGTAAATTTTTGTTTAATTGACAGAGCATGCGTCATTTATGTCATTTGAAGAAAGAAAAATTTGATGGAATAATCTTTGACACGTCTGCTCATTTTGGTCCTACTTTTTATTAACTCAGTATAATCCAATGTTGCACAACATTTTCTCAATTTGGAATTATTCCAAAGTAGGACCAAAATGAGCAGACATGTGAAAGTTGGATTATTTCTATCAAATTTTCCTTTGAAGAATTGAAGATAAAGGGTAATTCTGGGTAGACATTGCTACACATACCCGCCATCTGGTGGTTAGTTTACCCACTACTAACATTAACCATAATATTTTATTACTTGTAGGTAGTCAACCCGGTGGGTATACCAAGTTTTTTCCATGCTAGGTTGTGCCTTATATTTTGAGCTTTTCTAAGTGGTAATCAATTAATCATCTACTCCATCCCATCCGTAACATAAAGATTCCAACATTTGTTTTTTCACGTATTTTGAAGAAGTAGTTTAAGGGTCTAAACGAAGAAATTAACCGAAATGGTTTTAATACAAGCAAGAATGTGATTATAAGTTATTAATATCAAAATTATTTTGATTAATTTGCTCATTTACACCCTCAAATCGCTTTCTCAAAATGCGTGAA
Organism: Salicornia ramosissima; assembly: GCA_951394345.1. Lineage (NCBI taxonomy): Eukaryota > Viridiplantae > Streptophyta > Magnoliopsida > Caryophyllales > Amaranthaceae > Salicornia > Salicornia ramosissima. Next base: position 7,087,690 of record OX596238.1, on the reverse strand, counting down.
AAGACATTTGTTGAAATATTTATGTTACGCTATCAAAGTAATGTTGCACATTCATGTCACAATCTGGTTGAATTTTTTCCATTCAAATTTTTTTTTTTTGTTTATATATAATTTGTTTCATTTTAATTAAAATCAATTTATTTGAAACAATCTTCTAAAATCATAACAATACGTGCATCATTTGAATGTGAATTTATACACTTAGTTATGTTGAAAATTTTATCTAACCTAATAAATCTTTTGTAAGAAAAAATAATAATACAATAACGTTGAAAAATGATATATTTTTGTAATATTCATATTTTTTTAATATTCACAAATAATGCCTCTATGTTACAAGTTTTTATTGTCTTATGGGTCAAATTAAGTTTTTACAAGATAATACCCTTGGCACCCAAAAGTTGTTCTCGCTTTGACTTTGCATATAAATATCTTTAATTGTATATTTGTTAAAATATTAATAATTTAATATTAATAAATAAAAACTCATCGATACAAATTAAGTAAGGCCCCAAATAATAGTATTTCTTCTTATATATTATAAATAATTAGGTTTTTGGCCCGTGCACACCTATTTAGTTCGTAGTTGTATGTTTTAATTTTTGTAATTCTAATGATTTTGAAGATTCAAACTAAGACTTAACAACAATTCATCAAATGTAAATATATCAAATTTTTAATTAATTTTAACATTATAACATATATTTTCCTTGAAAAAAATATATATATTTTGAAGAATATTCATTTGAAAATTTTATAATAATGGAAAATAATTTGTAAATATGAAATGTGAGTTCATTTAGAAGAATTTTAAAATTGAAAAAAAATAAATTTTAAATGAATAAGTTAAAAAGGAAGTGATGTAAGAAAGCAAATCTCATAATTTGAGAGTAATTGAAAAGTATTATTAATTATAAATACATTATTAATATTAATTATAATTAGAAAATAAAAGCAATTTTTTATTCCAAAAAGGAAATAAAATGAAACATATTTTTTAAAGATGACACATGGCATAATTTTAAAGATGAGATATTTCATGTGTCAAAATTATGTTTTAGGGTGTGTTTTAATATATTAGGTATAGATCTAGAAGATTCTCTTTAATTATAGAAGGTCAAAACTTCTAAATGGGAATAACTTTTGGGAACAGAGGGATTAATATTAGTGGTAAGTGTTTAATATATATATATATACATATATATTGATAAACATAAACCAATTTGAAATATTGTATTCCCCCGTCCAAAAAAAAATGTTTCATAAGGGTTTGGGTGAAATTTTTGTTGGGACCCACTTTTTATGAAAAGTAAGAGTAAAAGTGTAAAGTTGTAAGTAAAAAGTAGTGGGTTTAAGTGGTAAGTAAGGGTATAAATGTAGAGTTGTATGTGGGCCATTTGCCAAAAAAGAAATGAATCGATTATTTTGGGACGGATGAAAAAGAAAAGTGGAGCAGTTATTTTGGGACGGAAGGAGTATATATTTGAATTTTTTGCTCACATTGTACAGAAATTTTTCTCACCAAATTTACTAAATAAAGTAATATGAAAGTATAAGAAAGCGGATAGCTAGGTAGATAGTTTAAAGAATAAATAAATAATTCATGCATGTAAATGCTCTAAACCACAATTAAAATGATCATGCATGAACCATTGAGTTTCCGACGAAAATGGAGACAAATAGAGTGATGAGCAAAAAAATTAACATATATACCAAAAAAAAAGGCCAAACTCCTAATTTTATACTTCTTTCTTTTAATTTCATTTTATTCCTAACAACTTTCCTTCTCTCTTTCTCTCAATTACCTTTCGACTTTCAATTAATAATTTCTCACATAATTGTTTTTTTTTTAAAAGAACTTGCATAACTGTTATTCTTATAAAAAAAATGATTTTTTACAAATGAGAAATGAAGAAGGTTCAAAATGTTGGATATGTGAAAAAATGTAAAACTAATAATAAAAAATCTCAAGATTTTGCAGGTAACAACAAGATCATCAACAATGGTGATAACAACGTCAATAACAATAACAATTTCTATGATCTTTTCCTTTCTTTGATTTGGTGCTTCGTTTTTTTATTTTACTGTGAAGTCTGTCTCAGTGATGGCCATGGAGGTACTTCTTATTTCTTAAAATTTATGCATTTCCCTTTCGTTTTTATAATATCAAAAGTAGTTCCGGCCAGTTATGATTTTTCTTGATTGCATATTAACGATTATTAATTAACATGGTATATATAGCGATTACAGCGGTTCAGATCTGGATCGGATCCTGATGAATCTAAAATTATTTCTTCAACTTGGATCAAGATCCGATCCAGATTTGACGGATCCATCAAGATAGTGGTTTTAAGGAAATATTATAGAAAATACTGATTCGAGTTAATTTATATTTTCTAGAGGCTCATCACTATCCCAGCTACAAAAGCAAGTCGATGAAAGCTAAGCCTGTTGGAAATCGAGATTCTAATCTTCAAAACATCACTTTTGGTAACTTAGAAAATAGGATGTTGATAGAGGTTAATGTATCAATAAATGCCAATATTTCCTCCATTCAAGGGATTATTGGTTCGTCAAAACGTAGTTGCTCACTCCCTAGGCATGATGAAGGGATGGAAGGATTGGTCTTTCACATATTAAGGTTAGGACACAATAACAACTTAGTGTGCAAAAAATTGTCTTGCCAAAATGATCAAAGAATGAATGTACGACTAGAGCACCAACATGATGATGAAGTGGCTTTAGATTCTTCTACCTATTTGAGGTTAGATGAATCCCAAAATACAACGCCACTATTAAGAGAGCAAGTGATTAATATAACAACTCATCGACTCGAACCTGATGGAACAACTTACAACTTTGCCTCTGCGAGTAAAGGTGCGAAAGTTGTGGCTCATAATAAGGAGGCGAAAGGAGCAAACAACATTTTAGGAAAAGATCATGATCAATATCTAATAAACCCTTGTTCAGCATCAGACAAGTTTGTTGTAATTCAGCTCGCGGAAGAAACCTTGGTTGATTCGATCAAGATAGCAAATTTCGAACATTACTCTTCAAACTTCAAGGAATTTGAATTGTGGGGAAGTTTGACGTACCCTACAAATCAATGGACCTTTATGGGAAAATTTATGGCTTCTAATGTTAAACACGCTCAAACGTTTGTTATGCCACCTGAATCCAAATGGGTAACTTATCTAAACTTAACTTTAATCAGCCATTATGGGTCAGAACATTATTGCACGTTAAATGTCTTAGAAGTTTATGGCGTTGACGCTATTGAGCGTATGCTAGAAGATCTAATGGATACTCCTTCAAATAGTAGATTTTCTAGTGATCAATCATCAAAAAATAGTACTACAACAACAGAAGTAGCATCGGTTGATTTTCAAGATGTAATGACAATTAGTGACAAAAATAATGGTAGTGAAGTTGTTAATGATGGAGTGGGAAAGTCAACTACTAGTAGTAGATTACATGGAGATTCTGTTTTGAAGATTCTAATGCAAAAAGTGAGGTCGGTGGATGTGAATCTATCAATTCTAGAAGAGTATCTAAAGGAATTAAACAAAAAACAAGGTGATATTGTTCCTGAAATCAACAAAGAAATATCAAAATTTGCTTTGCTATTGGAAAATGAAGGAAAAGAAATTGAACAAGTAGTTGAGTGGAAGGAAGAAACGGTACTTTTTATTCAACTTTATAATTTTTATGAAGCTACTTTTAAGTATTATCCATAATAATCTTAGTACTTCATCCGTTCCAAAAAAACGCAACAAACTTATTTGTACGTATTTTAAGAAGAGATTTAAAGGTCCAAACGATCAAATTAATATATGTAATTTTAAGACCAGTAACCTATAATATCATTCTTACTTGTGTTAAAATTATTTTGATTAATTTGCTCATTTACACTATTAAATCACTCCTTAAAATGCGTGTAAAATGATTTGTTGCGTTTTTTTTTAAACGGAGAAGTATATATCATCTTAAATGCCTTAAGATTTGGCTTTTTGTTTCCAGGATAAGAAGATGGATGGCATTGAATTATGGAAGGGTGTCGTATCATCGCAAGTTGACGACTTGATAAATGAAAACAGGATACTCCGGTGTGTTTCTTTTTTTTTCCCTTCAAATTTTTGTTATTTTATGTTATCTAGAACTAGTTATTGGGCGGATCAGGATCAGGGTCAGGGTCAAGGTCAACTAAAAAGAGTCAATAATAGGTCGAGCCAAAGTGAGTCACAGGTCATTAGCACGTTGTTAGCGGTCATGTCGTGGACCGTTAACAGGTAGAAAGAGCCAAGTTGTGTCCGTATCTCATGTCAAAATTATTCGAATATTTTAACTAAAACGTTAACTGTCTCCCCGACCATTATTAGTTTATTACCAATTATCGCCCCAAAATTTAAATGAAAGGACAATGTTGCCCTTAACTTTAAAAAAATTGGCCACCGTTATCTTTGACGTTCATGATGGTGGTCGTGTTCGTATGGCGTGGTGTCTGGTTGGGGGCCATTGTCCAAGTAATCGAAATTATTGTGATCTTGTTATTCTTAATTAAGGGTATGTAGCAGTGTTCTTTAATTTAAAATTCGGGGCAATAATTAGTAATAATAATGGGGCGATAGAATAACAATTTTTTATTGATGAACTCAATGTGGGAGCAAAGATGTACTAATATCATCTAATATCATTGTATATATTACAGATCCCTTGTAGAAAACATAAAGAATGATCAAGCAAGTCTACAAAACAAGGAGCTTGCAGTATTATCAGTGAGCTTCTTCTTTATGTGCATAGCATTACTCAAGCTGGTCACCAAGCAAATTTTTATGTCATTTGGAGCACCTCATCATCAGGGCAATGATAACAATGTCACCAGAACAAGTGCTGGCTGGTTGTTAATACTGTTTACCAGTGGCATCACAATGTTAATAACTTTTATCTAGCTACCGAATCTTTTTACTTTACCCTTCAGCATCTTCTCTCGAAAAAAAATCAAGCCCAATGGATTCATGTCATAAAATAATCGTATCAGTATACAACCTCCGTTCTAAAAAAATAAGTGCAACAATTTTGGGTTTACAGACTCCTAGTTATTTTTTTGATGGTGGGTAATTAGGAAAAGTGAGAGGCCAAATTAAATATGAGGACAATTAAAAAATTTGTGAGAGAAGGTTAGGACAAATAAAGAATTGGAGAGAGAATGTGAGAACAATTAAAGAGTTAATAAGGGCACTTATGTCTTTTCAGTATCAAAAGTTTACCATATAAGAAAAAAAATATTGTTGCATTTATTATAAAACATCCCAAAATGTAAACTGTTACGTAATTTTTTAGAATGGAGGAAGTATATCTTTTTAAAGATAGTCCCAACGGGATGAGACATTTTAGATAAAACTGACATAATTAAATTTAGAAAAATTTGCCACTAAACACCGAATAAGTACCAAAAGTTGTGAACAACTACCATAATTTTTTTTTTATTAAATTTAACTACCAATTAAGTGCCAAAAAGTTGCAAACCACCACCCATTTTTAACACCGTTAACTTAAATCACAATTAAACCACTTAAGTCTTAATTAAACCTTAATTAATCTTAATTAACACTTTTTATTAAAAAAAAATAAAAAAAAAAAGAAAATCTGGGGGAGAGGGAGGGGTGGTTGAGGGTTTTTTTTTCTAATTTTCCAGATTTTTTTTTTTTTAAATAAAAAGTATTAATTAAGATTAATTAAGGTTTAATTAAGACTTAAGTTGTTTAATTAAGGTTTAATTGTGGTTTAAGTTAACAGTGTTAAAAATGGGTGGTGGTTTGCAACTTTTTAACACTTAATTGGTAGTTAAATTTAATTTAATAAAAAAAAATTATGGTAATTATTCACAAATTTTGGTACTTATTAGGTGGTTAGTGGCAAAATTTTCTTAAATTTACTACATATGATTTTTTTTTTTAAACATAGAGGATCTATGTCATTGTTCCACTTAGGTTAAGACTTAAGACATTGTTACTATAGGCTTCAAATTAGAATTAGTCATACTACTATTATGTTTATATAGTGTTTATCTTACTGTAGAGGTAGATTGTTAAAAGAAAATGTAAAGTTAATCAATCAATGCAATTTCTTTATTAGAATAGGTATATACTAGTAGTATATGTACACCATTTTTTTAGCATCATATGGGCGGTTCTTTGTTGAAATATTCTGGCAATTAGGGTTTTTGAGACAATGTTAATTGAATTCGATCAAACAAAGTCAATTGATTAAAATAAAGCTTATTGAATCAAATGAAAGTCAATTACATTTAAACAAAGTTAATTGAATGAAATATAAGCCAATTGCATTCAAACAAAGCTAATTGATTCAAATAAAGCTATTGAATCAAATAAAAGTCAATTGCATTCAAACAAAGCTAATTGATTTAAATGAAAGCCAATTGCATTCAAATTAAACAAAATTGAATCATATGAAAGCCAATTACATTCAAAAGAAGTTAATTGATTCAAATAAAGTTTATTTGAATCAAATGAAAGACAATTATATTTAAACAAAGCTAATTATTGAATCATGTGAAAGTCAATTGTATTCAAACAAAGCTAATCGAATCATATGAAAGTCAATTGAATTCAAACAAAGCTAATTGATTCAAATAAAGCTTCTTGAATTAAATGAAACCCAATTACATCCAAACAAAGCTAATTGATTCAAGAGAAGGTATTGTGTCAGACGAGTCCAACTGAGCTGGACACATATTGTTAAACCTGGACACATTTGTTAAACCTGGACACATATTTGTAAACCTGAACACATATTTGTAAACCTGGACACATATTATTAAACTTGGCGGACACATATTTGTAATCCTGGACACATATTTTTGAACCTCACATATTTGTTTAACATGGACACATATTGTTAAACTTGGTTCGTGTCGTGATTTGACAGAAATTGCAGGTGCACGACGGTCCGTCCGTCGGACCGTCTGACATAATACTTTCACTTGATTCAAATAAAACTTACAAAATCAAATGAAAGCCAATTGCATTCAAACAAAGCTAATTGAATCATATGAAAGCCAATTGCATTCACACAAAAAAGCTAATTGATTCAAATAAAACTTATTTATTTTAAAAAAATTAACAGCGGTAACTTCTAATCTCCCTCTTGCTTGTGTTTAAATTATGTTAATTAATTTGTACTTTTATATCCTTAAATGTCTTCCTTAAATGTGTGCAAAACATTTTGTTGGAAGTAAAAAGAAACAGCGGAAGTAGTTCTTATAGTCAGTATGGTTTATGGATTATGTACTCCCTAATTGAATTTATGTCATAGCTATTAATTTATCTAGAACTATGTAATTTTTTAATCTTAGGAGTATTATTTTGAGATGGTATCTATTTTATACCTTAAAAAGATGTGCAAATGTAGACACGTTAAACCATTTCAAAGGTAGAGCCGAAGACACGAGAAATACTAATAAGTGGAAGGATATTGAGAATTTTTTTTCTCCCATTCTTTTGCAAATTTATGGATTTAGGCAGCTAAAACCACTTGTTTTCAAGAAAAAACAAATGTTGAAATTACTCATTATGAAACTTCATGCACAATTGATTGGCAATCAAGACTTTGATGTCACAAGTTCGTCACCCTCTATACCATATTTGATTTTCAATCATCATAATTGTATTTGTTCATACAGTTTTACGAGTTGAGATCCTCTAGAGTTTAGGATTGGTAGAGTTGTGAGAGTGAGAGTTTTTAAATATTTTTTGTTTGACTTTTGCAGAAATTATCTTAACCATTGATTGTTTTTCAAGGGTCCAGATTTTAGAAATCTACCAAATCTACCAAAAATGAAATCTAGAGGATCTGAACTCCAGTTTTACTATTGAGTCTTTGGTATTGGTAAATAAAATAAAACTACTTTGATTTATACTAACATGACATTTCTATTTTTTTTTAAATCTTAATGACTTGGTGTCGTCTATTTAGGTACACCGCATCACGCACAAACGACACAATGCAACAATTAGTGTTGTTCAAATTAGGATGCGTTCTCTTCAACTTTTTTTTTTATCAGGTCTCAGAATTTATCAGGTTTAATCAGGTTAGGTCACGTCATATCATGTTTAATAAGTTATAATCAAGCTAGCTTTAATATGGTTAATCAGGTCATGTCAGGTTTATGTTTTTTTTGCAAACAATTTGAACCCCGTACACATAGAAAAACTATCCTTGGCAATCTTTTTATACTATCTCCGTTTTTTATTAGATGTAACATATTGACTTTTGGCACTATTCATCCAACACACTTTGACTACCAATTGTGATTTATACATAAGGTAAAATATAGGCAAGTGAGATCTTGTTCGACTCGTCTCGATACACCCTATCCAAATATTTTTTTTTTTACAATTATACAATTAAAGATATTGTTGGTCAAAGTTATGCATTGGCAAATGTGCACAATCAATATGTTACATCTATTAAAAAACGGATGGAGCACTAAACTATTAAGGGTTTGCTCTGTTGGACTTAATTAATTTCAGAGAAATTCATTTTCATTAATTTCAGAGAAATTCATTTTCATTAATTTTAGCTCAATATAGCTCCTAGTGATTTTAGAATTTGGTTTAATCCATTTCAGTTTAGTTTTGATGAATCTAGCCCAAAAGATCAGGGTTTAAGGCCAGATTCTTTTGGAATGAATGAATCTTAATTGAAAAAATTTATATGCATGTTCAATTTCTTTATCACTCTATCCGTCCCAAAATAAATGCTACATTTATTTTTTCATATCACTCAAGACACATTTATTTAAAAATTAATATCTTTAGTTGTGTATAATAAAAAATTATAAAAATTATATATTTAGAAAGTACGTATCGAGACGAATCAAACGAAATCGCACATGACTATGTTTTATCTTATATGTGTAAAATTAAAGGGAGTCAAAGTTACAAAGTGAACCGTGCCAAAAGTCAAAATGTATCATTTAATTTGGGACGGAGGGAGTAGTTTTTGTAATGACCCGACTTTTTTAGGCTGTCGATTTACAGAGGAAATCGACATTTGGATCATTACTATCATAAAACTTAACAATAATAATATAAATAAAGTCTAAAATTCCTTTTATTGCTTAAAAGCTGAAATAATAATCCCAAAAGTCTCTAAACAAATACTTAAATTACATAATGAAAAGAAGTCTTTCCCAACAGGCTGGGAACAACTAACTAATGAATAAAAGAAATAACTCCAAATAACTACGGTTATTCTAATGTAAAACACACATCCCGAGCCATCGCAAACCCAATCTAAACCTCAGCATCGTCACCTGAAATAGGGGGGAGTCCACCGTCAGTGGCGAGTAACTAGGATGTCCTGCTTAAATGAGGGGCCGTTATCCATATAATAGCATAGAATCAAACGAGGAAAACGTACAAAAATACATGCGTAATACGTACAAAAATACATACGAAATACGTACAAAAATACATACGAAATACGTAGAAAAATACGTATAAAAATACATACGAATACGTACAAAGATACGTAGAAAAATACGTATAAAAATACATACGAAATACGTACAATGTATGTACAAAAATACGTATAAAATACGTATACAATACCTGCAAAATACGGTTAGAAAATACATACAATATACGTATACAATACAGATACAAATACGTACAACATACGAATACAAATAGGTACAACATACATACACAGTATTACATAAATAAAATACGGACTTACCAGATGTACGCAGCGGAAGACTTAATATTACCAAATCATTGCATATATACACGAAAATACACATAAGCACATATCCCTTCCCGTGAAATACTTATTTACCATATTTTACCCTTAAACCCATCTTTTAACCTTCTTATCGGACCGGTCATATCGCTCGTAGTGGATCCCGTGTGCACCACAACTTTCCTAAAACATGCCGGGGTGAACTCGTGTATTCAGCCCGTAGTGGATCTCGTGTGCACCACTAAGCCTAAGCTATGTCCATAACTCCTAAATAGCAGCTCGTGTACTACTACTTAGACGACTACATATTTTAAGACCCAGAACTGCCCGGGTGAACTCGTGTATTCATCCCATGGGGCAGTGGCATCGACTTAACCCGATCTGATGACTCGTGTATCATCAAAAAGGGCGTCCTTAAGTATCTTGTCTTTTCTAAGGCCATCGTGAAACCTCTAATTAACACGTCATATCATACAACATATCACATCTCATCATGTCTTAACATATCTTATCATGATCTTATCATATCTTATTCATATTGTTACTTTATATTATAACTTATCCTTTTTATTCCTTAAATCATATTAATTCCTAAAATTACTTCCTAATAATATTATAAGTCAAAAATTAAACTAAAATTGGTCAAAAGTCAATCTAATCACTCGATATTTTTAGAAATAAAACAACAATTAAATAAATTCATATAACAGTCATATAACAATTATTTAAATTATCCGAATTAACAAATAAACATATAGTTCAATAATAATCATAAAAATTACACAAAACAAGATAAAAACTCCACCTTTCACAATTAAGACCACTCGACATTTTGTGTAAATAATACCAAATAAATTCAATCTTCAAATATTAATTAAATCAAATTAAATAATTAATTAAAATAACAACTAACAACAATAATTACCTAAAAACAAGATAAAAATACTATTCTTTATTCATCAAGCCAATCGACAACTTTGATATGAACAACCAAAAATCATGCTTTAATTTAGTCAAATACAATAATTATCGATTAATCATAAAAACATAATATAACTATTTAAATTACACTATTTTACGCAGTCTGATTTTAAAGAATTAAATTAAGAACCACCATTAAAAGGTCTTGAATAATCTGGAAATTTTGATGGAAGCTATATGTAGGTTCAAGGTTTAACTTGCATAAATTTCGTCCAAAAATAACGTCATTTACTATTTTTAAGGAATTTTATAACTAACAAATCAGATTAGGCTGTAATCAATTTCCGATTTTTCTGCCATAGCAAACGAACTCTAAAAATTACCAAAATTTAAAAAAAGCTGTAAAACACTATTAATGACTTCTACCTAAAATTTCATAGCCATCAGAATTTATTAAGTATCTTAATAAATCCGTAAACCAAATCTGGACAGTTTTACTAGTTTGAAAGATTAAATTATTATAAGCAATAAAAGGACGAATTTTGCCACAAAATAAATCATGATTCATAATAAAACAGTAAAGAAACTCCCACGAAAAATTCATCCAGAAATAACAAGTTTTGATTAAGAAATAAATTCATACAAATAATTATTCAACAATTAAAGATTTCAAGAGACTACATAAAATGATCAAGAAAATTTCATAATAATTCATCACATGGTTCGAAATTCTTAACCTTAACATGATACTAATTCCTTTAATTTTCCTAACCGTTTTCATAATTTAATCCTAATTAACTATATAGAAAACTTAACCAGATTCAAGAGGGTTAGTCTAGTTACCTTAAATCGCTAAAAATTCCAAGAAAATCACCCTTTGGCAATTGAAAGCTCACGGCTAAGAGAAGGAAAATAAAAAGGAGATTTTTATTTGAGAAAATTAAAGTGTAGAAGATTTTGTAAAAGGAAATAATTTTAGGGCTAATTCCCCTATTTATAATATAAGAATACAAAAGAAATAATAAAAAATAAAAAATAAAATAAAATAGAACAACCAAGGGGGGGCCGTGTGGTTGAGGAGTAATAGGGAGAGGAAGAGAGATTTTAGGGGAGCTTAGGATAATAGTTGGTTAGGGTTTTTACCAATTCCAATTAATTAATTAAAATATTATTAGTTAAATAAATAAATAATAAAATCAACAATTAAAATAAATTAAAAAGAAAATAAACCCTAAATAACTCATAGGAGGGTAAAGGGTTATTGGGCTCAATTATTAGGTTTAGAAAAAGGTAAGAACAAAAAGGGGCCTAGAAGAAATAGTTAGGGTTAGTTTTACTAATTCAAAATAATTTAAAATATTATTAATTAAATAAGTAATAAAATTAATAATTAAATAAATTAAAAAGAAGATAAACCCTAATTGACTAATCAAGAGGGCCGGCTAAGAAAGGAGGAAAATTGGGTCATAGGACCAATTTCGGGATCAGAAAAGAAATAAAATGAAACAGTCCAAATAAATGGGCCCTTTTGGACTCGGAAAGTTAAAATAATATAAATAACCCGCGAAATTTTCTGGCCCTAAATTTCAGGGTATTACAGTTTTTATATACATTGTGTATATGAATAGATGTTTCTTATATATTTATGGTAAAACATTGTAATTTTTCTCTTACAAGTCAATTTATAAGTTAAACAAAATCTCGTGTAAGACACGGGGTTAAAACTAGTTCTTTATTTATACATCGATTAACTATGGTTTATAATAATTGAAATCATTCCAATCCATTCCATCAGACCATCAGTTTTAATCCATTCAAATTCGTTCAATTCGTTATAATCCATTCCACTTCAATCAGATCCCTTTAATTCATTTTAATCCATATTTTTAATTTTTTCAATCAAATCCAAAATTGTGTTGGGTTGAGCCCACAAAGGGTAAAGTAATACTACCTCCGTCCCATTTTACTTGCTACATCACATTTTGGAACAAATTTTTATGCAAGCTAATTTTATGTGGGCCCATTATTAGTAAAGGTAAGTGGAAGAAAAAAATTGGCTTAAAGAGGATAAAAATGACAAAAAAGAGAGTAAACATGTAAAATATGTGTGGTGCCCATAGACTATAAAAGGAAATGTAGTTAGTATTTTGAGACATCAAAATAAGAAAATTGTAGCAAGTAATTTGGGACAAATGGAGTAAAATAAAAGGACAAAAGTGATATTAGTAATTTTTAATTTGGTTTTATTGCAGTCATCCAACCCTTCCAATAGTACAACTGTACAATAGTATATTCAACAAAACAGATCGACAGTTACACAACTCACACAAACCTTCTTCTTCCTATTCTCTCTCCTCTGCAAATTCCATTGAAGAAACCAAGTTTTTAGGGTTTTTGCGACTCATACACTTCAAGATTTATTCTACCACAATCTATCGTAGCGGATTGATAATTTCGTACCATCACCCAAGCAACTCGCTAGAAATCGAAGGATTTGTCTTCAATTTTTTATTTTTTTTAATTTTGAAAAAATTGGGAGGTTTGCTAGGGTTTTTTCATGTGCATTGAAGCTTTAATGTCTTATGAATGGAGGTTACTTTATCATCCTTCTTTTCATCTCAATCCTTCTTTGTAGCCCTAGCTGCAACCGTAGTTTGCGGTTTTTTGGCCGTTCGATTTTCTCTTTCCTTGTCTTCATCGTCAAAATTTGGTAGCAGGAGAAATAATAATTTTAAAACGGAGGAAAAATCGAAGGATAACTGTAGTAGTAGCGGTTCAGATTGTGATCGTTCCTGCAACGGGGTTGTTTTGAGGTCCGATTCTACCCCTGTGACGGTGAACGGCGGAGAAATGCCGGCTGTGGTGATGGTTGCGGCGGAGAAGCAGACAGGGGCTTCTATGATGGAGCAATTGGTGCCGGAGATTACGACTCACGCTCTCAGTTATTTGGATTATCCTAGTCTTTGCCGTCTTTCAATGACTAATTCTTTGATGCGGAAGGCTGCTAATGATGATAATGCCTGGAAAGCTCTTTATCATAAGGTATAATAATATTTGCTGATTTAGTTCGAACTCTGAATTACATTGCGGGTAACCATTTAATGAGCTGTTCCCCTATGCTGGTTAATAAATTTTGCGTTTTGGAAATCTTAACCTCTCAGGACTAGTTGATAGCAGTAATAATCTGACTATTGAATTATTTAAATTTGTTAATTTATGGCTATATATCTCAAGTTGTAGACAGGAACCCACATGAATTTAGTGTCGAGTGCCGGATATAGCTATTCGTGATAAGTTGCGGTGAATTCTTTGTCCTATTCTTTTTAGTTGGCAGTTTCTGCATGCAGCATTGAACTGTATGTTTTAGTTAGGTGGAATTTGAGCGCAGAGTATCCTGATAACTTTTGAGTTGTGTATTTCATTGTGGAATCGGAGTAAATGAGTGATGCCGTTAATGTTGATGTGGCTGCTGGTGCAGTTGCATGTTCCACTTTTCTGAGTAGTGCCCGTGCAATTCTTTTTGTTATTTTTGCCGACAGAGCAAAAAGATACCCCTGCCTACATTTTTTTTGTGAAATGGGTGAAAACTTAGCTAATGTGGTGGTGGGTTGATGCATTTGCTGACTAGCTTATGCCTTATGATTTGATGAATAATGTGTAATCAATACTGTAAATACTTGAGTTACTTTTGTCTCTATTAGTTCCTCATCCCATTGTCACAGTGCTACTGCTTTTTATTAACAAGGCATGAGCCATAGGATTATATCTTTGACAAACATTATAGAAATTTTATGCAGTTTGTTATTGTTGGCTTCATACAATGTGAAGATACAGCTTCTTGTTTTTTTTTTATTTTTATATATATATATTTTTTTTATACTTCTGTTGTGGTGCTGCTGTTTTTTCCTGCTCTCAGCCTTTCATGTCCCACTTTTCATTTGAAATGATCTAATAACACCAGTAATCTCTCCCACCATTGTCATGTGGGCCTCTTTGAAACCATTTGGACAGTTATGTTAGATAAATCTACACCTACTGGGTGGATCCTTTTACGGACAGTTATGTTAGATAAATCTACAGCTACTGGATGGATCCTTTTACAAACAATTATGATAGATAATTCCTTTTATGGGTTATGCTCATTGGACTCTTGACTAGGCTCATAAGGGATTGTGTTCAATTGAATTTGTTAGCCAGTTTGGCAGTTATACTAATCAATGTTTGAAAAGGCGCGCCTAGGCGATAGGGGGTAAGCGCTTAATTTGGCTGAAGTGAGGCGTTTGTGGCTATGCGCAAGTTAGGCGCATCCTAAGGCGCACTTTTGCTTTTTTGCCAGATTTTTTTTTTTCAGATTTTTTTCATGCCTTCTTAGGTGCACTTCACTTCAATGAGGCGCAATAAGGCGCACCTAAGGCTCACCTAAGGCTGTAGGAAATCCAATTGCCTTGGTGCGCCTTAAGCCTTTTAATACATTGATACTAGGGAAATTCCCATTGGTACTACCTTGATACTCCTTCCATCCCAAAATGGATTTTGCAATTTATTTTTCATCCACCCCACCGTATTTTTTCATGTATCCCATTTTAGAAAATGCCCCTCTAATTATCTAACCGATCTATCTTCTCCCTACTATATAGTAAGGTGATACACTCATTCTATAAATTATTTCAGCTGTCATAAATTACATACTCCTGCTATGAGTTTGTTCCTCCTTATTAGTAACGCTTGGACTTTCTTTTTCTCATAAAAAGATTCCGCGCATAACTTGTAAAAAAGAATGAAGGGAGTATAACTCTTATGATATCTTGTGAATAATCGTAATAATAATTGATAACAGAGCAACAAATTAATATCTTAAACTCCATGAAATTGATTGTGTACAAAATAATACGGGGTAGAGATAGTATTTGCTTTTACGTAGATGGGAAATAATTTGTAAAGTATTTTTTGGGTTTATGATGCTCATCTTAGTTGGCTTTATTTGAATGTCTCTTCCATCTTACACTCCAAGGTAATTAGGCTAAACACATCCTTTTCTATAAACAAAACTTTTTTAGCAAAGTATATATTGGTTACATGATTGTCATATAGCTTACCATGTGTATGTTGGGATGTGGTCTTATGGATCTTTTGTCAAGTACATTTTCCCTTGGTTAACTTTTGGTGGTGTCATGTTGGTCATGGCCATATTCTTATTGTTGTTGACCTTTTCATTCTGTACAAGCTAGCCTTGACTACTACATGGAACTTGTATCTAGAAGTGTCAAAAGATGAAGATTCAATGATTGGTAGAATAATGATCTTTGAGCACTGGAGAATAAATTTTGCAGAGGCTGCCAATTACTGTTAATTCATAACGGATGTATACATTCAACCTAAGGCTATCATGAAACTATGAAAGGATGGACCCAAAGCTGATGATTGATAAAGATGCAAAGAAAATAACGGTTTCTTGATTCCTTGTCAAAAACAGGGAACAACAAAGTGAAAGGACAACTCTGGATAAGATTTTCATATGTTGTATATAAATAGGACATAAGTGTAATGGGAGGAATCATTCTATCATATCTCCTAAGTTATATTCTTAGGAGAGTTCTCTTACCTATTGAAGTAAGAGTGAAAAGTATGTTACCTTCCAAATTAATAAAAGTCAAAGAATGAGTTTAGTGCCAAATTCTTCTAACTTATACGAAGTACTTAATAATAAACAATATAATACAAAAATACCTCTCATAAGTCGTAACTCACACTGCTTTACTTCTCCTAGAATAAGTAAGAGCAATAGGGGGCCTAGTTAGAGACATAACATCTTTCAACTTTTGTGTCAGTTTGCCTTGTCTGATGTCAGTTTTATTTGTTGGGTTGCTTTCTTGTAATGGTTCGTCTGTTTTTTTGGACTAGGTAGATAGGTGTTGTTCCAATGTCTTTATTTGTTTAGATGGTCTTTTATTTTTTATTATAATGCAGATGTTAACTATTGCTTGTGATAAACGGATGGAAGAAAGAAGTAAAATTATTGAATTCACCTTATATTCAACTTCATATATTGGTAAGTTATTATCTTTCTTGTAGCTTAACTGAATTTCAAATTAGTGCGAGGATAGGTTGTCTGAATTCTGACAATTTGAAGTAAGGGCTAAGAATGCTCCCTGGGTTGGCTTCCAAAGATGCATGGGGGCATTAACGGAGAAAGTATTTTTTCATTATTTTCTATTCTTGGAGGTACATATTATGATTATTATCTAGTGTTTGGGAAATCATCTTTAGCCATTGATCTGGACATAGATAATTGTTTCTTGTGGGTATTAGATGGCATAATTTGTCTTCTATGCTGCATTATACTTACATGTTGATAGACTTTCTTGATTAGTTTAATGTGCATGCATATGTGCTTCATTTCAGCTTATACGTGAATCTAGAGATGGAAATGTCTCTCCCTCTATCTTAGGATGTTACTTCATTTCAGCTTATGCATGAGTAATTAACTTTATACATAAATTTTATTTTGATATCAGCAATTTGCATGTCTGAATAGGCTTCATTTCTGTATATGCATGAGTTATCATTTATTGTATTCTAGTATCTTCAACCTTAAATTTTACTTGTATTGGTTCTTCTAGGACTTCACTCTGGAGCAAGACTCTGTTAGACCAACTCTTGGTTGGAAGGCCTATTATGCAGCTACAAGAGCAATTGTGAATACTAATGCTGAATTTTTCAACATCATTAGGGAAAGATCACTTCCTGCAATGAGTCGTTTCTGGCTTAATGCAGACTATGTGAAGTGTATTCATGCTTCAGGGGAGTTTTTTACTGGGTAAGATGCTTTTTCTTGTTTACTTTTGTTTGAATGTATATCGTATGACTGCAATTGATCTTATTATGTCCCCCCCCTCTTGCACCTTTGTATTTGGTTTGATGTAGAACCAGTAATTTGTTACTCCAATGATGTGCTGTTTATGCTATGCACCTTTGTATTTTGTTTGATGTATCATTCATTATATAGTAGACCAAGATCTAGATACACATAATTAAGTTTTCATTAGTTTTGGTATGCGTTAAGATCCTCACTTTTGAATCAATCTTTCAGTTGCTAACTTACTTTTGCAGGTGTTCTCCTTTGCTTGAGCCCTTTTGCTACTACTTCGACTTGTAGTATAAATTAGTTTACTCCCTCTACCCTGTTAAATGCTTCTTATTCAATAGTTGGTTTATCCCACTAGTTTTTAATTCTGAGAATACTGATTTATATTTTTTCTTGGGATACCCTGAGGTTTTACGAAATTTAGGATGTATCTCTATTGTTTTGAGAATGCACTAAATATCCGTAAGGCTTTAAACAAATGTACCTGGTGCCCTTTCATGACTAACGAACATTAGTTTTTCCATGTTATTTGAGCGTTTCCAAATAAATTTAGGTATTGGGATAAGAGCCCCATAAGTGTAAAAGAAAGAAATATTCTGCCAAAAAAAAGTTTGATTTTCTTAAAAAAATATATTTTATTTCAATTACCAACACATGGCGAAAAGTAAAAACCTATCAAGAATTGATAAGTAGGGGGTAGTTACCTTGAGTAGGTAGTGTAGTTTTTTTTTTGTACTTTTTAATTATAGAATGTTTGTACATGAGAGGGTTTTTTATTTTCGGAGATAAAGAGGGTTATTTTTGGAAAGTGAAGTTATCAACGAAAACACTCCTTTGCTTGATAAAGTAACATAGTTTTATTTATTTATTTTATTTAAAATTTAAAAATATTAATAGGTTTTTAATTTTTATTTTTATTCGCATTGTTAATAAAATTTCATTTGCATTATCAACTTTTAGAGCCCTTCAATCTAAAATCTATAAATCATTGTACCTGCCTGTAAATTTCATTCTTTCATTAGAAGAATTATTGAAGTTAATGTGAATTTATTGGTAATAAGGTACTGTATTAAGATCATCTGTAATTGCTTGGGAAGTATGGTGAGTTGAAAAGTTCAGGACGCACTTGTTAAGAAGTTATATGTTTCCTCTTATTCTTATTGAAATCAATTAGTTTGAAAATAAAAGTTACGGAGGTGGTGTTTCTAATCGACAGGAAGTTTAATCCCTCTATCGTAATTGCATCTCCAGGTATAATGCAGTTGTGGAGAGTTGGCAGATTGCGTTTAACTGGGAACAACAAGCAGACGGCTTCCAGGTTCGTGATGTACGGGCTCGGGTTCTGACTGACATGGCCTGGGTTACCATGAAAACCTATGTCGACATGAATGCGGGGCCGTATAATGTGACAAACGTGTTTGAGTATCATGATGGGAAATGGTACATGGTCCATCATCACTGTTCGGAGATGCTAGTTGATGAAGATGTTGATCAACCGATTGTGCTTGGATAAGGAGCCAAGCAAAGCAGAAAGGAGCTAATAACCTATGAACATAGTACTATAGTAGTAATTCGAAGAAAATAGTACAGCATCATCATTTTTCTTTAGTGAGAAATTAGTTGAAAACAGAATTGTTGGTCTGATTTGAATGATCCAATGTATTTATTATTATTATTATTATTACCTTCAGTTTTGGCTGATAATTTCACAAGAAGGGTGTCAGCTTCTACCCTCCACTCTTTTACCTCCCATTTTCTCTGTCAGTTTTTTCTCCATGTTCTCTGTCAGTTTTTTCTCCATGTTCTCTGTTTAGATCACAGGTTTCTAAACTGGATTTAGAAGAGTGTTTGGAAGATGTAAATAAAAAGCGCACTCTTCTACTGCATTACTTGCCTAATATGTGTTACTTTGAATTAGTACTAATATTCTCAATTCCAAGCTTGAATTCAAGATTTGCATTCCTACGCGTCTGTAAGTTGATTTCATTGGAGTTTTTTCCAACTTGGAATCGAATTGAAGTGGAGCTACTATATCAAGTCTCATCCCTCACTTAAGGTCCTTCAAATGCTAATTTTTTAAAAATACTATTTTTGTTTAACAAAACTTCTCCAAGATGAAAGATTAAAGACAAATGGATCACACATTTGCAATAAGTCTATTATACATTTGGATGTATGTAGAGCTATCAGCTATGTACATTTAAGATGTTTTGTTGTTTATTTTAAATAATTTTGCTTATTTTAAAATTAGCAAAATTAATCTTGAATTTATTATACATCCGGATGTATATAAGAATTTCTAACACACTTTATTATGAATAGTATCTACTCTAAATTTTTATTCATATTTTAAGTATAAACAATTAATGCAAAATTTATGCAATCAAAGGATTTCGGTCTATCAATTCAACTAAGAATTTAGGTTTTGTTTTCAGGAAAATTGTTAAAGTTGTATTGTATACTAGCTATTTTTTTTTTCAAATTTATTACTTCATTCGTTTTTGAATTTTTGCAACAAATGAATTTTTTATCTCTCACAAATAATACCCATTTGTTGCAAGAATTCAAAAACGGAGGAAGTATTATTTTTAATTGAACTTATTTTGTTAGAGGGATTTTATTTTTGCTTATTTGAACTTATGTTAAATGATGTGAACTTATTTCTCACTTAGAAGCAAAAATAAGATGTAAAGAGTAGGCCCATAGGCCATAGTATAAAGAGTTAATTACAAAGCATAACACGTTGGAGGTTATTATGGGTTATAGAAATTCTTATAATTTTGCTTGTTTTATAATTTATTTATTTTTGTTTATTTTAAAATTTAAAACGAGTAAAATTATATTAAACGTTAGCAATAAAATACCTCTAAGTGCATCCAGGTACATAGTAAACCTATTGTATTAGACTGCTGGTTAGGACTTAGACACAAGAGTCAAGACTATCGGATTACCAAAGTTCGAATCTCAGTAGAGCCTTTTTGTGACACGAATTTATAGTTCGATTTGAGGCCATCACTCATCAGCTGTTGCAGATGAAAAAGCTGAGCTGAATCCTGAACCACTAAACCAAGAGAAAGAAGAGAATAGTGAAATTGAAGAGAGAGAGAGAGAGAGAGAAGCAGTTTGTAAAAATGAAGGGGTTAATTGTATCTTCTCCTTCATTGTTGTTTCCTCAAAACCCCTCAAATTCATCATCTTCTCATTTCTTAAATTTCAGAATTTATTATCAACAGAGACTTGCCTCTTTCATTTCTCTCTCTTCTTCAACCTCATCTTCATCAGTGGTTGAACAACAACAAGATTCTCCTTCTCCTTCTCCTCCACCTGTTTCACTTGATGATGATGATGCTCTTCCTTTGAATTTCAGGTATTTCTTTTGGTTCGCTCTTGCTACTCTTTTCAACTGGTTAACATTTTATTGTTCATGATGATGATGTTCTGTTGTAGAGTAAACATGGTTACTACTTACTCCAGCTAAGTGATTAAGCAATCTTTACAATTATGCAATTTGCCCTATCCCGGTTACCATTTTTTTTCGTATTTTTGGATAAAAACACTGCGACTCAGTGATTTATAAGCATTATATTGTTCATTTAAGATCATTTTTAATTTCTAAGGAAATTAGGAATATGAATGTAGTCTAGGGATTGCTTGGAATCCCTAAAAATTAGCATAGGATTTGTAATTGCAAAACAATAACGTTACTATTTGTTTGTTATGGGTTGGCGGAAACGGAAACAAATTTTCAAGCGAAGCAAAACCCTTACCTTGTTACGCTCTAAATGTAGAGGAATAATTACCGTTTCCGAATAGTTGTAACCATATATGTTTCACACTATGTATTTCCCTTTCCCTCTTTGTTTGTTTCCAATCCATTACATTTATTAATGTCATGTCAAACACTCCTTAGGATACTTTTGAATTTAGTGGAAAGACAATGTAGCTGGACTTCTAAGTTTAACATGCACACTTAAACCGGATAAACGCCCATCCGATGCCTAAGTGACAGTCTTATAATATAAAATGAATTATAAGAGCGGTTACTGTTTGAGGCTTGGAGTTGAATACCTATAAATACATGTGGTTGTCTTGTATTTATAATTATATGATCATTTTTAATTTCTAAGATTGTTTTTAGGGAAATTAGGAATTTGGGGTTTTTGGTTTGGTGACTTTGGTTAAGCATTAGTTTGTGCAATTTTTGTACTGGAATTTGGCAATTCAAAAATAAATAAATATTAGGTTGCATTGGTCTTGGAAGCAAAATAATTGAAAATTGATCACCATCCAAACATCATATATCATAGTTTGGTACTTTGGTTCCTTGCTAAAAAATTTGAGCAGATGGGAAGAACAGATGTGGAAGGGAGAAGAAAAAAAAATTTGAGCACTTGCTCTCCCTATGATAAGGAAAATCTTTTGCACCCTTGAGAAGCTATTTGTTTTCCTCTATATTATTGAAGTATCCTGTGAAGGATATTTTCAAGTGTAATCAGTGGTTGAAGTTTGCATATTTCATGCATCTTTGTCCTTAGAGATGCATTACTTCGGATGTTTCTTTAGTGGTCGTGCAAAAAACGACCACCGAAGTCATCCAAAGTCAAATGAATGTGAACCCTAGGTCTTGGTTAATTAGTTTTGAGTTTTTGACTTTTATTTTATATACATATATATTTATAATTTTTTTTCAAAATATAAAATCTATTTAATATATATAAATATTATTAATGGAATATTAATTTTCAGTTTTTTTTGTTTTTCGATTTATAATTAAGGAAATAATTGACCTTTTTTGCACGACCACCAAAGAAACATCCGTTCTTTCTTTGTCTCATTCTAAGCAAAATGTTTTAAATGAATACATACAACCAATGAACATATTTCCTTCAAGGTGTCAAGGGAAGAAGTTACTTGATACTTATCAATCAATCAACCAAAACCTTATTCCCCTACCCCATTTGAAATCTCTCTGATCCCACACTCTAGCACTCTTCATACTGGTGAAGTCTCCGTCTTAAATGTCCAAACCAATGCAAGCGATTTTCCCTTATCTTGCTGGCAATATTATTGAATGAATGCTTTATGCTCTTTGTGGGAAACATAGTCCTTTTACACTTTTTCTTTGACAACAAATTGGGTTGTTTCTTGCCTCCTAAATATTGGATAGTTGTTGTCAAACAAGCTTGAAGGTTGCTTAATTACAGCATTCATTTCGGAATATGTATATTATTATGTTGAGTGTTGTTCAACAAATTGTTTACCAATGATGGAGGTATATGGGCTTTCAACTTTGATTTTATTTGGACCCTTCTTTTCTTCTGGATAAAAGGGAAGGAAAAATATTTTCTTCAACGAATTCTTTCTGTTTTTTATTTTTATTTTTATAGGTTTTGGTAAATGCCTATTTATAACTACACTAATGACAAAAAACTGATAAAAGATAATGGGATTTCATTTCCATTTGACACAAGGGTAATCAAAAACAACCTCTCAAGTAGTCCCATTCCTTTTCAATACTCATATGCGTGAGGATTATTTGGTTATACAAACTCTATTGGCCACCGGTTATAAATCACAGAAATGAGAATGAATTTACATGTAAATTTGAAAGGAAAACAATATACATTCTCATTGTGGTGTTAGCTTACCTCCAATGCATCTATTTTTGTTTACAAATATTCATTCACATCCAATACCACCATTCTCAAATGTAATGGATGGTAATAGAAAATATGAAGAAAATTCAAGCTTGGTAATGTGTATATGTTTCCGTGTGTATTACAAGGTTTCTTAGGTTACTAAATAATACTTTAAATTCATTCCTATTACTAAAATTTATCACCAGCAATTAAACGGGCCGTAATAGTTTTCAAGGGTAGTTTTGTTTACCTGCATCAGATTATGGTTCAAGAGTATTTGTTTTTTCCTGATTTATTAACACTGTTTTTGTGTAGTGGCTGTAAGTCTTGTGGTAGAGAGCCGATAGAAAGAGGCTGCAACGGTGATGGTCGCATCCAAGGTGGGATTGCCACTTTCCCAGGTTTTGGTTGGTGGCCAATAAAGGCTTATAGGCCTTGTCCTGGTTTTCTTCAGTCTGGTGGCAGCTACAGGCGACGTGGTCAAAGCATGGATGAAGTTGCATTTGGAGGTGGCAAAAAAGGGTCTTCCATGGATAATACCGAGACAAGGTATGGCCTCAATTATTAGCATTTTGACAATTTGTACAATTTGAGTCTTGATTCTTGATATTGGTTTTGCTAGGGTATGAGATATCTATGATAGGGAAATATATTGATGTAATATATTTTCATATTAGGAAGATAGAATATGTGCAAATAATATGTTTAAGGTAGTTAATTTATTCTATTAAGCAATTATCTTAGAATGTTATCTTGTGTCTTAAGTTGTTACTCTTATGTTATGTTGGCTATTATAAATAGTCTATTGATGATGAATAATACAAGTTATTGTGCTTTTTCCCCTATTTTTATCAGCTTTGGAGTATAAAAGTCGAAGATATATCTTCTGGAACAATATTTCTAGTGTTTCAATGTTCGTCTTATAGAAAAGCCGTATTTTTCATTTTCCTCACCTTTATTCCGACCTGATATGAAGGATTGCCTAGGTTACACATGAAACCCTAAACGCATGCTCTAAACATGAAAAGATCCCAGTTTTTGTTCACCCTGTAGAACAGCAGGTGAATGTACTTTTATGTCATTGCAAGTTAAATATGTTGTGTCACCAAGTTTGAACCTTGGAACTCTTTTACATGAATGGCGGTCATAACCAGGGTCAGAATGTCAGTTTCGAACTAAATTGGCATACCTAGCAGTCTATGTTATGATGTAGATTTTGAATGCTGAGTTGCTACGGTTACTTTAGGCTCTCAAAGATTGGTATAGTTTTGCATCGGCTTAAGCTTTTGGTTGGGATAATTCTTATACTGTTATCCCTCTCAAATCATCCCTTTTGCAATTTACAGGAAGAAAGGAAATGCAATCAAGGGATAAAATAACTCATCAAACAAGAATTGATCCACAGTTGTGCTGGAGTGCAAAAGTCCTTGCTTGGAAATTTCATGTATTTATGTCCAATGGCAACAACCACTGATGAATTTTGTAAATTGTCAGATGCAAATATATAGAATGTTATAGCTTAATTCTCCTCTTTAGAGAAAACTTGTATGGTTTCAAACATAATGTTTCCTTGAACAAAATCAAAGTTCCTAATGTGTTATTTTACTGCATCAATGTTATTTTTCCCCTCATGACTCCGTGAGTTGAAACAAGTTGGAATCCTACTAATGCATTACCAGCAGTTGAAAATTGCTCTCTTAGTTGTTAGTTTCCTCATACTATGCAACATTCTTTTCTTTTTGGATTTTCATACAAGATTTTTTTTTAAGAGTTCATACAAGAATTTTACATTCCATTTACCAGTGTTTAAAGATTCGTGTGACACCTTGAAGCAAGATAATATTGCTTTTATATTTCTATTACGACATTTTGACTTTTCTACTTTTTACATTTTATATTTTGACTGTCTTTGTTAATTTATATGTTGTAAAAAATGTAATTATGCTGGATTTTACCTTAGTTGTGTCAATGCATTTTTATACAAAAATTTAAGTTATTTTTACAAATAAACAACTAAACCTATTAATAGTTATAATTACATCTCAAGAAGCGTGAAAGCTCAAAGGTTGCCATTAAAAAAAGAGTAAAGAAAATATAGATTACCTTTGAAGCAATTTCCACTTACCAGGGAAATAAAAAAAAAAAATCCATCGAAAAGCATATTGAAATTGTAATATGTGGAAAAAGTGTAACATGGTGTGATTAAAAACCAGTTTAAGAAGACCTAAGTTAATTTGAGCTTATACAAACCCAACTAGGCGGCAACTATGACTGATGGTGATTTTTAATTGAAGAAAATATGTTTTTTTCGACGGTTCTTCCTGTGATTACTCTACTTCATCGGGCATAATCCTTTGCTCATCATAACTCCATATTTAAGCTTTGCTCATCATTTGCACTAATTTACGATAATGTGCTTGCAAACCACCAAAATTGTGCTCTTTCAGTTAATTTCCTCTTTATATATATATATATATAGAGAGAGAGAAGGTATTGTGTCAGACCAGTCCGACATGAGGTTACTGTCAGATCAGTTCAACAGGACCTGGACACATATTGTCAAATCTGGACAAGTTTTGTTGAACCTGGACACATGTTGTTAAACCTGAACAAGTATTGTTAGCCCTGGACACATATTTGTAAACCTGAACACATATTTGTAAACCTGAAAATATATTTGTAAACCTAGACACATAGTATTAAATTTTGACACATAGTACTGAACCTGGACATATATTGTTGAACCTGGACATAAATTTGTAAACCTGGTGAAACTTATTGAACCTGAAAACATATTGTTTACCCTGGACACATGGACCTGGAAACATATCATAAAATCTGGACATATATTGTTGAATCTGAACACATGTTGTTAAACCTAAACAAGTATTGTTAGACTTGGACACATGTTTGTAAACCTGAACACAAATTTGTAAACCTGAAAATATATTTGTAACCCTGGACACATAATATTAAATCTGGACACATATTGTTGAACCTGGACATAAATTTGTAAACCTGGTGAAACTTATTGAACCTGGAAACATATTGTTTATCATGGACACATGGACCTGGACACATATTGTTAAATCTGGACATATATTGTTAAACCTGAACACATATTATTGAACCTGGACACGTTTTGTTGAGTCTGGGCATAAAAAAAAATACAAGTGTTGGACGGTCCGACACAATACTTTCACATATATATATATACTTCCTCCGTAAATGAAAAATTGCAACATTTGCCATATTTAGATGTTTTTAAAAAATTGCAACAAACTTGTCACTTTCTATTTTGGGTAATATTTAACATATTTTTCTCTCCTACTTTTTCTACTCTACTAACTTTTATTTCTCTCTTCTACTTTTACTAATCTACTAACTTAAACACACTTATAAATTTTTTTTTGGAGTCCGTGACCTCCCCTTTGTTGCAATTTTTCGTTTACAGAGTAAGTATATAATATGTGGTACTAGGCTTTAAACTTAGACATATTACTTAATCTGGCTAACACATGCATTGAAAAGAAGATAAAAAAACCCTGACAAATACATGTGGTGAAGTTCAAACCAAAACCTCAGACTTGGCCTTCACAAAACTTAACCAATAGACTATGGCTCTGTTCTTTAGGACTAAACTGATCTGAACTGAACTAATTAGGTGGGAGTATTATTTTGTGAGAGTATAAAGTTAAAACAAAGCTGAACTGATCTGATCTGATTTGAACTAAACCGATCTGATTACTGTAACTTTTAAGTCCAAAAGAACAGGGCCTAAGACCTGTACCTCTAAATTGGTGAATTTACTTGAAAGAGATGATCTGTTATATTGTTGTTAATATATTCCGCACTGCTTTCTAGTATCATGGAAAGAGAGTTGTATAAGGAAATAATAGGTTGTACAAATGATATTATTGTTAGATTGGCACAATTGAATGAAGGAGAGGCTTTCAGCTACCCAATTTGAAAGCATCTACAAAAAGGCCTAAGCAAACACCTGCTTTCCAATAGTTGATCAACACAACTAAAGATTGCAGCCTGCTGCTTGATGAATTGGTTCTTTTGTACATGAGCATACCAATGCCCTCAATTGCAGCAACTACAATACCTGCAACTAAAACATCCCAATCACCTGTCTGACCCAGTACTGTAGCTAGAGCATTTGCTGTGTAGAATCCCAGCAACAAAAGAAAAACCTTCATCGGAAAATTCTTTCTAGCCGAATTCAACTTTTCTAGTAGCTGCCTTCCACCTGCTATCACAATTCTGCTAAGCCGTGTTTGCCCAAGATCCTGGGAGTCCCCATTGATATCATTTCCCTGACCATCATTACTAGGAAATCCACCGGTATCTAAAGCGAATTTGGTTTTCCAACGGCTTCCTGCCTGAAAGCTGCTCAGCACAGCAAGAATGGGGAATGAGGACATTGCTTAAGTAGCTAGTTTCCTATCAGAATGTCTGATGGTTTCCCAGCACAGCAAGAATGACTACATTAACTTTTATCATAAAATCAAACCTTTTATGTAACAAATATAGTTTCCCAGGTCAAAATTTATGGTTTTATGGTATAAAAGAAGGGGGATTTCTTAGTTAAAAGTTATCGTCAGACAGTATGATGGTGTGGTGGGAGAAATGGTATTGCTTTAGTTAACTACCATAAACATGCATAAACACCCAAGTGTATACAGAGTGCAATTAGTGGGTTCTAAGATAATGAACCAAATAGGTAAAGATTGTAGAAAATGTCAGAAATTCACACATATATATTGATCTAGCACATATTTTCCAATACAAAGATATTTCAAAAATAGTACAAGATTATATCTAAAGTTCTAAACTACCATCCTTGAAGGAAAAAGAAAAAAGAAATCAGAAATTCAAATTAAAGGGCAGAGGCAAGCTTTTATATGATGATTAAATGTAATCAAATAATAGCAGGTGCCAGCTAGATCTATTATACCAAAAGTTAACAAAAGGCAGTCAAAAAGCCTGCAGACTGATTCTAATGAATGACCTAAACAACGATCAAGTAAACGACACACTAGGATTTCAGGAGAATAAGGGAAAAGGAACATTAACTAGAAAGGCAAGTTTCAGTAGGTAACTGCTTGCAAAAAAGTGCTAAAGGGTGCTCTCTAAGCATCAAGCCACTAAAGAACTTACCTGTGTTGCAGATTAGAAAATGCCCAAACTGAGGTGTAGGAGGCTAGGAGCCTAGTGCGCACAGTTTAGAAACACAAAAGGAACTCCAAAATGAACACAGAGAACTTTGGCCTAGGTGGAAGGGACTAGAGCAGTCCGAAGCTTTATTTTTTGACAATGTGTTTGGGAGATGCAGAAGAAACTCAATCAGCTGTACTCTCACTAGCACTGAATTTACATAATACGATACATTACTTAAAAATACTTGAATACAGCAATCTTCTACCACAAAACTAACACATCTACAAACCAACCAAATGGTCCAAATACCATCAAACAAAGGGTTATAGACTTACAGCTAGTTTACTAAATCAAACAAACAACCTCATTGAAAAGTGGAGCCCCACTTATTCCACAGGATTTTTTTAAAAAACAAAAATCAAATGAAAGAGGGAAATGAGGCAAATAAGGATTACTGCTCTTCAAAAAGGGTTGCTAAAACAAACTTTAAAGTTTCCATAACCCTTATACTGCGTTTTGATAAAATCCATTGACAGAAGAGGAAGGGAATAGTGGGTGGCATTTGGATAAAATCCATAGAAGAGGAAGGGCATAGTGGGTTTGGAATTACTTTTTTTTTTTTCAAATCTTTTCAAACAATGTAATATTTTTGGTTTATGAACAATAGAAAAAATGCATCTATCCAATTGTCTTCCCTTCAGTTCCTCTAAGTCCAATCTAAACAAGGAAACCTAAATTCCGCAACTTCCCTCCAAATTCTCCTACCTAAACATAGTCTTAGCTACTTAGGAGACGTAAGCCATGTAACCAACATCCTCTTTCCTTGAATAACTCATAAAGTTTGGAGAAGTGAACAGTTACATCGCCAATTCCTCTCGGGTAATGCCTATGTGATAATTGTGTTGTATCATTTTAGTAAATAAAAACAACATTATAAAAAATATGGCACAAATGTATTGATAATTTGGTATGCAAAACACTAAAATGCTCAAATGCTATGTGTTTTCACATAGCACTGTGCTCCCTTAGGCATCGCTCATTCCTCTCTCTAACCCAACTTAGTAACTTCAAACTAGCACGCCTCACCATACTCAAAACCTTACAAGTATTAAAGCTAGAATGGAGTATAAAATCTACTATAAGAATGACATGAGTCCAGGATGGAGAGTCATGAGCAACAATTTAGAAATACCACACTGATCTGAAATTCAAAATGCAAAAGACCTCAAAACAACAAAAAATCATTACACCAAAATTAGTAAAATGGGGAAATGTTCATTTGAACTAAGACTAGTTTGCAGCTCTACACACCTCCTTGAGAAAGGCCGCCATTTCAGAGCAAGATTTGCCAATGCACGACTGATTAGAAACTTATTTTCTTGACTACAAAATACAGAGGAAACACAATGGTGCTTCAGGTGCACTTTTTCATAAAACAAATTCGGCAATGCCTGCAAAATTGTAATTATTCCCATTTCAGAATTTGAACATCTAGCAATAACAAAAATTAAACATGTTGGAATCCAGATACAGCAAAACATTTTACTAGCTAGAACAATAATTGTTGATTACTATATCACTTAATTGACAATGAACACATATTATTGCTACATATAAACATAATCCAATTACATAATGAGAAATCACTTGCATTTTAAGTATAATAAGATGGAAAAAAATATTAGTAAAATGGAGTACAATACAGTATCCATACTTATTGTCCAATTCAAACTCATGAATAAAAAGGGGGGAAAAAACCCCAAAATAAAAATTCACTCAAAATTCAGAATTTTGAGCTCTTAAACCCTAAATATAGCAACATAGACACAATTGACAAACAACCAAGAATTGGAGACTTAAATAGAAAAAATTAGAATGAATAAAAGGAAGAACATGCCTGGGAAAATGAGGAAGGTGAGAGAATCATGTCTTAAAACCAGGTGGGTGGACAAATCTCAGCCATTGAAGAAGTTTCCGACGGCAATTCGACTGCTGAATTTTATTTTAGGAGAAGAATTTTTTTTAAAGAAGTATTTTTAAGATGAATGAATGTCTACATATGCGAGCTGGTACACCACGACGAAGTTATTACTATCTCGGCTTGGGTTGCTAAAGGTCGCCCCATATTAATTAAAATTACTCACAATACAAAGTAAAAAGATAATACTGCTTTATCTTAAAATTACACCACAACTTACATTTTTTTATGCAACGACGTGATGTAATTTTAAGTTAAGGACAGTATTATCTTTTTACTTTAAATTGTGGATAATTTTAAATAATTTATGAACGATGTTTAACAACTCTCCTCTGTAATTTGGAGTTATTTTTTTTTTTATAAAGAAAGAAAAATCGATTGACTTGAGGTCGGCCAACTAAATGCTATTTGGAGTGAATAATGGTCTTTCTTGGGAACAATGTTCATCAATGATTATACGAATTTTCATTGGGAACAATTAATGTACATCACGTGACTACCAATATATTAGTACGCACTCGTTTACCTTTGAATATGATATTCAAGTGATATACATTAATCTAACTCCAATGACTATTAATATAAAGAGAGTTAGTGAACATTATTCAAATATCAAAATTGCAGTAAATAAACATTCATCATCAAATTAATGAATACTAACCCTATGTGTGCGATAATTTCATATAGGAAGTCATACTTAGTTACAATGGATGAAAATTGACGAGAAGCCTCTTGCTATGCTAGTGGGTTTATTGTTAGAAAAAAAGGCAAAATCCAACACAAAATAGCTGATGGGATTCAAAATTAAAGGTCATAATCCATAATATTATGGTCATTCAATTTAGCACCAAATAATGAAAATGCTCAAAAAATATACTACATCCGTTTCGAAAAAACGCAACAATTTCTATTTTAGGAAATTTCAAAATAAATGCAACAATTTTAATCATTCTATTTTTGGAAGTTTTTTCTTCCTATCTCTCTCATCATCACATACTCTACTTTCTTTCTCTATCCCTTTTACTCTCACAACGAAAAATGGACTAGGAGTCCGTGCTATCCAATTTGTTGCGTTTTTTTCGAAACATAAAGGTAGTATTCATTTTCATTATTTAGCTGCAACAAATGAATATTTTGATGACCCTCTCAAAAAAAAAACAAAAAAAATTTGGGTCATGAAAGGACCATAGAATGACTATCAAGCATTACATATAGGACAAGATGGCGTCAAAAGGCCCTTAGACCTACATTAGTTATTGGTTAGAAAATTTATCGAAAGTAGTAATGCAGTAGTTATTGTTGGAGTAAGCTAACATTTGCTTCAAAAGAATATGGAGAGTCCACTATCCCACATTGATAGTGTGAGGAGAAGTTGTATAGTTTATATACAATTACTTCTCCTAATACTTTGAGTTGGGTGACTTGGAGATTTTAGTGGGCTTGAGAGAGTGTGGATCACCACACGCGTGCGCGCGCTGCCCACCCGGCCCAGACTTGGGTCTTGGGAAATATAACTTAACTAAAGTTTTGGACTTGGGCTGATTACTTACTTATCATTTATTCTTATTACCGTTTTGTTAATAACAGTTACAGAATTAGTCAAACTAACCGTTGTGTGATTAAACACAATTTAATCAGTTGCTGCAGAATTAGTCCTTTGATTAATTCTTTCCGTTGAGCAACGTTCTTCCTGCTTTTTAGCCACGATCTCAACCTACTTCCTCTATATATATCCTACCCAACACAGAATACAGGACATAACTTTTCACAATCTCTCTGCTTTACACTACAAACACAAATACATTAAACACTTCCTCTCTCTGGGTAATATTCAAGAGCATCTCAAGCTATTTCCCTGTCGACACCAGTGAAATAGCGATCGTGTAACCCTGGAGGTTGTTTGCCATGAGTCCGTGTGTCGTAGCGGGGCAATTTCAACTTTAGGGCAGTGATCATATTCACGCCACGATCTGTTCAGATAAGCTACTTCTCGTTTTTATCAGTCTTTGTTCTTACTGTTATAGCGTATGAAACGAGATAACTAAGTCTAGCCTCCTAGTGCAATCGTAGAGTCATGAAAGGGTAAAAGAGTGAAAGCTATATTGAATTTAAAATTACCCCCGACGACCAAAATCAATCTTATTCTATAAGAGTCTACTGCTTAGTTTATATGGTTTGATTCTAAACAAACGAATCGATGGTTATTTCATAGCTAGTTTAGAATCGTTGTATAATTATAGATTTATAGATAGATAGAGTTTAGTGGCTGATGTCTGAAAAAAGGAAAAACTTATTTCCAGTTTCTAATACAAATCTAATAATATGAAATAATAATTCTTTGGAAAATTCTAAACATATCTTCTTCTTTTCTAAATGGGAAAAGAAACAATTAGGTTAATTTTTATTAATTGATTCAAAACTACCATACATAGGAATCAAATGAATTGGATATTATTTTATGCATGTATTACGGTATATGTAGAGGTGGTAAAAATGATCCGATCCGAGACTTGTATTATATTTGTATTCACACGATGTTATTAATCCAAATTTGACCTGACTCAACTCGAATTACACGACCAATAATGTGCGTATTCTTAAATTATTATGACCTTTAAATCTATTTGATAAAATTTCAAACAAAAAATGACCCAACTCAAATCAACCCGACTCATTTGCCACCTCTAGATTATAGGTATACAAAAGTCGGATGCATTATAATTTATGAAGTACCAATATAATATTGACAAGAAGTATCAATACATACAATATAACAAGATTTTGCACAATCTTAAATCTAGATAATGATAATAATTCTATAAAATTGGTAATAGATTCTATAATTGATCAACAAAATAATAATCCTCAAATGACCAAACCCTCACAAGAACTTGATTTGTTTAATTAATGGCATAGAGGACAATGAGCCAATCCATTCTCATTGCATTTGGGACATCTTTCCTTCTCATCTCCTTTAATCATCAACTTGCAACTCCCTCCACATTCCATACAAGGCACAAACCTTGCCCCACCACACCCTTCACACCCTTGCCAACCAACCCCCCTCTCAACTCGGGCCGAACTCAGTATCCGCCCGAGTTGACCCGACTCGTTTAGCTCCACCACCTCACCACCCCCTCCCAAGTACCTTCCCTTTACAAACAACCTCGGGACGGGGACGGGCCCGCCCTCGTTGGCCACTAACTCTTTCAACTCGGTTAGGAACGGGCCGTGCAGCGACACGTCCCGTTCGTCAAACACGACTCGGTGATTCTCTAGAATCGCCCTGACTCGGTTACAATCCTCAAAAGTCCTTCTCACACCACCCAACGACGTCGTATAGAGAACCACCAAGTGGGACCCACCAGGAGGGCATGCCTCGGGAAAATCGCAAAGTGGGTCCCTCTTAAACTTCATTATCTTATCAAACACCGCCTCTTTCCCTTCCTTCTCTTTCTCCAACCTATCCCTAACTATAAACGGGTTCGCCTTCACCGACCCGCTTAACCCGCCCGATTCAGCGACCCGACCCGGAAACTCGTCCCGGGTCGACGACTCGGTCTTCCTCAGCCGAAATTTAGCCCCGTTGATGTCCGATGGGTCTGACTCGTTCTGCTGAGTTGACTCAGTCTTTTTAACCTCCTGCTTCTTATTGGCTTCGAGTTCTTCAAGCGTGTGGAAGGAGAAGTTCTTAGTCGGCGGTTGTGGGCCGGATACCGGGCCAGGGCTGGTAGTGGGCTTGGTGGCGGTGGGCTTGTTAAGGTCTTCTAAGGCCTTACTGACTTCTTCCCACGTACGAGGCCCATCGGAAGTCTCACGCTCGAGCGTGTCGAGCTTCTCAAGAAGGGGAGTTGGCACGTGTGAAGACGATTTTTGAGGGTGATGATTTTGTAGTTGAGGAGGAGCATTGTTGTCGAGCTTGA
This sequence comes from Salicornia ramosissima, assembly GCA_951394345.1. Classification (NCBI taxonomy): domain Eukaryota; kingdom Viridiplantae; phylum Streptophyta; class Magnoliopsida; order Caryophyllales; family Amaranthaceae; genus Salicornia; species Salicornia ramosissima. The sequence continues at coordinate 7,053,433 of OX596238.1, read as the reverse complement.
GCCAAGGTTCTTCAATGGAGTTGATGTCGAAAATGGCGAAACTCGATGGAGGTGGACGGTAGATATGTGGGGTGGTCGCATCAGTTTTCTTTGAAGTCGCACACCCCATTATTATTATTGTTTAATTCTCCTACCTTCAAATTAGTGTAATTATTCAAAAAAAAAGGGAAAATGGTTTGAAGGTGAATAATTTTCCTTAATGATGATAAATTCCGTAATGTAATGTGAATGTTAGTGTTGGTGTTGCATGAGGGAATTTGGATTGGTTTATCTATAAGATGAGAATCATATGTGGGCTTGAAAGCTGGCACGTGCGACTGTGGTGTGTGTGTGGTGGATGAATGGTTGTGAAAAAAGCCAAGTGTATATTAATTTTGTACAAGTAATAATAATAATAATAATAATAATAATAATAGTTCATTCGTTTCAATTAAATGCAATAATTTATTTTGCACGTTTTTTTAATGGAGAGATTTAATAGTGTAAATGAACAATTTAATCAAATGATTTTAATACAAATAAGAATAAGATCAGATGTTACTGTTTTAAAATTGTTGTGGTTAAAACGTGTTTAATGATTTGTTGCGTTTAAATCGGAATGGAGGAAGTACAACCATTCGTAAAACAGTTAGAGGGTATTCCCTTTCTTTCACTCATACGCTCAATGAACCATGTTGGGGTTTTGCTCGGATGGACGTTTTACTATAACATCTGTGACAAGGCTCGATCATGGCATTCCTCCATATTCTTCTAAAAGAGAAATTCATTGGGTTTAGAACTTGTATATTAATCCTAAATTTGAAGTTTTTACTTCACAATTCTTGCATAATGACTTTCAAGTTCAATAAAATTTAATTATTCGAGGGGTTCCTATCTCTCCTCTTTATCCTTACCGTATTTCTTACAACGAATCTCAGAATCACCTTTTCTTGAATCATCCGATGACCACTCCGATCTAGACTTATTGTCAGTAAATTAGATGAATTTCCACTCCCCTAGCTATCCATACTTTGCATTCTCTTATGTCTTGCCTCCATAATGCACATTATCCTTCAATTGTTAAAATTTTAAAGATTCTTTTGAGTATTTAGAAAGCTCGAAACAAATTAGCTTTTGATAATACTCTTTTTTCTGCTATCTCCATTTTTACTTGCGCTTTAAACTATTTTCAAGAATGAAAATCTCGTATATCCCTGGATAATATAATGTCAATTTACAATTATTATCTTCCTCAAATTACTCCTACCCCTTCGTCTACCTTTTTCCGATAATCCACCTCCTTTACAAAGTACAAACAAACGTAATTTTGATGGTTTATTTCAAAATAACTCAACATCTGTCTGTACTATTCTTCAAGATTGTTGTTAAAGCTTCCTTTTTTTGGTAACACTTCTCTTTAGTAGTTGAAGCTATGGCACTCCGAAATGATCTCCTTCTCGCTCGTCAACATAATTATTCCTCTATTTTTACTGAAGAAGACAATCTAATAATTATTAGTGAAAGTATTGGGTCAGACGGTCTGATCAGACAATCTGGTCAGACGGCTGACCCTTATAATCAATTATAATGGTGAAAAACTTCGGGAGGCTATAACTTTGCACTCGGGTGTCGGATCAGGGCATATGATATGTCGAAATTGATTAATTTTTCGAGACGAACGCAACTGCAAATCCCCGTTGGCCATCGGAAATCGCCAAATGAGGCCTCTAAAGGCCTCAAAATGCAAAAAAAACGTATTTTGTTCAAGTTAGTTACAAAATATGTCCATGTTTTACAATATGTGTCCGTGTTTAAACAATATGTGTCAAGGTTTACAAATAGGTGTCCAGGTTTACAAATAAGTATCTAGGGTTAACAATATGTGTTCAGCTTTGTCCAGGTGTGTTCAGATTTGTTCATATTTGTTCAGGTTTGTCCACATTTGTCCAGGTTTGCATGTCCAGGTTTGTCCAAATTTATCCAGATTTGTCCATGTTTGTCCAGGTTTGTTCATATATTTGTCCAGGTTTGCATGTTCAGGTATGTCCAGATTTATCCAAATTTGTCCATGTTTGTCTAGATTTGTCCAGGTTTGCCCATATTTGTCCAGGTTTGCATGTTCAGATTTATCCATATTTGTCCATGTTTGTTTAGATTTGTCCAGGTTTGTCCACATTTGTCCAGGTTTGTCCACATTTGTCCAGGTTTACAAATTGTGTCCAGGTTTCAAATGTGTCCATTTCTGTTTTCAGGTTTACAAATGTGTCTAGGTCTACCAATACATGTCCAGATTTAACAGCATGTGTCCAGGTTAAACACATATGTGTCCAGATTCAACACATATGTGTCCAGATTCAACAATATGTGTCCAGGTCCAGTGAACTGGTCTGACAGAAACGTTACTGTCAGACCGGTCTGACACAATACCTTCTCTAATTATTAATATCTGTAGAGAAAATTTTGATCCCTTAGAAGATCCAAGTGCTTAAAGAAGATATTCGTAGTATCCTTCATGATTTTTAGAGGGCAGCCACACTACGGATTATGTATTGTCTCTCAAGCATTGGATGCAAGTTTTCTTATTTTCTAGTTATTGATAAATTAGGATTTTTCTTCTAGAATCTTGATTTTACCTGTCTACCTTTTTTCCAAAAAAAAATAAAAAAAATTGTAATCGTATATGGAATACAAACTTAATTTAGCATTTTTTATTTACTTTACTTTGACTAACTTTTCATGTTGTATGCTTAAAGTAAAAATGGTCACATTGAATTCTTTTGTTTCGTCTCAATGTGTAGACCATTAATATATTGTTTTCAAAAATGCATAATAAAAGTTATAAATTTATATAAGTGTTAAAAAGAAATAAACTCTTGCAACTCAATAGAAACAGATGATGATTTAAGTTCAAATAATGTATAATTCATAATATAAGAGAGAAAATGATAATTATTGATACAACAAAAGTTGAGCTTTTAAAAATTAGTAACTAAAATTGCTTTTTTACCTAGAGTATATAATATTAGTTTTCTTTTTTTTAATTATAAACTTTTAGGTGTTGTTCTTTTGGACTAAATTAATCTGAACTGAATTAAATTAAATCTTAAATTTATTAGGAGTTGAAATGAACTGTAATTTCAAAAATTAAATTCAAAAGAATAAAGTATAGATTTTTAGTAAATAAGAAGGGCAATTTAGACAAGTAAATTTGACAACCAAAAACATTCATTTTCTTCAAATACTTGAATAGTTGAGAGAAATTATAAACCTTTTAAAAAAGTTTCTCATTTGCTGGTGAAATTTGCCACTAAGGGGTTGACAACTAAGGGATTATTGGGAAGACGTAGAGGACCAAGAAAGATGGATACTGATGAATGGACTGTAATTGTATTTGTATTAATAGGTGGCTGTTATGAGACTTGACAAACAATTATACTTATATTTCAAAGTAGGGACACACATTGATATATATCATCATCGATTTATATCATGTGGTTGGTTCTAGTAGCTCTAGTATTTTGTGGTAACAAGTATATTATTTTCAGCAATTTATTGCTCGTTTGTTCTTGTGGCCAAGGCCCGGTTCCTTTGGATTTAATTCTAGACATTATGTTCAGTTTAGCAGCTAGTGAGTTTAGAATTTTGCATAATTCAATTCAATTCAGATCAGTTCAACTACTGTTGAACAAAGTTAGGGAATAGAGTGGCAAAAAAAGAGGATTCATCGGCATTGCATTTCATATACATAATTTAGAAAATTTACTAGTACAAGTCCTCTAACATATCTCACAAAAAGAAAATTGCTGCACTGTTTCAAAAAAGCTAATAAAGGCCATAAATAGGCTCGAACGATGAAGACCTAGATAGCACAAGAGAACAAAATTACAGTTTTTTGCAGCAAAACACGAACATACCAGCATTGGAACATCAAAATGCAAGTCTCTCATACAAGCCTCCTCTCTTGTCTTCTAGAAAAGGCTAGCTACTTGGTTTCAGCTTCAGCTCACCTTTCCTCCATTTTTTGGACAGCTTTCTCTATAGCCGACACATTCTTACTGAAGGAGGACCACTGCTCAGCGGTTAAGCTAATTCCTGCAAAGTTACACAGCGAAATCATGCATAACAATTAACCAAAACAATCATGGACAGCACATTATCTAAATCGTTGGCAAGGCAGTTAACAACCATGATTCTATTTTTCTTGATAGTAATCATCCCAGCAAATCTGTTGATTAGCATCTTTCAGTTCTTCACTCCAAGCTCTATGCATCTTATTTTCAATTGGATGACAATAAAAACTATTACCCAATAAGCTATTAATTTAATCCCAGTGCTCCTTGATGTTTCCATGTCATAAATAATGCTATCAAAAAAGTTTAGATTCATTCATTAAACTAACGTCCCTCACCCTTTAATGAAACAAACGTGTAGTTTAATTTTTTCCTGAAGTGCGAAGGATAAATGGTTCCTACTTCCAAGAGTCAATAAAGGCCTCTTCTTAATTGTAATGGTTATATGTAAAGGACTCTAAATTAAACATTAAGATGTCAGACAAAACTACATCGCCACAAACTTCCCAAGGAAACATGCGGCACCTACAACAGGAACTTGTACTCCCATAATAATCATCATTTTCAAAACAATTTCTTTCCACCACATCATCTTCATACAAGCTCTTGAGAAGTTCAGGTGGTTGGGACATAGGAGAGATTGTATACGTCTAGCTAGCTTACGGGGAATTTCTCTCTTCTTTGGAGTGTGTGTGAAATGTTTTTTTTTTTTGACTGAAATAGATTGTCTTGCACAACCCTCGGTTTCATACATAAAATATGAGCAAAATAGAAAGCATATCTATATATAAAATTGTGACAGTCTTTTTTCAAAATTCTAATGGCCATAGGTAAAGAAATAAATTAGAGTTTAAACAGCTTCCCATTTGAAGAATCACAAACTTGGAGATTGGTAAATAAAAAGATGAACGACAATAGCAACTTTAGGCTGCCAATCTCCAAGTGACTTGAGGTCTACTCAAAAGCTTTGCAAGGTGCACCAAAGGTGGAAAATCTTGTAGTCCACACAGTAGAAGCATGGTGGTGCCAGAGGAAAACCAAGGCAGCAACAGGCGGCGAGGCGAGTAGATCTAATGGCTGGCAGAAGCTGCTTTCTAAATATGAGAGCAGTAACATGTGGTGGTGGAATCCAAGTTTCGAAAAAGGAAATAGAATTTTGAGAGGAAGTTCTGATGGAAATGAAGTGGATCTCACCTAGAGTTTTAATGCGAGCGGAGGAGAAACATTTGTGAAGGGAGGCTCAGAGGCTTGGTTAAAGTATTTGGGTATGGAACTATTCCATACCCAATAGCTTCTCACTCCTCAAACCCATGAATCTCATACCCACCTTCCCCCTAAAGTTTCTTATCCCCTCAAGACAATCAACTCCCTCAAATTATCAAGTACCCTGGATTAAAAAGCCTTTACCTTATGCTCCAAGCATAACACAAGGTAATTCGCAAATATTGAATGATATTGAAGTTGAAACTCTGAAAAGTCATTTGAAAGAAAAGATGGACAGATAAAGGAAATATACAGTCACACGGTGACCACAAGTCCACGATATAGACTAAAAGCACCATTTCCAACGATGACACATAAGCTCATATTGTCATATCTCGCACAGTCGCAATAACATGATAACAGCAGCGTAATAAGTAAAAGTGTAAACCCATAGGGTATAATACCTTTGGAGGTAGGAAGATATTTTCCGTCCTTCTTGTAATATTCCCTAATTGACACCAACGTCTTACCCTTGAAATCCTGAATTGTCACTCTTCGCTTCTCCGACAACTGCAAATAACATCAAATCCAATTAAAGCCAGTATGACACAAAACGTTGATTCTAAGCTGAATTCATGGAAGCTCGAACGGTCAACTGATAAACATAACATCCAGCACTTAACAATTTCATAAACCAGAACACACAGCAAAGGCAAAATGGTCAGAATAAGCCAAAAATCCCAAATGTAAGTTGTAATCCAAGTTTGTGCAAAAGAATGGCGTAAAAGTATGATGAGACAGAAGGTCAAGGTACGGTGTGGTCCAAGTAGTTGTGAATACGATTTCCTACTGTAGTTGAAGAAACCTTTCTTATATTGTTAAGATATTGTTTTGATAGTTTAGAGCATCAAAATAATACAGGAAGAAGAAAGTTTGATGCGCATCTTTTTTTTATCATATTCTAGTTTCCTCAATGCAGATTTAGGAGTAGTAGAACTATTATAGAGTTGTGATTGGAGCATAATAAAGATAGGTCCTTGAGGTGATCTTGAAGTGTGTGTGAAAGAAATTAAATAGGGAGTAGATTAGTACGCATAAGTGTTTATTTCCTAATGGAGAAGGTCCAGGTAAGCGATTCGATTTTACTTAGTACGAGATCGATGAAGGATTATAGCAACCATGTATGTCATTACTATTATGAAAAAGGACAAATCAAGCAATATTGTGATAAGTTTGAGGAAGATATAAAGTGATGATGGAGAATAAAGGTAAGAGTTTATAAACTCCGGGAAAAGTATGAGAAGGTGAAGATGATGTAAGCCTAATGGTTAAGATCCAAAGGATGTGTCAGATTCATGGGTACTGGATTCAGTTTGTTCTCTTCATATTTGTGACTGATAAAAAATGTACATCATATATCAATAAGAGGAGAAGGTTACAACTTTGGTTAGCAGTGAGGAGGCACAAGTTGAAGACGTTAGTGAAGTAAAATTGAGACTTCACGATGGCCAAGTGAAGACACTCGCCAATGTGAGGCATGTTCCTTAGTTATACAGGAACATTATTAGGGATATTATTAGCGTTGGAGGTTTGGATGAGAAAAGTTATACCATTGGTGTCATGAATGAAGTAATGAGTGTCACACTATCACCAAGGGTGGAAATTTGATAGTGTTGAAAGCTATGAAGATCAGTTCTAACCTGTATGTGCGTGGCAGGAAAAAATGTTGTGGAGCAACAAGAAGTATCACATCATCAAAAAGTGACGTTTGTGGACAAGATTGACATAGGTGGATTTGGCCTTATGAGAAAATTTCTTTGTAATATGCCAAATCTATGAGGTTAGGCAGCATACACCAAGCCATGAACCAAGTTTGTCTAAAAGAATGAAGCAAAAGCGTGATGAACATAAACATTACCCTTGAAGTTGTGACAAAGACTTCTTACGGCAATTAAAAAGGAAGTTTTTCTTGTAGAGAATCTTTCTTGTTTTGTGAAGCTATTGTTTTGGTAGTTTAGAATATCTAGTCTAGAATATTATAGGACGAAGATATTAAGACCAGTATATTTTTCTATCTTATTCTAGTTTTTCTTAATGAAGTAGTAGTAGACATAGAGATTAGAGAATACTCAAGAATTGTAGTTGAGGCCTATAAATATAGGTCGGGTGATCCTCAAGTGTATACACGATAAGCCATTAAGGGAATATATTAAGTGTTAGAGATCACAAAATCTAGCACGATATGACAACACGACCTAAACACGATAATAAATTAGCGGATTTGAGTCAAGGACTTGATACGTTTAATTAAATGAATTAACATAAGTACATAACACATTTATTTAATAGGTCAGATTTGGGTCAATGGGTTTCAATCTGTTTGTGCATGCGGGTTGACACAACATAAGTCGATTACACCCAAATATTAACTAATAATTGCGAAGATTGACATGTCATGTCAACAAGACAAGAAATTAATGAGTTTGGGTCAAAGAATTTGACAAGTAAACGAGTTGATGGTGCACCACACTTTTATCAAACGGATTGGGTTTAGATCAAGGGTTCAACCTGGTTATGTATGCATATTCACATAAACACGACACGATGTGACCCAATTGCAACCTCAAGTGTGCATGAGGGCTCATTCCCATGTAGTCTTGTGGTGCTCCTAATTGTTGTTCAATTTGGGGTTTATTACTGCAAAGATCATTCCCTTATTTATTTTTATCGTGTGTGTGTGAGAGAGAAAGAGAGTATTTAATTTCTCTTAATTTTTGCTTCATTAGTGTTTGCACTAAGTTGAGAAAGTTCCAACACAAAGTTGCTCCAATACCTAATTTAATAGCAAAACACAGCATCAAATTGCAATCAATAGGAGTTCAAACTACACAATCAGGCAAACACCTCAACCTAGGGTTAATAATCAATCATCAATCAGCAAAAGCTATTTCAAAAATTAAGCATGACAAAGTATAATAAGGATTAAGCGTGAGAAGAAGAACAAACTCGACAAATGATAAGATCGCCATCATCATCATACTCTTTGCCATCAGACCGTCCTTTGTCTTCATCATCATCATCTTCTTCTTCTTCCTCCTGCTCTTCCACTTCACCGCCTCCGGCAGCAGCAGTAGTAGCAGCAATGGCGTCGCTTTGCTGTTGAAGAAAGCTTTCGACAATTTGTCGAACAAATTTCTTACGAGAAGGTTCGGAGAGGTCCATATCAAGCTTTTCGGAGGCAAGCTTGCGAACCTGGTACTCGGTCATCTCTTGCATATCTGAATTTTTAAGGATTTCCATCACTGTTTCTTCCACTTTCTCCTTCGTTGATGCGTCCATTTTTCCCCTTTTTTCCACTACCGTCTGGCGTCTACTATTTACCATTCAACAATCAATTAGAACTAATAATTAAGAGACAGGAAGAAAAACAATCAACTAATTCAAATTAAAAATTAAACATTCAACAAAATCAACAAACAACAAATATGAAACAAATTCAAAAAAAAAAAAAAAAAGCTAATTCAGTAAACTAGAGATTTAGAGGAGTAGCAACTCACACAAATTGACGAGAAGACGGCAAGACGCAGACACGTAGTAGTCAGAAACCGGAATCGGTAGGCGATGGCGATGGCTATGGCGGTAGCGAGTAGCGCACGGCGGGAAGCCTAAAAGCTAGAATGGGTTTAGGGTGTATGGAGTTTGTGAGAGAGTGAAAAATGGAAGAGAATTGGGAAAAAATAATAACGTACAGTCGTACACTCGTACAGACGTAGTGCTACAGACACATAGTATGATTTTAGGGCTTGTTTACTTCAAATTATATTCAATTCAGTTAATACACTTCTATTCAGTTCAGTTCATCAGTTCAGTTTAGTTCATCTCTGTTCAGCTAATGTAAACGAGCCCTTAATAGTTAATTTTTATGATTTGATATGATTTTTTATTTGATCTGAACTTTTCTAAAATAAGCATTATAATTTTTTAAAATAAATTGAATCAAATGCCCCCTTAATGTTTGTCATTTCATTTCACAAGTGCATGTCTAATAAGTTGAAAATAACGCTTTTTCTTTTTATAGAGAACGCAACTTTATTCAGTTCACTTTAATTATATGCCATTTCATTTCACAAGTGCATGTCTAATAAGTTGAAAATCACATTAGTTCAAGTTGTTCAAGTGTCAGAGTCTGAAGATATACTGTTGTTTCACACATAGAATTGGATCTTGTTTCTACATGGACTTTAATTTGAAATTTAAAAAAAATGAAATGTCAAATCAGGTCAAAATGTGTTCTTATTAATGTCAGGTAAAATTGATTAGTCGTATCAATGGTGATGATAATGATGACGACGACAATAATAATGATGATGATTATATGATAATGATGATTTTTGTTTTGATGATGTCAATGATAATAATGTTGATGGAAGATGATGGCGGTGATGGTGATGATGCGATTATGGTGTTGGTGGTGGCGATAATGGTGCCAATGATGCTAATGATCATTGTTATGGGAATAATAGTGAGAGAGGCCTTTGTTAATGGACTTCGTATTCTTTTTGAGGACTTCGTCAATATATCACTTCGTCATTGTCACTTTCTAATCCTGCTCATGTGACATGCACAATGGAGTATAGCCTAAATTCCAGGTACTGTATATTGTTCCCCTCTAAAAGCTTAAGCTAGTTAACTTAATAGGCTAAGAAGAGAGAAATGTGTTTTAGATATGTGTTTTAGGTTTAGAAGGTTAGTATGACATTATTTTTTATTGAGAGTGTTCTTTGGAAAGGTAGAGAGTTGTATTAAATACTTTGATAAATGTTTCAGGATCATTTTCCTAATGGTTAGAGGGAATTTTATATAGAGATGGATACCTCAACCTAGTAGAAGCTTTTTGGGTTGGCCGTTCCGGCCCACTCCAAAGCAAATCCTTGCGGGCTAGGACCTAAAGAGGACAATATCTACTAGTAGGCTCATGTTCACCTAAGGATAAGGGTGTTACAAGGGTCAACTCAGCACAACACGAGATGAGCTCTACCGAGCAAGAGCCTCCAAATAACACAGCACGACCCGTCACAAGAGTTAGGTTGATGGGTTGTGCACTAACAAGACATTAACTATTTGGCACAAGTACAACACGACAACCCACCTTTAGCCTACACATTATGAGTAAAATCATAATACTATGTAAAAAGAAAAGAAAAAAACATTGTACATATAGATATTCATGATAAAAACAAGAGCCATGATACAAAACTTGGATTAGACTGTACTTAGGACTCACTATGGTACAAGATATGTGGGTTTAGCACGTTAGCCGTTTTCGGCACAAACCGTGCACACCTTTAACCACGACCTCATTATTGGCCCCAATAAGAGTGAAATAAATTATTATCTTAGGGACCTACACATACAATGGTTTTATAAAAATCCTACATACAATATGACAATAACTCATGAGAAATGATATTGACACTTCATTTTTTCCTTTGGCACTCCAGTATGTGAGTATAGTATGAAAAAATATATTCTCACAAGATGATGTGCCAAAAGAAAAAGTGGAGTGCCAATATCACTTACCATAACCAACGGAGGATAAGGCACATTTCTAAAGAATGCTCCCATGATTAGCTAGGCGTGGGGGTGTTTTAATGCACTCATATCATAATTAGCTAGGCACTTCCCGGTCTATTATTACATAGGGAAGGGAATGTCTCTTCAGCACTTATTAATTAGAACTTGCAAAACTAAAAGGGCCACCACTCTTTAAAAAAAATAAAAATTATTCTCTCTGACCCTTTTTAAATGTTATATAGAGAAAATTGGTGAATTTTATGATTGTTGTTGACTTTTTGTCATTTAATGGGTATAAATGTAATTTTATAGGTGGGTTATGGTATTAAAAGTAGTAAGTGTGAATTTATATATGGGTCATAATATCAAAAGTGGTAAAAGTTAATTAATTCATATGATGTTAAGGTTTTAACTTATAAGTGTAATTTTATTGGTGGGTCATAATATCAAAAGTAGTAAAAAGGAAAATGAAGCATTTATTTTGAAACGGACAAAAAAAAATGGAACATTTATTTTGAGACAGAGAGATTATATTCATTGTTGCATAATACATAGAGCATGTGTAAGAGTGTAACGCATGCAACAAGAAAACAAAAAATTCTTTATATAATCTAGTCAAAAATCCCATCACATGAAGCAAAGACTTTTAAGGCATACACAATACTTGTTTATGAAGTGCTGATTAACATGCATGCATGTAAACCACATACATTACAAATTAACTAGTACTTAATTAGCTACATACAAGATACAATCCATGAGATCGAACTTCGGCGCTCGAGTGCATTATTTTGCAACCGAGACTTTACGAGTTCAATTCTCACCAGCCTATCTTTCATTCTTTCCTAATAAAAAATAAGGGCAATGCTAACTCATTATTACCCTGAGAAGAGTCGGTGTGTTGAGCCGGGTGATATTACCTAACATATAAGATACTCAACATTCATGTAAACCACATACATTACAAATTGAGTAGATACAATCCATGAAATCGAGCTTCAGCGCATTTTGCAACCGAGAGACGTTACGAGTTCGATTCTCATTAGCCCCTCTTTCCTAACAAAAGTAAGGGCAATACCAGCTCCATATTACCTAACATATAAGATACTCAACATTACAACCCCTTTTTGGAAAAAAAAACCAAATAAATAAAAAAAAACAGAGGATCAGCAAGCAGCAGCAAGTTTCCGAGGAGTCATGGGACTTTTAAGACCGTTAGCAATCAACGCCATAGATTTCCGCCGGAAACTACTTTCCGGCGATTTTTCCGACGACTTAGCAGCCGATCTCATCATCTGAATCAAAGCCTCTGCATTTTCCGACAACATCTCCTCCAACTCCTTACTATCAATCGCCATTTTCACCCGCCAAACACCGTTACCTCTTGACGGCAAAACCTCCAACGCAGCGTTTTGATCTTTCCTGAAGCTCGGCGACTCGTTAAACTGCGCGTTTAAGCTAGGGTTAAACTTAAACCTCCTACTGCTGCTAGTGCTAGACCTAGACGGCACTCCAAACGGCAAGAGATAGTAAAGTTCACCATTAATGAGAAGCTCATCTTCGAATAACGGTAATGACAGATGCCCCTTTTGGTAAATTCCGTACCCTGGAAATTGGTCGAGAATTTCATGAGCTAGTTTCGGACCATGGATCGCGATTACCCGACCCGAATCGGTAAGTATTCGGATAAAGGGTTGGGAAGAAGATGATGATGATGATGTTAAGCTTTTCAGAGAGCAATAATTACCCATTAATTTAGGGTTTTTAATTTTTAATTTAGGGTTTTAAATTTTGGGTGGTTGAATGAATTGGGGATTAATTTATGGGTTACGTTATGAATAATTGAGAGGGAAAGAGAAGAAGAAGGGTGGAATTTATATGGAAAGGAAGGAGAATAGGGACATTGCAAATTGAGAGTCACGAGAAGGAGAAATTTGAGGGGGGATGTTGGGGGAAATAGTGATATTTTTAAATTGATTTCAAAGTTGGAAGAATGGTGTTATATTATTCAAGTATTATATCGACCGTTGGGATGTGTAAACTGTAAAGCTTTAGTTCATGCAGGTAATAGTATCTGTATAATTCTGTATGCTTTTGGAAAAACAAAAACCTTTATATTATAGCATCTATAATGGTTTGATCATACATAGTTAACTCTTAAAAAAAAACTTAGGGTTTGTTTACTTCATATTATATTCAGTTCAGTTAATCTTTATTCAGTTCAGTTCAGTTCATTTTAGTTTAATTCATACATTTCTAATTAATACACTTCTATTCAGTTCAGTTCAGTTTAGTTTAATTAATACACTTCTATTCAGTTCAGTTCAATTCAATTCATCTCTATTAAGTTCAGTTCTGTTCATCTCTATTCAACTAATGTAAACAAACCCTTAGTTTGATCACACTTCTCAGTTGTATGCTATATTTGATGATGATAGGTTAGGTACTATCTTGGTTAAAAGGGCTATCTAATTTTGTATTTCATCTTTTTATCATATATAAAAAAATAATAGGGTTTTTTCTAAGCTATGCCCAAAAGTTTTTCGACTTTTTAAGTTGTGCTCATGTTTTTTCAAACTTCTAAGTTATGCCCCCCAACTTAGAGTTTTTAATTAACAATGTCCACTCCGTTATCTCATCGTTAATGGATCTGTTTAAAGGAGCTGAATTTCGTAGGAAGAAAATTTTTTCTCTAATATTCTAGGGAGTTTATAACTAATTTTCACCCTTTATAATTGATGTATTTCCTTAAAATAAATTATGCATTTCCCTTAAATAAAGGGTGAAAATCAGATAAAAACCCTGAAATTTTAGAGTGGAAATTATCCTCCCACGAAATGCAACTCCTTTTAATAGATCTATTAACATTGAGTTAACGGAGTGAACACTGTTAATTAAACAACCTAAGTTGAGGGGCATAACTTAGAAGTTTGAAAAAGCATGAACACAATTTAAAAAGACAAAAAACTCATGGGCATAACTTAGAAAAACTCAAAATAATAGTAGTGGTTTGCTAAAAAGAATAACTTTCATATAAGTAAAATTTCTAAATACAAGGTTAATCATTATGGAAAAAAGAGGTTGTATCTTGAAAAAACATTGTAGCTTTACAAGCAAGGTTTTGCCGTGTTGGGCCCTTTTTTATATTTTGGCTTTTGTTTTTTTTGTCCACTATGATCTATGACATCAACTATAAGCTACAAGGTTTGTAACTTGCCATTTTGGATAGTTGTACCCTTGTAGCTTGAGAATGATGCAGTTAAAAATAGTGATGTGACAAACAAAGCAACAAATTTTATAGGTTGCTATTGTGGATACTCTTATAGTCTTATAGTATGATTTTTATTTTTTTTTTAAAAAAATCACTGATAATCCCTAATTATTGTCTCATTCCTAAACTTAATCCTACAACACAAAAAACAAAACCATTAGTCGTGTTATCAATATGTTGAAATTAATATTTCGTTTTACATGCCTAACTGGTTAGATTTGTTTGCCGAAAAATTACTTAAAGATAAAATTTGCCGTCAAAAAAAAAAAACAAAAACGCACAAAAAATAAATTGGTTTGTACGTTACAAAGCAACTCGATTTACGTATTTTGATTTTTATAACAAAAAATTTACTCAATAAAGATTTGGAGGGTCACATTTTTGCCCCTAATTCTAATGAAATAACACACCCAACCTTTTGACGATACGGGTTTCAACTCAACCTTTTAGGGTCCGTTTAGTAAGACGTAAAATGTTTTTTCTGAAAATTATTTTCCCATTTTATATTGTTTGGTTTGATGTAAAATATTAAAATGAAAAACTATTTCCACCTTATTGAAAATATTGTACTCCTAAATTGGAAAGAAACATTATACACACAATTGGAAGGGAAACATCTTCCGTCACAATTGAAACAATCGATTTTTAGTTCAACCAAACAATGAAAAATACTTAAAATGAAAAATCATTTTACATGCCAACAAAAAAAGAAAAACCTTTGTGAAAATGAATTTTCCAATATAAAAGATTTTCCATAAAAAACTATTTTTATCTGAAAACGTTTTACACCTCACCAAACGGACCCTTAGTCAAACCTTTATGCCCATCTTTCTTTTATTGATCCAAAGTCCCAAAGTTAACTTATTACATGATTAGCAAGTTAACATCATTTTTTTTTTATAAAATATTGGCTTGCTTAACTGATTAAAAAAATAAAAAATAAAACCTTAATTTTTTTTTTATAAAAAAAAATAGACTTGAATCAATTAAAGATTATTAAAGCGGAATCACCAAAATGTTGAATTATTAATAGTAATTTATTATATATAAAAAATGAAGGTTTACTAATGAGAAATTTAAAAAGTATAGGATTATCATTGAAAATTTTCAAATAAATAAGATGGGGTATAATTTGATTTGCAAGATCAAACTATGTATGACATAACTTTTAACTTTAAAAAAAATTATAAAATTTTAATTTAAATCTATAACTTTATACATCTTCAGTTATTTTTTATTTGAAAATTAAAAATTAATAATTTTATTCTAAAATAGAACAATTTTTTAGGGGAAAAATAATTATTCCGATAGTGTCGCACAACAGCCAAATAAATGAATCAATAGAAGCACATATTGACATTTGAGGCCAAAAATTTGAAGATTGTCTAAATCAATAAGACAACTTATCCTTATATTTTAAAATAAAATATTTATTGTTCCTTATTCTGTTTTAATTCATGGCCAAAAGTTTAAATTGTCTAAATCAATAAGACATATCCTTAGATTTTAATATCTTATTTTTTTTTTGTTCCTTATTCTGTTTTAATTTTTATATTAGTTATCTTTAGTTGCTTCTTTGTTTCATTATTTATACATTGATACCTAAGGATATAGTTTCCTTTATTTTTGTTTATAATACACTTAACATATTGCAATTAACAATATTATCATCACACTTTAATTTGACTGTTTTTATAATTTATGTATAAGAAAAAATATAATCATATATAAGATATCAGATCTTATTTTCTCTATAGCATTGCACATAGTTTTTCTTTTTAATAATAATTTGATCTTATTTTTTATGCATAACTAAAGATTAGATAGAAGTGTGCATCAACAAGTACAAAAAGTAAATATAGAATTTGAAAAGCAACAAAGGAAGTATTACATTCTTTAATAATTATGTTCAATAATCAATATTGTCTATATATTATTCATCTTAGTAAAATTTCTAAACTTTAACGATAATAACACACACATTACAACAAAGCTACGTACCAAAATCCTATTTGATAATACGGAGTATTTTTTTTGTACCATAATATATATAGGTCAAAATTTCAAACTTTAACGACATAAATTAACAATAAAATATAAATCTTCTTAGCATGGAGTACGTCTCTAGTTCTCTATATCAGATCTTTAATTTACAATAAAACCTACAACACGACATGAGGTTTGGAACCATAATTTATTTAGGATGGGTAAGAAAAGCCTTTAATTATATTTTAAAGGAGACAAAATATAAAAATTAACCTAGTGTTTATTTTAAAAAAATTAATTTTTTTTAAAACAAAAAATTCAAAGTTTCTTTTCACTGCTGATATTATTAATAATTTTCTTTCTAGCTTTTCCTTGGTATATAATTTTTTAAACATAAATGATTCAAATAAAGGAAGAAAATACAGAACCAAAGCTCATTATCTTGAAGTCAAAGAGAAAGAAGATACGATAGAGCTCTCTTAATAATTGTCTAATGTTAGACAAAAATTCTGATTAATCTTATGTTATTATATATTTACTTTCTAACTTTTCTTACTTTGAGCTCCTTCTTTAAATCCAAAATAGTATTTTAACTCTTTGCACAATTATTATTATAAATTATAACTACTATACACAGGTATTTTCAATAAAAAATAATTTATGTGTGTTGGTTAATATTATTGAACAAATGTGAAAATTATAAATAGAATTAAAATGTTTATAGATTAATAAATTAATTTGATTTATGGACATGGAGCTTAAAAAAAATCATGGGAATAGTTTTAAATCGAAAAAACAAAGGAAAATCGAAAAAGTGGAAGAAGTGCATGTAATGTTACTTAAATTAGTAAAACAATTTAAAGATTAAAAATTATCGATTAAAATGATTGGAGAAGTTAATTATTGTTGTGAGATTGAAAAAAATGAGAATACACAAGAGTTATAGATTCCAACTAATTTTTCCTGTTTTAAAAGAATATTACAGATTATAGATTACAGATAGATTGTGCTCATGCTATTGCACTGAAAATTTAAATGAATACAAAAAAGAAATTGTTTCCTTTTAATTAAAGTTGCACTAGATTGTGCTCGTGCTATTGCACTGGAAAATTACACATTATCGTATTATAAGAGAAAAATATTAGAACTCATATTTTCGTGTCAACATAAACCATATATATTTCTATATGAAATGTAATATTCTATGCTCAATATATAATTATTTTTCCATTTTTACCTTGTACAAAATTAAATGAAATAGTGTTCAAAAATATATATTTCCGTGGTTATGTAGTATATTATTCAATAAAGTTTTAAAAATCGTCCCATATTTCTTTTCTAGTAATTTTTTTCAACACTTATACATATTTCCCCCACTAAATTTTCTTGTTTCACACTTATTTAAGTAAATTTCTCCATGTATCTCATCTGTCAAGTATGTGCTAATGAATGGAATACATACATTATAGATGGATAGGTTCCTTCAATAATATAAAAATATACAAAATAGTGACAAATGACATCTAATTTTTTCTATTTTAAAAGAATATCATAAATATAGCTAGGAAAAATTTAAAAATAAACCCCAGTAACTTACCTAGCTCATTTTAAAAATAACTTCCAAAATATATCAAACATTATTCAAATCACCCCTAATTCTTATCTATGATCAGTAACGTTAAAATCTCTGTTAAGTGGTTATGTAGGGGCCACAACAAACTATTTTCTCCTTATTTTAGACCAAATTTTTTTTATCTCTCTTTGAAAAACTCAGAATCAAAAGTTCCTTCATGCATTTACCTGGCCTCTTCTCTCTGTAAAATCTTGCTGGGAAATCATTGTTACTTAATAAAAAAAAATTAAAGATTAAAAAAGAATACACAAGAGTGACAAATGCCAACTAATTTTTCCTGTTTTAAAAGAATATTATAGATTATAGATAGATTGTGTTATACTATTGCACTAAAAATTTAAATGAACAAAAAAAAGGAAAGGAAATGATTTCTTTTAATTAAAGTTAAGTTGCACAACATTGTGCTCGTGCTATTGCACGGAAAATTTACACATTATCGTATTATAAGAGCAAAATATTAGAACTCATATTTTCTTGTCAATATAAACTATATGTAGATTTCTATGAAATGTAATATTCTATGGTAGAGATAAATTTTTTCCCATTTTTTTTCCTTGTACAAAATGATATAGTGTTTAAAAATAAATATTTCTTTGTTATGTAGATTCCCTCTTATAGTATTCGATAAAGTTTTAAAAATTGTCCCATATTCCTTTTTTTCAACACTTATAGATGTTTCCCCCACCAAATTGTATTGTTTTACACTTATTTAAAAAAAATTCACCATGTATATCTCATCTATCATGTACTTCATCTGTCCCTATTTGTTTGCTACATAAGGACTTTTAGCACTATTCATTGTGTAACTTTAACTCTTTCTAATTTTATACGTATAAGAAAAAAATATAGTCAAGTGGGATCTCGTTTGATTCAGCTCAATGTGTAGTTTTTTAATATGTAATTTTTATAATATTTTATTATACACATCTAAAGATATATTCATTTAAAGTTGTGTTTTGGGTGGCGTGAAAAGACAAATGTAGCAAACTTTAAGGGACATAGGAAGTATGTACTAATGAACGAAATACTATGTATTTACTAATTAGAAAGAGACAATGGCTCCGTTTACTTGGGTGTAAAAAGTTTTTGATGTAAAATGATTTTCCATGAAAAACATTTTGCGATGGAAAACTCATTTTCATAGAAGTTTTCCAATGTTTACTTGAACGAAAAATACGTTTTACTCCCAAATTTGGGGGGAAATGTTTTCAATAGGGTGTAAAAAGTGTTTTCAAGCCAAGTTTTACATTTTAATTTTTCATTCAAAGTAAATGATGTAACATGTATGGGGAAAAATATTTTCAGGAAAAACATTTTTCGCTCTAGTAAACAGAGCCTAAGTTACTAGGTAAACAGTGTCAAAAATCAACATGTGACAAACTTAGAGAGACGGAGGGAGTATTAGACTAATAAACTGTAGTGGGTAAGCTACCCACTGAATTTTCTGAATAAGTGTAGCAACGTACTTTGCTACCATAGCATGTAGGTCATCATGTATCAAATCCCATGAAACGTCCGTGAGTATTTCATATGCAACTGGTTAATAATAATAATAATACATTGGAATATGGTCTGAGTAGATCAAATTCAATAATGAGAAATAAAATACATATATACATGATTTGTGATTAATTTGATTAATTATTAGACACCCTTTTTTTTTTACATCAATTCAAGATTATATCCAATCCAATTGTAGTTTAAAAATGTTTATCAAAACTCAAAGAGAATCTAATTAGAATAAACCCAGCCATGCATGAAAAATCACAACCATTAAATAGGTGTCATAAGTAGATCATATATATATATATATATATATAGTAGATCAAATGATTGAAAGTAGATCATATACCTAAACAATATCAACTATGAGTCTATGACGGTCTTTAAGATTTTTATTACCAAATATACTGACGCGCTTATTGTTTTAACCCTTAACAGTATGTAGGTTACGTACTTATTAATACCTCCCATTGAAAGCAGAGGCCATAGTTGGTAAAGTTCAGGTATAATTGAAAGTTGATACCTTTAGAATTGGATCGCTCATAATTTATACATTTAAAAGTAATTTTTCCCCAAAAAAAAGCTCAAAATAATTTAGAAAAATGATATATGTAGCCCTTAGGGTTACATATAAAAAACTTTAAATGGAAATAATATGTTGAATTAAACATTTATTGCTTCAAATGATGTGCAAATTTGTAATGAATTTCTAAATATTTTTCATTTTAAGAAATGTATTCAGTGTTTATATATATACCGCCCCTTAGGGCTACATATAAATATCATATTATTGTGGTTAAGCATTGAATCAGACGGTCTTATTCGATCATGCAAATTCAACTATCAGAATTATTGAAACATATGATTTGCTTTGGAATTTTGGATATATAATATATACTTTCAGCAGTATTTGACTGCGATGCATTGGAGTCAATTGAGCTAGCAAATTAGAGAGTGACGAATAACCTAAGAATTTCAAGCTAGGAAAGGCAAACTGTAAAAAAAAAAAAAATAAATAAATAAAATCGCGAAAATTAATTTTCATATATTTGTTTTTACTATATATAGTTGTAAAATAATCTTTTCTTGGATTAAAATAACTCTTTTAATTGCGTAAATTCATATTTTCTTTCATTCTCTTTATATATCCTTCTTTCACTCCCCTCTTATCCATTATCTTTTTTTATGCATGGAATCAAACAATGAGTTTTACAATTATTTTTTTTTTATGAAAAGTAATTTTTTTACATTAAAAATAATTTACGTCCATGTAAAAAAAGCCTTAATGTCTGCAGCAATATAATTTAATTTGCCACAAAATTTAATAAGAAAATTGTGAAAATAATAAATTTTGCATTGAAAAAGTTGTGAAAATTTATATCCTCACCACTTGCTTGAAGAATCCCCCTTACTCCCCTCAAGTGCAAGTGTTATTGTGTCATATGGGTTAATAAGTAATAACCCATTACCAGCCAATTTACGTTATAAAAAAAATCAATACTTTCGCCGCTCCTAATTAGATGCAACATTGACAATTTGGACAATATTTATAATCACTCCTATAATTCACGTTTGTGCTTTATACATGTAAATAAATATATAGTCATGTGGGATCTCTTTTGAATCGTCTCAATTTGAACTTTATTGTGATCTATTTTTTTTTTATAATTTTTGGTATCACGAATTAAAGATATCACGATTCCAAATTATACATTGGTAAGCGTAAAAAGGATAACGTTGCAACTAATACGGAGCGGAGGAAGTATGTAAGATCTAGGTATTGAAACATGGTATTTTGACTGGGATTGTTTTAATTTTCTTGCAAATTGAGACCTTATATAGCTTGTGGGTTCCAAGTAAAATATATAGTTCTTCTATACGTGAGCTTTTCTTGGATGTTTTTGTGCAACTATGCTATTAATTTTCTCACAAAATACACAAATTATTTGGCATTTGGCATTTGTGCTATCCACCCTTTGTTGTATTGAGATTGGTTATGCTTTCGGTTTTCTCATCTTGTACGAAGTATCTTACAACAAACTCAAGTGGAAATTTATATTGTCATGCATTTCGTACATCATATATATATATATCCACCTAATTATTTTTAAAGATGAAGATTTAATTGCATAAAATCATGTTTATGAGGAACGTTTGAGGTTGGCAGTAATTGATGTCATACATTTCATTCATCCTGCTGCACAAATACAAGGCATTCCTTATTTATACCACACACACTGACCTAAGCAGCTAGGACACTGAATCTCACGCAGGTGGACCAATATAGGAACCCAAGAAACACCTAGGATCATGGACCACTAAAATAAAGTCTGGCCCAAACATTACAGAGCAGAAAATACACACACAAATACAAAGCATAAATAAATAATTAAAACTTAATAAAACTTAAGAGTAAGTTTTGGGCTTTCTTCCTTCATCACTCCCCCTCAAGTTAGGAGTGGAGCTTGAGGACGAACTCCCAACTTGAACAACAAGTAATTCCGCTGCTCAACAGTGAGGATCTTGGTCAGAACATTTGTAAGTTGGTGTTTTGTAGAAACATACTCGGTACTGATGTTGCCTTTCTTGATATGATCTCTAATGAAGTGACAATCCACTTCAATGTGCTTGGACTTTTCATGTTTTACTGGATTTGCTGCAATAGAGAGTGCAGCCCTGTTGTCACATTTGATGACAATAGGAGCAAGAGACTTCATCCCCAGTTCTTTTAGCAGTTGGGACACCCATAGCACTTCACATGTGGCTAGAGCAAGAGCTCTATACTCAGCCTCTGCAGTGGATCGAGCCACCACTGTTTGCCTCTTGGATTTCCAAGAGATTGGGGAGTTTCCCAATAACACACAATAGCCTGATGTGGATTTCCTTGTGACTGAGCAACCAGCCCAGTCATTGTCACAATAAGCCTGTAATTTAGCACCACTCTCACTTGCAAGAAATACCCCTGACTGGGATTGCCTGAGATGTACTGAAGGACTCTTCTGGTAGCCTGAAGGTGAGTGGTTGTGGGTTGTTGCATATATTTGCTGAGTACATGGACTGTATATGAGATATCAGGCCTGGTAATGGTGAGATAGATAAGCTTCCTAATTAATTTTTGGTACAATTTAGCTGAGGGAAGAGGGTCTCCCTTATCAGTGCTCAGCTTCAAGTGAGCATCCATTGGCAGCCTCACACTTCTGCTGCTATTATGTACCCCAAACTCATCAAGCACATAAAGAGCATATTTCCTCTGAGATAGGAATATGCCTTCCTTTGTCCTACTCACCTCTATGCCTAGGAAATAACTTAACTCCCCCAGGTCTTTCATGTGGAAGTTGCTGGATAGCAGGTGCTTTGCATCTTCAATGCTGCCCATATTATTTCCCACTAATATGAGATCATCAACATATACTAGAATTCCCACAAAATCTTGCCCCTGATGTTTGGTAAATAGAGAATAATCAGACTTAGATTGTATGAATCCATAACTTTGTAAGGCACTAGACAATTTTGCATACCATTGTCTAGGAGCCTGTTTTAGGCCATAAAGGGATTTATTTAATTTGCATACCTTGGAAGGATAGGTCTCCTGAAACTTTCTCTCTTCCCCTGCACTTGTTGTAATGCCCTTGCCATGTCCTGAGTATCCCACAGGTAGTTTCATGTACACAGTTTCTTCAAGGTCCCTATGTAGGAGTGCATTCTTCACATCCATCTGTTCCACAAACCAGTTTTCCATGGCCGCAACTGCCAAGATAGATCTTACAGTAGTTAGTTTAGCAACTGGGGCAAAAGTTTCATCATAATCTTCTCCATAGATTTGATTATTTCCTAGAACAACAAGTCTAGACTTATATCTTTCTACTATTCCATCAGCATTGTATTTTGTTTTATAAAGCCACTTACATCCTATTGCCTTTTTACCTTTTGGAAGATCAGTTACTTCCCAAGTGTTGTTGTCCTCAAGGGCCTTCAACTCTTCATTCATGGCTTGTACCCAATGATGTTCCTTCACTGCTTCTTTGAAGTGAACTGGATCCTTTTCTTCAATCATTTTGGACATGAGGCAGGTGAATTTTGGTTGAACTTTTGTTAGGGCAATATTGTTGGCTATCTAAGTGTCTCCCCCTAAGCTGCTACCACCCCCCTTTTTGGAAAGTTGGTAATCTTTCATCCACTCTGGAGGCTTGTGTACCCTGCCACTTCTCCTTGCTTCTGCAGGTTCTGTTCTGTTTTCATTGGTGATTCTGGATTGAAGTGAGCTCTCTATGTTCTCTTCTGAGTCACTATCTATTTCACTGTCTTCCTCAGTTTCTATATTCTCCTCTGATTCCTCCAGGACCCAATCTTCTGCAGTTGTCTGAGCTTCAATTGGCTCTTCAATGTTGATGTTTTTTTTATGTTAGTTCTCTGAAATCTTTCACAGGCAGCTTGTATGGCAATATATTCTCATAAAACTTTGTGTCTCTTGACACAAACACCTGTCCTGTGAACAGGTTGAGTAACCTGTACCCCTTTTGACTGGAAGCATGTCCCAAGTGTACACATGGTACTCCCTTTGCCCTAAATTTGTCTCCTGTGCTCTCAGGGTTATAAGCAAACACAAGGCACCCAAAGACCTTCAGCTGATCATAGTTTGGTTTCTTGTGATTCAGTGCTTCATATGGTGTCTTGTTGTTCAAGACAGGAGTTGGGATTCTGTTAGTGATGTGTGCAGCAGTCATCACACAATCACCCCAATACTTATTTGGAAGTCCTGCTTGGAACTTTAGTGCTCTTGCCATTTCCAGGATATTTCTATGTCTCCTTTCTGCCCTTCCATTCTGCTTGGGTTTGTCCACACATGTAGTTTGATGACTGATTCCCTTCTTCTCAAAGTATCTTTTGCAATCCCCTTCAACAAATTCCAGGGCATTGTCACTTCTTACCTTCTTAACTTTCTTGTCAAACTGACATTCTGCATATTTAACAAAGTTTTCTATTGCTGCAGGAGCATCTGACTTCAGCTTCAAAAGATGTACCCAAGTGCATCTGGTATTGTCATCTACAACAGTCAAGAAGTACTTGTGATTCTTTCTTGTTCTTACCCTGCAGGGCCCCCATATATCCATATGAATCAATTTAAAGGGCTCATTTGCATGAGACTGACTACTAACATATGGCTGCTTGGTGAACTTTGCCAGGGGGCATGTGATGCACATTTCTTCACTAAGCTGCCCCTGTTTTACCAGCCATGTTTGTTCCACTCTCTTGAATGATGTGTGTCCCAGTCTCATGGCATCACTCATTCATCTTCCAACTTCTCTTTTTCCACAATTTGCTGATATTTCTCCTTTCATTATCTGCTCAATGGGAATATTCACCAAGTAGTACAGTCCATCACATTGTCTTCCTACAGCCTTGATTTGGTTATCATTTCTTTGGATTGTGCACATGTTAGCCATGAAATTCACTTTGTAACCTGTGTCCTTCACCAATTTGTTCACAGATATGAGATTGTGTTTGAATTCTGGCACACATAGAACATTTTCCAACTTCAAGTTATTGCTTAGCCTTACATTTCTTATATGAGAGATCTTTGAGGTTTTTCCATTTGGGAGTCTTACATCTGGATACCCTCTTGCCACCTTGCACTCCTCAAGGTTATTCAAGTCACAAGTCATGTGGTTTGATGCTCCTGAGTCAATGATCCACTCTTTACTCATCATAGTGGCTGCATTACAATATGCCATCCCAGCATATCCATATTCTCTATCATCTTCATCTGAGTCTCTTCCATTCAGGTATGAGTGTGAAGAGCTAGGGAGTTGCTTCAACATATGTTCCAATTGTTGAAGAGTCATTCCAGACCCATTTTCACTATCACCTTGTCCTTGAGCATTGGCAGCAGTTCTCTGTCCATACCCTCCTTTGGAATATCCTTTCCACTTTCCTCCTTGTGAGGATTCCTTCATTTTTCCCTTCTGATTAGGTTTGTATTTTGAATGCCACTTAGGAAACCCAACTACACTCCAGCATCTGTTTCCCACAAGCAGTGCATATCTCACCACTTCTTTCCATGTTTCATCTGCTATACATAGCAGAGGATTCTATTTCAGGCCTCATATACTCCAACACACCTCTCTGAACCTCTTCCTGCTGCAGTATGGAACAGGCTTCCTCTACTGTAGGCAGAGGTGCTCTCATCAACATATTACTTCTTTGGGCACCATAAGAATCATTTAATCCATTTAGAAACTGAAATAATTTTTGTTCTTCCTTCTCCACTTCTAAAGCTTTCATAAATTTATTCATAGAGGGTGTTTTGTCAGGAACCTCTGGATAAACACACATGGAGTCTAGTTCTTCCCATAGAATTTTCATGCCAGTAAAATAGTCATTAATACTTGCTTCCTTCTGTTTATATTCATATATTTCTTTATTCAACCTGTATTTTCTAGATCCATTTACCACAGAATATCTTTGTTCAAGCTGTTGCCATATTGTTCTAGCATTTTCCACATACATAATAGATTTTTTTATAGATGCACTTACATTGAACAGAATCCATGCTATGACTATGCAGTTGCATGTATCCCATTGTTCTTGTTTTTCCTTGTCATCAGCGTCCCTTATGATTGTACCAGTAACAAACCCTAGTTTCCTCTTTGAGGCCAAGGCTATTTCCATGCTTCTTTTCCATGCCCTATAGTTTGCTGCACCTTCCAGTTTCTCAACAACAGACACTGATGTGTTTGGTCCATCAGAAGGATGGAGGTAAAGGGGGTTATGGAGGTCACTGAGACTGATACCATGAAGATTTAATTACATAAAATCATGTTTATGAGGAATGTTTGAGGTTGGCAGTAATGGATGTCATACATTTCATTCATCCTGCTGCACGAATACAAGGCATTCCTTATTTATACCACACACAGACTG
The DNA here is from genome assembly GCA_951394345.1 of Salicornia ramosissima. Lineage (NCBI taxonomy): Eukaryota > Viridiplantae > Streptophyta > Magnoliopsida > Caryophyllales > Amaranthaceae > Salicornia > Salicornia ramosissima. The sequence goes on along the minus strand of OX596238.1, from coordinate 7,027,293 downwards.
ACCTAAGCAGCTAGGACACTGAATCCCACGCAGGTGGGCCAATGTAGGAACCCAAGAAACACTTAGGATCATGGACCACTATAATAAAGTCCGGCCCAAACATTACAGAGCAGAAAATACACACACAAATACAAAGCATAAATAAATAATTAAAACTTAATAAAACTTAAGAGCAAGTTTTGGGCTTTCATCCTTTATCAATAAATATCATTAATTGAAAATCATATGACATTTACAATAGACATTAATTAAGAAAATATGAATTTCAATCTAACCATATCAAATAAACGTGTTCTTTAATGTTACTATAGTGATGAATCACATCTGACAATACTACAGATCTTCCATTTGTTCGATGATATAACATTCTATGAGAGAGTATATATTGCAGGTATTCCAAGAGTACAACCCCGATTGTAACAACCACGTGACAAACATTCTATGAATTAAATCTTTCAAACAAATTACAATCATTCAAACAAATTAAAGCTCTAGACTCCCAATAAGGGGGAGATCGAATAACCAAAAAATTGGGAAGAAAACTCCAATGAATTAAAAGAGAAAAAGAACCTACAAATTGAGTTAAAACCCTCATAAAGAGAGAGGATGGTGGATCATTATTATTAACCAAACAACAAAACTAAGAGATTCAGTAAAGATTTGAGCCTTAACATCATTGTTTCGATGATGGTGACTTAAAAAATAGGGTTTAGGTCTTATTTGAAAAGGGAGAAAAGAGGGAGAGATCAGAACTGAGTTATGCATTATTTCGTTATCTATGTTAAATAGTTTGATTAATTAATTAGAATTATGTCATTGTTAATTCCCTTATGATTAATTAATTAGGTTTTACTTGGCATTATTATTTTTGACAGTTTTGACAATATGTATGTTGGATGAACTTATGATAATTCCCTTTAACTTTAAGATCTTGGTCTTATCTTTCTTGACAAATTGAAATTAATGAAACCCAAAAAAAATATTCACAAAAATTCTAATAACAACCAATTCTATAGTGCAATCAAAAAACAAATTCTGTTGATGGAAAAAGAAAAATTAATAACTCAATAGGGCCCAACCGGGTTCGAACCGGTGACCTCTTGATCTGCAGTCAAATGCTCTACCACTGAGCTATGGACCCATCTTTGGTTGTTTACTCATTATATTATAAATAAATAGAATGTTTTGCAAGGAAATTGTTTCGGAATGAAGCTCTTTCGTACTGCCTATGACCTATCACATGCTATAGTCTATAGACATGATCTCACTATTAATTTTAATAATCCAACTTTTTATTAATGGTCTGTTTAAAATAATAACACTTTTAATTTCTTCTAAAATAATTCCACATTTATATATTGTCTGCTTAAAATAGATGTTACCCAAAATTGAGTCCATTTTGAGATGAAAAATCAAAGGTTGGATTATTTTAAACAAATGGTATATAAATGTGATATTATTTTGGAATAAATTAAAGGTGAATTGTATTAAATTTTTAGCATACCATTAAAAGGTTGGATTATAAAAATCAAATTTTCCATTAATTTTTTTAGTTAAAGCACTCCACCACCTCTTTGCTAGCTTAGATTGAATTTCTGAAAAGGCTCCCGTGAGGATGAGCCATTGCAGAAAGATAGTCTAGTTCCATATTCTTTTCGATATTGTTCGAAGAGAGTAGTCGAAAGGTAATACGAAATATTGGGAGCATGGAGCCACCGTCGATCAGGTATAGCATGGTAGTATACCGCTTTTGGTAAGGTATCAATTCAAAACACAAATAGGTCTAATCTACCCCATACTAGTTGTAAGCGCTCATGAGCCTGATACCTGTTTGAAAACAATCATGTATGGGGGGGGACATGGGGGAAAAGGTGGGAGAAGAAAGAACAATTAGAACGAGTCAATGCCGATAAATATGAGTCAACGTCAAAAAAAGGAGACCATATTTCATGTTACAAAATATTCCTGGTTTAAGATTGTAAGTTGTAAAAAAAAAAAAAAGATTTCATCTTACAATTTTTTTAAAAGGTCATTTTAGTAATTGTAACTCTGTGAGTCCATGAGACCATAAGTGTGAATATTAATTGTGCGTGCTCACATGCATATAAGGTAAGGCAAACTAGAAGGGGGGAAATTAGGGAACTATGTAAAAGTTTTGAGAAACAATTCCAAAACCAATAAAATGTAACATCTTTGTAGAATAAAGGGAAATAGGGAATACATTATATCTTAGCATTAAATTTATAATCTTGTTCTTTTGAGGTGAATAAATCTAAATTGAACTTAAAAATTGAATTTATTTTTAACAAAATTAATTTATAATCATAATAATGTTAATTTTATTTTTTAAATTTTTTTTTTATTACGAATATATTGTTTATATTTATTTTTCATCCTATTTGTAATTTAATTATTTTCTTTTAAAAAATAGTTTTTATTTTGTTGATTTCATTCATAATCTATTTTATTTATTTATATTACCTTTTTTCATATTTTTCCGATTATTATTATTAATATTATTAATGTATGGGAATTACTTTTTGTTTCTTATTCTTGTTATTACTATTACTACTTGTTTTTAAATGTAAGGTTGGAATCCCATTATTGAAAAATTAGCACGAAAAGTCAATGTGGGAGAATTGTGGCCGGAAAAATAGTTTCAAAAACTCGTGTCAGAAAATCATAGATGGAAACTTATATTGATGGAAACTCATGCCAGAAAATCATGGATTGATCAGAAACACATGCCGTTGTATTCGTATGATTTGAATTTTTTTTTTTTGATCGAATTTTATTAATCGTGAAGATAGTAGGTGTGTTCTTATATTGATTTCTTTACCCCTTTTTTAAATTAATTTTTATACGCAATACCTATAATGTTAGTTAAATTTCTCTAATTATATATATATATATATATATATATAGAAGTAGGCTTATGTGAGAAATGTAGTTTTGGTGAAAAGGGTGAGAAGCAATCACAACCCTTTAATCACCAAATGAACGGCTAAGATTAAATTTGATTTTCCTTCATTACTCCTTTGATAGTTTGGAGTCAATGTATATATGGTATAAAGTCAATGTATTTTTACTCAATGTATTTATAGTGTATGATGAATGTACCTGTAGTTGGTGCTCAATGTACCTCTAGGTTATAGTTGATGTATTTATCTCTTCTCACATAACTCACCATAAAAAATTTCTCACCGGAACCCAACCCTATATAGATATATATATATCTCTATTATATAAGCCAAGGGGAAGCTATGGTGTCCCTCTCGAAATGTCCATCTTACCCTTCAATATTTTTTAAAATCTCAATTTATATTACCCCTAATTATTAAGGAAAGTTATTATAGTTTTTAAACTATTTCAAATGAAAATAGTACAAAATATAAAATTCGAAAAAATAAAACAAAAATTTCAAAATTAATATTTTTAAATTCTCTATAAAAAGACACCCATATTGATATATTTCACAAATAAAAATTTTACATTATGATTATCGTGAAAATTTGATAGCCTAAAGAATATGATAAATAAAACTTTTCTTTCGTTCATTGTTATGGGATGACTAAACGAAAGGAAATTTGTTTTTTATTGTACTCCCTAAACGAAAGGGAGTATAAAATTTGTTTAGGCAGATAAATAAACGTATTTAAAATACCATCGCACGCAAAGCGTGCATAGAAGGCTAGTATATATATATATATAAGGTGAAATTTTGATTTGGGGTTCATTTCTTCTAAATCTCGCGAATATCTATCTATACTATATACTAAAATGCAAGCCACTTGAAAAAAATTTCTCTCTTAAACTCTTATTTTCCCTCCCAACTTATTATATACCATAATATTAAATGCTTCCCATTTTCCAAAGGTGCCTTTATTTTTATTTTTATTTTCTAAAAAAATTATACGTATTTATACTTTACTTTCCAATACAAAACTATACTATCAATCCATTAACAAAAAAATTCTTATTAGTGTTTACTTTCCAATTTTTAAAGAATTTTTTGTCAGCTTTGATTCCTTGGGTGATTTTATATTCTTTGACTAAACTCGATTTTCTCTATCTTTGTTTTTGTCCTATTTATTTTTCATTTTTTTAAAAATATTCTAAAATGAATGAACCATTATATATATTAAATATGTTTATTTTTTGTACTCCATATATAAGTTTCAAATAAGTGTTTTGATTATCATTAACTTTTTTATTACATTTGAAAATATTTATTTTTATTATTAACAAAATATGAAAGTGAAATTCATGAATACTATTTATTCTAAAAGTAATGATAACCATACATGGCTTTTTTTAAAGTTTTTTTTTTTTTTAACAATAGTACAAATTTATATATAAGAAATAACTACATAATTTTGACAAAAAAATTGTACAATAGTACGTTAGTAGACATAAATCAAATAGAAAAAAATAAATTTTGATTGATATCAATCCAAATTCGAAATGATTATAGAAAAAAAGTATTGTTATAATTTTATTGCATAAGTTAATTTGAAAATTATGTACATTTCAAGTACTACTTATTCTCTATAATATAGTATAACTAAACTAATGTGCTTTGTACTTCGATAACTTTTCCATTTACAATAACTTTTTACTAATTTTTGCATAGAAAGATTTTATGTAGATCTAAATACTTATCTTAGTTAAATAAACCGAGCATTTGCTCGGGTATTATCTAGTTGATTAATATATACTTATACATATGAATAATGTATTTGTATTGTGGTCTGTGGATAATAGAGTATTTGCCTACAAATATTATAGACTACGAATATTATATGCGGAGTACAATTTTTTTACAGACAAGATATACGGATCCTGCACAGAACAAAACAAAAAATTTAAAGGAATGAGTGGTAGTATGTTGGTAAAAGTATTGCTTAAACCAAACACAAATTATTATTTTTTAATTTGGTTTAAACTTAAAAAAAGAAAAAGAAAAATTAAACTTAAAAAAAGAAAAAGAAAAATAAATGTGTGGTTTTGGTGGATAGTTTGGTAGAAGACTAGAAGGCGGATAATTAGCATAGAGATTAGAGAAGATTGATAGTGTCCAAAAAATAAAATATTCAAAGTTTGAATAGGTCGTAGCTTAAGATAGGAGAATGCCATTATTATTTACAGCCTCCTCTTCGCACATCTTTCGAGAAGCCAATCAGTCTGCTGATTATATTGCGTCGCTCGGGCATTGAATTCCTATGCATGTCGACATTGATCCCTTTTTGGAAGCTAAATTTTCTTATTTTTTAGCTATAAATAAGTCTAGTTATTTCTTCGAGAGGAAGAACTCTTGATTTCCCTGTAACCTTTTCTCTAAAATAAAAAAATTATTATTACTTATTAAAAAACAAATGATGGTTCAACTTCAACCCAATTCACTGTTGATATTATAGTCTATTTTCTTCATTATTACTCGTGAAGTATTTCCTAATTTCCAACCAACTGTTTCTCATTAGTAACTTAATCAATTAGGTATAGCTGTTAGTTTCAACAATATAAGAATATCATTAGTCTTTTATGACTTGTGACAAAAGAAGCGTACTAAAGTTGTGTTTCAAAATTTTCTATCTAAAACTTGGATACAACTTAATAAGCATCAATATTAAAAAATAATCAACTAAGCTTCCCAAATTAAATCACATATCCAAACATAATGAAGGTTGCACCTAAATCTGACACCGCTGACACGAGCTTGCTACAAGGGCATTCATGTAAATTTTAAGCCACGATTCCGATAAGAACGATAAGAGTTGGATCTGGGCTATGCTAGCACAAGGACCCAATTGGCATGCTACGAGTTAGGCTGTTAGGTCGAACCTAAACTGAACTTGCTATTTTTACTACGTTAATGGATTATGATTCGTGCAAGGATAGACAATTAATATATAAAGAAAATAACTAAAAAAATTCACACAACGAGTTGGCCCGCATGTTGGCTCTCTGTTATGAACAAAAATATATACATATCTCAAATAAGGAATGGCAACACAACACAAACGCATATTGGGTTACGCATGGGCCTATTGTCTAAAATTTGTCAAGAGCCCGAAATGAGAGCCCGACATGAACACAACAGTTCGACCCGTGTGTTGACTTACCATTATGAACAAAATCCATCATACGTGCATATTCTAGGCATGACCTGCTACATCACGAGGTATACAGGCTTAACACATGGTGTCGAGACACGAAAGCCCATGCCCAACTCTAGACATGGTTCAAGAGATAACATCACTAAATTCTAACTCCCATTACAAACAAGCAAAACTAGCACAGCAGTAAACAGCTAACTAGGCTCAACCAGAAAGGAAAAACATCAATTCATTAATTACTGAACTGAATATTATACATGAAATGTAAATGGCTCTCAATATAACAAGCTCTTTTCACCTGTAAAATGAGCTTAACAATGAATGAACCAACCACAAAGACTACTAAATGAGCACAAACCATAAAAATTCCACTTGTATATATATATATATATATATATAGAAGTTAGTACAAGAGCAACAACACCACTAATTATGTGGTAAAATAGAGCTCCAATTACACATTATTTCATCTCTTATCACTCATATGCTTATTTTCATAAATAAGACAGACATACATGCAAAGTAACCAGGTGACATTTCTATGCCAAATTTACAAAAAGCATGTAATCAAACTTAGTAGGACACGACACGACCCGATGTAGATTATAAGAGTCTCCTTCTCATCTGCTATTATGTGTTCTAATCCATCAAACCAGTAGTATATACTATATACTCACTTCATAAGCATTACTATATATCTCTCTGTCTATTGAACTCTTTCACTACTTTTTATTAGTGTTTGATTTGATTCGATGTATGTTGTATACACAACGCTCCCGGACAAGGATTATGTTTTCTCAAGCGGTGTCGGCAAAAATATCCAGAAGAGAAAGGGCCTGCAAACACAGGAAGAACATAGAGTTTTAAAAACTAAAGTAAATTTTGCAAATTATAAGAGAATTACCATAGAGTATATGATGATTTCAATGTATTTACCTCTGGAATGCTCAATTCTAGGCGGAACTTGGGACCGTCATAATGGTGAAGGATAGGCCTGAAAGAATCCTCATCCAAAGGTTCACAAAGTTTCCGAGTTTGAACTCTCACCTACAAGTTAATTCAGACTATAAGTAACACAAATACTAAAAAAGCCTTTTATCTAAGGGTCTGCTTGAGATTGTTTTGTTTTTCAGTATTCGATTTTCTTGAAAACAAAAAACCGGAAAGCACGAAAAATAGCTTGCATTTATCAGTTGTCAGTTTTCAAAATCACACAGACTTTGAAGGTGCATTTTTTTCAACTTACTAAACCTGAACTTACCTAATTTATTAAACCTGGTTAAAACTTATTGAATTTATTGGATCTAACTACCCCTAATTCTAAGAAACGATAACATTATTACCACTTTCAAAAAAAAAGAAACACTATTACCACTTTCAAAAAAAAAGAAACATTATTAAACCTTATTGGATCTAATTAAATGCGATTGAACTTATTAAATATTATTAGACATGATTTAAAATTTAATAAACTTATCTGAACTTGAACTTTTTTTTAAAATTAAGGTGACACCATTGTCTATTTTTTAATTCCTTAAGTGACATATATCATATTCATATGACTTTCACAAACAACCAAGAAACTATAATAATTAGGGGTGTTCATAAACGGTTAACCGAACCTTTAAGGCTTAACGGTTCGGTTAACCGTTAAAACGGTTTTTATAACCGTAACCGAACCGTTAACAAACGGTTAACTGTAACGGTTAACCGTTAAGAATAATGGAAGATTAATTAAATGATGGAAAATATAAAATGATAAATGAACCATAGTTATGCATATGAAGGCAATAGGGTTAAAAACATATGTGGGTTTGTTAAAAATAATACATTTAGGCCATTTGAAAATTGAGCTAAGTATACTTAATGCCTCTTAAAAAAATTAACGGTTAACCGTTTATGAAAACCGTTAACCGTAACCGTAACCGTTAAGCTTAACGGTTCGGTAACCGTAACCGTTAAAAATTAACAGTTCGGTAAATTAACCGTTAAAAAGTACCAGTTACACGGTTAACGGTCACGGTTAATGGTTACGGTTTTTTTTTAACACCCCTAATAATAATGCCGAACATGCCCTAAACTATAATAAAGCACCCCATTCCCAGACTCCCGAGCTCATCAGAACAAAGGTAACTCATAATTGTTCAAAAATCCTCTAAAATGTTCATGTCATCAGATGAAGTTTACAATCAGGGCAGGCAACAGGCACTGAATAGTGGTTTACCTGAGCAGGAAAGCGAGATTCGCCGGGGTTCTTTTTGTCCTCCCAGGCTGATGGATCAATGTTGGTTCCTCCAAAACTAGCAGCCTATAAACAAAACAAAATTTTATTATTAAATTAGCTTTCATTTCAATTCAAATCACACTCAAGTTTAAAGATTAATAAATCAAAAGTCATCCTCCTTTACCAAAAAAGAAAGAATGAGTAACCTTCAAGGCATAAACCAACCACAGCAACAAATTAATTAAAGTGAAGCAATGACTCACCTCATATATTCCATGAAGCTGGTGGGTGGAGTAGTTATAAAGAAAAAGGGGTAGTCCTGGAGTTATTTGCCTCACTGAATCACGGTAGCGTGGTGGCAAACCTGAAAAAATTATCAACACATGTGACTATCTTGTAATATTCCAACCACTTCAAAATTTTATTAACTACATATATTACCAATAATAATCAACTAGTAACTACAACATGTGAGGTCCCTAGGTTACTCGGACTTTGAGCACCCATATCCAGTATAGGTACGTGTCCAAGTGTCTAACTCGATAATTTTATAAATATCTTTCAAAATTTTAGCTTAAAATAAAGTTTCCAAGAATCATACCCATTTTCGAGTGTCGGGGATCCGACACTGGTACTTGAGGTGAAATATTGAAATAAAGAGCCTATGACCATGTTCTTTTGGACTAAATTAATCTGAACTTAACTTAATTAATTTAAACCTGACTCAACAGGAACTAAACTTAATTATATTTGTCGGAATCTATGTTACACAAGCACGTATAAAGTGTCTACTTGGTGTCAAAGTGTCCAAACTCTGCTATATTAGCAGAACGTAGCAAGTTTTTAGCTAAAGCTTGAGTATCCAAGACACGAGATGAATCGACACTCGATTTTTGAGATAAATGAAGGTGTTGAAATAACACAAGCGTGAAGTGAGCTAAAGTTTCAGAAATTAAGTCCAAAAGAACGAGGCTAATTAACAGTGACTAACATATCCTGAACAAGTGTACATTATACAATCAATTGGATTCAAATTCCTCAATGACCATAAGATTTGTAAGCATGAGCTGTCACACACAGAATAACTCAAAAACGGTCCAATAATCATCATACAGCATCATCTTATTTTAAGCAAGAGGCAGCATCATCAATATCATAATAACGCCAAATCATGAACAATAAAAAAAACAATTGATCATATAGCATATCTGATAGCCTTGATTACAATCTGGATCAGGAATAATGTATCAACAAACCACCTACCAGCGCATACAAGAATCAAGACATAAGAATGTAGCATATATTCCTCATTTCCTAAAATGTCACAAGTTTCAAGCATATATTCTCCTAATGTCAAGCTCTCAAACTTGTATCACAATACACAATTCCTTAACTGGTTATCAACATAAACCACTGTCACATAGTTCCCTAATGTGCGCACGAATCGTGATCCGAAAAAAACTAACTATGGTCGGTTTTGGGCTATTTTTGTCTCATTTTAGGCAAAACGTGGATTATAAAAGCAAACTAAAAGGCGGACTATGTAACACTGACATAAACAATAACCAAGGCCTAAATCTGTACTCTTTCCTCATGAAAATCAGAAAAGTTAATCCCTCCAAAGTATTAACTACAACAATTTGATATTTTTTCTCTCATTCAAATCGTTTGTTGCTGTTAATATCTTACAGCAAGAGTAGTTATCAAAATTACCAAATTGACCCGAAACCAGATTTTTTTTTTACCAAGAATGCCACCCCCACCCAATAAAATGTCAACAAGAATCCTTTGATTCACCATGATTTCATTAATAATCATCAGTTCACCACACCATATTAAAAAAAATCAACATAAACATGGGGGGAAATGCAGTATTGCAGAATGAATGATCCATACACAGTAAAAGATAGCACCATTTAATAAAAACAACCCAAAAACTAAATAAAAAATTGCTAAAAATAAGCAACCTTTGGCCAATCTTCCAAATTTAAGCTAAACTTGTTAGGCTTAAATATGTTAAATGGACTTAATTCTGAATTTTCAAAAAATTATCTTAATTGTTAAAGATCAACTAAATGAAAATAAAATCATAAGAAGAAAAAGGGAACATACCAAAAAGTTGTCTCTTGAGGTTCTCCTCCATGGTATCATTATTACATACAAAGATATACCCACCAACAGTTTCATTTCTGGGAAGTGCCTCAGATGGTGGTAGAGTCTTAAACCTCTTATCAACACCATTTTTACTTTCACCATTTAAATCCTTGTTATTGTTGTTGTTATTATTATTGTTGTTATTTTCCTTCTTTACTTCTTTGTTCTTCTTCCCCCCTTTTCCTCCAACATATTGAGCATCATCTTTCAGAGATACATTCTTGTGCCCCTTTAAACCAATGTTATTATTATTAACATTAAACCCCTTCAAAAATTGATCATTTTGATTATTACTACCCTTTGAATATACCCCCTTGTTGAACCCCCCATTGAGATTAATACCCGATCCAAAACCCGACCCGAGCTTCCAACCATCATTGAAGGCATTGAGATCTGAGTTCGAAGGAGGGGTGTTATTGACGAAATTACCCTTATGCTTCAATTCAAAATTATTGTTGTTATTCCCATTTTGAACATCACCTCCAACCCGAATATCGAAATTGCGGCGATCCTCTGTTTTCTTGGTGGGGTAAGAATTGACGCTCCAGATTGAATCATTCAGAGAAAGGTTTGCTAAGTTTGATGAATGAACACGAAGTTGGTCACTGAATTGCCTAAACGATTGTTGATTGTTCTCCATGTGTTCGACGAAATGCCTCAGAGAAGAAAAGGGGAAAAATTAGAAGAAAAAAAACTGAATAGAACACAGAGAACTAGTGTAAACCTGTTGTTAGTTGGGTGTGTTTATCAGAGACTACAAATGGGTTACGTTAGAAATTATGATTAATAAATTATATATATATATAGAGAGAGAGAGAGAGTTATTACAGGAAAGTTCAAGGAAATTAGCAAAGGGATAACGTGTGAATTTGTCAAAGCAAAAGAAACAATGGAAAAGAAAAAGAAGATACGATACAACTACTTAAAAATGGTTGAATTTTTCTGCTTTTTGGAGTTATGTGGGGGTTTTTAGGTGAGAAAAATGCTAGAATAACGTAAAAATTAGTATTAATAATTAAAAAAAAGAGAAGAGGTGGGAGTTAAAAAACGCGTGAAATCTGAGGAAAATGACGAGAGAGAAACAAAAGGAGAAAGTTGATCTAGAAGATGATGAAGATGAAGATGGGGTTGGACTAAGTCAAGTCATTATTAGATGGATGGTGTCCTTATTATTCTAGGATGTTCGGTGAGTTCACATTGGGAGATACTTGTATTTTAATGTGAAAATGGATGTGTTTGATACTTTGATGTGTCATGTGTTTGCTTAGTTGCTAAGGAGTGTAAAAGTGTCAACAAGTGGTAGACACCGGTACGAGTAAGGCCCTGTTCTTTAGGACTGATCTCATTTGATTAGGTGGGGTATTATTTTGTGAGAGTATAATATTAAAACAAAGCTAATCTGATCTAATCTAATCTGATGTGATTACTGTAGTTTTTAAGTCCAAAAGAACAGGCCCTAATATATGGGTTTGTAATTAGGTGATATGTGTCTAAGTGAGATGTCATAATTTATAATCCGAATCTAATCCAATCCATTTCATTCTAATATACTCAAATCTATTTCATTTTATTTTAATTCATTCTTATCCCTTTTAATCTATGCTAAAAGTATGTGAAATTTCGTTTGATTCGTCTCAATGTGTACTTTCTAAAAGTTTAATTTTTTACTTTTTAACCTTTATATTAATCACAACGTTTTCATTTTCACACTTATCAATATGTACTTTATTTTGGTAATGTTAAAGGGAGAGGGAGGAGAGATTTGAACCCGTAAAATTTGTGTCACGTTGGCTCTGATACTATGTTAGAGGATTATCTCAATCAAAAGATTAAGCTGATAGTTGAGGCCCAAGATTATGTTATATACTCTATCAGATAACATAATCCTGGGCCTCAACTATCAGCTTAAGCTTTTGGTTGAGAATTTAGATGGTCCACTAAGATGGTATCAGAGCCAGAGCCCATTTCAGTGTTGTTTTCGAGGACGCATGCCCCTTTCAGGGGTGGGGAACGGGAGAAAATTCATCCTACATCGGAAGTTGAGGAGAACAGAGTCTTTTTTATATAGAGATGAATACCTCAACCTAATAGAGGCCTTTTGGGTAGGAATTCGGTTCTACACCAAAGCAAATCCTTATAGGTTATGGCTCAAAGAGGACAATATCTACTAGTGGGCTCATGTTCACCCAATCATAGGGTGTTACAGGTGGTATCATTGTTCCGGCTCACCACGGTGGCAGCACTAGTGGAAAAAACTCTATCTGCTCCGCTATTTTAGATACTATCTGCTTCGCTTTTGCCCCGAAGCAGCATTGACCGGAGCAGCTAGTTATGTAATATCTGCTCCGTTTCTTGGCGGAGCAGATAATACAACAATCTGCTCCTCTATTCCTTAAATAGCGGAGCAGATAATCATTTTTATATAAAAAAAAAAATGTTCTGGCTGCTTAACCCTGCTTCCAGGCCCCTCCCCAATACCTCTAATCTCAGACCTGCTTCCCCATCATTCAAGAAAACTCACAAAGCTAACATATGAACATCCAACTATGACAAACACAAATTCAACATTACAATTTTTTTTTTATTATTTTTTTTTCACAGAAACCATATATCTTTAGATGGAATTGAGTTACAAATTACTGAAGGAAAAAGAAATAAAATACCTATATATACTAGCTACCAAATACAAAAATACAATAATTATAATCCTTATTAACTACCAAATGCAGCATTGGACAGAGAATCACAATACATGACACAGCTTGCTGCTAACTAACTGATAATATATAGCACCCTTCTGGATAATATTATCTTATCAACGACAAGCTCTAGAATTAAGTCTTGTCGGGTCTTCTCCCTGTAACTTAAAATAAAATAAAAAAATAATTAAAAAAACTCTCTTATATTAATCAAGCAAAAAAGGCTGAGTCATTAAACTTTATCCTTTGTAATGTAAACATCAAACACAAACTCCATAATTGTCAATAGCTTATGCTTTTTACTTCAAAGCTGTGTAAAAGCATAATCTCCAAGACTCCAGCAATAATCTGGTAACAATAAACCCTTGAATATCACTCCCACTTTGATTCCATTATGAAAGGTAATGCCATACAACATTAACATCCAAGCAACATCTTAGTGGTATGAAGGAGTAGAGCTGTAGAGATAATACCAAACATAATTCACATATTCTTTAGTCAGGTTGATTTTATCTAATAAAGCCATATAGGGTACCGGGGAAAAAATATAAAGCACCAATAAAGGCTACTGATCAATTTAAAAGAAGGGGGCCTACTAAGCTTTAAATTTCAACATGTTAGTAAAAGGAACCAGCAAGCTTTTAAGAAAAAATCTTCATACTAGAGCCGAGTTTCCATTATGGTAACCTTTGATTGCTTTGAATTTAGGATCACTCTTCATATCCCAGTTGCTACAAATTATATCGACAAGTTAGAGAGAAAAGAGTGGCCTGGGCTACATCAAGAGCAAATAAGACATCATGACGCATCATCAATTAAAAAAATAAAACTCACTGAGTAAGCTCAACTGTAGCTTTCCTACTGAATGCTCAAAGTGTCCGCTCTATTGGGTTAATTCTTAATTGGAGCTGAAGCAGGATCCTAAAACAAGTAATGATAACATCAATAAAAATATGTCTTATTCACCAATCTAAAATATCACGGAAGAGGAATTTAGAAAAAAAAGTACAAATAAAACTAACATGAAATACTCATTGATTGTTTTATAAAAAAAATTATCCTAAAGTGCAGCGTAATATAAGTACTTAGTACCCATTTTTCAAATCTTGAGCCTGTCACTGGCTACCAAATTATTTTTTTTAAGGAAAAAAAAGAAAGAACTAGCCAGCCCATAGAAAGATCAAGATTTGCAATGAGGAAGAAAATGCATTGCAACAAAGATTAAGATTTCCAATGAGGAAGCAAATGCATTGCAACAAAGAACATGTGTAGAAATTATCAGTAGGGTAAATGTAATTAGAGTTGAACATGATTCTAATCATGCAAACTAGAAGCATGTCATTGTATCAGTAAACCACCTTAAAAAACATTTTCTACATGTTTTATTCGCAAAAGATAATACCATACTCAACTCCAAAAAAAACAACTAACCTGTTTTTAAATCCCAAGAACTCAGGACTTCCACCTTATATAATTCATCAAAAAATTTAAACATGTAATAAAAAATACCATTCTTGAAATAACTGAAGATGCAGATTCATCTAGCTCACCAGAGATTCTAATACAAGTTTTCAACCCATAACTAACAATGTTGAAGCCTTGTTGATCCAAATATTTCTACAGACCACTATATAATACACAAGCCAAAAAGAAAAACTAGAACAATATTAAACAAAAATGAAAATCAATAAAAAAAATATATATACTTGGAAATAATCATATCCATATAACAAAAACACCTTGAAATCATGACACAAGCACACAACAGTTAAAAAAAAAAACATAAAAAACGAACTCCGCACATGAAAAACACAAAACATGATTAACATTTGAAGAAATACACCTCTATTACAACATAGAATTAGGCAATAAATGGTCAAATTTAGCCATTATACCATCTTCTAGATCTGGAAAAAAAATTAAAGAGCAATAACCCTTAATATGAATAGCACAAAGCCAAAATCATCTTCAAAAAATCACAGCCCTAATATGAAATAAAACCCCAGAAATACAGATTCATAGAAAACCCCTTACAATATAAGAAAATACTGGATTAATAACATAGAATCCTCAATTGTTACTCAGATTAACAAACAAACATAAACCAAATTTAGTTCTAGAAAAGAGAAAAATAGATCAAACAAGCAAAAGAAAACTAACTAAACGAAACACCAAAATAAGTTATCAAACATCATGAAAAATGAATATGTAAGAAAATTCCAACAAATCTAGAAAGTAATAATCAGGGATTAAATAAAATTAGAACATAAAAAGATGCATAAATTAGCAAACGAATTAGGGAATTGAAAATTTTAAGTTTTTCACATTACCTGCGAGAAGAGAACAGATCTAGTGGTAGCGATGGAAAAGTTTGAAGTGACCACGGCGGGTGGCAGTGGGCGACCCCGGGCGGCAGCGGGCGACCTCGGGCGACGGCGGCAGTAATGTTGTGCAGCGAAGGCGACAAGGAAGTGCCTGTGTTTGTGAGAAGTGAGAGTGTGCGTGAAAGCGAGATATGGTTGAGTGACTGAGTGAGAGTGAGGACTGCGTTTATTTTAAGTCCTAATATCCTAAAGTTCCTAGCACTAATAAGAAGCATAGCTGCTCCGTTGTTTTTAACGTCACGGAGCGGATACTTAATTTGTTTCTAAAACTAGTGTTTTGGCCCGGGCGTTGCCCCGAGTCCAACAGCTTTATTGATTTTATTCTACACATTTGCCCCAGGTTCTTCAATTTTTGTCACGAGGATCTCCTGATAACATGCTGAGGGGGTGGCCTATCTCATTGGTGTCCTAAGAGTTATTTGGTTCCAATGTAACAAGTAGGTAGTTGTTTAAAAGTACAGTACTCAGAATGGTATGATGGCTGCCATCATGCAGCTAGATCACGAAGATAAGACCATGGTGCTGGCAATAGAACTCTGGGAATTGGAAACTAGGCCTGTTGTTCCTCAGCTCATGGGTTTGAATTCCTCCTTCAACAGATAAGGGTTTGCATCCCTGCCTTAGCCTCACCACTATTGTTCAGAGAAAAGACGTAATGGTATTCGGTTTAGTTTCAAATAGGGCCTATGCAATTCAAGTTCCTTATAAGAGGGTCACTCCGAGGTTTGGGCCCCCAATCATCATCAAGGGGAGCTTATGGCTATTTTGGAAACACTAAAAGTGGCTGCGAGGGTTGGGGCGTTGCATGTTCGAATGTTAGTCTTGAACTCTACTATATTTTCTCGGCTTCGTGGCTTACAAAATTTACAAACCGCATCTGCATGACAACAATCATGTCCAGCTGTACAGGATGTTGAGTCTTTTTCATTATATTACAGTTTGTATTAAGTCTGTAAAAATAGAATTAAAATTTAAAACTACCTTTGAAACACAACGCACTACATAACACACTTTGTTGAACCTCATCCAAACCCAAATTATGCTCAATTTTGACCCTATGCATGTTGTAAAAAATAGAATTAAAATTTCGCAAAAAAAGCTTTCATCTCTTCAACACTATCTTCCTGTATATGGTGTCCTACCTGAAAAATTTTGGGGAAAAAAATTTGTTTACATTATTGTTTGAGTTTGTATAACAACACAAACACATCAGATAGATAAGGGATCAATACCTTAGGAAGTTCAACTAATTTGTGGTTCGACTCCTTGCAAAAATATTCAACACTATGTTTTAGCCACCAATCCTTTTGGCCCTAGCAGAGTCAGAGAATTGTGCGAACTTTTTAGTCTTTTATTTACGAGTTGTTTATAACCTGGAAGTAATCTAGGTGTGGGAGGAAGAATGGGGTTTCAACCGTCTGACAGAAATAGTAGATCTGACCCAATACTTTACGTTTTCTTATTTGGTTGTCTCTAATTCTGTATCCCCTTTTGGTTTTACAATTCGTTCTCTCCACCTTTATACAAAGGCCCCACAATAATATACTCTTTAAACTTTACCATATCCTTGACTTGTGTGCGAAGCCCACAAAGGGCAAAGAAAAAAGGATAAAGGAAGTACAAGTGTATAACTTGGCAAATATATTAAACTTTAAAAGAAGTTTCTCAATTAGACAAACATAATTAAAGTGTCCACATGAAATAAAATGTAGAGTTTGCATCTAAATCAGTTCCAGATGGAGTACAACAAAGCTTGAGCAAGTAGTAATACATTAGTCCTAACAGAAACTAAATTATCAAGCTCCACATATGCTGATATTTGTTGTTTGATTTGTGGAGTACTCTCTCTATCAAAAAATAAGTGCTCAATTTACATTTTCACATCTCTCAAGATATAACTTTAACTAAAAATATATTAATTATATGTAAAAAAAATTATAAAAATTGCATATTTGAAAATACATTTGAGACGAATCAAACGGTATTTCATATGACTATTTTTACTTATATATATCAAATTAAAAAAAAAAGTCAAAGTTATCACATTGTAGTGACAATAGTTAAAATAGAGCACTTATTATGAAACGGGGGTAAATGGCAGCATTGTACTTGTTGTCCTGATCCAATTTGAAATGTAATTTTCAGTCATTGATATCTATCGTAGATGTTGTATAACTTTCCATTAATTAATCAATTTTAGCTTCAAAAATAAAATAAAATAATCAATACATAGGACTTCTAGACATCTAGTACTCCGTATATACATTGTAGAATTAAACCCAAATTTGCCAAATAAACCAGTTCAAAAATACAACTAATATTCATACTCCGTTTTTTTTTTCCTGAAGAGCATGAGCTCCGACTCTTGGTCTCTCTTTTATCCCATCAAATGAACAACCAAACTTTCAAGCAAAGGGTGAGGGGAATATGAAGATGCCTCTATGCTCTATGAAAAATGATCAACAACCTTTATTCCAGCAAATAATGGTGCATTCTCTTCAACTTATTTGTCTTGACCTGACCTGATCGATAAACCTATTAAATTTGACTTGATTATAACTTATTAAACCTGACCTGAATCCCTGTTCAAACCTGATAGGTTCTGAGACCTAATAAAAAAAATAAAAATAAAAAACACACCCTAAAGTGCATGCTATATCCCAAGATGTGCTTGATTGCTCTACATAAGCAGCAGCAGCAGCAGCTCCTCCTTTGCTGCAAACCATATTATCACACTAATTTTCAGTACTTATAGCATCCATTGAAATGACCTCTGCTGAGCGATTTTCCTCAATAAACCTGAATGTATTATTGGAGATGAAAAACCCTTTTTCTTGAGGAGCTAAACAGAATGACTCAGTGAAGTTCCTTTGAAAATTGTCGTTTCCAGTCAAACACCCCGTCACAAGGATGAACACCCCATTACCGTAAGAGGCATGCGCATCAATTAATAGTATCTCGGATTTAAAGTCTTTGCAATTTAAAGAGAGCATAAGATCCTTGATTCCCTGCAATATGATATAACATGACAGTTGCTTAATGCCCAATTACCACTAGGAAGATACATTTTAACTAGAGCCGGCAAAAACTGACACGATACGATAACACGACTCGAACATGACATGAAATTAGCGAGTTTTGACTTTGATACGATTAAGTAAACGGGTTGACACGACAAGACACGCTTATTAAATGGGTCGGGTTTGGGTCAAGGGGTTCAACCCGTTTATGTAAACGAAATAACACGGCACGATTATACTTGAGTATTAATTTTATAGTAAAAAAATGACCTGACACACTAACACGATCCGAATACGACACGAAATTAATGAGTTTGAGTCAAGGACTTTAACACGTTTAAGTAAATGGGTTGACAAGACACGACACGTTTATTAAACAGGTCGGGTTTGGGTTAGAAGGTTCAACCCGATTATATATACAGGTCGACCCGAAATCGACACGACACGACACAATTGGCAGCTCTGATCCTAACAAGTAACAACCACAACCCTAAACAGTAAACACCCCCAGGAAAGAAGATACAATGGCTCACATAACCGAGACAAAGATGACACTATTAACTTTGCACCAGTCAAAGAAAAGCCTCAAGGAAAACAGAGAAAAAAACGACCTATTGGCTGTTGATGCACCAAAATGCAACAACAGATATTGATGTTTATCATTCTAAGATAACTCTATATAACATAGCTAGAAATCAGGCATAAAAAGTTAACTTAGTAGATCTCATGCATCTGCCTTGCACAATGAAAACTTCAAGCAATAGAAGAGATGGGGTAACTTAGGGCTTGTTTACTTCAGATTATATTCAATTCAGTTCAGTTAATCTCTATTCAGTTCAGTTCAGTTCATCTCTATTTAGTTCAATTAATACACTAATGTAAACAAGCCCTTACTTTCTTTGAAGTCACAGTCACCATAGTACCATCAGGACCTGGTCGGCTCATTGTACTTGAATCCTTATAAAATTCATGTATACCCTCAGGAAACTAATGACGGACAAAAGCACGCCACATTGTTTCTGGATCAACTTCCTCACAAGCACCACCACCCTTAGCCATCTCTGAAATATTTGTGATGCAAACAAGTATAAATATCATTCAAGGTTTCAAGCTATCCTCAATGAGAGACATAAACCATAGATGGCAAGCAAAATGAAACTATACCAATAATAGTCGAGTCAATTAGTGCTGCAAAATATTCGACATAAATCATATAGGCCCTGTTTGGTTTGTTTGACTGGTTTAATTGGTTTGTTTGACTGGCTGGAAGTATTGGTCGTATGTATTGGTTTTTTAAGTTGGTTATTTAAGCTAGCTGTTTGGAATAGTATTTGATAAAATTAATTGTGGTTGTTTGCTGTTTATTAGAGAGTTTGTGGGTCAGCAAGCCAAAAGCCAACCAAAAATGCCAACAAACCAGACATTTTTTTTTTTTTTATTTTGACTTAAAGTCATCTTTTCAGTCAACCAAAAAGCCAATAACCAAACATTTTTTTTTTTACTGTTTGACCATATTAAAAATCCAAATGCCAGAACGAAGCCAGCAAAAAAACCAGTTTCTAAACGTAATAGCCAGTTTCAACGAGTAAAGAAAGGAATATGCTAACCTTCAACAGGCATGGCAGATGCTGGTGGAGGTGGTGGTGGTGGTAGTGGTGCACTTTTAAGATCAACCTCAGACACATCAATAAAATTGAATATATCAAGGAGTACAAAGAACCCTCCATCTTGAGGAGCTAGAAAAAATAGCTCAGTGAAGTTCCTCTTCACAGAGTCCTTTCCAGTCATACAGCCCATCACAGAGATGACAACTCCGTTCATATGAGCATAAGGAAAGGCTGTCAATATATCTACCTTGAAATCCTTGTAGTTCAAAGAAAGGATAAGATCCTTGATTCCCTGCATCCAAATTTTAGTAATACCTTATTGCCTAATTTGAACAAAGATAAATATAAAGAGCAATGACCAAGACCCAAAGATGTTCATTAACCCTGAGCTAGTCAAACAACTTCAAGAAAGAACTGCTGAAAAACTGAGCTCAACATAAAGTTTTTGTCCAACACTGGCTAGTTGATAAACTCACAGCATGTTTGGTAACCGGCCATAAATAATGGTAATGAGAATGAATTTATAACTAAATTTTGAAGGGAAATTAAAATCCATTCCTATGGTGTAACTAGTTTAACTCTAATTTATCAAATTTTCTTCACAAATATTCATGGTAATGGTTGGAAATAGAAAATAAGAAGAAAATTGAAGCTTGCATTGTGAATGAAAATATGCTTTCCATAGTCATTATAAGGTTCTTTCTTAACAAAATTACACTGTAAACTCATTACCTTTACCACAAATTATTACTAACAACCAAAAGGGCCGTTAATATCATTAACCATTGAAGTCATGCATTTGACACTTCTAGGCACTAATTAGGGTAGAGTATAACAAGGGAAGCGATAATATAACGGTGAATCGAAAAGAGAAAATTAATCCGTAGTTACGTATAGTCGTATACAAAGAAAAAGGGGAAAAAAAAGATTAAGGCCTTGTTTGATTCACTTTGTTTTAACATCTTATAACTTATTTCAGATTAGATCAGACCAAATCAGATAATTTAATTTGATGTTTTTAAATTTATTAAATATCTTTAATTATGTAATAAAAATATTATTAAAATTACACATTAAAAAACTATTCATTAATACAAATAAAATAAGATCTCAATTGATGTATATTTTCTACTTATGGATTAACATATATCTGCGGTCAAATTTTAGTCAAATCAGATAATAAGCTCAGATCAGAAAAATGGTTCTAATATAATCAAATCAACAAATATAGGTGAATCAAACAAAACTTAAATACATATAAAGCTCCATAAAGAAGTCACACCGATGGCAAAAAAAGTACTCGTAAATAAGTAAATAAATAAATAAATAAAGCAGATGTGATGTTGTAGATGCAGAAGGTTGCTTGAAACATGTAAGTTTGTTTCCTTTCAGCGAGTCGTGTTACTCGTGCCGTGTCGGACACGATAAGATACTTGGATACTTCACTTTTAACTAAAAATTTATAAGTTTTTTCTCAAATTAGCCGAATACTTAAACACCCATATTCGAGTAAACACTTTATCCGTGTCTAAGTAACATAGCAATAAAGCACAGCACGCAATATTATAAGAGGAAAGCAGATAAGAAACTTACTTTCCTTGCATTGACAGTAACCATAAGGCCGTTAGGATCCGGTCGGTGCATTGTGCTAGAATCCTTATAGAATTGATGGACAAACTCGGGAGTATGGTGCATTATTTGGTAAAAATTCCTGACAAAGGCACTACAAACATAGCTAATATCTATCTCATCAGCCATCTCAGCTCGATCTCAAATATATTCAATCTGTGAAACAAACAAAAGTTTGAGTAACTTATTATGTTTAGACGACTTTAGGTCTCCGTTTGTTATGAAGAAAATAATTTTTAATGGAAAATATAGATGTAAAAAAAATATATTCTATGTTTGTTTGATTAGAGAAAAAACTTAGGAAACAAACAAAAAATAAAATAGAAATAGAAGAATGATGGGAGAAGTGAATAAGGGAAAAGTAAAGAGGAAGAAGGAAAATGTAGCATTACTTCTCCAAAATGACTTTTCACCTTAATGAAAATTGTTTTTTACCCTTTTCAAAATAAACAAAGAAAAATGGAGAACGAAGGAGGAAAATTATTTTCCGGAAAAATGTTTTCCATTAAAACAAATGGATCAGAAGCTAATCTCAATGAAATTCCATGATCATAAAATTAAAAAAATAATAAAAAATAAGAAGAAACAAAGAGAGACACATACAAAATAGAAGAACAAAGGGAATGTAGAATGCGCTTCAAACAAAGTATCCAATCAGTAGATTACAGAACCAACAGTATAAAAAGGATCATACAACCACAACGATTGTTTGCGAGGGATTGTTCAAACGATTCCACAGTTGAATTTGCGTCGAATATTAGGATCTCCGAAACCCTAATCAAATACAGAAGCTGGAAATTCTACTTTTTTTCCTTATTACTCCGTAAGCCCAAGCCCAAGCCCTACAAGAAATCTAAGTGACAATTAAATCGAAATTAGACAGTCGCGGATCCAGAATTTGTACCCAGGGGTTCGAACTTCATTAAACATTGGATATCCCAATGTTTGGATATAATTCGAGTATACAAAATCGGTTGTTTAAATTAAAACCGATACACAAGTGCACAACAGCACAACTAAATAAGTTCAAATTACAATAAAAATACAAAATAACTGGTCCGATACAACATTAGTTAAATGTCAAAATAAATACATAAAAAGATGCAAATTATAAAAGTGCTCCAATACATCATTGTCACTCACTTTGGCAAAAGCATCTCTTTCAAGAAATGTGACTAAACAATATACAATTTAATTTTACAACCTTATAAGTTATCATTATAACAATATACAATATACAATCATTCAATTAACAAATAAAAATACACAATTAACAATTCAAACAATATACAATATACAGATTTAAGTCACTAACTTATTAAGATCTAAGAATTAATTGAATTAAACATTTCAACTATTAACAAGATAACAAATTAAGATTATATATAGACTAGAGGTTAACATATGATGTATGTAGAATGAATATAGAATAATTAAAAGACATGATTAAGCACGCACTGAATTTAACGATCAGTTGAGAATAACATTACATTATAATATTATTGAAATAATTAGCACAAGCACATATTATGGGTGGAGCTACATGGGGGGCTGGGAGGGACCCGACTTCTACAACCCATATTTGTGGCATTTAATTTTAATATTTAGCATCGATAAACTTTTATAAAATATACTAATTAATTACTTTATAAATTAATAAAATTTCTTTCTCTTATCTTAGTTGTTAGTATACTCATATTTTGTAAATGTACTCTGATGTACAATTCGTCTCTCTGAATCCTCTTAACCTACAGCTCTGATACCATAAAGAATGGTAAAATCAATCAGAGAAATTCTTCTCCTTTTGGTATTTTCAGTTATGAATATATTCTACTTCCTCCGTTTCGAAATAAATGCAACAATTTCTTGTTTAGGAAGTTTCAAAATAAATGCAACAATTTTAATCTTTCTATTTTTGTAAGTTTTTTCTTCCTATCTCTCACATCATCACATACCCCACTTTCTCTCTCTATCTTTTTTGTTGACACAACTAAAAATGGACTAGGAGTCCGTGTCATCTAATTTGTTGCGTTTTTTTCGAAACGGAGGAAGTATATTTTTCTATGTCATATTGTACATTAGTGCCATTCAAAGTATTTACATGTACATGAATAAACAAAAACATGAGATCTAATCACTAAACAAAAACATGCCCTAATTGTACATGAATAAAAGGCCCGGAAAAAATACAAATGGACTGGCCCAATACAAAAAGAAAAGAATAAATAAAACACAGTCCAAACTTAAAACTTAATATTGCCCTTAACCTTAAGCAGCTGCAACACATATCTCTTTAGTTTGCTTTTCTCTCTTTTTTTAACCAATTAAATAATGCTTGGTGCCAACACTGCAAAGCTAATAATTATAAAACCTAGGAATTGTTTAATTAATTAAGATTAGCTTTTTAAATTATACACTGAAATGTATTTTTTTAATTAGAAAAAAGTTACCTCGTTCTCAACTTGGGGAGTGTTGTGTTTCGTATCCGCAAGCCAAATACCAACTACCAAGCAAAAGGAAACCGGACTGGTCTCCACGTGGGTGTCCCTTATTTTTCGGTCAACTACACTAGTATTACAGGTCCGATTATGTTATAAAAACTTAACCCGTTTAATAAATAGGTCGGGTTTGGTCTGAGGGCATATGATCTGATAATCCGACATTTCAAACCCGACTTGTCAATCTTATTAGCCAGCGTTAAAGAGGGTACAAAAAAATAGTCTTCGGCGTACGGAAATCATGGCTCAAATTTTCCCTCCAAATTAAAATATGACATCATCTTTTTATTTTTAAAACTAAAATATGTATAAAAAGCAAAATTAATTATCACAAGTCTTGGGAATGAGGGTGTGGTGAAGATCGAACACGAGTCATCATCCCCGGAGATCCCTAGCTCTACCGCTGACCTAAGCAATCACCCTCGCTACAATATATGGTTGTCATGTAATTAGAAATGAGTGGTATATAAACCTTAAAATTAAAGGGAACAAGCGACAACGAGTAACAAGTGGCAAATTATCATTCATCACTTTGGGACTTTGGGTTTTACTTCCTAGTTTCTACATTCACTCAACTTTGTTTATTAATAACATTAATTATATATTATTAGAAATTATAAAAAGTTGATTTAATTAATCCAACTAAATATTGAACTACAATTATTAATTATATATATATGCATAGAATATTATCAAAGTTAGTACATAATAAATACAGTAGTATAAAAGTCAAAATATTACAATTTAAAGTACGCACGAATTCATTTTTTTTATTTGAGAATATGGACGAATTAATTAATATAGCCTCAATTATCGCAAAAAAATAGTATAGTATTATTGGTGAGGACTTTGCTCACAAGTTCAATACAAGTAGACACAACTTTTACCAAAAAGATGACCAATTATTGTCTCATGTCGGGGAAGTTGTGTTAGATCTCAAAAGGAAAGCAAGTTGCGAACAAATAATTTTACTTCTATAGAGATGTTTATGATTTGTGGAGTCAATTCTAAGATTCTAAAACCAATATCCTAATTAGCTTAATTAATTACATAGTAATAATGTATTAATCAACAAAATTTTCATAATCATTATATAATTACTAATTAGGTAAAGCCTAATAAGCGGCTAAGCGCCCCTGGGTGTTAGATAAACTATTTATAAATTAAATGAAATTTTTTAATAAATATAAAGATTAATTACACCGATTGACAGATAATTTTTGTCATACACTCAAATGTTTTAACTATTTTGAGAAATATATTTAATCCTTAATTAACGCCCTGGAGCGCTCATTAGCAAATCAATATAATTAATTTCTTAGTTGAATTCTTGATTAAAGATCTTGATAACTTATTCTACACAAAAAAAAAAAAGAAATGAAAAAAGCCCTCCATAACTTATTAAGACTTAAAAACATGTAGCTTTTTTTTTTCCTTTTATAAATTGGTGGCCCTTTTGTGCTTGTCAATTATGGTCAAATACTTCCTCCAACTCTAAATGTTTGTTACTTATGTAAAAGTTTACTACATTTTATTTTAAAGCAAATGGTTTCACACATTTTTTTGGAGTGATATTGGCGTACAGAGATGATGCCAGGAATTTAAGAACAGATAGATGCATGTGTTATATAACAAGAATAATTGAAATCTTTTAGTTATCGAATGTCAACCTTCTATGAAAGAACAATGTATTTTTGTAACATAATTAAACATAACATTGGTTCATAATTAAAAATAATAATACGTTACATAGACAAGTTACACCAAATTTTATGTAAAAAAATAAAAAAATTGAATAATCTAATTCATAAAATTATAGTAAATTGATTTGCTCAAAAATTATATTTTCTCCGTTCAAAAAAAACAACAGTTAACATTTCTCTCATGTCGAGATATTACTTTGGCCCTTAATAACTATAACTATGAATAATTAAAAATTATAAAAAGTTAATATTAAGATAGTATTTTACAAGACGAATTTAACAAGATCTCACTCTTGACTATATTTTTTATTATGTGTAAAACTCAAAACTTTGTCAAAGTTTATAATGTGAAGAGTGCAAATGTTAACTGTTGCCTTTTTTTAACACAAGAAGTAGTAAATGATTGAGTTTAAAGATAGCTGTATACTTTTATATAAAAAAAAAGGAAAAGAAATACGAGTATGACAATTATTTTAGTACTAAGACTTGTTTTTGTTATTAGATCTTGCAAGATACAACAAGAATCACATTCATTAAATCAATGAGCCAACCATTCGAGTTTGAGGGCTAGAGTAAGAGTTGCTTCAAATGAATATGAAAGATCTTTTGTCCCATATTGATAGTTTGAGATAGAATAGTATAGTTTATATAGATCTATGTTGATCTTATACTTTGAGTTGTGTAGCTTGGAGGTTTTAGTGGGCTTGCGGTAATGTGGGTTCATGGTTCACCATACGTGCGCCACACGGACTCGGCCAGGGCCATGTGCCTTGGGCCTTGGGAATTATAATTTCGTCGTGTGTCATATCAGTGCAATTTCATGCGCTCTCACAAAGGGATTTTACATACGTGTTAATATTTATTTATTTTTCTGACGAGTGTGTACATATACATGTCAATATTGGATGTGCTTTTATCATTTCTCATACTTTTCCTATAGTACTTTTTATTCTTAATTCACATACTACCTAACATGTTACCCATCCAATACAAATTTTTAAAAAGTAAAAATTCTCTGATGTTGCAAACATTAAGGAACATAGGTAGCTAGGATTTACATAAGTTTGTTATTTGATTAAATCCCATCTATCTTACTATATTTAAAACAAAGTATTGCTTAAGTGATCATTGTACACATGTCATTTTCTCATTAAAAAATTTCTTTCCAAACTAATTGATGATGTTATTTATTTTTTTGCTAATTTATATTCTTATTATACAAGTTCCTATGTTGAAAAAAATCATTCTTTAATATTATTAAGCTTATAACTTTATATTTTGTACACACAAAATAATTATTACCATTTTAAAAATTTGTCAAAAATATTATTGTTGGAGTAACCTAGTGTATGTGTGTGTGCGTATATATATATAATAGGAATAGGATCATGTAAAAACCAGACTCTTAGTTGAAAACTAAAAACTTTAAATCAAAGCCATTGAAAATTAAACGTGGATTAACATTCTTGCTGATGACTCATCATGCTCTCTTTTTATTCAAAACCAAAATGGATCACAACGGTTGATCTAAATCTAACTCTCTCTCTCTCTTGATTATAATGTGAAATTGATAGAAATTAATAATTAAACACTCTCAACTTTCACTCTTGACATAAATAAGAGTATAATTTGAAATTGATAGAAATTGCGCCTTTTATTTTTTATTTTTTAAAATTACTCGGTATTCAATTTACACTTGCCACTTTTATAATAATGAGAGTGGAATAAATAAGAGTGAATTTAGTATTTCTCAATATATTAAGGATGAGGGATTACTTCAGCTTAAATTCAGTTCAGTTTAGCTCTATTAAGTTCAGTTCAGTTCAGCTTTATTAAGTTCAGTTCAGTTGAACTCTCAATTTCCTTCTTTTATAAAATATTACTTTCAGTTATATTCAGTTCAGTTCAGCTATATTCAGCTAAAGTAAACGAGTCTTTATATACAATTCCTAAAGCTTTCCTAATTACTACTTTACTATATATCTTCATTGCAAAGTTTAGCAATACTTGGTGTTCCGGGCCCACCAAGGTGGTCAAACCCGTGTTAGTGGGCCCAAATCCTAGGCCCAGTTCTGATAGGGCTAAGGATGCATCAGGTATTCTACGACGAATGGGATGATGCCACGTGTCAGCTGACTTGGTAAAACTTTGACCAGGTTGTCATGGGCCTGGCCCACACGTCAGCCCAACTGGCTCAGTAAAAACCCTAACTGGGGAACCTAATGCCTATATAAGGATCAGTCCAATCACTCTAAAGGTACGCAATTCATAATTCACAAACTCACAATACATTGACTCCTTACTCCCGATATCTGACTTAAGCATCGGAGGGGCGTTCCCGGGTTCCACCCCTCGGGTTAGCAACGAATCTTTGACTATTTTGCAGGTCAAAACCCTAGCAAGAAGTATACGGAGTCCGCATCAATCACATCAAGGATCGTTGACTATTCAACAGAAGTTGCAGAACAGGAAAACTTAGGAATATTTTCTTTGATTAAGCTAAGGTTATTTTTTTTTTGCCTCCTTTGGCTTATTATTAAATTTTTTTTTTTTTGAGGGAATATTATCAATTAAATTTGTACAAGCCATTAAAAGAGATTTGACTCTTCCAAAACGGCAAAGGACACTATATAGTCATCACTCATCACACTATAAATTAATAATTAATAAACACTTTTAATTAATAGATAAGTAAAGCAAGTTTTATTAATTAATAAAATTTGCAACAAACAGGTGTCAACCAGTAAAGTAAGTGATACCAAATCTACACCTTTAGGCATAATTATGCAAAAACAGACTGACAATTCACATTACATACTACTGATTGGTTTTTACTCACCTATTTGGTGCCTAATCCTATACCATTTGCGACACTTAATCACGGATTATGGCACTTAATTCTAGCTTAATTAGCTTTATCCACTTGACGTACTAATTATAAATTAATTAATAATATTGTACATTATTGATGACATATTAAATCTTACCATTTATTTTTATTTTGCTTATTTAATATTTATTTTGCTAGTTCGTTATGCAGTTTTGCTTAATATGAATTTTTTTTTAGCAAGTTTGTGTCAAACTGTATGATAAGATAACTCTTCACCAAAACTATAGGATTATTTGCTTTTAATAATTCAACCTGCTTTCGAGTTTTAGTAACCAATAATTCAATCTTTGGATTATTAGCGAATAATCCAACATTTGCACCCCATATCCAACCAATGAAGCAAAAACTCTCATTTTCGAGTTTTATTTGTTGTATAGGCAAGGTATGTAACATTTGTTTTTAAAGTGTAGTTGATTAAAAAAATTCAAGAAAACAACATACAACATATAATTGACCTTTTATTTTTCAAGTTTGGTTCATTAATTAGTCACTAAAACTGGAAAAGTTGGATTATTAAAAGCAAATAATCCAAAACTATAACTATAACTTTTTAGCATAAAACCATACCTTTTTATACAAAGCTTGAAAAATTATGCAAAAAGTCTTAAAATGTAAAAAGCTACAATTTTTTAATTGAAACATCAATCAAACGACCGTCAGACGGTTTAACATGAGATCATGATGTACAATACAATATTTTAGATTGCTAATTTAGTTTTCAACATTACTCATTTTCAACCTTTTTATATACAATACATTATTTTGTTTAAATGAAAGGAAAACAATTAATTAATGATCAAAAGTAATATATGATCTCAGATTGCACTATATGTTGCATAACTTTAATATTTCACTTGCTAGTATTTTCATTGGTAAGGTGGTTGCCTCTTGCAGTTTAAATTAATATATATACTCCGTAGACAATAATATTTGTTTTTGTTTACATACTTTGACGTCATTAAAGAGCTACTTTATTTTCTTAAATGCTCAACAATTTGCATGCATATGCTAATACACATGTTATTCGTGTGTCGCTGAGGTAGTGAGGTAGTGTTTGCATCAAACTTGATGTTGATCCAATTATTAGCTAATACATACACATCTTTTTACATACTTTCATGGACCACCATATATATAGTCTCAAACTCTCAATTGGGCATGTGAAAAAATTAATCCAAACCCTAGCTAGTTACTCGAAAGTGTGAGTTTTGATCAATATGATGACATGCATAAAACCTTGTTTTTCACGAACCTAAATATTTCGTAAGTTGAGGATAAGGTTTTAGTCTACTGGTTAAGGATTCAGAATTTCAGGCACGAGTTCCTAGGTTTGATTTTTATTGCACGTTGTTCCTGTTCTGGAACTTCTTCTGTATTGTCAACGATTTCTGATGTGTCGAGGTTGACTCTGGATGTTCCTCACTAGGGTTGAGTCCTGCAAAATAGACAAAGATTTCTAACCCGGGGGTGGAACTCGGGAACGCCCCTCTGATGCTTAAGTTAGATATCGGGAGTAAAGAGTCAGAGTATTGTAAGTTGTGTGTTTGATATTGCGTACCTGAGAAGTGACTGGACTGATCTTTATATAGGCGTTGGTTACCCGGTTAGGGTTTGGCTGAGTCAACTGTGTTGACATTTGGGCCTGGCCCATGACACGTGTCGTCGTATTATTCGTTACTGAACATCTAACGTGCCCTTAGCCCTAACAGAATTGGGCTTGGGCCCAGTTATCCTGGGCTGACCACTTTGGTGGGTCCGGAACACACGCAATAATTGCAAGGATTTTTTATTATCCCCCTTACAGATGCGCGTAAATTATCGAATCAAAAATATAGTGCAATTCGAATTTTACCTAATTCACCTTAATACGATGACATTTATGTAGTACTCCCTCCGTAACATATTAACTGCAACGATTTGACATTTTTTCTCTCTACTTTATGTCAAATTGTTGCCATTAATATGTTGCAGACGGAGTACTTGTTAAATTCTATGATAATATTGATGGATTATCTTAAACAAAGAAAAAAAAAGTATCTTCAAGTATTAGTATTAGTGAGATTGGATGATTTTATTAGACTTAGACATCGTTTGTATACATAGACTTGGCTAAGGACCTAACTAATGATCTAGGTTGTTTCCTTCTCGACGATGATGAAGCTTTGCTCATCCTCCATCATCTCATTTGTTGACCTCGACTCCTACTATTTATGGCGCATTTTTCACCTTAATTAACAAAAATAATTAAAGTTTCAGTTTAAATAAGATCTAATCAGGTATAATAAGTTTAATAATAATTTTTGATCATGTCTCATAATTCATAAGGTCTAGTTAATTCTATAATCAGAGTTAATCAAATCGAATAAGTTCATCAATAAATGTCAATCACGTTTAATAAGTTCAGAATAGTTCAAATCAGCTAAGTTAAGGTCTAACAGTGCAAGAAATAAAAAATGCATCATTAGAGTTCATATCTATATTTGAATTTGTCTCGATTTGGTACCACTTTCATGGCCTGCAACGAAACAATGCTTTATTTATTCCTATAATATTTAACTAAATAGTTGAGGTTAATTATTAAGTAAACTTTTTGATAATATTTAACTAATTATTAAGTAAACTTAATTAGTGTATATGGTGACAGCCACGACTTGATCAATATCATAACCTTTTTTTCAATTAACTATTATAATAAATCTAATTATATGTTTATAATTACACCATTATTATCCGCATTTAAGTCACTTTCCTCGTCATAATTATTCTTTTCGCTAAAATAGCTAGCTAGTTTGAACTATGATAAACTACTATCTCATCAATTATCATATACTCATATTCCTTTATCTTTGTGGGGATGTGCTTATATTTCCCATTTTATATGTGTTCCTTTTAAGAATTTAGAGGTATATATAGCTTCTTTTCTAATATTATGGGAGTTTAATTTAATTAGAAGTATATGTTTAAATTATTGGAAAAATTCATATGAATAATCCCAACTATAGATTATTACACTATAATCAAAATTATAAGGGTAGTTTTATGATATTAGTCCATACTAACTTTTGACCAGCTTCGATTTCCTTCGTAGAAAGGGAGGAAGATATAGTCAAGTATAATAAATAGGGGAAGAGGGAAGATAACGATTAATTTTTGAATTGGTAACCAATTACAATAGGTTAACTAAGTCAATGGACTAATATCATAAAATAACTCCCAAAGTTTGAATTATATTGTAATAACTAATAGATGGGATTAATATTGCAAGACCTCCAATAGTTGAGATTATTCATATGAATTTTTCCTAAATTATTATACAATGAAACTTTTTCGATCAAATCATTAAAATTATTTATTTCTAGAGGGGTGATTCATTCATAACAGATATAGATCCATAACAAGACAATAAATAAAATATGCGTACACTGAAATACAATATTGAACTTGTTGGATATCATGTAATCATATGTTAGGGATCCATATGAGTATGATTAATCCAAAAAAAAAAAATCTTTAGTAATTTCGAAATATCCTTTTATTTTCCAATAATTTGAAAACGAGATTGACATCGACCATCATGACCGTCGTTCAAACTAAAGATTTTGATATTATTGATTGGATTGACTACAATATTTGGGAAGCCATGACCAAAAAAAAAATGATGTGAACCAAAAAGACTTGCTCTATGAGAACATTCATTGAGTTATTTGAGTACCAAATTGAAAAGAAAAGAAGCTTGTTCAAGAAAATATGACTTGGC
Organism: Salicornia ramosissima; assembly: GCA_951394345.1. Classification (NCBI taxonomy): domain Eukaryota; kingdom Viridiplantae; phylum Streptophyta; class Magnoliopsida; order Caryophyllales; family Amaranthaceae; genus Salicornia; species Salicornia ramosissima. The sequence goes on along the minus strand of OX596238.1, from coordinate 6,994,612 downwards.
AAAAGTACTCCAATCCGGCACATACACTCAAGGAATCTGCTCTTATATTTATACTTAGTGCTTGTTTGGTTCACCAAAAAAATACATGGGAAATATTAATTGTACAATTTTAATTTTCTATGTTCAACCAAACAAAATTAAACACTTCCTAGGAAATACAATTCCATGTGAAAAACTAATTTCTTGGATATAATATTTCCTATGTTGAACCAAACAAGCACTTAGTATTTTAATTGCTAAACTATAACTCTACATTTTTTTATCTTTGTTTGTATCGTGTGTCTAAATTTTTAATTGTTGTTTTATGATAAATATGATACTAGGGTTAATATTTGAGGTTAATGGATATTAAATTTTAACATTAACCTTGAAGTTTTGTCAAAGTGCCTAATTTGTGTTTAAGCTTGAATATGTTAAAATGGTTCAAATGTGATAGTGTTATCTATTGTGTTAAATCTTAACCTCAAAAGTTCGCAAGAAAAAAATGCAAAATTTTTGTGGAAAATACAATTTTGGGGGGAAAGAATGACTAATAAAGGAAGTAATAATTTTTGCATTTTAAAAATTATGAAATTTTTCCCTAATATTAGGGATGACATGTGGGTAAATTTGGTTGATTTCGCACCACATCTGCCCAATTGGATCGAAGATGGATGTCAATTGTCAAAAGTAAATTCTGCTATTAGTAGTGAGTAGGTGCGTGGTGAATATTATTGAGACACACCCGCCCCACCCCGCATCCACCTGCCTCGCCCAGCCCCATATCAGCCTGCCCCACTTGTTGTGTATATTTTTTCCATCTACATTTTTATGACGTGAACAGCTTGCTTAAGTTCCTTATCTCTTTAGTCTTTACAAAACCATTTGTGCAGGATTGTTGGAATAATAGTTGTAAAAGCATTAATAATGGATAATTTGTAATGGTTATATCTTGGATTCTTTTTAGTGTTATGGCAAATTTAAATCCTAACATCTTGTAACCCCTCTATTATGAGATTTTAAAAGGACGTTTTATGATCAAAATTTTAATGCAATATTAAATTGGTGGTTACAAATACTTATAAAATTTTAATTATTGTATTGATGAGTATGAGACTTGTAGCGGTTAAGTTTTCTATAAAAAAAAGTGTTTGGTGATAGATGTTCATAAAAATTGCCTTGAGCAATAATTATTCTTGTGCTTGGAACTTGAGCAAGAGTGGTGTGTTGACTCTAAATTCTAATCCCTCACTTTCAAGTGTAAGATTGTGTTGGAGTGAAGTTAATCTTAGAGAACAACTCTGCCATAACGTGTTGCACTTAGGACGGACCAAATCTCATTTTCAATTCAGTACGTGGATTAAGTTTCACGACATCACATTCCCAATTTCAAAATCATTCTTATAATTACTCCACAAAAATTCATTGAGTAACCTCGAAAAACCTTTTATTTTTTAATAAAAATGTTTCAAAATTTCAAACAATTCAAGAAGAAAAAAAAAATTAAATGGAGCATATATTTGAAATAATTATACCCCGAGAATGCCGAGATAGTGGCGGATACAGGTGGTGACACTTTTGGTCACGAGCACCACCACGTTCCCGAAAAAATAAAACAACAATAAAATTCATTTATGATGATTGTTAATAACAAATTAGATATCGTACCTTAATCAAATACATAATGGCCATTGTTAAAAGTGGCCCCAAATGATCACTTACTAAACCCCCCTTTTGACAATTTTGTCTTTGGCTACACGTGCATTTATTGGACTGAAAAAATTTCCGACATAGACTAGGGCGCATGGTCTATGCATGCGCTATGGCCTATGTCTAGGCACATGGACCATGCGCCCTTACCTAGGCAGGGGCGCATAGATTATGCGTCTCGACCTAGGTTAGGGCGCATGGGCCATGCACCCTGACCTAGAGGTGGGATGCATGGCTCATGCGCCCTAGCCTAGGTCGGGGTGCATGGCCCATACGCGCTACCTGGGTGGGGGCGTATGGCCCATGCGTCCTTGTCTTCCTGACTGCGTACTTAGTCTTAAAATGCTCACATCTCCTTCGTTTCTCAGCAAAATTGGACGTATAATATATCAAATCTAAGCTCTCGGAACAAGGAACCTTCTCTAGTTGAATAGCCTCAAAAGAAGTTATGTGTAACAAGTTATGAGTCTTTGAATCAACCCACTGTGCAAAAGCACTTGTAATGCTTTCAATTCATGATTTTAGCGCATGTAATATGTTTTAATTCATGATTTTAGTGTAATAATATATTTTATTTCATAATCTTGATATAACATAAATTAAAGATTTTAGGGTTTTGTCTAATTAGAGAGATGGTGTGTTTTAGAATAAGGGTAGTTTTGGAAAAATGAGGGCTTTAGTAAGTAATTTAAGGGTTGTGTTTAGCAGTTAACACAAGTAATTTGTACCGAATATCTCTTTAAAACCTATATAATATTTTTAAGGGAAAAAACTATATAAATTTAATTAAATGTAACTTAGAAAATTAAAAAATATGAATCCATGTTGAAGTCAGATTAACTTGTATGATCCTTTCCAAAATCTAACTTTTTCTCGATGTCCAATTTTTTTTTTTACAGGATGTCCGATTTCTTTAAATGGATTTAGATCCAGATCTTTATTTCAAATTCAAAACGGATTTTTTTTATTGTAGATTGGTTTAGATTAGGGTCGGATCCAAACTCGATGCCCCTACCTACTACAATGGAAAGGCAAAGCTGAGATGTACCAATCAGGGACAGAAGGACCACATGTATCCTTTTAAGGCCAAAACTAAAAACTCCACCACCAAGCATTATTTAACTTAAACATGGAGATGATTGCAACCCTTTTTTCGGCTTTGATATTTTGTGAAACACACTTGCACACTAATTACTAATACACTATCTAAATGTGTCAAGCATGTCTATTTCAAAATTGAAATTATACAAGACAGGCATTCAAAATTGAAATTATTAGCAGAAAAATTAAGATTTTGTTTGGTTCACATGATAAATAATTTCAAATAGAAAACTTATTCTACGGAAAGTTCTTCTCTTGTTAATTTGCTAAGAAATCTTAAATTATTTGGTTAGTCATGTGAATTAAAATTTTATATGAGGATTCCAAAATTAAGATGGAGTCTTGGTAAGTTAATTCCTATATAGGAAATAAAATTTCTTAAGAAGTTTTAGCACTACTAGAAAATATGCTATTTGCGACAGGAATTACCGTCGCAAAAAATGTGATCCTATTGTAGAAAAGATTGATCGTAAATGATTTTTCCCGTCATAAAAATATGACCCCGTCATAGAAAATGGAGGTCGCAAATTATTTTTCCCGTCGCAATCCCTTCGTAAATGAGTCAATTTTAATAGAGTAAGGACTAAGGGTTAGGTATTAGGTGAATTTAGCGACAGGCTCAAAAACCATCATAAAATATCTACATTTGCGCCGGAATTTAGGTATGTTATTAATGTGTTCTCGTTATTAATAAACTTTTTTTTGTAGTTTAGGTAGTTCAATTTCATCAAATTCGTCGTCATAACCCCTATTTTCTAAATATGTAAATCTTATAAATTTTTGCAATAAATATTTAAAGATATTTGTTGCTTGGTTTTCAATCGCAATCTCTTCCAAAGACTTTGCCGGCCGTAGCCCCTCACTTTCTCTCTTTTCTCTTATTCCATTGGTATTTTAAAGGGGTTTTCATTGATTTAATCGGTGAAAACTCCAATTTAATTTTAATTTCTTATTTTCTTTGTTTTTCTTTACTTTTTTGCTAGGTTTTGAAAAAAAAATTTATCTCTAATAATGGTTCATAATCTCCTTTTTTGGTGGGTTGTTATTTCACATCACGTGTTAGTTGTTATTTCTCATGGCACTTACAAATTCATAATCTCTCAAAAGATATTATATTTAAAATAAAATTAAAAAAATTAACTTCAATTTCATTAATTGTTTCGCTTCTGTCCAATTGCAGAATCAATCACATGGTATTTTTGCTCGACTTCAATGTGTCTTATCCAACTGCAACCATATCTTTATATAGATTTAAAAAATAAAATATATATTTGATGCCCTAAATATGTAGTGACGATAGCCATAACTCTCTAACCAAATGATTGAATGTAACTCATTTGAGGAAAATAAATAAATAACAACCCTCATGAGAGATGAAATAACAACCCACAACACCAGATGAGAAATAGCAATCAACATAATATGGGAGAAATCAATCCACGAAAAAAGAGACCAAAACCATCATTAGAGATGGAGAGTAGTATTTATTCAAAGTCTAGCAAAATAAGAAAAAAGAAAGAAAGAGAAAAACAAATAAAATAAGTTATTATAAATAAATTGGGCTTTCTACTTATTAAATGGATGAAAGTCCCTCTAAAATCACTAGTGGAGCAAAAGAGAAGGAGTGAGAGAGGCTAGGCCCGGCTAACGAGAGAGGGTTTGATGAGGAAGCGTTACATCCTCTATTAGTTAATACTACTATAATGGATCCCAAAATTCCTCATACTTTTTCTCTCTCCTTAATCCTTTTTTCTAAACTCCATAATTACATGGGTCTCAAAATTTATCTCAAACTCGTTGAGATCTTATGAAGTAATTACAATCACAAGAGCCTTGCGACCTAGTGATAGAAACATAGCTACTGAAATCCCCCGTTATGGGTAGTGGCATGTACCCCTTGTAAAAAAAAATCCCTTGCCCTGGATTTTAAAATGGTGGTTACATTTGTTTTTTTGCACAATTTTTAAAATACGTATTTAACATTAATATATTCAATTATGGTGTATAACAAAAATATAAAATTTAATATTAAAATGCCTTACATCAAAATGAATCTAACAAGATCACGTCTACATAAGTTTTTTTTGCATATAAAAGATTCTTCGTAGTCAAAGTTTCTTCTTTTATAATCAAAACGCCAAACCTAATCAATTATTTAAAGAAAAAAAAGGAGTATTAACTATTGTATATTTACAGGGCTGACTATAAACCTGTGCAACCAGCTCAGGCCATCAACACATGGCCCCCAATTTAGTGAGCCTAAAAAATAAAAAGAAAATATTCGTACAAATAATCCGCAAATTATTTGTTGTTCCCCGGACCACCTTCCTTTTTATAGTCACGGGTCACACGTTTTATTAAAAAAAATTGATTTTCTCTCTTTTGTTTTCTCTCCCCTATTTCTCCGTGCTTCTCTCTTCTACTTCTCTTTACTTCTCTCTCCTTCAATTCTTTCTTGTTTTTTTCTCTCTCTTCCTCCTTTTTTTACTTCCATTTTCTGCTGCACAATTTCAAACGTAATTTCATTCACAATATATTTTATTTACAATTTCAAACTATCTTTTTCGTTATAAAAAAAACATTTTTATTATGTTTGTTGCTAAAGATGATAATTACATCATAATAATTTTTTTTTTCAATATGGAGCTTTTTTTTGTTTGATTTTGTAGTTTTTTTATTTATATGGATGTTGATTTTTATTTTTTTTGGTTAATGCTCAATATGCGATTTTCAGCGTAGTTTTTTTAAAGAAAACAAATAATTTGTATGTTAAGAAATGATGATTGTAGTTATTTTCAACATTGAATTTATAAAAATGAACATTGCTTGTTAAGAAATGATAATTCAACATCCCATTTACAACAATTAATATTGCATATTAAGAAATGATCATTGTAGTTAAAAAAAATTGAATATTTCATGTCAAGAAATACAGGTTCTGGCTTAAAAAATGAATATTATAGTTATATATAAAAAAAAATTCTAGTTTATAAAAATGAAGATTTTAGTTTAAAAAAAATGAAGATTGCAAAAATGAATATCCAGTTTAAAAAAATGAAGTTTCTTTTTTCAAAAAAAAAAGGAAATTCTAGTTTCAAAAAATGAATATTGAGTTGTAAAAATGAATACTTTTATGAAATGAATATTAGCATATGAAAAAATTAATAAAAACCTTCAATGTTTTATTTTTGCAAAAGAAATATGAATATCTAACTTTTCAAAATGAAGATTGTGAAAATTTTGTTTTAAAAAAATAAAGATTCTAGTGTAATAGGAAAAAAATGAATATTACAATTTAATAAAAAAGAATGAAGATTCTAGGTTTAAAAAAAAGAAAGATTATAATTTAAAATAATGAATATTGTAGTTTTTAAAAAAAATGAAGATTCTAGTTTAAAAAATGAAGATTGTAGTTTAAAAAAATGAAGATTGCACTCTAAAAAATGAAGATTGCGAGAACATGACGTGTTGTCTGTTTGTTACATGCTAAAACTCTGACGCACTGACGCGCAGGACCACGAATAAGATAAGTGGTCCCAAGTACACCATATACTAATTGTCAATAGTGGGAGGTTTTCCAATATTAATCCCAACCTATCGGTTATTAAATTATAATCCAAACTTTTGAGGTCTCAATTCTTAAAGGCAATATTTGTTTGGATAAATTGTAAAAAAATAAGTCAACCTTTAGGCGATTTTCTCAAAATAAGTCAACCTTTTGATTAACTCAAAATAAGTCAACCTATTATACGCATCCTCTTAAATTAAGTTTTTTTGCATAATTTACCAATAATTAAGTTCATAATTTCCATGAAAATCAAAGCGGTGCATTAATATGTTGTTCTTTATATGTGTTTTCATTGAAAATGATAATTTAAACAACAAATAATTACTGAAAAAACTTATTTTGAGAAGACAGTATATTAGGTCGACTTATTTTGAGTTAATCAAAAGGTTACTTTTTTTTTCAATTTTTCCTTTTTGTGAAAAAAAAAATTGGTAAATTTTTTTATCTCTTTTTAGTTGTCTTTACCCATAATATTATAGTAATTGTAATCAAATTTTCATTACCTAATAATGCAGTCACACCTAAAAGAAATCCCTCCGTTTTTAATAGCAACTACCGACTATTTCCTCCATATCGGATTATCTGCAACATTTTTAAATAAGCCTGTAACACAATAACTGCAACAATTCTTATCTTCTATATTTGGTAGAATTTTAGAACTAAAATGACAAAAATACTCCTAACTTTAAATATTTAAACAAAAATTCACTCCTAAATATTAAACATTTTTAAAAATTATTTTACATATGAAAACCCCCCAAAAATATACGAGTACATTAGCTAAAAATGAACCTATATGAAAAACAAAAAGGAAAAAAAAAGCTGTCAGGGTTAAGTCTAGCCAACCGTGTTGCCTGCCGCGAAGCAGACAATGATAGGGACATTAATGACACATGGCTGTAATATCAGCCCTACGATCTTCCGTCACTTTTGTTTTACTCTCTCTACAAGTTCTTACTCTCACGCGCCTATACACGTCTTTTGCTTTGGGGAAAAATATATATATATATGTCTTTTTCGTAAATAAATTCTTGCAGCAAAGATCTTTTCACATATGACGAGACAAAATTTTGAAAATTGATATCTCTAATTATGTGTTTTAAAAAATTATAATCACTAAATAATAACAAACTACAAGTTGAGACAGATCCAACGAGATCCTACATGACTATATTTTTCTTTATGTATAAGTGACAAATTATGATCACAGTGGAATTTGTGAATAGTGTAAAAAGTATATTTGTTACAAGAATTCATTTACGAAGGAAGTAATAAATAAATAAATAAAATTGTTTGGAATTCGGAAAAAAAAAAATCAACATTGACTCCATCTAAAAACATTCTATTTTGAGTTAGATCAAATGGGTATGTTGAAAAAAATCTGATAAATTAGTTCAACTCCGAAATGTTGTTAAATTTATTTATTTTTCTAATTTGTAATTAATTAAATTTACATAATGTAGTTTTATATATATGAATTATTTGGTAGAAATTTAGTACGAAGTATTTTAATGTAATATTAAACATTTGTTTGATTTAAGGGTAAAAATTTATTATGGATCCAAATCCTATCCAATCCGACCGGCATGGGGAAAAAATTTGTTTCAAATCCGAAAATAAAAACATTGTTTGATTTAAGGTTAAAAATTTATTATGGATCCAAATCTTGTCCAATCCGACTGGCATGGGGAAAAAATTTGTTTCAAATTCGAAAATAAAAACATTTGTATGGTTTAAAGATGATAATTTAGTCCAGATCTTAACATAGTCAAATTCGACACATAAGGGAAAAAACTGATTCGAAATCGAAAAATAAAATCTTATCCGACTCTGTCTAAAAATCCAATTCCAACTATTGTAAGATTTGAGTGGGGTTATGCATAATCTAATACAAGTTTGACCAGTTGCCAATTGTCATACATAATCGCCATTTTCTGATCTAATCTGATCTGATCTGGTCTGCTCTAATCAGATCTTTTCTGATCAGGTCTGATCTGATCTTTGGTGAAATTTAATTGTACATTATTATAAACGTAAACTATTATTAATATTGTTTAAAATAGAAATAAAAATAGTAATAACAATAAAAAAATAAATAAATAAATAATAATAGAAATAAAAAAAATGAAAAAAATAAAAATGAAAAATATATATATAAATAAAGCATATAAAAATAAAATCCAAATAAAATAAAAATAAATAAAAATAAAGATTAAAAATAAAAATAATAAAAATTAAAATTAAAATTAAAATTAAAATTAAAACTAAAATTAAAATTAAAATTAAAACTTAAATTAAAATTAAAATTAAAATTAAAACTAAAATTAAAATTAAAATTAAAATTAAAATTAAAATTAAAATTAAAACTAAAATTAAAATTAAAACTAAAATTAAAATTAAAATTAAAAATTAAATTTAAATTAAAATTAAAATTAAAACTAAAATTAAAATTAAAATTAAAACTAAAATTAAAATTAAAATTAAAATTAAAACTAAAATTAAAATTAAAATTAAAATTAAAATTAAAATTAAAATTAAAATTAAAATTAAAATTAAAATTAAAATTAAAATTAAAATTAAAATTAAAATTAAAATTAAAATTAAAATTAAAATTAAAATTAAAATTAAAATTAAAATTAAAATTAAAATTAAAATTAAAATTAAAATTAAAATTAAAATTAAAATTAAAATTAAAATTAAAATTAAAATTAAAATTAAAATTAAAATTAAAATTAAAATTAAAATTAAAATTAAAATTAAAATTAAAATTAAAATTGAAATTAAAATTAAAATTAAAATTAAAATTAAAATTAAAATTAAAATTGAAATTAAAATTGAAATTAAAATTGAAATTAAAATTGAAATTAAAATTAAAATTAAAATTGAAATTAAAATTAAAATTAAAATTAAAATTAAAATTAAAATTAAAATTAAAATTAAAATTAAAATTAAAATTAAAATTAAAATTAAAATTAAAATTAAAAATTAAAATTAAAATTAAAATTAAAAATTAAAATTAAAATTAAAATTAAAATTAAAATTAAAATTAAAATTAAAATTAAAATTAAAATTAAAATTAAAATTAAAATTAAAATTAAAATTAAAATTAAAATTAAAATTAAAATTAAAATTAAAATTAAAATTAAAATTAAAATTAAAATTAAAATTAAAATTAAAATTAAAATTAAAATTAAAATTAAAATTAAAATTAAAATTAAAATTAAAATTTAAATTAAAATTAAAATTAAAATTAAAATTAAAATTAAAATTAAAATTAAAATTAAAATTAAAATTAAAATTTAAATTAAAATTAAAATTAAAATTAAAATTAAAATTAAAATTAAAATTAAATTTAAATTTAAATTTAAAATTAAAATTAAAATACATATAAAAATAAAGATAAAAATAACAATAAAAATGAAAATGAAAATAAAAATGAAAATAATGATAAAGATAAAAATAAAAATAAAAAATGAAAATATAGATAAAAATATAAATAAAAATAAAATTGAAAATATATATAAAGATAAGGATAAGGATAAAAATAAAAATAAAAAATGAAAATAAAGATAAAATAAAAATAAAAATAAAGATAAAGATAAAGATAAAAATAAAAATAAAAATAAAAATAAAAATAAAAATAAAAATAAAAATGTATATATTTTTTAATAATTAATATCATCATTATGTATTGTGTATTATGTATATAATTTTCTTTCAAATAAAAAAATATCTAAATAACTAATAATTAATATTATTCTTCAAAATTGGTAGTATTTTTTTTATGGCTATAGTATTACTTCCAAAATATAAGCTAAAATATCACAACAATTCATTTCTTTTGTCATCAATAAATATAATTAATCATTAGTATGCATAATATTATAATTGTATAACACTATTCATTATTATTTGTTAAGAGAAATAATATTAATTGAGTTATAAGGAACAAATAACAAAATGCTGATCTGATCTGATTTGGTCTGGTCTGATCTGATCTGATTTTTTCTAATCTGATCTGATATTTTATGATCTGATCTGTATTTTTCTGATCTGGTCTGATCTGATCTGAATTTTCTGAAAATAAGTACAAGAGTGCTTATATAAGTTGAATCAAACACACCCTAAAGAAAGTATCTAAAAGTGAAAATAATAAACTATAATAACATTAATTACATTGATTGACGTGTGATTTTTACATACATTTTTTAAATTATTATCAATTCACAAAATGCATAAATGCTTTATGCTAAGAAGAGAGAATGTTTAAAAAATACAAAAATATTCATTATATAATCGAAAAAAATATATTCATATGGGATCTTGTTAGATTCATCTAAATTTGGACTGTAATTTTTTAATAAGTATATTATATATATATATATATATATTATAAAGTGTAGACAAATATTAACGTTTAAACATGTGCGTTGAAAAATGTGCAAAAATTAAACGTAAAGAACAAACTGAAACAGATGAAATACTATTAGTAGTACATGATGATGATAAGTTAGATTGGGTGATAGGTCCAAGTGCAAGGTTTCTCTCACAAAAATATCCAACTAGCATTTCCCATAAAGGAATGAGAGATGACAATCAAACTCGTAACCTTTCAGTTGCAAAATGCACTCACACTCTAGCTCGAAAATTCATATATTTAAATTTTAGGATGAATTTTTTGTACCCATATCCTGCCCGAAATAATGTCCGAAAATTCACATTAGAAAATTGGATATCTAAATCTTTTTTAATCTTCGGATCGGAAATTAGACAATTAGGTTTTAAATTTGAATATCCATATTTGGTCCTATTTGGTCCAGGCAATCTAATTTTAAATGCGAATAACCATTCATGTCCAGTGCCTGGTCGAATTTTAAAAACGGATGTCCAATCCAATTTTTTGAATCCTATAAAGTCGGATTGAATATTCAATTTTTCGAACATGCCGGTATTTTTCGGTTGGGGATTAAGATTCAGAGTAATATGCATGCCTCTACTAGCAAAATTGTTATTGTATTCTTCCCTCAAAAATAATGTTATATCATAAGCAGTTAAGAATAGGGTGTGTTCTCTTCAACTTATAGCAGATCAGATCTCATATCACCAATCTCACAAATTTTTAGATCAGATCAAATCAAATCAAATCACAAAATTTCTAACAAGAGAATGCACCCATAATGTTTTGCACCATATGTTTTAAGTCAATTAAGCTCCATTATATAAACGCATCTTATTGTAATAATATCAAACTAGTATTGATAGCACTGGAAAATAATTAAATAAAAGTCAAATTTATAGCCTTGGGACTTCCAAGGTGACCACTTTTCAATGCGGCAATGTCATCTTGATAGAGATTTTAGTTAAGCTACTTTTTGGTTAGGAATAAAAATGGAGTGCATGAAGGAAAAATGAAGTGCATTTATCATTATCTGTCAATCTTTAAAGCGGATCGAGCTCCATTGCACTAAGGCAGCTAGCAATTACAAGGTTGTGAATTTAATTTTCACTTACTTAATTTCCTTGTTCAACAAATGTAAATAAAGTTAATGTCGTGTAAGATGAATTGTGTGCGCAGGAGCCTATTATCCCTAATGTGAAAAAAATATATAACTAAAACTCAAATGACATAAGCATAGTACTGCCATAGGGCCGGTCATACCCTTACAAATGTTTGTGTTAACAAAAATTGAGTCGAGTAATCTACAGTAGAGTCAGTTCAACAACTAGTACCCACACATTACAAATTTACAATATAAAAATATACTGTTACTGTTCAGTCAAAGATGTCAACCAACTTCAACTTGTGTTATAGACGCCGTTAAGTGACGGCTCCGTCAAAATGGTAATGCTGCTCCTTGGCACCACATCACAGAAAAGGCATCGCCCCTTGGATCCCGGTTAAGAAACTAACCATGGTTAATTCTGCCTGTACTGTGTAGCTTGTTTTCTTGGTTTTAGTTTAAATTGTTAGCTAAGCCCACGTCATAAATTAAAAATGTTTGGTCTCCCACCCACATTATCTAAGCTAGTACACTGTACACTAATTATTGAACTACTACTTGTTCTTTCAATGTGACTTTGCCTAACCACATGTCTTATTTTACATAGGCTTTGGTGTCACACGAGTCAAGATCCTCTAGAGTTTTTATGAAACTCTACCAAATAGAATTATAAATCAAAGGTTTAAAATGAATAAAAAATAAATCTATGGATAGAATTTAAAGGATTTTTAAATGTTAAAAAAATGTTGACCATTGATTTAGAAATAAATGATAAGATTGACATAAGTCTACCTCATAGAGTTTTTTATGAACTCTAGAGGATCCAAACACTGTGACACCCATTGTCTCAAAAAAATTGCTCCCTCTCACTCTTTTTAATAGCTACTAGAGCACTAGGGCATGTTAATTTTATGTAATTCTACAATTTGGAAATTTGATTTCTTAATTTTTAGGTACACAAATAATACAAACATAGATTTGTTCTCTTCATCTGAACATGCCAATTAATCAGATTGGTAAAAAAAAATTAGGCCTAAGTCGACAATTTGGTAAAAAAACTTACTCTACCGACAATTTGATAATATAAGTAGCCTCCGGCAACATTTTGGCCATAAAATTATATAAAAAAATCCGATCAGTCTTGTGTGTGTGCAACACAACCCAAATAAAACCATTTTTATTATTTTTTTAGCTGATAAAATTTTTTTACACTCAAATTTTATTCCAAAAAATCACATTACTCTAATTAAAACTATATCCGACTGACTTTTTCCAGTGAAAATTTTCCGACCATGTAAAAATAAAAAAATAAAAAAGTTAAAATAAAATTAAAACTATAAATAAAAATTAAAAATTAAATAAAATAAAAATAAGTTCAGTTTAGTTCAGGTCTATTAAATTCAGTTTAACTTAGTTCAGATTCGTTCATTCAAAAGCCTTACTTTTCAAAAAGTATTAGGTTTTTGTGTATATATATGATATAATATAATTACATTTAGATTTTAAATTCATTATTTTAATTTATTTTTAAAAATGAGCCATTATTTACTTGTTTAAATATGTGGTGGGCAAGGAAGCAATAAGAAAACTAGCCAAAAAAAAGTACTGTACTATTATTGAAAACAATAATAAATTATTTTGGATTATGTTTTTTTTTTTTTTTCTTTTCATCGCACCCCCTATAGCTTTCTCATGACAATTTATGATGGTATTCTTCCACAAATAAAATATCATTGTATATATCTCAATTTATGATAAAAAGCCGATTTGAAAATTGTAAATATATCTCAAATTCTCAATCAACAAGATACTCCACAATATAAAAAATATATATATCCTTCAAATATTCTTCTATAAAACAAATGAAAGTAATCAATTATTCTAATAGATTAGTATAAATATTACAATAAATAAGGCATAATGTTTAACAATATTCTATTAGATGTAATTCAAAGATGTCTCACGATCTATTACTTTGTCAAAATATAGGAAATCGAATATTACATTTTCTACTTGTATTTAAAAATTTGTAGACCAAAATAATCAAATCTTTTACCGTACAATTAAAGAAAGTACCCGTGCTTAATGCTTCCCTACAAATAGTAATGTATGGAATATTAAAAAAAAAAAGAAAAAAAAGAAAAAGAGGAAGGATTTGTATAAAAAAAAGTTAAGGATATATTCTTTTTAGTTTGTTTTGTATAAGACCGTCTGAAGCTAGAAAGGCTATCGCAATCCAATTTTTGCGGAAAAAAAAGAGGAACAATGATTGTAAAAAATAATCTGAAGTTTGGGTCGTTTTTCATCATGGATCCAAAGCTTTTTTTTCTCAAAATAATACAAGGTTGGTACCTTTTCATATTAGTCAAGGGTAAAGTGTGACCTGCCTAAAAGGCAAAAATTGAGAGATGAAAATAGCTATGTCAATGTTTTAAGGTTATTTCGGTCCTTAATGATAAATTAAAATTAAGGCCGAAATTGGTAAAAGTTGACAAAAATGATTCATTTACATGGTTAAAAATACTTTTAGACTAATATTGGAAGAAATTATTCAAACTTTGATTATTTTAGAAAAGGTAAATTTTGAGATTGATAATGGAAGTCACTTCAAACTTCGGATTATTATTTATAATTTTGGATAATTTTTTTTACGTGGTGAGGTAAACTAAGCTTTATCTATTGCAAGCTCCTATCACAAAAATATCCACCTAGCATTGCAAGATAGAAGAGGAGGACAGAGATAATCGAACTTGCAGCCATTCAGTTGCAATGTGCAATTTAATTAGCGACACTGCACTAGAGGTCGACCTTCAATTCTTTGCGAAAAAATTATAAAACTTTGTATTATACTGTTAGGATAATAAAATAATAAATAGATGAATATATTTAGTTTCCATATTAAAAGGAAACAAAATCGTACTTTTCCTCCTGATTGCTTATTCGGTTCATATCTTGTCTCAATTCATGCATGAACCACAGATCGAACATTGGGAGGCGGCTTTAAGGGTGGTTCGCTGTCTAAAAGGTACACCTGGTCACGGAATATTATTACATACGATAATTAATGATCTCTCGCTTTAAAGTTGGTGTGACTCTGGTTGGGCCACATGTCTCATTAACTCGTAGATGATCATTGACAGGATGGCTAGTCTTTTTGGGTAATTCACCCATATCATGGAAAACTAAGAAACAAAATACAGTTTCCCGTTCGTCAGCAGAAGCAGAGTATCCGTCTATGGCCGCTATTACATGTGAATTAAAATGGTTGAAAGGTCTTTTGTTAAGTTTAGGTATTCATCATCGCCCCAAGGAAATCAAACTTTTATGTGATAGTCAATCGACACTTCATCTTGCCAATAATCCCGTTTTTCATGAGCGAACTAAACATATAGAAGTTGACTGTCGCTTTGTTCGTGATGCAATATCTGAAGGCATAATTGCCCCTTCTTATGTTTCTACCCACACTTACTTAGTAGATGTCTTCATCAAAGATCTTGAAAAGTCACAATTTGATCTCTTGATTCGCAAGTTGGGTGTTCGTCATCCGACCGCTCCAACTTGAGGGGGTGTTAGGATAATAAAATACTAAATAGATGAATATATTTAGTTTCCATATTAAAAGGAAACAAAACCGTACTTTTCCTCCTGATTTTTAGCTAGGTTGTTTGCTATGTACTCTATATATACTTACAAATGCATCAATAACAAAGGCAAGCTTTAACCCTCGATAAATATTTTACATATACTAAAAACTTATAGGAAAATTGGTCATATCGATACCACATTTGGGTTGAGAGCACAAAAGATCACAACCTAAAGCGAATGTGGAGAGCAACATGACCTAATTGTGCAAAGGATGCGAAGGGCAACATGACCTTTTTTAAAAATTCTAGAAGGGGGCATTATTTATGCTACATTTATAATACTCGTTGCACCATTTGTAGTGCATTGGTATAAATCTTTCAAACATCAAAGTAGGATTTTAGATTCAAAACTCAACACACACATTTGAAAAGATTTCTTATGCCCTGTTTTGTCCCATTATGCACCTCAATTAGTCAAACTGAATCGAATGACTTGAAATAAAACCTGGTTCCACCTCCATCTGTCTTTTATATTTACTACATTTTCCTTATTTCGATGTCTCAATTTACTTGGCTACATTTTCTATTTTGGCTTTTGCATGTGACTCACACAAATTCTTCCTATTCTATCAATATTTTTGTCATTTACCCACGTACTCACTCTGTCCCAATTTAAGTGTTCCACTTTGATTGATGACATTATTCAGAATATCCACATAGCAACTTTGACTCTGTTTAATTTTATATATGTAAGAAAAAACATTGTCATGTTGCATCTCGATTGATTTGTTTCGATGCATACTTTTCAAATATATAATTTATATAATTTTTTGTTATATGTAGGTCAAAATATTAAAAACCTAAAATTTTGTCTCCGGAGCAGTGAAAAAGTAAATGAAACACTTATTTTGAAACAGGAAAACACTTAGTTAAAGCTTAAGTTGTGAAAAAGACAGAGGCTAAGCATTTTTTTTTTCCATTTATAGATTTAGGCTAAACATAGTTGGCTCTTTAATGGTCTCCTTTTGGCCAACCAATTCCATTTTTCTTTTATTTTTTCGAAGGAGGTAACTATACTGTCATCCGTGTTTTGCAGGGTTTCTACCGTTTCCCGTGGAAAATCCAACTTCTTGTGGATGATATTCACCAAATTTTACGTGATTTCTCTTCATCTCATATCTACTGTGAAGTCAATATGACCGATTATGTTGTGTCCTTAGGGCATTGAACTCCTACGCACATTGATATAGATCCGTTTCTGAATTCTAAGTTCTCTTTTTTCTTACATTTCGATAAGTCATTCTGTATCTTCGAGTAGAAAGGACCTGATTTCTTTGTATACCTTTCCTTATTAAAAAAAAAAAACTTTAGAAGAAAAAAAAAAAAGGGAAAAGAAAAACAGGAGAGAGTGAGTGATGGCTGTGTGGGGAAACGACGAGTCATGACACGGTGAAAGCCAACAACAAAAAAGAACAAGTGGAGTGTGCGTTTTATAAGACGCGCGTAAACCAGATTTGTGATTCTCTAACGGCGTTATCATCAAAACTAACCTCAACTCAACCACATCAAATCAAATCATAACTAAGAGAAAACTAACCAAATATCCAAAATCCCCCCCCCCCAAAAAAAAAAAACACAAACACAAACAAAGCAGCAACAACTGGAAGAAGAACCAAGTAAAGCAAAGTAAAATTTGCAAGTTTCTTTTTTTTTTTTTGTTTTTTGTTTTGGGTTTCATTTTTTCCGGGAAAAGAAGAAGAACAGTTTGGGAATTGTGATCAGAAAAGAAATTGTGTTGTAATTTTCAGTTACAATCGTTTCGAAACGGGAAAAAAAAAAAGTTGTACTCCGCAGCATTTATTACCAGAGATAATAATAACAGTTCAGTACAACCGCTGTTTGGTGATAATGCTATGAGTAGTATTTATTGATTTTTGGGTGAATTTTGCTGCTTGTTTTCTCTTTACCCTTTTGGCTCATTTTAAGATTTCAACAACTTAACTATGGCTACTACTCTTGCATTTCCTCACTCCAATTTGTCTCCTACTACTACAGATTCAGGTTTTTTTTGAAGCTATTTTTATGAAATTATGCCTATTTGTTGTTCTTGAAGTGGGAATTTCATTTTTTCCCATTTTAATTTTGGGAAAATGCTGAGTTTATTTTCTTCTGATTTTGTTGAGATGGTTTTTTTTTTTTTTTGTAGGTGGAGTGGATGTTTTGTATTCAGAGCTATGGAAGGCGTGTGCTGGTCCACTGGTAGAAATTCCACGTTTAGGAGAGAGAGTTTACTATTTTCCTCAAGGTCATATGGAGCAAGTAAGTAATGGCTTTAATTTCATTTCTAATTTTGGGTGTTTTATTTTTTTGGGTTAATTTGTTAAAATGATTTCCACAATTGGTTGTATTGTAGTTGGAAGCTTCAACAAATGAGGAATTAAAACACATGTTTAAACTTCCTTCCAAGATCTTATGTAGAGTGATGGACATTCTGTTAATGGTAAAATTGCTTTTGATTTCTCCCCTTTTTTTGTTAATCTTGATTGATGAGGATGAACATGATTTTGGTAAGTTATTGGATTGGGTTTTTTGATTGTAGGCTGAAAAAGAAACAGATGAAGTTTATGCTCAAATCACTTTAATGCCTGAAGCAGATGTGAGTAAGATTATGAAAATGATATTATGTTATCTTGATTGATTTTGATATGGTCTTTTGCATCTTTTGTTTACTAGTTGTCATGTAATTTCTCTTTTGGGATTTTGGGGGGTTTTTGTTATATGTTTCAATGATTCAATTCCTCTGAAATTGTGTTTCTGTGACCTTGTGTGAGTAGCAAACTGAACCACTTAAGCCTGATCCTTGTGAACCTGAGCTTCCAAGGCCGGCGATTCGGTCTTTCTCTAAGGTCTTGACTGCCTCCGATACGAGCACCCATGGTGGATTCTCGGTTCTTCGCAAACACGCTAATGAATGCCTTCCTCCTTTGGTATATACTGTTTTTTCTGTATCTTGTCTTATGGTGAAGTTCATTAGGGAGTATTGGTTTTGCTAATTGTTCATGATCATCTATAATCCTCTTGTTGTTTTACCCCATAGGATATGACCCAACAAACCCCAACTCAAGAGTTGGCTGCCGAAGATCTTCATGGTTATGTGTGGCGCTTTAAGCATATTTTTAGAGGTATGATATGATATGATATGATTTGATTCCTTTCTAAATCTTTGTTTTAACTCTGACTTTGGATTCATTAGATTCCCATTTTTATGTTTCATTGATTAGTATGAATGTCAAATGTAGTTGGTAAAGGTTGTTTTTCTTACATGATTGTTGAATATATGGTTGCTTGTTTCTTGGCTCTAATCACATGGTCAAGGAGACCCAAAACCACATAATGTCTACTAATTATCTAATTACTTGTGTAGGTCAACCCCGAAGGCATTTGCTCACAACTGGATGGAGTCATTTTGTGACTTCAAAAAGATTAGTTGCTGGGGATTCTTTTGTTTTTCTCAGGTATATTATTTTAGCTATGTGATTCTTTAGTTTTTTTTTTTTTTTTAATTTATAATTATATTCAAGTTGCCTTGCGCTAATGTCTAAATCATGATGTGGTTGTTTCTTAGAGGAGAAAATGGTGAATTAAGAGTTGGGGTTAGGCGTGTTGCTCGCCAACAGAGCAGCATGCCTTCTTCTGTGATATCTAGTCAGAGCATGCACCTTGGAGTACTTGCTACGGCATCCCACGCTGTCACAACTTCTACCTTCTTTGTCGTCTATTACAAGCCAAGGCAAGTTTTTGAATAATTAAGAACATCATATATTTCTTATTCAATTCGTTTCCTTTCTTTTATCTTTAAGAACCTTTAGTTGAAATTCGAAAATGAGGAAACTATCAATTAGTAAGAAACAGTGCAACATGTTCTTTGAATTTCAGCAGTATATTATATGTGGCATGACCGCATGAGCATGACTGAGTTCTATATTTCTTGAAACAAACAAACAGAATGAGCCAGTTCATCATAGGTTTGAACAAATACTTGGAGTCAGTGAACAACAGTTTTAAAGTGGGTATGAGGTTTAAGATGAGATTTGAAGGGGACGACACTCCCGAGCGAAGGTACTAAAAGTGTAGATTGTCGTTTGTCCTTTCTTTCAGAGTTATTTTTTCTTTAATCGAGCGTGCCATTAAACAATCTAATCTATCTTTTAATGTGTTGATTCTAAAAGGTTTACTGGTACCATCGTTGGTGTCGATGATCTCTCACCCCAGTGGAAGGATTCCAAATGGCGATCTTTGAAGGTTAGAACCCCTTGCGGCGATGTGTCAGGACCATGAAATTGCTGTATTTTGGAGACATAATACTTATGGATCATTTAAGTTTTTGTAGGTTCAATGGGACGAGCCAACATCGATTACTAGACCAGACAGGGTTTCTCCATGGGAAATTGAACCCTTTGGGTCTCCTCCTACTCCAGATGTCACCGATCCTGTTGTTAAGACTAAAAGGCCTCGACCTTCCATTCAAGTCCCTGGCCATGGTTATAAGCTTTTTCTTAATTACTTGTGCCCTTTTCAATGAAGTGCAATGCCTTTATTGTGTTTCTTTAGTTATTTTTTGTGTTACTTTTGTTTCTAATTTTGTTGTGATTATTGCAGCATGTATGTCAGTTAATGATTCAACACCTTGGAGTTCTTCTAATGACCTTGCTCAAGTAAGTCATGATCATGGACCGACCGCCCAGGCTTTATATTCTTTGAATTTGTAGACAATTAACTCTTGATTTCTTTATTTATGGATTTGTTTTTGTCATCATACATGAAATTTGACATTCAGGGTGACGCCGAGGATTGTAAAAGTGCAAATGCTTGGCCTGTTTTCTCTGGATATGCTACCTCAAAGTCCACACGACAAGATAGTGACCTAACAGATAATGGGAAAAAAACCGAGGCTGTTGCTAGTTACCGCTTGTTTGGTATTGACCTAATGAAACCGTCCACACCAAAAAATAAAGAAGAACTTGTGCAAGAACAGGATGGGACTGGAGGCTCCACAGAGGAACACATGCACAACTTCGACTCAGCTACTGATTCTGAACAGAAATCAGATATTTCAAAGGTATCACAAGAAAAGAAACAATGTCTACAGTTGAATTCACCCAGAGATATGCAGAGCAAACAGGGCTCCTCTACTAGAAGTCGGACCAAGGTATACAATTTTTAGCTGCTTTCTCTGCTCCAAATTAAATGCAACAATCTATATTGCACGCATTTTAAGGGAGAGATTTAACGGTGTAGACTAACAAATTAATCCAAATAATTTGAATACAAGCAAGAATGAGATTATAGGTTACTTGTCTTGTAATATTCTAACTTTCTCGTTTGCACCCTTAAAATCTGTTCATTAAAATAGGTGCAAAATAATTTGTTTCGAGATGGAGGAAGTACAATATTGTACTCCGTAACTTTTTACCATAAATTTATTTGAGTAACTATTTACATAATAAGTAATCAAGTTTTTTACAAAAAAAAAATTATGGTATTATGCTAAAAATTTGCAAACTTTTTTCTGGCAAAAAGATTTCCCGTCAGAATGAGACTTAATACTTTTCTAGGCGCATATATATAGTAAGGTTATTGGGGGCCAGCCCCAGCACATGGTTCTTTTCATAGGAATATTGAGCTGACATTACACTTACATTTATTGGGGGAGGGAGGGAGGGAGAGAGAGAGGATGCATAAAATAAGATAATAAAACTTTTTTTTTTTTTTGTAGTTTATATTCTCTTATGTCTTTTTGTTCATGTCTAAAATGTTAAAATTTGCTGGAAAAAGGTTCAAATGCAAGGTGTTGCTGTTGGTCGGGCAGTTGATTTGACGATGTTGGAAAGCTATGATCAACTTATTGATGAATTAGAGGAACTCTTTGATATAAAAGGAGAATTGCAATCTAGGGATAAATGGGAAGTTGTGTTTACAGACGATGAAGGCGATATGATGCTTGTTGGTGATGATCCATGGAAGTGAGTTTCATCGTATCTTCATTTCATAAGGCTAAGGCATACGAGTGTACGATGCATATCTTCACATGAATGATTGTTTTTTTTTTTTTCCTTTTCTTTTGGGTGCAGCGAATTCTGTACCATGGCTAAAAGAATCTGCATTTGGTCAAGTCAGGAGGTGAAGAAGATGAGCGCGGGAAGCAAGTTGCCTCTATCGCCATCACTAGAAGGTGACGGGGTTGTTTTGAGCATGGAATCATCGGGGGATTGAACCATCGAAAACGACCTTGAATTAAAATTTATTTTCTTTTCGGTGGTCGGTCCGTCTCTCTCTCTCTCTTTTTAGTTTATATATATATATAATATATAATTCATTTTGATTAAATGGAAACTCTGAGAAAAAAAGAAGTGTTAGTGCTAATATGGTGAGGATATGGAGAAGGAAGTAAAGATATGGTTGTTTTTGATTTTAGGGCACACTTTTTTTAGGTGCTATTGTATTGTTTATAACTAGGAAGGGGGCTAGTGCCAAAAGGCCAACCTACCTACTAAAAAGTTGGTGTTTCAATTGTTATAAATCAATTTGAAATCATCACTGGGTGATTGATTAGTGGAGGAGAGGGAGATGGTAGGACTTTTAGAAATTATTACTATTATTATTATGTGAATGTGAATATATATAAAATTGTTGGCCAATTATTTGGTGGCTATTTTGGCTCTCTTTTATTTGGGTTGTAACTAACAGACTAAACAGTACTTGTGGCAATATTCAGTCTTTTATTTATTCTCACCCACTAAACCATACTTTCAAATTTTCAATCACTTTTACTAATTTTTTTTCTTCATAATTTGTTCTTGGCAAGATCTAATTCCCACAAGAGACCTAAAATTTCCAGGAGCAAAAAAAAAAATAAAAAATAAAAATTTGACTCCAGTAATTCTATTTTATGTATATTGGTAAAATCCAAATGGGAGATAAATTGATTATTAATTCTATTCGGCAAATTTCTTGAAAAATTCGTAACTTAATTCAAAACACACAATTAGACCTTAACAAATTCCTTTACTATACTATTAAACATATTTATAAGTTAACCAAACAGTAGATTACTTAGCTAATACATTATAACCATACAATGACTTGTTGTTTTATGCCTTGTGATCTAAATGTTACCTTAATCATCCGCAATGATGTTTTTGGTCAGCCCTATGAAAGGAGTTAACTGGGTTTTCTTTTCTAATAAAAAAATAGATGTGTATTATAAGAGCATCCAAGGTGGGAAACAAAGATACACCGATTGGTGAATCGGAAGTGATAACCATTTTAGAGATCTTGTGAGCACCTTGAGAAAGCGGGGAAAAGCAAGGTTGTGTCCCAAAGGACTTCAGGTCGAAAACTAACCCTATAATGGAAAAAAAGAAAGGTGGAACTTGGCTAGCAGGAGCGTAATACACGAGTATTTTTGTTTTTCTTATACATGGGGGAGTAATGTAAAATATTTTTTTTTAGTTGTGAATAATTTTTAAAATTAAAATGGAAATAACAAAAAAGAACAAATAGAGTATAAAGTTTGTTGTCTTTCTAGGAATATTGTGGCATCATTTATACTAGGAAGACACCATAATTGTTGAACGTTCGCACTAACTCATTTACACCACAATTGTTGAAAGTGGGGAAAAGCAAGGTTGTCTTTCTAGGTTCAGTTCATAATCTTGAAGTTACGAGTTCGAAATTCATTGCTTGCATGTTCTTGAAAATTTAATAAATTTGTTACTATGGACATGTTCTTTTGAACTGGATTAAATTAAGACCATGTTCTTTTGGATTGAATTAATCTGAATTAAGCTAGAATTTTAAAAATTAAGTCCAAAAATGCATGACCTAAATCATAGACTTATCAAGAGCTGAATTAAAATTTTTAGCAATTAAGTCTAAAAGAACAGAGTCTATACCCACCTAATTCCAAGTACTTGGGCTAAATTTGAGGTAGGTGTTTTGTAATAAAGTGTGACTCAAGGTCTAGTAAATAGTAACACAAACTTAACCATAAAAAAATCAAAGGGTTTTTCTAAGTCATGTCCCTGAAGTTTTCGCATTTCTAAGTTGTGCTCATGCTTTTTGAAACTTCTAAGCTATGCCCCTCAACTTAGGTTTTTTAATTAATAGTGCCCAATCTGTTATCTCAACGTTAATAGTTCCGTTAAAAGGAGTTGCATTTCGTGGGAGGGTAATCTCCCCTCTAAAATTCTAGAGTTTT
The DNA here is from genome assembly GCA_951394345.1 of Salicornia ramosissima. Taxonomy (NCBI): domain Eukaryota; kingdom Viridiplantae; phylum Streptophyta; class Magnoliopsida; order Caryophyllales; family Amaranthaceae; genus Salicornia; species Salicornia ramosissima. Next base: position 6,970,909 of record OX596238.1, on the reverse strand, counting down.
TAGCTAATTTTCACTCTTTATTTTAGGGAAATGCATCATTTACAGGGCAATTCATCATTTATTTTAGAAAAATCCATCAATTATAAATGGTGAAAATTAGCTAAAAACCTTAGAATTTTAGAGGGGAAATTACCCTCACATGAAATACAACTCCTTTTAACAGATTTATTAACGTTGAGTTAACGGAGTGGGCACTATTAATTTAAAAAACCTAAGTTGAGGGGCATAGTTTAGAAGTTTCAAAAAGCATGGGCGCAACTTAGAAAGGAGAAAAACTCAAGAGCATAGCTTAGAAAAATCCAAAATCAAAAGATAAAAATAAGTAGGCAGCAACTTTCTCCTAAAAAAAAAATTGGGCTCCAATGGGCTTGTAAAGTTGTAATAATGAAACACACAGTTCTGATGCCTGATGCCGAAGACTTTGGGCTGGCGAAAGTCTCTTAGAAAGTCAGCTGATGTAAAGTCAGGTGCATGGATGAAAGCAGAAAATGAGGCCTATATATCAATAAGTTATACTTTTCCCGTTTTTTTAGTTGTTACAATTTATTATTTTATTATTTCTCATGTATATCTCTCATTTGACCTATTTTTGGCTTAAATGATAAAAAAGTTAGCTTATTTCTGGATTTTCAAAAGGTTGACTTATTTTTGGAAGATCGCCCAAAGGTTGGCTTATTCTTGGCAATTTTTCCAAAAAAAAATGGAGGAAGTAATAGACCAAACTTTTGCCTGTAGTTGTGCCGACGCTGGTGGTGTCGACGGATGCTCCGCTCACTTCCAACAGCTCCCTCCTCCTCCTTCCTCTGTTTTGGCCTTGCTCCATTACGTAAAATAAAGTAATAGACCAAAATTTTGCCTCTTCATTTTAATCATTTATGCCAAAATAAAACCCCATTTGACCCATTGACTAATGAGTAAGTTTGGACTTTATTTTTTAATATACTAATGATAAAATTAATCATGGTTTAAAATAATGTTATAATTTTCAATAATGATTTATAACTACTAATCTTGTTAATATTATTGTTGTTGTTGTTATTATTATTATTAATACTTTTAATTTTATTATTTGCTATGAATATTTTATTTACAAACAAAAGAATAACAATAGTTTTATGAGTTAAATAACAAAAATGCTTTCAAATATTTTTTTATTAACTTTGCTTATAAATATACATTTTAAATAAATAAAAATGAGTTAGTTATTCTATTTATTTTTTTAAGTTACTAATTATATTACATACTTTTAAAAAATAAGAAGAAGTCATCGAAGCTCGCGAAGTAACGACTATCCATCAAAAGTAATAAGGAACTTAAAACAAATACTGAATACAGATCAATGTAACATATATTGCAAAATGTCTATGTTTAATGAAAATTCACAATGTTTATAAAATATTATTTTGATATATTATTAATAATGGAAATGATAGTTAATTATGTCAAATACTCTATTATTCACAACAAAGTTTACGATATATATTTATGAATATATATGAAATGGTATTCTGTTAACACTTATTCCCAAAAGAAATGAAAAATGAAATGATTGAAAATGGAAAGACCTAATTATGGCAGTATCCTATTAGTTTATGTGACCCTTGTAATGCATGTTTCTTGTATTTTGTTTATGCTAGGCCTGGTAGGCTTCTTCTTACGTCTTGTTTATACTTGTCAGTCAACGTAAATGAAATGGAACCATTGGAAAATATAATGGGAACTGTTATAATAATGCATTAATGTTTTCATTTATGTTTAGTTAATTTGTCTTAATTATGTTACAAAGCGTTTAAGAAATGTTTTTAAAAAGGTTTTATACTATTCTAAAACTCCTCTTTGTTTACAAATAAAAAGAATTGAAATAAATTTACATTGTCAGGGTATTATGTTACTGGACTTCGACTCATGATATTGCTTTTGGTTTTAGGTACGAAGAGGACAAAGGGGCAAATTAGTGTGAGGGCGTTCAATGAAGGTTTTTTTCGCTTAAATAAGTGAAATCTACTAGTTAATTATTGTATAAAACTCTAGCTTAAGCTCTTAAATTATGTTTGTTTGTAACCGAATATTATTGTTTTTCTAATTATAAGACATGCTTTCTTAATATAATATCAGCAAGTTATATTATTTTCTGCGCCTTGTGTTTCTCAACGAAGAGACACAACATGTGATGCACCGAATAATTAGGATCCCGCTACTAATTCACCAAATAAAATGGATTAGAAGTCAGGGCATTAGAGTTATATGATACAAAAAGTGGTTTCTTCATTTTCATTTCTTGAATACTAACAATTGTACCATGTATCCTTTAAGTGCTGGTTAATCAACTCAAAATTAACTATTAATACTTTTTATACTTAATGATAAGATATAAAAAAATAATGTAGTACGTGGTTCGTTGTTTGTTGTGAAAGCTTTATATCTTTTGCCACTTTTATTTAAAGAAATGACCGATTTATCTAAGGCAAAAGTAATTTATAAACAATGGATCACTATTGTGTTTTTACACTACATAAAATACATTTTTAATGATAGTTAATCACAAATATTGTTCATAACAGTACAATTCATAAGTCGGGTTGATCAGCCCACAACACGACATATTCTAGGTGCAAAGGATAACACCATCTATAGACTTGAGTGCAGCAAGTGACACTACCTATGAATTTGGGTGTGGCACATATCATAATTAAAAAAAAAAAAAATCAAAATTTGAAGATTTTGTTGAAAGAAAGATCCACTATGGATCAAATTTACTCCCATAAGTTTTTTTTCCCCCCATGAGGACTTCTTATTTAGGTAAAATGGACAGCTTCAAACCTCATATATGCTACACATTAAGCTTAAGCTTGTAAGTGGTGCTGCACTGCTGCCTTTCACACCCATTATTGGTTGTGTTATTCACTACACTCAACCTATAAGTGCTCTTGTTAGGCCAGATTCCCTTCAGTAAATTACTATAGGGAAGACCCAAGGATAAGAGACTGTAACACCTTACTTCAGTCTTCAGCTTTCAGACTTAGTTTTGTAATTTTCATTGTTTTCACTTAGGCTCCGTTTGTTTTGGAGGAAAACATTTTCCTTTATCTAGCTATTCATTTTCCTTTGTTTTATTAGGTAAGATGAGGAACATAACTTTCTCTAAGGTGCAAATTTCCTCTTTTGAGAAGGAAAATCGTTTTCCTTCCTCTAAACAAGACATGCCATATTTTCCACCTTATCTATTACTTTTGCTTTATTCTCTACTCCCATTACCACTCTTTTTTGCTTCTATTTTCTATTTCCCTTTTATTTTATTCTCAACTTCATTCATTCCATTATAAAATATAAATAGTTTTCTGTCGAAACAAACAGAACCTTAGTTTGCTCAGCTCCCATCACACCATGTTAATACTCTAATTCACTAGGGAAAGCTTGTTCTTTTGTAAAAAAAAAAAGAAAGATACAAGTATAATATAGATATATATATATCACTACAAAAAATTAGCCCATTAACGATGGATATACATTGATGGCGGGCCTAATTCCGTCACAAATGTAGATTTTTATGACGGTTTTTGAGACAGTCGCTAAAATTCATCTAATCTCTAACTCAAACCCTATTAAAATTGAGTAATTTACGATGGGGAAAATTATTTGCGACCTCGTTTTTATACGATGGGGAAATATTTTTATGACGAAAAAAATCATTTATGACCCCCTTTTCTACGACGGGATCTCATTTTTGCGATAAAAATTCCCGTCGTAATAGCATCTTTTCTAGTAGTAGTAGTGTGTGTGTGTATATATATATATATATATATATATTATGATAAGGTGCGAGATACTAGGACTTGAAATCGGGCCCTATTGCAAGTTATCCGACTCAATTTTAGCCAACACACGCATCTGTAAGGGGTATAGTAAGAAATCTTCGCAATTGCGTACGATAAGAATCGAAACCAGGATACCATATAATTTTTTTTAAGGGTACATGCATGGTGCTTTTTTTAATACCAATACATTTTTTAGTACTCCCTCCGTAACATATTAATAACAACAAGTCATTTTGCACGCATTTTAAGGTAATGATTTAAGGGTGTAGATGAACAAATTAATCAAAATGGTTTTAATACAAGTAAAATTGAGATCATAAGTCACTAATCTTAAAGTTATTTTTGATCAATTTGTTTGTTTACACCCTTAAATCGTTTTCTTAAAGTACGTGTAAAATGGCTTGTTGCCATTTTTATGTTACAGAGGGAGAGGGAGAGGGAGTATTTTTTAGGTAGTGCAATTCAATATATATACTCCCTCCGTCCCTAAAAGATTACTCCATTGACTTTTTCTCATCTCCCGAGACACATCTTTAAATGAAAATATCTTGAGATACGTATAATAAAAAATTATAAGCATTACATATTAAAAAAGTACACATTGAGCCGAATCAAATGAGATCCCATTTGATTATATTTTTCCTTACATGTATAAAATTATAGAGAGTCAAAGTTACTAAATGAACAGTAGAAAAAGTCAATATGGTGCAATCTTAAGGGACGGAGGGAGTATATTCTAAAACCTGAATGAAACACGCACGGCACAATTATATTTATTTTTAAAAGGTCATTGTCCACTCACTGTTAGCTTTGAGATTACTCTAAATCAAGACGAAAAGTACTCCGTAGTCCATATTTTTTTTTTAAGGATAATGTGTGCGATATTAGACTTTGGAATCGAGCCGTATTGCAGGTCACCCCGGCCCAATTTTAGCCAACACACGCATCTGTAAGGGGATAATAAGGAATCCTCGCAAATGCGTGCGGTGAGAATCGAACTCAAAACCTCATGCCTGAAATTCTGAAGCCCTAACCACAAGAATATTTATATAAATACAAACAAAGTACACAACTTCCATCTTTGTGCGTGGTTTTTGTGAGAACCATCAACTAACTGTGGAGAGAAAAATCTTCAACTACACCAGGTGACTTCTTCTTTTTAGTTTTTATTTTTATTTATTTCTTTTTTCTTTTCTTTAAGGCGTATTAATTTCTGATTAATGCTTAATTAATTAATTAAGCTAATCGTTTTTTGATGCAAATTAAGCTAATCGTTCAAAGCGTTGAAGTACATGTAATTGTACGTGTTCTAATAATTCGTATATCTAATTATCTATGTTATATTGTAATTTCAAAGATTAACACTTAAATTGGTTTAAGTATACTAAAATAAAATCAACAGTTTATGACATAATTATTAGTATAATCTCTATAATCTCACTGTTATGTATCCAAAATTAAAGGTTTTTTTTTTTGACAAGTTTTAACTTGGTATAAGCAATTAAGCTAGAGTAAAAGGTTATTATAAAAAAATAGATTAGATCAGATCAGTTAAGATGATTGTATCAGTAAAAATGAAATTAGATCTTCTTATTTGCTTTTATTAATCACTAAATATCTTAAGTTTATATTAAAATTAATTATAAATAATAAAAACTACATATTTGAAAGAATTATTCAACATTATCAATATGCAGATTTCTCATTTGTTGTTTTTTTCCCATATAACTTAGTGTACAAATAAGGTCAAATTTTGGTACAAAAATTAAGAGTAGAACATATATCAAGTAATTTCAAATTAGATTCTATTATATCAGAAAAATTTGAGTTTTTTAAGAATCATTCATAATGATTTTAATAAAATACTCAAATCATTAATAATGTCTTGTGTTTTTACAATTTTCTTATATGTTGTTAGTTAGTTATTGGGTGGTAAATTTAGGAAATAATTTCCGCACACTTATGTTGATATATGAACATCCCAAAATTCAATTGAGAGAGTGATTTTGGTGCACAAAGTTGGTGTGCGAAGTTCCTTTTAATTGTGTGGAAATCAGCAATCGACAGATTTTGCCTTTTTTTATATATATAGTTTTAACATTTCAATTGAATTAGGTTTCAATTAAAATGATATTTATGCATGCTTGTGTTCAAATTTTAGTGTGAAGGATTGCTCTTAGTTTATGGGAATTACAATTACAATAATGAAATTTTTATATTTATCCCACAATGACCTTTATCCAATTAATCGGGAGCCAAAATTTAACTTGCTTATATATATATATATATATATATATATATATATATATTTTAAATGATAAACTAAAAAATTTGTGTTTAAAGTTTGAAAATATTGAAGATAAATTCTTACTATTACATACATCAAAATATCGTGGGGGTAAATTAAAAGATTTAAAAAAATAAAAAATGAAAACGATATATATACCGCAAGTCTCAAGAGTCAAGTCTACATTTAAGGCCATGCATGTTTGCTTATCAACTTGATATTTTTTTTAATCTATGCTTGCATGTATTTTTTAACCCGATCTAAATTTATTGTTGCTGACTTGATATGATTTGAACTTATTATTCCTTATCCGATCTAAATTTATTATTGCTGATTTAATTTTAACTTATTCTACTATTTTTTTACATATAATACAAAAAGAGAAAACTATTTATTCTCCTCAATTAAAATTAAAAATTGTTCTTTTGAAAATTTGATAAAGCAATCCAACTAGTGTTGAACTTCCAAAAACAATATCTACTATTGATTATCTCATAACAATCTCAACTTCAGTGTTGTTTTACAAAAACACTCCCAACTATTGGCTTTCTTATACAAATACCAAATTAAGACTGTTTTTAGAAGTCATATTATAGTTAAGACCATTTTTATAAAACATCTATAAAGTTGAGACAAGTATGAGACAATTAATAGTTGAAACTGTTATTAAAAGACCAATAACAATAGAGTGCGAGACTATTTTTATATTACTAGGATATATAGATGCTATTTACGACGGAAATTCCTGTCGCAAAAATGTGATCTCATCGTAGAAAAGAGGGGTCGCAAATGATTTTTCCCGTTGTAAAAATATGATCCTCTCGCAAAAAAAGGGACCGCAAATGATTTTTCCCGTAGCAATCCCGTCATAAATGAGTCATTTCTAATAAAGTTTGGGTTATGTATTAGGTAACTTTTAGCGACGGGCTTAAAAACCGTCACAAAAGATCTAAATTTGTGATGAAATTTAGGGCCGTTATTAATGTGTATATGTCGTTAATGGACTAATTTTTTGCAGTGTTATCATTTTCTTCTGACATATTGTTTGAATAGAAAGATGTCCCACTCGAACATATTTCCTTATATAATGGAAGGGTATACAAGGAATAAAGCAATAGAAAATCTAGTACGTCTAGGGAAAAAAACACATTTCATGTGAACCAAATTAATGCGTTGATAAGGTTTTTGTATAATATGACTTAATTTAGTACCATGAAATTAATTATGAGTGGTTGTTGGGTATTTATTTTTTTCTTAGTGTGGTTTTGAGACAAACAAGTGCATGGTATGGCAGGTCTTGGATGCGTCAGTAATCAATAATATGGACGTTGAGGTGAGTGTTCAATATAGTGGTGACAGTGTATTGATAAAGATTTACTATGCCAAGCAAAAGGGAATTATAGCCAAGATTATCAACGAGGTTGAGAATAGTCATCTCTTCATTACCAACATCACTTTCATGCCTCTCTTTCATCCCACTTATGAACTTAAAATTGCTGCTCAGGTACTCTCTTTCATTCTTTTTAGGATATTTGCATATTAGCATTTAAGTACTGTCTGTTTGGTAGTCGGTCATAAATAGGGGCGGAGCCAGGGGGCTGGCCGGGGCCTTGGCCTCCCCCTTGGCCTAAATTTGCTAGTATATGTTTAAGTTTAAGTGAAAAAAAAACAATAAAAGTCTAGTAGCTCAATTGGTTTGATTGCTTGTTTATACTTCCCTAATAAACTAGGGTTCGAGTCTCACTAATTACATTATTAACATATTTTGCTCCATAACAATATCTTACTTTAAATCCATTACCATAACACAATTTATTAATAACAACAAACGGGGTTATTGTTATTTATTATTTGGGGGGGGGGGGGTGAGTAATATACTTGTTAATGGTAATAACTTTGAAAGATAATTATTCATACGTTTCGATGTATTAATTGTATTTTCTGTCAGACCAGTCCCCTAGACCTGGACACATATGGTTGAATCTAGACTCATATGTGTTTAACTTAGACACATGTTGTTAAACCTGGACATGTATTGGTAGACCTGGTCACATATTTGTAAACTTGGACGCAAATTTGTAACCCTGGAAACATATTTGTAAACCTGGACACATATTGTTGGACTTGGACACATAATGTTAAATCTGGACACATATTGTTAAACCTGGACATGTATTGGTAGACTTGGACACATCTGTAAACTTGGACACAAATTTGTAACCCTGGAAACATATTTGTAAACCTGGACACATATTGTTAAATCTGGACATATATGGTTTAACCTGGACACAAATTTGTTGAACCTGGACAAAAATTTGTAAACCTGATGAAAATTTGTTTAACCTGGACACATATTATTAACACTGGACACATATCTGTCTAACTTGGACATATATTGTTAAACCTGGAAATCTATTTATAAACCTGATGACATTTGTAAATTTGGTGAAACTTGTTTAGCCTGAAAAAATATTGTTAAACCTGGACAAATGTTGTTGGACCTGGACACTATTTCTTTGACCTGAACACATATTACTAAACCTGGATCTCCTCATCAGTTGTTAAAAAAAATACAAGTGTTGGACGGTCCGACGGTCGGACCGTCCGACACAATACTTTCACTTTAACAAATCCCACTGGTACACTTAAGTTTTTTAAATTCCCAATAATAAACCTGAGTTTTTGACAATTCCCAAATGTGACATTTAGAATAGATTTAGGTCTTTCTATCCGACATGATGTTATAGGATTTCTTAATTAAAAGTTATATTATACTGTCAAATGGTCACACAAGAAAATTAATATTTTTAATTTTAGCTATGTTATCCAGCGGCCCAGGACATTGGTCAGAATTCTTTTTATAATCTTAGTTTTTACTCCCTCCGTCCCTAAAAGATTACCCCATTTACTTTTTCACATCTCCCAAGACACATCTTTAAATGAAAATATCTTGAGATACGTATAATAAAAAATTATAAGCATTACATATTAAAAAAGTACACATTGAGCCGAATCAAACGAGATCTCATTTGACTATATTTTTTCTTACATGTATAAAATTATAGACAGTCAAAGTTACTAAATGAACAGTACCAAAAGTCAATATAGGACAATCTTTAAGGGACGGAGGAAGTATTTATTTATTTGATCTAAATCCTAATTTGCTGATTATTTGTAGATGGAATCAGAGTTTGAAATGCGACAAGAAGATCTAGAGGCCAACATGCATTCACTTCTGCAATAGCCTGCTACAAATTAAATAGAGAAATATTTTTCAATTTGTTAACGTCTTTATTTAAAAATCTTTTGTAAGAATTAAAGCATTATTAAATGATTGTAATCCCCTTTGGAGTAATTTTTATGTACTATTCATAGGTATTTAAAAGCATATTAGTAAGTATTTTAATGAAATAAAATTATTTATATTTTAATGGGGTATTTTACAAAAAAAAAAAATGTAAAATGTATATTATCTATTAGAATTGTTATTGGCTTATTGAAATACAAATATATATATATATATATATATATATATTTCTATACGTAACATTACGGGTTAGGTATAAATTATCAGTTCTTTTTACATAAAAATAATAAGTATAATTATAGGGGAGTTGTAAACGTTATTTGGATTATAGACTAGGGAAAGAAAAGCCCACAAAACAACAGTATATATACCCTTAGGGTGGGTCAAAACAGACAAAAACCCTAAAATTAAAAGGAAAATATAACTAAAAAAAAAAAACTCTCATCTTCTCCCTCTCTCCTTCCTGTTACTCGGCTGGGCAAAGAAGAAAAGGAAAAAAATTTCGGACCTCCAGTCATTACCACTGCCAACCACCGCGGGTCCAGCCGAGCCATCACCAGCTTGCCGGGGAGCCACCGCCAACCTGCCGGGAAGCCGTCGCAGCCGCCGTCACCGCCCTCCGTTTGCTGTTTGACGGTATACATATATATATATATATAAAATAATACGCAAAGCCACCGCTAGCCACCGCAGCTGTGTCGCCGGAACCGTCTGACCGTAGCCGCTGCCGCCTGCTGCCTTACTGCCGCCACCGGTCGTGGTGCCCGTAGGTAGTGTCGTGCCTTCCTGTTGAGTAGTACTCCGTATAGTCATATGTGTATATGCATGTATGTATATGCGTGTATGTATATATATATATATGTATATATATGTACACGTATATACACATATATATTAAAAAAAAATAAATATTATTTTCTTTTAAAATATTGGATTAAAGAACGTATCTATACAATTGATTAAGTAGTTAATATTATCATCGGGTAATTTATGGAAAGTCTTAGGATAGGTTAGAGCTGCTGAATATTTAAAAAAAAAAAACTATTCCTCTTTGATTTCCTTTGTTCTGAAATATAACCATGTTTCAATCTTGTTTTGTGTGATGATTTTCGAATGATTCTCCAATAAATTTTCTATTTCAAATTCTGATTTTTCTTTGAATATATAGGGATGTATTTGGAGTTTCTTCTAGGCGTAGTTTAAATGTTATTTGGACCCTAAATCTTGAATCAATATATGTATTTGTATGTAATTTAGATTCAGATCTTATTTGGAATGGAGGATTGATATAAAAATTTAAAAAAAAAAAAAATCTAAAAGTCGGAACTGGTCTGACTGCCGAGAGAAGAAGGGGAAGGAAAAAAAAAAATTAAAATTAGTAAATAAAATTTTATTGTGGGGATTAAGTAATATGTCATATATATCAAATTGATCACACCCATTATAAAAAAAAATTTATTTTCCAGATTTATATATATTATTATTAAGTTTATTTTTGTATCTTAGAGTGAGTATTTTGGGGTATATTGGCACTAGGTAATAGTATATCACATGGACATTAATTAATTGGGTATTGGGATTAGAATTGAGTTGTACGTTGTGATGGAAATCAATATTAATTGATTTCCTTATTTGATTGTAGGGGACGAATTCTCCTTTGGTGATTTCTGACTGAAAGGTGGCTTTTCGATCAGTATATTCGCGGTACGTACATGACTATGAACACCCTTGTAGTATCATGTTAGGGTATCATATTGAAACGTAGTGTCATGCTTAGGAAGCCCTGAGATTTTGTGTGGTGTATAAGCATATTTGGTTGTTTGACATGTTTGTGTTAATGGTTGCGAACATGTTTGGTCATTTATATATTTTTGGTTATTGGTTATGGCCAGTAGGTTGGCACAATGGAATGTTGGGTAATTGGTTGGTTGAGCAGGTTCAACCTCTGGTTAATTTTGTTTGGAATAATTTAATGAGGTGTCAGTTACTTTATTGATCACCTTGTCTTAAATATATTAAAATCTGGTTATTGTGTATATGGTCTTGGTTGGGCATTTTATTGTTGGTTTAATTATTAAGCTATTAATCACTTAAAGTGAAAGACGTAATAGCAATAAAACTCTAGATGAGTGCACGTCTGGAGTATTGACTACTTGGTACGGGTTGGGGAGTAGGTTCCCTTCTTTAGAGTCGTCTGATCAACGTGCTCATTATTGGTTCGGTAGTGGTGCTTAAAATAAGTCCCTACCCTCATTAGTTCTTGAGATCTCAGAACAGGTTCGCGGTCGAGGAGTCGCGCCCTTGACCGCTCATTGCGCTATTTACGGTTGGTTCATTTTGGAAACCCGTGGTCTATTGCTATTCTAATATTAATAAATAAGTCAGTGGATGGTTTATAATTATAAAAGAAGTCAGAAGATCTTATGAATGGGTTGATTAACACTATTGTGTTGGATTCATGTCTAGATTGTTCTGTTGCATGATCATTACTGTAAGTTATAGGGCATTGCATAGTTTATAGTTATGTATGTACTCAGCATTGCTGATTTGCGTATTATTGTTGCATTGCCCACTTTTCTTTCCTTGGTGGGTCTGTGATGACCTATAATTTCACTCGGAAATTATGGTGAGCAGATCATACAGGTGATTCGTAAAGATGAATGATTCAAATTGTTCTCATGCATCTTGGGGACATGGGTGTGATCGAGTGTAGCTCGCGTTTTTATTGTCGTTTCAAACTGTTATTATTATTTGTCGTTGAAATTTGGATTTTGAATGGTTTGACTTTAGTTTTCGTAAACTTAGAGTAAATTCATTTGATTTAGATTGGTTTGATTTTGAATAAAGGGCCTTAAATGGTTCCAACTTGTAATATTTTAAATTATTTTGATTTGAGGATTTTTAAGATTTTGAATTTATTTTAGGTTTGTTTCCGCTGCAAAATTCTGAATAAGCCGTAGCGTTATCACACGTGGCGGTAATACTCTAGTAATTCCTATTTATTTTATGAGAAAACAGTTTTTATTTTAATAAAAGGTTCTGGAATTATTGGGGTGTTACAATGATGTTGAGCCCCATATGCTACACTAGTGAGTGTCCCACATCTGAAGATGAGGAGAGATTGAACTAGCTTATAAGTCTAGGAGTTACTCCTCTTATGACTTGTATGTAACATAACTCTCCTCTTCTATATTGGGTTGCTCAAGCCCGTTTCTAATATTCAATCAAATTTAACATGGTATTAGAGCCCAGGTTGTGGGTTTTTTCTAAACTGGGTATTATTAAGCACTGGAAAGGTTTTGCCTCGATATATAGGATGTCCAGCCCCTAAGAGGGTTATTTCTGATTGCCTTTCCAGTTAGCTCTGAATTCTAAAGACTGAACCAATTGGTTTTAGGATGGAACCCCATATCGCTTGTATGTAACATAACTCTCTTATTACCAATTGGTTTTAGGATGAAACCTCCTATTTCTAATAGGGAGTATTATTCTTTTTTCTTAATAACTTTCTAGATTGGATGAAAGATATGAAGTATATAATATGGATAACATTAATAGGTGAGAAAAAAAAGAGGTCGTTGAATGAATATTTTTTTTGAAGACATTAGTGCAACCTTATTAATGTATGTGTTTAGGCTTTGTCTGATTCATATAATTTCAACACCTTATTACTTATGTAAGATCATATTGGACTAGATTTGATCACACCAGATCTAATAAAAAAAATAACGTCAGATTAGATAACTTAATTTGATGTTTTTAAACTTTAAATATCTTTAATTTCATAACAAAAAAAATAAAATTACATATTAGAAAAATATTCATTAACACAAATAAAATAGCATCCCAATTGATATATTTTTTTCCTTATGGATTAACATATAAAATAGGCCCAGTCAAGGAATAAGTTAATATCAGAACAAATAAGTTCAAATCAGATCAGATCAGAAAATATCAGGTGAATCAAACATAGCCTTCATTTGCTATATTTTGTTGTGGATGAAATATTTCATCAAAATTGGGCAAGGTAATTTTAAGTTATAATAGAAAAATTATGGTAATATTAAATGCAAACAAAACATGAAAATTCTAATAAAAATAAAATTTTGAAGCAACAAAAGAGGGATACGAGAACAACAAACATTTAAAAAAAAGGAGAGATTTAAAAACATTTTATTTTGCTGATGAGTTGTATTATTCCATTTTACATTTAAGGTTATCTCTATTGGGTAAACTACTCACTGAGATGTAGCTTTGTTCTTTAAATATTTGATAGATACGTATAGCAGCTCTGTTTAATTATTGAAGCGTAGATGATCTAAAAGGATAGCTTTATTTCTTATAAATGTGCAACACTTTTTTTACATAAAATCGCGACTTTTTATAAAAGACTTATTTAGTTATCTGAAAAGTAGATTTATGGTAAAAAAAAAAAACGGTGTGTTCTCTTTAATTTATGCTATGTTTGGATATAAGCAATTCATTTGAAATGATGGATTTGGGTCAAATTACATGTTTGGCAAGTTAAATAATTTGGAATTGGATTTGACTCATTTACCAACCCAAATGTTTAACAAGCAAATGTTGTGTATTTCAAATACTTAACATAATCATGTCATTTCAAATTCTAAAATCACCCAAACAAATAATTGTCATTTGAATTGTAACATTTCAGTTTCAGAAATTGAATTCATTAATTTGAAATGAATTCCACATATCCAGACGCTACCTAAATTCATTTCATATATATTCAAATAAGTTTAGATAAGTTAAATAAGGTTTTATCAAGTCCAACTATTTCTTATATAATCAGGTATAATTAGTTCCAATAAGTGTCAATGATATTTAATATATTCGAATACGTTTAGGTAATGTTTAGATATGTGAAATTCATTTCAAATTGATGAATTCAATTTCTGAAATTGAAATGTTACAATTCAAATGACAATTATTTATTTGGGTTATTTTTAAAGTTTGAAATGACATGGTTTTGTTAAGTATTTAAAATACACAACATTTACTTATTAAGCATTTGGGTTGGAAATTATGCCAAATCCAATTCTAATTTTTTTTTTCTTGCCAAACATGTAATTTGGCCCCAAATCCATCATTTCAAATGAAATGTTTGTATCCAAACATAACATTAAATAAATTCAATTCAAATAAATTTAAAACATTGCACTCTAAAGTTATCCCAAACGTGCCAAACGATTACACTACAAATGCTAATTCATAAATAATAGAGTGCAGCTTGCATGCAACCGGTCACACGGTGAGTGTAGTGTGTGGCCGCGCTGCTCATGCAAATCATATTATATATATTATGTTGTGCTTTTTGAAGGCAAATTCAACCTAGCTTAGTTGATTTGATGTAACTTAAGTTATTCACGTAGGCAGTGTTCTAGTCTCCATAAAGACATAATAGGTTGATTTTTTTTCCTCTCTTTACTTTTGATGATATTATATGGACTTCGTGTAATTATATTGATATCTATCTACTAACATTAAAAAAAAGAAAATTCTCAAGAGTAATACCGTGGTTTGGCGAATTTCTAACGGTAGTATCAAGTTTTTTTTAATCCCAACGTTAATACTCTTTATGATTAAATTCCCAAATGTGATGTTATTAAACAAAAAAATTGTTAAAATAAAAAAAATACATTACTTAACTATAATTAAGTAAAAAAACTATATTAAAAAATAATTAATCATAATTAACAAAATAAATCCCCTAAGTGTTAAAATGATTTGTAAAACCTTTAGCAGACTATATTTTTATAACTAGATCAAGGCGCACAAATCGAAGCGAATTGGTAATGCAAATTACGGCTAATCGAGTCTTTTTTTTTTTTTGCAAATTACGACCTAAAATCGGACCCCATGAGGGTTAAAATGACTCGTAAAATCTTAAGCAAACTATTTTTTAACGCGTAGATCAATGCGTGCAAATTAAGGTGAATCGGGAATGCAAATTATGGCTAATCAGGTATTTTTTTTTTTTTTTTTGCAGATTACAACCTCAAATCAGATCACATAAAGGTTAAAATGACTTATAAAACCTTGAGCAGATTATTTTCTTTACACGTAGATCAATGCGCGCAAATTGAGACAAATCGGGAATGCAAATCTGGGTTATTCGGTTCATTTTTGTAAATTCCAATCTAGAATCGGACCCTTTAAGGGCTAAAATAACACGTAAAACCTTAAGAATACTATTTTTTATTAGGAAAATGATATATACAACCCTAAGGGCTGTATATAAGCATTAAATTCTTTATTAAAATGGTATGTATTTATAGATTTATGATAAAACTACACAAAATTCAATATAATAAATGCTTAAATTTTAAAAATAATTCCTTATTAAACTTCTTATATACATCCCTAAGGGTTGTACATATCATAACCCTTTTTATTATTATTAGCTATTATTTTTATTTAATTAACGAAATATTCATCCAGGATGCTGCATTTGAGAATTTAATCATAATGAGTATTACCGTTGGGATAAAAAAATCGGTAGTACAATTAGAAATTTGCCAAAACATGGTAGTACCAATGAGAATTTCCCAAAAAAAAAAAAATCTTTTCCCATAAACTTTTAAATATTATGAGAAATAGCTTTTAATGATCAAACCTTTTAGTGATTTTGTTTTAATAATCAAAATTTTGAATTATTCCCTATTAAACCAATAAATATGTCCAATTTTTTTTTATTGACTTAAAGTTACATGTTACCTGCTTAGCAAATTAACACCATTTTTTTCTTTAATATGTATTGAAATGGTTAAGTGATTAAAAAAACAGTGCTTAATTGATCGATATATATTTACATTAACCACACTGACCCACTCTTAGTAACCCCTCTTAACCATACTAGTAACCCCACTGACTCACATTTTATAGCCCCATGACTCTGAATTAGTAACCCAACTGACTCACACTTAATAACCCCACTAAGCCCTAGTAACCTCACTAACTCACACTTAGTAACCCCACTGACTCAGAGTGAGTAACATCACTGACTCACACTTAGTAACCTCACTAAACCCTGGTAATCCCACTGACTCAGACTTAGTAACCCCACTGACTCAGACTTAGTAACCTCACTGACTCAGAGTTAGTAACCTCACTAACTCACACTTTGCAATGCCACTAACTCAGATTTAAATTAGTAACACCTTTAAACCATAATAGTAACTCCACTAACTTACACTTAATTAATTAGTAACCCACTAATTCCCACTTAGTAACCTCACTCATTCAAAGTTAGTAACCCCTTTATATCATACTAGTAACCCCATTGACTCACACTTAATGACGTGATAACCCTAATGACTCAGACTTAGTAACCCCACTAACTCAGAGTTAATAACCCCACTAACTCACACTTAGTAACACCACTAACTCAGATTTAAATTAGTAACCCCTCTAACTTACACTTAATTAATTAGTAACCCACTAATTTTCACTTAGTAACCCCACTCACTCAAAGTTAGTAACCCCTTTATGTCATACTAGTAACCCCATTGCCTCACACTTAAAAACCCAGATAACCTACTGACTCATAATTAGTAACCCCACTGACTCACACTTAGCAACCCCATAGAATATATTTAGTAACCCCATAAGAACACCAAGAAACCCGGTAAAAACAAATAACGTCATAAAAAATGTAAACACTTATCAATTAGTAACCCTTTTATGCCATACTAGTAAACCCAATAACTCACACTTAATAATCCCAATGACTTAGTGTTAGTAACCCCATTCAATCACACTTAGTAACCCCATTTTCATACATACTAGTAACCCCATTGCCTTATACACTAACCCCTTAACTCACAATTAGTAACTCCTAGAAATAAATTAGTAACCCCATATAAAAAAATAAATTAGTAATCAATCCCCACATAAAAGAGTAAGTAATCTTATAAATATATAGCATGTAACCCCGCCAAAATGAACAATAACTTTATAAAAGTAAAAAGTAACTCTAATCTAAACCATAGATATAACTATACAAGGGCATGAGCTCATTTTAGCCATTCAATTATTTATTTTTTTATTTTTAAAAAAATAAAGCATGAAAAAACTTGATCGGCAATTTTAAACCAAATGTGTTCGTCGATAATCAACATTTACAATCTGGAATCATCATTTTCAACCTGATTGTTTGCGAATGGTGATTGATCATTGACATGCTTGTTGGTGACGAGCTGTTGCATTGTTTGAATAAAGTTACAAACACATGCCAATAAACAATCAAGTTTAACAATATCAATTGAACAATCATAAATCCCCTCAAAAAAAAAAAAAATCAATCCTTGAACCCTCAAAAAAAAAATTTGAACAATCAATCATTGAACTAATTAAAGATGTTGATGATCAAACAACACTGAATGAACAATGGATGTAGAATCTTATTCGAATTTGATATAAATCAGGATGAAGATTATGGTATTAACAACTGTAGCAATTGTAATTTTAAGATGAGCCATGACAATCAATGAAGATTTTGCATACTAAAAACATGTTGGATTTGTGTAGAGTGTGATCTAAATTAAAAAAAAAAAAAAATAGAGATAGAGAAAATGGTGGAGATGGGAGGAGAGAGTAAATGACCGATGTGGAAATGAGATAAGAGTGAAAAATAGGGAAAAATGAAATATAAGGAAAAAATAGCTGAACTTTTTAATAAAATAATAAAAAAAAGAATTGGCCACACCATTAGTTAGTGATTTGGCCAGTCACATACAAGAATTTTTCTAAATAATATTATTGACAAGTTGGCATTAGGGATGACACGTTGGTAGAATTTGGCCGGTGGATTCTACAATGCTTCTGCCCTTAGTTGAATTGAAGCAGGCTGTGCATAATTTTAGTAAGTGACTATGTATGTCAAAAGTAAAATCTGTCATGGTTAGCGCACCGATGGGAATATGGTGGACACTGAGTCATACCCGCCCCATATCCACCCACTCCGCATCCACCTAACTCGCCCAATGCAACTCCATATCTATATGTCCCATCCCATGTACACCTAATACTTTTACTACATACTTTTTAAGTGGCTAATGTAGTAATGTCACTAATGTGCATCAATATTCAAAACTATTGACTATCATATGTATGTCTAAAGTCTAAAAAGGAAGGTACACGGGGGAGCCCTCCTATCTCAGGAAGTCTAATGAAGATTGCGTTGATGTGCTACTAATTTATTCACAAATACTTGCATTAATTATGGTCAGTTCGGTGTTGACGAGGGGTTTTTCTCTGCATTTACGATAAATATATATTTCAATAGTAGGAAATAAAAATGGGCATCTACCTTTTTTTGGTGTTTAGAACGCCATAAAGATGGGATGGGAATCGATCCATGATCTTCTAGAACTAAATTCTTACCACCTGAGCTATCCACTTTGATCATAGCTAAATATTTGTGAGTAGTAGATTAGTCACTTGGATAATGAATATCCAGGTCAGGGACTTGGGGTGAATTTTAAAGTGGGTATAAATTTTATTGGTGCATGTGATCGGAAAAAACTTAGTCTACCTATTGGGTTGACTACCCACCACTAATAAAGAACTATTGAGGACATTGATAATAGAGTTTCACTTAATATAAGTAATATTATTTAATTACTCTATTAGTAGTGGATTATCAACCCGGTGGGTTGATGTAGCAATGTCCGTGATTTACTGATTAGTGGGAAGAGCTTCCACATAACCCTGTGAAGTGTGAACCTCGGTTGTTCTGTCATTACACCCTGTCTCTGTATTATTTCAAGATTTATTTATAGGAGTAATACAAAAAAAAAGGAAATTTTGCCACTAACCACCTAATAAGTGGTAATTGTTGTCAACAACTACCATATTTTTTTTTATTTAATTTAACTACCAAATAAGTTATAAAAAGTTGCAAACCACCACCTATTTTTAACACCGTTAACTCAAATCACAATTAAACCTTTATTAAACCACTTAAACCTTAATTAAATCAATTAAACCTTAATTAAATCACTTAAACTTAATTAACACGTTTTTAAAATAAAAAAATATAAAAAAAAATCTGAAAAAAAAAGAAAATTAAAAAATCTGTAAAAAAAAAAAAACCTCAGCCACCCCTTCCCTCCACCACCAGCACTGCCGCCACCTCCCCCACCGGCAGTGCCGACCTCTCCCCCTCCCCACCGGCACACCCCAACTCCGATTAGGCAGCACCCCCACCACCAGTCATTTTTTTTTCTTTTTGTCTGATTTTTTTTCTCAATTTTTTTTCTTAATTTTTCATTTTTTTTAATTTAAAGAAAAAAAAATCAAGGGCCAATCAAATCGTGACACATGTCACAAACTAACGGTAAACTAACGTCGTTAGCATATTCCGTTAAGTTTTCATGGGTAGGTGGTGGTTTACAACAAAACATAACTTATTTGGTAGTTAAATAAAATTTAAAAAAATTATGGTAGTTGTTGACAACAATTACCACTTATTAGGTGGTTAGTGCCAAAATTTTCAAAAAAAAAATAAAAACAAAACAATTTGGTTCGTACTAGGAATCTAGGATTGATGTTCCGATTGTATCTAACATTTTTTTTTAGGAAAAAAAAACCATTTGACATTTTTACTAGAAGTTAACAATTGTTCAATAGGGAGTACTACTTTGTTAGATTTACCTAGCTAACTCAAACTACAATATTTTATCATTATTTTTTAAAAAAAAGGAAAACTATACTCCGTAATATTTACTCCATCTGTTAATATTTACTTGTTACATTCTCAAAAATAGCACTGTTCATTTGTAAATTTTGACTGTTTTTAATTTTATGCACCTAAAGAAAAATATAGGCATGATGAATCTCGTTTGATTCGTCTCAACATGTACATTTCAAATATATAATTTTTTTAAATTATATGTAGTTAAATATATTTTTATTTAAAGTTGTGTCTTGGGAGACTTGAAAAAAATATAGTTATTTAAGAAACGAGGGGAGTATTTATGAATATTTGAGTCTAATAATTCAACATTTCGCTCGCAACCAACAATTCAACCTTGATTATTCGAGAAAAATCCAAATTTGCACCATAAATTCTTACA
Organism: Salicornia ramosissima; assembly: GCA_951394345.1. NCBI lineage: Eukaryota > Viridiplantae > Streptophyta > Magnoliopsida > Caryophyllales > Amaranthaceae > Salicornia > Salicornia ramosissima. The sequence goes on along the minus strand of OX596238.1, from coordinate 6,950,401 downwards.
ATAAACCAAACTTGAGAATGACCTACTGTAGCAGTTCAATTAATTATTCCGTTAAGTGACCGATAAGGGTAATTATCCTCCCTTTTAGTATCCCTTTAAGTGACCGTTAAAGATAATTAATTTTCATCCCTTTTTATAACCCTTAAGTGACCCTTATGGCCTGTTTGGTAGCTGGTCATAAATTATGGTTATGGGAATAAATTTATAACTTAATTTGGAGGGAAAATCAAAATTCATTCCCATGGTGGTGCTACCTTAGCTCCAATTTATTTAATTTTCTTCACAAATATCCATTCCCATCAAATACCACCCTCCTCAATGATAATGGATGGGAATAGAAATGAGAAGAAAATTAGAGCTTGGGAATGAAAATTTATTTTCCATGGAAATTACGAGGTTCATGCTTAACAAAATTACACTATAAATTCATTCTCATTACCTCCATTTATAACCGGCTACCAAACGGACCGTTAGAGTTAATTAATTACTTAGAGACATACTTAAACATTTATTTAATTAGATACAAAGAATAGCTGATTTTCAATTCAATCACACAAATGAAAAACTCTTTAATTAGTCAAAGATACATTCAGAAATGGCTACAACCAGGATCAATGGCTAAGGGGGAGAACATAAGGAGATGGATTGGGCAATATGAGTCTAGAACATAATGAATATTCCTAATTGTAGCTTCATACTTCATAGCATGGATTGCAATGTGGGGTAGATAGAATTCAAACAAACACCCGAGCTAGTTAAGAAGATGAGCTTATTCAGAATCACAAGCATTTTGCTTAGAAAAACAAGTCAACAAGATAGAGACTAGATAGTTAATTAGAGTCTTCAACTAATACTTATATAGTACGTCTTTTATAAGTTTGTTGCTGCAACAAATAACTTACCAGTTTCGTGCAGTCATATTTTGGTTCTTTTCCTATCAATAAAATTTATTACTTTTCTCAAAAATCTTTTATTAAAAAGTCATTTTCCTTACGAGCAAAACAATTTTTTTATGAAATAAAATTTATATTATAAAATATTTTCCATGAAAAAATCATTTTCAATTGAAAATAATTTACACCCTTTTAAACAAAGTTCAAGAAGAAAATATCAAACTAACAAAGAAAAAATAAAATGTTTGAGCAACCCTCGGTGTTCCGAACCCCCGGGTTTTTCCTAATACATAAAAATAAAATAATACGGATCTGTTTCTTTAATGTTGTTCTCACATTCCTTTTTTTAATGAAGTTATATATACTAATTAAGTTTTTATAAACTTTCACCCCTCTTTTTCTCTCACCTATTAATATTGTATTATCCATTCTTTCTCATCCAATCTAGAAGGTTATTAAGAGAAGATGTGAATATTGTACTTCATTTAATAATGTCTTAATTCTCACAAAAAAAATTGAAAATGAGAACAATATCAAATAAACAGAGAGAGCAATTATAAGAGCACCCACAGGGAAATGATAAAGGCACAACTAAATTGATATGGGCACAACTCATTGTGAAAGAACTTCATTTTATGCTCCTCTCATAAAAGTTGTGCCTATATCAATTTTAGTTGTGCCAATATCAATTCCCGCACCCACAATGACAAGCTACAAATCTTGGATTTTTGTTTGTCACATCACTTTTTTGAGCTACAACATTGTCAAGCTATAATTATACATAATGGCAAGTTACAAAACATGTAGTTGTAGCTTATAGTTTATGCCATATTATTACAAAAAACAAAAACAAAAAAAAAAAAAACAAAAGGCAAAACGAAAAAAGTAGGACCCAAAACCTTGTAACTTTGTTGAAGTACAACTCCTACTCCCTCCGTCCACTTTTTTTTTTTGCAATAAGATGACTTTTTCTACTGTTTACTGGACAATTTTGACTCTCTCTTATACATATAAGAAAAAATATAATCAAATGGAATCTCATTTTATTCGACCCGATGTATAGTTTTTTAATACGGAGTATGTAATTGTTATAATTTTTTATTATATGTATCTAAAGATATTTTAATTTAAAATCGTGTGTTGGGAGATGTGAAAAAGTAAATGTTGTAAATAATTAGAGGCAGAGGGAATACAAGGTTTGTTCAAGCTTCTAACTTCTTTTCTTCCACAGTAATGATTAAACTTTTTATTTTTGAACAACAATAATTGTTAAACTTATAACTTAAAACTTTGCTTACTTTCAACCTAGTCATTTTAAGAAACCATTATGAATAAGAATTAGCCAATCACTTCCCAAGAAACAAATATCTCCAAAAAGACAAAAATCATGAAACATGTCAAAACTAGCGGTTAAGCAATCATCGGTCATTCAAATCCCCAATCAATTATCAACCACCTCAGATTCGATGCATAGTCCTCGTCAATAAAAATTAAAAAGGGAAATCATTGAGAGATTCGATGTATAGTCAACACCACTGCTAGCCTTAACCACATCCAATATCAGCATAATGACATTGTTGTCCTCCTCTGCAACTAACCAAACCAAAGATTAACACCAATATCAATGTTGCAAGGTGTGGGGCATGCACGGCGTTCTTTAAGATTTGAATGATGATAAATTAATACACTAACTAATTTATATGTTTAAAGCTGGCAAAAAAATCAGGCCGGACTAGTTTTGATCAGCTCTAGAATATAATACGGTATTGAATTATCATCCTTCTAAAGATTTTAGGGCCCTTTAATTAAATAAAATATAGAAATTATCAATGGTAACCCCGTACTTTTTGAGTTTGTCATTGTTTCATTGGTAATCCTGAATTATTTTTATTTCCATTGGTAACTCCCAATTATTATGTTGTTCTCAAACATGACCTTATGAAACAAGAAATTGTTAGTTATGTTAATAATTTGTTAAAATTAAGGTTCTATTTTACGTGCTCAAACATTAACTCAATTTATTTGTCGGTTTCATCACTCAATCAAATTTTTTAAGGTTTGATTTGTCACTCCACTGAACTATACCCACACTCTCTTTCATTTGGATATGATGTTAACTAAGAACTCCCTTTGTCTTATTTTAATTGCTCGATATTGACTTTAAGTATTATTTGTGATAATTCTGAGCTCTTTATCTTCATATACATAAGAAAAAACATACTGCATGTCATCTAATTTCGTTTGATTTGTCTCAATATATACTTTTTTAATATGTAGTAATTTATACGGACTATAATTTTTCCTTTCATATGACTAAACATATTAATATCTAAATTTGTATTTCGAGATATCTTTATAAATAAATGAAACAACTATTTTGAGATGAAAAGGTATAACATTACGAGTAAAAAGAGTTGTTAATTTACAAAAATATTATAAAGCATTTATTGCCTAAGACGCCCAGGCCATGCCAATGAGTCTACTGTACATCCGGATATACATAGAGATAAGTACATTCAAAGGTGTTTTATTGCTCATTTTAATAATTTTACTCATCCTGCACGAAGAGTGGGATCAGGGGATTTCAAACACGGTAGATGGAGACCGAAAATGACTTGGCGGGAATGAGTTAGAAAAGATATGAAGCAGATGAATTTACAACATATTGAGGCTCTCAATCGTACGGGGTGGAGGAGGAAAATCTATGTGGAATACCTTCCGGAATAATCACTTTGGTTTATGTAGCCGACCCCACTTATGGGAATAATGCTTTGATTGATTGATTGATTTTAAAATTTAAAATGAGCAAAATGACCTTGGATGTACCTTACACCTAGATTTATGTACGATATAAAAATTTCTAAGGCCCTGGCCCCTGGGCATAGTAGTGAACCTTTCTTTATTATTATTATTATTATTATTATTATTATTATTATTATTTATGGAAACTTATGGTACTTTTGTCAAAACCCCCAAAATTTTCAATAATTAAAAACAACCCCCAAGAACTTCAAAATCCTTTTATTAAACCACCAAAATCTCCAAACGTTAACAAAATTACCCCCAAAAGCTAACATCGTTAAATTTTTTGTTAAAAACCGTTAACTTTAACTGTTCGTGGGGTAGGGCCCACATTTTTTATAAATAATTTCTTTTTTTTTCCATTTTAATTATTATCAATTTATCATCATCAATTTTACTTTATTTCATCACATCATCATCAACGCACTTCACCACCCAACCACAATCTTCATCTTCCTCTTCATCGAAACCACCCAACCACCATCATCTTCATCGAAACAATAATCAAAACCCCAAATTTGAAGAGAAACCCCAAATTCAAAGAGCAATGAAAATCAAAACAAAGATAAAAATGATTAAAGGTTTCATTAAATTCTTGAGGGCTTTGATTTCTCTATATTCGAATTGCAAATTTACATATTCAATGGTTATTTTGGTGTTGAATTCAATTTTTTTGTTCAAAGAATTTCAAACCCTAAGTTCTTCCCCAATCCAATTTTCGAAATTCTGCTCGAATTTGCCCAATTAATATTCAAAAATGGTTTCGAGTGGGGTTGGGTGGGATTTGGAGTGGTTTCGGGTGGGGCTTTGAGTGGTTTTTGGTGGTCGCGTGAGGTTGAGATCTAGGTTGGGTGGGAATCGAAGGACAGAATGAAGATGTGCTGTGCAGCGATATCGAAGGTTGTTGGCTGCTCGATGGTGGTTCGGTGTGGTGGCTGAAGACGCAGTGGCTTGGGGATGGTGGGTTGCATCGCTGATGCTGCTTCTTTGTTGTTGTCAATGTTATTGTTGGGGTTGATGAAGATGGCTTGATTTATTTTTTATTTGTTTTTTTTTTAATGTAGAAGTTGGTTTTGTCAATGTTGTAAGTGGTTGATGGCTTGATGAAGATGCTGATTGTTGTTGATGAGGTTGATAATAATAATATTATAATAATTTATGGGTGATAAAAAATATATATAATAACAATAAAAATGATAATGAGAATATTTATGTGGGTCGACCCCACTAACAGTTAAAGTTAACGGCTTTTAACAAAAAAAATTAATGGTGTTAGCTTTTGGAGGTGATTTTGTTAACGTTTGAAGATTTTGGGGTTTAATAAAAGGATTTTGAAGTTCTTGGGGATTTTGACAAAAATACCCTAAGTTGATGGGGGTTATTATTAAAAAATGCTTTATTTATTGATAGGGAAAGAAGTGAAAAAAAGGGCTTTTTGCACTACCTCTTCAACACCCTTACACAGTTACACCCGTGGGGAGTGGGGAACACGATGGTGGGGGTTGCTTTGTTGTGCACGATTGATTTTGTATTTGGTGGTTTGTGAAATGATGATTGTGGTGTGATAGACCAATGAAGGGTCTCTTTCAAAAAACAAAAAGAAAGACCAAAGAAGAGGTCAAGGACTTAAGGGTGGGCTTGATGGTAGGTGAAGTGATGAAGGTGATGATAATTGATAACCATTTCCTTGGTTTGGAATTTTTCTCTTCAAGGATTTTCATGAAAAGAATAAATAAATAAAATCGGTAAACACTGTTCGCATTTCACTTACTAACATCCACAATTTTTTTTAATGTTTATCTATTTTACAAAAAACACACACCCTCCAATTTTCCAACACTCTTTAACTAAAAAACAATCAACCACGAATACAAACAATGACTACTAGAAAATAGAAATGGTGGAGCATCTGTCGACACCACCAGTGTCGCCACAACCAAAGGTACGACCTGAAAATGTTAGTGAGGCGCAAGAAAAAATACCCCTCGACTTAGGCCACATCAAATGGAAAATAGCCCTTAGGTGGAGGCGCATAGTTTAGGTGCCTAACTCAAGCGCCCTGACTTAAGTTAGGTGTTATTTTTCCATGTGCCCTGACCAAGGTCATGGACTATATTTTCATGCTCCTCACTCGCATAGCAAGTTCGTTTACATTTGGTGGTGCCAAGTTGCCAACGTTACTCTGCCATTTCTGATGGCCAGGATGCTTATTAGTGGCTGGTTGACAAAAAAAATAGAGAGAGCTAGAAGTTGTAGAGAGGAATGAGAAAGAATTAAACTTTAAAACAAAGCTAAAACTGGAAAAATGCGAGCGTTACTAAGTATAACACATGATGGATTTAATAACACCCAAAAAAATATTATTCTCATTATTTTAAAAAATATTTTTTATTTTGAAAAACCCTCGTTGAATGGAGAAAATATGGAGCAATATTATTATAATCCTAACCTTGTTATCTCTGTCTCTCTGATGTCATATACTCATATACTACCTTCATTTCTTATTATTTACAACGAAATGACATAAGTAGAGAGGAAAACTGTCAAATCATTGCAAATAATAAAAAAACAGATAGTATTAGAGATGGTACCTTTCATTAGGTCTCCAAGCTCCAACCAGGCAACCAACAACATAAAACTCTAATGAATTTGGTTGTGTCAAATAGGGATATCAAAACGGGTTAACGGTACAGGTTAGGGTTGACCCCAACGGGTTCAGTTCAATTTCAGTTCAGGTTAAATTTGGTTATTAGCCCAATGGTTCAGTTCAATTCAGTTTGGGTCATTTCGTTAACATGTCATAACAAGTTGTCTTTTTCTCGGTGACAGTTCAGTTCAGGTTCAGGTCATTAATGGTCATGCTAGTATCAGTTCAGTCCAAATCGGTTCAAGTTAATACAGTTCAACGATAAGAAACGGTATGTTTCAGGTTGGCATCGGTTTACATCGGGTTATTTTGGAGCGTCCATTACGATAAAAATTGATCATAAAACACAAAAAAAATCTTAATATGTTAATTGTGATATGAAGTTACTTTCAAGTTGAATAAGATTTCAGTTCAGTTCAGGTCAAATAATGTAACGGGTTGATTTCAGTTCAATCCAGTTCAGTCCAATTTAATGAATCTTCGGGTTTGGGACATGTTATCCTCAGTTCAGGTTACTTTCAGTTCAAGTTCAGTTCAGTTCAGGTCATTAATTCATGGGCCAATAACAGTTCAGGTCACTTCAGTTCAGGTCAATTTCAGGTTATAGGTTACTTTCAGTTCAGTTTATTTCAGTTCAGGTCACGGTCAGTTCAGTTAACCCAACCGTTCCAACCCAAACTGACATCCCTAGTGTCAAATGGTATAAGAGCAAACAAGACAAAGTGGTTTTGAATTTGAACACTATTTCCAACAAGATAAATGTGTTTTAGCAGTAGAAACAATTTTGTCTTGTGAGAAAACAATCCTAATTCCTGTTTACCTTTTCAATTAAAAAAACTAAAAAAAATGAAGAAGATATCATCTGATAGGCTGATTGGTGACACATAGGGTGCGTTCTTTTCAATTTTTTTATCAGGTCTCAGAATTTATCGGGTTTGAACATGTCAAGTTTAATAAGTTATAATTGAGTCAGGGTTAATATGTTTAATCAAGTCAGATTAAATAAATTGAAAAGAACACAAACTTATTTAGAATACAAAAAATTCATAAGAATAATATCAACTTTTATTGATCTTTTCAAAATAATCTAAAATAATCTCAACTTTAGATTATTTTGGATTAATTCCAACTTTAAGATTATCCTTCTCAAAATAATCTGAAGTGTTATATTTGTTACTTTTGTTTATCCATGAATCCATAATTGGACTATTGTGAATAAGAAAATCAAAATTTGTATTATTTTCTTAATATACCTACTAAAGTTGAGATTACTCAAAAATAATCAAAAGTTTGGATTAGTTTTGAAAGAACAGTGAAAGTTTGAGTTATTCTTGTTAATTTTTCCTTTAGAGTAAGAGATAATCTTTTACATTTTAATGATATACTCCCTCCGTTCCCAATTATTTGTCTTGTTTGGAATCTTACATTATTCATAAGATGAGAGAATCTTCTAAATTACTCTCAACATATAAAACATAATATAGTCATGTATGGTCCTGTTTGATTCGTCTCAATGAGTACGTCATTAATATCCAATTATTATAATTCTTACACATATACAACAAAAGATATTTACGGTCAAACAAGTGCATCGGCATATGTGCAAAGTCAAATAGGACAAACAAATAGGAACGGATGGAGTAATATATAAGAAAGAGTAAAGTCATATAGGGTGTATTGGTTAATTGGATTCTTCTCAACAAGTATTATGATAATATTATTTTTTTATAATTTTTACTAATGTGTAATCTAAGATATTGAAAATAAAAAATTAAATTGGCAAATATTTAAAAAGAAATATAGAAACAGAGAGAATATGTGATAAAAATGTATTCCGTTTATTCCATTAAGTGATAATTGGTAATGAGCATGGACCTACATTCTGAAATCTTAAGATCAAATAAAAAGCGCCTACAAACATTTTTCTTGTATCCATCTGCAAATAATTAATGCATACTATGAATAATCATTTCTTAATAATATTGCAAGTTTTTTTTTTCTTTTTGAAAACCCATTTTCCCTTATATTATATAAACATGTTTATTTTATTCAAAATCTAGACATACATTTAAAAAAAAAAATGTATTACCTCCATAACATTTTATTTGCAATGACTTAATATAAAGTAAAGTTAAAAATGTATAATCGTTACAGATAAAAAGTTATAGATAGTACACATAATAAACCGGCGAAGGTATGAGTCCTAAGCCCAATAACTAGTGCACATCCTGCTATGAAACTAAGGGCATGTTTGGCAAGGCGTAAAACATTTTTAATGTAAACTTGTTTTCCAATGAAAATCATTTTACAACGAAAAACTCATTTTGAAAAGAGTTTTATATTGTTTGGTTGAATGGAAAATGAGTTATGAGAATAGAGAATAGAAAAAAGTTTTCCTTTGATTTTGGAAGGAAGACGCATTCAACTATGGTGTAAAACCATTTTACACTTTTAACAACAGTGTAAAATGAGGAAAATAATTTTCAACGAAATTTTGTTACGCCCTACCAAACGGACCCTAATAGTGAAACTTTGGAAGGTTGATCTTTTTTTGACGAGAGTTGAAGGCTTATCTTTCAGGAATTTCAAACACAGCTCACGTTTTCATACAAACTTTCAATATGAAACCCAAACATGAATCCTATTTTCATGTTCCACTTTTGTGTAAATTTCATTTACGACAAAGTTCAATCAAATCACAACATTAGATGGTTGGTAAAAAATTGGTAACAAAGTGTAGCAAAGAAAAGGATTTTATTTCCATAGGATAATGATTACCCTTAAGAAATGGAATATGTAACTTATGAAACATAATCTTTTCCTTTGCCCATTGGCCAAAAAACAAAAACAAAAACAAAACATAAGAAACATATTAAACATTCAAACAATAAGTAATATATGCCAACCAAAAAAAAAAAAGCGATACACTGAATTTATTCATTTTCTAGCACGAAAAAAAAAAAACAAATTCCCCCTTTTTAAAAAATAAAATAAAAAAAAAACTTCATTTTTTTTCACTATCTCCCAAAAACACAACTTTAAATACGAAGTATTGTAATTTTTTTTAGAAGAAAAAGTACACGGATGCTAACATATTGCAGTATATTTAATTATATAATTTTTTTTTAATATTTGGAAAGTACACATCAGGACAATCAAACAAGATCTCACAAGAGTATATTTTTTCTTACATATATACTCCCTCCGTTTTTGTAACTCTTTGACTTTAGCACTATTCATCGGACTCACTCTGGCCGTAATTGTTACTTATATATAAAGAAAAATATAGTCATGTGGGATCTTGTTGGATTCACCTCGGAATACACTTTCCAAATATATAATTTTTACACTTATATATTTAGAGATATTACGAGTCCAAGTTGTGTCTCAACAAGTGTGAAAAGTGAAGTGTTACATCTACAAAAACAGATTGAGTATAAAATTAAATAGTCAAAGACTCAATGTTATCAAATGTATAATAGAAAAAAATAACGGAACAATTAAAATGAGACAGAAGGAATCTATTGAGACAATGACTATCCTAGCGAGGCTAGAACCAAGTTATGATTTATGAATAACCAACAAGATAGAAATAGTGAGCAAAATTGACCTACTTGAATTTATACCGTGTCTCAACCTAAAGTTCATAGAGTTGATTCAGTTGAAATGGGTGATAAATGCAGATAGCAGATAGATAAGCCACCAAAATTTTCATTTCATAACAAAGGGCCTTTACAGTAATAGCCTATCTAATATTTTTTTAAAAACAAAACAAAACAAAAACAAAAGGCTCTAAGAAAACAAATGGATTGATGCTTTACCACTCTTTTAGCATGGGCTAGTCAGACGCCGGACAAGCTTTGGGCCTTAGGCGGTGGCTCGACCAATGATCACCTCCTTGCCATGTAATTACTCTCGTAACACGGGTAGTATGAGGATTAGAAAGGCAACAACAGCCAATGAAATTTCGTACCTGATCAATGCACCATAGAGAAATGAAACATCTTATTAATATAGAAACACTACAGTACCAGATCAAACTAAACGTACTCACTAGAGCTTGTGCATTGACAGAATACACACAATATATGCAACGAGAAAAAACCCGAAGGAAATTATCCATATATGTAAGTAAGCTATAATAAATTGCGTCAGACAGAAGTTCAGCAGCCGACAATCTAAACAAAACGTAGCGCAATAGGCATGGAAGCTTGCTGTTATGGGTAAGTTCTACACTTGAATGTGTTTATGAAATACTCCATACATGAATAACTGAATTTAAAAGTATATGGAGACCTAAAGGAAAAGTTGAAGCCATTAATAGTGGGAAAGGAGTGTTCTTACTTAGGTTCTCTCTTCCGGATGATCTACACAAGGCTCTCTTCGGTATCCTTGGTTCATTCTAGATCACGAGATGACAGCATGGGTATGATTTCCCGGAACTTTCTCTGAATTCTATGAAAAGGGTGTCCGTTTTGGCATTGCTAAGATGATGGAGGGCAAAATGGTGGAAAAGGCTAGGTACATTAGGGTTTCTGAGGAGATGGCTTTGGCAAAGCCAATCAAAACAAGGTTTAAGGTGGAAAAGCAATGGCAAAAGATTGAGTACGAGAAACCGTCATTTAGTTAGTTTATCATGTGGAAGAATTGGACAAAGGAAATAAACTTGCGGTGAGCATGTAAAATGAACGAGTATTGAAGATGGAATAGGCAAAACAAAATCATTATCACTTTAATACAGCAAAAAAATTATGTTCGAAAATTATTGTTCAAGATTCGAGCAGTGCAGATAAGAAAAAATCACAGACCATGGATGATGGTGGCCAATGGGAAAAAAGAATGCATAGAAGAATACATGCATTGGCTGCCGCTGCCCGAAAGCATCTTTTACATGGAATATGGTTTACACTCAAATTCATATTGTGCACTTGATTCTACCAGATTTTACAATATTGTTTGGAATGATTGGTCAATCAGAGTCTTAGAAGACAATATTTTGACATACTTGGTAAAATAGGAAGAAATTGGTTTTCAGTTGACTAACCCCCTCCATCCTTGAACAGCTTGCAAGAGCTTACGAGCTGAAATTGCTTTTGCCTTTGAGGCTTTTCACGTTCAATACAAGCTGGTAGTGGCTCATGAAACAAAGATAATGTGGGCTACAGTGGAAAAAGGAAAAACAATGTGGCTGCTTTGCCTGCTTTGCCAGGGATGAAATTAGCGGGATAGTTTCTGAGCTTCTCGGTTCATCCTCATTGCTATGCCTGCTTTGCCGGTGGTACATATGGAAATTGGCAGTACAACAAGGCCATAGAGATACGTGCACAATCCCTGAAAGATATTCAGAAGAATCCTAATAATTCTTTAACCATGAATTAGGGAATGTGGTTGCTAATGTTTGTAGGGTGTGTAGGTGTACCCTAGATCAATAATTTAGGGTGTGTGTCGTCAAGTCACTCGAATACTTGGCAACTTATCTTTAATTGCTATAATTCTAGTTTATTAAGCAAGTTCATCTCCTTTGTTCCATAATCTCTATCTCATAATCAGCCCTAACCATGCCAGTATGTTACACTAATGGAGCAATGAGCGTATGAAGTCTTGCTGGCATTAATTAATAAGATTGGTGGCATCAAACCTTCATTTCTCAAACCTCAAAAACCCACCCTTCAATGAAGCTCCATTAACCTGGGTTGCATTCAAAACTCTGTTTCATGATTAATCTTCCATTGCCAAGCAAATGAAAGGAAGCCAGAACTACAGAAATGAGAAACTTCAAGTTCAGTAGCAAAAGGGTCAACAAGCTACTGCATACCATTGCCAATCATCAGGAATCTTGAGCCAACTACTCTCCGCCTTGAGGACAAGTTGGAAGTTAGGGCAGCGGGTATTGTTATGAACTAGCTAAGTTGGAAAGGGTAGTCTAGGAATGATAAGATAGGTTGGTTACTAGGTAATGAGGAATAAGCTACCTACTTAGTTTTCTACAAATAGTAGAAGAATAAGAATGAAATGATTATGATGAATATTGGAGAGCATTTTAGACTGTTTAGCAGGAAAGAGTGAGACTCTTGAAAGCTTCTAATTGGGAGAGAATTCACCTCAAAAAGTGGAATTTTAACTCTTTTTTCACTGTTATAATCTGCAATTTATTAATACAACTATCATCTTCTCCGGATTTTCTGCCACGAATGATGCTTATGCTATCTTAATTCACAGAAAATGTTCAGCAACTGAACCAAATGAGCATTATCAAAATGACAGATATAACGCTACTACAGGGCTAAAAGCCAAACAAAATTAGGCCTAGTTCTTTTGAACTAAATTAATCTCACTCATTAGGAGCTCAGCTGAAATTTCATAAATCAAGTTCAAAAGAACAACGCCTTATATCATTTATCAAAAACTAACATATATCCAAAGATGTGAAGTGGGGAAGTGAATAAGCAACAGAACTGAAACAGGCAAAACGACTAAATAAAAAAATAAAAAATAAAAAAACCACACTTAAGCTGTTACCAAAATTTGAGTGCATATGCATTTGCACTAAACAAAAATTCAAAATTAACTGTCCTATGCAAAAGTTCCCTAACACACAGAAAAAGTCCTGTACACAAAAGAAGATGCACGAATCTGACTAATGAGCACAAAACATATAATGCACAATATTGAGTAATTAGTTATTAGTTAGTTATTAGTTAGTTATTTTTACTGTACTTGTAACTAACTACTGGTCTACAGTTGTACTCTCCTTTACTTGGTTGAGTTGGTTCTTAGCCTAATAATAGCCTTAGCTTACTTTTGTAATAAACTAGTATATAATTATATATACATACTAGGTTGTACAGACTGATTACTGAAAGCTAATCATTAACTGAATTTTCTTCTACTACCTCTGCCTTCTTCTTTTTTGTTCTGTGTTTTTATATGTTACTCTACTAGTTCTGTCATGATATCAGAGCAGTAAGGTCTGCAACCTGCAAAATCTTTCTTCAATATCTTGTTTCTCTAAACTCCATCACCAAACTTCTATATTCGAAATTCCAATCTCAAAATTCTATAATCTACTCCATCACAAATCATGAGAAACACATCTAATAACTGATGTTTCATTAATTCCAAACTCTCCTTACTACATTCATCTAAGTGACTGAGGGATGAAATTAGTTTCAAATATTTTCTCTGGTTCTGGTTTCTTGGACTGGAAGAGGGCGATGATTCTTGCACTTCCAGCGAAGAATAAGTTGGGATTTGTAGATAGATCTATACCAAAGCCTGTAGCAACTACTTCTAATTCTGCATTAGTTCAAGCTTGGGACAGATGCAATAGTCTGCTAATTTCTTGGATTTCTGGAACTTTGGATACACAACTTTCCAAGTCCGTACTGTATTTTCAGACAGCAAAAGATATATGGGACAACCTCCATCAACAATATGATTCTGCTTCAGATGTCATGTTGTATTCCTTGGAAAGACAACTACCTCAGATACAACAAGGTGATGATGCAATTGCACTTTTCTTTACAAAACTAAGGCAATATGGGATGAATTAGATGCAATAAACCATTTGAGGGCTTGTTCTTGCACACAATGTGTTTTTCAAATTAACAAAACTCAACTAAAGTCTAGGGAAGATAGAAGGTTGGTCCAATTTTTCATGAAGTTGCATCCCAAATATAAGTCTTTCAGGGGTAGTATTATGCTTATGCAACCTCCGCCTAATGTTGCACAAGCATACAATATGCTAATCCAAGATGAAAGAAATAAAGATCTTACAAAACAAGCCCAAAACACTGAGGAGTGAGGAGTCTATGGTTTTTGCTGCTAAAAGACCATTTTATCAGCCTTACAAACCAAACCCATATTCACAAAATTCATATCCACAAAAAATTTCAACTCCGAATGCTGCTCCACAATCTCGGGATTTTTCCAAACCCTTAACTGCTAGACAGTCAACTTACTTAGTAATCATTGTAAAATACATGGTCATACAATCTAAAGGTGTTTTAAAGCACGTGGTTATCCCAATAAGTCCAAGAATGTTGCTACAGCAGTAAGTGGAACACAAGAAAAGTCTAATTCTCATGTACCTAATCTTATTCTTGATCAATATCAAAAGTTAATGCAAGCATGCAGCTCAGTTTGCTGGTAAATTTTGCCACTGACCATATCTGCAATGATCTTGCATGCTTTGATTCTTATACTGCTGTTCTTAATGATACTCATACATTAACTATTACAAATGGCACCAAGACTTTGTTGCAAATGTTGGTTCCATATCTTTATCAAATGGCTTTGTTCTAAAAAATGTTTTGCATGTTCCTCAATTTCAGTTCAATTTAGTTTCAGTTAATAAACTCGATCTTGATCATAATTGTGCAGCCATTTTTTCATCTTCTGACTGTATTCTTCGGGGGCACTCAATCCAACCTCTTGTTCTTGGTAGTCTAAAAGATGGCTTATACTACCCACAATATGATTTGTTATGTTCTGCTTCTGCTATTGTTTCTTCTTCCACACAATTTTCTGTGAGTTCAGTTCCATGTCATGTCAACATGCTGCTGACCAAGACAAGCTATGGCACTTCAGAATAGGACACATGCCTTTCCATAAACTCAAGCTACTAAATAATGCCTTAGATACCAAGAATTGTATAGATAAACACATTTGTCAGATTTGTCATTTTCTCATAGTGAAATAAAACTATCTAATGTTTCCAACTCGTACATATTGATGTTTGGGGTCCATATAGAGGTCTTACATATGATGGTTTTCATTCTTTTTTTGACAATTGTTGATGATTACACGAGAATGAATACCTATTGAATTCCAAACCTAATGCAGTTTCCATTTTTAAATCTTTTGTTCATTAGGTTGAGAATCATTTTAAAACAACAATCAAAGTTGTGAGAACTGATAATGCAAATGATCTTACTAAAGGCATTCTAAATCATAAATCATGTCTAGACACTCCACGAAAAAATGGGGTAGTAGAAAGAAAACACAAACACATTCTAGAGATTGTTATATCTTTCCTTTTTCAAGCCAAATTACCTATTGCATAATGGGGAGAGTGTGTCTTATCAGCAGTACATATCATTAATAGAATGCCCTTATCAGTTTTGGATGATATTTCTCCTTATCAAAAACTTTTTGGTGTTGCTACGTTATCACATTTGAGGGTCTTTGGTTATCTATGTTTTGTTTCAACATCGAAGTCTGACAGATTGAAATTCCAACCTAGAGCTGATTCTTGTGTTTTTCTTGGATATCCTGCTATCAAAAGGCATACAAAGTCCTCAATAAAATTTTTTTTTTGAAAGGCATTTTCCATTTCATCATTCTAATCCACTTTCTCTTCATTCCCCATCCTACTTACAAATTACCCTAACTATTTCCCCACCAATTTCATCATTTGAAGAATTTCCATTACCTGAAATCTTCATTTCCAGAACAACACCCCTTCTACTCCTCCTCTTGATCCTTCTTTTCAAAATTCATCAAAAAATATACATTCTGAACACACTCCTGCAAACAGACTGCCAACTGATACTATCAGTTCAGTCCCAAATACAGTCTCTAACTTAACTAATGCCCCTGAATCTGCTCAGCTCAGAAGGTCCTCTAGGGAAACATTAACTCCTGACTACCTCAAAGAATATGTCTGTCCACTAAAAAATCCAATCACTGGTGCAATTTTATTTCTTCTTCTAATCTTCCTTCCACACATCATGTTTTCATTGCTCAAACTTCGTTACTTACTGAACCAAAAACTTAGAGACAAGCTTCCAAAGACCCAAATTGGCTGGCTGCAATGAACAAAGAAATAGAGGCTTTGCAAAGAACAAATACATGGAATATGGTTTCTTTACCTTTAGGAAAAAAAGCCAATTGGGTGCAAATGGATCTTTAAAATTAAATACAAGCCAGATGGTTCATTGGAAAGATACAAAGCAAAATTGGTTGCTCAAGGTTACACACGACAACATGGGATAGAATATTTTGAAACTTTTAGTCCTATGGTTAAAATAGCCACAACACTTAGGTGTAATAGCTTATGCAGCTTCCGAAGGATGGCCTCTCTACAAACTTGATGTAAATAATGCCTTTTTGCATGGTGACCTAAATGAAGAACTTTACAAGCATCAAAGACAATGAATTAGTAAGCTCTTGAAAAAGTTAGTTTCTTTGGGTTACCAACCGTCAAAAAATGATTATTCATTATTTTAAAAAGAGAGGCAGAACATGTTACTATTGTGGTTGCTTATGTAGATGACATTGTTGTCACCAGAAATGATGAAGCTACAATAAATTCTCTAAATTGCATTTGGACATGACATTTAGCATCAAGGTTTGGGTTACCTTCATTTTTTTTTTTGGAATTGAGGTGACACATCTTCCTAATGGCATTGCTCTTATTCAACAAAAGTTTATAAAAGAACTCCTAGAAGAAGCTGAGATTGGTGATGTTCTTCAACTTTCACCCCCTTGCCCTTAAATTTCAAACTTATGGCTGATGTTAGAGAGTTGTTTCATGATCCTTCTTTGTATTCAAGCTTAGTAGGCAAGATGAACTTCCTAAGTTCCTAACTCAAACTAGACCAGACTTGGTACTGTTTAGCATTTAAGCCAGTTCAAGCAAAATCCCAAAAATCCTCATTATCAAGCTCTCACTCACACTCTTAAATACATCAAACATCAAAGGCATTCTTGGGCAGGGCATTATCCTGTCTGCTTGTGATCAATTAGTGCTACAAGCTTCTGATTGGGGAGCATGCATTGACTCAAGTTCAGTTTCAGAAGACATACTAATGCTTGGTAATTCTCTCATTAGCTGGAAATCAAAGGAAAAAAACAGCCCACCGTTTCCAGATCAAGCTCTGAAGCAGAATATAGAGCTCTAGCCAATGCTGCATCAGAAACTACTAGGCTTGTTGAAATAAAGTGTTAGAAGGTTTTTTTTTTGCAAATGTCTTGCGTTCCTACTGCACAACAATTAGCTGATGTGTTTACTAAAGTTTTTCCTTCTCAACAATTCAATTCTTTGTTGCCCAAGCTAGGAGGGGGTATATTGAGGGGGGATATCATTAGTTAGTTATGCTAATCATTCACTAAACTTTCTTCTCCTACCTCTGCCTTTTTCTTTCTTGTTCTGTGTTTTTTATGTTACTCTACTAATTCTGTCACACATTTTCTACACACCACAAAACCTTATCACCAACATTTCAATAAGAATCAACAGGAAATAAATACATAAAGGGGGTGAGATATACCAGGTGCACTCCCGCTATAAAGCAGCTGAACCGAAACTAGATCAATACATCCGCCGCATCATGTTCTTTGGCTTCTTTACAAAACTCAAATTAAGCTTCCTAAGGTTTTTCCTTTTCAAAGCCATCTTCTCAGGCAATGTGAGCCGCTTTTTCCCTTTTTTGACAACCTTTGGCTTCTTCAAAAATCTAGTATCAACCTTGTAAACCTTAGGCTCGATTTCAACCCCATTACGTGCAGCTTCATTGAAAAGAGACTTAGCCTTTTCTACACGACCATGAGCATGCAACTTCCCAATCAAAAGGTCATAAGTCTTAACCCCTGGTTTACAGCTATCTGCTTTCATCTTAGCAAAGACATTCAAAGCATGATCAATCCTCTCAATTCCACAAAGAACCTTCAAAAACCCATAATAGACCTTCTTATCAAGAGCATCACTAAAACCCGAAGATTTCATCCTATCAATCATCTCATCTCCTTCCTCAACCCTTGCAGCCTGATACAAACTCTTAGTGAGGACAACAAACGTCGTTGCATCGGGAGAACACCCCCACTCACCCATTCTATAAAACAAATTCACAGCATCTTCGGTCTTACGAATCTTACACAAATTCGACATCAAAACATTGAATGTCTGGGTGTTACGTGGCACACCAGCAGCATCCATATCAACCAAAATGTTATCAGCCTCAGATTGAAGCCTAAAAGGATCCTTCTTCCTACAGAGCTTACAAACACAGTCAAGAATTGAATTATAAGCAACATTACCAATCTCAAACCCACCTCTATACATCTCCCTAGCTAACCTCCTAGCCTCCTCAAGTTTTCCATCAACACACCACCCTTTAATCAACAAATCACACACATATTCATCAGGGAAAAACTCATTAGCAAGATTCTTAACCATTTTCTCAGCATAATTAGCATTACCATGTTCACAAAGCTTACTAACAACATAATTAAACGATTCTCTATCTCTAACAATGCCGTATTCCTTCTCCATCCTATCAAAAAACGATACCGCTTGCGTCGCTCGACCAGCACGAATGAGACGGTCGATCGACGAAGCAAAGGTTTTAGACCCAATGACACCATTCCCATGAACAAGAACATCGTGAATGATTTTGAAATCTTTTCTACGACCAAAATAATCGACGAAAAAGGAGTATACCTCATCAGTGAGCTGGAAATCAGAGGATTTGGAGGAAACCCAATTGAAGAAATCGAAAGCAGAACGACCTACATCAGGGGAATTGTTGAGGGTTTGAAGAATTAAGGTTGGAGTGAGAGTGACATGGGAGAAAGAGAGGTCAAGGCGTTGAGGGAGAGAAAGAGAGTCGGGGTTTAGAGAGGGCTTATGGAGTTCGGAGGAGAGGGAAAGGGCAATTTGGTCATTGGGTTGAGAGGAGAAAGATCTGAGGAGAAGAGAGGAGAGTGAAGGGAGTAAGTGGGGTTTAGAGGGAGATGAAAAATGGGGTTTGAGAGGAGGAAGAAGATACGGTGGAGATGTGAGATGGCGATGGTGGAATAGACGGCGGAGATGCGGGGAGATTCGCATGGTTGGCCGAGAGAGAGAGACTGGTTATCAGACTGAACTACAAATGAAATGGAAGACCTAAGCTTTGGAGGTCGGAGGAGAGAGAAGGTTGTAACATGTAAATTTGTGATCATATCTAGGTTAAGTCAAATGGATCTCATTAATATTTTCATAATTGTAATGTTACCTAAGTAACTTTTTGAGGGTGTAATGTTTAATTACTAAATTTTGACTACATTTCACATATACATATATTGCACAAATGCTTTTACATTTGAGAGTGCCATGTACAGTAGAGTTAAGATCTTCTCCATTTTTTTAGGAAAATGAAGAATCAATTTCCTTAATCAATAATTGGAATGAATTAAGGGGGTGGGGGGCAATAGGGGGATTTTTGGAATTTTTTTTTATTTGTGCTAGATTAGGTATATATCACAATCAAAAGTTGAAAATGGAAAGAAAGAAATGGAGAGGATCATAATATTGTACAATATGTTCATAATTTGGTATTAAAAACTAACAAAGAAAGTAACAACATTTAGGCTCTGTTCTTTTGGACTTAAAAGCTACAGTAATCAGATCAGATCAGACAAACTCAAATCAGATCAGATCAGATCAGACATTATTACTCTTTATCATTATTATTATTAATTTCGAGCATCGTTTTTCCGCTCGACATTTTCCGACGACAGTTTTCGAACGAGTTTTCCGGCGACGGTTTTCGGGCCGACTTTTTCGAAGACCGTTTTCGGACTGACTTTTCCGGCAGTGATTAGTCGGTCGACTTTTCCGGCGGTGATTATTCGGCTGAATTTTCTGCCGACGATTTTCAAGCCGAGTTTTTCGGCGACGATTTTCGGGACGACTTTTTCGACAACGGTTTTCGGACTAACTTTTCCGGCGGTGATTATTCGGTCGAATTTTCCGGCGACGATTTTCAGGCCAAGTTTTTCGGCGACGGTTTTCGGGATGACTTTTCCGACGACGATTTTCGGACTGAATTTTTCCGGCGGTGATTATTCGGCCGACTTTTCCGGCGACGATTTTCAGGCCGAGTTTTTCGACGACGGTTTTCGGACTGACTTTTCCGACGATGATCATTCGGCCAACTTTTCCAGCGACAGTTTTCAGGCCGAGTTTTTCGGCGATGGTTTTCGAAATGACTTTTTCGGCGGTGATTATTCGGTCGACTTTTTCGGTGACGGTTTGGTCAAAATTTTCGGCGGTGATTATTACTACTACTACTATTAGTAGTAGTAGTAGTAGTAGTAGTATTACTATTAATATTATTATTTAAAGTTTTGGAGTGAGATTGAATGAAGAGGTGAAATGAAATGGGCTATCATAATAATAATTATAATATTAATAATTATATTAATTATTAATAATAATAATAATAATAATCATTATTTTAGTAAATATAATCATGTATTACATTTCTCATAAAAAAATAAGTATTACAATTATAAAAATAAAAATAAAATTAAAATAAAATTAAAATATAAATAAAATATAAATATAAATATAAATATAAATATAAATATAAATATAAATATAAATATAAATATAAATATAAATATAAATATAAATATAAATATAAATATAAATATAAATATAAATATAAATATAAATATAAATATAAATATAAATATAAATATAAATATAAATATAAATATAAATATAAATATAAATATAAATATAAATATAAATATAAATATAAATATAAATATAAATATAAATATAAATATAAATATAAATATAAATATAAATAAAAATATAAATAAAAATGAAAATAAAAATAAAAATAAAATTAATATAAAAATAAATATAATTCAAATCAGATCAGACAAAGTCAAATCAGATCAGACCAGATTAGATCAGATTAGATCAAATCAGATCAGATCAGACCAGATCAGTCCTAAAGAACAGAGCCTTAGCAATTGCATTTACTATAAATTATTATCAAACCCAGGGGTATCAAATGAAAATTAAAAGTTTATTGGATAACACATAAATTATTACTCCATCCATTCTCATTTGTTAGTCATGTGGGGTCTTTTTTTTATTCATCTTAATGAGTACGTTATTAATATCTAATTATTATAATTTTTACACATATACAACAAAAGATATTTAAGGTCAAACAAATACATTGACAAATGTGCAAAGTCAATACAAGACAAACAAATGGGAACAGAGGGAGTAAAAATCATACGGGTACCTTTATTTTTTATGATGACTAGTTGTCCACGGCGCGCGTTGCGCGCCATGTCCAACATTTTATAATCAACACTATTATTATTCGTGAAGTTGTTCGGTGATAATGGTAATGATCATTGTACGCAAAGCTTGGTTATGTTTTGTATTAGAATGAGGATCGTCTCATTTATAACATAAATCTGTCGCACGTTTTCTAGAGTGATTTTGCTTGAAAAACGTGTAATTATGAATTATTAAAAAAAATAAAAGGCTATCTGAATACGGTTTGTTACATATGATAAATCGCTATCTCAGATAGCGATTTCTCCTGTAACTTAATAACAACTCAACTTTGGTCATTATTTTCTATAATAAAGGCATTGATTGAGTTTTTTTATTAACCTCAACAACATCGCTATTTGAGATAGCGATTTTGTTAAAGAAATCGCTATCTGAAATAGCGATTTATACTGCGTAAAAAAATATTAAAAACAAAGCTGACGTGGACAATATTTTGGTAAATATTGTTGGTTTGGCAGTATTTTGGTAAATATTTTTGCTTCTAACATTATTTTGGTTAAACAATCTTTATTTTCCCCATTCACTATTTCTAAGTTTTCGAAAGACAATTTTAAATGAAACTATCTCTTTATATAAATGTTAAAAAAATAAATATTACATTCGATTTTTTTTAAAATACAATAATTCTACACCAGCTATTTGTAAATATATCCCTTATTAATGAATTCTCTATAAATTTGCATACCCTAACGACTAGGAGTCTAGGACTACTAGGTAGCAACAAACTTGCTAGTTACTACACCATTGTCCATTGCCAAAAACAAAAAAAAAAAACCAATTCTTGCCAAAACCACCATGAAGAGTCAAAACAAGCCTACCACAACCACTACTTCTCCACTCCATAACCACAAGGTCCTCCGTAGAGCCACCTTTAACCGCCTTTACATGGCGGTTTACGCCGGGGCATTACTAATCCTTCTCCACCACCACACACAAACACTCCTCAACTACACACTCTCCTCCTCTTCCTTCCTTCTTTCCCTTTTCCTCCTCCTCTCCGACCTCATCCTCGCCTTATCGTGGGCCGCCACCCAATCCTTCCACCTCCGCCCTATACGCCGCCAAGAATTCCCGGAAAATCTAGGAAAATCAGGAGAAAAAGAGCTTCCGACGTTGGACATATTCATATGCACGGCTGACCCTCTCAAAGAACCGCCGATTGTGGTGGTTAACACGGCGTTGTCGGTCATGGCATATGATTATCCGACGGAAAAAATATCGGTGTATTTGTCTGATGATGGTGGGTCCCAGGCTACACTCTTTGCTTTTATTGAAGCTGCTGAGTTTGCTCGCCATTGGTTGCCTTTTTGTAGGGAATTTAATGTTGTGGAAAGATGTCCTCAAGCTTATTTTGATGGCACTTTTTGTGTTAGTTCACCCAAGGCTCACAAAATGAAGGTATTAACTCACTTCTCCTGCTAATTGACTAGTTCTATTATTATTATTATTATTATTATTATTATTATTATTATTATTATGTTATTTTAACACGGTAAGGTAAACTAAACCCTATAAATACGGTTTCTCCCTGGCTTAATACTTAATTAATAGAATTCTCTGGGAGATTATTGTTTTACAAATTCTTATATGCATCTTGTTGCATGTTTTACAAATCGTGTGGTCAGCTGCATTGATTCAAATGATGCGACCATTTTTAGGGGCTACAGAGTCTTTAGTGGAGTTATAAAGTGTTTTTTGGGGTTAAAAATATTTAAATGGCGTTGTTACAGAATATTTTTTGGGGTTGCAAAGTGTTTTTTTTGGAGTTACAGTGGGGTTAAAAAGTGTTTTTGGATTTTTTGGGTTACAAAGTGATTAAGTGGGGTTACAAGGTATTTTTTTGGAGTTACAAGTATTTAAGTGGGATTACAAAACGTTAAAGTGGGGTTACAAAGTGTTTTTTTTAGTTACAGTGGAGTTACAAAGTAGTTTTTGGTTACAAAGTGTTTAAGTGGGTTATAAAGTATTTTTTGGAATTATAAGTGTTTAAGTGAGGTTACAAAATGGGGTTACAAAGGGTTTTTTGGGATTACAAAGTGTTTAAGTAAAGTTACAAAGTGTTTAAGTGAGGTTACAAAACGTTTTTTTGGAGTTACAGTGGGATTACAGAGTGTTTTTTAGGTTACGAATTTAGTTTTGTTTGGTGATTAGAGGTGACGGTGAAGGGTGGTGGTTAGAAAGAGGGAGTGGTTAGCTTGTTAGTGAGGTGGTGGAGGAGGGTGGTGGTTAGTGAGTGTTAGGGAAGAGAGGATATATAGTTTCGCCTTTTATTTTAAAAGTGCGTGATAATAGCAATTAACAGTAATCTTTTCATAATATAAGCTTAAAATTGCGGTGGCCCGTGGTCACTTCAAAAAAAAAAAAATAGAAAAAAAAATGCATGGTTTGTAGAATTTTTGTAATAACCAAAGAATTAATTAAATGGCAATCATGTACGTTCAAAATTCACCGCAAATGCAACCTATCATAATCTCAACTTGAAGCCGAAGTGTGTTCATTGAGGTGAGCAACCATGCGCGCGCATATATATATATATATAGGAAGGATGGGTTAAAAATCAAAAGATGGTTGAAAATCAGACTATAAATGGTTTAAAGGGGTACATTAGCAGTCACAGGGGTATATTAGATGTTTAAAAGGTATAAATGATTTTTAGCGAAAGTTACTAATATTTACAAAGATTGCCATTAGTAATTACACGTGTACCCCTTTAAGTGTCTAATGTAAAGATTTTTAGGTTGAAAACGTTTTTAGTTGATCCTCTTCCTATATATATATACATATATATATATATATATTTATGTGCAACATCATATTCATATCATTTCATCAAGCAGTTTAATTGTCGATGTCTATCTATGTTGAACTTTCTAATACTTGTATTTTCTTTATTCTGAACTTTCAAATGTCTATCTATAAACCAAAAAAAATAAAAAAAAATGGATTGTATTTTCTTTATTAGCATTATTCCATTCGGAAGGATGCAGAACATTTTCCCGGAAAAATATTTTTTCATTTAACATTATATTGTATGTTTGGTTTGGAGTAAAATATTAAAATGTAAAACTTGGGGTGGAAAATCATTTTCCACTATATTGAAAACATTTTCCCCTCAAATTAGAAGGAGAATATTTTGCATCACAAGTAGAAGGAAAATATTTTCCACCACAATTGAAACAATTGATTTTCAGTTTAACCAAACAATGAAAAACCTTAAAACGAAAAATCATTTTACATTTAGGGTCCGTTTACTTAGGTGTAAAACATTTTCGATGTAAAATGATTTTCCACGAAAAACATTATACCAGAAATTTTTCGATGTTTACTTGCACGGACAATACACTTTACTTCCAAATTTGGGAAAAAAATGTTTCCACTATGGTGTAAAATTAGTTTTCTATCCAAATTTTACATTTTATTTTTTCACTCAAACAAATGATGTAAAATGGGAAAACTATTTTTAAGGAAAACATTTTTTGCTCTAATAAACGAAGCCTTAACCAAACAACGGAAAACTTTCATGAAAATGAATTTTCCACTATAAAAGGTTTCCATGAAAATCATTTTTATCTGAAAACACATTTTATACCCTACTAAATAGACCCTATATAGAACATAATTTCTTGGCGATGGCCGATGTTTCTCCTTCTTTCTCTTAACCTTTCTGAAAGGGAAAGTCCCACTACAGCTATCTTCATCCAGAATTCCAGGGTGTGTGGTCCGTAGTTCATACGTTGGGAACTTGGGAGTACCTCCATACTGGCATACTGATTACTGTCCATATAGTCCATACGTTGGGAGTACCCTCAGCACAGGAGAGCCAGTTTGGGATGTTAGTAGCCCTTCATTCGTCTAGGTTATTGCATGAATACGGGTACAAGTTCCATAACATGTATAAAACAGGTATATAATACGTCACTTTTAAAGTTAAGGATACTAGTATGAATAAGAGAATAATACATAAAATATATATAAAAAAAAATGAAATTTTATGAAAATCTTCAATGCAACTTGAAAATTATACTAGTAAAAACACAAATAATCAAGTAAAATGATAAAACTCTTTTAAAAAAATAATAGAAAGACAAACAAAATAGCTAAAATAAGGTAAATAATTTTTAAACCTATCGTATCGGTATCCGACACAGGTGCGACTACATGTTGGAAGTATCCATGTATCATAGGACTTTGTTTCTTTTTGATATGAGTCATATCACCTATTGTTGATTGATAAAATAGGTTTCATGTTCATGTATATTTGATTGAGGATTGAGCTCGAGCAAAATTGTGTTGGTGTGTACTTTGTAACTAATTGGAGGAGTTGTATGTTGGAGTCCAGTAGTCTTATCTGTACAAAAATGTGTACTAGAATAATCTATTGTATTTACATAACAAGGTAAACTGGGCTCCAACTTGATCCTGCTATCCCACAGATACATAGTTAATGTGTACAAAAATGTTCCTCTTTACAACTTTTTTTTTTGTTTTAGGTCCCTGTTCACAACAATTTTTTTATAAGGTCTTTTTCTTACAAAAAGAATGTTTTAAAAGGTCTTTTTTGACAAATTTTTCTTTGAAAACTTTAAAAAGTTTTCCCTTAAAACTTGTTCACTTAACCCCAATAAAACTTATAAAACACATTTTGACCCACCGGTGATAGGTTCGACCTCTCGTCACGAGGACAAGAGGTTGATATTAGATAAGGATAAATGATACAGTATCTTTACATTAAAGAGGTACTCCGTAAGAACTAATTAAGAAGAGGATGAATAAAACATAAGCTAGTCGACCATGTGTAACTTTTTTTTTTTGGCAAAATGTAACCTATTTAATTTGAATTTGTTAATTTAAAACGAAACTCCGCCACTAGATTTGAATGTATTAGGTAGTGTTTGGATATGTGAAATTAATTTCTGAAATTGAAATTTTACAATTCAAATGATAATTATTTGTTTAGGTTGTTTTTAGAATTTGAAATGACATAGTTTTGTTAATTATTTAAAATACACAACATTTGCTTGTTAAGCATTTAGGTTGAGAATTGGGCCAAATCCAATTCCAAAATTTTTTACTTGCTAAACATGTAATTTGACCAAAATCTATCATATAAAATAAAATGCTTGTATCCAAATTCCAAACATAGCATAATGGCCATCGGAATACCTTTCTTTAACAAACCAAACAATATACAAGTAATTTCTAACATACAACTAATTAGACGACAATCACTAGATAGGTTAATAAAATCTTAAACTCTAAACTCAATTAAAAGGAAATTAAGTGAGAATTTTGCTAATGAATGAATGCTCCTAAACACTAAAATAATGTTAAAATTTAAAGAAAGACTCACATATATATATATATATATATATATATATATATATATATATATATATATATATATATACTCGACCTACTCGTACATAATGTAAAAAAATAAATAAATAAAATTGCTCCACTTTTATTTTTCATACGTTCATAATTATTTATTTCATTTGAACTTTTTAGCATATGGGCTTACATGTAAAAGGACATACATACCCTTATATAACAATTTTTTTTTATTAAGAACGTAAGATTAATTAATAATATTTAAAGAGTCATTACAATAACATCTGAGAGCCACTCTAAACTTCCGTTAAGTCAAATCTCATCACTAAATGAAGCACTAGCCCATTTAGCCAGCCTATGAGCTACACTATTAGTCTATTAATTAATACATACTAAATAACAACTAACACTTCAAAACTACTCAGGGCCGTGCCAATCATTATGGGGGCCCTGTGCAATTTGTGCATCATTGATAGATAGAGCCCTAAATCTAAAGTATAATTTACAATTATTGTATCAATTAACATGCAATTTTAATATCCATTCAAAAACTAATGTCATTTAAAAAAGTTTACAAATTAAGGTGGGTATAAAAGTAGAATATTGATTGAATCTTGAATAAAAATAGTATGTAATTTTTTTGTGAGAGTAAAAAATGGTAAGTCACATGAAGGAGGCCGGTAGACAAAATTTTAGAAGAGATATAAAAAAAAGTATGATACATACACATTGGGATTAAAGTATACAATGTAAGTTAAATTATAGACATTAAATGAACATTTAAAAATATTTAAAATGGTAATATTTTTCCGAATGTTTTAACTTTTTAAAAAGAAAATTGGGAAGAACTTTTAAAAAATAAGGCTTTTTTTTAGGAAAAAATTGTGAATATGATACCCAAAAAAAAGAAGAGAGAGAATGGGTAGCTACGCATTGCCACTAGGAAAAAGGAAAATTAAAATAAACCACCTCATAATGAGTTAAAGGGATTCGATCCCTCATCAATCATCAACTTGCAAAATTTGAGTTGCATGCTAAACCACTATACCATACTCTTTTTTATTTGATTTTTACACATGATTAATATATATAATATTATTATACTGGATTAAGAGGCCCCATTCAAATGGGGGCCCTGTGCTGTTGGGCTGTTTGCTCAGCTTTAAACACGGGCCTGAAACTACTCCATATATACAGAACAAATAGATCAATTTTTTTTTGTAGAACAGATGGAGTATATAATTGGATTCGTTTCGATTAAGGAATTAGTGCTATATTGTGTTTGCAGATTATGTACGAAAACATGAAGGTTAGAGTTGAAAAGGCACTAGAAAGTGGGAAGGTGGAGGAGTATATTCATGATAATGAAATGTTACAAGCCTTTGCCAAATGGAGTGACACCTTTACTCGTCAAGTTCATCCTACAATTCTTCAGGTTGGTTTACTAATTACTCGCTCTCTCCGCTCCATATTAGTTGTAACGTTGACAATTTGAGCACGGTTTATATCTGAGTATATGCAGGGGCGGACCCATGTAAGCTCCTGATCAATTAACAATTGCCCTAGATTATCTAAAAATTGCTGAAATTTTTATTTTAATAATTAAAAAAAATATACATATCTAGTAGTTTGTGCACTGTCCCGGAATGTAATGTGTTCATCTTTAGTGTCTCACAACGTTCAAAATTCTGGGTCCGCCACTGATTATACGTACATCTAGCTAACATGTTCATGGTACACATGAGTCAAAACTACGTCATTTTGTATTTTTAAGGAAAATAAAAAAAAATAGTGTAGTATGAGAAAAAAAATATTTGAGAAAAGATCTAGTATTTGAGAAAAATTAGTGAAATTCAAACAAAGAAACTAAATGAAGTTTAATGTAGTTTAAATTGAAGAGATTAGTAATAATACATCATTGGAACAATAATCTGTTTTCATGATATATGAACATTTCTTTTGATGAATTTTAAACTGAATATTAGTTATATGTTATATCAATGATACATAAATATTACGAACATTAGCTCTTTTCATAAAGTTTTATTTAAATATCAATCGATCAAAATGAATATTAATTAATTAAGTAAAATGTAAACATAAGTGTATATAAGCTCGGATATACTGCATATACATATAAATTCTATTTATGATATGATTTTTTGATTTATTTAGGTCTTGCTAAGTGCGACAAAGGACAGGGACATTACTGATAAATTAATGCCAAACTTAATTTACGTCTCTAGAGAGAAAAGCACCACCCATCACCATCGGTTTAAGGCAGGTGCCCTCAATGCTTTGGTAAGTATCATTTCCTCATTGGTTTCACATTTTTTTATTTAGGATTATTTGCTTTTAATAATCTAATCTTTTGAGTTTTGGTAGCCAATAATTCAATCTTGGGATTAGCGAATAATCCAACATTTGCACTCCATATTCAACCAATGAACCAGAAGCTCTCATTTTCTAGTTTTACCTAGTGTATAAGCAAATTAATGTTTGTGTTTTAAAGTGTAGTTGATTAAAATACTCAAACAAAAAACAATAGAGCAGCATATAATTGACCTTTTATTTTCAAGTTTGGTTCATTGGTTGCTAAAAAATGAAAGGTTGGATTATTGTATGGATTTAGGTGCAAAGGTTGTATTATTCGCTAATAATCCAAAAGTTGGATTATTGGTTACTAAAACGCGAAAGGTTTTTATTAAAAGCAAATAATCCTTTAATTTATCAATAATCCCATTATATATCACTTGGTTTTACACTTTATTTTTAAAGGACTATTTACCTATCAATATTAGTTACCATCTAAAAGTAAAAATCATTAAAAAAAAATAAATTGGCGTTTCTAAAAAAGGACTCAAGAAGAATAAAACAAGATAATTATTCACTATAGTTTTCCTTGCATATGATCTATAAATTAAAGATGACAAAAAAAATAATATATATATATATATATATATATATATTAACATATAGATAATGTCAAGATAAGAAAGCTCATCCCTTCTCAGTGTACTTTTTTTGCTAGTATATACAAACAAAACATATCTCATCTATATCCCTTTTAATCTTTGCCCCCACTACAATGAAACTTGGTTTTTATTTTGTTTTATTATTATTATTATTATTATTATTATTATTATTATTATTATTATTATTATTATTATAATTAAAATTTGTTATACACGAAAACACAAAATATCTACAAGAAGTTAGTGGGAACCCTAGATACAATCTGGACCCCCACTCCCCTAACTATTGCAAAGCCAATACGAGAGAAGATGTGAGCAGCAGCCCACGCACCAATATCATGTGCTCTGGAAAAACTCTGAATCCGCTTCAGCAGTGCAACAGCATCCTTCTCGAATTCGCCAAAAGTAGAAAAAGAGAAAGGTAGGAAACCATACCCAAGAGTTGCACACCGATCCGCATACTTACCCCGTTTTCGAGAAGCCGCATCCAACACAGCACGACCAGGAACAAAATCAGCCATACCAGACTGAGTCAAAGGCGAGGATCCTGTCAAATCAACACAGACATCGCAACCACAATCCCAAGAATAAAGCAGCAAGTCTGCAGGACGAAGAGCCCCGAACTCTGAGCCCAATCCAATACCAACCTCTTTTCCAACATAAATCCCCGAGCGAGTGCAGATATCAACAAGAGTGTCCCGTACAATATTATGGCGATGCTTGACACCCACAATCCCAGCACACGACACAACATGATCACCAAAGATGTCACCCTCAAAAACCCTCGAACAAGCGGAACAAGGCGCGGAAGCAGAAAACAAAGGAACACCCAGCCTGTAACATAGCACACACCGATACGTTTTACCATTAACTCATCTATTATTATTATTATTATTATTATTATTATTATTATTATTATTATTATTATTATTATTATTATTATTATTATTATTATATATGTCTCATCTATTTTGAGTAAGCTGGCTATTAACTCGTGAACTAAATCAACCCGAATACAATTCAGTATTATTGAGAGAAATTTGATCTGAACTCGACACGGACCTTACCTGAATAACCCGAATTTAACCAATTTAAGTTAATTTTTAAGTACAACACGTAATCGATCAGAAATCTGACCCAATTTGACCGGACGACCCGAGTTGCCACCCCTTTTGACTATGTACATTCAAAATTGGAACAACAAATTGAAAGGGGGTGAGTATATTAAAGTATCTCTATTATATAAGGGAAGGGCGAGGTCCCGACAATATCTAGGTGGATTACCACTTTGCCTGTACTCATCATCTTTCATAATTGTTAGTCAAGTTAGGGATAAATTTGTCATTTGTTTACTAAAATTTTCCACAATGATTTTTAGTTTTTGAAACCATTAACAAACTTATTTAAAACAAGTAATCACAATTTTAAAAATTGCAAGTACAATTAATTGTAAAATTAATTAACATGTATTTATAAATAATAAATTTTTTAGAGAAATAAATTATTTACTCAATTTGCAATATACTTATTAGGTAAGAGGAAAATGAAAAAGCTAGATTAGATTTTAAAAATAAAAATAAAAAATTATCTAAAAGTTTTTTTACAGAACTTATTAATTTTGTCGCCAAACTATTTTGTTAATGAATTTTAAGATTGTATACATTACATGCATAAAAAAACTAGTTATTAATAATAATACGAATGTGTTATTGTTATTATTATTGTTTTTTTTGGTAATATTATTATTACCACTACTATACTATTACTATTATTAGGGCATGTTTACGTTTACTGAATAAAGCTGAATTGAATTTAAGTTGAACTAAACAATCCCTAATTAGTTTATTACTATCTTTATAAATTTATAGGTAGGATCTAACTCTTTTTTATTTTGCTTTTCTTTCTCTCAACATATTAATTTTGTTCTCCTACTGTTTGAAAGGTACGAGTATCAGCAACAATGACAAATGCACCAATAGTGCTAACGTTGGATTGCGACACATATTCCAATGATCCACAAACTGTGAATCGGGCTTTATGTTACTTTTTCGACCCAGATATTCAGCCCACACTCGCGTATATTCAATTCCCTCAGATTTTTAATGGAATCAACAAAGGCGACATATACTTCAGCGAACATAAACGGCTTTTCCAAATCAACCCAATTGGAATGGATGGGCTTTCTGGCCCAAGTTATGTTGGAACTGGATGCTTTTTCCAACGCCGGGCCTTCTTTGGAAGCCCATCATCATTCATTCAGCCCCAAACCCCTGAACTTAGCCCATACCATGTAGTGAAAAAGCCCATTGAATCGCCAGATATTGTCGAATTGGCCCAACATGTTGCTGCATCCAACTATGAAGACCATGAGAAATGGGGCAAAAAGGTAAGCACAAATATATAAAATAAGTCTATTTTTTCAATAATTTATTGTTTTTTTATTAAAAAAAAAGCTACGTGTCATCCCATCCGCCTCTAGATTTTGGTGTTTCAAGGGCAAACATATATATTTTGTACATATTATTTACAAGAAAAGGTTAAATAAAAACTGTAAAAGTTACAGAAATAATATATATTTTTTCAATGCTTTTACTATTTTGTAATTTTTCTCATGGTAAGACTTGATCTCACATGTTGAGTTAGTCTACTAGAGACCTACTTTTTTTTTGAAGGCCAAAGGCAAATATTTTTAAGAACTATGAATACCTTATGATGAACTAAAAAAAGTGTTTATTATTTTCTTCGTTCCAAAATAATTACAACACTTTGATTAAAAATACTCTAAGTTTTAGGGTCCGTTTACTACAGAGAAAAATATTTTCCCTGAAAACAAGTTTCCCATTTTATATCGTTTACTTTGGGTGAAAAAAATAAAATATAAAATTTGGGCTGAAAACTCATTTTACACCATATTAGAAATATTTTCCCCCAAATTTGGGAGTAAAACATACTTTCCGTGCAAGTAAACATTGGAATTTTTTTTATGAAAATGAGTTTTATATGGTAAAATGTTTTTCAAGGAAAATCATTTTAAACTAAAGTAAACGGGCCTTAATCAAAGTGTTGCA
Organism: Salicornia ramosissima; assembly: GCA_951394345.1. Lineage (NCBI taxonomy): Eukaryota > Viridiplantae > Streptophyta > Magnoliopsida > Caryophyllales > Amaranthaceae > Salicornia > Salicornia ramosissima. Next base: position 6,917,597 of record OX596238.1, on the reverse strand, counting down.
ATTATTTAAGAACAGAGGAATTATTGTATTATTTTACAGATGGGTTTCCGATACGGGTCATTGGTAGAGGACTATAATACGGGCTATCAACTACATTGTGAAGGATGGAGGTCCATATTTTGCAACCCAAAGAGGCCAGCTTTTTTGGGAGATTCACCAGTGACCCTAGTTGACCTATTGGGCCAATGCAAGAGGTGGATGATTGGGCTTCTTGAAGTTCTCTTATCAAGACATAGTACTTTGACTTATGGTCTTCATAAATTGGGACTCTCCATGAGTTTGGCATATACATACTATGCAACTTGGCCCATTCTTTGCATTCCTATAACTGTTTATGCTTTTATACCTCAACTTGCTCTCCTTAAAGGATTTTCCACCTTCCCAAAGGTATGATTCATTAACTTTTTTTTTTATCTGTTTTTGCTTTTCTTACCTCGTAATCTTTTTGTCCAAGAAAAATGGTCAAGCCATAATAAATAATGTGAAACGGAGTGAGTATAATGATTGGTGCATCTAAGATATACTAAAACTAGGGATTTCTAGACATGTTTTTCTTTTTTCTATAATAAAAAATTATTATTTAAAAGTCTATAATTTAAACAATGAATAAAACTCTTGGAGTTAGGTGCTCCATGGAATTTCGTAATATTTTAGATATCTTTTGTCAGTAGCAATTTTTAAGTGAAACAATTGTAACATAGTAAAACCCTCTTACAAGATTAACTCGTTTATAGCACAAATAAGTACAAGGTTAATTTATTCTCAGATAATTGAATTATTGACTTAATTTGAGAAAATCAACCATTGAAAGTAATTTTTTTGCTCAAGATTCCATTAGGTAAAGTGCTAAGAAAGAAATTCATCCAAGTCTCCTCTATAAATTGAAAGCCAAATTACAAACGCAAGTTCTTAACTATAGGCACTCTAGCACAAAGCAAATATAATAATACTCCATAACTTTATTTCTAAGTTGGTCTAACACAACATCAACTAACCATATACAGTTAATAAATGTAAAAAAAAGTGAATTAAATCCTAGTGAACTAAACAGAAAAGGTTAAATTCTGATGCACTGAAAGAAAAAGACACATTTCTTCTATTGATCTCTGACGAATTTATATGATAAGGTGATGATGTTGAGGTACAAAAATCCTTAGCCGTCGAACGGAGAGAATTCCACTAAATCAAATCATACTCCTACCTAGCTTTTTACTTCAATTTTGTTCAGCTACGGCTGAGTTTAGAATTTAATTTAATTCAGTTCAATTTTTTTAATTCAGACGAAAAAAAAAAGTTCTATTTCTTTATTTCAATGATAAAATCTTGGATTTAAAATTTACCATACGTATATGGTCCGGGAGAATTTCTTATTCGATCCGCTTCTCAAATACATGTAACAGTTGAATTGAATCGGATGACCTGAAACATGATCCACCTTAAAGATACCACCACCCAACTTTATAATCAAAAGAAAAAACTAGCTTTTTGCTTGGGCCTAAACACATGGCAAAAGTTTGTAGCTTAGGCCTTGTTCTTTTGGACTTAAAAGCTACAGTAATCAGATTAGAACAGATCAGAACAGATCAGATCAAATTAGACAAACTCAAATCAGATCAGATCAGATCAGACATTATTACTCTTCATTATTATTATTATTATTATTATTATTATTATTATTATTATTATTATTATTATTATTATTATTATTATTATTATTATTATTATTATTATTATTATTATTATTATTATTATTATTATTATTATTATTATTATTATTAATTTCGAGCATCGTTTTTCCGCTCGACATTTTCCGACGACGGTTTTCGGACTGACTTTTCCGGCGGTGATTATTCGGCTGACTTTTCCGCCGATGATTTTCAAGCCGAGTTTTTCGGCGACGATTTTCGGGACGACTTTTTCGACAACGGTTTTCGGACTGACTTTTCCGGCGGTGATTATTCGGCCGACTTTTCCGGCGACGATTTTCAGGCCAAGTTTTTCGGCGACGGTTTTCGGGATGACTTTTCCGACGACGGTTTTCGGACTGAATTTTCCGGCGGTGATTATTCGGCCGACTTTTCCGGCGACGATTTTCAGGCCGAATTTTTCGGCGACGGTTTTCGGACTGACTTTTCCGACGATGATCATTCGACCAACTTTTCCAGCCACGGTTTTCAGGCCGAGTTTTTCGGCGACGGTTTTCGGAATGACTTTTCAGGCGGTGATTATTCGGTCTACTTTTTCAGTGACGGTTTGGTCAAAATTTTCGGCGGTGATTATTACTACTACTATTATTATTATTAGTAGTAGTAGTAGTATTATTAGTATTAATATTATTATTTGAAGTTTTGGAGTGAGATTGAATGAAGAGGTGAAATGAAATGGGCTATCATAATAATAATTATAATATTAATAATTATAATAATAATTATTATTATATTAATTATTAATAATAATAATTATTATTATTCTTTTAGTAAATATAATCATGTATTACATTTCTCATAAAAAAATAAGTATTACAATTATAAAAATAAAAATAAAAATAAAAATAAAAAATAAAAATAAAAATAATTCAAATTAGATCAGATCAGATCAGTTCAGATCAGATCAGACAAATTCAAATCAGATCAGACCAGATCAGTCCTAAAGAACAGAGCCTTAGAGTAAAAAAAAATTCATTAGGACTATTGGAATTTTACTGAATATTCTGCTTACATGAATGCACTGTGCACACACATAACCATGCAATCTGACCCTAGTAAAGATAATACTACTCCAAGTATTTGCTTCTCTGAAAATTTGTCTAATCTTGATCATAAATTAGAAAAAGAGAGTTGATTCTACTATACTACTATACCCTTTATGAGAAGGGCATACACATGGAATTTGCAAATTTTCAACTTATTTTCTAATAGATCCTTCTCCTCATTTTTATAAAGATGGCAAATCAGGTTGACAGTTTGGGTTCGGTTTGTCGGGTTATTAGGTCAAGTACTCCCAACTTGAACTCAACCTATTTATAAAATGGATTGAGTTTTTGAAACCTAACCCGACCTAAAAATAAACGGGTCGGGTTAAGTTTGACCCGTTATTTTAGCGAAAAATATCTTTTACGATTTAAAGTATTTAGCGTAATTTCTAACAACGAATAATTTATAATTTCACCAAAGTAAAGTATTAAAATCTAGTAGATTTACGATAGTGTAAAGTTAAGTAAAATAGAATATTCTAAGCAGCAAGCAGGTTAAAACAATTGCTTAAAATTCAACAACAATAATTAGTCAGATTAAGAGGGTTATAACCAGGTTAGAATTTTCAACTCAAACCCAACCCATTTTAAGAAAGGTCCGGTTGGCCCATTTAACTAAACGGGTTAAAAATTTCAACCCAATCCATTACTAATGGATCGGGTTTGCGTTAGGTAGCTTTTTGCCCGCCCTAATTTTTGTAAAGCATTATTGATCTTATTTGACAGTTTTGTTGTGGCATTTGCTACATTGTTTTTTGAGAGTGACACAAACTTATCTTTCTTAATCTGAATTCATTGTTAATTCAGTAAACTTTTTTTCCCCCTTATATAAGCAATAATAATAACATTCCAGTACTAAATTATTGCCTATACATGTAATGTGCATACAGATTTCAGATCCAGGGTTTTTTGTATATATATTCTTGTTCATAGGAGCCAATGCAAAAGACCTCTTAGACTTTATTCTAGAGAAAGGAACCTTTGAAAGGTGGTGGAATGCTCAAAGAATGTGGATGATATCTGGACTCTCATGTTTCTTGTTTGGGTGCATAGAATACACCCTTAGCTCCTTAGGAATCTCGGTTCGAGGTTTCGAACTCACCAGCAAACTACAAGATCATGAACTAGCCAAGAGGTACAATCAAGGGATTTTTGATTTTGGTGTTGCTTCACCTATGTTTGTTCCCATCACAATGGCAGCTATAATCAATTTTGTTGCCTTCTGTGTGGGCTTAGTTAGGGTTTTTGGAAGGGCAAAATTGGAAAACAAAAATGGTTTGGGTGGGTTGATTTTACAGATTTTGTTGTGTTTTTTTGTGGTGATTAATTGTAAGCCAATTTATGAGGCTATGTTGTTTAGGAGTGACAAAGGAAGAATGCCCTCTAAGATCACCTTAATTGGAGCTTTTTTAGCTTCAATTTTGTGTCTTTTTGTTGTTGCTTGTTAGTGGCTAGTACCTTCCTGAAATATTTTTGTATGATTTTGGGGAACTTAAGCTAGCTATGATTAATTACTTGGGTTCACTAGTATAATGAAGTGGTTTCTTTATTATTACTTGGTTGATGTTTTAGTTATTATTATTGTATCTAATTATCTATTATTATATGCAAATAAAATGTATATTCACCCTTTGTTATATTTCCTTTTTGCATTTTCATGTTTAAACAACAATATCGTATATCGTGTTTTATTAAAAAAAAATGTAAAGGCCAGTTGGTTTTTAAAAATCATGGTATTCAGATGATCTGAATCTAATATGATATCTAATATGGATACATTTTTTTTCTCTTATACATAATAAAAAAATTTCATAGTTAATAAAGTTAATCTCTTCTCATACTTAAGTTTTCAAACATAACAAACATTGTGAAACGAATGAGTTGCCAATACAAAACAAATAATTTTCAAATATAAGTGTGTTCTATATATTACTATAGATATTTTCTCTGTCCGAGATTATTGATTGACACGTACAACTTTGTACCGATGATCTGCTGCCAAAATTAATAATACGTTAAGCTTTTCACAAAGTATTACTGCCTCTGCTCCTATATAATCGCAACGTTTCCAATTAGGCACTATTTATAAGCATTTGTATAACTAGCGAAGCATTTGTGTTTCTCTTTGAAATCGTTTCAATGTGTATTTTATATTATGACTTAATTTTTGGATTTTTTAGCAAAACGTAACTAAAGATATTACGAATACAAATCATGCATTGACAAACATAAAATTGTAAGCTTTGCGATTAATATGGAGCAGAGGAAATATATTTTAAATGTCATTTCTTTTCGCATGCCGTCTTAATTTCGACACACTTGTTATATCTTCATAAAATACTTTTGGCAAGGTACTAGCTAGAAAATTTATTTACTCCAGCTTGTCTTCATTACATCCAATTGAGTATCATCCTATGCTACAAAATTTGGGCCAATCTTTTCCTTATAGAACAAGGCCATCCCTAGCAATATGTAGCAAGATGTACCAAATTTGTACACCTAACCATATCCTCACTAATTGATATTGAATTCTTTCACAACTCTTAAAATCCCAAATTGATTGTTGTGACGATTACATCATAGTGTTGAATTGGCTTTTCTCTCTATCAAATAACTTGGACTAAGAATAATAATTAAGATGATATTCATGAATTAGTATGTCTATTATTACTTGAAGATGGTTCATCAACAATTTGAATCACACTTTCTTGCTCGTTTTGCATATTAGGGTTATCATTTCTTTGGCTAGTAACGTGGGGCCCGCGCTCAATCGGACGGTCCATCTTCAGTGCAGCTATGACAGGGCACCTGCAAAGTGGACACGTGGCATTGCTTCGAAGCCAGTGGCGAATGCAATCACCGTGAAACACGTGTTTGCACAATGGTAATTGTCTTAGCTCTTCCCTCAACTCAAACTCTCCCAAGCAAACACAACATCTGTGGACGACAAATAACATCATATATCTAGATTAGGAGTCGTGCTAATCCTATCAGTAATTCAGTAGTATATGCTAAAATATTTAGATTTTTTGTTTGTTTGAAAGAAAATGAATATAAAATTTGAATACTACGTCTTTTTTGCATTTCTCACAATACAATTATTTTGGGGCAGATAGAATAATATTTAGTTAAACTCTTATCATTTTAGTTTTTTTTTTTTTTGGAATGAACATACCTTATGTTTAATAAATTAAACTTCATAACCATTTTAGTAAAAGACTATACTTTTGACCTTAGTGCATTGTGACAGCATGCATGCATCCTTTATTTTGAAGTTAAAACCAAAAGTAGGCACACAAAATTAGTGTATCCTTTTCAAAAAAATAAAAATAAAAGGTGTACAATATTCATGAAATACCACTTCTTTCGGGTTAAAACTTGAAAGTACTTCTTTCTCACTTATTATGGGAAGATTCTCCCTTTGCTTATAAAAAAAATGTCAGCAAACAAAGTAAAATTAAGGGGACTAATATCTGCACTCTCAGTTTTTATATTCGCACTACCATCAAAAGACATAAATAGTATGGAGTAGAAAAATTAGTCAAAAATAGAATGCGGATATAAAAATGAGGAGTGCAGATATCAGTTTCTGAAATTAAGCAGAGACTTATTTTTTTCTTTCATATAAAAGTTCCATATACAATCAACTACTACAATACTACATAGTACATACTATGAAGTACTGGTACTACACTACAAATGAGGTAGAGGTCGTGGCTCAGTGGGAGCCGCGCCTCCGTTTTCGGGCTGTGTCCCGGGTTCGACTTCTCACCCCAGCATTTGCTGGGATTTTTCCTCCCCCCTTATACTGGCATCTTGAGATCGGACCAGAAAAAAAAAAAAAAAAAAAAAAAGAGGTAATACACTACAATTAGTTCATTTTCTTTTTTGGGTTGTTTTATAATTTGTACACTTTCGGCATTGTTCTATATACATTTATTAATTTATGGTTTTCAAGTCCTTTTCCAATATTATCTTTCTAATTTGCAAGAAAATTTACTAACGTTATTTATTTTTCCCTCATTTTCATACTATCTCTCTTACTTTTTGCACAACTTTTAATCATCATGTATGGCTTATTATTATTATTTTTTTCCTTCTATTCTCTATTAGTTTCTTGATATTGATCACAGCTTAACTAAGCAAATTACGTACAATATTAACTTTATAAATAAAGCCAACATCAGAATGATGACGTATAAATATTCTACTCAGCTCATCCCCACTTCATATTAAATACTCCCTCCGTATTCTAATATCTGCAAAGATTTGACATAAAGTAGAGAGGAGAAATGTCAAATCGTTGCAGTTATTAAAATACGGAGGGAGTACTATACAGAAACTAATTATTGGGTTTTTTTTTAATAAATAATTCATCCATCTCATCAGTCACTAATGTTATGTTATGTCCGGACTCTTGAAATAATTTCTGGCAAAAATATCCATATGAATGGAAATGATGAGGGAGAGAGGGGTGTCAAAATCAATTTTGAAGTGTCAATATCACCACTTTATGTGAATATATATAGCTAGAATTGAGCGGCAGCACCAGTAGTGTGGGAATGCACCTTGTAACTGAAAGATTGTGAGTTCAATTCTCACCAATCCCTCACTCCTTAAATGTTGAAGTAATGTAAGCTCCATATTTAATTCCTATGACACCCAATAACCTTACCGGTTAATATATACTACATTTGGTCTTAATTAGTAGTTACAATAATTTTGATTGCACGTTTCTCAAGACCAAATTTCTTAGTGGTAATTAGAAGTGGGAAAGAGAAAAGTAAGAGTGATATACAGAGAAAAATAAAAATGTTGCAAGTAATGTGAACCTTTTTTTAACAAATGTTGCAACTAATTGGGACCGGAGATAGTATATATATACACTTCTATTGGAATTTCATTAGATTGAGAGGGCAGTAGTTAGGGATATAATATATTAATATATATGCTTAAAAGTGCTTTTAAAAAAAATTCCCACTAATTAAACCTACCCCACTTAGCCACCTAGATATAACACATCACCAAAAATATAAGAACATGTACTTTTTTTGGGGAAGATTAATGAATGGACACAATCACTAACTCATAATAAAGTATGGCATTATCTTGAGCATTTTCAAATTAGACTACGCACAGTAACTAATCATTGACTTACAGTGTATCTCTTTCTCTCAATTCTTCACTGAAGAAGATTACATGAAGCTTGTCTTTCAGCTCTCCTTTAATCCCCAGATTCCATGGCTGCAGCCAAACAAGAAAATAAATAAATAAATAAATCTCAATGATATAGAGTATAAAACTATACATCATTACATCTTATACGTTCGTTGTAGATCGATCATATAATTTTCCCATGCATGATTCCTTCACTACATTATCTTACAACAAAAATTAATGTTGAATTAACTTATTTTATATATGACCTGGGATAATTTATAGATTAATTATGTGATATAGAACATTAGAACCTTCAGCGGCCTAGCGCACAAGCCAAATATTTGATCAAAATGCATTTTTGTCGAAAAAAACTATCCTTTGCATAGTAGTAGTTTTGCAATTTTATATGCCATATTCAATACTAGTGTGAGCTATACATGCATATTTGATTTTATGTACAAAATAATTACTCCCTCCTCCGTAACATATTAATGACCACAATTTTAACATAAATTATACAGAAAAAATGTCAAAATATTGTCATTAATATGTTACAAGGAGAGTAATTTATACCCTTACATAGTCTTTGCCAAAAAGAAATACGCTTACTAACGAACTGTTATTAATGTTTTGCAGAGTAAATTCAGATGCCCCTGGAAGATCCAAATTTTAATGTCTAATATTCGGTGCATCCTTCAAGATTTCTCCTGTACGGCTGTACGACCTCTTCTCATATTTATTGTGAATCTAATAAATCCGCCGACTACGTCACATCTCTCGGGCATTGGACCTCTACGCACATTGATATTGACCCGTTTATGGATGCCAAGTTCTCTTTTTTCTTAATTACTGACAAGTCGGATTGTTTATTCGAGAGGAAGGCAACCTAACTTTTCATGTCTACTTTTCCTTTTAAAAAAAATAAAAAAATATGCTTACACCGTGCATAATTAACGACCAACGAGGCATTTGACACAGGACTAGCTTGGTAATTATATATAATGTACTCCGTATATAAAATGATTTTTCTTTGTGCTAAGTGAGTAACATATTTTTTGTACACGATCCTAGACCCCCCATACACACACATATATATAACTCCTAATTGATTTCAATGTTTTGATTCCCAATTAACTCCTTTAATTTTTAAATAGTCCGTACTATTATAGGTTTTGTTCTTTTCGTGAGATTACAATCAATCTCAATCCAGCCCAATACATTCTAATTCATTTTAATCCTCTCTGTCCATTCTAATTATTTTCAATCTAGTCTAATTTGTTCCCTTCAATCCATTAAAATTCATTCTAATTCATCTATTCAATCTATTCTAATTCATTCCAATCCATTTTAATATATTCCATTTTAATCACACGAAAAGAGTAAGCCATATAGTCCTCCAATCATACGTATCGAATAAAAGTATAAAACATATACTCCGTTGCCCTGAGGCCTGAACTGATCATTCTACTTTCTGTTCGTTTCTGCTTGTTCCATATTCCATATTCATATTTCCATCTTTCCTTTGTTACTTACTGTGACTAACTTAAAAAAATTGATAAAAATAGGCCCAATTATTATCAGTTTTCTAAAAACAATCTCGAATATTGATTATCATATAGCGGCCCCAAGTTTAAAAAGAATTTTAGAAAAATGGTTACAACTACTGTTGATTTGTTCCAGTTTGTTGCATACATTATTTACTTTTTGCATAGTTTTCAATGCACAGGTTTAAAACTTAATATCTTATACAGAGTACTACACTTGCAACATTAAAAGAACTAATCCCTCCGTAACACAATACTTGCAACATTTTCCAAAAATAAGTGCAACGTAATACTTGCAATAATTTCTCTACGTTCTTTTTATGGTGAAAATTTTCACATTAAATTACCAATAGTCTCCCCCCCTTTTGTACTTGTTTTTGTTTTTTACTCTATATCCCTTTTTTAACTTAATTATATTTCATTTCTCTCACATACTTTTACCAAACTACACACTTATCCATCATTAACAAATTTTTCCTAGAAACTCCCCGTATTCCATTTGTTGCAAGTATTGTGTTACGGAGGGAGTACACATTTAGACGAATATAACAAGATCTCGTATAAATATTTTTTTCATATAATAAGGATTTTTCATTTTTTTATATTATTCTCCCTCTCATTGTATCCCAATTAAAGAATAAATTGTATGAGTATTAATTTGGATTGTTTCTATAAAAAATATCCCTTAAACTTAAGATCGCTAAGAAATACTGTTTTATTATCACTTTTTCCCATTTTTTCACACATAATTCTTTCTCCTAATTTTATAACACTATAACAGTAAAGATCGAACTCACTTGGAACTTGTCTTTCCTCTTTTTCTTGGTTTTCGGAGCTACAATAAAATCAACCAATGTAAAATATTAACATTGCATGAAGCCAAAAGATAACCTTGTATGTGATGAACGCTAACACAGTGACACTGTATTATAATTTGGTTGCTCTTAATTTTCATAGGCATTCACAATTTCTATGAGTTTTCTTTTGGTAATGTTGTTAATATAGAGAAAATAAATGCTAACGATTTGGCATAAAGTATAGAGGAAAAAATATCAAATCGTTACCATTAATATGTTACAGAGGAAATATTATTTATGTGTTTATACTCCCTCCGTAATAAGTTATTTGCAACGATTTGCCATAAAGAAAAAAAATGTCAAATCGTTGCACATAACCAGTTCCTTAAATAGAATAAAGGATAATAGAGAGTCTTACAGTAGAAAGAAAAGATACAGAGTGATGAGCAGAATGTTGTATTCTTGTAGGCTGTGCTGAAATATTATTATTAGCCCTTCTCTTGAGATAAAACAGATAGAAAAGAAGAAACAAAATGATGGAAAACAAAATTGGGATTGAGAAAATAAAAGCTGAATATATTTTTAGTTGAAGTTTTTCTGGGTATAAATTGGGATTTGGAGGTATTGAATCTCCATGTTTTCCCATTATTTTCCTTACTTTAATTTGGTTGATGTTTGATTAACACAATTTATTTAGAATAGAAGGAGAAAAAAAAAGGGGGAGAGTTTTGGTTCTTGTGATCAGCTTGTATTTATAGATAGGAGTTTTTAAAAAAAATGTAAAGAATTTATTTTATTTTTTTTTAATTTTGGAAATTTGGAGGGAGAATTTCAGAATTAGAGGATCAGTTGAGAAAAGGACAATAAAAGTAAGTTGGGTTGTACACAGAATAGGAGGCTGCAAGGGAGCTTTTAGATCAACCACACATGATAGAAATTATTCAGTATTCTTTTTCCTGTTATTCATTTTGATGGGACAAGACAACCCCATCACTATCCGATCCACTACTAGTGTTTAGAGGGAAAATTAAAGGAGGAGCAATGAAATTTATAGTATCATGATTTTAAATTAGATATGAAATTATTTTATATTTGAGTTGTATAAAAAAAAAATCATCTTTAAGCAAAATTTGAAATGAGAAAATAATTTATTTAACATGTACGTCTTAAATTTGAGATAATTCAGATAAAATTATTTAATTCTGTTAGAGAACCATCTCAACTAATTAAAAGATTAAGTTGATAGTCAAGATCCAGGAATATGTTATATACTTTATCACTGTCTCTCACATGAAAGACTTTTTGGGCTTGAATTAATTCAACTTAGAAGGAAAGAGGGTGGAAAGATTCGAACTCGTGGTCTCTGCATCACGTTGGCTCTGATACCATGTTAAAAATATTTAAGATGATCCTCTAACAAATTCATCTTAAAAAAAAAAAAATTAGGTTGTAACGTATTAATTTCACCATTTATTTTTTCACACATTTTGAGAAAGCGATTTAAGGATGTAAACGAAGGAATTAATCAAAATGGTTTTAGTACAAGCAAGAATGTGATTATAAGTTACTAATTTCAAAATTATTTTGATTGATTTGGTCGTTTACACCCTTAAATCGTTTCCTCAAAATGCGTGAAAAAACAAATGGTGAAATTAATTCGTTACGGATGGAGTAATTAAGATTTATTTTGTAGTGTGGAAATAAAGTTCATTTACATTAAACAAAGAATTGGGGCCCAAAACATCTAGCACACTTGGGGTCCTACATGATGCTCATCTTCTAACCCAAATGGGCCCAATTCCAACATTATGTGAAAAAAGTCCTCAACTGTGTATGATAGCCGATAGACCATAGGCAAATAAAAAAATAGACAAATTTCCTCGGTTATTCTTGTGGGTTGTTTAATGTGAGAATTTATTTTTTTTAACAAATAATGTCAGAATTTTGCTGATTGGTATTTTCGGGACATAAAAAATAAATAACAATAAAACGATATGAATTTTAAAATGTATGTCAAAATCATGTATTGTTTGATGGTGTATTAATTAACATTCATTTTAATTTAATCGTTCCAATTTTAGCTACTTTATTTGGGAATTGAATGTAGGACAGTAGGAGTGACGATTAGCTTTTTTTCCTTAATAAAAATATAGTTAAATTATTCTTTTATTTTGGATTTTTCTCGAAGGTTTCAGATTTTAGTCAAAGTACACTAATTTTAACATAAAACTAAGAATATTTTTTTTTTCCTCAGGTAACCATGAGGTTTAATTTCATAAACTGAAACTTAGAGGTAACTCAAAAAGGATTATATGTGTAAACAAATGGTGATGCAAAAGTTTAGGATCAAAATTTATAGAATTTTCTTTGCGGCCATATTACAATAAAAAAGATTTTGTGTCAATAAATTTAATTGGAGATTTGTAAATGTTTTGTTTTTTTAGCTCTTCATGCTAATGATTATTTAAGGTTGACGTGCATAAACCCACAAGGGCATGCATGTAGTATGGGGCAACGTTATCACAATAGTAGTAATATTGTACTGTAGTAGAGCACAAATTCTAAAATACATCATGATTTACACTAAATTAGTGTATAACTTATTAAAAATTACCATAAAAATAATAAAATTACACTTCATCTGTGATTTTATCAAGGTGTAACTTTTATGGATTTTACATATTTTAGGTAGTATTTTTATTCTGTTAAACACTGAAAATTCTAGTGTAGTCTTATGACTACCGACTACCGTAGTGTATGGTTAAGATTGTACGATTTTTGATTTATTTTTAATTTTTAAATCTAATTAAAAATATTTTTAAAAATACTTTAATTAGATTATTTATTTTAGAAAAATAATTTTTTGATTTTTCCTAAAATCAATAGTTTTTATTCTTGAAAAATCTAAAATAAAAAATTTAATTAAAGTATTTTAAAAAGGATTTTAAATTAGATTTAAGAATTAAAAATAAATAAAAAATCGTGCGATCCTAACCATCCACTATGGTAGTCGGTAGTCATAAGACTGCACTAGAATAATCCGTTAAACACTAATTTCAACCAAAGTATACAAAACTGTTCCCTAATCAATAACGAACCAAATTGAAAAGGAGTTATGCCTAAATTGTATATGGATAATAATCAAATTCATCTACTTCAATTCATAATGCATGTAAGACTTAATAATAAATCATTACAAATTTGCAGGGGTATTCATGATGGATTTTGAGATGGATATTAAACCATCATCACAAATTGTAATATGGATAAGAACAAAATTTGTTTCTAAGCAAAAATTGAAATGAAATGAAATCCAATACTTAATTTAACACGTACATCTTAAATTTTGTGACATAATTACTTAATTTGTCTAAAAATTGAAACAGTGCACCGTCTACAGAAATATCCATAATTTTCTTATCAAATTTGTCTCCAATCAAGGTATAATGACGGATTAGAGGCTAAATAACTTGTAGAGACAAAATAATATTTGTTTTGTAGTGAATTTCCTAATGATAGATTAATATGTTATTAATTAAAGATTATAGGCTAAAGGAAAAAAATGTTTATGCTATAATATAGAAGAAATTCCATTGAAATGTTTAAAAATTCGTATCAGAAGGTTTTACCTTTCCAAAACACTCCTAAATCTCTCCAATAGTACCATGAATGCCATTGAAGTATGCTTCTAAAACATGTCAATGTCAAAAACAAAGCAATCCTAATAATATAGTACCAAGAGTTATCTATATAAGCAAAACGAAATTAATTAAAGTTCTTCAACTCTAACCGTCTGCCAATTTAATTTGTTTTAACATTGGATTGATAGGTAAAAATCTAAAAATTAATAAATATAATGTCATCCAACTAACTTTCTAGATCGAGCAATATATAATGATGTTGTTGAAGACTAGACACCTACTCGATCTATTCAATTGCCCCTGGCCTCCATCCATTTTTTTTATGTACCTACCCGGTTCACCTTTTTAAGCTAATCCAGATTCAGAGCGCGTTCGGCCTCCATCCACTTATAATAGAAGCATGATTCCACTTTTTATGAGAGTTTTCCGTGTTAAATATTACAACTAAAAGGAGGACGGATGTAGCAGTTAGAAAGGTCTGAATATAACACATCAAATGACATCTCACCATCACCAAGTCTTAGACCTTACATATATATACTAGTATGATATATGTATATTAGTATGTATATATTAGACCTGGTTGTTGGGCGGGTCGAGGTGGGTCAGGGTCAGGTCGGTGCGGGTCAGGTTAGGGCTAGGGTCGACTAAAAAAGGTCAATAGCGGGTCGGGTCAAAGCGGGTCAAGGGTCATTTGCGGGTCGTTAGCGGTCGGGCCATTAAAATGTTAAATATAAATAAACTTTAAGGTAGCTAATAGTTAAAACAAATGTATACGAATATATTAATGTAATTATTTTTGTCAAAACTTTTTTTTTGAAAAATTTATTAGGCTATTACTTTTGGCTCTGTATTGACCCTGGTCGATAAGATCTTGTCCATTAAAAACCCTCTCCAGTAAATAGTTAAATACCTAATAAGCTTGACCCTAACCGCATGTCATTGGACTACCATATCCAATAACCAGGTCTAGTATATATATAAGTAGACATTATTATCTATTGCAACCACATTAGAATACTACATATCACAACTTAAATTAATTTCCCAAGTTGATGGTGAACAGTACTAATTAGCTAGGATGAACATAAATAATTGTTTAAGATGTGTTGTTGACTTGTTGGTGATGGGTGGATCAGTTAAACCTAACTGCGAGGAATCTGCTAATTTGTCCTTATAAATCATGGCGTAAGCCTTAATTAATTGTTGGGTTAGTATCAATGATTAGTTCGACATAATTAAAGTTGCGGATATTGTCCACAACCCCTTCTTAATCTTGGATATTAGAAAGGGGAAAAATAAAAATAAAAAAGCTGGCAAGAACAACTTCTTTTACACCATAAAGGACAAAAAAGAATGGTCAGTTGGTTTATTGACAAATAACAGAACATATTCTTGTTATAATGGTGTTTTGTGAGTAGTGTACTACTCTAGTAGTCTAGTATATGGTGCATGGAGAATTATCATCCTAATAATTTATACGCATTTGCTACAAGCCTACAACCCTACAATGAATTGCATGATTAATCGATTTCATAATGTTCAATTCTTTGATCCTTTTGTTATTTTACAGCAAGAAGTGTCTTGTCATACTGTCTGACATGATAATTTTTCACTTAAAAATGTAATTTTTTATCATAAAACTAGCTATAACTTTTTATGTAAAAACTATATGTAAAAAGTTAAAGATTTATATAATAAAAAATTACATTTTTTTAATTAATAATTATATCACCGCGCATGCAATCTCTAAGTGAAATTTTGTTTTATTTTGGGCATTACATAAGAATTTTTGTATAGTTGGTCACTTTATTTTTAGTTTGAACACCCATTTTCCATTTCTATCTTCCCCTACTTAAGTGTCAATCTTAGTCACCAACTTTGACTGAAAATTTCTTGGTGCTATTGCGTCTATGGAAATTATCAATTTATCATGCACATGCACTTCAGATTAAACATTCATGTTTTATTCATAGTAAAATAAAACACTCAATTTATAGAATTGTGTGTTTAATTAAAATATAAATGTTTTAAATACATAATATGAATGTTCTATTTTAACTACAGGCTATTTATTATTGTGCACTTGAGTGTACAATTAACGGATTAAACTTTAATAAATACAACCATCTCACTAGCTACTAGCTAGTATATTCTCTCATGCTTAAAAAGTATGAAAAAGGTCTCACTTTTATCCATGCTCTCATTCCCTCTATTCTTTAATTTTATTAGAAAGATTAACATGCATTAAAGAATAAAGATCGATCATAGGTAGGAAAGGAATGTTTCAGTGGATTAGATGGTTAAAATTTGTGATACTTTATTTTTGGGGTGTGCAATTAATTACTAAGCTCATGTACAAATTATTTGCTTAACTACCAAATAAATAATATGCAAGAGTACCATTTTAATATATATACTCTATCTTCTACATTGAACCTGCATGTCGTAACCTTTTATTTTATTAAATATCAATAATTTCTGTTATTTTATTAAGATCGATATAGTAGATATATAGCTATATCTAAACCTCATACATCACATATAAATAAATAAATAAAAAGAGAAAAAATTCAAAATTAATTCGAAAATTTGGGCGCCTTCCACCATTGATTCCAAGATTTATTTTTCCTAAAATAATAATAATGTATGTTTCGGATAAAAATAACATGATTTAGGATTACACCTTGTGATGTAGTGGAAATTAAAAACATTGTATGTGGTCCAATTGTGAATTCGAAGTAAACTTGCAAAATGAACCCAAATAAACTAGCTCGAGGATAGCACTTATAATTAGAGCCTTAGAGGTGTCAATCGTATCTTTCGAGGTGGACAGTTTCAGAAATTAAGTCTATACAAGGCCTTAAATAACTTCTTGAGATTGAATTATATTAGGTTTAGTTGTTTGGGTCCATTTAATATGATATTGGATCCCATTTATGAGACCCAAACAATAATAATACAAGAAAAAAAAATTATTCCCACTAGGTGCAAGCTTGCCACTATTCTCACAAATTACAACGAACTCACAAACGCCAAAACTCAAAAGAAAGCTTCGTATGTTCTTTTGGATAAGAAATACTCCGTAGATTGAAACCATTATTTTTGCACAGACAATATTCTGGGTCGGCTAAAATTATAAATTACATTTCATTGCAGTGGTTTTGGGAACGATTCATTATCACCCAAGATAATATTAAGATTTTAATTGAGATTCAAAATAAATGTTTTTTCCACATAGAATTATAGTTGGCGTAATGTGGTCTCAAAAGCACGCGTGGAGAATCCTGTGTTACACCTATTTGGCATAATACAGTTCACTGGGCTGTGTTTGGGCAAGTAGTGCAAGAAGACCTTCAGCACAGGGCCTATAATTTAAAAGGCTCAATTTAACAGTGGGTCTCCATATTTAAAAAAAAAAAAAAAAACAACCCAGTTTTCCCATCCGTTCTTTTTATAGTACAGTTGTACTTTCTGTCTTTCCAATTTTCAATCAATCCTCCTTCAATTCACGTCTATTTTCAAGGCTTCTTTCCTATTCCAATTATCCCTTTGAATGATTATTATGTATTCTTTCATTTTTTCAACTAAAGTTGTTTCTTTTCTAATTTAATTTCTAATTTTTTTAATTTAATTTCAAAATTTTTTATATTATGACACTACTTAAAGTTTGTTATGTGATATTGCTTTGAAATAAAATTAGAATATCACTAAAAAAATCTATTCATTTTAAAGATTTAAACAGGCCCCAAATTTCCATGCGACCACAACACAGCCCAGAGGATTTAAATAGCGTCTTTGAATAGATTGTGCAACTGAGCAAGTCTCACCGCTTTCATGCAAGTCTCACCGTTACGGCATTACTGCCGTGTGCTATAATAGTATAATATGAGGATTGAGGAGTCCGCAATTCCGCATGCAATATGGGCCATATGGCAATTTGCTTAGTAAGTTTTGAACCTTTTCCTTTACCAAAAAAGGGCTAGTTTTGAGATGCTCATGTATACACCAATATTGAGGTAGAAGGCTAAGTGCAGTCTGCACTATCTTCTGTCTTCTGGGACTTGGATCCACGGTCGAGTTCTTATCCTCTCCCACCTTGCTTGTACTTGAGATAGGACAAGCATAGGACGTATCTCGTGTACCTTTTCTAAAAAAAATGTATACACCAATATTATTCTTTTTTCGTTTTAATTTTGATGATTGATATACTTTGGTATGTTGGTGATTATAGAAAATATTCTCTTTTGCCTTTATCTTTTTCATCAAAAATAGTTAAAAGAATATTTTCTAATGAAAATAAAAATATGTTCTTCATGTATGGGGAAAATTAACTTTGTAGAAGACTATACATTGTTGTGCATTCTTAATTTCTTATATATAACCCTGTGCTTCTCCTATATATATTTTTACTTTATTTGGCATGAAATATGTGCTCCCTTCGTATCGATTTATTTGCAATATTTCTAAATAAAAGTGCAACGCAATAACTAAAACAATTTATATCTTTCTAAATTTGATAAAATTTTAGACCTAAAATGACAAACATACCCCTACCTTAAAAACATAAAAAAACATTATAACCTTCTAATTCTTACACATTCTCCAAAAGTATTTTACACATCATTTAATTATTTTCTCTCTCCCTTACTATACCTTTCAACATTAGCTTAACCTTACCTTAAGAAAAAAGTCCCTTGAGAACTGCGGCCGCTAACCCATTTGTTGTAATTAACCAATACGGGGGAGTACAATTTATAAATTATTTAAATTTATAGGTAATGCCTATTTCATTGTTCTATCACCTTTTTTTTAGTTAAATTCTCTCTACTTTAGCCAATTGTGGCTATCTATGTCAATTCTTTAACAATTTTTGATTTATTTTTCGCCCTCAATTTTTGTGCACAACTAATAGCCAATTCTCCAAGCCCAATTCAAGTAACAATCAACTCAAAGGAAGCTCATTTTAAAGATGCCACATAACAATAGCGAAAATGGACTTGTAATCACCCTACCCAATTCAAAAGGCTGGATTGAGATTTTAAACTAATTTTTCTTTTTCAAAAAAAAAAAAAAAAAAGACCCAAAAAAAAAAACATGACTGAAATAAACTACTACGTACATCATCATATTAGATTCTCTAGGATTATAAGAATCTTACACGAGCTATTTTTTATAAAAAAAAAAAAAAAAAAACTCCATAAACCATAATCCGGAGCACTTTGTAAGTTGTAACTTTTACTCCCTCTGTACCAAATTACTTAGCTACATTCTCTTTTTCACATCTCCCAATACACAACTTTAAATTAAAATATCTTGAACTACACATGTTAAAAAATTATAAAAATTATATGTGTGAAAAGTACATATTGAGACGAATCAAACTAGATCCATCATGACTATATTTTTCTTTATGTATATGAAACTATAAGCAGTCAAAGTTTACACATAAATAGTGCCATTTTTCAGAATGTAGCAACTAATTTGAGACGGAGGGACTAAATAATAAAATATTGGTCCTATATTGCAACCAAAGAGACTATGAGCCGCGGAGAAACGCTCTCAATTACGTAGTATTATTTTTGTCGTACGTGTCCAATCAGATTATTGATGTGTGAAGTAGTATGACGGAGTATAGCCATCAAGCCCATCATCCTGACAAAACTTAACACGTAATAACACAATATAAGGTTTAGGTCAAGCATTGTATTTTGACACATTTGCATAAATGGATTGACACTATATGTCACAATACAATTATTAAATGGGTCAAATTTGGATTAGATAGTTTCAACCCATTTTATGTATGTGGATTAATACGACACAATACGATTATAATCAACTATTAACTTTACGTAAAAGTATTATGTCGGACGATCCGACCGTCGGACCGTCCAACACTTGTATTTTTTTTATGCCCAGACTCAACAAAACGTGTCCAGGTTCAATAATATGTGTCCAGGTTCAATAATATGTGTCCAGGTTTAACAATATAAGTCCAGATTTAACAATATATGTCCAGGTCCATGTCTCCATGGTAAACAATATGTTTCCAGGTTCAATAAGTTTCACCAGGTTTACAAATTTATGTCCAGGTTCAACAATATGTGTCCAGGTTCAGTATTATGTGTCCAGATTTAATACTATGTGTCCAGATTCAACAACATGTGTCCAGGTTTACAAATATATTTTCAGGTTTACAAATTTGTGTTCAGGTTTACAAATATGTGTCCAGGGCTAACAATACTTGTCCAGGTTTAACAACATGTGTCCAGATTCAACAATATATGTCCAGATTTTACGATATGTGTCCAGGTCCATGTGTCCAGGGTAAACAATATGTTTCTAGGTTCAATAAGTTTCACCAGGTTTACAAATTTATGTCCAGGTTCAACAATATGTGTCCAGGTTCAGTATTATGTGTCCCGGTTCAACAACATGTGTCTAGGTTTACAAATATATTTTCAGGTTTACAAATTTGTGTTCAGGTTTACAAATATGTGTCCAGGGCTAACATTACTTGTCCAGGTTTAACAACATGTGTCCAGGTTCAACAAAACTTGTCCAGATTTGACAATATGTGTCCAGGTATAGTTGAACTGGTCTGACAGTAACCTTATGTCGTACCGGTCTGACACAATACCTTCTCTAACTTTATAATGCAAATTAGAAATTGGCATGGCATGCTAACACGGCTCGAATGGTTGAATAAAACACGAAAGTAACGGTTTTGGGCGAAAGACTGACACGTTTAAGCAAACATATTCACACAATAAGACACGTGTTTAATTTAATGGATCGGTTTCAGGTCAGTATATTCAACCCATTTATATATGCGGGTTCACACAAACATGTCAGATGACACATACATCATCTCATTACCATAATGGCCCATTATTACTTGCGAGTGTTGCGACTTTGAGCGGCTCTTTGAAGGGCTAAACGAACAAAATACCTACCAACTGATTGAACATAGTAATCAACATGCATAATCAGTGCTGTCTGAGACAGATTAGCAAACTATGCTCCAAATATTTTGATTGTACTGTATTTATATATTTTAATCTACAGCTTGAAAATGTTGACCACTTCATAATAATTCTCCTTTTGGAATGACGATACAGTCCAAAATCTACCCTACTAGCAATTTAAATCCAAAAAAGAAAATATGCATTCGGCCCTGTTTAAAAGAATCCAACTCTAAAACGAAGTTTGTGTAAAAAATCCAACAACTTTTTTGGACCCCGACAAGGAGTAATATTTTCTATTTTCTTAATTTGTTCAGAATTATATAGTTGTAAGCTGTAATATCTAAATATATACTTCATATTAATAATGATTAATGTCAAAATAAAATTATATATTTGTTTAATTTTATTGGTGGATTTATAGTGAATATAAAAGTTGGGGTTGAATTTTTAAAATAAAATATTAAAGTCAAATCAAAATTGGATTAGAGTCGGATACAAATTGGACATCTGACCATTAGTTAGAGTCAAAATCGGACTACGCACAATTCAATTTTAGTCGATTTTGGTTTATCAACACACACAGAGAGGTTTCGCAACCAAGAGTTGGTTGGCTCACTTGGCTTCTTTTTTTTTAACAAGGAAATTAATTCACTGGCCCTTGCTAAACTATCATTGGTAAAGAATCTAGATATCCCACCATTTTGTTAGAGTGAGAATTTGAACCAGATCACTGCTTCAAGGCTCTTGCCATGTTCAAGCCTATTGCCTTGTTCACTCGGCTTCTTTGACTAACACAGTTTATCGTTTTGTAGTTATTCTTCATTGTTTTACCATGATAGTTTTAAGTGATGTGATAGACTCGTAATTTTACAAGTAAATTTGTTGAAGCCAACTCTTCATTCATTGGAAGTTATTTCTAAGCAAAATGATCTGGGAAAAAAAAAACAATTGATAGCTAACAAGAAAAATCTCTAGTACAATCAACAAGAACATCCATTACCCAAGTACTACCCCATACCAATATGATTCAAGGTAAAGTTGTGTCATTTCAAAGGTATATCTCTAATAGGAGAGAATACTCCAGTACTTCGAATTGAAACATGACTCACACCATTTGTTCAGGTAAATTTACAGGCCTGAAACTCCAAAGACACATGCTACACAAATAGATCGAACTGATATTCAAGACAACACTAAAAAATGCGGCACAATATCCAACTGGAATCTAAAAAAATTTGCGTGTTCACTTCGAATGGAATCTACAGACTAACTTTTTTTAGAGGGGGGGGGGGGGGGGTAGAAGACAAAACAAAATCATCAGTATTTGCGCTTACGGATCTTGAAACTTGATGACCTTATAACGTCATCATCGAAGACAAGTGTTGACTCGAGAGCTGAAATAGATTCGGGCTTTGTAAAATAAGTGAAGAGGAGATAGATACCATCCAAGTAAGTGTTGGATTCTCCTGCTTTGTTCTTCTTTTTGATGCTGTAAGCCAGTGGAATCACCCCTCTGTTGAAGACTTCAACATACATGGCTCCCCCAGCAACGAGCAACTGCATGATTAAAACATGGCCATGATCAGAAACATGATTTATTGATACTTAGGTTTTATGCTGAGTGTGATGTAAAAGCTGATTTGGGTGTCTTTTAAATCAACAAGTAGGAATTGTAGAAAGCAAATGCTAGAAACTTTACTCCATAATGAACATTGAAGTATATTCATCAATCATTCAAACATTATAAAACTTCATACAAATGTTCGAGTGAACAAGGTATACCCAAATAGGGTATTGTTTACTACATTATCCCCTTAAAAAACAAGAAAGAGAATTGATAGCAATTGGTCCCATTTATGGTTCATCTTCTTCAAAAGGTCAAAGCTAGTGATCAACTTCAAGCCTTACCAACCCATTTGGTATCCGGTTATAATTGAGAGTAATGGGAATGAATATATGTATATTTGAAAGCAAAATCAATTTTCATGATGGTGCTAGTCTACCTTCAATTATCCAATTCTCTTCACAAATATCACTCTCATCCAATAGTATCCTAAAGATTAAACGGTTTTTTCTTTTGTTGAGTTATACTTATAAGTTCATTATCATTACTACAATTTAATACCAATAACCAAATGGGCCGTCAATGTAATCCCAAATTTGGAAAGTCTTACCCTCCCGTGTGATTTATTACACGTTAGACACATAGTACTACAACAACCATTATTCTTTTTTTTTAAAAGTTCTCATTTTCTCTTTTTTAATTATTTTTTTTTGGCAATCTCCATGTCTCTCTATGAACTCAAATTCATCTCTTTCTCTATAATGTCATGTAGATTTGTTCAAAATCATCTGACTCAACTGCAACTATTCGAAAATTCAGATACCCAATCTGTTTTTAAGCTTTGGATATTTCGGATCAGATATCTAAGTGCAAAGTGCTAAATGCTAACAGTCGACGATAATCGTGATGCAATTTTTCCCAGCTACCATTCTGACTCGACTGTTCCTCTATCAATTGGAAATCACCCCACTTGCCCATTCCCATCATCAACCACCGCATTTGACCAATGATTTCTTCGTTAGATGGTCAAAATACCCATCAACTAAGGGCTTGTTTACTTCAGATTATATTCAGTTCAGTTAAGTTCATCTCTATTCAGTTCAGTTTATCTCTATTTAGTTCAATTAATACTACTATTCAGTTCAGTTCATCTCTATTATGTTCAGTTCATCTCTATTATGTTCTGTTCAGTTCATCTCTATTCATCTAATGTAAACGAGCCCTAAACAATCATCACTGGGTAATTCAATATGAACTAACTCGTTTCCAAGGAATTGCCCAATTGACCTCCATACACACTTCTCTGCCTGCTGATACTTCATTAATGTTTTGATTTTTCCCCCCTTCTAACTCTTACCATCGAGATCTCCACTTTCTTAAAACTCAGTGAACCATACCCTTCTAACTCTACTCCAAACAGATTCACCACAACCTGAAGCTTGAGTTTCGTTATGTATCCAAAAATCATTTTATGGTGTCAAGATAAATCAAAACTTCAAAATTTTCCATTCTAAAGCTTGAGTTTCTTTATGTATCTATGAAAATCATAAATACTGCGGAATTATATTTTAGATTAAAAATTCCCAATTAAGCAATAACATAAGTTCACACAAAGCTATAGGTCTTTGTCAATAAAGGTTTAAGATATTGTTGCAGCTATTTCTAAGTAGCCATGATGATTTATGTTGCCAACATGCTTACAGGGACAATGTCCTTTTCCTTCACTTCTTCAAACCAAATAGAATGCATGGAGAACCAAGATATTTGATGAGACAAGGACAACTGGACAAGCATCTATAGATCTACTCTACGCCCAATGCATACTTTCAAAAATCCAGCACTTGATCTTTACCCATTTCCCAAACACCTAAAATTCCCCCTCCAAACATCTTCCTCAAACATTTGAAAGAAAACTATTTTCATTCATCCATATCCCATCCTGTTGAAAACATTTTTCTCCAATATTAGAAAAAATTAATAGGAGTTTATTATTTTCAGTTCAACCAAACAGTGAAAAATGATTAAAATAAAAAAAAATCATTTTCCTTGCAACTAAACAATGAAAATGTTCAAGGTCAAGAGGGGTGGCTTAGTGGTGCCCACTCACACCTCATATCCTTGGGATATGGGGTTCGAATTTTATTGCTTGCATAACATCACCTTTCCCCCATATGTAGCTCGTAAGAGCATATTTCTTATCCAATCCAAAAAAAAAAAACAATGAAAATGAGTTGGAGCTATTTCCAGCCTGCTAGACGGAGCCTTAATCATATTTGAATGTCACAAAAATCGTTGTCATGATATGCCAAAACCAACAACGCCTTCTGACCTAGGCTACCAGGCAATGCCAACTTTTATTCTTCTAGGCTTCTAGCTCACCACCCCCCACCATCAACCCAACCCAAATCCGACCCAAGGCTATATGACCTATATGGCTATATCGAAGCTACCATAAGTGGCGTATCTAGAAATTTTGCTTTAAATATCCTAATCATAGAATGGGCTAAACTAAAATGCAAAATCAACTAAGCTAACCCAATTTCAATAATCCTAATTACATTGTACAATATACTCATTTAAAATTTCTTGGCATGGGGTGGGCCATGACCTAGGGCCCTAGGCCTAGATCCGCCCCATGCTACCATGGTCCATGAAGAATTGAAGACCAGGATCATTGATGTATTCATTACAACTCCACAACATGCTTCCTCACTTCTTGGACCAAACAAAATGCAAGAAATAATCAAGACTAAAATTTTCAGGGCTGGAAAAGCCTGGGGAAAAAAAGGAAACAAAAAAATGCCCCCATGCAGGATCGAACTACAGACCTTCAGTTTACAAGACTGACGCTCTACCACTGAGCTATAGGGGCTTACTATTCCCCTAATTCATCTTAAATCATTTTAACAAAAAATAAAATAAAATAAAAAAAAAATCAACAGTTGCAGGTAGCTCACAATCCCTACCCAACAAAAACCTAAAAAAACACTGATTCTCAACTCTCAAGTTCTAAAATTTTCTAAACTTCAACAATATTTCCCATTAATCCCATCATTTACTAAAGCATTTTATAAAAATTACAGTAACAAGCAAGAAAATGATTTCCAGCTTCTCAAAAAAAAAAAAAATGATTTTCAGAAATTTACTACAGAAAAAATAAACAAATTAAGAATTGATTAAAGTTATAGAGTACTCGGTTCAAAAAAAAAAGTTATAGAGTACCTCTTCATATTTCTGGGTAAGAGAAAGCCTCTCATCTTCAGTCATGTCGGGTCTAAGAACCGCCATAGTTTCATACTGTCGGAGCCCCGGTGGGCATTGGGGCTCCGGTTTGTCGTCAACCGCTAAACCCGACGGCGGAGTTGAGGGCGGTTCTTCGTCCAAACCGCCGAAACCACCTTCGAAGAATGAGCCTCCTGAGAAGTCCAAAGCTAAGGCCTTCACATTTGGGCCGTAATTGGGCTGTTGAAGGGAGGTTTTGGGCTTGGGTTTGACAGTGTGGGTGAAATTGAAGTTAGAAGAGAGAAAGTGTGTTGAGGGTTTGGAAATGCAGTGAAGAGAAGTGGGTGAAGAAGAGGGGATAGTTGAAGTGAGAGAAAATGTCGCCATAGTTTTTTTGCCTTAGCTTTCTGCTCTCTATTAGATGACTATCGAGAGGATTGAGGATATAGATAAGAGTTTATGGCACTTTTTTTTTTCCTTTGGTTACAAAATAAATTCTTTCTTGTTTGGTAGGGATTAGTATTATTTGCTCTAAATTCTTTTTGAATAAATTTTATGAATGATATTTTTTTTTTTGGTTTTCTAGGGTTAGTTTATTAGAGCAAAAAATGTTTTCTCTAAAAATAGTTTTTCTATTTTACATCGTTTACTTTGGGTGTAAAAATAAAACTTAAAACTTAAGGTGAAAACTAATTTTACACTCCATTTGAAACATTTTTCTCCAAATTTGAGAGTAAAACTTTTTTTTTTTGCAAGTAAATATTGGAAAACTTATATGAAAATGAGTTTTCCAACATAAAATATTTTTCATGGAAAATCATTTTACATCGAAAATGTTTTACAGCAAACTAAGTGGACCCAGTGTATCACGTGGTACTTTTGAGGGTATAAATGTCAATGCGGTCATATGGAAATTTAAAATACCATTGTAAGGATATGAATGTCTTTTTAAATTTGAGTCATATTAAAAAAAATGGAGGAAATAAATTTGGATGGACAAAAATGAAAAATGGAACAAATAATAGTGGACGGGTTATTATTATTGTTGTTATTGTTGCTATTGATGTTGTTGTTATTGTTGTTGTTGGTGTTGTTATTATTATTTTCTGGCATCGTTTTTCCGCTCGAAATTTTCCGACGACAGTTTTCGGACTGAATTTTTTTTTTCCGGTGATAAAAGAATGTAAGTGCGAAATGAAGGGGAAGTGTCAAAATCACTATTTGAATTGTGTATCTCCAACTTTGCTTTGGGTTCTTTTTGGTGTTTCTAAGTTATTTTCTTTAGTTGCCAAGCCTATAATTTGGTATGGTGTGTAAGTGTGTTGTCTTCAACTTATTAGTCTTGACTTATTTGAAGAATTATCCTAACTTATTAAGAGTGTGTTCTTATCAATTTTTTTAATCAGGTCTCAGAATTTATCAGGTTTAATTGGGTCAGTTTAGATCAGGTCGAATAAGTTATAATCAAGTCAGTTTTAATATGTTTAATCAAGTCATGTCAAGTCAGCTCGAATAAGGCCCGTTCTTTTGGGTTTTTTTTTAGCAAATAAAATACTTTCATAGCTCAACAAATCCATAATAATAATAATAATTTCCGACCGACATTTTCGACGACGATTTACGGGCCGAATTTTCCGGGGGAACTTTTCCGAAGGTGTTTTTCAACCGACTTTTCCAACAACGGTTTACGGACCGACTTTTTCGGCTGTCTTTTTTTGACCGACTTTTCCGGCGACAGTTTTTAGGTAGACTTTTCTGTAGTGTTTTTTCAACCGACTTTTTGGACGGCGATTGTCGGACAGTATTTTCCGGCGGCGGTTTTTCAACCGACTTTTCCGATGATGGTTTTCAGGCTGACTTTCCCGGTGGTGTTTTTTCGGCTGGATTTTCCAGCGATAGTCTTTGGGATGACTTTCTGACGATGTTTTTTCAACCGACTTTTCCGATGATAGTTTTCGGGTCGACTTTTCCTGCGGTGGTTTTTCAACTGACTTTTCCGACGACCGTTTTGGATCGATTTTTCCGGCGGTGGTTTGTCAATTAGAGACGGATTTCGGGCCAACCATTCCGGTTGTGGTTTTTCAACCGCCTTTTCCGACGACCATTTTCGGGCCGACACTTTTCCGAAAGTTGTTCAAGGCACAGTTCACAAAGATAAAAAAAATAAAAATAAAAAATAAAAATAAAAATAAATATAACAATAAAAAATAAAAATAAAATATAAAACTAAAATAATAAATATAAATAAAATATAAATAATTTTTTTTTTCAGTTCAATTCATTTCATTTAAGTGTAGATCAGATCATTTTAGTTTCCGACAACTCTAAATAATGGGGCCTAAACCTAAACGGGAGTGCCAATTCCCGCAATCCCATATCATTTTCCATTTCCCCCCAACTTTCTCTCTTGCCTCTTCTCGCTCTCCTTGTTTTCTCTCTTGTCTCTTCTCTCTTCTTTCCTAACATTAGGTCGACGGCGGTCGACGGCCACTAGGACCTCCACGTAGCATCACTCAGTCACTCGCAACTCACGCCAAGTTGCCTGAGCCAGTGAGCCTACTGTGTCGCCTGAGTCGCGGCCTTTGGAGAGGAAGAGAGAAAGAGCTGCTGTACGAATGGATCCGAAGACAAAAGAGCTTACGCAGACCTTCGAACGTTTCAAAGCTGCTTCCGTTCGCAATGATTTCGATACCTCCACTCGTCTCCTTTCTCAGCTCAAGGTATTTCTTTCTAAAACCTTCAAAACCTAGTTTCTTTTTTCTTATTTTGCCTTTGTTTTAGTTTTCGCTACTTTCATCTCTCAATCGGATTTATTTTGTAGTTGTCAGTTTTCTAGGTTAGGTTTTTGCTTATGCTCCAATTGATGGCCGATTCGAGCAGATTATGTTCTAAATGCTGTTTTATTGCTTCAATTGCCGTTGATTTGTTGAATTTGATTGCTGATGATATTGTTTCATGTCAAAGGAAGTTATCAATTGTTCTTAGGACCAAAGCTTTGGTGTTTTAGCTGAAATGATGTCAAATGTTGGCCGCTGATGTGATTTTATAGCTGGACAGCTTTAAACCAATTTGTGTTTAGTTCATTAGGTAAATTTTTTATTTTTTATTTTGGCTATTGAAGACTCAAAAGCATCGCTCAAAGCAACTAGAATGGAAGTTTGATTTTATTGATTTGTTTTTGTATGAGGAGTAGCGGACTATATTGAAACCTATGGCGTTTTGTTGTTGTTGTTGTTAATTCCTTTCTATATGTAAGCTCTTACGATTTTTTATACAATTATATATATACTTTTAAGGATTTGAATGCACAACGATCTTTAAATAAGGTTATAGAGAGAATTTTATTTTATAAATTTCCATATGGCATAAATAATGTTGTAAGGTTGTTTTTGTTGTGTTGAGTTGTCGATGCAGGTTAAGCTTGTTCCCTATTCAGTAAGTTTTTTCCCTATGCAGTCTTCCTTTGTGATTGACAAGTGTGGACATGGCAATTTTTTTACAAAAATACTTCTTAGCTGTACTAGTTAATATAGTTTGAAAGTGTGGTTTTGGTTAGTGTCGCAGGAACAGTTGCGGAGTCATGGGAATGGTTATGATGTGTCGATCGCGGACCATGTCATGTTTGTCACAATGCTAATTTGATTTCAAGATAGTATAGGATTAGAGCTATCAGTAGAGAGATATGGGGGAATAGTAAAGGATTAGAACCATTAGTGGGGGAGATATGGGAAAACTCTCACTATATATTTGTATAGGAAGTAGCTTTTGGGCGAAACAATCGATGTAATATGGTTTGACTTGTGGTTGCAACGTTTGATGATAGACTTCTTGGCCTTGTTTTTTACCATGCTAGGTAATATCCGAGCAAATACTCAGTTTGTTTAACTAATGCATTAAGATATGATGTAATAACTCTTTTTTTTATAAACCTAATATTAAATAAATGCTGAGAGAGATTTTTTTTTAAGTGGTATCTCTAGTATAACAGTATTGACTAAGAGTACATTATCTTCACCTTAAAATAATAAGTTTCAGGTTTAATAAGTTCAATTCAGATGTAATAAATTCAGATAATTTCAGGTCTAATAAGTTGGAGAGACATTTTACAAAATAAGTTTAGATAAGTTTAGTTCAGATGTAATAAGTTCCAATAATTTCGGGTGTAATAAGTTGAAGAGAGCGCATCCGAAGTAGTAATTGACTTAAGTGTTTAAATTTTTAAAGCTATCTATGCAAGAAGTTGAAGTTAGTTGATTAAAATATTTTGTATAGTCATTTCAAATGACGTTAATCAATCAAGTTATTCTAATTTCCACCAATGACAATACGATATTCTATAATCTATATCAAATGTCTAAACTAAATATATTCCAACCTGTTAATATATAAATCTAATTGGCTTGTTGTCAGAAAAATATACAATTGCGAACTTGGCAAGGAAAAATTATAAACATATATTGGCTTGTTGTTAAAACTTATTAAACATTAGAATATATTACATTGGTGAAGTTTTTGTTTTGTATTTTCTTACCCAATAATAAAGACCATTCTTGTAAATAAAACATAAAATAATGACAATTAAAACACTAAGTTTGAACTTTATTCAAATCCATAAAGATATGTATTATAATTCTGTACTTGTTTTAGAAGAATAGAAAAATCAACTGTAATAGAATTGGAATAGTGGAATATAAAATTGCTAACACAGTAAAGAAATGAATTGTTATTTAGAACACAATAATGCAAGAACATTTGAAAAAGATAAAGCAAAAAAATATTTAAGTTTTTTTTTTTTTAAAAAAAAAAATTTGGACAGACACTCTAGAACGGCTAGTGCCTACTCATCACTAAGGGTGCGTTCTCTTCAACTCATTAGATCTGAACTTATTAAATGAAAGTGTATTTCCAACTTATTAGACCTGAACTTATTTGAACTTATTGCAACTTATCTGTACTTATTAAACCTGAAACTTATTTTTTTAAGGTGAAGAAAACGCACCTAAGTAAGAAGCCTTGAAATGTTTAGCCATATATAACCTAGGCACCTTAGGGCACATTCTTTAATTATTAATTAGATTGGAGCAATGTTCAAAACAACTGCAATTAACACATTTTTTTTTTATAAAAAGAAACCACTAATTAATAAAACCAAACCAAGTAGAAGTATTGGTAAGTTGTGGCGGAAAAAAGAGAGCTTAGGAGAGATCTTTTTAACGCTAACTATATTAGTATTCCCCCCCGTTTCTTATTGTTTTTGTTTGGAATCCTGCAACAATTTAAGCGAAGAGAATCTTATAAATTATTCTCAACCTAAAAGAAAAATATAGCTATGGGGTATTTTTTGATTCGTCTTAATTATTGCTTCATGAATATTAAAATTTTATACTTTTACTGGTATGTATTAATTTATGCACATTTATCAAAGCAGGAAGAATAAAAATCCTTAATTAGAAAAATTTAAAATTCCTTAATTATAATAAAATAATAATTTCTTATGTAAATGTTT
This sequence comes from Salicornia ramosissima, assembly GCA_951394345.1. NCBI lineage: Eukaryota > Viridiplantae > Streptophyta > Magnoliopsida > Caryophyllales > Amaranthaceae > Salicornia > Salicornia ramosissima. The sequence continues at coordinate 6,886,440 of OX596238.1, read as the reverse complement.
TTCAATTACTACATAACAATTTTTCTTTTAGTGTTTGTACTCTTCAAGTTTAAAAAGATATTTATTTAGGAAAAGCTTCTTTTATTAGTGTATTAATTAAATAGAGAGGAGGAGAATTGTGAGATTAGGAGAGAAAAAAGAGGTTGGGACTTGGGAGGGAAGTAGTTGTAAGAGTTTTAGTAGTAAAAATACTAGGTGATACATGAGAAAATGCTCTATTTTAAAATTTGATACATGTTGTACAAAGCAGTGTTTGAAAAGGCGTGCCTAGGCGCTAAGGCGCAAGGCGATAGGGGCTAAGCGCTTAATTTGGCCAAGGCGAGGCGCAGCTGAGGCGCACTGAGGCGCCCTAAGGCGCGCCTAGGCGCATCCTGAGGCGCACCTTTGCTTTTTTCCCAGATTTTTTTCTAGATTTTTCCCATGTCTTCTTAGGTGCGCCTCACTCCACTGAGGCGCACTAAGGCGCGCCTAAGGCTCTAGGAAATCCATTCGCCTTGGTGCGCCTTGGGCCTTTTTATACATTGGTACAAAGAAGAAAATTATTTATAAAGCAATTTAATTAAAACAATTTAATGAAAAATAAGTGGAAAATTTCACAAAAATAATCTCAACTTGCAATTATCTTCCCATAATAATCCTAACTTTTGATTATTTAAGAATAATCCCAACTTTAATTCCTTCCTTCTCAAAATATTATGTAGTGTTATATTTGTTCCTTGTTTTTGATCCAATAGGACTATCGTGAATAATAGAATGAAAGTTTGGGTTATTTTCAGAAGACACCAACTAAAGTTGAGGTTATTCCTAGATAACTCGAAGTTGGGATTATTTTGAGAAGATTTGTGAAAGTTGGTATTACTCTTGTGAAAATTTCCAAAATAATTTCTTAACAACCGCATATAAATAAACACATCTTAAAACTTTTATGTGCTCATCTCCAATGCAGTTTTAGTTTAAAGAGTCATTTATTTATGTAAGCAAACTTTTATTAATACGACATGTTTATTTCTAGTTCCAATATACTTCTAATCTAATTTTAAAAGTCATTTTTTTAGGAGAAACTTTTATTAATTAGGGTATTAAAGAGAGGGGGAAGAAGGAAAGGGATAAATGTACTCTAGGAGGGAAAATAAGGGTCTGAGACGGAAAAACTAATTTTAGTGGTTTTTATTTTAATACTCGCTCCATATCGGTTTATCTGCAACAATTCTAAATAAGACTACAACACAATAATTGCAACAATTCATATCTTTTTAAATTTGACAAATTTTTAGAACAAAAATGATAAGAATACCTGTAGCTTAAAAACTAAAACATACATTATATCCTCCCAAACCTTACAAATTCTCCAAAAGTACTTTACGCATTATTTCTCTCTCTCTTACTTTACCCTTCAACATTCTCCTAACCTTACTTTAAGAAAAAATCCCTAGGGAAGTTTGTTGCAATTAAACCGGTACGGAAGGAGTAGTATAGTTGATAGATAATATAGATTGATCGTGTTCCTAATGTATGAATTGCTGATCATGGTGATGAGTGGAGTTCTTCCTTTTTCTGAATAAGATTACCTCCTTAGCTGACGTGCTTGACTAATAATCCGTAGTTTAAAATCTGCTATTTCAATTTTGTAGGTATCCTTGACAGAATTCAGAAGCCTTCCACCAGTTTTTGAAGCTACACCAAATGCTGTTCAAGAGTTGAGCATAGCAAGTAGCTTTCTTGACCGTTTTTTTTTTTTTTCAAATTTTGCCGTTGATACTGTGACATGTATATTTATATTGTACAAAGTAATTTATTCTCCTTATTTTTGGTAAGCTTCCCATTGTGATTATCTGCATTTTCCCTTCGTTGTTTAATTATCTCCAGGGGAAATATATGAGCATGCTGTTGTTCTAAGTGTCAAAATGGAGGATCAAGAAGCATTTGAGAGGGATTTCTGCCAACTGAAACCGTATTACACGGATGCCAGGTAAGCTATCATCACTCTGCTACATAAGATTGCAAGTGTTAGTGTTAGTGTTAGATACACTTGCTATTTATGAGGAAAACCAAAAACAGCAAATCTTTTTTATTGCTTTGATAACTTCTTTTTGTATACCCCTTTAGCATATGAGCAACATCTGAGGCTTCATATTTCTTGGGAATTCGTTACTTTTTGAAGAGTTTGAACTTCCACTACTTATCTGCTAAACTGTGAAAAGGAGAATTCCAAAACCTGTTAGCCCTGATTTTGGCTAGCAAAATGGTTAAATGGATGGACTTCTCTAAGTTTGACATGCCCTAACTCAAAATCCATTTGGATTGCATGCCTGGCTACTAATCTGTACGCCTGGCCACCTTGTTTGCCACAGGCCCACAATCCTTGAAACTTATTGGCTGTTGTGGTCCTTTCATGGTTGCCTTGGTTTCCATTCTCTAATGGGGTTTGTTGCCCTACTCTATTACTAAAACAACCCTACATTCACAGGAGAAAAATGAATGTATCCTGGAATTAATCTAAGGTTCCTGAGGTTTGCAAAGGGGTGAGAAAATGAGCCTATCATGTTCACGAATAGTTCGAGCTCAGCTTGAGGAAGCGCGGTTCGAATTCAAGCTCTGTTCGGAACTTTAACGAGCTGAGTTGAACTAGGCTAGGCTAGGCTCGGCTTGAAAACTCTTGCATAGGCTCGATAATTAAAAAAATTACATATCCTAATAATTAGAATATTGTCCCTGATTTTATTTTTTTTAATAAAAAATAATAATAAGTGTAATAGCTAATAAGTAGTAACCTACACTTTACATAAAAGGGTAAGAGCATAATTTGAATTTATTTTTAATAAAAAATAATATAATATACAAAAACACACTATTACTCTACTTAAATCAAATATTACTGTTCTTTAAGAAGATAGAGCAAAGCTTGATTATATTAGTAATAAAACGTTAAGGATGTTGGTTATAAAATATAGGAATGTTGATGGTATATATAAGTACACATAATTAAAAGATTCTCATGTATATATTTGTAAAAAGCAGTATAATAATAAAATCATGTTAAATTGTACCACATTGAAAAATTATAGTGTAATTGGAATTTATGTAAAAAATAAAATAAAATATACAAGAACATTGGACTAAAAAACACACACTATTACTCTACTTAAATCAAATATTACAATTCTTGAAGAAGATAGAACAAAGCTAGATTATATCAGTGATAAAACGTTAAGGATGTCAGTTATAAAATATAGGAATGTTGATGGTATGTATAAGTATAAATAATTAAAAGATGCTTGTGTATATATTTGTACAAAGCAGTATAATACTAAAATGATGTTAAACAGTACCACTTGTACCATATTGAAAAATTATAATGGAGTAGAGCATAATGAGAGATATGTAAGGAAACAGTAATTCTATTACTCCCTCTGGCGCATTTTACTTGCTACATTGCTTGTAGCACAATTGCCAAGGAAAGCAATTATTGTGGTGGGATAAGTCGGTATGCTTTACAGTTATATTAATGGCAATTAGAAACTTTAAAGTAACATTAAGCTGCAATAAAAAGGGCTAAATATTTGTACATTTTACAGAAATCTAATTGATATTAAAATCTAAAATAATTCTAAAAAATTACACAAATTGTAACTTTTTGTCTAGTTTTTCCGTATAATAGCTTCATTCATCTCTTGCCTTTCAGTAATTCAAAGCTGCAATGAGGACAATATTAAACATTAAATTAGTATTCAGGAAAAAAAAAATCAAAGAACACAAACAATTTCACCAAAATAAACTGGAAAAAAATTGAACCAAAGATTTTCACCAGGAAAAACCCCAAATGTTACGAAACCTAAAATTTGGTAGGGAAAAATAAATAAATATGATGGCTTACCACTATGGTATTGAACCTGAAAAATAAAGATGAAGAAACTTATCACTTAAGAAATATTTTTATTGAACCTAAAAAAAATTGAAGGATGAGAAAAATAAGGAAAATTAATCAATAGAAAACCCAGATTTGATGATGAATTTCATGTGAATAGGAAAAAAAATCCAGAGAAAACCCAAATCGAACAAGAAAAGAGAAAAATTAAAGGAAAGGTAATTAGGAAAGCATAAGAAAATTCCCAAATGAAACAAACCCAGAAAAAAATGAAAATTACCTTAAAAAAGCTCACAGGTAACAATAGTCTTAATCAGAGGTCTTCATGTTCGTAATTAAGTGTCGATATTTAATTTGCAGTTGAAAATTTCAAATATAGTGCGAAACTAAAAGGATCTGAAATTTTTTGGTTGTTGAAGGAAGAGAGAGAATTTAGCATTGGAAGAAAAAAAGTGAGAGATTAAAATGAGGTAAATGAGTAATTAAGATGTAGAAAGGGACAAAAATAAGGGTGAAAATGTAATTTAAAAGTGGGTCCCACTATACTAAAATAGAAATATATCAAGTAAAAAAAGACACCCAAATATGGGAAATGTATCAAGTAAAAAAAAACAAAGGGAGTATAAGCTTTAAAAAACAAATGAAAGTACTAAAGTATTGTGTGAATAGGAAATGTTATAAAAGTAACAATAGATTTTTTTGCTAGATTATTAGTTTGGGCCTTATATTGGGCCATGCTATTTAGTTCATAATTGAATCGAGCTCGAGCTAAATGAGCTGAATTCAAGCCGCCAATCGAGCTCACAAGCCGAGCTTGAGCCTTAGATTAATTCACAAGCTTGAGCCGAGCTTTGTGCCCCAAAGCTCATCGAGCTCACAAGCCGAGCCTAAAGAACCCTTAATGACCTCATACTGAGCCCAAGAGTGTTCGGTTTTGGTTTGTGCAATAATTAGCCCTTCTGTTATCCAACAGACTTATCTAGGTCTATACTTTGTGAGAATAAGAGTGCATTTTTTTAACCTTAAAAAATATAAGTTTAAGTTCAAATTAATTGAAATAAGGTGAAATATTGTTTACTCAAGTGTAATATGATGTCTTAAGGTTTAATTTCCTTAGAATTGGGTTCAACCAGGTCCAATAAGTTAAATACGTTTCAGTAGGGCTACTTATGAGATAAAACAACTCGCAAGCTATTTTGCCCGACTCGGTCAAAGCTCGATTCGAGTAGGCTCGACTTGAGTTTGCGCTCAAATCGTTTTCCTAAGGAGTCAAGTTGAGCAACACATTAATCGACTTGAAAAACTCGCGAGAAATATATATTAAGTTTCATATAATATCTTAATAACATAATTGAATTATGAAATATTTCAAATTATTTAATATTTCAATTATATCTCGATTTTAAATGATTTAAAATAAAACGATAGTTGAGAGTATTAGAAACATGAGATAATTTGCAAGTTGTGTGAAAATTACTTGTGAACAACTTGGTCAAAGCTCAACTTGTGAAAACTCGTTCAAAGATTCACATTCATCTTTTGGACATGACAAGTGTAATAGCTTTATGGTAGAATTTTCCCTCAAGTTTTTATTGCATACTTCAATTAAAAAATCTCAAAGCTCTTTTTCACTTTAACCAACACAATTTGATCCCATGAACCAACTTCCCCATTTAATTCACCAACATTTTGGATAATAGATGGAATAAGCCTAAAAATTAAACACTCATCCCATCCTAGTTGATTGAGATTGTCCTACTTTTTACCCCTCTAGATTTGTCCTTTCTATCCCACTAGATTTATATTCCAACTATTCCACCTTAATCCTGCTTAGCTTAAACCCACAAGCTTCCAAAGTTTGTCCTTAAATCCTCTTAGTTTCCACTCCTTTTGTTTCATCAACTAACATATGCCATCTATATACCATGGTATATCATCTTGAATTGTATTTGTCAATCTATCCATGACTATGTCAAAAAGGAATGGGCTAAGTGTAGAACCTTGATGTATTCCAATTGTGATAGAGAACACTTTTGTTTTTCAGACATTAGTCCTCACACTCGTGCTAGCACATACATACATATCTTTAATAATGTCAATATATTTGTACGAGATACCTTTTCTTGTTGAGGCCCACTAAAGTACTCCCCCGGTACCCTATCATATGCCTTCTCTAAATCAATGAAAACCATTTGCTTACCATTCTTCTTATCCTTATATTTCTCCGTGAGTTGCTTCATAAGATGAGTTGCCTCCTTGTTGATCTTCAAATTAATTCCTTGAGATTTGCAAACTTCTTAATCTTAATTCAATCACTTTCTCCCACTACTTCATAGTATTATGACTCATTAATTTTATCCCTCTGTCATTTACACAATCTTGTACATCCCTTTTGTTTTTATAAATTTACATTTTCTCCACTCGGTAGGCTTCTTACCATCTCTAAATTTTGTTTGTCAACCATTCAATTCCTCTTTCATCCAAGCTTTTGCACACCTCAATACGAACTTCATCCAGTTCCACTGCCTTCTTGGATCCTATTTTTTTCCAATGCTCTTTAAACTTTCTCATTCAGAATTCTCCTTATAAAATCCCAATTTACCTTACATAAGTATTGTTTATATTCCTCTAAAAAAGCATTATTTATATCCTTGATATGTTGCTCCTTGACTTCATTGAATAGGTAGTCGAAGTATGATCTCCATCTTATTTTTATTTCTTTATCATCAACAAAAAAATCTCAAGTCTTTTCCCTCACACGAGCAATAGTAAATGTCGTTTTCTCTTTCTTAGGCCCTGTTCTTTTGGACTTAATCCGTTCAAATTCAGCTCAGCTCATAACGAGCTTAGGATTTAATTTAATTCTACTCTATTCTTTTAGACTGAATTAATTTGAAGTGAATTTGAACTAAATTGAACTTAGCAGGAGTGTAGCAGAGGTGAGCTGAATTGAATTTGTTAGCAATAAAGAACAATGCCTTGGTAGTTGGTATCCATCTAGCACAAAGGTTTTGATTCACATTTGCTCTAGCATCATGTTCTTGGCTTCTCTTCGAGCCTCCTTACATTTCTTGTAAATTTCACCATGACATTTCCCTAACCTTCTATAGCAATCTCTCTTGCTCTTTATCGCTTCTTTAACTTTTCATTCCACTAGTATGTGTCTATGTGATGGCATGCATTATCCTTTAGGTTCTCCTAAATCCTTCTTCACTTCTTTTATGATATGCACCATTTTTTTCCATATCGAGTCTATGAAAATGAAAATGATTTTACATGGAAAACCTTTTACATTAGAAAATTCGTTTTCTGTTTTTTGCTTGCATGTAAAATGATTTTCCATTTTAAGTTTCATTGTTTGATTTAACTGAAAATCAAATGCTTCAAATGTGATGGAAAATGTTTTCCCTCCAATGTTTTCCTAACAAGGAAACATTATTTATTGCATCTAATTTGAAGCATCCATTTTTTGAAATTATTGCATTTAATTAGAAAGGGTGGAAGTAATTTTATTCTTGAACTTCTAGGGAAACATAATAATTAAAGAATTGTATTCACTCCTTTTCTTTGGTTGGAGCAGGGATCGTATACCACAATCTCCACAAGAGTACCCAATCCTGGGTCTGAACCTGTTGAGGCTCCTTGTACAAAACAGAATAGCAGAGTTTCACACTGAATTGGAGTTGCTTTCATCTACAGCCTTGGAGAATCCTTGCATTAAGCATGCCGTAGAGCTGGAACAGTCTCTCATGGAAGGAGCCTACAATCGTGTTTTGAGTGCTAGACAGTCTGTGCCTCATGAGAGTTACGTGCATTTTATGGATTTGTTGGCCAAAACTGTGAGGTATATCCTCTTATATAGCTTGCTGCTGATCGGAACTTAATCTCTATCTAGTATTTATATCTTGTCTTGGCTTGTTAATTGTTATAAACGTATTCCCTTTGAATTGCAGAGATGAAATTGCTGGATGCAGTGAAAAGGCATATGATTCTCTCTCACTAAATGATTCACGACAACTGTTGCTGTTTACTTCTGACAAAGAATTGTTAGAGTATATCAAGGAGGTAAGCATGAAATAGCCTTTTGATCCAGGTTTTTTTTTCCTCTGCTTATTTTTAGGGGTGGGTGGATAATTGATACTACTTGGTAACTTGGTATTATTTTCTCTATCCCTATTTCTCTGCTCCATGTGGGCTGAGCACCAGGTTTTAGGGCTCCTTATTGAATACTTACTTCCTCTGCTCTATATTAATTTCAACACTTTGACCAAAAAACTCTCACATATTTGGTCAAAGTGTTGAAAACTATTATGGAGCGGAGGAAGTTTAGTTTTGGCCTTTTATTGTTTTGTTCTAATGCATTATAAATTTGCCCAAATAGGATTTGGGTTTTTTTTTTTTTAATAAATAAAACCAGGGATTTATGGGAGTATGTTTATTTTTGCCCCCCTCTTAAACAAGAAGAAATTGAGTAAATGGTCTGATAAATTGCTAACTTGCTGAGCAGTCTGGCAGACTAGCTCCAATATCATAAAGCCAGTGTTGAGTCTGCTATTATTCTCTCCATAGTTTCAAATTTTAAACCAATTGCAGAAAAACATCAAGCCCATTTTTGAATGCTGCTCACATTAGGAATATTTTATGCTGACCTATTATGATTCACCTATTTGCTAAATGAAAAAAGTGGAGTTAGTGAACACTAAGCACTTCAATGCGCATCTTACTTTGGTGATGTGCTGTTCACACATTATCATGTTCCCTTTGTAAAACTATTTTTTTTTTCCAGGAACATCCTGATTGGGAGATCAAAAGTGGACGTGTGGTGTTCCAGAGGGCAAAAGACTCTGCACCATGCAAGGAGATTCCATCTCTTTTACTCATCAACCAAACTCTCAGTTATGCTAGGGAGCTTGAGAGGATTGTGTAGTCGAATTGCTTGATACAATTCTATTTGTAGCGCGCAATGCAAATTGATGAGATTCCATTATTTAGTTCTTGTACGCTGGAGAATTTGAGCTTGCATAGGTGCATTTGCATACATGTTTGCAGGAGTGATTTGTATTTTGATTTTAGAATTACATTTGGAAGATCATGTCTCCTGCTGTTACAGTTAATTGGCTTTAAGAATTGGCTGTTGCTCCTTCAAGATCTCTTTACTACTAAACATTTTGGTATGTTTCATTACCTCTAGATTCTTATTGTTTATTTCAGATGAAGATGAATGGACTTTAAGGTTCTATACTTCTATATCGTCCTTAGTCAATCTGAATTCTGAACCATCAATGTTATCTCAAAACCCTGTAAAAGTTGAAAATGTACGAACTTCAAATATAGAACCCCGCAGCTAGAGGGTGTTAACATAATTCTGGAATTCAGAAGGTGCCATAATGAGTTTCCAAACCCACAAAAAAAAAAAAAAAAGAAGGCATGACATCTATAATTTAAATATTTAAATCAGGAAGTTTAAGCTGCCACCTAAAATTGTTTTATATAAAAAAAATATATATAACAAACCTTGAACTTGCAACCTCATTTTCACACACTAATGGTTTAAACCATTAGTCTATCTCTCATCCTTGTACTTAAAAAGAAAATTTTAATAATTATAAACTAGCTTAAGTTGATGTATAAAATAACAAACGAGATTATACACTACGCTATATTAAACTACTATTATCTAATATTTATCCTCTTAGTTTTGATCTTCAATCCTATTTTACACTACGCTATATTAAACTACTATTATTTAAGCTATATCTATAATCTATACTAATTATTTAAAACAAGATTAGTTAATCCACATAGCATTCTTTCAAAACAAATTGAATTTATAATTTCTAAAAAAAAAAAGAAATTTAATGATAAATTACCTATTCTAATCTCTTTAATTAACTTCCTTACATTGTCTTTTTTTTAATTCATAAATTTTTTTATATCTTAATTTAATATTAAATGCACATTTTTAAACTCTTATTTACGGAGTACAAGCTTTTATTTACATGCATGCTCAATTTCTTTATTTTTTTAATATACATTTTGGTAAATATGAATAAATGTTTCTTATATATTTATGGTAAAACATTGTAATTTTTCTCTTATATAGTCAATTTATAAGTCAAACAAAATTCCGTGCAAAGCACGAGGTTAAAACTAGTTCAATATTAAAAGGGAAAATAACTTGTCTACCCACCTCTAATAAAGAGTAATGGTAAGTGGAATCCAACTCACGGGTGAAATTATTTTTTAATGCTTGTATTTTTTTGAGTGGTTTTAATGCTTCTGTTAGTAATGGGTAAATTACCCACTAGGTAGATTTAGAAATGTCATCTTAAAAGATCTACAATTAAGCAACTTGAAACATTACTAGCAGTTGCAAAGAAATGCTGCAAAGGGCAAGTTAATGAAAGACCAGCTAAATTCCCAAGTCAAAACTTGGGCAGTCAAATGTTACACTTGATTTCTCAGCCTTACCATGTTTTTTCGTCTTCAGACCAGCCAAAGCTCCAGACCATTTTGGTCTGGACATGTCTAAGGTGGAACCTTTGTTCTCTTTACCATCTGCGTTTGTCTGTGGCAATTTTGCAGAAGGCTGTATAAAACAGGTAAAATATTAACAAACAGGCAAACCATAAAATTAGAGATCTAAGCTGTGGCATGGAGTTGTTATCGACAAAATAGTAGTTGCAGACCTGATAGTGAGTTGTGGTTTTACTGTTGACAGATGAACTACAGTCTACAAAGCCTGTTTATGCAAAGTTCTGTTAGAATTTCTTTTCAACAGGTTGAAATTTCAAATTTTTATGCTGATGTTATTCTAGGATGCATAACGACTACAGAGTAAGGCAAAACTTGCCTTTAGAAGACTGTAGAAAAACTGATTCTTCCTGATGAACACTTGATCCAACAGTAGATTGGTTCTTGCAAGGAGATTCAGATGCAGCTGATTTGAGTATCTCGATCCCTTGCATAGAAACTGAACTTTCCACATTATTACTACTGCAGTCTGCATTAGTAGTGGGTGCTGTTAAATCAGCATGAGTGGCCATAGAAGGAAGATCATTGCCTTCAGAGCTCAACCTACAGTGTCCCTCATTAGCAGACTTCTCGTCGGTATGCTTCTCCACTCCCGTTATCACTTGACATTGATCAACTTGATGTGAACGGTCAAATGCCTGGCTTGGTTGGTTATCATCATCCAACTGAACTGGCCCTGGGGTTCTTGAAACGCACTGCTCTGCTGGATCATTTCCGACACTGGAAATGGTGTCTTGAGTTACTGGTTTTCTCAAGATTGATAAGATCTGATTGGCTGCAGAAAGAACAAGTGTTAGATTACTAAGCGGCTAATTTGTAAACAAAAACTTATCAAGTCTGTAATCAGTATCTTCATAATGCTCGTACTCTCAATTTTCAACAAGGATATTACAGTAAAACGAGTTATAAATCATTAATTGTTTAGGTCAGAAAGAAAGAATTATGAATCTAAGCATTGCTCGTGAAATGAGTTAACATTTTCTAAACAATGCCGACCGAAATTCACAAGTTCATGCATGAATTTGAGAGAAGATTGACCAGGTCCAATACATCAAAAACACCACAAGGGTACGATTATTGCTATTTGCTAGTAGGGGGAGTAGTGTTTTAAAGTTTCGTATATTTCTACTAATCCATTGAATAAAAAAGGGAGAGGTAAATGTTCAAGGCAAAGCCAAATCAAGGATATCTACAAATTCATGACATCTTTTGAGCTTTGAAGAGGTTTAGTGTCCTATAGTTAACATGTCATTATGCAGAAAAGAAGAGTCTACAAACCATCACGTAAAGACGTGTGAAACGCAAGCTGCTCCTTTTGCTTGATCCTATCAAATCCAAAGCTTTTCACACTAGATTGCACATGTTTTCTGGAACAAGCATCGTCTTGAGGTTGTGCTGTAGTAAACAAAATAAGCTCACAAACAAGCATGTCACATGGGTATTATCAGCAAAACTTTAAGTTCAAAACAAAGATGTACACTGGAAGGTTGATGGTATATATATTGATTTTATGATAAAAAAAAGTAATTGACATGGACAAAATATACCAGCATTATATCACATGATGTGCAACAGAAGAAATAAAGCTAAATTTCGATAAATAAAACCAAAAACATGATTTTACAAATTGAAATTCGTAACTAATCATAACTGAATTGCCAAAACCAAAATGATATTTTAAGGTAGATTTTATGCCCTTTTTATCTGCATGTGAAACCAATCTTTTATAAGAAGATAGCCCATTCAGCCAATCTCTGGTAGTCTAAACGAATGCAATACTACTGCAGACTGAAGCTTTAGTTTCAGGCCTCAGATAAACACATATTGACTCTTTTCATATATGATCACAGATAATTGGGCATTATAGTCATGAAGTAGTGTCCAACAGTAAATGTAGGTACCAACAAATGACTTTTTCCACTGAGTACCAGCAAGTGATTTTTCAGTAGGATTAATGTTTCTTTGTTGAATCTTCACATCTGCACCATCTTCATTGGTTCCTAAAGGATCTCCAATATCAACCAAATGACCGTCAAACGTCAATGATTCACCAGAATTGATAAATTCATCCTTTTTCAGAAATCTCTTATCAATTTGATTTTTGCTGGAATCATACAGAATAACCTGAAATGAAACAAGAAAAAGCCCTATGAAACAGGGGGGATAAAGAAAAAGAAAAAAATGACAGGAACGATCGGATCTGTTTTGAAGTTGAAGCTCAATTCTATTGTAAAGCCCTTCTCCAGTTTTCCACCCAAGAAACACATCAAAAGGCTAATGTCTGGTATTAGTGGCTTACTCTTTGATGGTGTTGCACAATTTAACCACCTCAACTCAGCAACTCATAAGTTTAGGTATTGGTGGTATTATGTTCTGTAAGTATATTACATGCATAACACAGAGTTCTCTAAATATAAGAGGAACTACTTTGGCTTATAGAATGTGACAGTGTTTTTTAGGCTAGATTTCAGCACTGGAACACTATATCATTAATTTTCTACATATGCATGCTTCATTTAGTCAATTTCATTGCAACTTGCCAACTTTTAATCATTTGTGCTGCAGCAAATCACATACATTATGGTAGGATGACTTTTAAGCAAGTGTATCTTTTTTAGAAAAAATGACATCCATAATGGTAAAGCCATTTATGGCTGATTTATGATAGAACAGAACCTGCCTCCCTTGGGAGCCACAAATTATCATGCGTATGAAGCCATCATGATACTTCTTGGCCTTCTGTGTGATTTGTGCTGTATACAATGCCTCCCATTCTACAATGCAATACACAGAGTTTAGTAACGGGAGAAAATTATCTGCTTGAAGGAAACTTTAGAAGGGATGCACATAGTCCTAATTTTGCATTCAGCCTTTTGAAGTATGTTGGAAATCCAAGATTATCAAGGACAAGAAGGCTATTGTTTACTTTGTGGTAGCAGAAAAAGTTGGACAAATGATAAAGCATTCAAGACTATATTTTCAGAAGGTTTTGGTACCTAGAATAGTAGTTAACAAATCAAATTTTGGATTATAAGAAAAGAATATATCAAATCAGAATTTATAAAGCTGGCAGCACATGTACAAGCCAACCTTTAAAAGACGAAGTTGTTGGACTTATTGGACTGCGATGTGCATCATACTTGAGCACTTCGTTTTTCTTAAAATCTGCAATATAAAGACATTTGTTACCAAATACTCTAAGAGCCTCACTACATACTCAGCACAGTAATGTAAGAACACAGCAGAAGTCCCTAGATTAAACATTTCATGCACTTGACAGCATTTAGTGCACAGAAACGAAGTACGAGCTTTATGCAGACAAGGAGAAGAACAGTGAAAAGCTGGAAACCTCTGATAATTTTCTGAGATGGACTTAAGCTGGTGAATGAGGCCTTTCTTCCTGCTGTTTGAGGCTTCTTATCTTCAGTACAGTAACAAATAGCTAGTAAGAACCATGCACGCCTAATAACTTAATAAGTAGTAACACGGAAAATGACTAAGAATCAAACATAAATACTCCCTTACTAGTGAAATTATTTCTCAGGTTCTCTTGTTGAGGCATCCGAGTTTTCTCATGAGACTTGTTATCACATTCAGATTTGATATTTGGATTGAAGTTTGAGTTGCTAATGTTAATTGGATCACAAACATCAACAAGAAATGAAGTAAATGCTAACGATTCTCCAGATTTTATCACTTCATCTTTCGTCAAGAACTTGCTGTCTAACAGCTGCTCAAACTCATCATACAGCATAACCTGTGAGTGTAAATGTGCAATCACCATAATTTTCAGCAATCATGATCTGGTTTTGCAAAAACTAGTGTTTGTTTTGCAAAACATAAACATTTTATCAAAATAAAGATAAACTTACTAAATTCAGTGCCAGCAACAAACATCGATACTAAATTAAGCTATGATTGTCAACTCAAATAGTCCACAATTCATGAAACTTCAGCGCAACAGCTCAGAACTTCTTAGAACTTCTTCAGCTATTGGTAGCATGATTTGATTTCCAAACCAAAATGTAACGGATGATTAAGCTAAATAGGTGCGAAAAGTAGTGTTTACAGCTAAAATCAAGTAAATTTAGACGATGATTGCCAAAATTAGCGGAAACCTAGTTAAATCAACTACAAAATTTTGCGCGGGATGCTCTTAGGTTTTGCGATTCCTTTAACACACAAATACGTAGAATTCATTCTAGTTGATAATATATACACTATTTCAACATCAAAATCAAATAAATTCAAGAAAAGAAATAAAATCAATGCTTAATGGCGCGAAACGTCAAACAGGATAAAAGAAGAAGAAACGACCTTGTTGTTAGGAAAGAGGTGAAGTATGCCATCTTGATAAACCTTTCTCTTCTGCTTCAGATGCTTTGTATACGTCACCAACCATCTCTTCTCATCTCCCATTCTCTCTCCTCCCTCTTTCCCTCTCTAACTCGAAAATGAAAAACGATAATGGCGGGAGAGATGTGAAATAACAAGGTTTGAAAATTACGAATACTTGTATATTTCGGGCATTTTGGCATTTTTGGAAATCTAATGATAAAATGTGCTCGCGTTTTTTGCCTTAGTAGGCCCGGGTGTTTTTTAACAATTTTGCCCCGTATTCTTTAAGACTCGCCGCGGGCCGGACAATGCTCCAAAAGTAAGATCGTTAAATTAAGTGAGAATTTATAAAAAAAAAGTTACGAAAATTTATATTGCTCACATGGTTCCTAGATTTCTCATTTTTGTTAGTTGATTGTTCATTTTGACAATAGATTACTCATAACTATTAATTGCAGTAGATTTAACTTAAACAAAATGAGCAAACTAAAAAAATGTAATCTTTGAAAAATAAGCAATCTAGAAAAAAATGAGCAAATTTGAAAAAAAAAATGAACAATTTAGAGATAAAATGAACAATATGCAAAACAACTAATTTTATCATTACAAATAAGTCCCTAGGTACATGTATACCAAGGTAGATAATATAAATTGTATAAGTGAGGTGCCTAAAAAATCATCTCCTGACTTACTGACCTAGGCAAAAACGCCTAAAATATAAATCAGAGCACCTGTTCTAGGTCCCCACTTCCCCGACCTAGGTTAGGGATCCCTTGTTTGTTTTAGGCGCGCACATGCGCTGCCTAGCTAAGTCTAAAGGTGATATTTGGGCACTCCCTTGTTTTTATGATATCTAATGGCATTGCTCTCTTGCTCGCAGTGAGTCTTATATTTTCCTATATATTTAAGGTGTCATCGAGTAAGTCCAATAAAATCTGTGCATTATGTAAAGTCTAAGTTAGTGAGAGTTTGAGATATGAAAAGTTAAAGTGTAAGGGCAAAAGTATTAACACGCGGACATTATTAAGTAAAACACGTGCCATGTTCAACAATACGTGGAAAACAAGATAACAGTTTACTTTTGTTGTGTTGGGCCTTCGAAAGTTGGGGTTGTATCAATTAAAGCCCAGCCCAAATTGGCGTTACCGGGCTTGTAAATATGCACTTATTTAGTTACTCCGTTTATCCGTAATACTGTTGAATTGAAATGTTCAGTTAGCGAGTTAACGTAGTAAAATGAATGATTTTATCTGTCAATCGCTTACTTATGTAACAGGAGCACTAAAAATAATAGAATAAGGGTATGTCGTCTAAAGATAAGGAATAATTATTCTATTAATATCTTAATTTGATGAATCTTTCAGCTTTAGCATGGAATCTTGCTAGTTTAAGAAGGATGAAGAACTAGCTCCTAGTAAGAAAATATTATTAATAATATTAGTGGTTGAAGAGTTAATCTTTGCTTCATGTCATGCGATGTTGCAATGTGTGAGGGTGACATGGTGTGAATTGCAGCATCAACAAGTTCTCAACACTACACAGCAATGAAAGAGACAAAAGACGTGATTAATAATTAACTTTAGTTTTGGAATTTTTTGTATTGTTGGGTAAATGTTAGAAATTAAATTACTACAAGCAGGGCGGAGCCAAGGGGGGCTGGCGGGGGCCTTGGCCTCCCCCTTGGCCCGAAATTGCTAGTATATATTTAATTCTAGGTGTAAAAAAATTATAATTCTAGTGGCTCAATTGGTTTACTTGCTTGTTTATACATTTTAGACTAGGGTTCAAGCTCCAGTACCCATATTCTTAACTTTTTTGCTCTTACTTCCGTGTGATATTGATTTCGGCCCCCTTGATAAAATATTTCTAACTCCGCCACTAACTACAAGTTAATCATTGGTCTCCAAGGCATGATGAAGACACTTGGCCTCCAAGGTTAATACTTGATCTCCAAGATGTCATGTTTTACTTGTTCCTAAGCCCAAGTCTACCGTTTGTAGTATTATAAATATCTATCATGCTCACTTATATTTGTGTTACACAATAACACCACGCACATGACATCACAAATTTACAATATATGATCATAGAGAAAATTCCAATTACTTAAGTCCCATCTCATCCCATTCCCTTGTTTTACCATCGGTACAACCGTACAACCGTACAATAACACCAGTATTAAGTTTCATTGATGATAAAATGCTATGCAATTTTTAACTCATATTAAGCACTTTTAAACCATTTAAAATTCTATTTGTATTTGATATAATAGTCCGTATATAACATATTCCCGGATCTTAAGTATCAGCTTAATCTTTTAGTTGATATGATAATTTAATTTAGTCCAAAAATATGTTATATACTCTATCAGTATCGATGCATAATTGTCACTTTAGAGCATCAATTTTTAGTAAAAAAAAAAAAGAAGAAAGAATTATGATACAAATCTATACTTATCTATACCAATTATATTAAAACACACCCCAAATTTACATTTGACATATGTACTTGATATCTTCAAAAAAAAAATGTCATGTGTCATCTTCCCCACACATAGTTTTGACACGTGCACTTGATATCTCCAGAAAAAATTGTCATGTGTCATCTTTATATAAAGTGTTTCATTTTACTTTTTTTAGTAATAAATTAATTTTCATTTCCAATTACAATTAAATTAATAATTTATTTACATTGAATAAACTTTTCAATTTCTCTCAAACAATCTCATGTTCTTTCCTATCACTCCTTTTTTAAGTTACTCATTTAAAAAAAATTCCCATTTTAAAATTCTCTTTAAATGAACTCACATTTCATATTTACAAAATCATTTTTCATTATTTTATAATCATACATATGAATTATTTTTCCAAAATATATACGTACACTTATTAATCTAATATGTACAAAATTTGTGCATTATGCACGGGCCAAAAACCTAGTTATCATTAAATCTGGCTAACAAAACTAATTTAATTACAAATAATGAAAGAGTTACTAGCACGAAGCACATATAGATTTATTTAAATCCATTGAGATAGAACCTAAACTCTTAACGGATAAGGATACATTAATTAATATACTTCCTCCGTTTTTAAAAAAAAAACGCAATAATTGGGGTATCACGGACTCCTAGGCAATTTTTTGTTGTGAGAGTAAAAGTGATAGGGAGAGAAAGTGGGGTATGCATGTGATGATGTGAGAGATAGAAAGAAAAAACTTACAAAAATGGAAGATTAAAATTGTTGCATTTATTTTGAAACATCCAAAAATAGAAATTGTTGCGTTTTTTTCGAAACGGAAGTAGTAGTTTTTTTTTCCTTTTTGGAAAAATGAATTTTAAAATAGGAGACACCTCATATTCTCATGAATATCATCGTATGTTTGTATCCTCTACTTTTTTTTTTGTTTTCTTTGTCCAATTAGACTCTCATTTGTTCGCTTTGTCATTTTCAAGTTTTGTACGGTTGTACCGATGGTAAAACAAGGGAATGGGATGAGATGGGACTTGGGAGTAACTTGTTCAATTATACATTTATACCCTTATGTTGTTTTAGCAATTAACATTATTTTAATTAATTAACACTTGTACTTTTTAATTCCATGCACATCATTAAACATGTACGAAGTGTATTTTTAATTACAATATTACATTACTATACATTGTTTGTACAAATCTAGCAAATTCTCCTGTTTTGTAAAATATAGTATATATACTTCAAGACTTACTAAAACCACTTTCGATTGTTTCATTTAGTTTATCAATGTAAACAAAAAAACCCTATTCCATTACCATTTGAGCAATTACAACAGGTTTCCAATTAGCTCTATCATTCTTTAAGCCCTTGATATATATATTTTTTTCCAAAGTCTCATGTTATACCATCTAATGATCTGACAGGATAATTAGCTAAATCGCGTAACTGTTAGGAATTATGCGGAAAAAAGTTGTCCTTTTGAATAGTTGATGTCAATTGCAAATTCAATCACTTTAAGCAAAATATTAAGAATAATAGAAATTTGAGAAACAGAGAAAAACAAACAATAATATGGCGGAGGAAGGGTATGATGAATTCACTAATATCAAATATGGAGGAACAACTTAAAGGGAAAAATTATAATACTTCCACACACAATAAGGCTCTCGAAACTGCTCACAAAACTTATTCTATCTTAAACAAAATAACTGATGTGATATGTTGTTATTGGCTTGCTAAACCTTGAAGCCAAATAACATATTTATAGGATAAAAGAAATTCTAAAAATATATTTTTTATCAGAATATATTGGCCTCCAAGAATAAAGGATATCCTCTAACAAACGAACTGATAGATTGACCTGATCGGGTCAGGTCTGACCTGATCGGGTCAGATTCCCAAACTTCGCAACGTACTCGCGGACCAGATCGAGTGAGGCCACCCGACCACATGACCCGATCGGGCCAAGACCAAAACTTCGCGATTCGAGCAAAGAACCTAATTCGAGTCACACCTTACAGTAACGTTTGAGCATACAACCACAACTTTTTATACTCCGAATTAATTTTAACAGTACAATTCAAGTAAAAGGTTAAAGATTTAAAGTTAAAATTTACAGTTTTTTAGTTATAATTTGTCATAACGTCAAAAGGTCTCATACAAGAATTAATATTTCTTTTTCTATGATTTCGCCCCCATTTATGGTAAAACGCATTTGAACACAATTTGCAAGTTTTTGCATATGATTGCATGCATGCGAGTTACGACTACTCTACAAAAAAAAAAAAAAATCCTAAAGTAACCAAGTTGTATGGTATCTTGGTCAAGAATATGCTTAATTATCTTGGATTGCTTGCAATTTTGTGAACAATGAATGACCTTTGCTTGTTGACTCGATATGGATCAAAAGGAACAAATACAATTTGTTTGCTTATCTCAAAAATTACATAAGTGAGTTTCTAATATTATTTTACTAATTGTCTTCTTCTACAAAGTGGTCACTTTCTTTCCAAAGTTCCACTATAATATTGTTTAGTTTCAAGTGGGAAAATTACAATTTACAAAAAACTTTATGTCTAACTAAAATTATAATAACATGGTTGCTAAATACGTTCTTACTTTACTGTAGTACACTCCTTAAAATTACTAAAATGTCATTCTAGCCTAAACCACCAAACCCAACCCACAATATATCTCGTTTTTTCTCCGTAAAACTCCTAAACCTAGCCTTCCT
Source organism: Salicornia ramosissima (assembly GCA_951394345.1). NCBI lineage: Eukaryota > Viridiplantae > Streptophyta > Magnoliopsida > Caryophyllales > Amaranthaceae > Salicornia > Salicornia ramosissima. The sequence continues at coordinate 6,866,495 of OX596238.1, read as the reverse complement.
CCCCTTCTTCCATGTGAAAACCACCTCAAAATCACATAAATTCAAATTTATCGGTGAAATTAGGGTTGCGTTTTTCTCATCTCTTCATCTGGTTCCCTGAAACAAACCTTCAAACCCACATAACTTCAGATCTGTTAGGAGAAATTCATAACTAGCTGCGTTTTTGTTTTTTTTTGTCAAAATTCGAATTTTTTGGGCGAAAATTAAACTAGTACACATACCTTTGAAATAGTTTAAAAATTTAGTAAATAAATTGGACTGGATGTAATACTATAATTTGATAAGCTGGAAATGTGATAATTTCGTGTCGATTAAAATAGTATATAATCATATCCATTACAAATTTTCTGGTGCAATGCTTTCACCGTATGTATATATAAGACCATGTTTCACTAGCTTAGAAAAAATTTAATTAAAAAAAATGCACAAGTTACAAAAAACATGTAAATAAATTGTTATATATGTATAAAACAACTTGATAACTTTTTATATATTTACAATAACTTTTATGGATTTTTTTTCCATAACTTTACTTGTAAAAATATGGTCTCCCCATTGTGAGACGGTTTGAACAAAGACCTGCTGATTTTTTACATACTAATCATGTATATTCAACATTTAGAAACAACGAACTTTATATAATGATAAATTAATAAGTATTTCATATGATTTCATGGTGCGTCCCAATAATGCCAATATGTTACGCAGCGTAATTTTTTTAATTAAAAAAAAAATATTCGAACACTGATTTGCTTCTTGCTGTTATCTCTATTATATAAGCCAAGGGGAAAGCCATGGTGTCCCCCTAGAAAAGTCTGTATTGCCCCCCGGAAGTTTCCAAAAATTTAATTAGCATCACTCCTAATTATTATGGAAAGTTATTATAATTTTTAAACTTTTTAAAATGAAAATATTACAAAATATAAAATTCATAAAAATAAAATAAAAATACCAAAATTTATTTTTTTGAATTCTCTATAAATGGATACCCATATTCATATAACTTTTCACATAAATATCATTCGATGATCGTAGAAATTTGATAACCGATAGAATATAAGAATTCAACATTTTTTTAATTTATTATTGTGGGGTGACCTGATGAAAAAGGAAAAGTTTATTATGATCATGTGGATGGGCTTGAATTTGAAAAATGTTCAAAATTTTCGAACAAACAACCTTTGTTTTTTGTATTTGTTTAGACAATTAAAAGATATATTTAAAATATCAACGTACGCAAAGCGTGCACACAAGGCTAGTATGCATATAAAAAAATAGAGGATTCGAGTAGAAAACCAGGTTGGTGGAAGCAGTTGAAATTGAAGATGACGAAGGTGATGATAATGAATTCACGATGATGTAGAAAGTACTGATTGGTTGGGGTTTAATGGAGAGTCTACCTTTAAGCCTTTACCCTTTTTATGCGCTCCGTAATGTTATACTGCATTATGGAATTAATTACGTGTGCCACTATATGTTTGATGGGAATGGATATAAATACGATTTCTAAGGCATCGTCAATCGTCATCAACAAAGGATGATTCATTACTCCGTATTTTAATGCAGGATGTGCAAGGCAATTCTAAACTATGCTAAAAAAACTAAATTATAATATTATTTTTTTTTGCTTTGAAAATATAATGTTTGTTATTCTTTCACTATTTAATTTGGAATGTTTCAAAATAGACGCATCTTGCACTATATTTTACAAGTAAATTTTTTTTTATAAGGTATCGGGTGGAAAAACAAATAAACTAATGGTTTGCAAACAATTAAAATATTTTTTTTCTCTCATCCCTTTATTCAATTTTTTTTCATACAAGCAATAAAAAATACTTCCTCCGTTCCAAAAAAAAACGCAACAATTTTCATTTTTTGATGTTTCAAAATAAATGCAACAAATTTTTATTTTCCTTATATAGTAAACTACTAGGTTAGCACCCGTGCGATGCACGGTTTTAACAAAGTAATTAGTAAATTTAATTTATATTGATAATTTTTTATTGTTATTTAAATGTATCATAATTCAATGTTAACTTTTAGTTATTCTATACTTTTATATAATGATTTTTTTGTTAGAATATAAGATTATAATTACAATTTCACATTATTTTTTTATTCTAACAAAAAAATCGTATACCCAAGAGGCCAAGAGTATTTTGTTAGAATAATTTTTTAAAATTCTATCAATATTGAGACAATAATAACGAAAATATTGGAAGTGTCGAATTGGGTAGATATTATGAATTGTATACCCCTAAGAAGCCAATCGTTGGATTCTAAATTTCCACTACTTTATTTTCTATTAATGCAATATCAATCCATAAAATAAACATATAGAATGAACCTTGTGCGTTGCATTACAAATGTAAAGTTTCGAATAACTGTAAATTGAGTAAAAAAAGTGTTTTTATTAACTGCGACACTTTTCCATTTAATATTGTTTTTGAGATTTTTTTTTTTTTGTGTGGAAAAAAAATGTAATAACAATTCTTAGGAAATATTTATGAGATTTTGAAACTTGAGAGAGGTAATTAATTAATGATTCTTTTGGAGGGAAATTTTTTCATATGATGAGTACGTATGACATGTGGAAGTAGATGATGTCAGCATGTCCTGTTTCTTTTAACTGTAAATTGAAAAAAAAAATTTTTTTATTAACCACGACACTTTTCCCTTTAATTTTTTTTTGAGTTTTTTTTTTTTTGTGTGGAAAACAAATGCAATTACAATTCTTAGGAAACATTTATGAGATTTTGAAACTTGAGAGAGGTAATTAATTAATGATGACATCATCATTTCTTTTGGAGGGAAATTTTTTCATAAGAGTATGACATGTGGAAATAGATGATGTCAGCATATCCTGTTTTAGTATAGATTATAGATTGTTATTAAAAAGACATAAATACTCTTACTAATTCTTTATTTGTCCCCACCTTTTTTCTCTCCAATTCTTTAATTGTCTTTACTCTCTCACAACTCCTTTAATTGTCCCCACTTTTCTCTCCATTTATTTTAATCAACTACCTCTCTCTTTTTCTAATTACCCACAACAACAAAATGCCTAGAGTCCGTGTCATGACAATTGTTGCGTTTTTTTTGGATCAGAGGTAGTAGTTATACCTATGAAAACACATTTATCCCAAATAAAAAATTGAATAGGAGTCTGTATTTTAAAAATAGTTAGAAACAAATTAAAACAAATACAAGTATATATATATTTTTTGGCAAAGCAAGTATATATATTATTACTTCCTAAATAGATGTCATTGTATTTTATTTTTTTGCGGGATGTTATTGTATTATACTACGGAGTACATTATTATTTTATTTTTTGGAAGGAAAGGTACACGACTGCTGATGATCTCCCTATCACAAGGAAAAGATCAAAAGTGGCGAGTGATTTTCCTATACATTATTTATTGCATGGCACTGTGTCCCATTATGATTCTTAACCTTCTCCCAGTTGTGTCGTGGTTTCCTCCTACTCCAGGCACTGTTAATCTTAATTTTGATGACGTGTAAATTATGCTTCCATTGGAGTTGTCATTCGCTACCACATAAGGGTTATCTTGCCACTTGCACTTTTTTCTTAGCTTGGGCACTGCATGCGTCCCCTTTAGTTGCACAAGCCATCTCCCTTCACAATGGTTTCTTTTTAGCATATTATTACATTTTTCTTCAATTTTTTTATTGGATGTGATAACATAAAACAGTTATTAATGTGTAATTTTGCTTGATTGCCTTCGGAAGATCCAACTACTTGTCATCAATAACGTCTGATCTATCCTCCAAGATTTTTCTTCAGTTTTTTCCATCCACATCTATCGTACAATAGATTATATTGCTTCTTTTTGTCACTGGAAACCTCTAGGCATACTTATATAGATGCCTTTTTTAGATGCCAAAATCCCTTCTTATCTTCATACATATAAATTAGGGTTCATCTCCAAGGAAAACAGATTCTAATTTATTGTATACCTTTCCTCTTAAAAAAAACTACTTCCTCCCGTCTAAAAAAAATGTTACACTTTAACCAAAATTCTGAGAGTTTTTTTTTAAAATCAAAGTGAACCAGTTTTTTTAGTAAAAGATGCAGCACGCTGCGCGCACATCGGAAGATACAGTGATTAATTTTGATGGCAAAATATGATAATGTAATTCAAAGCTGGGGCTAGCTAGTTGGAACCAATCAGAATAAAACCTCCAAAAAAAAAATTAAGGAATTGTTTATTTAATAAACTAAAAAATAATTAGTACAGTACTTTAATTTTATCAAGTACAGAAGAGTCTCCTTGGACCCGTGGTGCGGCGAACTGTGAAAACTTTGCAATTTGTACTGTATTTATGATTACGAAATTCGATTCAATTTTGTGTGTGTGTGGGCAACGAATCAATTGAAGATCAAGTGAATCTCTTACGTTTACTACTACTCTTTCGATAACCATAGAAATTTCGTCACGTGCCTTTCTTTACAGTTGAAACTGATTCATTCAATTCTACGTGCTAATATGCTACTGCTTATTTTTATTCTCCCCAATATTATACTCGTAATTGTTATAATACTCTTTATATTTTATTGAATTTCTTGATTTAGTTAGTCCTTATTAAATATTCCAATCATCGTAATCAGAAATTTCCTTCGAAGTTTCCTACAGCTATATTAATTAATAAATAAACTGATCAATCTCTTTCTTCTAATTTTAAAATAAATAACGACACTATTATTGGATGATTATATTTTTTTTGGCAAAGGGATTATTGAATATTTTGAATTCTTAACTTTAGCGGTAGCGTTGGATTGCGTCACCCTTGCCTCCTAATTGAAATTGAATATTTGAGTTCGAGTTTCAATTTTCATCAGCAACAAATTATCTTTATATGTACTCCCTCCGTTTCCATTTGTTTGTCATAATTGATTTTATACGTATGTCAATGCACTTGTTTGATAGTAAATATCTTTTGTTGTATATGTGTAAAAATTATAATAATTGGATATTAATGACGTACTTATTGAGACAAATCAAACAAGGCCATATATACATGACTATATTATGTTTTAGGCTCTGTTCTTTAGGACTGATCTGGTCTGATCTGATCTGATCTGATCTGATTTGTTTATAGTTTGTCTGATCTATCTGATCTTATTTTAATTTTAATTTTTAGTTCTATTTTAATTTTAATTTTAATTTTAATTTTATTTTTATTTTTAACTTTTTATTTTTATTAGGGACAAAATTTTAATGAGCCCAAAGCCTCAAGCTTATTTCATTTCACCTTTTCAGTATTTTACTTTTCATTCTTTTCAAACCCTTCATTCAATCTGACTCCAAAACCGTCACCGAAAAAGTCGACCGAATAATCACCGCCGGAAAAGTCATTCCGAAAACCGTCGTCGGACAAGTCGTCCCGAAAACCTCGCTAAAAAACGCGGCCTGAAAATCATCACCGGAAAAGTCGACCAAATAATCACCGCCGGAAAAAGTCAGTCCGAAAACCGTCGTCCCGAAAATCGTCGCCGAAAAACTCGGCTTGAAAATCGACGCCGGGAAAGCCGGTCGAATAATCACCACCGGAAAAGTCGACCGAATAATCATCGCCGGAAAAGTCATTCCGAAAACTGTCGTCGGAAAAATCGTCCCAAAAATCGTCGCCGGAAAAGTGGGCTGAATAATCAACGCTGAAAAAGTTAGTCCGAAAACCGTCGTGGGAAAATGTCGAGCGGAAAAACAATGCTCGAAATAATAATAATAATAATAATAATAATAATAATAATAATAATAATAATAATAATAATAATAATAATAATAATAATAATAATAATAATAATAATAATAATAATAATAATAATAATAATAATCCTAGTGAGAATGCTGCCCCCAAACTCATAAAAAACTGGCAGATAAATATTTTACAAAGGTTGCTCAGACTGTTGAGGCCACATTCTCATTATCTCCACGACAGGTTGCTCTTCGGAAATCGCAACAACGGGATCATACTTCTGATTGGCTTAGGGTGGTTCCGATCTCAGGGTTGGGTCAGGCTATGAATGGTAAAACGTATCGATGCGTGCTCTGCTACAGATTGGGTGTTCCTTTGTTTTCAGCTTCCGGACCTTGTTCTGCTTGTTCGAGGGTTTTTGAGGGTGACATCTTCGGAGATCATGCTGTGTCGTGTACTGGGATGGTGGGTGTCAAGCATCGTCATAATATTGTGCGGGACACTCTTGTTGATATCTGCAATCGCTCGGGGATTTCAGCTGGTAAAGAGGTTGATATTGGATTGAGCACAGAGATCGGGGTTCTTCGTCCTGCGGATTTGCTGCTTTACTCATGGGACCATGGTCGCGATGTTTGTGTGGATTTGACAGGGTCTTCACCTTTGACTCAGTCCGGTATGGCTGATTTTGTTCCTGGTCGTGCTGTGCAGGATGCGGCTTCTCGCAAACGGTGTAAGTATGCAGATCGATGTGCTGCTCTGGGGTATGGTTTCCTTCCTTTCTCTTTCTCTACTTTTGGCGAATTCGAGGAGGATGCTGTTGCACTGCTGAAGCGGATTCAGATGTTTTCTAGGCGCATGATATTGGTGCGCGTGCTGCTGCGCACATCTTCACTCGTATTAGCTTTGCTGTAGCTAGGGAGTGGGGGCCCACTAACTTCTTGTAGACATTTTGACTTTTAGTTTTTAATAATAAAGTTTATTATAATTAAAAAATAAATAAATAAATAATAATAATAATAATAATAATAATAATAATAATAATAATAATAATAATAATAATAATAAAGAGTAATAATGTCTGATCTGATCTGATTTGACTAAGTCTGATATGATATGATCTGATCTGATTACTGCAGCTTTTAAGTCCAAAAGTTTAGGGCCTTATATGTTGAAAGTAATTTAAAAGATTCTCTCATCTTATGAATAGTGTAAGATTCCAAACAAGATAAACAATTGGGAATAGAGGGAGTAGTATATCTCATAAAAGAGCCAAAAATCATGACCCATTGTACCACCTTATCAATTTAATTTAATTATATATATTATAATATGGAGTATTGCTAGGGTGCGTTTGATTCGAGTGAATTAAATAAGCACTCCTTTGCTTTTTTTAAGAAAATTCATATTAGGTCAGAAAATTCAGAAAATTTCAGATCAGATCAGAAAAATTCTAAATACAACAATAACTACAATCAGAAAAATATAATATGATCAGAATACATCAAATCAGATCATAAAATTTAAGATCGGATCAGATTAGAAAATTTCAAACAAATCAAACACACTCTTAGTCGTCTATGTTTGTTTCAATAGATTTTTGTTAATCATGAATTATATTTCTAATTTAATTTGATTTTAAATTATTTTTTATATTCTCTAATCTGAACTAATTCTCTTATTTTACTAAAGTTTGACCATATATGTACAATAAACTATATAGGGAAAATTAAATGTCAATTGATTTGAGATCATATTTTATTTGCAGTATCATGTAATTTTTAATATTGTATGAAATATTTATTTTTTTTAAAAAAAAAACTCATTAAAATATTAATGTTATTTAGTGAATAAAAACACGTAAATAATATGGTATGGTTTGACCGGAGCTTATTTATCTGGTCTAATTTGACTTGATTAAAACTTATTTTGCTTATCTTAATTAATTATTTGAAATAAATAATGTTGTCGTAAAGCAAGATGAACCAAATAAAACTTGATCCTAACATCTTAAGTGTATGATCTCTTTAGGTTATTTTCACTTCACAAATTCTAAAATATATCGGGTGCGCATGCACTAGATTATTGTACAATGGATTAAAAGATAACCTAAAGCCATAAAAGTTAGCCTAAAAACCATAAATGTTAACATTTGGTAAGCATAAAATTTCTATTCTTACAATATTATTGTAAATTTGTAACCTTAAACTCCTTCGGTCCCAAAATGAAATCGTTTCATTTACAATTAACCAAAGTCCAACGTTCTTAATTAAAAAAAAAAGGTACAATGTTAGACACATACATAAATATTTTATCAGCTTGGTGTTAGTGTGTTACACAGTTACTAGATAATTAAAACACGAGTTAAACAATAAACAACAAAAACAATGTAAGTCAATCAAACTGATCAGCAGTAAACAATCAAACTAATTAAGCAATATAAGATCGTGAACATTATTTAGAGTCTGTTTAATAGGCAGGAAAATACTTTACCTGAAAATTATTTTTCCCATTTATAGAACTAATTAAGCAATATAAGATGGTACTTTTTAAAAGACTGAAATAACCCTGAATTTGAGTTTCTTACCCAATATGTCCAAAATAATACGGCATGGAATCTCCTTTATCATTTCATTCCTATGGTTCTTTGTCTTGTTTTCCGTACAAATATATCTCTTTCCACAAAACTAAAAAATGTTGATTTCATGGGTTTTTACCATTTAATGTACAGGGATGATTTTATGGCCACAAAACTAGTGGTAAATAATTAGAGCTCAAACGAGTCCGGACTATATGACAACGAGGGAAGTAGCTAGCCCCTTAGCTCTTATAAAGTGGTAGCAACTTTAATTTTGTATTCTTTCAATATGGGATTAATTATCACTAGTTCACCACAAAACGTACTTCTCTTAGTTTTAATGTGAGACAACACTTACATTCACATGCAGATTGTTCATAGGCTCAATACTCCCTCACATGTGAATTGTTTATTAATTTGGCCCACATCAATCAAATTCAACCTGACTCTGATACTATGTTAAAGAATCATTTTAAGCAAAATTCTCTGATACCATGTTAAAAGAACTTCTCAACCAAAAGCTTATGTTGATGGTTGAGGCTCATAAATATGTCATATACTCTAACAATTGATGATATTCACGCATCCATTTTACTCAACATCATTACTCTCTTAATTGGGTGTTTGGGATGTGCAGTTATCAAAATAAACTGTGTGGAGATCTTTATTTTCTTAGTTTTTGTTTTACGAAGATAATTGGCAGGGAGAACACATAGATATTAAGGGACAATAAGTCCCCCTACCAGACTATTTTGGTAATTTTACACAACACGCTCATATTATAATGCAATAATAACATCCTACATAATAATGCAACCACAAAACATTTGATAGTGTTAAATTAAAATGATTCTAATATAATTGACTCGTATAATTTCTCTATGTTATCTACATACTTTTTCATAAAGTATTGTCTAGCTAATATGTTGTGGATGCATTGTAATATGATTATGAATCCGTTAGGGCCAATGTTGTCCCCTATTGATGAATATATGCATATCACACTTTGCAAGTAAGGGAAGGTATGAGACACAACTGTAACTCTATAAGTAGTGAAATAGATCGGAGATGATAATTTCTTTAAAAAAAAAAAGAATGGAAATTTCTCAAGGTACCATGCAGAGTTTGGGCATATTAGGTGGAAAAACTCATTTTTGAAGTACCTTAGGCATTTCTAAAAAAACATGTGAATTTTGAAAATTTCGCTAAATATGAGAAGGTATGTTAGCAAATTTCCAAAAAAAATCAGGTGTCCACCATATTAGATTTGAATCAACGTATATTTTCTAAATATATGTAATTTAATAATTTTTTAATAAAAAAATACTAATATTTAGCGACAAAAACACAAATAATATGTATTGTTGTTTTAAATCTAATGTCTTTGGAGATATTATGAATTTTTAAGTGCCGTTTGGCTTTTTATTAATATATAATCTTTTGTCTTTTAATCAAAAAACACAAATAATATGATAAACGTCATAAAATAAGATGATGAACTAATAAACATAGTTTTACACTACGGTGCAAAAATCATACTACTCCATAATAAATTAATAATAACCAACTCATATAAAGTGTAGGTTGAATTCTCACCGCAAACATATGTGGTGTGATCCTTCTCTCATCTATCAAGGGTTAATAAAATAAAATAAGATACTTTTAAAAAAAAACAGCCACTTTATTAATCTCTTATAATAAGGGTTGACATAAATATAAAAATATATTCTTTGGGTTTTGATGAGTTCAACTGACCACTAAGATGCGTATTAGTAGGTACTGGCCACCACCACTGATGTCTTTGTGTTAATGTATTCATGTATCTGGACGTATAATAGTATAAGATGCACCTGTTCAGCTTCAAAAAAAAAGTTTCAAAGTATAATTTTACCAAAAAGAACAATAGAAGAGAAGATTAAGAACACAACGAAACGGGTGTATAGATACTAAATTACTAATCTTTATTACTTAACCCGCTCCATATTAGTTGCAACATTACCCTTTTCATGTTTGCCAATATATAATTTATATTTGTAATATCTTTAATTTCGTTTTACCAAAAATTATAAAAATAAAATCACAGTAAAGAACACATTAAAACGGTTTAAAAGAGACTCCACATGACCATATTTTTTAAATGTATAAAACACAAAAGTGAATTATAAGAGTGATTATGAATAATTGAATAGTGTCCAAATTTCCAACGTTGCAACTAATATGGAGCGGAGGAAGTATATAAGCCAAGAGAGCTATGACGTCCTCCTTCGAAAAGTTTAATATATTATCCTTTAAAACATTCCAAATACTCAAGCTATATCAATATTAACTAAATAGGAAAGTTTTTTATTTTTTAAAATGAAATTATTACAAAATATATAATTTTAAAAAATAAAATACAAATACCAAAATTCATATATTTTTAATTCTCTACAAATCGACATCCATATTTTATAGTTTTTTCACACAAATATTTCAGAGTTTTGATTTTAATTTTTTGCATAATAGTTTAGCTCAAAATTTGACGTACATGCATAGAAAACTAGTAGATGTTCACAATCCCACAGTCCAACTCTGACGATTATTACTTGATTTTTCAACCAAGTAAGCCCTTTTTTGTCAATACTAAGTACAATTTTTTCTACCAATTTTTTTTAAAGTACACATTTAATTTAGTTATTTATTTTATTTATCAATCATAATTTGGTCATACAATAGCATCAAAAAAAATAATTTGGTCATACAACGTTCAAAATATATTACGGAGTACACGTTATTGTAAATTTGCAATCCCTTTTTTGCAGATATAATACTCTATATAATATGCTCCTTGTTTTAGGATTAGATGATTTGGTCCCCCATAAAATAATTGATATGGTCTAATTATTTAAGATATATAGTTTGATGATATTCTGATTGTCTAGTAGTGTTTTGATGCTATTAATTAAGAATAATAACTATCATTGTCAAAATAAATGAACAAATAAATGGTTATGATGAGAATATTTAACTATGTTAAGTTTGATCTAATTATTAAAAAAAGGTGTAAAATATTAACTCGAATTAAGTAGTGAAGTATTTATCACAGTATCATACTGAATGAAGCCTGATGTGATTTTGGCATGCACTATCAAATTATCATTACACTCTTAAATCTTAATAATAACCATGAGTTGGTGAAAACTCTGAAAAGAATACGGCTTGATCAATAACACAAACACCAATACACGCGTGGGTCTATTATACTAGTACATCTGGATGCACGTAGAGGTATGTCCATCCAAGGTTTTTATTACTCATTTTAAATAATTTTGCTTATTTTAAATTACACAATAATTTGAGCAAATATATATATAAAAATTATCTTTAGATGTACCATACATTCGGATGTATATAAGAATTTCTACCATACACTAATAGGTAAGGATTTCGCCTAAAACAATTGTCTTAATTTATTTAAATTCAGCTACAATCATGATTTTTAAACAATTTGCATTAGTCGTATTAGTGATTAATTTCTTTTTTTGAACAAATTATTCGTAAGTCGAAATAGTTTTTTATTCTATTACGAAATTTGAGCAATTTTTCAAGATGGGAGCTACAAAAAATCACATCTGAATTACTTCATCCGTCTTTATTTAGTTGATATATTTCATTTGACATAAGTTTTTAGGAGAAATATGTGAAGATTGCGTTTGATTCATCTAAAAATTTTCGATTTGATTTGATTTGATCTGATCTGAAATTTTAATTTCTAATATGGTATGATCTGAATTTTCTTATCTGATCTGATTTTTCTTATCTAATCTTGATTTTTCTGATTATATTTATTATTATAGTTATAATTTTTCTGATCCGGTCTGAATTTTTCTGATCTGATTTGATTTTTTGATCTGGTCTGAATTTTATGAATCTTTCTGGTTTATAGATCCGTTTTTTAATAAAAACATATACTAAATTAATGATAGTCTTATAAGTTATACGACCCAAATGTCCAATACTCCAAAGCCCTAATAGTCCATTACCCAAGTTGATTATGTAATGTATGGATTTTAGAATGTTGATGATATTAATTAGTTTGTTAGTACTTACTACTTAGTTATTGGTTTTAATTTGCATATTAATTATGTATGTGATGAAATGAGAATTTTAATGCATTAGAAGTTTTAATTATCTCATTTAGTAGGTATAATATAAGAGGATCTGTTTTGAATCCTGATTCGCAGGATATAAATCTGGATCCTCATTCTACGAGTCTGTCGGATCCGGAGCAGATATGGATCTAGGCTAAAAAGGGATCTGGATCCACATGATCCGGTACAGAACCGGTCCGCCACCATCTCTAATATAACGAACTGTTAATTAATGTTCATTGTTGATGATAAATGTTCATTTGGTCTAATTTTAAAATTAAAATAATGTTCCGATCCCCTTAAACTTTATATACTAATGATGGTTCAAATTAAACTAATGTACATAAGATGTGTACCATTATATTGTTACACATGTATGTACCTTCTAATTTGTACATGATAATATACACTCAAAGCAATAGCAATAGAAAAACTTATAAAAAGTTTATCCATATGCCACATCATCAATTTACAAATCCCTCTTATAATAACTCTTTTAATAACAATAGACAAATCTACAACACATAAAGATAGGTTACTGTGTAGTAATCACTCTCATAGTAACTTTTGATGACAATAAGGAGATTTATGAGCCTGGGCTCTGATACCATGTTAAATTTGATTAGAATATTAGAAGCGGGCCTGGGCAACCCAATATGGATGAGGAGATTTATGTCACTTACAAGCCATAGGAGGTTCCATCCTAAAACCAATTGGTAATAGGAGGAGTAACTCCTAGACTTATAAGCTAGTTCAGTCTCTCCTCATCTTCCGATGTGGGACACTCACTAGTGTAGCATATGGGGCTCAAAACGGCCCAGGCCCGTTTAACATGGTATCAGAGCCCAGGTTGGATTTGGATTGAGCTAGGCCAAGATTATACACAACTCACATGTGAGGGGGAGTGTTGAGCCCATGTAAAAAGCCCACATGTGACTGTGAAAAGAGATTGGAATTAAGGGGAAGTGTTGGGAATAAATCCCACATCGAAAAAAATATTAGAGTTGTCTCCACTTTATATGGCTAAGGAGTTACTCCCCTTACTACCATATGGTTTTGAGGTGGAACCTCCTTTGTCTTGTAAAGTGGATTTGCACTCCCCGTGACGGGCACGGCCTAGGCCCGTTTAACAAAAACCAATTAATTAGCCCCTTTTATAAGCTAATCACAAACATCCGAATGAGAAAGAAAGTTTAGTATCGCAAATGTGAAAACAAGTCAGTGTAGAGTTAATGTTCAAAATTCGCTTGAATTCCCTAGTAAAGGCTTATCGAATTATCGGACAGGAAGATAGAAATTCTTAGGCTGCAATTTACTAGTACATCATTATCTGTGTGATTTTTTTTAATTAACTGGGGAAAAAATAAAAAAATAAGACGTATAATTTTGTATTTTCTTCTCCGATACCTTGTGTAGTGAAAATATTTAAAAGGGGTTTAGGAAAAGACGTGGTGGAGCACATTATGTCACCACTTAAATTTGTTATATTCGGTTGGAAGCAAATTATATATGTGCAATCCTCCCTTGTCATTTCCACATCAATTAGTTTTCTGCTTTGATATTTTAATTCTGAAGCAACCAATAAATGGAAGAAAACAAATAATTGGCACGGAATGTTGATATAATTCTCATGTATGACCCAATTTTCTGACTTTTTTTTTTTGGTAAAATAAATTAGACCTTGAGCAGATAACGGGAATCGAACCTGCGTCTTCTCCTTGTCAAAGTGAAATTTTACCATTCAACTATACTTCAAATTAGGCATTGAGCAGATAGCGGGAATTGATCCCGCATTTTTTTACACTATAATTTTGAGTTTGGCACTCCACTTTATAAGATCACATAACTTTATACGTACTATACTCATATAGTGAACTGCCAACATAAAAATTGAAGTGTTGAAATCACTTTCCCATAACTCCTATCTCAAAATAACCATGGCAGCATTACTCCAAGGAGGGAGTATGAACCAAACCACTGCTGTAAGAACTAAGGGGCCGGTTGACCGTGAAAGAGGAAAGAGAATCACTTTAGGAATGAGAATAAGGAAGAATGAAAAAAAAAAGTGTTAGATTTAGGCCCTGTTTGGAAGTTAGTTGATAGCTGTTAGGGGTTAGCTGATAGAGTTAGCTGTTTTGACTAGCTAATTGTGATAACTGATTTGACTAACTGATTACATTAGCAGTTTGTGTAAAAGTGTTTGATAAATAGCGATTAGTTGTTAGATGTTTCAGAGTAAAAAGAACCAAAAAGATATAAGCTATTCCAAAAAGCTCCTCATATGAGCTTTTGAAAAAGAGCTTTTTGATCCCAAAACTATCTTCCAAATTAAACCTCTAACTCCAAAACACCCAAAAAGCTTTTTGTGTTGGTTAAACCACTTTTTCCTCTCTTTTCCCCCCAATCCTCTAACTCCCAAACACCCCCTTAATTAGTTTTTTGTTAAAAAAAAAGGTATGAACATACCATCCACCATACCACACCACCACCACCCCAATCCATACCCATTCCCACCACCACCGAAACCACCCTCACCCCAGCCCCACCCAGCTCAGCTACTCCACACCACACCGCGAAACCCTAAACCCCAAAAAAAACCTAAAACTACCTCCACCCACGAAACCACCCTTCATCTACTCACCACCCTTCGCCACCTAGTCGCGAGTAGAGGAAAGGTGGTTTTGGGGTGGTTTTATTGGTGGGGGTGAATTTAGGTTTTTTTGTTTTTCATATTTAGGGTTTCATGGTGTAATGACCCGAAATTTAGGGCCAGAAAATTTCGCGGTTATTAATTCTATTTATACAATCTAAGTCCAAAGGCCAAATTAATTTGGACTGTTTTATTTTGTTTTCCTCTCTTTTAACTCAAGTTGGGCCGATGACCCATTCTTTCCCTTCTTTTAAAACCTTGGCCGGTTTCCTCCTCTCTCTTTGGGCCAAGTATT
The DNA here is from genome assembly GCA_951394345.1 of Salicornia ramosissima. Classification (NCBI taxonomy): domain Eukaryota; kingdom Viridiplantae; phylum Streptophyta; class Magnoliopsida; order Caryophyllales; family Amaranthaceae; genus Salicornia; species Salicornia ramosissima. Next base: position 6,851,124 of record OX596238.1, on the reverse strand, counting down.
ATTTTTTTTCTTTTGGACTTAATTTAATTAATTAATTAAGCTAATTAGAATAATTCCTAAACTAATTATAACCTAGCCCAAATCTACCCATTTGCTAGGTCCATTAATCCCCTATTTCCCTCTTGTTTTCACGGCAACCCTAGTCTTTATTTAGGGTTTGTTGTTTCCTCTTCTATTATATATATATACTAACTTTAACAACAATTTTTTTCTAATTTGCTAAAGTTCATAACTCTACAACTAAATTTTTCCTCCTTTCCCCTCTAAAGATCAACCGTGCTATATTCACCCAAAGTGGTGAATTTTGCCTTGGAATATTTAGCGTAAAGAGGTAACTACGCTATCTTGTTTAATTTTGGTACAAGTTTTACACATAGTAAATTAGGATTAAAAGCATGAAAATTGTAAAAGAATTAGTATCATGATTAGGTTTAGATTATTTCGAACCTTATGAATTTTATGAATATGATATTTCTTGCTTTTAGTATGAATCTTTATTATTTTAAGGTATTCTATGCATAAATTAATCTATTTATTTATATATTTTGTATGAATAATTGCATGAATATTTTTGTTCTTGTTGTTCTAATTTGTCGAGTGACTTAGAATAATTTTAGGGGCTTCTTTACTATTTGATCTTTAATCAAGATTTATTTCATGGCGAAATTCGTCCTTCTCTTGCTTGAAATAATTTAATCTTTTAAACCGGTAAAACTGTCCAGATTTAGTTTACGAATTATTCAAGACACTTAATCAAATCGGATGGCTATGAAATTTTAGGTAGAAGTCATTAATAGTTATTTACAACTTGTGTTAAATTTTCGTAATTTTTAAAGATCGTTTGCTGTAGAATAAAAATCTGAAACTGATTTCAGCTTAATCTGATTTATTAGTTATAAAATCCCTTAAAAATAGTAAATGACATTATTTTTGGACGAAAATTATGCACGTTAAACCTTGAACCTATATTTAACTTTCATTAAAATTTCCAGATTAATCGAGACCTTTAAAAGGTCGTTCTTAATTTAATTCTTTAAAAATCAGATTGTGTAAATTAGTGTGATTAAATTATTAAAACATGTTATTTTGAATTCTTGAATTCAATCTTGATCTTGTTTGAACCCTATGATAGCCGTGTGGTGTGATGTAAATAAAGGAATGATTTTGATCTTGTTTTAATCCATGTTTTATGATTAAATGTTTAAAGTATAATTAAATTGTTTATTATTAAGTTTATTTAATTAATTGTTGATAATTGTATTCAATTGATTAAAAGTATAATTTTGGTATATTTATTCAAGAATGTCGAATGGCTTGTTGTGATAAAAATAGGATTTTTATCATATTTTGAGTAATATATGTTGTTAATTGTTAGATTGTTTATATGATTGTTTAATGAACTGATCTGATTATTATGTTATATTATTATTTATTACTTATTATTATTATTATTATAAGTAAAGAAGTCAGTAGGGATAAGTTACAATAAGGAATTGAAGATGATAAGACATTAAAAGGGAAAGAAAGGAAACAGAGTAAAAGGAATTTGAATTGTTTCGATCTCTGGCTAGGAAAGACTTGGTATTTAAGGTGGCCAATATACGTGCCGCACCTCTCTTTCCTGGGACTTCGAACATTTCATTTCCGATTACGGCCACCTAGTATTTCCCGACATAAGAAAGATATAAGATATGAAAGATAAGATAAGATAAGGACGCCCACCTGATGATACACGAGTCGTCAGACTGGGTTAAGTCGATGCCACTGCCCCATGGGATGAATACACGAGTTCACCCGGGCAGTTCTGGGTCTTAAAATATGTAGTCGTCTAAGTAGTAGTACACGAGCTGCTATTTAGGAGTTATGGCCATAGCTTAGGCTTAGTGGTGCACACGGGATCCACTACGGGTTGAATACACGAGTTCACCCCGGCATGTTTTAGGAAAGTTGTGGTGCACACGGGATCCACAACGAGCTATAGTGACCGGTCCGTTAAGAAGTAATAATGATATGAAATGATATGATATGAATATAAGTTAAGATGAATGATATGAATATGGAATTGACGATAATATGAAGTATATTACGATAATTGAAGGATAAGATGTATGATAGTATAAGATAAGCAGTGTATATGTTTAGTATAAGTCTTCCGCTGTATGAGTTTGGTATGTATGAATGTATAATGTGGTTCGTATGTATTTTGTATTGTGTACGTATTTTGTGCGTATATCTAACCGTATTTTTACAGGTATTATTATACGTTTTGTATACGTACCCTATACGTATTTTTGTACGTAATTCTAACCGTATTTCTGCAGGTATTCTTATACGTATTTTATACGTATTTGTATATGTATTTTTGTACGTATTTTTATACGTACTCCGTATGAATTTTCGTATAAGGTGTAATAAGTTTATGTGCGATTTTCATGTATAATTCTATGATATTATGTGTTTAGCGGTCCCTCAATTAAGCGGGACAGCCTAGTTACTCGCCACTGACGGTGGACCTCCCCCCCCTCAGTTTCAGGAGACGATGCAGCAGCTTAGAACGGGCTTCCGATGGTTGGGCTTAAGCGTGGCAGAGTTTAGTTTTACCTTAGTTTTTACTAGAGTGATTTAAGACAACATTACTTTATTTTATATATGATCCCAGTATGTTGGGAAGACAATATTTTCAGTTTATGTAATACTTTAGGTATTTTTACCTTTAATGACTTTTGGGATTATTTTCAGACTTTTAAGATAATAAAAGATGTTTCTATTTTTAAATATATAATTAATGTTTAATTTAATGCTTAAGTAATGATCCGCAAGTCGTTTTCCTTCGTCAAACGACAGCTTAAAAAGTCGGGTCGTTACACATGGGGTGGCTAGGGCGGATGGGCAGGGTTGGTTCATTAAGTTGGAATGGATCGGTATATCTCATACTACATGGGTATGTATTCAAAAACTCATACTAGTATAAAGTTGTTTGGTTTTATAGTTGGAATGGATTCTAAATTTCATTAAAAAAAATGGATTATGAATCTTAGGGGGAGGGGGAGGTGGGTATAAGATTCTAGGGGTATGGAATAAAGTTAGAACCCCATGGGTATGAGATTTCATATTTAAAAAATTCAACAAAACAAAAAAAAAAGGAATGGATTCTAACTCCATTCCAAAACCAAACACACTAGTGAGTGTAGATAAATAGATGTATCACCAAAAAGAAAGGAACAATGATGACCTAAATCGGGTGGCGATTTAGGCACTCCACTATTTTTTTTAAGCACTCCACTTTACCCACCATAAAACCTTCTTACATGTAAACAAAAGTGGAGTGCTTGCAAAAAAAAAAAAAAAAAAAAGTGGAGTGTCTAAACCGTCACCCACCCAAATCAAATAAAGTGACTAATTCAGTGAACAACTACAATAAAAAATTATCGAATGATTAAAGTAAATGTCTAATGACTTTAGAACGTGCTATTGTATTTTTAGAGGACCAAATGAGCATCAAAAGTACCGTATAAAATTTTACTTCACTTGATTTTATTTTATCACGGTCCTTTTTAAATTTCACTATTTTTTTATATATTTTATTTTGTTATATTTATTATGAATTTATGGTTACAATTCTGAAAATTAGGGTTTATGAATTTAATATAGTAAAAATTAGGTATCTCCAAATATGTCTACAATAGTACCTTGTCTCAGCATTTGGCACCACATCTTTGAAAGCTTGCAACAACCCCTATAAAAAGAAATTCCAATAAGATAGTGAAATTTAGTAACTGATTTGTTGTATGCTGCTTAGATCTTGTATGCTGCTTAGATCCTTCTTAAGCAAATTCATAAATTCATAAACCCTAATTTTCAGAATTGTAACCCTAATTAACAACACAAAACAATTAATTTAAGTAAATAACAAAACAATTAACAAAATTGAATGTAACATACCTCAGATTTGAAGAAGAATGAAGAACTCAAAAATTGAAATTAGAAAGAATTGAAGAGAGAGAGGGGTTAATTTTAATGCTTCAAATTGAATGAGAGAGGGGTAAATTTTAACAGTTATAAATAAATAGAAAGAGAGAGAGAGAGAGAAATTCTGTTTTTTTTTTTTTTTTATATATATATAAAAAAAAAAATTGGTGCACGTAGGAATCTTAGTTGTTGCCTTCTGTTTGTAACACACTCGCCATTTTTCCGAAGTCAATGCCCGGAATCTTGACTTTTTTCCCCGAAAATTGAAATTTGGGCTAATTTTGCAATCATTAAATTTAGTTTGGGATATTCTCGCAAAAAAAATTTATTGAGGGATATCCCAACAAAATGGCCACAAATGCTGGGCTATCCCAACAAAAAATTCTATTTTTTTCAAAAGGTGGTATAATGAACAAAAACTGATAAACAAAAAGCACAAATTCTTATATGTTGGTTTACTTGTTATTGTTATAGGGGTTATTTGGTTAGTTTTACAAGGGGTATAACTTTATAGGAATTACTTGGTCAACATTTTAGAGGTTATCCGGTTATTGTTATAAGAGTTACTTTGTCTTTTTATAAGTGGTCACATGGTATGGCCGGCTCGCCGTACACAAGACTTGCTTAAAAAAAAGTGGTAAGGACAAAAAAATCCTTAATATTTTCTTAAGACACCCTAATTTTCAAATTATCAAACTCTAATAAAGAAAAGCCATCTCCATCACAAAACACGACTTAGCCCATTAAATATAAAATTATGTGAATGAAGATTCTTTAGCTTATTGTTCTTTAACATTTATACAATTAATGAAAATTTGTTATTTTTGCTGTATTGCACCACATATGTGTCACGTAAGATTATGTTCATGTCTGCTTAGATCAAAGCTAAAAAGAGAAAAAAGAGCGGATTTTGGAACCTTAAGATTTTATTTAACGACTAGACTATCAAAAAAATTCTCAACAAACAACATGATTTTTATTTTATTATAAGCAAAATGACCAATTCACTAGTTTATACAATTAAAATCTTCCTCTTATTAGTTGGGTAGTCTCATTATATGTGCAATTCAAAATATTGGATGGGAAAGTCTGCTTGCTTTATTTGTGTTTGGGGAAGGAATATACTATAGGATAGGATGGTCTTTGCATGAAACTAAGGGCTCGTTTACATTAGCTGAATAGAGCTGAACTGAACTGAACTGAACTGAATAGAAGTGTATTAATTGAACTAAATAGAGATGAACTGAACTGAATTGAACTGAACTGAACTGAAGTAAACAAGCCCTAAGAAGGATTGCTTTATGTTAGATAATTGAAATAGATTTATCATATGTGGGGTATGAATTCTTACACATGCTCATGATCATATAATTTTTTTAGCAATAAAAATTAGTTATACTAGCAATTCAGTCCCTTCTCTTTTGAGTTGAATCGGATTTTACTGAACTAAATTGAATTTTATAATCAGCATAAGTTAAATAAAACTGAATTAAATAGAGAGACCATATTTCTAATTAATACGTACATTTCATTACATATTAGAAAAAAAATGTTGCAAATATAATTTTTTAAGTACACAATCATCAAGACGAATTACTAACAATCTCACATAACTATAGATCCATGATAAGTCACTAACTACTAGTGGATGACCACAACTACTAGCTAGGGTTAAATGGTAAAACTTCAATACTATCAGCCGAAACTCAAACAAAACACACCCAAAACATACATATTAGTGGTAGTGTTTAATTTCATAGGTATAGTGTAAACAATTTTATGCAGCTGTAAATATACTTTAAGGTAAAAAAAATGTATCGATACCATAATCTTTATAAACTCCTTGATTGGTAGAGAATGGGGCCATCATCTAGGAGCTAGTGTTTTTTTTTTAATTTTAAATCATGCTAATAAATATATATGCATTTTCTTATTAGTTTCAATCTAGAAGGTTCTTTCGTTTTAAATCATGATTAGATTTCAAATATAAAAAAAATGAGATAGAGGGAGTATAATTGTATTCCATAACACACATGATTGTATCGAAAAATATAAATTGGTTATAAAATGGTCGATATTGTGAATAAAGCTTAAGATATACGAGTACTCCGTAATACATATACATATACTGATATACATATAGATATATATACTAATACACACAGTCACACATATATATAACGGGCATTAATGACATGAAGATTGTTAATCAATTAAGCTTAATTATATGCAAGTAAGGTAGTTATGATGTCTAAAGTAGCTTTAGAATCGTAAACAATTCATTAAATGATAGTGGCTAATCATGCAGCATTAATATTAATATTGTAATTTCAATTGATTAATGTACCAGAAAGTCATATGTAGGTGAATATACACTATTGATAATGGAAAGCAATAAGCAAAAAAAAGTATTAGTATATCATTATTGGACAATTAATCACTATTTTTTTAATGGATTGTTGTAGTAATTTCACACTTGCATTGTGTGGCGTTGAAGATGAGGATGAAGATGAAGATGAAGATGAATTCATTTGGCATACAATTCAATTACTTAAAAAGATTCAGTCTACACTATTGAGAGACAATTAAACATACTAATCTCCAGATAGTCTTTTAAATAGAATGGAGTAATAATCTCACATTCTCACATCTTGTTTGTGAAGTTTGAAGTTCAAATCTGTTTAGAGCCCAGGTAAAAGCCCACATATGAGTGTGAAAAGAGTTTGGAATTGAGGGGGAGTGTACTGTTGGGAATAAATCTCACATTGGAAAAATAATAAAGTTATCCCCACTTTATATGGCTAAGGGGTCACTCCCCTTACTACCATATGGTTTTAAGATGGAATATCCCTTGTTTTGTAAAGTGGACTTGCACTCTTCCGTGCGGGCGCGGCCTAGGCCCGTTTGTCAAAATCTATACTCTATACTAGTCTATTAAAACTCTTCCCCTAACCCACCATATGACAAATGACTTCTTATAATTTGAATCACTCTCCTCATATATACAAATTACTCTCCCCTAATATATGACATATTTTAATATATATATATATATATATATATATATATATACAAAAAAAGAACTACGAGTACTAGAAAAATATAAATAAAATGATATGTTTTCGTGATATTCATTATTTTTTTAGAATTTCTGTGTTGTTCTGGAATATTCTTGCAATAATAAAACATGTTTTATAGAATTTTTATATAAAAAAATATTTCACATAATTTTTGTGATGATATTTTTTCAAACTAAGAATATTTTTATTGCATAATTGGTAGGCTTAAATTTTATTATGCGCATCTTTTGTTGGATAAATAGATAAAGTTCTAAACTAATTATTTTTTATTAATCAAACATAGCTCAGGCAAAAAAAAAAAAAAAAAAACACTACTAGCAATTTACTAATTTACTACTCCATTTATTCTTTTTATTAGTTACGCTTGTAATATTTTGTGAGAGAATAAAAGGTCAAAGCATAACTAATAAAAAGGTTCTGATGGAGTACTATAAAATAAAACTGGTTTAGAATTTTATTTGTCAACCAACGTAAGGCAAAATGTAAGAATATATTATCTTTCACAGGGGCGGATTTTATAGGGGGCGGGATGGGGTTCGGCCCCTGCTGGCCTGGCTCAAGATTAAACGGTCATAACCTTTTTGTTTCATGTCAGAATTGAGTTTATGACCTATCGTTGGAAAGATATTTGAATCTAGTTTCCAATGCCAGAGGAATTGCATCAATCCGATGTGTGTAGCAGAACTTATGCCCAAAATAGTGAGAGGTGGTCAAAATTCATTGAACTTTTTTTATCAATTTCAAGCCAATTCTTCATCAATCGTCACCAAAACCACTCTAACCTGGCCATCTTTTGGTAACTTCCTCGATCTTTTATTAAGCTTAGCTCATCCCATTTCTCAATTTGATTCCTTTTATAGCCTTGAATCGTTGTTTCCTACGAAAACTTTTAATTTTAAAGTATTCTCATTGCATAATACTCATTATTTATTATTATGTGTAAACCCATATGTCGTGTCTATTTGTAATTATAATATCACTCGGCCCCCGAAGGAATTTTACTCAAAATCCGCCACTAATCTTTCATTCCCTTATATAAAGAAACAATGTTTTATGTGTTTATTTCCCAATTAATGTAGGGCACAAACCTAAGAAATATACTTCATATGTATTAGCGATGCTACACAATTCAAACATTTTTTTTAAGAAAAGGTAAACAGTGTGAAGTTAGGTTGCTTCCTCTCGAAGAAACAACCTGACTTGTCGGCATTTAAGAAAAAGGAGAATTTGGCATCCATAAAGGGATCTATATCGATGTGCATGCATTATAGGAGCCCAATGCCTGAGAGACGTTATATAATCGACTGACTAATTAGCTTCACGGAAGATGTGAGAAGATGCATATTCGCGGAAGTCGCGAAGGATGTTCCGAATGTCATCCACAAACAACTGAATTTTTCCGGGGGGGGGGGGAAATTTACCCTACGTACAAAACATTGATAACCATAAGGTTATCGCCTTCAATAAAAATGGAAGAAAACCCATACTCACGAGCTAAAAGAAGACCATTGCGGAGAGCTAAGGATTCAACAACTAGGGGGAGGCGTTGCCTAAAGAGAAGGAGCGGGCGGCGAGACATTCCCCTATATTGTACCCGAAGGACAATACCAGCGGTTGCGGAATTACCTTTAGAAGAGACATCTCCCTAGATTGTCCCGAAAGACAATTCAAACATGAATGATCAATGTATTACATGTATTATAGTTAATATTCTAGCTAAAAACCATTGGAAAAAAAATTACTAGTTGGACAATTAGGTATTTTTAGGTTGTGTGAATGATTCGAAATAAGTAACAAGGTGAATCAAACATGGCCTTACCCTATTACACTAGTTGGAAAATTAGGTATTTTTAGGTTGTGTGACAGCTATGTCATTATCTAATTTTTTTCATTCAAGAAAAAATATACGTAAAGACATATCAAATTGATTAATTTAGAGGTGAAGTATTAGTACTTTCTCAAGTTGTTAAAAAATGGTTTTTCATGAGTTACCCATGAGGATTTACAAAATTCATGAGGGACCAATAATTTCAATAATGCACTAAATACCCCTAAAGTTTTAAACAAATATATTGTATGCCTTTTTTATGAGTAATAAACGTCAGTCTTTCGATATTATTCCAATATTTTGAAATAGGTTTAGGCATCATGATGAAGTTGTACAAGAGAAATAATACGACCTGATTATAAATGATTAAAAGAAACATCAAAATATCAATGTTCGTGTAGTAAAGGGGTAAATTGTAAAAAATTTAACCTTAAGGATACATGTTGAATTCCTAAAAACAATATGACATATGACACCTTTTCGTTTGGACTGAACTAATTTGAATTTAATTTTTCATAACTTTACTCAAATAAACTAAATCAGCAGTGAAATTGAGTTTATTTGCCTGAACTGAAATGAAATTTCGAAAAACTAAAGGTGCATTTGATTCAACTATAACTAGAAAAAATCAGATTAGAAAAATTCAAATAAGATCATGTCAAACCAGAAAATTTCAGACGAATCAAACATACCATAAGTCCAAAAGAACATGCCATAGTGCCATTTTTAAAAGATTGAAAAACAAAAGGAAGGAAAAACAAATTTCATGAATGAAAAGGAAGTTGACAAAAGTGATGGAAGAAAAAAAGGAAAGCAATCAAGAATCTGGTGCACCATGCAAAACCCATTACAACAAAGCAGATTATAAGATTCCAGAATTCCACGAATTACGTACTCACAAAAGCAATTTTAGTAAATTCATCAGTAAATATAGAACGAAAAAAAAATCAAAAAATCATGAAAACAAAAGACATTGTCGTAAAATAGAAGATGAAAACGTAATATTCTTTGTTGACAAATATATTTACACCCAAAAAAAATAAAAAAAATTCAACCATATTTTTTTTTGGCAGCTATATATATATATATTTTATATAAAAAAATCACAACTGACAACTTCCCACTTGATTTGTGTTTGATTGTGGCTTAAATCATCATCATCAACAACAACAACAAGAGCCAAAATCACATTTCACAGCTAAGCCAAAGCTCCTGCAAAGTGCCAACTAGTGGGGTGGAAAGAGAGAGAAACACATCTTGTGCTATTCTCTTCTCATGGAATCACCATCATCAACCTCTGAATTATATTATTACATAAATTATTTCCACCACATCATTTAAATATTTTGAAAAATAAAATAAGAAAAACAATTCACCCCACATAATATTAATTTATCTGTAAATTGTATTTTAACTTTCCCCTTTCAGATTTATCTACCAAAATCACTTCTCAATTGTTCTCTCTCCTCTTCAACTTAAGATATTGGACATTATAATTATTATAATATAAGAGGAGAATAAAAAGAAGAAGAAGAAGAAGAAGAAGAAAAAATAAAGAGTAAAGTCTTTGATTGATTATGTCCGAAGCAGCAACAGCAGCAGTGATTGAAGAAGATAATCAAACGGCGGTAAAGCAATCTTATGGTTGTAGTCATTATCAACATCAATTTCCAAGAACTCGGGAGCTTCCATCAGGTGTGACGCAGCTACACCATACGTTTCTAGACCCTTGTTCTTCAACTTTCATGGACCTTGATTTTGGGGATCTTGATGATTCCTGGTCGTTTGATCAGATCCCAACTTCGCCTGTTTTTATATCTAGCTCTGAACAGCCTTTTTCGCCGCTCTGGGCGTTCGCCGACGGTGGTGCTGCTGCCGTTAACTTTTCCGACGACCGAACTATCACCGGAATTCGAATTCCTGCTGACCTTGCTCGGGCTTCTGCTAGTATGATTTCATACCTTTTTAGAAAGTTTTTGTTGTATAAATTAAGTTGATTTTGTATTGATTGGATTGACTTTCTAAAAACAGTTGGGGTTTTCAAATGGTGTTTATATGAGCAATTTGGGGGAAAAAACAAAAAATGAAGTGAATGGTTTTTTTTTTTCAGTTTTTGTTATTGACTTGTTTTGGGTGATTGTATTGAAATTATTTTTAGCTTGAGTTTAACAGAAATTGAGTATTGTTGTGGATTGATTTTTCTGGGGATTTAATACTTTTCTTATTTGACTTCATCCAAGTAATAAAACATAGAGGAAGGGGGTGAGATTATGTGTGTCAATGGTGGATAAGTTTATGTGGGTTTAGGCCTTTGACTTCTGGGTAGAGTTTAATGGTTTTGAGTGCAAAATTGTTAAATTCAAGCTGCAAATTGGTAGATTAGTTGATTTTCAGTATTCAATTTGATTGTAGTTGTTAATTTGGTTTAGTAATGTTACTTATGCCTTAACCACTTGTTGATTATAGGTGGTAATCAAGAACCTGGAGGTGAAAATGGAGGGGATGAGGGTAATGATGGTGATGATGATGATGATAAAAAGAAGATTCTGAGTCCGGTATTAGGGATAACTCCGCTGAACAACGTTGATGTACCGTTTATAATCAAAGAGAGGATGACACAGGCACTTAGATACTTCAAAGAATCAACAGAACAAAATCAGATATTAGCTCAGATTTGGGCACCAGTAAAGAATGGAGATCGTTATGTGCTAACAACTTCAGGACAACCCTTTGTTCTAGGGCCACATAGTAAGGGGTTGAATCAGTATAGGACTGTGTCTTTGATGTATATGTTCAATGTTGATGATGAGAGCATAACAACTCTAGGGTTGCCTGGTCGTGTTTTTAGACAAAAATTGCCCGAGTGGACACCGGATGTGCAGTATTATACAAGCAAAGAATATTCAAGGGTTGATCATGCTAAAACCTATAATGTTAGAGGAACCTTGGCTCTTCCCGTGCTCGAACCTTCAGGGCAGTCCTGTGTTGGTGTGCTTGAGCTCATAATGACTTCGCAGAAGATCAACTATGCTCCTGAGGTTGATAGAGTTTGCAAAGCTCTTGAGGTTGGTTTTTTCACTGATTCTGAACAAATTACTGTTTATCAGGAATCAAGCTTAACAACTTGTACATCCTTGTTTTTGGTTGTATGCTGCATCTTATCCGCTACAAAGTCTCCCGTCTAATCATCTAAAAAGATAACTTTTATAGAAAGATTATCTTATCAACGGTCTAACACAAGATTTTGTACTTGTCTATGCAATATTAGGATAAAAATATGAGATATTGAGACGTTCTTCCTGGAAGTTTTATAAGTGCTTGATGAAGCTGGGATATTGTTGGACTTACTTGGCTTATGTATGGGATGTTTATGGGTTTTGTGTAGATTGGTATATTAAATGTTTACACAATCAATACCTCATGTTACAGTCTCAATGAGATGACATCATTTATCAAGGAGATTAAATGAGTCCTTACAGTCGATCCCACTTATGGGAATAAGGCTTTGATTGATTGATTGATTAAACGAGTCCTTTCAACAAAATGCATGTAAACTGTAGGGTGTGATTGTGTGTGTGCGTTTATTCCTGTTTTTTGGGTAGTTATTTAGCAAAAAAGATCCTCATATATGGTTTACAATATGTTTGGTGCTGAAATAGAGTTAGAAGGAAGCTCATAATTAAGATTGATTTTTTTTCCCCATCTTTCTTGCCCCGAAAGCTTTGAGTTCTAAGTGTAGTACTCATTCTGTTTCCAACTGAATGTTGTTTTACTTACTTTTCTCTAATTCAAAATTTCTGTCATTCGAATTTGTGCACATTCATTGGTAAATTGGGCATTGCTTCTCTTTGCTATATTTGTTTTCATCTTATCTTTCCAACTCGTGTCTCAATATTTATTACTTCGTAGTTTAGAGTGAAAAGGAGTGAGTTATAAGGTACTGTACTTGTTATCTAAAGGAGTGCTGCGCATATAAACATCTTTTGAGTGCTTACAGAATATGTTTATACCGTCCCTTTGCTTTCATATGTTTAGTGATGCCTTAGTTACAAATTTTCAGCTCTTTTGCAGGCAGTAAATTTGAAGAGTTCAGATATATTGGGTCATCCTAACATCCAGGTAAATCATTCACTCATGTAATACGTAAGTTCCAGTTTGCACATAATCTCTTAGGGGTACTTGGTATAAATTTATAAATGGAAATGAATTCGAAAGAGAAAAGGTAATAATAAATGATACAATTATTTGTGTTTGGTGTAATTAAGGAAATGGAATGGAATAGATTCAGGGGGTAAGATTTTTTTTTTCCGAATGGTGGTAATTGTTACCATTAGGAAAAGGAATGTGTTACCAAATCTTATATCAAACAATAGGTAATGGAAATGGCCATCTGATTCCGTTTCCAATACCAAAAAAAAATAACAAAACATGCTCTTAACTCTTAAGACTAATATGACATAATGTTTATCCAGATATGCAATGAGGGCCGCCAAAATGCACTTGCGGAAATATTGGAAGTACTTACAGAGGTATGCGAAACCTATAAAATACCACTGGCGCAGACATGGGTCCCATGCAGACATAGGAGTGTTCTAGCTTACGGTGGTGGAGTGAAGAAAAGTTGCTCTAGCTTTGATGGAAGCTGTATGGGACAAGTTTGCATGTCCACCACCGATGTCGCATTCTATGTTGTAGATGCTCATATGTGGGGCTTCCGAGAAGCCTGTGCCGAGCATCATTTACAGAAAGGGCAGGGTGTCGCTGGGAGATCATTTTCGTCCCACGGTTTGAGCTTTTGCCGCGACATTTCACAGTTTTGTAAAATTGAATATCCATTGGTGCACTATGCTCGTATGTTTAGGATGACCGGGAGTTTTGCTATCTGTTTAAGGAGTAAACATACAGGGGACGATGATTATGTTCTTGAGTTCTTTCTCCCTCTTGGTGTGAAAGACAGTGCAGAGCAGCTTAACTTGCTTGACTCCATATTAGCAACAATGAATCAAGATCTTCAGAATCTGATGGTTGCTTCTGGGAGAACATTAGAAGAGGAAAGGAAACATATGGAAATTATTGAAGTGCCGGCTGATGAAAATTTGATCCTGAAAGTTGAATCTAATTTGCCGACTAGACCATTTTCGGTGGGAGAACCATTGAATGGTGTAACACCGCCACCAAGTAGCAACACCCAGGTTCAGATGGTGGAGCCGGATGCTAGAAATGTAGGAAAGACTGTTGTTAAAACTGGGGAGGCTACCAATGTAAACTGTAAAGCAGAAAATAAAGAGTCCAAAAAACCCTCGGAAAGAAAACGTGGAAAAGCTGAAAAACAAATTAGTTTGGAGGTTCTTCAGCAGTATTTTTCTGGGAGTCTTAAAGATGCTGCAAAAAGCCTCGGAGGTACGTCTTTGTTTTCTTTACTTGAAGAACTAGTTTTTTGGGTCCTATTTTAGGGTCCATTTGGTAGGGTGTAAAACGTTTTCAGGTTACATTGAAAAATTTATTTTCACAAGCGTTTTCCGTTGTTTGGTTGTATGTAAAATGATTTTCTATTTTAAGCATTTTATATTGTTTGGTTTACAATTGTGATGGAAAATGTTTCCTTCCATGTGTGATGTAAAATGTTTTCCTTCCAATTTAGGGGGAAAAATGTTTTCAATAAGGTGGAAAATGGTTTTCCACCCCAAAGTTTTACATTTTAATGTTTTACTCCAAACCAAACAATGTAAAATGAAAAACAGTTTTCAGGGAAAACGTTTTACATCCTACCAAACGGACCCTTAATTCACTTAAACAATGGACAATGCTTAGCATGGAAAATCATTTTCCTTGCCACCAAACAATAGAAAAATTCCATGAAAATTAGGGAGCATGAAATGTTTTACACGTAGCCAGCATAATAAGGTTATGGCTGTTTGCTACATTTGATAACCTATCTTGTGGGGTGTTGTGCTATTGTTTTTGAACAGTGTGCCCAACAACTATGAAGCGCATCTGCAGGCAGCATGGCATACAACGGTGGCCGTCTCGGAAGATCAATAAGGTAAACCGCTCCCTAACGAAGCTCAAGCGTGTGATTGAATCTGTCCAAGGTACGGACGGAACCTTTAGTTTGACTTCCCTAGCCCAACCTACTACTATCCCTGTTCCTGTTGGGTCTATTACATGGCCTGCTGGTGTGAATGGAAATTATCATCAACAACAATCACCAACCTCTAAACCTACTGATCTTCCAGATGAAACAAGTGAAATGCCACAACTTGAGCAAAGAGTTGATGGGCAGACCAGTGGAAGGGCATCAAGTAATGAAGAAAGGATCCAAAACCAAAACGGCTTCGTGTCTAAAGCTGGGAGTGGGTCCCGCGAAGTAAGTGCAGGGACATCAACTTCTCATGGATCATGCCATGGAAGTCCCGGAACCGAAAGCAACCCACCCAATGGCCAATACATTCCCAACATTCCCGAACAAACAGGTAATCTTACCAGTTTAACATGTCATAATAATAATAGAGATTTTCAGCATATATCCTCTAGTTACTCCATGTCAGAAGCCCTTCTCGCGCCACATCATCCTCAAGAAGCCTTTGGGGGCATGCTTCTTGAGGGTGCGGGAAGCTCGAAAGATTTGATCAATCTTTGCCCTTCTGCTACTGAGGCCAACGTAGACGAACCCATTCCCGAACATGGGTGGATAAATCATCTTTATCCTAACCCGTCCCCTAGGGTAGCTACAAGTGCTGCTGTTATGATGCCCAGATTTTCTTCGAGGCCAGATATGAAAACTATTACCATAAAGGCCGCTTTTAGAGAAGATATTATCAGATTTAAGTTTGCTTTCACCTCTAGTATTGTTGATTTGAAGGAAGAAGTGGCAAAGAGGTTTAAACTTGAAGCTGGCACGTTCGAGATAAAATATCTGGACGAAGATCACGAATGGGTCTTGATAGCTTGTGATTCGGACCTGCAAGAGTGTCTAGAGGGTTTGAAATCATCAGGAAGCAATATGATCAGACTATTGATCCAAGACATATTTAGCAATCTTGGAAGTTCGTGTGAAAGTTCGGGAGATTGAGAGAGGCTTTTGAACAGGTAGATACTTGTTTAGGTTGTAAACTGTTGTTGTAGCAGAGTTAGGATGTTGGGCAAGTCAGGTAATTTGTAGATTGGTGTTATCAGTTGATTGTTTATGCAAGCTGTATATAGTTTGCTGGTAATTTAGGGTGAGCATAATGTGCTTGTTGCTCTTTTTTGTCTTTCAATTTTGCTGAATTTTGTTCTCAGTTCCCTGTAATTGTAAACAGAACATTTTTCAGTTACTCCGTCCGTGTCAGAATAATTTATTCACTTTTTAAATCACGGACTTCAAGACAATTTTTAGTTTGATGTATAAGTGGTTTAATAGGTATTTTTTTATTGTTGATGTGGAATCATTGTAAAAAGGAAGTAGAATAAAGGAGATAAAGTGGTTTTTTTAATTATTTGTATGAGATCGTGAGTTTTTACTTTTATAAAAAAGTTTACCGTAAGATGAAAAAAATACTCGTAGTTTATTTACTATTTTTAAATGTTCTGGAGGTACCAATTATTCTGAAATGGAGTAGGCATGTTGCTTGTTTTTCCGCTATGAAGGGATAAAAAAATCCTGCTTTCATTACCATTTCTTATAAATATTATTATGGCTATTAAGGCCCTGTTCTTTAGGATTGATCTGATTAGGTGGGAGTATTATTTTTTAAGAGTATAGTATTAAAACAAAAGTGATTTGATCTGATTACTATAGTTTTTAAGTCCAAAAGAACAGGGACTAAGTTGTTATACATATTGGAAATGCTTACCACTCAACTTGAGTGCTATAGCCAGCCATACAAAAAAAAAGCCTATGATGGCAGCACACTCAGCAGTCAGCACTAACTGGAAAAAGAATTGATGTCAGATCAACGAGCACAATGATCCAATATGCATAAATGCATAATATAGGTTTGTCTGCTAGCTTACCCTTTTTCTGTAAAAAAAAAAAAAGTTGCATTTCATGTTATATTTCCATGGTAAGAGATGAAGGTAGTATTACAATATTTCATGTTATACATCCATGGTAAGAGATGAAGGTAGCATTACAATATTTCATGTTATACTTCCATGGTAGGACCATTTAGCTCCAAATTAAGCTTTTAAGCCTTTATATATTTTGGTTAAACTGTTGCACTTTAAGCCTTTATATATTTTGGTTAAACTGGTGTAATTAATATAAAGCAGAAGAATTATTATTTGCTTTGATGAGAGTAAACGTGCTAGTGCAATTAGGATTTTTTTTTTGTAAGAGCAATTAGGATTTTAAAATTAAGAGTTAAATAATATTATTGGATGATAGAATTACATGACTAATTTATGCTCATTACATAATTTGCACTCTAACAAAAACTATAAAGGGAGCCCCTATAGCAAGGCAATGCCATATAGATCACAGATAGGGCTAAAAGGATGTTTGATGTTAAACTGCATACAAATATACTCCCTCCGTATTCTAATATCTACAATGATTTGACATAAAATAGAGAGAAAAAATGTCAAATCGTTGCAGTTATTAAAATACGGAGGGAGTACAATACAAAAGTAGAGGTTATTGGCTGATCATCCAAATATAGTTTTCAGCAGCTAATTATGAAGCAAACAACTGACAAGAATTCTTATGTACTGGAAATCATCTCATCAGGAACAGTTGAATTAACATCCACAAAATTACCCAGACAGATCTACTATCATAGTTCAATTCAACTTCAACTAGTCAAACTCTAAATCAAACTAGAAACTAGAAAGACAATGGCCTTGAAATCTACTAAGGCCCCGTTTTTTAGGACTTCTATTGACTTAATTTAATTTAATTTCATTTAAGTTCAGTTAATTTAATTTAATTTAAGTTCAGTTAATTTAATTTAAGTTCAGTTAATTTAATTTAATTAATTTAAGTTCATTTCATTATTATCATCATCATCATCATCATCATAATCATCATCATCATCATTATTATTATTATTAGTTTCGGGCATCGTTTTTCCGCTCGACATTTTCCGACGACGGTTTTCGGATTGACTTTTTCGGCGTTGATTATTCGGCTTTTCAGGCAACGATTTTCAGGACGAGTTTTTCGGCGATGGTTTTCGGGACGACTAATCCGACGACGGTTTTCGGATTGACTTTTCCGGCAGTGATTATTCGGCCGACTTTTCCGGCGACGATTTTCAAGTCCAGTTTTTCGGCGACGATTTTTCCGACGCCGATTTTCGGATTGATTTTCTGGTGGTGATTATTCGGCCGACTTTTCTGACGACGATTTTCAGGCCGAGTTTTTCGACGACAATTTTCAGAACAACTTTTCCGACGACAGTTTTTGGGCTGATTTTCCGGCGTTGATTATTCGGACGACTTTTCCGACATCGATTTTCAGGCCGAGTTTTTCGGCGACAATTTTTTGGGACGACTTTTTCGACGACGGTTTTCGGACTGATTTTCCGACGGTGATTATTCGGCCGACTTTTCTGGCGACAATTTTCAGGCCGAGTTTTTCGGCGACGACTTTTCCGATGACGCTTTTCGGATTGACTTTTCCGGCGGTTATTATTCGGTCGACTTTTCCGGCGACGATTTTCAGGCCGAGTTTTTCAGCGACGATTTTCGGGACGACTTTTCCGGCGGTGAAAATGAAGGTTTTAGGATTTACTTTGAAATATAAATAAAATATAAAAAAATCAAAATCAAAAAATTAAAAAAATAAATAAAAATAAAAATAAAAATAAAAACTTGTTTTAATTTAATTTAAGTTCATGTTTTCTTAGTCCTATAGAACAGGGCCTAAGAAGAATTAAGATAGAATCAAATATTGTTACTTCCAGATCTTCAGTTTTATAAATTTCTCCTATAACAATTGAACCAAAGATCTCAGGAAATATAGACATTTCATTGACTTCAGCTGAACATCAATAGATCGTTAGCTTATAATTTAACCAAACAAAAGAATATAAAGACTGAACTCAACGAGATATGTCTATGGCAGGAATCCAAATATTTAATTTAAGTCTTTATATTTAATTTAATTATGGAGTAAACAACTTCCGGCTGATCCAATTTTTTTTTTGGCAATGACGACTGATCCAATAATGCTTTTAATGGGATACACTTTGAATGTGTTTTGATGTGCCCTAATTTTTAAATCAGGATCCTCTAGATTTGAACTCTATAGATTTCAGCAGATCTTAACCCTTTAAAAAGATCTGTGGTTAATATTGATTCTGAATGAATTTACAAATTAAAAACAAAAGTAAAATAAAAAATATTAAAAAACTCTTACTTCCACAACTCGACAACTCCTCAACTCTAGAGGATCCCAACTCCTAATTTTTTTAGGCAGACTTTTGAATTTTGACAAACTTTAAACCCTATTCCTTCCGTCTTTAATTTTTTGCCCCATTTATTTTTTCTCATATCACAAAACATAAGTTTAAATGAAATATCTTTAGATATGTATAATTAGCGTTGTCAGATTGGGTCATAACTGATTTAACTGAACTGAACTAGCTCAAACTGAACTGTTTTGGGTCGACCTGAAATTACCTGAAACTGAAATTGAACTGAACTGAATGAACTGATAATTGAAATGCAACTGAAAAATATCGAACTGAACTGAACTGAACTGAATCTGAAGCGAACTGAAACTGAAGTTAACTGCTAAATATCTGAAAATAACTGAACTGAACTGAAACTGAACTGGAAATCGAGTATCTGAAAATAACTGAACTGAACTGAAAATTAAAGTATATGAAATTAACTAAAATGAAAAGAATCTGAAATTAACTTAACTGAACTGAAAAGAGGATAACTGAAGCTAACTGAAACTGAACTAAAAATATGATAAATGAATCTAACTGAAACTGAACCTAACGCAAACTGAATTGAATTAACTGAAGTGAAATGAACCAAGAACCAAATGATTCATAATTGAAATACCAACTGAAACAAAATGAACTGCACCTAACTAAACTGAAATTGAACTTAAATCAACTGAACTGAAAACATTAGACTATTTAAAACAGTTTTGAATTGATCATAACTAAAGTGAACTTCACAAAAAATTGTTTTACATTGTTAGTTGATTAATCCCAATTGAACTGAAAAAATGTTTTAAATTATTGGTTAACTGAACTAAAATGAACTGAAAATTGTTTAAACTGTTGGTTAACTAAACCAAAATTTTCAGTTACAAATTTAACTCCCCTCCCAAATGCCAATTACAAATTAACCTTCCCTCCAAAATTTCAATAAAAAAATTAACTTCCCTCCAAAATTTCAATGAAAAAATTAACTTCCCTCCAAAATTTCAATGGAAAATTAACCTTATCTCCCAAATTTCAATGACAAATTAACCTTCCCTCCCAAGCTTTAATAAAAAATTTAAAATTGTATCCATTCTAATATACGGCTACAATATCCTCAGACCTCAACTCTCTTACGCATATCACATATTATTATACATATCACATATTATGAACTATGTATTAGATTAAAAATAGGCTCAAATCTTATTATTGTTCTTGTTCTCGATATTGTAACTACTATTATTGTCATTATATTATTCATATATATCAGATCAATCACCATTATCAATTCATTGTTGTTGTTGTTAATTGCTATCATTATTGTTACGATCGTTGTTATCGTCAATTCAATATCACCCATCATCATCTTGACTGTCATTTACACTTGATATTAATATTCGATTCGATACACGCTTACACATTTACACCTAATATTAGTACAAGAATAAATTGATCTATATAAAAATTGAAACATAATAAATAATAACATTAACGTGCACCTTAACTAAATAAACAAATAAATTAACCCGTTGCAAGGCAAAACACTTCAACAACTAAACTGAATACGATCCGACCATATTATTTGGGAGAAAAACGCAAGAAAACTCGGGTAAACCCATTAATACTCGATATCTACCTTGATCAAAACCGTTAAAAATGTCCTTACAAAACTGAAAATGACCATAATGTAACTGAATATAATCATTTACAATTAACTCATAATAATTGAAATCGTACGGATAGAATCGTATTTAACCAAACGTAAACTGAAAATAATCGGAACCGATATATCAATCGTTCACACTGAACTAACAACAATTAAAATTGTACGGGTAAAATGGAAGACCAACCATAGAGTTATATCCGGGAAAAAATTAATTGAAATTGAAATAAAAACTAAACTACAAATTAATTGTAACAAAATTATAATCTCAAATGTCCTGAACTAAAGCTAACCGAACAAAAAAAAACTGTAACCAAAACTGAACTTAACTGTTGACATTTTGAACTGAACTGAATTGCACCCGTTTGAATTTTTAACTGATTGGTTGAACTGAACAATTAACTGAAGCTGAACTGAACTGAAATATGTCCGTACAAAAACTGAATTGAACTGAACTGAAATCAAAACTAACTGAACTGAAAAAAAAATCTGAAATTAACTGAACTAAAAACGACCCAAACTGATTGGTTAAAACCAAAACTGAACTGTTGACCTGAATTGACAGTGCTATGTATAATAAAAAATTATGCAAATTACATATTAAAAAATTCACATTAAGCCAAATCAAACGAGATCTGATTTGAATATATTTTTTCTTATATGTCATAAGACGCTAAAAAACGTTAAAGTGGTCAAATGAATAGTGAAAACATTACTTAGGGTGCAAAAAAAATTGACGGAGGGAGTGCTATATTAATATATTAGTACTCAGTATTTGGCAAAGAAGTGTGGACAATAGCTTGCTTTTGTAATTTATTTACTATTTCAACAATTAAAATTCTTTTTTTACCAAACACTAATATTACATTTGCTACTTTAATAACTATCTCCAAATTACTATTTTAGAACTACCTCCAACAGCTACTAGTCCGTAACTACATCAACATCTATAGCTAACAAATACATCTACCATTAGTTTGACCAAACATACCTTCTATGTTTTTTAATCTTTGATTTAGTTTGTTTCATAAAACAGTTTGTAATTTGATCCGTGCAACAAAATAAAACAATTATCAAAATATCCTTTGGAAAATTTTATATATATGATTATATAATTTATTTTCAAAGTTTCTAAGATATAGTGGGCAACGACTCAACGAGATGCAAAAGAAAAAACAGAATAAAATATGGTCAAAGGAAACCAAACACATTAGTAACCTATACATCAGGTTACTAGTAAAAGGGTCTAATATAAAAATTATTATTACAAGTGGAACACTGAAAATTGAGATTTGTAGTATGAATTTTTTTCTTTAAAAAAACACAAAAGTTATTAGATAATTTATAGGAATAATTACATTAATAGGTATCAATTATTGCACTTTTTATTTTATAGGTACCAACTTTTGATTATTCACCAGCAGCACGAACTATTACATAAAGTTAGAAAGATAGGTATGGATGATCTATAAATAATTTTGGATGACCTATAAGTTGCAACAATATTTAGGTCATATACCTATAATTACAACTTTATGTAATAGTTCGTGCTGCAGGTGAATAATCAAAAGTTGATACCTATAAAACAAAAAGTGCAATAGTTGGTACCTGTGAATTTAATTATTCCTAATTTATATGGTTTTTTTAGAAGAATAATTTATATGGATGTTTTTTTTTAGAAGAATAATTTATATGTTATATAATCACTTTTTATATGTTTTGTATAGGTTTTTATTTAACATTCCATAGTGAGATCAAGCCTTACTGTGAGATCATCACACCTAAAACTTGTATATATCTTATAACAGTTTAAAGACTTGATTCAAGTAGATAATTAGCTCCTTCAAAAAAAGTAGATAGCTAATTCATTTGTTATAAATAGTCATAATGTAATTTAATTAGAATCCGCTTCTAACATTCTATTTCAATTAGACTCCAACAACATTGCGTTAGCCTAAAAAATAACCATTCTATTTTAATTAGACTTCCAAGCAAGTAGCTAGCCTTAGCTAGCCTGAAAAGGTTAATCATAATTAAAAATAACCCAATCTCAAAGTCTTGTATATAAACCAATTTTTTACTACCAAATTCGAAGGTGAAGGAGCTCAAACTGATATGTGTGTGCATTAATGAATGCCCCAAATCTGAAGAAATGGGAGAGAATAAACTAAGAAATGGGAGAGAATAAACTAATTTTTAAGGCTAGTAATTACTTCTCCCCTTGCCAATCGATTTTGCAAAGTAAAATCCTTGGACTTGTAAGTTGTGAACCAAACTCTCCTCCCTCTTATGTCTTTTACACCCATTAATCAGATTCTATCAAATCAAACATCTTTCATCTTTGCTCATGCTTGAAACATCTATGTTGATGCTTGAATCTTGATCTTTGTGCACAAAGTTCTCTTTCCATGGTGTTCAAAATATCTGAAATCACAATAGAATACCAAAACAACCCAAGAACTTAGCAGTTTCCACAAAAACAGAGAAAAAAATAAAAAAGAACAACCAGAAAGATAAGCAATTGCAGTACTAAATGATCTAAAACTACATGAATATGCACCACAAAATGCTACTTGTCATCATCCACAAGATTATCATGGGAACCTTAGATGGAGAGTGTACTTGTTGTATACTGTATACTTGTGCATTGGTAGGTGCTGAGACATGAGTTGTCAGCTGCACAGCTTTAGCTCTACTTGAAGCAGTAAATCTAACCTTAATATGCACTTCATAAAACCATGTAGGTGCTAACAGAAGATGAGTTATACACTTGATTATCATCACCTTCATTATCAGTTACCTACAAAACCAAATATCAGATCTGATCTGATTTTTTTATCCTTAAGTTTTTTTTTTGTACTAAAAATTAATTCATTTTTTAAAATTCAAATCTTTCGCATATTCAATGCAAAATATCTGAAACTTTTTTTAATAGACTTGGGATGTCTGAATTATTATTAAAAAAAAGTGTGATATGAATCTGATCTCAAAACCCGATCCAATTCGATATTTAAAGTATATCTTCAAATTACTTGTGAAATTTTATTATTAGCTTGTTGATTTTCTAACTGGTTCTGTCTACTGGATCCAATGTAAACCATTCCACAATCTACATCTACAGTTTCATAAGTTGATTTGCAAAATAGTGTTTCAAAGATAATGAAAATGGGAAAAGGGAAACTCTATATAAAATTGTTGGATGTACTCTCTGACTTTGTTATTTTTATTTGAGCATTTTGAGTTCTATATTCCCTATTGGCTATTGCATTATGACTCAATGCCATCCTTTTATAAATGGTCTGCTGGAGTGACTAGTGAGGTTTCTTCTGTGTGGTTAAATATGTCAAAGTTCAAGGGTGTATATAAGAAATATGGTCAACAAAGCAGAAGATAACTAAGGCTAAGGCTATGTTTGTTTTGACGGAAAACAATTTTAACCTTGAGAAATCATTTTCCTCCCCTTAGTAAAATAAAGTAAAATGAATAGAGGGAGGAAAATCAATTCCAAGAAAAAATTTCGTCCAAAATAAACGGAGCCCAAAACATAGAACTAACATTGGAATCAACTAATAAATTCGGTGATTATTTATGAAAGGGAAAAGCCAAGAATACTGGTAGCTATTTAGCATAAGTCAGTAGTTTTCATATTCTTATTGGCAAGTAAAACAGTTCCTCTTCAAAACAGACAAGCCAAAACTTCAACAAACTCAACCAAACAAGCATTGCACTTAGCCAAGCCACTTAAACAACTAATACCCATTTTCCCATGTAACAAACCTTAATCCAACCATCCTGAAAGCAATGAAAAGATTGAAAACTAGGATAAACTTATGTTTTCCATCTATGTTCCCACAAAATCTAATGAATTTTCATTCCTTCACCAAAACCGGAAACTGACATGTCTTTCACATGTTTTTATACTTTGTTCCCTAATTTTACATACTTTTCATTTATTTACTAGGTAATGTTCGGGTTTCCTCCAAAATTAGTTTTCGCTGAGATCCTATGTATCTAAATATTCATTTTTTTGCTTCTACTCCCTATACTTGTACAGTTGTACTTGGTAACTTTCTTATTCTCCG
Organism: Salicornia ramosissima; assembly: GCA_951394345.1. Classification (NCBI taxonomy): domain Eukaryota; kingdom Viridiplantae; phylum Streptophyta; class Magnoliopsida; order Caryophyllales; family Amaranthaceae; genus Salicornia; species Salicornia ramosissima. The sequence continues at coordinate 6,826,135 of OX596238.1, read as the reverse complement.
TACTGTCAAATACTATGCCTTTAAAAATCTGTTACACGCTATATTGGGTGATTTTGTTCACTTCCTTGAGACCAGTTTTTTTTGTCAATTAAAAGACATTAATTACCAAATAGAATTATACAACAGAGGAAAAAAAAACCGAAAAATGCATCTGTAACACCCTCACCACACTTTCTAAGAAGGGTTTGGAAGGGAGGCTCATCATGTACATCCACCTATCTAACCCCCCAAAACCACAAAAAGGCAACCAGAGAAAAGCCACAAAAAAAGCAAAAAGGACTCAAAGCTGAATTAAGAGCCAAATTGTGGCCTAACAGCACACCCCAACACCTGCAAATAGCAGCCTAGGCAGCCCTAACAGCATCAGTGCAACAGCCTAGACCAACATCACAATGTCCCATGTTTCATTTACAAAACACAATTTTAGAGAACTATCACAAGCACTAACATAACACACCAGCTAAGACAAGCTAAAGGAAACAACAAGATGCAGAACATACCAGGAAGCATAGCACCAGCAGTAACATGAACTCCCTCAGTAGAACTGTAGAAGCAAACAACAACTTTCACAGACCAGTGCACCAGCTACTGTTAGAAATTGTGGAAGTGTTGGTGGGCTTTTTGGTATTTTGGAGGAGTAATATGAAGAAATAATTTTGGTTTTATTAACTCAATGAAGCTCTTACTTTGTTACATTATGACCATGCATGTATTTATAATACTACAAATGTCGGTTAGAGTCCTAATTCCACCGACCTTGCTTTGCATTCCTTTACTTAGTAGATTGTTCTAGGCTCTAGGCTAGATTATTCTAGGACAACTATTTAATACATTTTTATTACAACTCACTAGATGATTCTAGATATAATTCTTATAAGATTTTTCTAGATTAATCTTTTCTAATAGCTACTGTATAACAAAAAACACAGCAGCAACCTCACCAACCTCCAAGTCTCCAACCATCAGCACAGAAGCAAATAACCACCAGCTTGAACAGAGGGAATCCAACAGCAACCCAAAACAGATCACACCCCAACCAGCAGGCAGTGCTGTCAAACAGCCCATCAGGCTACCTGAAACACAGACAAAAAAAAATTCGCAAGCAACAAGCCACAGTAACAAAAATTAAAGAAACAAGACTCGATCACCTTCAGAGCAATGACACGAAACTCTGAAGACAACTTGCTGGCCGATATGCCTAGGCTCAATGTTTTGGTGTCTACAAATTTTCAAATTCCGGCACATCCAAACAGCATATACAGTTTCACAAAGACGCATAGCAAAAACTTTACACTTCAAAGCTTTCCTCTTTACTGCCACCATGGAACCATAGCACTCTGCCCCTCTGGGCTATCCCAGCAAAATCCACACCCCCCAAATGCAACTTCTGGAGAACCACTGACCAATTATCAGCAGAGAAGGAACAACTTAAAAACAAGTAGTCAGCAAACTCCTGAGAAGATCCACATAGACCACACTGATCATCAATTACAAGTTACAACACCCCAATCCATCATCCTATCCTTCATGACAAGCCTACTATTAAGAGCCATCCAAGCAACAAACTACTTTACAACACAGTACTATTACAGATAATGCCTCTGCATGAAACCTTTGGAAACTCACCAAGCAACAAAGAATAAGTTTTCAGAATAGAGAAACCCCCCTGCTTAGTGATCCTACTCCAACCCCCACAGTCCAAAACCACTTGTTAAGAATCAAAGATTTTCCTAATTACACAAGACATTGAACTTGAACCTCCAACCATCTAAAATTTTCACATTATGTATTCGATTCTCATCTTTTCTCCATTTCAATTTCTAGATTCTTTAATCAAATTTACATAATATGCCAATTTCTGGCATCATAATAAATTGAAGCAGAGAATTTGAAATTGATGCAAGTAAAATTGTGAGGGAGTTCAAAAGCAAACCCACATATCTGTACAACACCAGTAATCCACCCAGCTGAATCCAAGCACCTGTACTGTTGTTTTCACTCCATCTGATAACCTGATGTTAATATAATCAGCATTCCTGCAGGCCTCAGCAAAACCTTTTAACTGAGAAAGCCAAAAATAACTAACAAAGTTAAGTACTCCGTATAAGATTCATCACCTGTAAGGTGCTGTAAGACTGTTACTCTGGACTGATGTTCAGGGTATACAAACTTTTAATTGTTTAAGTTCAATGTCACTTTCCCTGTTAACAAATCTCAAATTATTAAAGAGTAGATTAACATGAAGCTGAACCAACCTTTGCAGCCTACAGTTTATAACTTCAATAGTACATTGAGATCTCAACGAGCTATCATTCTACATGGAGCCAAAAATTGGAACTGACTTTAAAATTTCAGATTCAAATTCCATCTTCAAAACAATGTTCTCCCAAAATCAATATTCCAATTTCAGTTCATTAAACGGGATTCTAACAAATAACAATATACACAAAATTTCATCTGCTTATAAAATCAAGAAATCTGCAAAAATTTCACTTCATAAAATCATAGCAAAATATATATATATATATATAAGAACACAAAAGCTCATCTGCATATCAAACATTTCACTTCATATAACCATTGATTTCACAATTACATTGCAGAGATTCAAAATATCTCCGATCGGAACCCTAATCATTAACTACTACAATACCTAATAACATTTAACCCTAGAAAAAGAAACTTAACCGCCGAAACCATAGAGAGTGCGACCTTGCCTCTTGAGAGCATAGACAACATCCATGGCGGTAACAGTCTTTCGGCGAGCATGCTCAGTGTAAGTAACAGCATCTCTAATCACATTTTCCAAGAAGATCTTGAGAACACCACGAGTTTCTTCATAGATGAGACCGCTGATTCTCTTAACACCACCTCTGCGAGCAAGACGACGAATGGCAGGCTTGGTAATACCTTGAATGTTATCTCTCAACACTTTTCTGTGCCTCTTTGCTCCTCCCTTTCCCAAACCCTTGCCTCCCTTTCCTCTTCCTGACATTTTTGTTTCTCTCTCTTCAAGGTTCGAAGTTCTGAAAATGAAATTTTGAGCGGTTTTACTTTTCGCGTTTTATTGTGGTGGGAATTAAGATTGAGGAAAGTAGGTTTATATAGGGGGGTGTTTGAAATATTTTCTTTCTAAAAAAAACAAATTATGAATTATTTTTGTTCGTTCGATGTAGTTGAATCGGACGGTAGATATGATCGATCTGTGCCAATTGAATTTGATTGTCTTGGACTGTCGATGAAGTTTATCTGACGACTGTCTTTTGTTGGGGAATACATTGCGGATTTTGCAACTGATTTCAAAAATCACTTATTAGAAGACTAACTGCAATAGGAAAATAATTTCTAAATCAACATCTCTCTATCTATTTTCTTACTTATCGACCTAGCTTAATTTCATGCGCAAATAATTTTTTTTACAAATGTAATAACAATAGCGACCTAAACAAAAACTTCACCACACTCTCTCTTCTATCATCTATACCGTATCACTTTTCTCTTTCTTATTTGTTTATTTTTAAATAACATATTTGTTATCATATTAATGTTTAATTTATTTATTTTGATGATGTATTTTATTTAGTTATTTTATCAATATACATATTTTATACGTATTTTGATTGTATGGTTTTTTTTTAACTTTAGTGTATTTGACCCTTTATTTTCATTGTCAAAATATACGATAAAAGTTTATACATTAAAAATAATTTAAAAAATGGATCCTTACATTTATTATAAAAAAATGAAAAGTAATACAAAATATTTTAAAATACAAGATATTATTTTAAATGTGTAATTTGTAGTTAACCCAGGACCTCTTGCCTGGAATTTTGAAGCCCTAACCACTGGGCTATGACTTGATTCTCCGTATTTGTTTCATTTGTGCTAGAAGCAAATATTTTTTTGATAAGGAAAGATAAACTGCGAGAAGCAAATTATCTTTTAAAGTGCGGCCTACATTTGATCTTCTATAACTATATACCTGTTGAAGACCTGGAATCACCACAAAAAAAGAAGATTTGTTGCAGTTGTTTGTCAGCCCACCACCCTCTCACCAATCGAGTGAGTTTCCACTCTTAGCTGCTATATATACATTTAGCAGCTTCTCGGCCAATCAATTTGTTCCATTTGTGTCAGAAATAAATGGAGGTGGTCCCGCGTACAAGTGAAGCCAAAACAGTACGTGAACAATAAACAACACCTTTGGGAGAATAATTACGTTGCACGGGACAATAATTATGACATTCATTCAAAAACCGTTAAATGCATTTAGCAGCTAAGAGTTTATCCAATCACGCAATAAGAGAAAAGGCATGAGGTAAAGTTTTTTTTTAATTGTTTTTCTTGTTGATGGCAGCATACAATTTTGGTTTTGCTATGTGTTATACTGTTATGTGTGGTGGGCTTGTATTTTCCTCGCTGCCACAATTTGTATCAATTAGTAAGGGTGTGTTCTCTTCATCTTAAAAAAATAAGTTTTAGGTTTAATAAGTTATATCAGGTCTGATAAGTTCCAATCAGATTTTGGGTTTTTTTTAATTATTGATTAAATAAAATAAATTTAATTAATAATTAACTTTAATCACTCCTACACAACATAAACCAATTTTATTCTATCATTCTTATTATTTTATTTTAGAGATACTTACTCAGAGTTAGATTGAATTTAATTATCTTTTTATATTATAATAATATATCAGGTCTGATAAGTTCACAATAAAAAAAGAGAGCATAGGTTCAAATCTATAGAACATTACTTTTTGGACTATTATTATTATTATTATTATATTTTATTTTTCAATCAAGTTTAATTAGTTCCAATCAGGTTTAATAAGTTCTAATAAGGTCTAATAAGTTCTAATCGAGTCTAATAAGTTCCAAAAAGGTCTAATGAGTTTCAATCAGATCTAGTAAGTTGAAGAGAACACACCCTAATTTTTTAACTTAAACCCATAATATTTTGTACGAATCTTGATTTGGTATGCACTAAATTTTAGTTTTGGACTAAAAAGTTACAATTTTTAACCTAAAAGTTATATCAGACTAATTAACAAGAGATTTTCTTACATTTTACATCAAATAAATGGCACTTAGTCATAAATTGAATCAAAATTTATCAAATATTAAGAATTTTGTTTTAAATGAGAGTTTATATTAGAGTCTTTTGTCCAAAACTACCTTACTTACACTACTTTTTGCAAAAAAATACCTTACTTATAAAAACTTGTCCAAAACTACCTTTATTAGCCAATTTCTTGTTGACCACTATTTTGTTCAATGTTCATTGTACCGGCGTTGAATTTGTTTTATTCTTGAAAATAATTAACCCAATCAATATTTTGGGGTCATTTTTGCCATAAAAGTGATAAATATGAGACCGGAATCTACAAAAAATGGTCGCATCAGCTTCTATTTGCATTACAAAATTTATCTCGACATGTGTTCATTGGTTTGCGTGCCAAAAAAATTTATCCATATCAAGGTTTTGGTGGGTCATTTTTTCCTTAAAGGTCAAATTGGAGGTAGGAATTTGCAAAAAACGACCAGGTTGGCCAGCAAATGCAAAGTCAACGTCGAAATAGTGAATAAGGTAGTGATCAACCAGAAATTCGTTAAGTAAGGTAGTGTTGGACAAACTTTTGTAAGTAAGGTAGTTTTTTACAAAAAGTGGTGTAACTAAGAGAGTTTTTGACAAAAAACTCTTTATATTATTATGATATGAGTGGGGTCTACCTGGTGGCTTAAGGAAGTAAGGTAATCTACAATCTGAATTGTTTCACGGTAGAAATGCCTAGAATCTTTGGATTGAAATTGGCCAATGAGTTATTTATAATACTCTTCAAAAGTCTTTGGATCTATCGATATTATTAAAACTTACCCTATAAAACATAAATAAAAAGTATGGTATCTCCATCAATAATCAAATCTAAGTTAAAAGCTAAGAGTGGTCTGTATCTCTAGGCTAAGAGTAGTCTATTATATATCATGTATAAATGTATAATTTTCAAACAATCAAGCACTCTATTGAGTTGTTTTAGGTTAAGAACATTGTGCCGTTAATGATGGCGATATGGGTCTTGGACCCAACACATACGTGTTTGGATTCAATCTATTTTTAAGGGCCTAGATTTGAGTTCTTTAGGCCAATGAGCCTGTTACGGTTCGAAATGAGCACGAGTCAAATCTAGGTCCAAGTTCACATGTGCAAGATTCAGACTAAGTCCAACTCAAACCTATCTCATAGACTCATCTATTAAGTACGTTGAAATATAATCTTAGATAAAATTTGATCAATTACCTCTTTTTTTAACACGTTTAGATTACAATAGCTCAATAATTATAATTTATACGTATTAATTGATAATTGCAACAATAAGAACAACATTAAAACAAACACGATTACACATTAATATTATAACTTATACATTTAAAAAAGGAAAAATTTGAAACAACCCCCCAACAACTTAGGGCACTTTTGATAAAACTCCCAGAAACTCAACTATTTAAATAAAACCCCCAACATCTTCAAAAGTGTTTTATACAACTCCCAAAATCTCCAACCGTTAACAAAACTACCCCAAAAGCTAACACCGTTAATTTTTTTTGTTAAAACTGTTAACTTTAACCGTTAGTGGGGTGGGGTCCACTCTAAGTTTATAAATTAAATCAAATTAAATTGTTATTAATTACTAATTATGATAATAATAATGAATAATAATATATAATAATACTAATAATAAATAAATAAAGTTCAATTAAATTAAAAAAGTTCAATTCTAATTTTATTTTATTTTTTCTGATTTTTTTACATAGTGGGCCCCGCATTCATTTAACGGTGTTTACAAAAAAAATTAACGGTGTTAGCTTTTGGGGTGGTTTTGTTAACGTTTAGAGATTTTGGGAGTTGTATAAAACACTTTTGAAGATGTTGGGGGTTTTATTTAAATAGTTGAGTTTCTGTGAGTTTTATCAAAAGTGCCCTAAGTTGTTGGGGGTTGTTTCAAATTTTTCCTTAAAAAAAAAAAATGAGTGCCAAGGTTCATAACCCATGCATATTGTTGTGAATGTAACATAAATTAAGAGGGTAATTATATTCAAAGTTCAAAGGGAATTGTGTTGGAAAATTTTGCCAATTTTGAGGGTTTTAAATATATATAAAAAAAATACATTCTTCAATGTTTTATAAGTATTAGAAAGTATTTTATAGGTGAAAAAATAATAATAAAAATTGATAATTTGATGCAAAAAAGATGACACGACATTTAGTCTTTATTTAGATTTGTGGGAAATATAGCCATTGTCTTTTAACTGATCTTCAATTTTCATATGACTTCATGTTTACCAAATAAAACAAACACCCATGTCATTTCTCCTAATTGTCCCTGAGAAGGCTTCCAACAACTCTTACCATTATAAAAAAGTGGAAGTTTTGCTAGTGTATTACAAGGCCTACCATCTTTGTTCATGATTGAAAGTTGATTCTTGTGCACAATGTTCTCTCTCAATGGTGTTCAAATGATATGAAATCACAACAAATTGACAAAACACAAGAACTTCATATCAGTAATAAATGATCTAATGTACATGAAACCACAACAAAGCACCTCAACCACCCAATGACCCAAGAACTTAAAGATATGACACATTTTCCACCTTACTCATTAGTTACGGGGTATTACTTTTGCTTTGTTCTTTGCCCCCATCCTTCCACTATTTTTTGCTTCTATTTTCTTTTTCACCCTATACTGTCTACTTCCATCCTTCTACTCTTATTTGCTTCCATTTCCCCCCTATATTTTACCTATGGTCAAACAAACAAATGAAAATGTGATTGACAATCATGTTTTTCATTGAAAATTGTTTTCAGTCAAAACAAAACGAGCCTAATAATCTAATATACATGAATAATAATACGCACTGCAAAAAGCTACTTAATATCAGTTATGAACTTGTTATCCTCAACAAGATAAACATGGCAAGCATAACAATATCTGGACTGGGGAGTGGGGAAGCCTGATTTTACCATGAAAGGAACTTTAAGAGGGTATATTCGTCGTATACTTTTAGCTTGGTATACAATGATCAAAAGGTGCTGAGACATGATTTGTCTGTCTATAGCTCAGCTTAAGCTCAACTTATAACAATAAATCTAACCCGAATATGCTCTGAAGTTTATGATCATCCAAGCAATAAGTCAAAAACATCAGGTAGTAGTACCCTTTGGTAAACCATGCTCCTTCTTGGCTTTTTTCCACCTCCTTGCATAACAGATAACCTGGAGCAAAACGAGTAGTTCAATACAACAAATAATTTTAGCACTCCAATTTTGGTTTTGGCACCCCATCTGGTGAGTGCAAATATCTCTATACTATAATCATATAATGGAGTGTCAACATAAAAATTGGAGTGCCAAAATCACTTCCAGTTCAATATAAAAACGTCGCAACGAAATCTCTACAGATAGCCAAGTACAATACTTGAAAAGTTGCCAATGTTCCAAAGAACCCCTGGAGGACATTAAAAATTGAATGGATGGACACAACTTTCCATTTAGCTTCCTTCACGAGCTGCAATGCGTGAAAACTAAAAACTAGCTTTTCATCTTTGTATCTTCTTCAATTCAAATTTCATCTTCATTGTCTCACTTAATTATCATCCACTCCTTCCACCTACAACAGTTCACAACAAGGGAAGGACCAAAGACCCTAAACCAGGTTTTGGAGATCGATGCAAATGGGAAAAAGAAAACTCTATACAAAATTCTATGATGTACTCCATGACTTTGTTAATTGTGATTGAGGATTTGGAGTTCTATATTATGACTCAATACCATGCTTTTATAAATGGTCTGCTGCAGTGGAGTTTCGCTTGTGTAGTCAAGTGTCAAAGTTCAATGGTGTATGTAAGACATAATGACATATGTTAGACTAAAGGCAAAGCAGAGGATAAGTACATAAACAAATCAATTAGCAAAGGCTAAAACATGGAGATAACTTTTGGATCAACTAATTAATTCGCCAATTAATTGGGAAAGAGAAAGGCTAAAAATACTGGTAGCTATTTAACATAAGTCACAGTTTCTCTCCAAAACAGATGAGATAAAATTTCAACAAAGTCAACCAAACAAGCATTACACTTAACCAAACCAATTGAACAACTACTACCCATTTCTTTGTAAGAAAACTTAATCCAACCATCCTGAAATCAACGAAAACTACTGAACACTTCCATCTACTCTGACATTGCCAGAATCCAAGCACTTGTGGTTGGGAGCTCTCTAGTTTGTTAGTAGGTCATAACCTGCTCATTACATAAATTTAGCGAGCAATTGTGTTTTTTCATATTAACACTCTTACACTCCTGCACATGTACCTGAGCATCACAAATTCACAACAGGAGCAACATTCTACCCACCACCTCCTATCCAAATCTGGTACTCCAAATGAACTGTTTGCTGCTTGGCAATCAACTATTGTTCCCACAAAATCTAACAAATATTCATTCCTTTACCAGAACCTGAAATTTCACCTCTTTCACATGTTTTTATACCTCGTTCCCTGATTTTGCACACTTTCTATTCGCTAGGTAACATTCAGCTTACCTCCAAATTCGTTTTCACTGAGATCCTAGCCCTATGTACCTAAACACAGTATTTATTTACTGGGATAACTTTCTTATAATCCATATTATTAAATCTGTTCAAGAGAGTGACTGTGAAACCAGCTAAAACTATTTTACAGTTTACATGATACACACAAATTTTCAGTCTCCGGAATAAATTGAAGCAGAGAATTTCAAATTGATGCAGGAAACAAAAAACATGAGGAAGTTCAAAGGCAAACCTGCATCTCTCGGAGTAAATTCGGTTCCACATTTCCACCCAGCTAATCCAAGTACATGTTCTGCGGTTTCATTTCATCCGGTATGGGGGGGGGGGAACCTATGTTCCTGCAGCCTGCAGACCTCATTAAAAAAAAATTCACAGAGAAGAACAACTATAATGAACAAAGGGAAAAACATAAAAAGTACTCTAAGATTTATCACCTGCAAGGTGCTATAAGGTTGTTATTATGAACTGTTCTGTGCAATTCAGGGCATAAAGAACAAGGCAATGAGATTGCTGACTTGAAATCGACAATATAATGCTATCAGCAGTCAGCACATATACATTAATGTAGTAACAATATTGTTACTAAATTGATGTCTTTTGAATCATCATGCAGAAAACAATTACCTTGTACAAGTGAAATACATTTCAACCTCCAGAAACATGTACTGGTTTTTACAAGTGAACTTCAAAGAACAATGATAGACTTGATAGTAGGCATTCATAATACAATACAGGATAGTTCTGAAGATCAGCATGGGCCATTTGAAAATTCCACTTAGTCAATTGCCCAATATACATTTAAATCTTCCCTACAGATTCAACTCTTAATTGTTTAAGATTAATGGCACTTAACCTTCTACATTATCCATTACTGGTTACTCTGTCTACAAATCCTAAAGTAGATTAACATGAAGCTGAACCAACCTTGAGATCTCATTTAGCTATATTCTATATTAAGCAAAAACTTTAAAATCCAAATCTCATTTCAGGCTGCTAAACGTGACTCTTAAATGCAATAACAAAATATATTAATACAAAATCTCATTTACTTATCAAAATAAAAAAATTATGAAAAAATTCTGCAGAAATTTCTTTTCAGACCACCATTGACTCTAGAAAATAAAAAGAAATCTCCAACCAGAACCTCAACTTCAATTGAACTTTGAGATGTCAATTAGCTCTCAGTCTAGACGAAGCAAAAAATGCAACTGAGTTCAAAACTTCAGACTCAAATAAAGAAAAACAGACAAAGCGCAATAGGAATATATATAAACACAAGCTCATCTGCTTATCAAAATTAAGAAATCTGTAATCTGGAAAAGTTTCATGTCATATAACAATTAACTTCGCAATTACATTACAGAGATCCAAAAAATCTCAATTCGAAACCCTAATCACATTAGAATACTACACTACCTAATAACATTTAACCCTAGAAACATAAACTTAACCGCCGAAACCATAAAGAGTGCGGCCTTGCCTCTTGAGCGCATAGACAACATCCATGGCGGTAACAGTCTTTCGGCGAGCATGCTCAGTGTAAGTAACAGCATCTCTAATAACATTTTCCAAGAAGATCTTAAGAACACCACGAGTTTCTTCATAGATGAGACCGCTGATTCTCTTAACACCGCCTCTACGAGCAAGACGACGAATAGCAGGCTTGGTAATACCTTGAATGTTATCTCTCAACACTTTTCTGTGCCTCTTTGCTCCTCCCTTTCCCAAACCTTTGCCTCCCTTTCCTCTTCCTGACATTTTTGTTTCTCTCTCTAGAAGATTGAAGTTTCCGAAAACAAATGAATTGTTGAGAGTATTTGCGTTTGATTGTGGTGGGAATTTGATTTGACGAAAGTAGGTTTTATATAAGGGTGTTTGAAATTATTTTTTATTTTTGTTCGTTCGATGTTTGTTGAATCGGACGGTAGATATGATCGATCTGTGCAAATCGTCTTTGGTTGTCTTGGACCGTCGATGCTGTTTATCTAACGACTGTGTTTTGTTGGTGAATCCTTTGCGGATTTTGGTCTTGAGCAACTGATTTCAGAAACCAGCTATACAGGTGTGTCTTTTTCATGGGCAAATTTTTTCATGGGCCTAGTGCAAGTCAAATCCAAGTCCAGATCCACATGTGTGAGACCCAAGTCCAACTCAAACATGTCTCATAAGTCCATCTATACCTAATTTCTAAAAAAAAAAACTCCCCATAATCACATTTGAGGTAGAAATTTTTTGTACACCTAAACAATTAGTGATTTAGGCCCTGCTCTTTAGAACTGATCTGATCTGATTAGGTGGGGTATTATTTTGTGAGAGTATAATATTAAAACAAAGCTGAACTGATTTGATCTGATCTGATTACTGTAGCTTTTAAGTCCAAAAGAACAGAGCCTAAGTGTAAAGTGCTCCTGGGAGCACATAGAGCAATTGTGCTTTCGCACGTGAGCGCGCTAGTTTTAAGACATGACAATAAGTAATTTTTTATTCTAGCAATTTTTATTTCTAAAGTGCAATCTTCATTATGTTTTTAAGCAAGAATTTTCATTTTTTTTTACTGGAAACTTCATTTTTTTATTAAACTAGAATCTTCATTTTCTGAAGTGCAACCTTCATTATTTTTTAAAAAATTGTTCAAATTCTAAAAAATTGTTTGAATTCACCAAAAAAAAAATATATCATGGTATTAAACTTTTTGAACATTTTTAGATTTTTAATGATATATTGAATATTCATTTTATCACAATGGGAATAAAATCCCGATAGTAATTACTCCGTCCGTTTTTTAATTTACTCACTTTCTAATTTTGGATGTTTTTAAATTTACTCACTTTTTATATTTATTCTCCTACTTCAATCAAATTACCCTTTTTTCCTTCCTCTTTCTCATACTCTTGCTTACTTTTTATACAACTTTTAATAATCATTTATTTTTTTCTCCTGAGTTCTAAGTTTGATATGAAAGACTTGGGTGCAGCTCGGAAGATCCTTGGCATGGAGATATATAGGGATCGTGCTCAGAGGAAGTTATTTCTTTCGCAAAAGGATTATATTCTGAAGGTACTTGACAGGTTTGGTATGAGTACTGCGAAGCCTATAGATACTCCTATTCCTGCTAATACCCGTCTTTCTATGTATACTCCTCAATCTGATGATGAGAAGGAGTACATGTCTTGTCGTTCCGTATGCTAGTGCAGTTGGTAGTTTGATGTATGCTATGGTTTGCACTAGGCCTGATATTGCACATGCTGTTAGTGTTGTTAGTAGGTTTATGACTCATTCTAGGAAGGAACATTGGCAACATGTGAAGCGAATCTTTCGCTATTTGAAGGGGACGGCGGATGTCGGTCTCATTTATGGGAGTGATACACAATGTCTGGTGTCCGGTTATTGTGATTCGGATTATGCTGCTGATGTTGACATTAGGAGGTTTGTGACTGGTTATGTATACACTCTTGGTGGTTCCGTGGTTAGTTGGAAAGCTACGTTGCAATCTTCCGTGACATTGTCTACAACAGAGGCGGAGTACATGGCCTTGACTACTGCGGCAAAGGAGGGTATATGGTTACGTGGTCTTGTTAGTGATTTGGCTCTTCATCATGATCGTGCTACCGTTTATTGTGATAGCTTAAGTGTTATTTGTTTGGCCAAGGATCAAGTGCATCATGAGAGGACAAAGCATATTGATGTCCGATATCATTTCCTAAGGGATGAGAAATGAGTTGAGGTGAAAAAGGTTGGTACTGCTGATAATCCGGCCGATATGTTCACCAAGCCCGTTCCAGTTCTCAGGTTCAAACATTGCTTGGACTTGTTGAACATTGATGGTCACACTTGACCCCTATGGGTTGTGCCTCAAGGTGGAGGCAATCCCGGCCCCGGGATAAAGTGGGCAAGCCCGACACCGGGTTAAAGGTGTTTGTTTGTTGGATGGGGTGTTTTGTTTTGGGTACAATTTGTGTTTGTTGAGTTGCACATTTTGGTTTTGTTTGGAGTACTTGTGTTCGTATGATACAAGTCAAGGTGGAGATTTGTGAAGTGGGTGATTTGATCATAGTTGGTTAAGATCATTCGGTGCATTCGGGTTCGTTGCGGGGCATTATACAAAGTGAGTATATTACTACATCGCTGACCCGGGCAGGTTAGTTGGTGACCCGGGCAGGTTAGCAAGTGCATTGTTGAGCATGTTACTACATTGCTGACCCATGCAAGTTAGTTGGTGACCTGGGCAGGTTAGCAAGTGCATTTTTGAGCTTCAACTCACGGACCCGGGTAGGTCACTGCTGACCCGGGCAGGTCACCGCTGACCCGGGCGGGTCAGTGGCTGACCCGGGCAGGTTCGGGCAAGTTTTGTTTCTTTTGTTTCGTATTTGCGCCGTTTACTTTGGGGGCTTATATATATAGTCTTTAGGGCTTATTATAAGCGTATTGCACTTTGTTTAAGCCACTTTCAAAGAGAGAAAACAATAGAGAGAAACTAGAGAGTGTTCTTGAGAGATTAGATTAATCTCTTGCCTATTGTATTCTCAAACATCTCCATAGTAAAAGATTTCACCCCAATCCGGAGGACGTAGCTATCACATTGATAGTGAACCTCGTTAACTCTCTTGTGTGATTTATTTTCTCGCATTATTTGTTTAATTCACGCTTCCGATACAACAGTTAGGAAACATAAAGTACCAAAAATAGCACAGAGCAGGGTGATAAATTCACCCTAATAGAGCGAGAATAACAAAGGAAGAAAATAATAGAAGCCATCGAAACGCGGAATGGGTAACCCAGACCTCAGACCACGGCGATCGAGGGATGAGCTGGAAAAGGAAACCAAACAACCAAAGGGCAGTGGTTGCCGCCATAGAAACGTCAATAACATCAAAAAACCCTTTGCGAGGAAGAGGGTTGGGGTCGATTTAGGGGGGTTGGGGGGGGGGCGGTTTAGGAGGAGGGCGATAGAGAGACTCGTAAGAGAGGAAGAAGAACTCAAACCCTAACATTGTTAGGTTTTCAAAGTGTGGAGTTTGTACAACTAAACTTTTGATTGCCTCTCTAATTTTAGAGGGTTTGCTGTTAGGTCCGAAACCACCATGGAAAGTGGGGCAATCGAGATAGGTGAATACAATAAGAAGGAAGGTAGTAGCCATGGTTGAAGAAACCTAGCAGATTAAGTAGCCTTAGGAGAAGCAAAAGATTCAAAGGTTATACCCAAAAAACCAAGGGTCGAAATTGGGGCTTAGTTCCCCTGTTCTTTCTCTCTCTAGGAAGAGGATTCGAGACGCACCAGACCAAGTTCATGCTTGTAACAAAGAAACCTTAGCATATACTGTGTAAGTTGTCTACTTGTCTTCCGTAATTCTGCATAAAGTAGTATGTACTCCATATGAAATCTTGTGACGAAGTTTATTTATCTATTTCTTTTTGGCACATACTCCAAATTATTTGCTACATTTTCCTTAAATAGATGTCCCAATTTACTTGCTACATTTCCCTTTTTTATCTTGTGGTCCCTACACTAACTCTTACAACTTTATCCTTATTTTTGTCATCTTCCTTCATATTATCTTATCCTTAATTTTGTCATGTTCTCATTTAATGCCCCACTTTTTCTCCAATTATTCCATAAATGATTGGTCCCCGCATGTTTCATTCCCTTGCATATAAAACCGATCCAAAAGTAAATGTAGCAACTAATTTGGGACGGAGGGAATAATCTTTTGACGATATGGGTATGAGAAATTTTCACTTTTTAGAGTTGGTAATGATAATGGATCAGGATATAGATTTGTCCTTTTCAGTTGGTAAGGATGATGATAGATTTTACTGTCATAGTACTTCAATTAAATCTAATATACTTGAACACTCAGATTGGAAGGGAAAATATATATAACTATATAAGAGAAATCCTCATAAGATGAGCATGGTGAAATTTGCATCCAAGTCTCTTGCCTCTACTTGGAGAGGTGTTATCATCAGTGAAGCAACGCCATCTGTAAAAAGATTTCCACTTGGATGGACAAACTAGATATGCTGTGATTTCGTAGATCCTCTTTCCACCGCCAAAAAAAAGAAATGTGAAGTATACTACTAGCGTATATACTCCCTCCGTTCCATAAAATTCTTGTATCTTTCATTTTTGACACTATTCACAAGTGAAGAGAATCTTGTTAATTTCTTCTAATATATAAGAAAAAATATAGGCATGTGGGGTCTTATTTGATTCGTATCAAAGAGTACTTTGTTTACATTTAATCATTATAATTTTTACAACTATATAATTAAAGATATTAATGATATAAAAAGTGCATTGGCAAACATGAAAAGTGAAAGATACAAGAATTTTATGGAACGGAGGGAGTATCATATATGTTGTTAATTTATAGAAGTATCATTTTATATGCCCTTAAAATATTTTATAAAAGCGATTCATCTTTAAGAATTAAGCCTAAAGACATTATATTCCTTGCACTTTAATAAAACCATATGCTTTATTTCTTCATTCTTTGCACATCAAGCCATGCAAAGAGGAAAAGGATTATTGGAGGAGGATGTGAGGAAATGTATTATATTGAAATAATAGGTAAATATAAAAGTGCAAATTATAAGGGTATATGGATTTATAATTAACAATTCACGGATCACATCAATTCATAACCAAGTTCAATTTGGAAACACATACAGATCGAATAAACAAGTGCTTGTTTAGTTGTTTGGTAAAGACCTTTAATTTTAGTTTCCTTCTAGCTAACGTTTAAGTCGAAATGGAAAAAGAAGATTAACATATTTTTGGTTATACAAATTCTTATGTAACTGTTTAATTGTTTGATAACTGTTGGATCGACCCGTTTATAGAAGCTTTGCTTATCCTCTTAGTTATAGGCATATAGTTTTGAATAATCGTTATGCCCTGATTGAATCATAGCATTTCATTTGAAATGCTGGAATTGGGCCAATTCATTTGTTTGAGTAATGTAAACATTTGGATTTGGAATGGGCACAATTCCAACCCATTTAAAACATAAGCCCATTTATGAGTAATTGAAATCCAATCTTAAACCCTGTCATTTCAAATACCAAAATCTCAAAAAAAAAAAAGTCGTGCTCTTCTGAGTTCTGTCTCTCTTCGTGCTCCTTGTCTCTCTCTTCTTGATCTCTCTGCCACTTCGATCTCTCTCTCTCCTCAAGCTTTCTCACTCCTCCCTTCTGCGCTAGAGTTTTGTGCGAAATCAAGGTTGGTTTCTCAATTCTTAACTTTTTTACCGTGTATTTGGTATGCTATTGTTTAATTAGGGCTTTATATATGTAGTTTTAGGTTTTTTTAAAGATAATCTGAGTATGGAAGAGAAGCAAAATTAAGCCTAAAATGTGCTATTCTTTGCATTGGTATTGTTGTTTGGTTGTGGATTTATATTTATTATTGTTTGTGCTCCTGATTTTGTATGTCTGTTCATCTTCTATGGTTTTCGTTAGTATGTATATGCCTTACGTATCTTGTCACAGATTCATTCTTCATTTTGTGCTGCTGACAGAGTCTTACTGCATATTGCTGCAGCCATTATATTGTTCGGTTGTGTAGATTTTTTTTCCTTGTGTTGCTTTCGTCTGGGTGGCAATTGGCAGTATACATGTGTAATGACCCAGACTTTATTGGTATTTTTGCCGATAATTATGTGTATTTATGTGTGTTTATGTGTTAGTTCAAATTTATTTTTGAACTATTTATTTTATTTTATGTGAATAATTTCGATTAATTCGAAATATTTATTTTTAGTTTTTATTATTTACGTTATTTATTATTTAATTAATTAGAATTTTATTTATTTAATTTTCTAATTAATTATTTAATATTTTGGGTGAAATCGATTTAGGCATGATTAATCATGCGGTTTTTGTAAATTAGCCCGACGGATCACGAGAGCCCATTTTAGGCCCATAAACTCTCTTGGCCGGCCCTCTCTAAATGCATGGCAAGATTTTGCCACTTGCCTTGTGTTCACACCTTAACTAACTCTATAAATAGGAGAGTTAGTAAGGCTTTGGCTCATTTTTTTAAAACACAAATTGCCATCAATTGCTCTAGCCATCAATTCAACACAAACTTCCTCTCATTTGCTTTACTTCACACGCCATTTTTGGTGATTCCAAATTGAACATTTGTTAATCAATCTTTCCAACCCCAATCTTAAAGATTCAAAGTCTATTGATCTTTAAGTATCCTAAACACATTTTTTTTTACCCATTTGTTGCAATCAAGATTATTTGTTCGGGTGGTTTCCGGGTTGGTTCGTGTAAGTGTTCGAGTGGGTGCCGTGTTGAAGGACGTGCAAAGGACGGTGTGCCGTGTGTGAAGACCGTGCAAGTGCAGCGTGGTTCGTGGCTGGGCAGTGAAGACCGTGCAAGTGCAGCGTGGTTCTTGGCTGGGCAGTGAAGCCGTGACTGGGTGCAGCAGCCGTGCTGCAGTGGTTCCAGCCGTGGTGGTGGTGCACCGTGCAAGTTGAGTGTCCAACCGTGCGTGTTGGTGTTCGGACCGTGTGGTGTTCGTGTTTGACGTATTTTCCGGACTGCATATTTGTGTTGATTTGTGTGTAATCTTCAATAAGGTAACATGCTTTCTCAACCTTGTTGGTATACTATGTTTATAGTATAGATTAAATGCATGTATGGGTTGTTTGGTGATGATTATTCATGATTTCATGTGTTGTCTCTAATCTGAATTTTTATGTGGTTTTCATGATATTTTGATGATGGATTTTATGATTTTATGATTGATTCTATGTTGTAATATGATCATGATTTAAGTATCAAAGTTTGATGAATTTTTGGATAAGTTTGTGATGTTTTTCGTGGATCATGCGTGTGATTATGTATGAGTTTGGATGAGTTCTTGGTTGAAGATCTTGAACCTTGATTGAGTTCTTGGTTGAAGATCTTGAATCTTGAATGAGTTCTTTATGAATCTTTAATGAGTTCTTTGAGTTCTTTATGAGTTCTTGATGAGTTCTTTGAGTTCTTGATTGAATCTTGAAAGTTAAAGAAATTGATTTAAAGAATAAAGAAAGTTAAAGAATATGTTTGATTCGATTAAAGAATGATGATTTATGATTGGTTAGACTCAAGATTAAGGCTAGAGGCAGTTCTTGAGAATAACTTCGATGATTTAACTAGTTAATTTCGAGAATCAAGGCTAGAGGCAATTCTTGAACTTAATTTAGTTATGTTGGGTAATAATAATGAATAAAATGATTAAGATGATTAAATGAATTAATTAATTAAATTAGCTTGATTTCATTTTTAGACGCCTGATACTTTGAGTAAGATTCATTGTATTCGGGTTAAGACGTTGCCCCTATTCCATCCGCGGTATTGGGATAGTTGGAGTCATACTATGTGATCTTGGTGAATTTCCAGTAAGATTGGTTTCACGGGACATGGATTTCCAGTAAGATTGGTTTCATGGGATTTGGGAGTAAGATTCTCAAATCCGAGCATAGTAGAAAGTTCGGATGCGTAAGATGCGTCCGTACGAGCACAGTCCGGTCTAGAATATGAATGATTGCGCCAAAGATAGTTGATTAGGATGATTCGAGTCGAGTTCACGTTTGCGTTGATCTTGTACTTTGACTATTGATTTGATATTGGTTATTTGATTTGTACTATGTACATGTGTATTCCCATTAGGGTGAGTCAGTTATGTTACTCGCCACTGATGGTGGACTGTTGTATATTTTTCAGGTATTTCTGATGACGATACTCTTGCTTAACTTTGGGTTGGGCGAGCGACGTTTATTGTTTCTATTGCCTGATGTATTTTCCATTACAGTTGTTTATAGATAGTATTGACGTATTGCATAGACTTTATACGTTATTGTATGGACTTTCATACGTTGTTTTAGACTCTGACGTGTGGTTAGAGTTACTTGTATTTTAGTACTTTTTAGTTTGACTTTTGGAATTAGTATGTACAAACTTGTGGGTATTTGTACATTTGTGGTTTATGAATAATAATTTGGGGAATTAGTTTTAATTTCTTGGGTTTCGAGTTGTAGTTTATAACTACTCGACTCGTCGGTTTCTTCCGCGCCGGTTTAAGCGAGTCGGGTCGTTACAACATGTCCCAAAATACTTCCTGGTATTGGAAGCAGATCTGGAAGGTGAATTTTTGTTTGTTTCTGAAGTGGGTGTTTTAGAGTAGCCTTGTATTTGTTGTTGTGGCAAATTGATTGTCCTGTATTGTTCTTTGTTTGGTTGTTTGTTGAGTTAATAAGATATTTTTACCTTTTTTTTAATATTGTTAAATTTACATACTAATTGAGAATTTATTTGGATATACATTCTATATGGTAGATTTTTGACTTCTTTAAACTTGGTGATTGGCTTACTATAAAACTTTATCTAATTTTTTTTATTCATATTGGTAAGAATAAGATGTCCGAAGAATTAAGTATACAAGAGTCACGAAAGCGCCAAAGAGATGATGAAGAAGATATGGTGCTAGTTTTGGCAATTGTAGGTTTTATTATGGTAGTAGTGGGGGCATGGTATGGTCAAAGGTATAGGGTGAAGGAGGTAACTTGGAATGAATCCGAACGTGCTAAAAAAGGGCCACATGGATGGATACTTTAATGAACGATAGGATATGTCGTGAGCAATTGCGTCTCGACAAACGTCGTTTTGATAAGTTATGTCATATCTTACAAACTAAAGGGGGGCTAAAGACTACAAGGAATGTCATGGTGAAAGAAATCGTGGCATTGTTTCTTCATATTCTTGCCCATGATTTAAAAAATAGAACAATGCAAGTCCTCTTTGCACGTTCTGGAGAGACTGTGAGCCGTCAATTTCATATAGTTCTTGCATCCATGCTCAAGCTAGGAAAGTATTACATCAAACAAGCAGACCACACCACTAGTTATGCAGATGATAATAAGTGGAAGTGGTTCAAGGTAATTTTAAATAATTTTCTACTTCAAAGTCTATAGTAATTTGGACATTTTTAGGGTTAGAATAATTAATTATGGTAGTTTATTTTAGGGAGTTATTGGAGCTCTTGATGGAACACACATAAAAATGACGGTACCCATCGAGGATCGACCTCGCTATCGAGATAGGAAAGGAGACATTACCACTAATGTCGTCGCCACTTGTGATCCAAATCTTCGTTTCACATATGTTTTACCTGGTTGGGAAGGATCTGCGTCGGACCCTCGTGTCCTTCGTGATGCCCTCCAAAGGCCTAATGGTCTAAAAGTACCTAAAGGTATGACTTCTTTTATATAAAATGTTTAGGTACTCTAGCTTCAAATTTATCATTAAAAATTAATTTTTTTTTATATTGCAGATAAATATTTTCTTGTGGATTTAGGCTTTTCTAATGCCAAAGGTTTCTTAGCTCCTTACAAAGGTACTAGATACCATCTTAATTTGTGGCAAGGAAACACTCCTACTGATTACAAGGGGCTTTTTAACTTACGACATTCATCTACTCGAAATACCATTGAAAGAGCATTCGGGTTGTTGAAGAGGTTCATGAATGGAACAGTGGATGAATTTGAGATGCTAAAAAATCTACCAGATGAGCAAAAGCTAGACTGGATTTTGTTATGTATTAGTGAGTAGTATCTTTAATTGTGTTCAGAAACTAAACTGACTATGCAACTACTTGGGTATGGAATTTATTTATGTAAAGGTTCAACTCTAATGTGACTTGGACTTTAGTTTTTGTTTGTTGAAGGAGCTCTTGTTAGCGTTACTGAATTGTTTATGTAATTATGTTCCTTCATGTAAATTGGGATTTTTGCTTTATTTAAATAGTTAACTTTGGGTCATTAAGCTGTTTTTTCATTATTGGATAAAAATTACTTGTTGGATTTAGCTTTATTTGAAATGTTGGATTTGAAATACTTAGTATTCCCAAAAAGCTAATTGGAATTTGAAATTCCGAATTTGAAATTCTTTTGTTTCCCAAACAAAGAACTTGGAATTGAATTCTGAAAATTGAAATTCTAGAATTGAATTCAACTATTTCAAATGAAATGTGGGTATCCAAACGCAACCTTATTGTATTTGGGTAGTATTATGATTTGAAGGGCTCGTTCATGATTATTTTTAGTTGTCACTTTTTAGTTTTTTTTTTGGTAACTAAAAAGAAAGATATGCAAATCACAAAAAATAGTTTGTAGCTTTTTATTGTCATGTTTTTGAAAAAATATATGATTAAATTTCAAGGTCATTATATAATTCACGTTATATACTATACTTTAAAAAACATAAAAGCAAAAATTGGGTATTGACAGTGATACTGAATTTTAAACCCTTAAACTATTGTTGGTTAACAATTCTATTTTTCTGATAATTATTTATGAATTTTCTAATCAATAGAAGCGATTTTTGAGTTTATAACTTTTTTTTGGATAGCTACTTATGGTATTTTAGGTCCTTATTATTTGTTACATTTAGAATCTTATACAAGTATTTATGCAAAGTGGCAATATGCTAACGTTGCACTCCCTCTGTTTTTTTTTTAGTTTGTCAGCTTGAATTTTGACACTATTCACAAATTTTACTTTGACCATCATTTGTGATTTACTTGCAAGGAAAAACATAGTCATTTGAGGTTTCATTAGGTTCGTCTCAACATGTTTTTTAGTATCTAATTTTTATAATTTCTGTAAACACATAATTAGAGATATTAATTTTTAAAGTTTTGTCTCGACAAGTGCAAAAAAGTGAAGCGTGTATATTAATAAAAAAACCAGAGGGAGTATTGTTGTAGGAACTCTGACGTGGAGTTAGATTGCTGATGTGGAGTAGGAACTGGGGAGGCTGGATCTCGATGCTACGGGCGTTGTGACTCTAGAGTCTGCTTCGATGGATGTCTGATTCCCTGGGATTCTCGCTGGACCTGAAAAAAAGGAGAATAATCCCCGTAGGATTATCTCCCCTCCGATGCTTAAGTTAGTGGGATATTTGAGTACTAATAAACCCTGTTTAGAGTAATTAAACAAAGGCTAATTTGGGGGGGAAGTGGAAGGGTTTTTAGAGAGAGAGACTCTTGAGGTAGGTGTGCAACAAATGAGCTTTTTTCATGTGTGGAAAATGGCTTTGCCTTTGGGTATTTATAGGCAAAGTTCATAAGGGAGCTTGCCCAATTAAAAGATGATAAGTGTCATATTTCCGTTGGCTCTTTGATCACAATAGTTTATTTACACACCGTTTGTTTTTATAAACTGCAGGATTTTTGTGCAGTTTCTGGATCAATCAATGATTGACACGTTGCATGCCCATTTGGCATCCAATGGATGACACGTGGACATCCAAGTGGCAAGTGGGACTTTGCCACATCATTTGCCCCTCAGTTAATTTTGCCCTTGAAACCTTATCTATCAGGGAAAACTAACGGACTTTTTACTGAACTTTGAGGACTTTCAAACTTCTATTCTCTTTTTGAGGGAAATTCAAACTCTGGTGAGAATTATCATTTTGCCCCTGGTAGGGGGTTTTTAAGGGAGGTGGTGAAGTTTTTTCTCCATTTCCATATTTATTTTCACACTTGAAGTTTCGAAGACTTTGGAGAGAATCTCGAAGAGGCGATTTCTGGTGACTTGTTAGGCGATTTCCGGCGAGAATTTGGTGATTTCAGGTGGTGTTTCCGGTGAGGGTTCAGAGTTTAATTGTTGTCCCTTCCGTCGGCAAGAACAAGTAAATTTCCTGTCTTTTCTTTTCTTTTTTTAATCTTTTGATTCTTTGCAATAAGATGGAAAGCTCTTGTGGATCATGTGCTTCCCCTAATAATCTCTGTCAAAATAAGAGAATTCCTCCACCTGTTTCTTCTTTAACTCCTTCGTTGGAGACCCAAAATTCCCTCTTCCTTGGAGACCAGACTTCCTTTGGATTAAGTATGCTGGGGATCCCGAGAGGGTAGGGCATTTAAAGAGGTGGAATGAGAAACCCAAATACATAGGGTCAGCTGTGCCACTCCCCTCGCTCATTGAAAAAGAACAACAAGTAGTGTCGCACTTTGGCACTAGAAGATTTGCATATAAAGGGAATACTTTTACTGCTCCCTTTCGTTGGCTCCCTGAGGGGGAGTACTTTCATGAGCCTAAGTTCCTGGTG
The DNA here is from genome assembly GCA_951394345.1 of Salicornia ramosissima. NCBI lineage: Eukaryota > Viridiplantae > Streptophyta > Magnoliopsida > Caryophyllales > Amaranthaceae > Salicornia > Salicornia ramosissima. Next base: position 6,802,419 of record OX596238.1, on the reverse strand, counting down.
GCTGTAGGACTCTCCAGGAAGGGTGACAAAGGTAGTCCCATCTTTACTTGGTGATTTTGTGTGTATTGAATTTGCATAGGTTAAGCATCCTTGTTTTGTTTTGCAGATCAAGCTTTAAAGGATCTTCCTCCAAAACTCAAGGGTGCCATGGCTGATGAGCATTACTTGAAGAGTATTTTGGAGAACAAGTTGAAGTCTCACGCTGAGAAGAAGCAAGCCACAGAGGTGAGGCTCCATACTTAATAATTTTTGTTTTTCAATGCAAGTTCTATGCTTAATTTCTGATGCTTTGTTGCCGAAATTTCCGCTCTTGCATTCACCCTGATTCCAAATTGGAATCAAGATCTTCTTCTTTGTTTGATTCCTCTTGAATGTGAGCGTGTTAGCTTCTAAGAACTCCACCTTAGCTACCAACTAGAGTGACATCAATCCTCACAATCTTTTAGGTTCCTGTTGCAACTTCATGTTGCATTAGTATTTATACAAAGCGGAGGGATCGGCAAGTTGGAATTAGCATTTTTCTGATCCTTGGTGGCTGACGTTTCCACCCTTGCTCTTGCATAGATGCTTTTCATGTTGACGCCATATAGGATGTCTCCTTATCTTGATACCTTTGGTATCAGGTGTTATGCAAGTGAAGAAGCATCGACAAGATGGAATCAGGAATTTCCTGATTCCAGGTTGCCGACGTTTCTGTTCTTGCACTTGCATTGGTACAATTTGCCATCAAGGGGGATGCAAATGCGGAAGTGTCGGCAAGGTGGCATCAGGATTTATCTGATTCCATGTTGCCGATGATTCCGCCTATACTTTGTAGTTATCACTACAAGAAAAACCATTTTTCGCAACAAAGCTTTTGCAACGACTTTGTTGTCGTTGCTAAAAATGGGCTTTAGCAACGACAATGTCGTTGCAAAAAATAAATTTCATTTCCCTCCCTCAAATTTCATGGTTCCAAATTTGGGAGCTTTTATAGCAACGACTTAAGTCGTTGCTATAGTTTTACTGATTTATTGCAACGACTATTGTCGTTGCGGGTATTTAAACAGTTTTATCGCAACGACAAATGCTGTTGCTAAAAATGTTGCTATTTATTGCAACGACATATTCGTTGCAAAATAAAAATCACCACAAGAAAAATAGGCTTTAGCAACGACTTAATTCGTTGCCAAAAATAATTTTTCATTTCCCTCCATCATTTTAGATGGGCGCCAAGTTTCAAGAAAATTGGGACCTTTTATAGCAACGACTTTAGTCGTTGCTATTGTATTACGTATTTATTGCAACGACATTTGTCGTTGCGGGTATTTAAACAGATTTATCGCAACGACAAAAGTCGTTGCTAAAAAATTTGCTATCTATTGCAACGACTTTTTTCGTTGCCAAAAATTTTAAAAAAAATAAAAACAAAAAAAAATCAGGTTACTAACTCATTTCCTTCACTACGTTTTTTCTGATAACCCAAAGTTAAAACCAAAAACCTTGAACATTGAAGAAGGAAAGGGAAACTGGAACCCCATCTGAAGCCACCAGCTCGCCGGTCGCCCACCAACTGGTAAATGGATTATTTGACAACATTACAAGGTAATTTTTTTCATCAATGCTGATATTAGGGTTTCAATATTTTCGATTTTTTGGTTGATCTCTACTCTTTTTTTCCCGAAATTTTACTTCGATTTTAAGCTCTAATATCTTGTACGGTTTATCTTTGGGTTTTTCAGGCACCCAGTTACAGGAACATGTGAATCTTTTTTCAGGCGATCCAGGGTAACGTATAATTCACCAGCACAGAGAGGTATAAGAGTTCTCCCCGACTCAAATTGCTCAACAATAGTAATTAATGCATCATACCCAACAGCAGGATCATTGTTCACAAACAGAAAATAGGCAAACAAACAGAATATCAAAGCCCTCTTATGAAATTTTTGCGAGAAGGATTACTGGTCTTAAAGTGTTGAACTAACGCAACAAGATCAACTTCACGCCCATGCACAATTTTACTAATAGCATGTGAATCAAGCCCCAAAAATCGCTCGAAGTCCCGATAAAAATAATCAGAAAGATTAGGCAGACAAGGTAAACCTTCGCAAGGCAAACCAAAAATTGCACCCAATTCCTCGGGAAGAGGCATAATTTCTCTATCCCGAAAACGGAAACAATGTGTTTTTGGATCCCAGAAACCCACAACAGCATATAAAAGATTAATGTCAAGTTGGGCATACCTTAAACTTGCCAGGGCTTCGCAGCAATATTCTTGCAATACAAATCTTTCCTGCGAATTCAACGACCCAATCCAATTGTCTAAACCACTGCTAAAATCCGACGGCATGATGATGTGACAATGATCAGGGAAAGTAATAATGTGTAAAAAGCATGGGGCAATGAGAGTGGAATTTTACGGAAAAAAACGAATGTGCAAGGATTAAATAGAACAGACACGGAAAAAGATAAAACGCACAGAACACGAGGATATGCACAGGTATGCACGGCCTGTGTACATACGCAGAACCTGCGTGGGTACGCAGGACCTGCGTACCAACGCAAGTAAGAAAAAGTAACACCTGCGTAGGTACGCACCATCTGCGTACCCACGCAGGGTTGAGCTGCCCACGCGTTTCTGTTTTCTCTTTGGGCCTTCGTGCTTTTGAGGGTTTATTTTGGATCTTTTTTCCTTTTGGGCTTATTCAATGCGTGCTTGGGATAACGACCCAACATCGCACACTACTGGATCACCGACAAACGTCGCATTGCCATATCATCTTAGAGCCCAGACAGTGGGCGACGCTCTACAGCATTCAAAAGCCATGTGTTCTTTCCCTTAGCTTTTTCTTATTTATTCTTTTTATTTTTTATTTTTTTATTTTTATTTTTATTTTTATTTTTTCTTTTATGGAGAAAGTTGGTACCCCTCCACACAAACTCATGTTTGCATATAGGTTGCATATAGGGTGCATAAAAGCATACCAAATTTTTTTTTTTGCATTTTTGCATTACAACATTTTGCTTTAGAGTCAAATAGTTAATTACATCAGTCAGCATACAACTCTAAACAAAGCTAGGCCCCTTCCCCGGAAGGCCTAGAACCGTCACCACCACCATCGGAATCACCTGGCCTTAACCCCAAGCCCAGGAGCATATCATCGGTGTTGCGTCTGCTCCACTCAGAAGACTGCGGAATGATGGGTTCGTTCCGGAAGTTGAAAATCTGATCCAGACCACCAGACGCTTCACCAGTATAAACCGGCATAGAGCTCGAAGTAACACCGCTGCATATGGTAGGGACAGTCGTCCCAAAAGGCTGCGATGTTCCCGCAGGAGGACCCTAACTCACAGAGGGGGTCGGCATAGACGAACTGCCTGAAGCTGCACCTCCGGAAGGATCATGAACCTGAAAGTAACCAGAATAAGTGTCGGAATAAGTGAAAAAGCAATCAGAATCAATAAAGGGTGGAAAGTTAAAGAACCGTTACCCCGGTGGCATTCCGGTTCTGACAAGAAGCACTCCTCTTCATCTTCTTGAGAGCATACTTCTAGATGTCAATGACTAAGAGCAACCTCTCATTTCCCTCTCGACCAAGCTGGGTCAATCAGAAGAAGCATACGTCAAAAGCAGATCATGAAAGAAATGGAAAGAAAGATAGAAAAATTAATAGACATTACCGACTGGACACCCATGAGGAGCGACCTAAGAGCCATTCGCTCTTCCTTCGGGGCTTCCTCCAGGGTTTCTTCAGCAGTCCCAGTGTCAGTTTGGTATCGGATTACTAGGTCAGCACCCGGCACCTCTCACCGGTCATAAGCAGGCTGAAATCAGAATGAGTTAGAGATAAAAATGCAGATGGAAGAAAAAGAAAAGACATGTACATAAAGATTACCTGACGAAGCAGCCGAACTAGGGATGCAATTGGGGCGTGGCGGGGCGGGTATTGCAATTCCTATCCCCATCCCCACCAAGAATTTTCATCCCCATCCCCATCCCCATGGCGGGTCCAAGACCTATCCCCATCCCCGCCCTAGCGGGTACGCAACTAAACCTATCCCCGCCCCATCACCCAAGTGGGGCTCCATCCCCGCCTCACTATCCATAAAATCCCCATTTCAAACCCACCTAGGATCCACCATCAAAATCTTTTTCTAATCAAAGAAAGCATGTATAAAATATTCACTTCTTTACAAAATACTCTCAAATGATAAATAACACATAATAAGATCATAGGCCGTTCATGAATCATGGACCATGAACATTTTTCTTTTAAAATTTTTAATATAAGTGTTGTGATATGGGGCGGGGCGGGGATGGGGCGGGTATGGTGGGGCGAGGCATCCCCGTGGCGGGTCAAATTTTTATCCCTATCCCTGCCCTATCCCCGTCAAGTTTGGACCCATCCCCAACCCCGTTGGGGCGGGGATGGGGCGGTTCTCCTATCTCACCCACCCCACTTACATCCATAAGCCGAACCAGTGTACCTAGTCGAGGAACCAGGTCGACTGCACACACCTGGCCCATGTGCACCAAGGCCCTCCATTCCACACCTAGACCCCCGAATCTCCGTATCCGTCCTAGAGAAGCAGCATGAGCGGTACTGTCGATCTTGGACTCAGGAGGGTCACAAGGAACTATAAAGGAGTCAGAACTGCGCTGCACTACAACCCGCTCCCCCAGGTACCACATAGGATACGCTGAGTCCCAAAAATGACAGGGAGTACGAGTAAGCTTAGTAGCCAACCCAAAAGTAGGGGGAACGTCCTCGACCCCCATCCAGGGACGAAAGTTCACCTAAAAAGACATACAGTCAAAAGATCAACGGAATTGTCGTTAATAAATAAAGAGATAAAAGGGAGATAAGAACTTACATCGTCCACCTGCAGCCCTGATATACTCCGACGAACCTCGTCCAAGCCTTGAGACCACTGCACGATCTCTCGTCCTCGCCAAGAGGACATGACGGGGAACACCCGATCTCCTGGGCGACGAGGCCCCAAAGACGGGAAATACTCGAACGCCCAGAACTGCAAAAGCAAAAGAAATCTCAGAAGAAGAAAGCAGAAACGATCATCAAATCAAAAGGAATGGGAAAAGAAATTCAAGATACCTTGAGTACCCGCCAATAGCCGGCTATGCCGACTTGCACGCTGTTATCCTTCTGACGACAGGCCAACCTCATGGCCCTCAGAAGGGTGGCGTATCCCAATCATCCCCAGTCATAGGTATGAACCTGGGTCAGATCCTCCAAAGAAGGCAGATACCGCAACTGGATACGGTTCGGGGCTCCCTTATCCCCCGCAAACACGCTCGAGAGAAGGATCAGAATAAGGATCCGAACCTTCTGCTCTTTGGTATATCCGCCATGGCAAAACCTCTAATCAAGGCGGAAGCAAGAACAGATGTCTTGCGAAGCGGCAAAGTGGCAACCACGGGACCTAGAAGACCGTGAGTCATAAGTGGTCAGAGTAGAGCTCACCTGAACCACCCGGTCAGTGAAGAGAAGACCGGTAAGCATAGAAAAATTCTAAGGGGTAATAGTTAGCTCCCCCCAAGGAAGAAGAAACGTGTTGGTGGTATCCCACCACCACTCCAGCAAACCGAGTACCAGAATATGAGATGTATCGGTCTCCTCGGCCACCTTCATGCTAACTCGGAATGGCTCAAAACCACAGCATGCAAACAGAGTGATCAGCTCACCATCACCGACAAGACGATGGTAATGCTCAGAAAGCAAGTGGGGAGACCCATAAGGCCGAAGAGCGTAGTGGCCCTACAAGAAAAAAAACAAACAAAAAATAAACAAAAAAGATGCAAGGTCCTGAAGCTATTGAAATACGAAGATGATATTTACCAGTCCCTGAAAAGGCCGGTTGGAAATGTGGTTCGCCCTTGCGAACGCCAATGCAGATGGGTTCTAATTTCTAGGCGACCAAATATTCTTGGCCGACGTGACTTTGTGGGATTGACCCGCTGGGACCTCGTCTTCTTGATGAGACATGCTAGAAGTAGAAAGGCGAAGCATTATAAGAAAATTTGTGGTTTTCAAGAAAAATCATGAACTATGATTTTTTTTTTTAAGAAAAATGAATTTTCAGCAGAAATTTATGAACAATAATTTTCAAAGAAAGTCAAGAATTATGCCTTCCAAAGATAAAAAATCATGAAATAATGGATCATAATTCGTAAAAGAAAATCATGAACTAGAATGAACAATTCTTCTTTTACGACAACAATTATTCTCCTTTATCTAAGGATGAACGATCCTAAACAGGTCAAAGTCATAAGACGGTTTTTCGAACACAAATGGACATGGGCATATTGTCAGAATATACGAGCATCGCAAGAAAGTTAAAGCAAAATGGTACGACATTAATGGCATGAACAATGTCGACAAATAATCGTCACATTATGCATTTTGGCTAAAACGTTCGGAATGGGGTCGAACGAACTTCAAAGGATCACATTTTACATAAGCAATCAAAATGTGCAGTAATGTTGAAAAAAATGGTTCCCATATATAACTTATCGACAGTTTTTGTGAACGACAAATTTCAGGACTGTCTTAAAATGGTCAGATCTTCATGGAAAAAGTCAAAAGTGACACCAGCGTGCCACATTTCATCACAGGAACAAACACAACCAAAATTTTGAGCCTAAAACGAGAATAAAAAATTCGTTCCCTACAACGACACAAAAATGGGTTCGTCCTAAAATGCTCAATTCTCTATCATTCAAGTTCAAAACGGTCCCAAAAGATCACATTATACATATGCTAGCCAAAACAAGCAAAAGTTTCGAGTTGGAGGTTGCATCATGTTCATAAGTTCAAGCTCAAAATTCGAAATAAGCAAAACATGAACACATGAAAATGTGAAGCAAAGAAAAAATTCGAAAGGACAAGATCAGGAGTAATTACATGAAAATTGAAGCAAATCCCGAGCAAAGACCGTGCAAGAAAACGAAGAGAAAATTAAAAAAAAAAAAGAAGAAGAAAGCAAAAATTGTTGAGGAACAATGGAGGCGTCAAAGAAGAAAGAAAAGAAAAGAAAAGAAAAGAAAAGAAGAAGAAAGGATAAAGGGGGAAAAAGCCAAAACGGACGAAACTCAAACCGACCTTGCGTACCCCCGCACGAGTTGCGATTGTACACAGCCCGTGCGATGGTACGCAGGTCCGCCTTTTTTCCGTACATTTTCACAGCAATTTTTTTTAGGAAATAAGGATGTTTTAAGACATTCGAACATGTTCCCGAGCTTACCAAAAGTCCAAAATTATTCAGAAAAGGCCCCTGTACTTTCGCTACAGGTCAAATTTACAAAAAAGCCCCTAGAGTCAGACTCTAGGTCAAATTTATTCAGAAAAGGCCCCTGTACTTTCGCTGCAGGTCAAAATTACAAAAATGCCCCTAGAGTCAGACTCTAGGTCAAAATTATTCAGAAAAGGCCCCTGTACTTTCGCTACAGGTCAAAATTACCAAAAATCCCCTAGAGTCAGACTCTAGGTCAAAATTATTCAGAAAAGGCCCCTGTACTTCGGTTACAGGTCAAATTACCAAAATGCCCCTAGAGTCAGACTTTAGGTCAAAATTATTCAGTAAAGGCCCCTGTACCTCGGTTACAAGTCAAATTATTAAAAAAGCTCCTAAAGCCAACCTCTAGGTCCACCATTGTTACAAAAATGCCCCTACAATCAAATTATAGGTCCAAGTCACCGGGATGATCCTATCCTCAGAAAAATGGATCATCTTCTTAACAGGTGAAGGTAAAAAAAGGAGTACATTATTCATATATTATTCTTATCAACTTTTAATTTTACAAATATACAAAGCATGATCCATTATGTGGTCTATCATTACATTTGTCGTTTTAACATTGGTGTGAAAAACTCTTAAAACTTGAAAATTACCAAAAATAAACCTCTTATATTTTGTTTAGTTTAAAAACTACTAATTGAAAAATTATGTAAATCGCTACTCCTGTAATAAGTTCCTTTAAAAATAAGCCAATCTCCGTAATTTCATACTCACTACATATTCAATATGTTTAACACAAGCAAATATACTACGCACCATAGTACACATAGAGCTATGTGTATCCGAGGACCATTTCGTAAATATTAGGCTTCAAGGATCAAAATGCAAAAACAAAAAAAATCCAAAAAAAAAACACTTAACCCAAAAACCAAAAAAAAACATTATTTTATATCTCCTCACTCTACACAAAAAATGATCAATCTTGAAAATCAACAAGCAAAATATAAATTGATTATAAATTCAAATCATGCGCATTTCAAATGTATACAGTAGTGAAATTAATTGAACAATCTAAATTTGAAAATATTACTACTAAATGAGCAATTTGGACATTCAAATGAGTAAAATTGTGAAATTATGTCCAATATAAACATCAAATGAGTGACAACAATAAAAGAGCAAACTGGAAATAAAAATGTAGCAAATGAGCAAAATTAGGCATGACAATAAGCAGCTATACATGAAGTGAGTAAAAAAAGGAAATAAAATGAGCAATAAAAAAAACACAAAAAAAATGATTAATCTGGAAATGAAAAACATATAAAAAAATTAGCAAACTTAGGATTAACAATGAAAAGCTATACACGAAATGAGTTAAACCAAACAAGTAAAATGAGCAATATAGAAACAAGCACAGATGTTCTTATTCACATAATTACTATATTATTTCTAAAAAAAACTCATCATAGCTTCAAACAGCTATTAAAATATAGATTACATTTCTTCCGTACTACAGATATATTACGAAGCAGAAATTTTTCATGTTGGACACGGCGCGCATCGCGCGCCATGCACAACTATTTGTTGTCAAAATTGGCAAAATGTGATGAGAAAAAAGATCTTAAAAGTGTCTCGATTTGCACGTCTCATTTGTACAACCCAAGAAAATTGCCCTATTAAGGTTTCGGGGGTCATTTTAAGGATCGAAATTCTGATCAAAATTAGAAAAAAAAAAAAGACAGGAAATACTCATTTGATGTGTAATAAAATGCCTTGATTTGTGTGTCATTACTTTTAACAAAAATAATTAAAATTTTACTGCAAGTAATGGTTTTTTACCCAATTATTTTTGAGATAAAGATAATAATTGTGGGTTATTTTTTATAATCGAAAAGGTTCAGGGTTACCAATGAGAAACATAAAATTCTCCAGTTTACCATAAATAATTTTCCAATAATCATCCACCCGATATAATTATAAGAAAAATTGCTTATTAAATAAAAAATAATCTTGAATAAAAAAAAATCCATACAATCTCAATTGCTAGCTAGTTGTAGAAATGCTTAGAGAGAAAAAGTTACTAATAAAAAGCAAGAGAAAAAAAAATTATATACTCGTTATGTCATTATGAACCCTTGATTTGTGAACCAAATCCAACAATCTATGCTACATCACAAAAGCAACTTAGCTAACTTGAGTTATTGTAAGTAAAAGGAAATAAATTATACTTATATCACTATAGGCACATGTATGACCAAACAATATCATTAGCTCATGGCCAGTTGCACGCAAGATCTGCTGAAAAATATGTGTGTACATATTTTGACTAATGTTGAGACTTGAGAATAACTAAATTCGTCACAAAACGCCAAACCGAATGAGTTTTTGGGACATGTCTAGCTATGGTGCCCGCATATTAAATGTTCACTAGTTTAGACCCCGTGCGATGTACAGTTATTCTAAGAAATTATTTAGTATTAGCTCTTTGCTTGAACAATTTTTCAATTAATAAGAAAAATAAACGCTTAGATATTTATTTATTTACCAGCATAATATAGTATTTTTTTTTAAATGGAAAAGTAAACAAGTTAATTAGGGCGTCTTCTCACAAGACTGTACCCTAATTTATCTAAATGTACAAAATAAGAGAATTTAGAATCCATGAAAGGATCTATATCTTCATGGGTCGGAACCCAATGCCCCAAAGATGCGATGTGGTCGGCCGAGCGATTAGCCTCGCGGAAAACATGACCCGAGCCCGCTTCCTGAAACTGCTCCAAAAGTCTACGTATGTCATTCATAAGAACCCGAATCTTCCAGGGGCATTCGAACTGACCCTGCAAAACACGAATAACAGTTAAGTTGTCTCCTTCAATAAAAACTTTTGAAAAACCTAAGTTAAGGGCCAGGAGAAGGCCATTACGAAGAGCAGTGGCTTCAGCCACTAAGGACGAGGAATTTCCAAGGTTGTAAGTTTTAGCTGCCAAACAATCTCCTAAATGATTTCGAATGATGACCCCAGCAGCTGCCGAATTGTCTATAAAAGACCCATCAAATTTTATTTTAACAATGCCCGGAGGGGGTGGCTGCAATGAAACATGAATAAACTGTGGATGCTGTGCAGCTGAATCTTTAACCCCATGTAGACGAGAGTTATGATGCCATTCCAAAAATAATTTGTAAGCACGAAAGTAGGTAGCGGTAGCAGAGAAAACAAGATTGCTAAAAACTAGATTATTTCGAGATTTCCAAATACTCCAGATGATGTATATAGTCTTAATGAGAACAGAATTATTCTGTTTTTGCAGAGTAGTGAGTAAGGAGATAACTGTAGGAGTAAATGGAAGATGTCCTAACCAATCAACTATGTTCTGTAAATGTCAGATTTGCTGTGTACAAGGGCAGTTGAGGAAAAGGTGATCCTGAGTTTCAGGCTGATTTCGACATAAGGGACAAGTAGGGGGAATATTTAAATCCCTGCTACTTAAAGTGTCCCTAGTAGCAATACTATTATGTAATATCTGCCATAAAAAAACTTTAAGCTTTGGGGCAATTTTCAACTTCCAAATCCAATTGAATTCCCATTTATGATGTGAATGGTCCAAACCATGTGCCAACCAAGTGGCTGAGTTAACTGTAAAACGGCCAGTAGAAGATAAACCCCAACAGGGTTCATCTGGAACTGGGATAACAGGTAAAGGGATACCCATAATACACTCAACTATATGAAAAGGTAGTAGACTTAACAAGGCTTGATAGTTCCAAGTTTGAGACTCCGTAACGAATTGATCAACTGTCAGATCTAAGTTAACTACAGTGGTTGGATCCATATCCAAATAGGTGATCAAATTAGTTTGAAAGACCCAGTTATCAGTCCAAAATAAGATACTAGACCCATCACCTACCTGCCATCTGATGCCTTTCTGAAGTAAGGGCCTTGATTTTAAAATCTGCTTCCATATCCAAGAATCCCGCGTTTGTGCACGATAATTCAGAAAAGTATGAGCAGATAAATACTTAGCTTTTACTGATTGGACCCATAAAGATTCTTCTTGTGTTAGGATATGCCAACCTAATTTCGCTAAGAAAGCCATATTAAGTGGTTCAGTTTTCCGATTTATAGCGTCTAAGGAATGACATATAGAACTGGGAATTTTAGCTGTAGTCATAGCGTAGGAAGGGAGGGCTTCCAAGTTACTCTGAATAAGTACTGCCTTCCCAGCATTTGAAACATACCTGAAAGACCAGTTATTTAACCGAGCATCAGCTTTCTGAAGTAGATATTGAAACGTAGATTTGGAGAATTTATCTGAGTTGAAGAAAACACCTAAATATCTTCCTAAAAATGATTTTGGTGTCATATTAAAGAAACTTGCTAAATGCCGACGTCGAACGTTCGGAATCATTTTAGAAAAAACTATGGAAGACTTATGGAAATTAATTAGCTGTCCTGAAAGAGAAGAGAATTGTTCAAGGATACTTTGTAAATTCTGACAACTATTAGCTGAAGCACGGTAGAACATAAGACTATCATCTACAAACAAAAGGCATGGTATGTCGTGAGGGGCAGAAGGGACAATCTTAATCCCCAACCCTGTTTTAGGTTTAAGGGATTCTGAGGTTAATTTTCTAGATAAAACTTCCATACATATGACAAATAGAGCAGGGGATAAGGGATCTCCTTGACGTAATCCTCTAGAAGGCAAAATAAGTTGTGACGTAGAGTTATTAACTGCCGGGGAATAAGAAACTGTAGTAACGCAAGATTGGATCCAGTAAATCCATTGTTCACAAAAACCAAAAGCACGTAGTGCAGCCCATAGGAAATCCCATTCAATACGATCATTTGCTTTTTCCATATCAAGTTTTAGGGCTAGCCATCCTTTCTTGCTTTTAGATTTCGTAAAAACATTTAAAATTTCATGTACCAATAAAATGTTATCTTGAATAGCTCTTTCTGGCACAAATGCATTCTGATATGGACCAATGATTAATTTCAAGATTGGACGAAGTCGAGCTGTCAAAATTTTAGCAATCGCTTTATAAACAGTATTACATAAACTGATAGGTCTATATTGGGATGCACGCGTTGGTTTGTCAATTTTTGGTATCAATGTAATCACCGTATGGTTCAGCTGTTTTAACAGCATACCATTGTGGAAGAATCCTTGGATTGCTTTAACTAGATCAGGCTGTAGTAAATCCCAATATGTTTGGAAGAAGGACGGGCCAAACCCATTTGATCCAGGGGCCTTATAAGGATCCATATCAAAAAAGGCACCTTTAATTTCCTCTGCAGTAACAGGTGAAGTGAGGTGTTCATTATGATGATCGGAAAGAAGTTTCGGAACCCATGGAAGGGAAATATGGCGGGGCACTGGGTGCGAGGACTTAAATCTTGAGTTAAATTCTTGAAAAAACAACGAAGTAATATCTGCTGATTGGTCAACCCATTGGTTATCTTCATTTTGGAGTCTAAAAATTTGTGTCTTACGCTTACGAGCTTTCATAGATGAATGGAAAAAATGCGAATTAGTATCACGAAAGGTCAACCACTGTTTACGAGCATATTGTCCCCAGTATTTTTGCCCAAAAGAAAGCAATTTTTGTCGCTGTTTAAGTAGCCTATTAAGGTGGTGCTGTATACCAGCATAAGGGCTATGTATAAGAAGCTTAAAATGAAAAGTTTAAGAAAAATTAAGCATTGATTACACGATTTACACGTGATTTTGTCATAAATTCCCAATTTTTTTACCAATTTAGGAAATATATTTAATGCTTATATGTAGCCCTAATGGCTACATATAACATAGTCCTATATTAAATTAGTTCAAATATATTAAATTAGTTCAAATATATTTAAATTCTAAGTCAAGCCTAAAAATGGAGTTCATGTTTATAATTAGTCGTTCATGACCTGTATTACTCATTTTCAATTATAATAAAAGTAATAAAACACCCCTTATGCTCGTATTTCTTATCAAAAATAAGATAATTACAATACTGTCTTAGTTTTTGCCCACTTTATTTATTACCATTACTATCTTAGTTAGTATATATGTATGTTGTCATTTTATTAATCACTAACCCATATTACGTGAAAGAAGAAGGCAAGAAGAAGGAAATATGTCAAGATTATGTCAAGATCATTTCCAAATTATGTCAAGTAGAACTTTCGGAATCTTTAGTTAGAATATTACACGTGAATGAATACTGCATGTGAATGAATATTACAGTGAATTGAAGGTTATTACGCGTCAAAGAATAGATAAGGTATTGAGTCAGACCTGTCTGACACAACACAACTGGTCGGACCTATTTTATTAACTGAAATACAAGTCAAGTGAAACAATTACCCAATCCATTTTTTTTGTCTCACACTCTCACCTCACCAGCGACCCAACCTCATTTTAGTGCCACTCACGTGTCTACATCACATAACACAATACACTTTTCTCTTGTTGTTCAGTTTTATTAACTGAAACACAAATTCAATTAACTGAAACCAAAGTTTTATTAACTGAAAAACAAAGTCTTATTTAACTGAAAAACAAAGTTTTATTATCTAAAAAACAAAAGTCTTATTTATTTCAGTTGATAGATTATTTGTTTCAGTTGACACATGATTTATTTCAGTTGATACATTATCTGTTTCAATTAATGTATTTTGTGTTTCAGTTAATATAAATGCATCTAACTGAAACTCAAACTTATTTAACTGAAACCAAACTTATTTAACTACAACCCAAAAATTATATAACTAAAACCCAAACTTATATAACTGAAACCCAAATTTATATGACTGAAACCAAAAATTATATAACTTAAACTTAAACTTATATAACTAAAACACAAAATTATATAACTGAAACCCAAACTTATATAACTGAAAACCAAATTTATTTAACTGAAACCAAAATATATTTAACGGAAAACAACATTATTTAACTGAACTTCTTCATCCTCCTTCTTCAACCAGTAAATGGCGATTGTATTCCTTCAACCAGTAGATAGCGATTGTTTCCTTCAACCAGTAGATGACAATTGTCTTCCTTAAACCAGTTGATGGTGATTGTCTTCCTCCTTCGTGCCATTTCAGATGCTGGTGATTGTCTTCCTTCAAACTCAATCAGCCACCATGGTTTTCTAATCAGAGTTCGAGTTCGAATAATGGCAATTCATGGCTATATTCGTTTGCAGCCATCATCCACTTCGAATTCGTTCGCAGAATGATTATCAGTGGCAGCCAAATGAGCTGAGTAGTTTGAACTATTTGCAGGTCGATTTCGTTTGCATTTGTTCGTGATTGATGGCAATCGGAGCAGTTTAAATCGTTTACAGGTCGAGTTCGTTGATAGCACCCATTATTTAAGTGAGAAGATGATGATAATGGAGCATATCAAGGAATTAAGAAGGAGAATAATTTGTTTCATTTGTAATTGGGTCAGTGGTCTGACCTAATACTTTCACCAAAGAATATTATAGTGAATTGGGCTATGAAATGAGCGGGAAAAAATTATATAATAGTTTCTGTTTTAGTATTATTTAATAGATTTTATACGGCATTTTGGCCAGCCAACTCGTATAAAGGACTAAGCCAACCAATTGGGCCATAGTCAATAAGCAAATTATGTACAGTTGGGCTCGAGGCCTTTTACATTCATGAAGAATTCATAAATTCAAGACGTCCAATGTCCTTTACAATCATTATAAAAATAAAAATAAATAAAATAACAAAAAAAAACTTTGCAAACATAACTAACATGTATGGAATTTATGCTGGGTCAATTGTGCTAAATGGACCTAAATCTGCTCGTAATAGAGATATTAAATGGAAAAGACATTTCAATTGTCAAGATCGTTTTTGTCAAAGTCAATGGTTAGGTATAATCTAGAAGTACAAGGTGGAATACTAAATAGCAGGGGTTTCAAAAACTTACCTGACCCGAATGGTCTATACGAAACCGAATTGTTATCAAACCGGTTTGATCCATAAATTTCATATCCAAACCCGACTTGGAATCAACCCAAAGTTAACTTGAAATTGACTTGACCCCATAATTTACCATCCAAACCCAACCTGGAATTGACTCATAGTCTACCCGAAACCAATCAGACCCAACAATTAAATATCTAAATTTGATCCGACCTAAAACCTGACCTACCCAGAACCATTTAGGCCTGACAAATACCTACCCGAGCTGAAATTGCCATTGAGCCAATTACACCCGACCTGAAAAACAACCCATGGCTTGGTTAATGAAACGGTATGAAAAAAGACTTGATGATAACAATATACTCCCACTATTCAGTGAGAACCATGAGAACCACTATTCTGATTTTTTTTTCCAGATTCTAAGTAATAATTTTCAGATTCTATAAAATAATTTTCAGATTCTATGTAAAAAATTCAGATTCTATGTAAAAACTTTCAGATTAGAGTTTTCATATTCTAAGAAAAAGTTTCCAGACTCTATTTTTCCAGATTCTAAGTCATATTGTTCAGATTCTAAATAATATATCTCAGATTCTAAGCTTAATGTCTCATATTTTAACTACTTTGTTCTAAGCTTTTGATTTTCTTCATATCATCTCCAGATTTTATGTGTTATTGCTCAGATGATGCGAGTTCTATCTCAGATTTAAACCATTCCATCTCAGACTTAAACAACTCCATTTCAGATTTTATATTAATAAGATATCAGTTCATCATCTTCACTGTTTTAAAAAGCAGAGTTCAATCACTATGAGTTTAATGGCGAGTAAAAAATTCATGGTTTTTTTCATCTAATAATTAGTTCTCCGTTCATATATTTTACTCTCAATCTCAGATTCAACGTCATCTAAGATTTTTCATCTTCGTTACATCAACATCTCACAGATTCATCATCACCTCAAGTTTATCATCATCGTCTCAAATTCTTCATCATGAATCGAGTCGATTGCTTCGAAAACTTTCCTGATTAGGTTTGAAGATCTGACCAGCAATCTCAAACTCCGAACATATGAGAATAAACTTCGAACATCGGTTTTTGTCAGAATCTGAGAAAAACTTTGATTTCGCTTTAGATATCAAACTTGAACTTGATTTTTTTTTCAGAAATTCAAACTTCAGCGATTCCAGCGTGTACAAAAATTCAAACTTCATATTTATTTTTTCATAGTGTTCATATATTAATAGCGTGATTGTGAACACTCTGATTGATATTAATGTTGTCAGTGTTCATAAGAAGCCGAAGATCCGTAACCTGATACTGTTCACATATCAATTAGAATCAGAGTATTCACAATCAGAGCAAATAATCAGAGTGTTGATATGTGAACATTTTGAGCAAATAATTAATAGAATTGTTATAGACATGCATGAACACAATGATTAATTGCTCTAATTCTAATTATGATTTTATGTCTGACTAATTTCTTTATTAATAGCGTGAACACAATGCTCGAACGAAGATGATATTAATTGATATGAAGATGCTCAATTATTTGCTCGTATGCTTCAGATTAGTCAATCTATTGTTGATTGCTGTTATTGGATGTGATTTTTCTTTCAAGTTAAAAAGATGGATGACTGAGATCAAGTTGAGTTAAATCTACGGTTTAGATGAAGGTTTTCATGGTTCTCACCTAAAGAGGGGTTCTCACAGGATCCTTTATATATATATATATATATGAACTAAAATATAAAACAACAAAATAATTCGACCAATATTATGACATAGAAATTAGTTGAACTGAGATTGATGACTCGAATTTTGAACTACTACTCGATCTAAAAATCCAAACTGAAATGATTCAAACAAAGATTGAGCTAATAATTTACTCCCTCCGTTCCGAATTGTTCTTTAATCTTTCCGTTTTGGTCCATTCCATAATGTTCTTTAAGTTTCGACCTTTTACTACTTTTGGAGCATGGCTCACCTTTATACTACCTCCGTTTCATAATATGTGCAACGATGGGACATAAAAGTAGAGAGTGGAAATGTCCCATCGTTGCACATATTATGAAACGGAGGTAGTATTATTCTTTGATCCTCTCTATTTCTAATATCATTCTCTCACTCTTCTTAATAAAGTTACATGTTGGACCCACAACTACTATTTTATTACTTTTCCTTGGTATGCACATCTACAGTCAACTTCAAGAACAATTTGGAACGGAGGGAGTGTATAATATGACATGGATTTTAATTGAAACCAAAATGATTTGAATGGAGATCGAACCGAATCTAAAATGACCAAATCCAAAATTTATTGAACCCAATTTGACCCAAATAATTGCAATTACCTAAACTTGATAGGATCCGACCCGTATTAGACTTGATCCAAATCCTATTTGTATCCAGCCATACTTGGATCCAACTTTGACCAAATTTAAGTAAACTAGACCCAATTTGATTTGATCCGTTAGGATAAACTAATCTATTATTACCTGATCCAAACATCCCAACCCATTGTGAGTCAACCCAAACTCCATTTGAATGCCCAATCCAAACATCTCGACCCATGTTGGAATACTAAATAGTGAGGGTTTCTCACTTTCTGTAGTTTGTTTAAAAAATACACGTTCTCTCTCTTTTTATCTATTTCTTAGTAAGACTTGACCTTCTTAAACTTTCAACTCTCTCCGCTTTGATTATCTCCAGCAGAACTTCGGTAGAGTTTTCCGGCGGTATAACGGTATGTTTCTCTGACTTTCTGCTTCACTCCGTCTTCTTTATAAGCATGGCCGTTTCTGATATTTTGGGGCCTGGGGCAACGTTTAGCTTTATTTGATAAAAATCTAATTTATAGTTTTTTAATTTGTAGGTTTTTTTTTATTACAAATTAAAAACTACAAATTATTTCATAAACTATAGATTAATTTGTAGATAGAAATGTAGGATTTTCTCGAATAAACCGCATTCCTTCGTATAACCAAAATTATTGAAGAGATGAAATATAATCAAGGTATAACCTTATGATATATTTCATTGAATTATGTATATTTTTATAACAATTTACCATATATTTTCATCAAAAAATTAAGTTTGTCTTAAACTTATTCATAAAATTTCTTAATGATATTATATAATGAGTACATGAAAAAAATATTGAATACATTTGCTCTCTTAATTGAAAGAGAAATTAAATTTATATTTTTTATCTTACTTAATATGGATAGATAAGAGAAAAAATAATTAAAAATGTTTTAATATTTTTAAAATTATATTTTGTGCCTTATAAATCTTCATTGATTTATCTGTTTCAAATGCGTTTTCTTGATTCATTTATTTTTTGTGCTTTTTTTAAAACTTGTGTTTTTTTCTTGATTTTGTTTCGAATTTGTTTTCATTATTGATGTTGTGAATTTAGTGTGAACACTTGATTGTCAGAATTTACAAGATCTACTCTCATTTTCTATATCAATAAATTTTTTTTTTGTCAATGTGTTCTTTTCACCGTAAAAGATAAATTAGTTATATTTTTTTAATTTGATTTTAAGCATTAAATTTGTGTTTTAGAATATGTTTAATTGATCTTATTTGGAATTTCATCTCTCAACTCTTGAATCCACCATTGCAATTAATGGAACTTGAATATTCAGAAATGTTAATATTCAACACATATGTAGATGTGATAACCATGGCCGTTTCTGATATTTTGGGGTCTGGGCAACGTTTAGCTTTATTTGATAAAAATCTAATTTATAGTTTTTTAATTTGTAGGTTTTTTTGTCACAAATTAGAAACTACAAATTATTTTATAAACTATAAATTAATTTGTAGATAGAAATGTAGGATTTTCTCGAATAAACCACATTCTTTCGTATAACCAAAATTGTTGAAGAGATGAAATATAATCAAGGTATAACCTTATGATATATTTCATTGAATTATGTATATTTTTATAACAATTTACCATATATTTTCATCAAAAAATTAAGTTTGTCTTAAACTTATTCATAAAATTTCTTAATGATATTATATACGGAGTACATGAAAAAAATATTGAATACATTTGCTCTCTTAATTGAAAGAGAAATAAAATTTATATTTTATATCTTACTTAATATGGGCAGATAAGAGAAAAAATAATTAAAAATATTTTAATATTTTTAAAATTATATTTTGTGTCTTATAAATCTCAAAATCTCATTTATATAATTTTAAAAAATATTAAAATTTGAAATTAGAACATGAAATTTTGTCCAAAATTACACTATATAAATGTCAAGTTTTGAAAAGAACAATTTAACAGTTTTTTTTTAAAAAGAAATTTTATTATTTATACTTGTGGTATATCCTGCTAACAAAAAAAAAACCATTTAGCAAATTCCTAAGAATTTGTATTTCTCTCTAAAATACTCTCCAACCAAATGACCTCATAGAGTTGTTGAAACTATATTTCATTCATAGATATAAGAGAAGGGAAATGAATTAAATCAACAAATAGATTTGAAAGGAAATAAAATGTTACTTCATTTTCTAGCTTTTAATGTAAGTCTTCAATACTTTTGATGTGTTTTTTATATTGGAGAATTTCGATGAAGTTAGTCGGAAACTCAACGCTCAATTGTGGTCAGATGGTGGACATCTAAGGTGACAGTGTGGTAAAAGTGGTGGTAATCTACTTGTGGGAGATAGTTGGTTATGATGACGCTAATGGTACTTTTACAATGGTCAAAGATGGTGACTCGGGAGAGAATAAAAAAAATAATGGAAAATACAATTCCTAAGGAACAATGTTTATTTGAAGATAAAAATCGAGAATTTTAAAAATTAAATAGTATACAGAAAAAGAAAAAAATGCAAAACAAACATTTATAAATACTGAATATATTTCTGTTAATTGGGAAAGAAATGAATTTTTTATGTGGTTTAGTATGAAAAAGAGAAAAAATAATTAAAAAAATGGTTTAAAAAAATCAATGTGGAAAACACTCCAAGTTAAAATTTAATTTTTTTAAAAAAACAATGAAAACATAATCACTAGATACCAAACTGAAAATGCAAAGGGGGTGTTTGGGAGTTAGAAGTTTGAGGGGAAAAGAGAGGTTTGGTAGGAAAGAGAGGTTTGACCAACTCAAAAAGCTCTTTTTTTTGTTGTTTGGGAGTTAGAGGTTTGGAAGAGAGTTATGGGATGAAAAAGCTCTTTTTCAAAAAGCTCATATGAGGAGCTTTTTAGAATATAGTTTTTTGGTTCTTTTTACTCTGAAACATCTAACAGCTAACCATCTATCTACCTATCTATCTATCTATACTATATATCAAAAGAAAAACCACTAAAAATAAATTTTCCCTCATAAACTCCCTCTCGTCCCTCTTAAAACCCCATCTACTTGATAAGATAACTACTTTTGACTTTTTTAAATAAATTATAATTACTATTATTTTAAACATTGTTATGATCATCTTTCATGTTTATATTATTAAGGTAGTTTTAAAAATATAATACGTAATAAGATTACATTGCACAACCAAATTCTTTTCAAAAAATAAAAACCATCAACTTAACTATTCTGTAATAATATATATAAAATATAAACCATTAAAATTATCTAAATATGTTAGTTAGATAAACTGAGCATATGCTTGGGTATTATATATACCTGTCTAAAACTCTTAGCACTAAAATTATCTAAATACGTTAGTTAAATAATATATGTGCTTGGATATTATATCTATTATAATGAATTAAAAAAAACCGAGCAATTGCTCGGGTATAAACTAGTTATTTACCAAACACTTTTACACAAACAGCTAATGCAATTAGTTAGTCAAATCACCTATCACAATCAGTTAGTCAAAGCAGCTAACTCAATTAGCTAACCTCTAACAGCTATCAGCTAACCCCCAAACAGGGTCAAAATAAAATATTTTTTTGACCTAAATGTCGTCAGAATTTTTTTTATCCAATTTGTTGCCAAAAGTATTTGTTTTTATTTTTTTACCAATTTGTCATCTGAAGATATTTTTTTTACCAATTTGTCATATGAAGTTAATTTTTTTTACCAATTCATCATCCAAAACAATTTACTTAAAAAAAATTGTTTCATGTGCCCCTAAGTTTGCTACATAGGGGAAAAACACTTTATTAAGAGTGCTTTAAGGGAAAAAAGGGGTTAGGTTGATTACTTTTGTCTTTTTTGTGTTTATAATTAAGAGAAGTAACATGTTAAATCACATGAGACCACCACCTAAAAAAGAAGGAAAATTTTTCAATTACTACCAAGTTTTTAGTCCATTTTGCCAATTATTATCAATTAATTGTTTTGTTTTCAATTACTATCAATATTTGATGAAGTGCTTTGTTGTTACTACCAAGCTAGGATGCATGGATACTTCATTTACGTAGACGTACCCGTGTCGGATACCGATATGATATCGATAATTCACGGATACCCGATACTTCAATCATTTTTTGTAGTAATTGAAAACAAAAAAAAAAGAAAAGAAAGTCAGTGAGCACTCTAAGGACACTGGATAGTAAACTACTAATAGCAAAACACTTCATCAAATGTTAGTAGTAATTGAAAACAAAAAAATTAATTGGTAGTAATGGACAAAGTGGACCAAAAGCTTGTTAGTAATTGACAAATTTTCCAAAAAAGAAACATAAAATAATATCTTTGTCATTTTGTGTTTGTAATTAAGAAGAAAAAAATATTTATTTTTTGTTTATTAAAGGTGACTAGGTACTCCATCCCTCTGTTCCATAATAAGTGATCCAGTTTGACTGTAAACACTATTCACATGATTACTTCGGATCTCTTTAATTTTATCCATATAAGGAAATACATAGTCATATCGGATCTCATATGATTTGTCTCCACATGTACTTTCTAAATATATAATTTCTATAATTTTTTGTAAAATATAACTCAAGATATTAATAGTTAAAGTTGTGTATCGGGTGATATAAAAAAGTAAATAGAAAAATTATTATAGGACAGAGGAAATAGTTAACTTTTTGGAACAAATGTAGCAATCCTAAAGGATGAGTGACTATTTTATTTTTATCGGTATCGTGTTTTTTTTTTTTTTACAAAAATTCGATTTTTGACAATGTTGGATAAAAGTGTTTACACCACAAAAAAATAGAAAAATTTATTGGTACTATTATACTAATGAAAACTGAAAAACCTCTTATTAAAAGAAAACCCAAAAATAAAAAAATCTAACCCTAACATTTCATCTCTCCGTTTATTTCACCCTGTCCTCTCCTCCTCTTCTCTCCTCTTTTCTGTCGAACTAACTAACTGTGACTAGGTTGGGCGTGGTTTTTGTGGTGCCTTTCCTCCATTAAAGCAAGCAGATTTCCTCCATTAAAGCAAGCAGAGTTTTTGAGGTAAGATTGTTTTTCCCGTAGAATCAATTATACAATGAAGTTTATGCTTTGCTGGGTAATTTATTTTATGGCCATATGGAAAATGAGTTTCCAATCAAATATTGTTGATAGATTATGTATGTGCTGTGCTGTAGACTACAAAAATGGAGGATTTCTTACTGGGCCCAGGGCGGCCGCCCCTGTTGCCCTGGGTCAGGAACGGGCCTGTTTATAAGCAATGTTTCTTTCTTAATTCTGTTTGAGTTTTTTAATAATTAAAAACTAGTTAGAAATTTCTAAATACGAATAAATTCCTCAATCACTCATCTGTATTTATAATTATAAATAATGGGTGCATGTGTTAAAAAGATTCAGACTTTTTTTGTCAAAAAAAATAATTTATGGGAAATAATTAATTAGGTAAAATAAATCAGTGGTGATTGTGCAGTAAGATTTAGTTCTTGTTCAATTTAATTACTTTTTAAAATACTTAAATTGTTACTTAAATTGTTTTCTTCAGGAACTTTTGTTTACCTGATGGATGTGGAGGAATTGATGCAAAAAAACCCTAATGTTTCCAGAAAAGAAATTGAGAACATACGGGATAATGCACACTTCTTTGGTTTGTGTGAGGGGGTTTATGAAAGAACAGTTAGTAGTTATCATGATACTAGGGAGTATGAGAAGGTAACTGGTAAAAGAGCTGAAGTGGCCGGACCTTTAGTTCATGTGGTACGCGTGGACATCTTACCATATGATATAAATCCGGGAGAATCACTTTCCATTTTTGGTAAAATCTATACTGAGTTTTATGATATTGATTCCGGAAAGATGATTGTGAATCATATCTACAACTCGAAATTTGAAGATAATGAAATTCTTAAACCCGATGGTTCTTTAACCCTCACCAATGATTATGATCGTATGACTTGGAAATTACCTTGTATGCCATTGCATAATACTAGGATAGTGGTTGATGTTTGTGTTGGGGGTAATACTTTTAGTGCTAGTTTTATTTGTTTTGACGAGGACATGACTGATTTTGAACGAGTCAAATCAGAACATGTTTATTCTGATTTTGGTGCGCTTGTTTTACGGTACATTGCGATACCGTTTGCTATCTATGGTGCTGTGGATGTTAATTTTCATCATAAAAAAGGTTGTCAGTTGGATATTCAAGGAAAAATTGTGGCTGGAGGTAATGATTTAGAGAAATGTACACTATTTGAGAAACAACATAATGAATTTGAACGATTGAATTTTGATTTAAGAGGCACAAGTTTGAGATTCTCTAGATGTTTGGTGAGTTTGCCGATTTACTCATCTCTTGTGGTTGATTTGGATTTATCTGTATTTGGATCGGATTGCAAGTTTCTCAAAGAAACAATAGAATTCCGCCGCATGTCTCAAATTAATTTTATTGTGAATGACGTTCTTGTCGAAGTTAGTGTGAATTGGTTATCAACTACTCCACGTGGAAGACCATCATGTATTATTGAGCCACAGCTAGAGAATGAGATATACTTATTTATTTATTTATTTATTTATGATCTCTTTGCCTTTTAACCTCATTTATCTACTTTTCTTCCACTTGAGCTAATATGAATTTTTACTCTGTTTTCTTAGTCTTCCGATGAAGAAATTGAAGAGGTATATTTATCTTCCTCATTATTGTAAAATTTTAACATTTTTTGCATTCATTTTTTTGTGTGTGTGTGTGTGTGCATAGATCTAATACTCCCCCTCTTTTTTGCATGCAGTCTTGTGTTCCTGAAGGGTCATCACACCTCCAGATCCCTTGGTATGTCCTCTTTATTTTTGTGGTGAAAATTAGGCCTTGGCATGTAGAAGTAGGCAATATTAAATTTGGTATTGCTTGTTGTGAGGTGCTTTTAAATATATGACTTCTCTGCAAGTGCCACCCACAATTCAACTCTATACAAAGTAATTTGAATTTTCAGGGAACTAGGTAGGCATCGAAGTGGGCCATTTCCATGTTCAGCACTTGTGGTGTTCTCTATTTTCATAGGCCGTGAAAACTTTAAGGATTTGCAAGTGTATGGTTGTGTTGAATTATCATCTACTACTACATCTTCAGTTTATGGCTTTAATAGAGAGGCGGATAATGCCTTTAGGTTATCTAAAGGCATCAAAACTATACCCGTGTTAAATGGATTTTTGTCTTACGAGTATCTTGATTCTTTAAATATAAAAATTGATCTCAAAGATGTTGATGGTCATATGCACATCAAAGGGTACGTAGATTGGGATGATAGATCTCTCGAGTATGGAACACACTGGTTAAACAAGCAATTGTGTTCAGTTGTTGAGTGGGGACGCCATGATTTCGTTGCTGTACATTACTCCATTTTCCCAGAGGCACTAGAAGCTAATGTAGGGGTTGTATGTATGCCGAAACCAAAAATTGGCAATGAGCATAATATGCTCTTGAAGGTTCATGGGAGTATCATTGCTCAATACAACAACTTCGACTATTCATCCAAGTATAACAAGGATTATTTTAGGGTCGTACTTTTTCAAAGGAGTGAAAATGATCCAGCACGAACGAGTGGCGATGGAGCGTTAATACTTTCGAGATCAACGGTGGTTGTGCCATTGTACTCTTCTCTTGCTATTGAAGTGATCTTGTGGATCGGAGATGATCAAGTTTTGTTGAGTTCAACTGCAGAATTTCAAGCTGACAAAAATGATGTGCTGTTGGAGAATAGTGATTATTGTTTTCATGTTTATGTGAAATGGACATAACTAATGCTCTTTTTATAATCGAGTAGTAGGTAGCTTAGGTTTAATCTGTACTAGGAAGATATTTTGGACAGCAGCAACTGATCTTCATAGCTGCTTAGGTTAGACTGCTAGTGGTGACCATATAACCTTAGTCTTTTTATGCACTTCTGGTTGTTTTATTTTGTAATGGAGATCTGGATGAACTCCGATGAACTATTGTGGCAGCTTGTTTTGATCAGTAATTGAATCTTATATTGATTATTTTTTATCCTTACTTTCATTTTGGCGCCTTTTCTTTGTTCATCATTAGTTTAGGGGTGCTGTATTTTTTCCTGTTATGTGGTTGACTTAGTTTCTTAGTTGTTTACTGTAGGTGTATAATCTTTATGTTCACTTCTTGGGTGAGGATTTAGGGTATGTTAAGTTCATCTTATTTCAGGAACTTATTACTTATTTCAGATCAGATCAGAAAAAATAAGTTCAGATCAGATTAGATTAGAAAAAATAAGTTCACATCAAGCTTAATACCTCTAATTGTGTTTTTTAAACTTTAAATATCTATAACTCCATAACCAAAAATATTATAAAAATTACATATTTGAAAAGTACTCATTAATACAAATAAAATAAGATCTCATTTGATATACTTTTTCTTTATGAATTAGTGTATATACACGGTTAAAGTTTAGTCAAAACAAACAATAAGTTTAGATCATATCACATCAGAAAAAATAAATTCAAATCAGAAAAAATAAGTTCAGATTAGCAAAAATCCGTTGAACCAAACATAGCCTTAAGCTTATCCATTTGTTTACAACCCTAGCCTTTTGTCATTATCCTTGATTATATTCACCAATATCATCCTCTTATGATCATAGTGAATTAACCGTTAAAGGGTGTTCATTTAAATGGTATGAAGGGGAGATCGAGTCATGAAGGCCGAAAAGAAGTTGCTCCTTAACCTTGTTTGATTTCATTGATTTTTCTGATTGAAAAGCTTTCATTTTTTCATCCGTGCATTTCATCATCATTGTAAAAATATGTAGTGTAAAACTGCAAATATCTTATCCATTTTAAATTTTAATTTAAATTGGTGTCAGTTTGTTTAAAATCTATTAAAGAAAAGCCGTGGAATGATTAAAGATATGAGTTAAAATTCCTTAGAAATTTTGTTGATTTATGTAAGGGTTCTATAAATAAGTTGCTTTATTAGTCTTGCAATTGGCCTAGGTTTATCTACGTCTGTATTGTGGTTTTGTTGTTACATTTTTGTTACAATATAAGATCCTTTTCTGTTTTAGCTGAATTTTTGGTGTTGTGGGTAGGTTTAAGCATGAAAATGGTTAAGGGTTGCCGCTATCCATCTTCTTGACTGGCGGTTAAGTTTCTGTTTCTGGGGTTTGTTGGTGGCTATGTTTCTGTTTCTTGACTGGCGGTTCAGTTTCTGTTTCTGGGGTTTATTGTTATTAGGTATTGTAGTATTTCAATAGTTATTGTGATTAGGTTTCGCCGTTTCGATTGGAGATTTTTTCAATCTTTGTAATGTAATTGCAAAATCAATAGTTATATGAGATTAAATATTTGCAAATTATTAACTTTATATGCATATGATCTTTTTTGTTACAAAACATTCTTTATAGTTATGTTTAATGAACTGCGGGTAGTATTTTTAGCGGCCCATGACCCGACCCGCTACCCGTATACATAACATATTTTTTTACATTTCAAAGCTCTTTTTACATATTTCTATATGCGGGTACCCGCAAGTACCCGACATAAAAATACCCAAATTATATAATAAAAAAATAAAAATAATAATTTTGCGTGACGGCGGGTACCCGCTAACAAAAATTGTCCGGCCCGTACCCGACCCGCAAAAAATGGAATTTATGCGGGGAAAAATCAGTTTTTTGTTTAAAATACCCGCCACAATTTTTACGGGTCAAGCGGGTCGGGTCATGCGGGTCGGGTTTTTTTGAACACCCCTTGGTAAGGGACTATACTTTCCCCAGAACTAGACTAGGTTTTCCTTCTTATCAAGCATTTTACTTTATTTATCTCTCTTCTTTTTTTATTCTATTTTATCAATCCTCTCTCTTGAAGACCAATGTTTGGGTCACCGATGGTAATTCAGAGAAGGTACACCCATGAGTAGGTAGAGGAAGGTACTCCCTATACAAATGCAACTCACAATGGATTAATGTTCATTAAGTTGAAATGAATATTCATTTGCTCTACTTTTAAAATTTGAATAATGTTCATTAAATCTTATACTTATGTTCATTCAAATTGAACTAATGTATATAGCATTAGTACCATTCTATTGGTATACATGGGTGTACTTTCGAATTTGTACACCGATGGGCATGCTCTAAGGCACAACTTCTCTCTGCTCTCCTTCATCCTGCCATCTCGTCTCTCCTCTTGTTGGTCTCTCAATTTCATCGGTTGCACCAGGCACGAATGTTAGGACACAAATTTAAAAGCACGAATTTCGGAGCACATTTTGGAGCACGAATTTTGGAGCACAAACTTGAAGCACGAAGCTAGACGAGTTTGAAGGAAATTCCCTCATCTTCTTTTGTGTAAGTGGTCAACTTTAATTTTCCAGATTTTAAGGTTTCGTTTTACGATTTTTGTATTTTATTGTTTATAGCAATTTTTGGATGCGATTTTTGTATGCTGTTGTTTATCATCTAATTTCATGTTATCTTTTTCTTTGGTTCATTTTTAGTGCGATTTTAGAGGTTGTGAGGTAAGGGACTGTGTTTTCTTTGGTGCGAATTTTGGAGCACAAATTTGAAGCACGAAGTTAGACGAGCTTAAAGGAAATTCCCTCATCTTCTTTATTTGTGAGTGGTTATCTTTTAATATCTTTAGATTTTTAGGTTTGTTTTACAATTTTTGTATTTTGTTGTTTATTGCAATTTTTGGGTGCGAATTTTTTGCGATTTTTGTATGTTGTTGCTTATCATCTAATTTCATGTTATTGGTTTCTTTGGTGCGAATTTTGTGCGATTTTTAGAGGTAGTGAGGTAAGGGGCTGTCTTTTAAGGTGGGGTGGTTAGTGGTGTTAGGCTGTGGACAAGGGGCTAGAGTTGGGCTTGGGTATTAGAGTGGTGTGGGGTATTAGGCTGAGTGAAGCAAATAGAACTTCATAGACTTATTGCTGCGAAGAAATCTGGGTGGGAAGCCGGATGGGATTGCCAAGATCACGCATTTATTAGTGTAATTAATGTTATTTTTTGTACTAATTTTTTTTTCAAGATTACAGTAGCTTTTGGCTCTAAACTTTGACGTTCTAGCAATTGTTGACAGTATGGAATACTTTGTAATTCTGAAGGGAAATCAAATTTTTCGGTACAATTTTTTCTGCATTTTTAATTGCAAATTTAAATTTTGATTTCGGCTACCTTGATTTGCTTGGTTTTCATCTTTCGCTAAATAATTATATGAAATTGTTCTGTATTTTTCGTTGTGGATAGCGCTTATTTCGATTTTATTTTTCTTAATTTTGTCTAGATCTAATGTTTTTGTCTGGTGTTCGAACATAAGCAATAAAATCAGTATCCTGTTATCTAAAAAAAGGAAAGATGTGAGTCTGAACTCTGATATGGATGGCAAGCAAAGGAAGTCAAAAAAGATTTAATTTGCCAATGGCTTTTCTTCGGTGAAAGAATTGGATGAATTCCCATTACTTCAAGAAAAAAGTTTTGTATGTGAGAAGTCTGTTCAGCTTAATGGTCTTGATGATGCACAATTGGATGATCAACAAAAACTTCGAATGAGGCTCTGGAGCATTTTTGAAAAAGTTTTTGTAGTTGACAATGTCGTCATTGCTAGGAAAGTTGTGCAGATGCTTACACACCAGTATGAACATCACATACATACTTGTGACACTGAGGCATGTTTCTTGCAACTGATAATTTATTGGAAAAATTGATAAGAATAATCCCAACTTTAGGCGATCCGCTTAAAATAATCCCAACTACTGATATTCCCAAAATAATCCCAACTTTAAAATGGTCTGCTCATTTTGATCCTTTTCCTGTTGACACAAGTTGGTAACCTATATAACAGGTTAATTGAACGCGTGTCTCATTCTTATTGCTTATAATTAAATAAATTGAGTTTTTAACTTTAATTAAATAGAATATAATTAGTGTAAATTTATTAATTTTAGCAAATGGTAACCCCAATGCACCACCATTATGCCCACCACACCCACACCCTTGAACCACCATTCCTAACGCCACCCACACCCTTAAACCACCAGAGCAAACGCGGCCCACACCCCTGACGCATCATACCCAAGTGGATACGCCCTATCATTGCCACCCACACCACACCGACCTTGCATTAGCAGCACCGCAACCACCAATCTACACTCACACCACCACCACCAACCTACACCCATAGTCACCCACAACCACAACAAAACCCACACCCAAAACTACTACAACCATAACCCAACAACACCATTGCCACACCATAACCAACCCAAACAACGACCCACAACCATGACATCCAACCCCAATCAACCACGACCGCAACCCAACCAACCACCACCATAACCTAACTACAATTGCAAAATTGCCCCACAACCAAACCCATACCCGTAATCACGACTACCAACAACCAAAACCCCAACTAACAACCACCCTAAATCACGACTACGAACAACCAAAACCCCAACCAACAACCACCCTAAACGGCTAAACCCAATCCCCACAAAAAAAAAGAAGGAAGCGGAAGAACTGAAAGAGTAATGGCGCTATGAGAGGAGTGACGGCGAAGGTGACAGCTAAGAGAAAGGGCGTCCATGGGAGATGAGGAGAGAAGGCGGTATTTTGGGTAGGTAGAGATAGCTATCGTGGGTTTCTTGTGGTGTTCGTGGTTGGTCTTTGTGGTTGAGGGTGGTATGGTGGGTGGTAATTAAGGTGGTTTGGATAGAGGGTAGGAATTGGAAGGTAGTCAGGGTGGTTAGGTAATGGACAGAGAAGAGGAGGTGGTTAGATTGATTGGTGGTGCTGCTGGAAATCTGGAATGCAGGGAAGCAGGGAAATAGGGTTTTTTTAAAAAAAAAAAAAAGAAAAGAGGTGAAGGTCCTTTATTGGGTGGGTGAATGTTAATAAAGGTCAATTAGGAAAGTTATCTTGTTTTAAGTTGGATTTTACTGATTCATCAGGTAACCGGTACACAGGAGTATTTTGGGAAGACGTATGTCATAGCTAGGATTATTTTGGAATATCTTAAAGTTAGGATTATTAGAAGCGGATGGGCAATAGTTCGGATTATTCTGGACAATTTTTTCCAATTTATTTGCTATTCAGAGGGTGTTTTTTCCCTTTACTACTTTGTGGTGGGTTGGGCGGATGGAGGGGGGCGATGTTGTTGCTAGGAATTCCCATAGTTACCTCTTGTACTCTCAGTTTGATTAATTAGCATGATGATTGCCCTTTATTTGGAAAAGGGGAAGTTTAATGATTCCTTCTAGGGCTAGGGACATTGTAACAGGTTCATTTGTTACAGAAATTATATTATTCTGAAATAACTATAAACTGTCATCTAGCTTTTATTGGTATTTTGAATCCAGCATTGTAGTCTTTATTGCTGTCTCTATGAACTTTATATGTTTAAGCTAGGGACATTGTAACAGGTTCATTTGTGACGGAAATTATATTATTTTGAAATACCTATATACTGTCATCTAGCTTTTATTGGTATTTTGAATCCAGTATTGCAGTCTTTGTTGATGTCTACATGAACTTTGTATGTTTAAGCGAAGTATTTTGATGCTGATTTCATAACACTAATATGCATATGTCTCATGATAGGTGTCTGAGATTGATGTGAAGCAGGAGACACCTGTAGAACATGATAGGCTTCAGTATTTATTCCAGAAAAGATTTGGATTATGGAAATGGAAAAACTTGTATATGGGTAGATGTTCTAGATGGTGGTGGCCAGGATATTTTGGCTAAATTTGCTCCATTCTTTGAAGGCTCGTCAATAAAAAGGTGAGTGCCTCTTTAAGAATTTTGGAGTTAATTTTTTTCCTTTTTTTTTTGGTATTTTGGTACTCTAAAAGACTGATGAAGCTGTGGCACCAGGATGGTTTACGTTTGAACAGTGAAAAATCCAACGGCCATTCTTTATTCTCCTTATCCAACGGCCCTCCTTGATTTTCAATTTTAAACAGCCATGAAAATGATAATTAATTTCCTTTTAATTTTTCTTCGGGGATTTAGGTGTTATGATACCTTGTATTTAGTTTCTTTTGAGGATTTTTTGTCACTAACCACCTTTTAAGTTGCATTTTTTGCAGGAAACCATCTTATAATTTTTTTTTTGTCAGTAACCACCTTTAACCATGCAATTGCTTGCTGACTACCACCTTTTAAGTGGCATTTTTTGCATGAAACCATCTTATAATATTCTTTTTGTCAGTAACTACCTTTTACCATACAATTGCTTGTTGGCCACCAACTTTCAGCGAAATTTGACGTTGACTTTGCACATGACCCTCACGTGATTACATCAAACCCAAATTATTTTGTTTTCTCTATCTCATTAGGTTTCCGATTAAAGAAAATTGATGAAGACATTACACGTAGAAACAAAGGAATTCAATGTACCTTTGTTCATCATACCAAATTTTCAACTTTTAGTCTTCAATTGCAACAATAAGTGAGCGGATAATTAACTTTGATGGATCTTCAGTGGAAGCAAAAAGAAAAGGAACTAAAGTAAAATGAGGAAACAAACCACTCTAAAAAATTATACTAATGGAGTGAACTTTGTGAGGGTAAAAATAAGGGAACTTAGCAAAATAACAGAGGAAAAGATAGGGAAAAAAAGATAAAGGATACGTTCTCTTCACCTTAAAAAATTAAGTTTCAGTTCAAATAAATTCAAACGAGTCCAGATAAACACAGATAAGTTCAAATAAGTTGAAATCAGGTCTAAAAAATTCAATAAGGTTTTTTCAGGTCCAATCAGGTATAATAAGGTCTAATTTTATCTTATAATCAGGGCAAATCAAGTCCAATAAGTTTAATAAATTTCAATCAGGTCTAACCAAGTTTAATAAGTTCAGTTTAGATAAGTCCGGGTCTAACCGTCTAATAAGTTGAACAGAACGCACTCAAAGTGGATTTAGTTAAGTCACATGAAGGTCGTATGCAAAGTCAATGCTACTTTTCGGTTAAAAGTGGTGGTCAATAAACAATTGCATGATTCAAGGTCACAAAAAAAAATTATAAGATGATTTTTTGCAAAAAAATGCAACTTAAAAGGTGGTTAGTGACAAAAAATCCTTCTTTTTTGACTATATTGTTCTCATTTAAGCTTTGTTTATACAACTTTACGCGAAATTGAAACGAGCCATGGTCGTCAGTATATCAAGTTAATATATTATGTAGTATATTATATTAATGATTTGCTTTAATCCAAATATGATGTGTTCTATATAGCTTGACCTTTTTCTTTCTTTCTTTCTTTCTTTCTTTTTGTTTTCTGACTGGTTACTGGTTATTAAGGGAGCATTGGCAGGATCAATTTATGAAATAAATACATGTTTAATCATTAATTTAGTGTCCAAATTCCATGGAACATTATTGTTTGGTTTTTCTGAAAGCCTTGAATCACCTTTATTTGTTTAATTTTGTATATCTATATCTCACTTCATTAGCCTTGTAACAAAATAGAAAAAGTTTTGCTGGTTTTTCCTTATTTTCTTTCATTTAAATTTTAAAACAGAATATTGGTTATGGTTTATACAAATCATAAGTTTTGTACAACTTTTGATACAAATGTGGATTTTGTTAATTTCATTTTTTTGGCTGATTTGTCTAAATACAGTATTAGGATAAGCTTTTGATATAGCTGTTGCTGCTTTTTGTTGCTCCTTTTTGTAGAGCTAGATGTTAATCTAGGGATTCTGAGCAAAGAAGATAGGAGAAATGCTACGCAGAAAATGAAAATTATGATAACGCCTAGAGGCTTGCTGCTGCTGCTTTGGTAGAGATTATGCTGGTACCTCTGTATGAACCAGGGGAAAGAGAGGTGATTTTTTATGAAGCACATTGAATCATAAACAAAATGAGGTCTTCCTCTCCTCTTAGATTCAAAGATCTTCTTAATATGTTACAAGTGTGGTTAGTCATTTTTTTTGTAGGCAATTGCTATTGTTTAGTAAGGGGAGGGGGGCAGGGAGAAGTATATACCCTATTTATTATAAAATATGAGAATGATTTAAAATTCAAGGTAAATAGCATAGATGTTAATGTTTTTAGTTGCAATTTTCAAATGAAATTGATGAGGAGTTCTTTTTCTCTTTGATGAGTAGTGAAGTTAGAAGAAAAAAACTACTTTATCCCATTTTTAGGTTAATTTTTATTGTTTTCGTAATATTGATGCCCTTTTTTTTTCTCTCATTGGTAAGAACTAAAATGAGAAAATGAATTACTTTATCCCATTTTTAGGTTTATTATTAGTATTGTTATTTTTGAACTTTTGTTTTCGGAGGAATTTCATCAAATTAATTTGATTAGGAAGTGATGCGATGTGCAATTGTCAAATTAGGCTAGCTGTTGCTCATGCTTAATGAAGGTATACCTTAATCAAAATTATGATGCTAATAATTCATGCTTGTGCTGAAGTGGAATTCAAAATAAAAAATAGATATTTGGGTGACTTTTACATCAAATGCGTATTTTGAATAACTTTAAGTAGAGGGTTTTCTTGTAAGAAGTAGTTACTTATGTGGCTTATACACCATGTTTGACATATTAGGCAATCTTGGTTTCCTTCTCTCTTTTTTTTTCTATGGAAGATTATTGTCAAATATGATTCTTACTTGTAAAGTAATGTGGATTGTGTTGTTTGGTGGTGGGGGTGGAGTTGATGGAGGTTTAGGCTAGAGAATCAAGTAATAGAGTTGAATTGTTGGAAGATAAGGGAGGAAAAAGTGAGTAAGTAGTAGGACTAAGAGGGGATTAAGTAGGAGGAAAGAATGCACAAATAAGAGACTTGAATTGCTTCTGTTTTGAAGTTAATGATTTTGATTATTATTTTGTGTAGATGAGTTGCTCTCATGGTGTTAAGGAAGAGGGAGAGGGATAGTTGTTTAGTTAAAAATAGTAGACAATTGAGATTTCTGAGCTGGGGAAGTAAAGCTGCAAGTATGGAACGTAGAGGGAATGCTCCAACTCAAAGTGGTTGCCAACACAAAACTGGCATATATTTAAGCTCTGTTTCTTTTGACGGAAAATAATTTTCATAGAAAAGTATTTTCCAAGTAAAACAATTTTCAATAGAAACATGATTGTAAAAAACATTTTCCTTGGTTTGTTTGATGATGGAAATTCTAGGGGGAAGGAAATAGAAGTAAAACGGAGGGGAATGATGGAAAAAGTAAACAATCAGAAGTAAGGAGTATGGTAGAAAATATGACTTACTTTGATTTAAAAAAGGAAAATGAATTTTCTTTTTAAAACAAAAATTCTCCATTCTTCAGAAAATGATTTCCCTCCCTTTTAACAAAACAAAGGAAAATGGAAATGTGATACAAAATCATTCCACCAAAACAAACTGAGCCTTAATCTCTCCTACAAATACTGGAGAGAAAATATTGTGTCAGACGGTCTGACCATAACAGTTGATCAGACCGTCTTCACAATTATCAGCCACAAGTTAGAAATCCATAAAAGATGAGCAAAAAAAAAATGTCGACATAATGTCAACACTCTTATAAGTCTTCAACCTCTGTTCTTTTGTCCTCATCTCATTTATGTTCTTCACTTGACGAATATCAAGAATTTCCATTTCCAACAACATTAAAATCCAGTAATGTTTGGCACACCTGCTAATATTATCCAACAACATCAATGCTTCTGAATCGTGAAAGGCTCTGTTCTCGTCATCTCACCTCGCCTCATCGTCTCGCCTCCAACGGCCTGCTCTTCTGAACAGCAAGACCATCCACATTCACCGAGGTGGCCCATCTTGTAAGGAGTGGATGAATGGACATGTTTTCAATGGATGACATTGTGTTGTTGCTTTTGCTTCTCCATATACTGTTAAGAGGATGTGGGTGAAGCACTGGTGAATAGAAATCAACAGGTGACACAACAACCCCTTTCGATGTTGTGGTTGCAATTTGACTCTCACGGTTTGATGATTTTTTTATTTAAAAAGAAAAATTAACTGAAGGTATGTGTACATTAGCTGAAATACCATTCTATTTACTAAAATATGTGTTTTCAGGTTTGATGATGGTTTTTTAAAATTAACTGAAAGTATGTGTACAATAACTTAAAGTATGTGTAAGTTAACTGAAATACTAATTTTATCAACTGAAATAATAATTCCGTCACTTAAAATACAAATTTAATTAACTGAAAGTATATTTTAATAAACTGAAATACTAACCCTATTGGCTGAAATACTAATTCCATCACTTGAAGCACAAATTTTATTAACTGAAACAATAATTGTATTAACTGAAAGTATATTATAATTAGCTGAAACACGAACCCTATTAACTGAAATACTAATTTCATCACCTGAAATACAATTCTATTAACGGAAACAATAATAATTGTATTAACTGAAAGTAACATTTTAATTAAATGAAAAACTAACCCTATTTTAGTTATGAATTTTATCTTTTCATGCATCAATTTTTATCTTTTCAGTTAAGATTTTTATCTTTTTAGTTGGTGATTTTAATCCTTCAATAAATAATAAAAGTTGATACACAAAGTATCATCAAATGAAAAGTAACTTCACCCACTAAAAAAAAAGAAAGAATGAAAAAAAAAAAAGAAAAATGCAACAATAAAACCATCATTTACCTACTATTGTCTACTTCTCTGCTTTTTTTTTCTTTATCTATAGGTTGGTTTGACTACTTGTATTGTATCAGACTTACAGTACATTCTCTAATTTCTAATGCTAATGATGTTTTTGATGGGAGTTAGTTTTTGATGTTGTGCCATTTTCGAGCCAAAGGGGTCCCTTTTGCTCCACTTGTGGGTGGACCGGGTGGTAGCTTTCAAAAGCCATATTTCATCAGCGAAAGTGTAGGATTTTCCTCAAATACTAGCTGGTTAAGACTTTTGGAGTCATTTTGAGTGAAAAATTTATTGTAAATTTTAGTAGATTTCCCTCCTTATTTTGAGTGAAAAATTTTAACTTTATATCAAGAATTGAATCTTACCTCTATACCTAATTTCTAAAAAAAAAAACTCCCCATAATCACATTTGAGGTAGAAATTTTTTGTACACCTAAACAATTAGTGATTTAGGCCCTGTTCTTTAGAACTGATCTGATCTGATTAGGTGGGGTATTATTTTGTGAGAGTATAATATTAAAACAAAGCTGAACTGATTTGATCTGATCTGATTACTGTAGCTTTTAAGTCCAAAAGAACAGAGCCTAAGTGTAAAGTGCTCCTGGGAGCACATAGAGCAATTGTGCTTTCGCACGTGAGCGCGCTAGTTTTAAGACATGACAATAAGTAATTTTTTATCCTAGCAATTTTTATTTCTAAAGTGCAATCTTCATTATGTTTTTAAGCAAGAATTTTCATTTTTTTTTATTAAACTAGAATCTTCATTTTCTGAAGTGCAATCTTCATTATTTTTTAAAAAATTGTTCAAATTCTGAAAAATTGTTTGAATTCACCAAAAAAAAAATTAAAAAAATATCATGGCATTAAACTTTTTGAACATTTTTAGATTTTTAATGATATATTGAATATTCATTTTATCACAATGGAAATAAAATCCCGATAGTAATTACTCCGTCCGTTTTTTAATTTACTCACTTTCTAATTTTGGATGTTTTTAAATTTACTCACTTTTTATTTTTATTCTCCTACTTCAATCAAATTACCCTTTTTTCCTTCCTCTTTCTCATACTCTTGCTTACTTTTTATACAACTTTTAATAATCATTTATTTTTTTTCTCCTACTTCCCATAATTTTTTGGTTTTGATGAAAACTCAAGTAAATAAAAAAAAACAAAAAAAACTGAGGGAGTATTATTGAATAGGTAGTTTTATTATTTTTGTTTGAAAGAGTGGACCTATTTCTGATTTGAGCTGAATTTTTCTGAATTGATTTGATATGATATGATATGAATTTTCTTAAAATAAGAACATGGTGCTTATTTAAGTTGAATCAAGTGCACCCTAATTCAATTAAAATAAAAAATAAGGCAATTTAAGTACTTGTGCAAGTATAATACAGTAACGGCTCATTTGATTGTTGGTAATAAATTGTAGTAATGGTAATGAGTTTATAGTGTAATTTTATTGAGGAAGAATCTTATAATGCCTATGTAAATATATTTTCATTCCCAAGGTTCAATTTTTTTTTCTTATTTTTCATTTTCATCCATTACCATTGGAATTGTGGTATTAGATGGGAAAGAATAGTTGTGAAAAAAACTAGATAAATTGGACTAAGGGTCCGTTTACTTTGGTGTAAAACATTTTCGATGTAAAATGATTTTCCATGAAAAACATTTTACGTTGGAAAACTCATTTTCATATAAATTTTCCAATGTTTACTTGTACGGAAAATAAGTTTTACTCCCAAATTTGAAGGAAAATGTTTCCAATAGGGTGTAAAATGAGTTTTCACCTAAAGTTTTACATTTTATTTTTTCACCCAAAGTAAACGATGTAAAATAGGAAAATTGTTTTCAGGGAAAACATTTTTCGCTCCAGTAAACAGACCCTTAAACTAGTTACACCATGAGAATGAATTTTGATTTCATTTCCAAATTTAATTATAAATCCATTCTCATTACAATCATTTATGACCGATTAACACACGGGCCGTAAAGGGTGTTTGATATTAGATTAGTAAAGCCGTAAAGGCAATGAATTGGAAACAAATAAGGGAGAAAGCATAACACTAATCGTTTTCACTATATTTAAAAATGTAACAAGGAAAGGGGGTTCCTTCCAAATATTTTCATTTCCCACAACCTATACTCCCTCAGTACTTTATTTGGCTCATATTGAATTTTGACACTGTTCATGTGATAATTTTGACTCTTTATAATTTTATTGATATAACGAAAAATATAGTTAAATGAGACCTCGTTTGATCCTGTTGAATGTATATTTTTTTATATGTAATTTATATAATTTTTTATTACATATATCTAAAAATATTTTCATTTAAGTTGTGTGTCGTAAGATGAGAAAAAGTAAGGGCCTGTTCACTTAAACTGAATCTGACTGAACTGAACTGAACTGAACTGAACTGAACTGAACTGAACTGAACTGAACTGAACAAAACTGAACAAAACAAAACTGAACTGAACTGAACTGAACTGAACTGAACTGAACTGAACTGAACTGAACTGAACTGAACTGAATAAATAGAGTGATTTAAGATTTGGATTAGTGATTTGTAATATTAATTAGTATTATTTGTAGGTTAATTAAGTAATGGGTAATGAATTAATTATTATATATCTTAAAATAATAATGATTAATGGTAGTTACTACTGTCAACGTTCATTTTGTTATTTTTTTTTTAAACTTGTTTTTGTAGGGTAATTTTGTATTGTTACTTGTGGATTTGACTATTCAACCCTTTTTACCTAATTAATGTTTCAAAAAAAAAAAACAAATATTAATAATAATAATAACTTCTTACCTAAAATCTCATCACATATCCTCATTTGGCCGCCTCCTCTCACATCCTCATCTCTCTTTCTTGCTTTTTTTTAAAAAAAAAAAATAAATTAATAAATTAAGATTTAAAAAAAAAAATAGAACATCGGAGAATAAATAGATCGGTGACATCATCGGAGGATAATCAAATATGGGAGTCAATTCAGGCAAATATCCCGGAACCGGAGGATGTTGATGGAGAAGACCAAGATGATGATGATGAACTAACCGACTATGAAGACTAGTAAATATAAAAAATTAGTCGATGTAATAAAATTAGTAGATTATGGAGACTAGTAGATGTAAAAAAAATATTATTGTAAATCTTATTAGAATCATATTAATATCAATATTATTATTATTAG
Source organism: Salicornia ramosissima (assembly GCA_951394345.1). Lineage (NCBI taxonomy): Eukaryota > Viridiplantae > Streptophyta > Magnoliopsida > Caryophyllales > Amaranthaceae > Salicornia > Salicornia ramosissima. Next base: position 6,763,061 of record OX596238.1, on the reverse strand, counting down.
TTTTATTATAATTATTATTACTATCATTAAAATTATTATTATTACTATTCTTGTAGCTTATAGTTACAATAAATTTTATTATTCTTAATTATTATTTTCTCGCAAATTTTAATGATAAAATGTGAATATTAAATATTATAACACAATATTAGAACACAATAAATATTAGAGTTACAAAATAAATATTAAATATTAATACAATGTCAACATTGTAACTTGTAGCTTAGTTTGTGCAAAGAATAGAAAACAAAATTAACAAAATTAACAAACTAATTAACATAATGAAGGAAAATGTCAGAACTGAACTGAACTGAACTGAACTGAACTGAACTGAACTGAACTGAACTGAACTGAACTGAACAAAATTGAACTGAACTGAACTGAACTGAACTGAACTGAACTGAACTGAACTGAACTGAACTGAACTGAACTTATGATAAGTTTAAGTGAACAGGCCCTAAATTGGGCAAACAAAAAGAGAAAGAGTGAGTATCAAACAAATAATAACAGTATTATTATGTGATTATGATTTCCATACTAATTTTTTATTATATCAAACAATCCCTAAATCTATACAACTTAGGCTTGTTTACTTCTGATTAAATTCAGTTAAGTTCAGTTTATCTCTATTAAGTTCAGTTCATCTCTATTCAGCTAATATAAACGAGCCCTTAGAGCATCTCCTGTCGTTCCAATTGGTCATTAAGGACGTCAACAGAACCTTGGACAACTAAAGGTTTCAATAGTCAATACATGGTCTTTTAGTGCAGGAAATAGATGGAGTTGATGGAATTATGGAGCTTGTAACATCTTCAAAGCAACAACCAAATACAAAGAACTGCTTACACTTAATTTCCCACAAACTTCAACAAGTTTCTCTAACCGAAAGCAACAATTTAGGACTTGTAGGCTATATTTGGAGTCTTGGACAGTTGTGTTTTAATACAAGGAAAATTTTATGGGAATAATCCTAACTTTCACATGTCTGCTCATTTTGGTCCCTACTTTTGATTAACTCTGTATAATACAAAGTTGCACATCTTCTCAATTTAGTCCCAATGCTATTGTTGACCTTCTGTATCAAGTAACTTAAAGTAAACTAGAGACCAAAATGAGCAGACGTGTAAAAGTTCAACCAAATTGAAAAAACGTTGTGCAACTTTAGATTATATTGAATTAATCTAAAGTAGGGATCAAAATAAGCAGACGTGTGAAAATTAAGATTATTCCCATAATTTTCCTTAATACAATGTATATGATGTAATACAAATTTGATATGAAGATTTCTGATAGAAGTTAATTTAAGATGCCGAAAATATGACGATGTTGAACTTGAAAACAAAACACTAGTAACATAATGTTATCAATCTGACCATTATAAGTTCAAGTTTTCCTATTGCACTATACACCTACCTCAACCTTCTGCTCGGAGTATATTCTAAATGCGCTTCGCTTAAGATCAATTAAACTTTGAGAAAACAAAACAGAGAATCTGTTAGGGGTCGAGAGTGCGCAGCGGAAGTGAAGATGTATTGATCGGGAAATATAATAAGGGAGAAAATATGCAAGACTAATATTGAGATAAAAATGGACGATTTTGTGTGGGAACACCCACTTGACGACGAGCCTTTTATTCCACTATATGAAATATAGGAGAGTACAATTATCCCTTTTAAGGGTGTTTGTATTACAATAAGACTCTCTCTATTTTTACTCACAATGGAGTATTACAATAGGTATAGTGGACTTATAAACTAATTATTTTGGTGGAGGTTTAATATGAAAGGCTTATGTATTTTGTGGGTGAGTATGTGTGTGGCTTCTTTGGTTGTTGATGATGATGGGTGTGTGCATGTAAACCTATATATATAGGTGAACTATGGAGGTGGTGTATAGATCAAGATTTTTCTAGAATATTCTATATTATTCAAGCTCTAGAATGATGGTGGTTCTTTTTAGTATTCTCCATCATTCTCTAGAAATTTCATTCTAGAAAAATCTTGATTCTTATATGCAACTTCACCATCTTTAAGTAGATTCTAGAAGCACTTATAATTTGGGCCAAAAATTTGGGCCACACCCAACAGAATCCAATAACTATCAAAAGCACATCAGAGACTTGAGAATCTGGTTTTTCATCTTCAAGTCTTCGACAAACAATTGCAACTGTGGTCAGCTATTTTGACTTCAGATCAAATTCTCATATTCATTCCTTTAATTTACCAGTAATTAATTATTACGCAATTCCAAACGACCAACAAACACCATTACATGAAAATAATCGAATATCAAATCTAATTTTGCATCAAGTTATTGCAAAAACCACGACAACACAATCAAAAGTCGGCAAATATTTAACTTCATATAACCAATAATTTTCGCAATTACATTACAGAGATCCGAAAAATCTCCAATTAAAACCCTAATTATATCAAACATTTAAATAAAAAGCCTAGAAACATAAATTTAACCGCCGAAACCATAGAGAGTGCGACCTTGCCTCTTGAGAGCATAGACAACATCCATGGCGGTTACAGTCTTCCGGCGAGCATGCTCAGTGTAAGTAACAGCATCTCTAATCACATTTTCCAAGAAGATCTTGAGAACACCACGAGTCTCTTCATAGATGAGACCGCTGATTCTCTTAACACCACCTCTACGAGCAAGACGACGAATAGCAGGCTTGGTAATACCTTGAATGTTATCTCTCAACACTTTTCTGTGCCTCTTTGCTCCTCCCTTTCCCAAACCCTTGCCTCCCTTTCCTCTTCCTGACATTTTTTTTTTTTGCAGAGAAATTTAATTGAGTTTGAATTTTGTGTTTGAATGTGAAATTGTGGTGGGAAAATAAGGAGGAGGTAAGTGGGTATTATATAGTGGTTGAAATTTTGAGATTTGGTTTTAGAGCGTTAGAAGGACTTTTTTATGAATTGTTGGAGGCCGTTGGATCTAATTGAATCGGACAATGGAAAAGAGCGATCCGTGTGTTGTTTTTTTACTCTCTCTTGATCGTAGATGAATTTAATCGGACGGTTCAGATGATCTTTATATATAATTTCAGATTGTACATTGGAAGGCTAATCGTTGCTTTTTAGGGCACCATTACTCGTGGAAAAAAAAGGGGTCACTATCACATTTTCTCTCTCATCCACATCACCAAACCAAACCATTTTCAATTTCCCCTCTTATCCATGAACCAAAAAAAAAGGTTCATCAACTTTTTACACTACCCCACATTTTTGTTTATAATAAAATGCTATATATAAATAATTATGATTAACACTATTATTTATAGTAAAGTCACTATGATCACAATACACTGAAAAACAAATTAATTGAAAGTAGAAATAACAATGATTTTACACATGGGAAAACATAATACTTTTAAACACTCTTAAACATAATTAAACATAATTAATAACGATCAAATGAAATACTTTTAAACACAATTAAACACAATTAATACCGAACAAATTAAAAACCCCTATATTGTTCAAGGTAACTTTGAAGTTGTTGCATCATATTCTCCTCCCATGGTGTCCGATCTTGTTTAGCACTTAATTGTTGGAGCATTTCCCAATTCATTTTGATTTGTTGCATTTGCATGTTTCTCTCCTCCAACTCAATTTTCTTCTTCTTCCTAGCTTCCTTCTGTTTTTCCAATTCAAGTTTACTACTTTGAATCTCACCATATAGTTGCAGTCTTTCACCAAAAGAATCAAGTGCAGTATTTGCTGGCTCCTTCCCCTTAAGCCTTGACTTTGCCTTTTTCACACCTTCAGGGCGAGGTACAAATTCATCATCCTGAAAACCACTAGTGGGTGTATTTGGTGTTGAACCGTCGCCCTCGTCCCTTCTTCTCTTCCCACTACTACCGCTCCCTAAGGAGTCGTTCAATGCAGGTTCTTTAGATGGACGACCACGCTGTGGTTTGCCAACCTGCTGATCCAAGATAGAGCGATACTTGTCCCATTTTTTAAGTAACACCCACTCGTCATAGAAACCAAATTTTCCAAACGAGTGTTGAGGGATTGTATTAGCCTCTGCGAGCACATCATCTTCATTTTTCCCACTACTCTTCCTAGCCCGTGCCTTGTCCATGCTTCCGCACCACTTCGAAACCGCATCTAATATTCTTATCCACCGCCCCTTCAAACTACTAGCAGTTCTTTCAGAAATTTCCTCTTCACTGTTTTCTCTAGCTGCATTGTATGCTTCCAAAACCCTACCCCAAAATACCCCCTTCTTCTTCTGAGTACCTATAATCGTATCTGTGCTTGTGTTCATGTACGCCGAAATAAGAGCAGTGGTCTCTGATCTAGACCAGCTTCTTTTCTCTGATTGATTTTCTCTGATATTTGGGGTGAGATCGATGGGTTGTTGTGACAGAAGTTGTGTAAAGTTTTGCTGTGATAAAAGAGGGTCAAATGCATCTTCCTCATCACCATCTTCTTCATCAGACTCATCCACACCATAATTTTCATTGGTGCTCCCGGCTCCACCGGGGGCTGGATGAGCAAACGAATTAAAACCACTGCTATATTGTGACAATGATTGATTTGGGGAATGTTCCCAATTTTGTGACAGTGGAGTATTTGAAAATTGTTGATAATTTTGTGACATTGGCTGATTTGGGAATTGTTGCCAAACTTGTGACATTGGTTGATTTGGGATTTGTTGCCAATTTGGTGGTATTGTTTGGTTTGGAAATTGTTGCCAAGCTAGAGATGAATTTTGTGGGAAATTTTGTTGATTTTGGGGTAAAATATGTGGATTTTGCAAAGTATTTTTTTGTGATTTTCTTTTCGAATTACCCTTTCTGCTAGTATTAGGATTATTTGGATTCATGTTATTATTGAAAAAAAGTGAATAAGATGATCAAAATGGTTTTGAGTAAAGAACAAAGCACAATACTTAGATTTTTTTTGGGGAAACAATTATATGGAAAAAGGGTGATTTTTTTTTTATAAATAAAATATGGCAATATGGGTGTCTATTTAAAGAGGAGAAAAAATTATGAATTTTGGTGATTTTTTTTTTATAAAAATTAATGTATGTGTTAAAATTAAATCCACAAAATTTAACACACTAGCTTTTTTTTATAAGGCGGAGACGAAGCCACGTGTCGCGTTCTGCAGCAGACACGTGGCCCGTGTCCCAGCTCTTTTTTTTACTGAATGCAAGCCAAAACGACGTCGTTTTGGCTTATTTTCAGCAAAAAAAAAAAGAGAGAATGAGTGCTGAGGTGGAGGATGAACGTTTGTCCATCAGTTCGTGCCTGCAAACGGTTGCACAATTGTTCATGATGAACAATTAATTTGTTCATTGTTAAGGCCAAAAATTAATGGTTTGTCAAAACAAACCTTTTTTTTGTTCATTTTTAAGAGTGCTCTTAGGTAATATTTTAGGGCCGAGGGCCACACAGGCTGTTTCCAGCGTGGCAATAGTAAATTATCCAATGTTTCCTTATTATTCAGTTTTTTTTTTAATTGCTAGTTTTGCTACATACATTTTGATGTCTCCATTTTTGTCATTTACTCATTTTATTTTACGAGTACTTATTTTACCTCTAATTTTGTCATATTCTTAATAAATATCTCTACTTTTCTATGGTCTCTACAACTACACGTGCTTCTACTAAGAACTTGTACTAAAAGAATTATAACAAATAAAAAAGAAAAGAAGGAGTATTGAAGCCCAGCGTTTTTCATGTAGTACCCTCTGTTTCGTTTGTTTTGTCATAATCTCATTACATGTAAAACCCGAATATTGGCCAATGTATATAAAGTGAAGTCATGAATGCATATAATAGGTAATGAATGTAAATGTAAATTGAGATATCCAAAATACAAAAATTGTAGCAACTAACAAGTAAAAAAATGGAGGAAATAAGATTATAATTAAGTGAACTAATTTTTCCTTCGGGTGATGCCTACACATTTTATCTTTTCATCGCTTGCCATAATTTGATATTTTATGAATAAAAAAAATCTAAACCTCCGTGTGGAGAAGATCTCTACTTTCCTAGCTACGTTAGTTTGGTAATTCATGTAATTATTTTTTATAGGCGTGCACCAGCATATCAGAGAATTTCCACTAATAAAGTGTGTAGTTATGGCAATCAGATTCTTTTTTGTAACTCGAATTTTTTTTGTTTGAGTTCCCTCCATAATTTCAATTTTTGTTTAAGGCCTTCTTAAATCTCCTCACAAGATGGCTAATTCTAGTCATCGTTTTCTTCAGCCCTTAGAGTTAGCCCTTTGCTCCTAAAATTTTCACCACTGCTACCAAGGTGTAATTGTTCAATGTTGAACTTGATAAGTCTGTTGTTTCCATGAGTGCAGACCTCCAGTTAGCTTGGCTTTCCATCACTCATTTTGTGGGAGACTCCTTCATACTACCCTCAACTACTCATCAATGCAAATGCCTCTCCAAGTGAAACCAACTCATTTATGATCATGTTATTTAAACACTAAAACGAGTAGGCGTTTCTTTAGTATACCGATTCTTTATTTGGGCATCATTTCAAAACATTTATAGAGGGAAAAACTAAATGCAGTCATGACAGCTGCATACAAGGAACTTAAAAAGGAAAGAATTTGATAACTAGCTAGTAGCTACCATAAAATTCACTATTGTATGTTAAATTTTAAGTGATTTTGTAAATAATGTCTAAATTTTTACCACTTTAGGAAGTATATTTAATGCTTATATGAAGCCCTATATGTAATTTAATAAGTCAATTTTGAAAACTTAATGATACAATCGTTGTACACTTGTCAAAAATAATGACCTAATCATACAACTAATGTAGAAGAGTAAGTTAGGGTCGATTCTATTGGGAGGCTTGGATTTCTTTTAATTCTAAAAGGTTCAAATTATGTAAAAGAACAAAGCTGGTTGATTATTAATAAGGATTTTTTGGATAAAACCATACTATGTTGTTCTCTTTTTCCAAAATAACAACTTTTGTTTAATTTTTTGAACAAAAACCTCCAAATGCACCCCTAAATGGCTATTTTGCTAAATTTTACAGTGAAATTGAATATGGGCCTTTTATATAATTTTACTTATGTAAGGCAGGTCGAAGGGGATAAGTGCATCTTCATATTTGGTGTTTATGTAGAACGGTTCCAAATGCTTAAAAGACAGTATAAGTGGGGTGCATAGTCAATTTATCTGTTAAGTTTTACCATAAAATATAGTCAATTAGGGGGTGTATTCTAATAATAAATATGGAAACATTGGGTTTTTTTAAAAAAAAATAAAACAAACGGTGGTATTTTTGAAAAAGAAGGGTTTTATCCTAAAAAATCTCATTAATAATTAAAATAAGGGGTTTTAAAATCTTATCAATAATCTTGTTAGTAAAGTTTGTTTGTAGGCAAGTCATCATCCAAATTCATTGAACTTGTGTAACTTGTTGACTTTTCTATGTAAAAAGAAGTACTCCATCTGTAACATATTACTAGCAACAATTTCTATTTTTGATTGTAACATAATATTAGCAACATTTTTTCCCAATTTCATTTTATTCTATTTTAACAAAAAAAAATTACATTAGTGCCCTTATTCATAATAATTAACAATATACTAACACAAGTAGGCCACACGTTTTCTTTTCCACCTTTTTTTTAATCTACTTTTCTCTTTCTTATTTTTTTCATTATATCACATAATACCTCATTACCTTATTTTATCTAGGACAGTGTGCTAAAACAATTGTTGCTACTATTAAGTTACGGAGGAAGTATAAATAAACTATTACTCCGTATCAAATTAAAAATTTACGAATGTATACTCATTTATTATATTTACATGTTTATTTGATTTGTATGTATGTTTCAAGAAATTAATTATTGGACATGATTACATCAATTTAACTGGTTGGTTTCACCCTTTAGAACAACAATTTTTCTTAATTTTGAATAAGAATATGCTAGAAATCTCCTTTTTTGCTCAGAGCTGCTATTCTTTCTTTTTCATAAAAGAAAAGAAACAAATTTATGGACATCCACGTGTCACTTTTATTTACAAAAAGTTCATTCCAATTTTGAACTAATCTTATAATTTTTGTCTCAACAAGTGTAAAAAGTGGAATGTTGAAAATAATAAAAAAACGAAGGTAGTATTATCGAAGCCAAGCTAATAAATTAGGGCATACAAATGGAATTGGGCATTTAGAGAATCATGGGTTTTGGGCCGGACCATTATGAGGTAAATGGCCCACCTTTCTGTTGAAGTTAACCTCTGTTAAGCCCACTGAAGTCTTGGCTTTCCTGGCTTCCATTTGCTCCTTAGTAGACTTATAGTATGTTGCATATAATATCAATTGGATCAATGCAAATAATGTGCCCAGCCCATTTGGTACCTGCGTTGACATACAGCAACTCCTTTCTTTTAAACTCCTACTATCATATTTGATATTTGTTCTAATGAAATATTGAAATTTGTCAATGTTGAGCACTTGAGCCCATATGCTACACTAGTGAGTGTCCCACATCGAAAGATGAGGAGAGACCGAACTAGCTTATAAGTCTAGGAGTTACTCCTCCTATTACCAATTGATTTTAGGATGAAACCTTTTATGGCTTCTAAGTGACCTACTCTCCTCTTCTATAATGGGTTGCCCAGGCCCGTTTCTAATATTCTAATCAAATTTAACAGTCAATAATTGAAGTTCAAAGTAAAATAATAAAAAAAATTCAATTGTTTTGTTCCTATCTGAACAATGCTACATTTATCCATCGAGGAAAGTTATTATCTAAGTAGACATGGAAAAAATATATAAAAAAATTACAGAGTACAAGGTTGGTCGTGATATTTTGTAGGCCAGCGGCAAGTTTGTGAACAAGAGTCCTATATTTAATTTAGATATTTTTTAATGCTTATTAAAAACGAAAAAAGTGTGCTTTTAGATAAGATGATGCTTTAGTTTATCCTAATTACTTTTGTGTATAGATGTTTTTTTTTATAAAAAAAGGAAAACCGACTGACCCTTTCAAAAGGAATACATAAATGATAAATGGATGTTGAGAATGAGAAAGAGATAGAGAAGGCTTACGGCAATGTATGGATCAAAGGGGTGCAAAGCGTAGATTGTCCATGCAATGCCATTTGCCAACGAAGCAATTGATAAGAAAAATGGCATGTACTCCACGCTTTTCGTTCTTATCACCATTTTCTGTGTCCAAATTCACATCAATTAAATTATATTACTCCCTCCGTAACATAAAAGGACAATAATTATTTTTTTCACGCATTTTGAGGAAATGATTTAGGAGTGTAAATGAATGAATTAATCAAAATGGTTTTAACATAAGTAAGAATATGATTATAAGTTACTAATATCAAAATTATTTTGATTAATTTAAGCGTTTACACCACCAAATCGCTTCCTTAAAATGCGTGTAAAAACAATCGTTGTCATTTTTATGTTACGGAGGGAGTAGCTAGATAGGTCATGTATAAAATAAAATAATACACAAGTGAGAATAGTTTTCTGAAGATAAAACGAGGAGATTTAATTAGTTTAATTAAAACGTTCTCCTTCCATTTTATTTCAATGTCATCTAAGATTGTTGCAAACATATTAAGGGTTAATTAGTTGTTTTTTGTTACGCATTTTTATTATTTAAATATTAAAGTTGAGTACACTTGTCAAATAAAGTTGAGTATATAAGAGAAATTTCATGTACCCTCCATCCGTAACATTAAAATTTCAACAATTGTTTTTGCATGCATTTTAAAGAAACAATTTGGAGGTGTAAACAACCAAATTAATCAAAATACTTTTGATATTAGTAAGTTATAATCACATTCTTGTTTGTATTAAAACCATTTTGATTAATTTATTCATTTACAACAAGTAATATAGGATGAGGTCTTAGCCTAGTGATTAAGATTTCAGAATTTCAGACACGAGCAGCTGAGTTTGATTCTCACCGCACGCATTTGTGAGGATTCCTTATTAGTTATTACCCCTCTTACAAATGTATATGTCAGTTAAAATTGGGTTAGGTGACCTGCAGTAGAGTCTGATTCAAGGCCTAATATCACACACGTTACCATACTAAGAAAAATAACAAGTAAAAAAAAAAAACGTACCATGACGGATAAAGGGGAGGCATACATGATGATGTTGAAGATGATGGCCATCAAACCAACAATGGAAGACCTAAGCTTGGTGGTATGAGCAAAGGTGAGGACAAAGGCAGCTATAACTCCAACAATTGTGATTTCAACAATTGCAATTAGTACAATTTTGAGTCTCATCATTTGCTTGTGAGAGTAAATTACAAAGAGTACCAAGTAAAGTAGCTCAATAAATACGCCTGCTCCATTAATTGTCACCACTAATATGCTATTAGGGTGGACAATAGGCAGTCCATATACCACCCAAAGCATGCAATTCACAAATGTCGCCAAGTATGGCAATGCTGAGTATTCTTCCACCGTCTTCTTCTTCCATATTCCAACAAATGTTGGCCTATATATTATTAATATTTACACATATATATGTATATATTAATTAATTATTGTGAATAATATATTAGCTTATTAGGAATAAATAATTAATAACACTCATCAATAGCTATTTTTGTATGGAGTATAATAACCTTTAATTTATTATTCTTATAAAGGGTTACACCCCTATTGCACATTATAAAGGTTGCGTCCTCTTCGTCTGAAATTTTCTGATCTGGCTGATCAGAAAATTTATGAGAATTGGTGGGATGAAATCTGATCCGGTTTGACCTGATTTGATATAAGTTGAAGAGAACACACCCAAAGTGCGTGCCAGCGTGCGTGTTTGCTATTGGCATTGGGGCAAAGCTCCAATGTAACCTTCGTTCATTATATATGATTTTCTTAGCACTATTTACATACATAATTAATTATAAACTTTAATTTGACCTTGCCCTTTAGTTTGATTCGTCTTAACATGTAATTTTCCGATATATTTTTCTTACACGTATCAATAGGTATTGATGTTTAAAAGTTTATAATGATGTGTTAAAAAAAATGTAAAAAAAAAAATGTAGCAAACTAAAAAAATACAGAGAAATTAAGTACCAACACTGAGAGGCAGAATAATTGACTTAATTATATGCTTGCTATATATGTGGGTTAATTATTCATTCTTTCAATTTTAGGATGAAAGTTGTAGGGTTTGTATGTGGTTAGGCTCTCTTCTTACAATATTAACATACATACAATTTAGTAATTTACAAGGACAAATTCTCAATTAATGATTCCATATGATAGAAGTTTATAAACCAAACAACCATGCACATGCATGAAACAAATTAGGCATTAGGCATGAAGAAAATCTGTTGTGAATTGAATAAAATTATTGGACTTACACCGGAGACAAGAACAAAAACAATGCTGTGATATTACCTGCAAATCACAAAAAAAAGTCAAAATTATTACAAATAATTGTGAGGAAGAATTTTTTTTTAATTTTTACTATGCTTTGTAATTAAAATTTATACGGTAAATATATTTGAAGGACGGAGATCGAAATTATCATATTGTCTGTTATAACAAATGCGAGAAATATGAAGTAAAGATTAACATGAATAAATACAAAGTTTACGTGGTTCGCTGATAATGTGTCGACTATGTTTGCCGGCAGTAAAGAGGAGAAGTTTTATTGATCATTGAGAATTTTTATAGATATATAGTCTAGGGTTACTGAGATTAGATGTACTCCCTCAGTAACATAAAAATGGCAACAAGTTATTTTGCACGCACTTTAAGAAAGCGATTTTAGGGTGCAAATGAACAAATTGATCAAAAATAACTTTAAGATTAGTAACTTATGATCTTAAATTTATTTGTATTAAAACATTTTTGATTAATTTGTTGATCTACACCCTTAAATCATTACCTTAAAATGCGTGCAAAATTACTTATTGCCATTAATATGTTACGGAGGGAGTATATATAAATCTCATAATAAAGAAGCAAAAAAGCCCCGTCATGAATTATTCGAAGGGGCACAAATCAGATTCAAGGCACAAACTAACAATCTCTTTTAGATAATGTTGATGATAAAATAGAAAAATTAAAAATGATTAGCCATATATAAATCATAATTACCGATAATACCAGCTACAAATCGTATCACACCAGCTGAAACCATGATTAATGAACCAGAAATACTCAAAATCTTGACTATGCTCGGCAAAGATTAATAACTAATTTGGTAGATAATAATGAATTATATTTATATATAAACAAAGAATGGAATAAAAAAATGGAAAAATGAAGTTATTTTATTTGGTACTAATTTTGTCCCTCACTCTTAGCTCTAATGTTTAAAAAGTAAGTTGAACACCAAATTCCATTTAAAAAAAAAAGGTAATTAGAGTAAGAGATTTTTTAGAAAAGAAAAAGAAAGAAAGAAAGAATGGCAACAAAAACTGGTTGTTCACTTGTATGACATGTTACACTAAACTAGGGAGGTCATGAAAATGTGAACGGATAATGGATGTATATGAAAACTATTGAGAGAAAAAGATAGAAATTTATATAGAATAGTCATGTGAGGAGAATTGATTTCCGTGCCCCTCAAATATTATTGATATCCACACTTTATTTATTTATTTTTTTGTCATATATATCTCACAATAAGAAGTGCGGTCGTGTGGATATATCAATTTGTGCAGTGCGGAAATCATTGTCCTCATATGAGAAGACTGATTTTTCTGATAAAAATAAGAAAAAACAATGATCATCCAATATCCTTGGATCAATAAAAACAAAATGAAGATTATTAATTAAATTTGAACGTTTCCACTTTACTACTCTTATAACATGCAAAAACAACGAATTCATAGTTTAAGGTAAATGGGAATGAATTTATAACTAGGGGTGCGTTTGATTCGTCTGAAATTTTCTGATCTGATCTGATCTTTTCTAATCTGATCTGGAATTTTCTGATCTGGTCTGATTTGATCTGAAAATTTCTGATCTGGCCTGATCTGATCTGAAAATTTCTGATCTGGTCTGATCTGATCTTTGGTGAAATTTAATTGTACATTATTATATATGTAGATTATTATTAATATTGTTTAGAATAGAAATAAAAATAAAAAATAAAAATAATAATAGAACTAAAAAAATAATAACAGAAATAAAATTAAAAAGAAAAATAAATATGAAAAAGTAAAGAAAATAAATATATAAATAAAGATTAAAAATAAATAAATAAAAATAAAAATAAAATAATAATAAAAATATAATAAAAATAAAAATAAAATAAAAAATAAAAATAAAAATAAGGATAAAAATGAAAAGAAAAATAAAAATAAAACAAATATAAAAATAAATATAAAAATGAAAATGAAAATGAAAATAAAAATAAAAATAAAAACAAATATAAAAATAAATATAAAAATGAAAATGAAAATAAAAATAAAAAAAAAATAAAAATAAAAAAAAATATAAAAATAAATATAAAAATGAAAATAAAAAAAATAAAAAAAAATAAAAATAAAAATAAAAATAAAAATAACAATAAAAATAAAAATAAAAATAAAAATAAAAACAAAAACAAAAACAAAAACAAAAACAAAAACAAAAACAAAAACAAAAACAAAAACAAAAACAAAAACAAAAACAAAAACAAAAACAAAAACAAAAACAAAAACAAAAACAAAAACAAAAACAAAAACAAAAATAAAAATAAAAACAAAAATAAAAATAAAAATAAAAATAAAAATAAAAATAAAAATAAAAATAAAAATAAAAATAAAAATAAAAATAAAAATAAAAATAAAAATAAAAATAAAAAAAAAATAAAAACAAAAACAAAAACAAAAACAAAAATAAAAATAAAAATAAAAATAAAAACAAAAATAAAAACAAAAACAAAAATAAAAATAAAAATAAAAATAAAAATAAAAATAAAAATAAAAATAAAAATAAAAATAAAAATAAAAATAAAAATAAAAATAAAAATAAAAATAAAAATAAAAACAAAAACAAAAATAAAAATAAAAATAAAAATAAAAACAAAAATAAAAACAAAAAAAATAAATAAAAATAAAAATAAAATAAAAATAAAAATAAAAATAAAAATGAAAATAAAAATGAAAATACATATAAAAATAAAGTTAAAAATAATAATAATATAAATAAAGACAAAAATATAAATAAAAATTAAATTAAAAAATAAATTAGAAGCAAAAAAAATTAAAATTAAAAAAAAAGAAAGATAAAAAATTAAAATTAAAATTAAAAATTAAAATGAAAATTAAAATTAAAATAAAAAAATAAAAAAAAAGATAAAAATAGAAAATAAATTAAAAGCAAAAAAATAAATTAAAAATAAACAAAACTAAAAAAATAAGGATAAAAGCAAAATAAAATAAAAATAGTTGCTTCACACGTCTACTATATATATAATGGTAGTGGTGAGTCTGGTGACCACCGAACGGGTCGGGTTGGGTCGGGCCAGAGATCGGGCCGGGTCGGAGGAAGCTGACCCACGAACCGGATCGGTGGGTTACCGGGGGCCGAACCGGTCCGGATTCGAGGTTAGGCGACCCATGCACCGGCCCACCCGGGTTAGACCGGGTTGGTGGACCGGGCCGGGGACCGGGTTGGACCGGTTATAACACTCCGACCCATCCCACCCGTTTAGCATCGGGCTGGGTCACGGGCCGAGTCCGGGATAAGCGGGCCTGATCCATCAGGGCCAAAAACCGGGTCGGGTCAACCCATCCCAGTGGCCACCACTATATAATGGTAACTAATTAATAATTTAATATCATCATTGTGTATTATGTATATAATTTTCTTTTAGATAAAAAACTATGTAAATAATTAATTAATAATTAATATTATCCTTAAAAATTGGTCGTAATTTTTTTTTTTTAATTCATGGCTATAGTATGACTTCCAAAATATAAGCTAAAATATCACAACAATTCAATTTTTTGTCATCAATAAATATAATTAATCATTAGTATGCATAATATTATAATTATATTATTTTATTTTATTATAAAAATAGAAATAATATTAATTGAGTTATAAGGAACAAAGAACAAAATGCTGATCTGATCTGATCTGATTTTTTCTGATCTGATCTGATATTTTCTGATATGATCTGAATTTTTCTGATTTGGTCTGATCTGATCTGAATTTTCTGAAAATAAGCACAGGAGTGCTTATATAAGTTGAATCAAACGCACCCTAGATTTGGTGGATGTTTCTTCTATGGCCGTCGAAAAAACAATCAACAAAGTCAAAATAATTTAGCTAATAATTAGATTTGACTTTTTAAATAAAAATAAATATTTGTATATTGTTTTAATGTTTATTTAATTTATTTTTATTTTTTTGAATTTATCTAAATTAATTTCGGATTTTTAATTTGATTTTTAATTTGATTTTTAAATTATTAAAATCTAAAATTAATTTAGGTGAATCCAAAAATATTAAAAATGAATTAATATTTCAAAAAAAAATTTAAATGTATATTTTTATTTACAATATAAGTCAAACCTAATTATCAAAAGCAACTTAATTAACATAAAAAATCAACGGTCTAAATTATTTTGACTTTGGAGGTCGTTTTTTCGATGACCATAGAAGAATTTTCAAGATTTGGTAGCCGACCGGTCATAAATGGAAGTAATGTAAATGAATTTATAATTAGATTTGGAAGGAAACCCAAAATTCATTCCCATGGTGGTGCTACCTCAACTCCAATTTATCTAGTTTTCTTTACAAATATCCATTCCCATCTAATACCACACTTCTACATGGTAATGGATGGTAATGGAAAATAAGAAGAAATTTCAAGTTTGGGATTGAAAAATATGTTTTCCATGGGGATTTTGAAGTTTTTAACAAATTACACTTTAAATACATTACCATTTCCAAATTCATTATCAACAACCAAACGAGCCGTTATTGTATTTATAATTTAGAATGAATGTAGATATGATTTTTAGCCTATGTATCATATGTATTTTTTTTTTATAGGATAATGTGTGGGATACTAGGCCTTGGAACCGGACCCTACTGCAGGTCACCCGACCCAATTTTAGCCAACACACGCATCTGTAAGGGGGATAATAAGGAATCCTCACAAATGCGTGCGGTAAGAATCGAACCCAGACGTTGTGCCTGGAATTCTGAAGCCCTAACCACTAGACTATGACTTGATTCTCTCTGTATCATATTTATAGGATCAATCCAACTCCTTGCTTTTAGCCTAATACATCTGCTTTTTTTTTATAGTTGCAACAATTGTCTATTGTTTGTAAAGTACTCCGTATAAAATATATAATCGAGTGAAAATCATAAAAATCAATCAAAAAGGCACATAAAGGGGTATTTGCAGGTCATTTTAGCATTTTAGTACATATTGATAATTGATAATGATAATTGACAATTTGAGTTCAAAAATGAGCATTTATACGTACTCTAGCCTAATATGTATCCCTTTTTTTCTTTCACAATTTTCAGCAATTTAATTTTTATTTTTTTTTAAAATAGTGATAATCCCCTATTAGGCTATTATTCATATTTTTTTTTTGGAGAAAAGGTAGACAAATAAGAAATTAGGACCTCTTCCTCTCGAAGAGAAAACCTGATTTATCTAAAGCTAAAAAATAGGAGAATTTAGCATCCAAAAAGGGATCAATATCAATGTGAGAAGGGGTCCAATGCCCCAGAGACGCAAGATAATCCGCAGTGTAGTTAGCTTCACGGAAAACGTGGGCAGAAGTAGTAGAGGTAGCAAAATCTCGTAGGATGTAGCGGATATCGTCCATAAGCAGCTGGTTTTCCAAGGACAATGAAATTTACCCTATTAGGCTATTATTCATGTATGTATGAGTATGGATGTATGGTTCTGAATTCTATAATCTTAAATACGATTATACTTTAAGATATGGCACCCAAATCTATACTCTTAAATGAATAATAGCAATTTATTTGCAATACCATGTAATGTATCTCCTCTATTTCAATTTGCTACCCTATGCGTTTCAATTTATTTTTTATATTTTGACTTTTGCACGTAAATTAAGGAGAATGCGTTAAAGTGTAGACTATAGTCAAAATATTTTTTGGAAATTCGAATTACTTGGAATTAATTAGTATAATAAGTCCTCCATCCTTTTTGGTGGAAGTCAAAGTGAATATTGTTTATAACCAACAAAATTGAGTATTTTATGGATAATTTAGCAAAATTAATAAGGGATAGTTAGGAGTAAGAAAAAGGAAATATGAAAAATGTAAATAATAAAATGAAACACATAAAAAGGTTATGCAAAAAGTAAACTAATTTAAAATGGAGGGAGTAGTTTCATTTACTTGTAGAATCTTGCACATACATTTATTTTAATTAGGTACATAGTGGAGTTTTTTTTTTTTTTTTTACTTACTACATTTTCTTTATTTAGATGTCTCAATTAATTACTTACTACATTTTTTATTTGTGGAGCTCACCTAAATTCCGGCTCTATTTAGAAACTGACTTTTTGGCTGGCTTTTAACTTTTGGCTTTTCAATATGGTCAAACAACCAAAAAATATGTTTGTTTACTGGCTTTTGAATTGGTTGACTGAAAAGTTGGCTTTTAAGCTAAAATAAAAAAAACTGTCTGGAATAGCCTTTTTGGTTGGCTTGTTGGCTCACAATCTCTCTAATAAACAGCCAACAGCTACAATTAATTTTACCAAACACTATTCCAAACATCAGCTTAAACAATCAACTTAAAAAGTCAATACATACGACCAATACTTCAAGCCAATCAAACCAGCCAACAACGATTGCCAAACAGAGCCTCTACCTATTCTACCATTACTTTTGTCATTTATACTCTTTATTCACCCTATTTTACCACATTTTTGTCATCTATTTCATAAATACCACTAAATATTAGTGGTCCTATGACTTTACATATTTTTTCCTAAAAATTATGCTAGATAAGGACGTGGGGAGTATAGTATTCTAAGCTAATTGAAAAAACTAATTTCAAAAACCTCAATCAATGCTAGCTTAGCATGTGATAATTTATGCTTACTTTGATTTATTTGAACAATTGAACCAATCACAACCAAGATAAATTGACAATAACATTATTACAATCATAAAAAGAATCAATTATAGACCAATAAAATTAGTATATATGATGTATAAAAGAAAAGTTAGTTTCCAAATACAACGAACCAACAAAAGAAAACACACAAAAAGAATTATAAAACTAACAAGTAACATAAATTAAATGGAAAGGAAAACAATATTACTCTTGTTGTAATTTAATTTGTTTTGCCAAGACTATACCGCTTGACTCCTCATTAATAATATTGACTCCCCACCAGCAGGCCGGCCATCTCTTTACTACATATGACAGTACAACTTAATTAATTGCATGCATGGCATGCATGCATGCACGACTTTAATTTGTAGAGGGTCTAGGTGTCCATTTTGTACAACTTATTTTGATTATCTGACTCTATCTCAATGGAAAAAGATATTTGATACTATATATATATATATATATATATATATATATATATATATATATATATATATATATAGGAATAGGATCATGTGAGAAAGAGTGCATTAGGTGAGAAAGGTTTTTATGTGAGAAAACATCTACACCGTTGACAATTTTAGATCTAAGGGTTGATGTTTGGTCTTTAGTTTTTTTAGTAAGAGCAAATTGGTAATTTAATATAATTTATAAATTTCTAATTTTTTGTTAAAAAAATCTGTTTTTTTTTTTTACGCTTTTTTTAAAAAACATATTTTTTTATAAAATTTTTTAAAAAAAATCTGTTTTTTTTTTTAAAAAAAAATTGTTTTTTTTTTCCTGATTTATTATTTTTTAAAAAAAATCTATTTTTTATATATAAAGTCTAGTTTTTTTAATCTAAAATTCTACTTTATTTTTGTTTGTTCGGAAGTACATCTTAATATGTTCAAAATTCTATGAGTCATGTCCAAAAAAATTTACGCCATGTTCATAATTTTATAAGCTTTGTTCTAATTTTTATACACCATGTTCTAAATTTAAAAAACATGTTACAAAGTCATCATATTCTAATGTGTATGTGTGCTTAAATATTAAAAAGCCATATTTTAAAGTAGTTTATTGTTTGTTTTATTTTAAGTAGATGAAATATTAAAAGTTTTATACATCATGTTCTAAATTTTATAAGATATTTTCAAAATTGTATACAATAAGTTTGAAATTGAATAAACTTATTTTTTTAAAATAAATAAAACGATGCAATTATAATACAATTATTGACCTTTTATATACCTGAACAATTGAATATTATTTCAAAATATTCTTAATATTTTTTATTGAGGTTGATCTATGGAACCCGTAAAAAATTTTTAAAAATAAAATAACTTATTTAATGTTCTAAATTTTATTAACCATATTCTAAATTTTATATGATATGTTCTAAATTTTATATGACATGTTCTAAATTTTATATGACTAATTGACTATATGAGAGGATAACGGTTTAACAAATTCCAAATTTTAGTTGTTTTTTTATAAAACATAAATTTAAGTTTTTTTTTTTGTAAAAAAATAAATTTTAATTTTTTTTGGATAAAAAAAATAATTCGTTTTATTTATCCCCTAACAAATAGGGGTTAGTTACATAAGTTTTTTTAATTAAAAAAAAATCAGTCCATTAAATCCTAACCATTAGATCTCACTAAATCGACGCTCTAGATATATTCTCACATAAACAACCTTTCTCACATAAAGAGGCTTTCTCACATGATCCTGACCCTATATATATATATATATATATATATATATATATATATATTACCGCAAAATAACTAATGAGATAATATTGACTCATGATTATTTAGTTTTGAGGATGACACACACACACACAAAACTTAATTAATTACTAATAAATATCTTTGAGTGCCTAAGATAATTATAGGTTTCAAAGATGAATAATAATAAGTAGGATTTAAAACACGCGAGTACATATATTTATAGATTATAAGGCCAGGAATACATGTCTGTACCAATAGAATGACACACATGATATGTACATTAGTTCAATTTGGTTGAATATTAATATAAGTTTTGATGAACATGTAATTTTAATATAAAATCAAATGAACATTTATAAACAATGGCTATATATAAGGCTATACGACTATGGTTTTTTCATGAGTTTATAATCTAAATTCAATCCAATCCAATCTAATTTATTCCATCCAATCCATTCAGGCCGATTTCTGAGAATATAGGGGCCTAGGGCGAAACTAAAATTTGGGCCCTTACTAATAAGTAATAACTATAATAGAAAAAAATAATAAAAAGTGAATAATATTTTTCATTATGTTTAAAAACATTCTAATAAAAACATTGAACGGCTAGATACACTTTGTATAATTTAACACTCATATGATTAAGTAATTAAATTGAAAAGTTGAGAGATGAACTTAATTTGAAGCAATTTTTACATTGAATGATGAATTGAAACGGAAGAACGGCAATAGAATGATTGATAATACATTTATTCCTGAGCCTCAACTATTAGCTTAAGCTTTTGGTTGAGATGGTTCTCTAACATGGTATCAGAGCTAACGTCACGCATAGGTCACGGGTTCGAATCTCTCCTCCCTCTCCCTTCTAAGTGGAATTAATTCGCGCCAGGTATGGTGGGGTCTGTGCTGCGTCCACATTTAAAGCCCAAATGGTCTTTCATGTGATGGAGTATATAATATTCCTGAGCCTCAACTATTAGCTTAAGCTTTTGGTTGAGATGGTTCTCTAACAACATTAATATTTAAAATTATGATTAATAATTAATTTGGACGTGCAATAAAAATTACAAGTCAAAGAATTTTTGTACTCCGTATTATATTGCATGTTACTACTATTGTTATAATTTTAACAAATATGCAATTATATATATCGATCATATAAAATATGCATTGGGAAGCGTATGAACAATGAATGCAAATAAAAATGGAACGGAGGGAGTATATTGGTGTATGAATATTAATTTTAAAAATAGTCAAAGTTTAAAATAATGGTGAATAATGTTTGAAGTTAAAATTGATCAACAAGAGCATAAAAATGAGAAGGTAATGATTTATGGCAAAATTGAAAAGGAAGAAACAAAAAAGAAAAAGGAAACTTTGAGTAAATCAGATCAGTAAGACTATTAAAAGGCAAGGAAATGATTTTAGGCAAAAATGAGACTATAAAGAGGGAAGTGAATGATTTTGAACAAGAAAAAGGAAAAATAAAAAGAGGAAATGATTTTGGACAAGAATATAAAAAGTAAACCAAATTAAAGGCTGTAGGATTTGATCTCTTTACCTTTAGAACTACAAGTTGCTAGATTAACACCAAACCACTTTCTATATAACCATTTTATTTGCACGAGATATATTTTATATAGACTTGGAATTTTGAAATGGGGGCCCAGGGCAGCCGCCCCGCTGGCCCTGGCCCAGATACGGGTCTGAATCCATTCTCATCTCATCAATCTAATCCATTCTAATCCGTTCTCATCTCATCAATCAGTCCAATCTAACCCTTTCAATCCAATCTAATCCCTTCTAATCTTGGGAAGAGAACATAGCCTAAGGCCTTGTTTGATAGCCCTTATTTCCACTTCTTATTACTTATTTTAGATCAGAAAAGAAAAAATAGGTTCAGGTCAGATCAGAAAGAAAAAATAGGTTCAGGTTAGATCAAGTAATTTAATTTCATGTTTTTAAACTTTAAATATCTTTTATTTCGTAACAAAAATTATTATTATTATTACATATTATAATACTACTCATTTATGCGAATAAAACTTGGTCTCAATTGATATATTTTTTTCCTTATCAGATCCGATAAGCAAATTTCTAGTCAATCAAACAAAGCCTAATTCTATAGCATGCAAAAACTTTCTAAATATTTCCATCACTTGATGTGATAATATGTACATGCATAATTATAATAAGTATACCTTATTTGTTTCAAAAATTTGGTTACATGTTCGTTTTACCCAACATCCAAGTATACACGCGTGATTTTGGCTTGCATTTCCAAATTATTATCCCTTATAAAACCATATTAAATGCTTATTATATTGGTAGCCTTCAACAGCTATATATACTACTTACGTTTTACACAACATCCAAGTATACTAAATTGTTGCACTTAAAATGAAAAAGAGCTGGTATTGAATATTATTTTATCTTTATTAAAAAAAAATAGGAATATAACTTATAAATTATAATGGATTCAAATATATGTGGCAGGGGGGTTTTTTTAGAGGTGGGCAATTTATTTTAAAGTGAAAATTAAGGTGGATTTTTTTTAAATTGAAAATAAAGGTGGATTTTTTTTTAGAATTGAAAATAAAGGTGGGAAAACACTACTAGAAAAAAATATTTTTTGTGATGGGAATTTCCGTTGCAAAAATGTGACCCCGTTGTAGAAAAGATAGGTCGCAAATGATTTTTCCGTCGCAAAAAATGGGGTCTTAAATGATTTTTCCTGTCGCAAATGAGTCAATTTTAATAGATTTTGGGTTAGGTGAATTTTAGCGACGGGCTCAAAAACCGTCATAAAAGATCTACATTTACGACGGGATTTACGCCCGTCATTAATGTATTTCCGTCGTTATATGGACAAATTTTTTGTATTGAAATTAAGTTTGCTAAAAATTGAGGGGAAAAAAATAAAATCTAAATCTAGTATTCTACTGAGACAGCCGCGCACACGACGGCAACCTTCGATCCTCGGAATATTCAACTCGACGGCACTTTGGTTAGTTTCATGTTCTTCTTTGCTTTGGATCGGACGAGTTCAGATCGGTTTATTTTTTAGATTGGCCATGTTCGAATCGGGACGAGTTCAAATCAGCCCGTTTGGATCGGGACGAGTTCAGACCAAACTTGTTTGGTTGAGTTTTAGACCATGTGAGATTTGAATCGGATTGGGATTTAGATTGGGATGAGTTCGAATTGGTCTTGTTTGGATTCAGATGGGTTTTTTTAACCAGATGAGTTTCGGATCGAATTGGGATTTAGATCAATCCTGTTCGGATGAGTGACAATGTGAGGTTCGTATCGGATCGGGATTCAGATCGAGTTTCGGATTGACTTTGTCAGGTCTACTTGAAAGACTCACTCAATTAAGTATTATTTGGGTGAGTTCATACATACTTCCTCCATTTTCAAATTATTGCAACAATTGTACACTTTTGACACTATTCACAATTTTACTTTGACTACAATTTATCACTTATACAAAAAGAAAAAGATACTCATGTGGGGTCTCGTTGGATTCGTTTCAACTTGTATTTTGTTTTTTTATTATCTAGTGTTCAAAATTTTTACAAAGATATAATTAGAGATATTAATCTTCAAAGTATTATTTTGATATGCTTGAAAATGCATTTATTTTAAGAATTTGAAAACGGAGGAAGTACATTTTTTTTCATTGCTTGATTGAAATAAAATGAATCAATCTACAATAAAACTAAAATAATAGCAAAGCAAGAGTAGCATATCACTTCTTATAGGAGTAGAATAGGATCATGAAATAGAGCATATGATAAATTGTAAAATTATAAAAATTGTTATAAAGGAAGGGCCATGCATGATATGATAACTAATAATAATTAAAAAAAAATTTAAAGGATTTGAAATTAAAAGAGAAGAATATTAATAAAATTGAGATTGGTATATATGTATGTAATAATAATTTTTTGTTACTAACTTAATAGAAGTGTTGGAAATGTACACAATTTTTTTTACTACATTAATTTGCAAGGCTTTTTATATTTTACTTTTGCTTATTAAACCAATAAATTATAGTGTTGTTTGATGATACGACATTTGAGGAAGTTGACTATGCCATGCACGTAGGTATGAGATGTTAGTTAGACGACACATGACTAACCATGAAGAGGTGCACGCATTGAGCCGAATTGTCGACAGGTCAGTCAAATGACACGTGGTGGATCACGATGAAGCATACATGGACTTATAACGTGACACCTATATATATAGTGCACTGGCGCAATACAGTGCAAATGACTTTTTTAATATATCTTAATATTTTTTTTGGAGAAAAGGTAAACATGGAAAATCAAGACCTCTTCCTCTCGAAGAGATATCCTAATTTATCAATTTATAAGGAATAAGAGAACTTAGCAATTAACATCCAAAAAAGGATTGATATCAATGTGCGAGGGGGTCCAATGCCCGAGGGACGCTGTATAATCCGCAGTGTGATTGACTTCACGAAAGACTTGGGTTGACAAGGAGGTTGCAAAGTCTCGGAGGATGGAGCGAATATCATCCATAAGTAATTGGATTGAAGATGTAGTAAAATTAATTGCTGATCATGGAAATGGGTAGGGGATTGAAAGTACAATTTTTATACTCTCCTTAAAATCCACACAAATTCTTAATTATATACATTAGATGTCAATATTTTGTTAGTATACAACCGATATATAGTTATTCCAAATGTATAAAAAAATAAAATAAAGGGTAACTTTACTTATTATTGTACGTTAATTGTACAACAATTTTTTTCAAAACTGAACTAATAATTAAATCAGATCAATTAGCGAATTGAATGATGGAGAATTAAGATCGAATTCCCCTTGAATTTTCCATTTAAGTCAACGAATTTATGACAGAATCCAATACGCATACAAATTGTTGGCAAACATACACTAGTTAAAAACTACGGATTACTTCTTTAGAAAGTGATTTTGGCACTCCTTTAATTTATTTTGGCACCATAACTTGTGTATAAACTATAAAACATAGAAAACTTTCTTTCAAAAAAAAAACATAGAAAACTTTGCTCTTATAATGAGAGTGCTAATATTAAATTTTGGGGTGCCAAAATAATTTTCCAAATTAAAAGTACTATGATATCTCCTTCTTTGTTCAATTTACACATTTTGACCCTTTTCACTATTCAAAAATTTTAATTTTACTATTGTTTGGGATTTTTATGTTATGTACTAAAAAAATTTTAAGTGGCCTGGGGTCTCAATGGATTAATTGGGTTCGTTTCAACGTATAATTTTTTATAGGAAAATTTACCATTTTTTTTTTAAATCTTGAATTTGAGAGAAAAAATCTTGGAAAAATGGAATCTAATAATCCCACCTTTTGGTGGTCTGCTCAAAATAATCTCACCTTTAATTTATTTCAAAATAATCCCACCTTTATACATCATCTGCTTAAAATGGACTATATCACCCAAAATCGGTCCATTTTGAGAAGAAAAAATTAAAGGTGGGATTATTTTAAGCAACTGATATATAAAGGTGAGATTATTTTGAAATAAATTAAAGGTGGGATTATTTTGAGCAGACCACCAAAAGGTGGGATTATTAAATTCCATTTTTCCAAAAATTTTTTAATTTTTTTTTGGCGAGATAAAATCTTAAACAATTTTTTTTTCCCGTACGAAATGAAACCTCGTGGTACTAATTCGACTTTGGATTTAATGACGTTGACTTTGTTAATTATAATAAAAAAATCAAATAAATTAACCTAACCTTAAATAAATTTAAATTGAAATCTCTAATTAATCATGGTGGGTGGACTGGTGGAGGGCGGCTAGGCCAGGTTTTTCAAGAGTAGATAATCATATTTTAATAATTTTAAAAAAACACATTTACTTAAGATTGATAATCATGGTTTGAGTTGTTAATTTACAATTAAAGTCAAATTAGTGTCGCCAGTTTTAATTTATTTCGCAAGTAATTTTTTTTAAAGGTTTTACCTTGCAAAAAAAATTTTATAAGATTTTTCTCGCAAATTCAAGATTTTAAAAGTTTTTTTTGACAAAAGATCCTTTTCTATATCTATTTTTTTTATAATAAATACATAATTATAAATATTAATATTGTTTAAAGTTTTCTCTAACAAACGCCAAAAAGATGAAGTGTGCAGATTAGAGATATTAATTAAAAAAAGGAGGGATTGCTACTTCCAAACTTTAATTTTGCCCCTTGGAATAATAAAGTATAAAAAGAAATTTTACAGTAATTTACAAGAAAACGGAAAATAGAACTTGCGACTACCGGAAAAAGAAAATGGTGCAAAGATTACGAGACCACTGAATTAGTACATATTTGCTAACTCAAAAGGTTAAAAAGTGTTTGCTTGTTATATAGCAAGGCTTCATACTCCATCAATTTAATTTGTGTGCACAAAAGTTGCATCCAAGATTCTTTTTAAGCATGATTTGTTTTGTTATATATATATATATATATATATATATTATTGATGGGTTTATGATTATTATTAATAAGATACTATACCCACATATTGAGGATAAAAGAATTGATTGATTGATAGTAAGTAATGAAAAGAGCTAGAAAAGTAGTAGTTTTAATATTTTTGTTGAAAGTGGATAATATAATTACTGGAGAAGTGTTTTAAGACCTTATCATGAAATTTAAAAGTGGTTTTTTGTAAGATATTTTAATATGAATGTAGGGAGTAGATTCAATTTGAGACTAAGAATTTCTTTTCGAATCTTATTGTTACAACCTGGCATGAATTATTCTAGTGAGCATTTATATGTTTTATGGCTAAGTTTATGATACCAATTACAAGAATAATTCATTGAATTTTGTATTAATATAGTTATTTTTTTTTCTCCACCACTGAAGTACTATAAGTATTGATCCTTGGTATAATGATCCTGAAATCAACTTACAAAGTTTCCAATTAATAATATCATATTTCAATAATTTTTTATTTTTAAAAAAAAAAATAATTAAATTAAGTACCAACTTGATAAATGATAAGTAGTTGATGACAACGCCCCATGCAAATATCTTAATGTATATGTATAGCTATTGGTTTCTTGTACACAACTTGAATTTGCATGAAACCAAGTAAAAAATAGCTTGAGAATAAAGTTATAGCCAAGTGGTTAGGGCTTTAGAATTCCAGGCACGAAGTCTGGGTTCGATTCTTACCGCACGCATTTGTGAGGATTCCTTATTATCCCCCTTACAGATGCGTGTGTTGACTATGTAAGTAGTAGTACTCTATTCGATCTAGACCCAATATCAACATTTTCTTTAAAAAAGTAAAAAAAACTCCATTTAGGCTATGTTAGATCTGTTTTGATGATTTGAAATTTTCAATTTGATATTTTTTTATGACCTAAGCTGACATGAGAGTATAAATGTACATATTACATATTTTGTAATTAATTAGTTACTCTATCTTCCTGACTAGGATAGAGTTAGTTCACTGTTGTATAGGTATTTATAAACTCGTTGTACATTTCAATTGGTGATTAGGTCACATTTATGAGTAATAATTAAACTAATAAGGATCTCTTAATTTCTAATCTCTCCATGCTTCCATGTTTCTTAGCTGATAACATAAAGTTTTACATAAAGAACATTAACATTTAATTAGATGTTTTGATCTTTTTTTCGTTTTATTTTCTGGTTAGGTGATTTTTGAAATAAACAATTGAGTGCTGAAACGAGTTAAATTGGACATAGTGTAGTTTTAATCATATTGAAGTGTAAAAGGAATATGAGTAATGCAATAGTAGGAGGTGGTTTCTTAATTATTTCGCAATATCTTTTTATATTACAGTCCGTCATGTAATCATACACTTCTATATACAATAGTGTTCAAACTTTAATGAAAAATTAATCAATCAGAGAAAATTGAGTACGCAATCTCTAGCTTGTAACTTGTAAGATAAGAAGTACAAGATTGGGTTTCCAATTAAGGACTTGGCAAGGACGCATGCAATTTATTTGAAGAACAAATGCATGTAATTTCCAATTAAATCTTTGCTTATAAAGTTACAATGCTTCTTCACTAGCTAACTAGCAAGCTAGTAGATAGTTTTTCTTAAATCTAAAACACAAAAATTTAATAGAATAAGTAAAATCGAATTTCACAACAATTTTAGATTGTAAGAGTTATGGAGATTGAAGACGCAAGCTCGTTAAATTCTCAAGTACTAGGTTAGTTGCCAATTCAAGGAATTATCTAACATTAAAAGCTAAGTTATTTTGTATAATTGTATAAATATATTATTTATTTAAAAGACTTACCAATTATCTTAAGAAGCAGTATATATGCATGTAGGATCAAGGATTGACACCTTAGCTTATTGACAAGATTGAAGAACAATAGTGGCTAATATATCACGACATATACAAAATAAAAGGACATATTCTTATTAAAGTTTTTATTTAAGTTCATTTTTTTCTTTATATGTATGAAAATTATTATTCTGATAGAAAAAGTTAAAAATTAGACTACTTGTTTCATATCATTTAATTTAATAAAGGATTGAATTACAAGCAAGACTTTGGGAGATTTTTACAAGTGAATATTATCTTATTTTCTTCATATGGTCATGTCGGATTTAATTCATAGTAAGGATGTCAATGGGATGGGACGGGGCAAAAAAAATCCGCTCATAATCCGACCCGAAAATTATTAGTAGCTATAGTGTATTAAATTTATGGGATTACGGAAAATTTTAGGCAAAAACACTTTCAACCATTAAATCTTTAATTTTTCAATCCGAACTCGTCGACTTTAGGTTATAACAAAGCTAATACCGACCCTAACCAACAACTAATTTACATCAACCCAAAAATTTAATCTCCATCTCCATGCCTGTTGAGTGGGTCCAAATTTCGTCCTTATCCCCACCCAATATTTTAAACCCCATCCCCATCTTCGTAATATATAGGTTCTGAATTCATCTCCATCCCCAACCCTTGACGAGGATTGATGTAAAATCATCATCGCCTCATCGCCCACTTGAGTACACTGTACACATATCCACCTAATCCTCACATTCTCCGCCCCACCACGTATATAATATCCATATTATACCTACCTAACAAAAATATGGAACACTCATTACACATTTTAGATGAAATCTAAAATATTTTTTAGAAGTTATATTACAAAATATTATTTTTGAAATACCCATTATTATACATACCTTAAAATTATGCACCAAAAACTAAAAATAAAATTGTGCAATTTAAAATATATAATTTTCAAACCTATAAAAAATATTATTTTTAAATAAATAAGAGTTTAAAAAGGAATAGCAGGGATGGTGTGGGACGAGGCAGGTATAACCTAAAATCCATTCTTATCTCCATAGCGAATATAATTATCATTCCTATAATTCCATCATGGCCTGGACCTCATGACTCCACCGATTACCCAAACGATCCCATTGGAACAGGCCGATCTCCTACTTAACTCGACCCATTGGTGACAACCCTAATTCATAGTAATCATTTAATTTTGTCGTGACTCGTGACTTTAGCAAATAATTAATCTCACCGTGAAAGGAATTCCCGGCCAATTTGTTCTTATTTTAGGGTTATTAATGTTTTTAACTACATTACAAATTTGTTGTCATAAATCAAATAATCCTTGTTTTAAATTACCATTATTAGGTTAGTCATAGATTCTAATACTTACCACATATGTAATTCAACTTCTTAATTACAAGTCAAATACGCAATGTGCTTAGGGAATAGACAAGTAGAGTTCAATTCAACTCGTTGTTTTATATTAAGATTACGTTAATTAGTCTTGTAAAGTTTTGTTTATAAATTTAACAACTGTTTGCTATTGACAGTGTGTTTTTATGTACCGGTAATAAATTTTGACTTTCACTTCTTTTCATTTAATGGAAATCTATAGGTCTATATTTCCAGGGTTAGTAACATTACTACAAAATTATCATGCACTTGAAGTCATCAAATTAGGTAGATCTCGTCCGTGCATATTTCATGTGTCGCATATTTGGGGCATGTCACTTTTATTATTGGCTTTATTTGAGTTCGAATAATTGAGTTTAATCGTGTTGATTTTATGTCCAATTGATTATTATACCGTTTAAACTCGATCTTTTGATTTTTATACGGTCTTATTTCATATCAATTTGCTTATTTAAATGTGTCAAAATTTTTGTCCTATTTTGATTTGTGATAGAATTGATCGAGCCACCTTTAGCTTCTTGTTCTTAGGAAAACCAACCTATTTACATTAATTAAAAAAAACCGCGAATTAAAGTTGTTAGTCCGAGCTTTCACCCTCTACTTTCAATCACCATTAAGCGAATTAAAAATGATTAGACTTTAATTAACATACACCCAATTTCCTTGGGCACTAAAAATAATACGGAGTATAAGAAGTGCCTAGCTAATTAATTAGTACAAAGCGAAAAAGAGTTTGATTTCAGGACAACACAGATATGAGACTTTTGAACTGAATTCTGAAATTGTTGTGGCCTTTTATTTTCATGTCAGCAAATGAAAAAAATTTCTCAAGACTTTTCAATATTTGACGCGCCCCCACAATTTGGTCGCTTTTCAATATTCGATGCGCCCCCTCAAATTGGACGCTTTACATACCATACCTTAGAGAGAATAGAAAATGTTTTTTTTTTATAGGCAAGATGTATATACGTTGCACACAAGATTCCTATTTCAGGAAATAACTTGGCACATACAAGGAGGGGGGGGGCGGCAGGTGTCGAACCCGAGACCTCAAGGATCAGTGGATATAACCTCTTAGACGAAAGAATAGAATAAGTTACCCCTAGCCTAGTCTTGCCAAGAGTTTGTATTGCTCTGTAGTATAGTACTATGAAGGACAAATCATATGCTTTCTATACTAGTCAGCTTTGAGTTGTCAAATGAGGAGATGCTCTATCTCTTTAATATAAGAAGATGGTTTTGGAAACATGAGTTATTAGTCAAGAAAGGGGAATACTCTCCGATGTGCATTCTATTATTACCTCACGTTCGTTAGGGATCGAGTCATCAAAATTAAACTGCGTGGATGTTCGCAAAAAACTAAGAACTATTTGATTCACTTTTTGGACAAGATCAATCTTTCATACTCTAGTCCTTATGAAAAGACTGTTAGAGTATATGGCTTAATCTTGGGCCTCTACTATCAGTTTAAATTTGATCATAATCCCGTTAACGGAGTTTTGATTGTATATTATGTATTATATGTTGGTTTTTACTAGCTAAATTAAAGCTTGTAATTGGGTTAAGTCTTGTGAGGCTTGTGTTAGTATGGGTTTTTGCTATGTCAATCTGCTTACATGAATAAATGATTTACCATTATTTATATAGCACAACTTCATTTAGGCCTTGTTTGATTCACATTATTTCACCACCTAATTACTTATTTCAGATCAGAAAAAATAAGTTCAGATATCATATTAGATAATTTAATTTGATGTTTTTAAACTTTAAACATCTTTAATTCCGTAGCAAAATAATATTAGTAAAATTACATATTAGAAAACTACTCATTAATACATATGAAATAATATAAGATCTCAATTGATATATTTTTTCCTTATGGATTAACATATATATGTGGTTATAGTTTAGTCAAATCATGCAATAAATTCATATCATATCAGATAAAAAAATAAGTTCAGTTCACATCAGATCATATATATCAACAAATATTAGGTGAATCAAACATACCATAGCCTTAATCCTCTCAGAATGTACTGCGGAGATCTTTAAAAAAATGAAAGTAAATTTAATTTATTTATCTGGAATCTGCATTAGAATCAAAACTAGCTAATTAATCTTTTTAGATAAAATAATGTTCTATGTTGTTAAAATCAAAATTATTGTAGATGTCACTAGACACTTATTTAATTCAATTTTTCTTTCGCATCATTGTTAAAAAGATTTTGATATGTTAGTAGTTTTGAAATAGAATTTAAATTTGATACAATAGTATGTTGATTGTAGACATAGAACTTAAATATGTTGCAACATACATCATATAAATTTGCATTGAGAAATTTGTTTTTTCTTACAAAATTGAGAAATATATCGAGAGGTAAAATCTAATAGAGGAGTATGTATATACAACTCAATTCAAAAGTAATCCGAAATTGTAAAGCTATATTATACCCAAAATCTAACCAACTTTTGTGATCATATTTGTTAGGAAAAAATAATATTACGCGGAAGAGTGGTTGTTGTCAATTGCAACGTTAAATATTAAAATATTGAGAATAATAAAAATTTGTGAAAAGAAAAACAAACAACAAAAAATGGCGGAGGAAGAGGATGAATTCACTATTAAAACAAATGGAGGACAACTCAAAGGGAGAAATTATAGTACTCCCACTCACACAAATAAGGACTCTCAAAAGCTCACAAAATAACTTAATCTCTCTAATACAAACTGATGTAATGTGTGTGATGAAATGCTAAAGACTTGATGCCAAATTTATAGGGATAAATTAATCCCAAGAGTCATGGCCATAAAGGGATTTGAATACACATCAAAGCAAAAAAACATACACTTAAACTCAGAATTAAACAAGAATTAAAAGCTGAATACAAAAGGCCAAAAGTCACGAGAAAAAGAAAAGAAAAAAAAAAACATTAGAGGGCCTGACCCGACCCATCGGGTCATCACCCGGAACAAAATTTTTCTTTGCCATTTCATTCGGACCAGATCGGGTCATCACCCGGAACAAAAGTTTTCTTTGCCATTTCATTCAGACCATTGACCCGATCGGGTCAACTGACCCGGCTGGTTGGGTGGGGCCCAAAAGCTTTCGTATTTTGCAAACGAACCAACGACGAGCATAACAAACACAAATTTGAGCCAAACCTTACTATATTAATTAAAGTTATTACCATTATATCATATGACAAAAAAATGACCAATTATATTATTGAAAATTACATTCTAATATACAATGTGTAGCAATTGATATTATGAACAATAACGGCCAATTAATTAAATCATAGAATTTAATATTGAAATTAACTTTTGATAATTTCGTAAACATGAGATAAGTCAATGATAAAATTGGAAACTCTAAAAGAGTAATATTAGTACTAATTACACATATTAATCATTTATAAATTTACATAACACTAGTGAACTAAAAAAATTATTGAAAATATTTTTTTTTCTCCAAAAGATGGCCTATTTTGGTTTCATGTGATCCAAAACCATCTAATTCGACCCAAAATCATCACATACGATATCAACATTTCAACCTCATCAATCCAAATTCCGATTCGGTCTGAAAGTATAAACTACCAAACAAGATTCAAACATGAAATGGCCCAATCCGATTTGAAAATACATATATCCAAAACATATATTCTGATTCGATTTCGTCTGATTTATTTGCCAGGTCTATATATAGCTAACCGAATATTTGGGTAGAAAAACTCGATCTCCACTAAAGAGAATAATGAAGTTTAATTGAAAACCTAATAGATCCTCAACCTTTTACATAATGGTTTTGTCTTTAACCTAGCTAAACTATTTTTTTTAGAATTATTTTTAGTATTAATAAGCTAACAAGACATACAAACCACGCATGAAGTAGTGGATACCTTATGAATTGTCATTATATATAATAGGGGTAATCTATCAAAATCACATTCCCTAGTAGAAAATAAAAACAAAAACACTTGACTAGTTAGATGTCTTTGGCACAATGCTTAAATGAGTGGTGTTGGGGGCTTGGGGCATAGCAAGAGCATTAAAGATAAATTAAAGGGCAAACATAAGAATATATTTCGTCCGACATTTGGAACAATTCTTGCTTCATGTGCTAATTTGAAAGATATATAGTTGTGTGTCCATAACATAGTTGATTGATAATTCTAGCTTTCAAGATTAAGTATATAGAATAGAAGGGTAGTTCATTCATATATATATATATATATACATTTTTTATTGAACATCTTCTATTAGAAGAAACATCATTTTAGGCACCCATGAATCTAATGTGGTATACGTGTGTTTATTTTGTACAACGTTTATTAGCACAAAGATGATACTATACATCATAGATTGTTTCTCGTTCTCATTTGAGCTGAGCTTGTATACTGTATCACTGGTGGGCCAGTTGGGCCCTAGTCCAATGAAAAAATTTAGCTATTTGAATTTACTGATCATAAAAAAGAAAAAAAGATTATTTATCAGTTTACTTACAGTTTTTTTAATCTCATTTGAAGTAAATAAATTCAAATGAGTATTTTTTTTTTCACTTGATTGATAATCAATTTGTTTATTTACGAGGAATGATTATTAGTTATCGAATCAACAAAATGCAAGAATTTTTGTAAACATGTTGAGGAGTTAGATTTTTCATTGATCCAATAATAATGTCCTAGATTTGATACAAATTTTTCTTAAAAACAATTGAATCTCAAATTCTTTCCTTCAATTCCAACAATGCATATGTCCACCACAAACATTTAGTTATCCCGGAAAGAGCTAGAGCATCTTGTGAAGATGATAACAATTTGATATCGAGATGGAACATAAAAAACTATGAATTTTAATTATATTAACTTTATTTTATATCACGAACAAAATGGATAGACAATTCAACACGTTTCGTTTGTTATATTAGTGTAAGCATCCTGTCCAAGAAGATTATCAAACAAACAAAGATAGAACAAACGATAAAGGGGCAATGTAGCTTTGTCTAGTGATAAATCAATTCACTTAAGGTAGTGTTTGGATATGTGGAATTCATTTTAAATTGATGAATTCAATTTTTGAAATTGAAATGTTATAATTCAAATGATCGATAATTATTTGTTTGTGTTGTTTTTAGAATTTGAAATGACATGATTTTGTCAAGTATTTAAAATACACAACATTTGTTTGTTAAGCATTTGGGTTGGGAATTGGGCCAAATCCAATTCTAATTTTTTTTAATTGCCAAACATGTAATTTTGGCCCAAATCCATCATTTCAAATGAAATGTTTGTATCCAAACATAGCATAAAATGGTTCATGCTAACTAGCAGAATTAAATCATTTGTTATGCATCAATACTCTATTTAAAGTTAATTGATACTCTATATCATCTTAGTACTTCATAAAAGTAGAGTGAAATTATCCAAGGGTTGTTGTTTACATACAATAGAATAAAGTTATAACACAATATTCAAGAGTTGTACTCCAACCAGCCTTTGTTCTTCTTTTTGTTTTATTTTTGAAAAAGTTGGCTTTTGTATTTTAAGCCAATTGAGAAATCAAATCAAATACTTGAATACTCCGTATATTATTACTTGTTTATCAATATTAAAAAGACAGTCTTACAATAAAAAAATAGTTGAAAAGCCAATCATTGATCCGAAAAATATAAATATTTAATCCGTTTTAAAAAAACAAACGCAAAAATTCAAAAGACACATACTTCTAGACAATTTTTAATTGTGAGAGTAATGGAAACTCCCCTATTGTACTGCTTATAAGGTCGTTGGGCAAAGGGGTAGAAAGAGAAAATGGGTGTGAGAGATAGAAAGAAAAGACTTACAAAAATGAAAAGATTAAAATTGTTGAATTTATTTTGAAATCTTTCAGAAATAGAAAATGTTGCATTTATTTTGAAACGGAGGAAATATATATATTTTTCTATTGGTGGTACTGGACAAGATGCCACCACAATAAATAAATTTAAATAAAAAATTTCCCTTATTTCTTGAGCTATAACTAAAGTGCACACAATTGAATAATCAAATTGTTTTTTTTTTCCTTTTTTCAAGGAATGATTATTAGTAATTAATAAATAAAATGCAAGATTTTGTGCAAACTTTTCCGCGAGTTAAATTAGATTTTTCATTGATCAAAAAATAATATTACACTTTTAGGCTTTCTAATTTTTTATGATTCTAGAGTTACAACTTACAAGGATAATCAGTGGGATACTAGAACTTAATTGAATCGGGCTCTATTGTCTGAAATTTTGAAGTCTTAACTACTAAGCTAAGACTTCATCCTTAATGGTAGTTGGAATATGCATTGTGAAGATTGCAACAATTTCTTATTGAGATGGAAGATGAAGAACAAATGTATTTGACTCAAACCAACTTTTTCATGAGCAAAATAAATGTTCAATTCAACACGGTTAGTGCTTAGCTGGCTCGAGAGGATGATCAGCCACACTAGGACAGAAGACATAAGGGGAAATGTAGCTTAAGTAATAACTTTGTCTAATAACAAATTCATTCACTTAAATTTGTTTTCTTGCTAACTGGCACAATTAAATCATTAGTTATACATCAATACTTTTTTAAATTAATTGGTACTCTATAATATCGAATTGAAGTACATACTTATAAGATTTTAGTGAAATTGTCCAAGGGTTAAGTTGTTTATTTATATACAAAAGAATAAAGTTATTGTAAACACAATATTCAAGAGTTGTATTCCAATCAACTTTTTTTCATTTTGTTTTATTTTTGAAAAATTTGAGTTTCGGATTTTAGGCCAGTTGAGAAATTAAAAATATAACACTAGAACATAATTTTAGTTATTTTACAATATAATATGAAAAAATATATATCGAAATACAAGAAATAGTTGAAAAGGCCAATAATCAAATATAACCAATATGAGACGATAATTCATAAATAATATGAGGTTAATATAGTGTATATAATATGAAACTCAAATATTGAAGATTTAAAGTATACATGTGTATAATACATGATACTTGTAGGTACATTATATTTATAATAAATAAACCAACAAAGTTGGGAAACAAGTTAGAAATAGGAGGAGAAAAGAAGAAAATATATTTATTTCCAATAATAAATACTTCCTCCAAAGCAATAATAATAATAATAATAATGATAATAATATGAATACAAGGATAACAAGTAAAGGGTTTAGCGTAGTGGAGACTATATACTACAACTATTACAAAGTCAAATTACAAAGTTAAAGGTTATTGGTGTTGTCAAAATCAAGTTCCTTCAAATTAGGGGTAGAACCGTCATTTTCCGGCAAACTGTCGACCTTATTGGGCTCATTTTCTGGTAAATTGTTGATCTTATTGGGCTCCCTAGTCACCACAATCACTTCTTTTAGGCCCATTTCAACCTTCTCAAGTTCTGCTGCTTTTCTTGCTGCTATTTGTTGCTTTGTGGACTTGTAATATGCTGCATACAATATCAATTGGGCCAGCCCAAGGAAGCAACCTATCCCATTTGGAGCCTGCATTTATCATCATCATCACAATTATTTCATTAATCAATAATTCAATAATTTCCAAAAATAAAAAAATAAAAATTCATTTGTAATTAATCATATTATAGTCGCTTTTACCACGGAAATTAAGATTCAATAATCGATTACATTTCGTAGTAATTATACCAATCTGATTGTTATTTTCTTACATACCACCTCCTCCATAACAACAACGATTTGACATTTACCATGTCAAATCGTTGCAGATAATATGTTATGAAAGGATAATCTTCAGAATTTTTTGACATTTAAAACATTTTCTCTTATTTAAATTTTTTTTTTTTGCGAGATAAGTATTCAAAAAGAAAACGAAAACAAAAAGAGACAGAAGGAATCACATGAACCATTCAATAAGTTATAGTATAGTATTTGATGAGATATCACCAAATTAATGAATGAGATTGTGGAACATTACATAAGAGCAACAGTTTTTGCTTGACTTTTGTCCCTATTATTAGCAACTTTATTCCATCTTTTTTATTTTTTTTTGTCTTTGAAAAACATTGTTAATTAATTTAGGTTCAATGAGTGAAGTAGGTCCAATGTATACATGTCAGTTTGGTCCACGTCAGCGTTAGGGCAGATCCCATACAAGAAGTGGGCCAACATGAAAGTGGGCCATACAAATTTTAAGGTTAGGTACAATAATAATAGAGACTCAGATCATCCCATACTTGTGGGAATCCTAATACTTAAATTTTAAAAAAAAAAAATAAATAAAATAAAAAAATAAATGCAACTCTCCACTACTTTGAGTTGAAAAGTGACATCTGTATTACTCCTCCGTAGCATATTGGTGTACTTGGTACCAAGCTTACACCCAATCACATCTCAATATTTTATTTTATAGAATCAAACTCCAAAACTATCATTTCTCAACCTCTAGCTATTATTTATCCCATTTTTAGTTTTAATCCAATAAATAGTTCTAATACTATTTCCACTTTTGAAAAATATATTAAAATAATTCTACATATATATTGTAGACAAAGTAGAAAAATAATTTAAAACTTTAATAATTGATCTCATGTCTCAAAAAGATTTGATTTTGGACTACCATTATTATTATTACCACATAATCCTCTTTATTAATTTCAAATAAGACAAAATCAATTTTTTTTCATGGTCATTAAAATTCCAATTAATTTATTAATTAACACCCATATGGGTGCGTTCTCTTCCTCTTCAATTTTCTGATCTGGCCTAAAAATTTATGAGAAATGGTGAGATGAGATCTGATCTGATCTGATACAAGTTGAAGAAAACACACTCAATAACCTTTTAATTTGATACTATCCATCCATGTGATTCTATTTACCTTTGTTTCTGTAATCACCCGTAAGAATGCCTGTGGTTGATTCTCAATCAGAGTGTCAAAGGCTAACCAATATTTAAAAAAATACTTATTTATTAGACATTGACACGTGTAGATGTAGGCCAACCAACATACTACAACTACGTATATATGTACTAGTTGCGGTAAATTTTTCTGAATTTACCAAGATGGGTGAAAAGAGGAAGGGTAAAAGTTAAGTGGTTGGAAAGAAAAGAAATGGGTGAATCATGCAAGATGCATGGGTAGAAGTGTAAGAGAGAGAATAGGAGTTATCAAACATCATACATGCATGAAAATGTCAGAGAATAGAGATTGTATTATTATTATTAGCATTATTATTATTATTACACTATTATTATTAGCTATTTTGGCTAGAGAGATATAGCACGTACCACAACATAGGGATCGAATGGGCGTATAGCGTATAGAGTCCATATCAAAGCATTGCCAAAGCATGTCACTGATACCGGCAGTGGCATAAATTCCACACTTTTTGTTTTTATCACCTCTTTCTGCACATTTCAATACACAATTAATTAGTACAATAGTTAATTAGTATATAATTAATTAATTAATTCCTCAGTAATTACTATTATTTCGCTTGAATTAAGCTAGGGATTATTTAACAAAAAAAATGACTTG
Organism: Salicornia ramosissima; assembly: GCA_951394345.1. Lineage (NCBI taxonomy): Eukaryota > Viridiplantae > Streptophyta > Magnoliopsida > Caryophyllales > Amaranthaceae > Salicornia > Salicornia ramosissima. Next base: position 6,724,000 of record OX596238.1, on the reverse strand, counting down.
ATAAAATGATATCTTTATGCATGTCTTATTAAAGGGAAACAATAATGTCTTGTATATGCCTCTAATTGTCTTAAAAGCCTAAAAAATTTACTATTTCCATGTTTATAAACAACTCATTTATTATATTATGTAGTACAAATCCCTATCAACTCTAACATCCCATGATTATTCCTATACTCACCTTATTATTTCACCTTACCTATTTTCATTACTTTTTATTAGGCTGTATCATATTATTTGCAACGATTTGACATAAATTAGAGGAAAAAAATATCACGTCATTACAATCAGTGTTTTGCCCTATTATTTTTAGATGCGAAAGAATTTGAATTGAACTCTAATAAAAAAGACGTACTAACCATGATGGATAAAGGAGCGGCGTACATAAGAACACCACTAATATCACCAAGTAGGCCAAAAATGAGAGAACGAGTCTTGATGGTGTGAGTCAAGCAAAGGACCAAAGTCAAGGCGATACCGACGGCGAGGATTTGACCAAGAACAATAAGGATTAAGATGATCCTCTTCTTCTTATTAGCAGTATAAACGATGAAGAGCATCAAGTATATGAACTCAATTATACAACCACTAGCAGAAATTGTGGAGAGTAGTACGTTATTAGGTTTTATAAATGGCATCCCATAAATTGCCCATAACATGCAATTTAAAAAAGTCAGTAAGTATGTTGTTGATGAGTATTGTTCTACGGATCCCTTCTTGCATATCCGGATAAATGTTGGCCTGAAAAAAAAATTAAAAATTCCCAAAAAAAAAAAAATTGAAATAAATCATCAATATATATCTACTATAGGTGCATGTAATTGTATGGGTGATGGGTCCCACGTGGTAAAATGATTATTGAAGAATCATGTAAATTTTCATGCATGAAATATGTATGTGAATGTGTGTACGTGCAAAAAAAAAAAAAAAAATTAAAACTTACATGGGTGATAAGTAGAGGGAGAAAGAGATGAAATTCCCTGGAATAATCAAAGGAAAATGACCTAAAGTCAAATTGATGTTTCATATTGTAAAATTTAGTAGTAATTTAATCTAATTTATTGAATTGGGAAGGTGCATAATTATTATGCAAATTTTTTTTTCCCAAAAGAAAAAAAAAATGATTAATTTCTACATTATTAATTAGTAGCTACAAATTAGTAATACCTAGAATACCGACGGCGAAACGGGCAACAGCAGGAGAAACCATTGTTAGAGTGAAGATCAGATAGCTAGCTAGCTTAATAAGAAAAGTGATTAATTAATACTACTAATTAAGATTAGTGGTAATAATGTTAAGCAAAAAAAAATAGGAGGACAAAGAACAAAGGGGATGAATGTTATGGTATTGATTAGTGCTAAAAATTAAACTAGGGTTAATTAAAATAAAAAAAAAAAGAATGTAAAAAAAGAAAGTAGCTAAGAGAGAGTATGTATTGATGAAGAACTAAGGTTAGGTTGTTAATGGAAAATGGGATGAGAAGGGCAGTCCATATATATAGCCAAATCCTACAAGGGCAACTTTTTCATGTAACTAACCAATAAGCTATTAAGGGGCCCTAGATTTCTTTTTTTATTTTTATTTTAGGGGGGGGGGGGGGGGGGTTTAATTTGAGTGTAAGAAAAAAACAAATGAGCAAACAAGAGAGTCAAAATTATTCAGCAAATTGTATAGTGGCCTCCCAAAGTAGTACGTAGTATGTGCTGTCTGCAGATTCGTTTTTTTTTTTTTTTTTTTTGGGTTTAATTTTAATTTTAGTTTAATTTAATTTTTATATAAAAAATGAAATTTAATAATCACACATTTTGATAGTCTGCTCAATATAATTCAACCTTTAACTTATTTCAAAATAATCTCACCTTTATACTCCTTTTGTCCTAATTTAGTTGTTACATTCTGTTTTTCATATATCTCGAGACACGACTTTAAATAAAAATATCATGAACTACATATAATAAGAAAATATAAAAATTATATATATTTTAAAAGTACATGTTGAATCGAATTAAACTAGATCGATAATGATTATATTTTCCTTACGCTTATAAAACTAGAAGCAGTCAAAAACTACATGTGATTATGTGAACAGTGTTACAAATCAAAGTGTAGCAATTAAATTGGGACAGATCGATGGAGTATGTGAGTTACTCAAAATAGACTCGATTTTGGGTGACATAGTTCATTTTAAACAGATAATGTATAAAGGTAGGATTATTTTGAGCAAACCACCAAACGTTTAAAATTATTAAATTCCATTTTTCTAAAAAATAATAATAAATAAAAAATTGGTCGTAAGATTAGATGCCTGATTTCCCTCATAAACTATTTACTTGTAATTTTGCATCTCCGCCTTTCCTTTAATCACTTGGTCGAATAATTCGAGGCCCATTTTTGGGGAAGCTGTTTACTATCCCCATGTTTCCCTTTTTCTCTCTTACCCTCTTCAACTTAATAGCTATGTGCTCTTTTCGTTTTCAAACATGACATATATGTCTTTTATTTTATTATAATATAGATTTGATTGATCACTACACTTTTATATTTGCAAACAATGAAATAATTTACGGTCGGAGTTTCTATAAGCTTTTTTCTATAAGATAAAAAAAATTGAAAAATTGAATGAAGCATGGAGCATTGGTTTCGCTTTCGTCTATCAATTTGTCATATTAATTTAAAGCTAGCAGACAGTGAGTTGAAAATAATAATATTTTTCTAAAAAAATATTACGGCTGATAAATTTGTATTTCATAGATCTTGTTTGGATCGAGTCCTTCGATTTTATTAGAAAAATTTGAAAAAAAATAGTTCGCATCTGGTTTTTGTCTTTTTTTTCATATTCAAGGGGAATTAATTGAGGGACCTCATTTAATTTGTTATAATAATGTGGATCAACCACTATTTCTTGTATCCAACAATAAAAAAAATTGATTTATGCATAGTTATTTGAATTATTAATATATCCGGAATCAAATTTAATGCAATTAATAGTTAAAGATTCATTCGTTTGCTGATGATATAATGAAACAAACTAATAGCGACTTATCTATCTAGTGAACTATTAGGTTAATGGACCATATTAAATTCAATGCGGTTCCACTAATAGTTCTTCTGTTCGACAACGTAATATCTGAATATTTATTATGTTATTCGAATCGTTAGTATAATCTTGATTAAATTCGATACAGAATTTGGCTTAAAAAAAGTTGGTTGATGATATAATGATAACAAACTAATAGTGACTTATCTATTTAGTGAACTAACAAGAAGATTAAAAGTCTAAATGTTCCATCGTTTGTTCCAAAATTCCATCTCTTTTGGAATGTCCCTTTCCAATTCCAATTAATTCAACACAAGTTATACCAATTACTTGCATATATTCAAGAAAGAATAGAATAACAAACATAGATTATTATTCATTATAAAAACTCTAAAATAGTGAGAGAAAAAACACTAAGCTAGTTAACATGAATCCGTACAACAAGTCCAATAATTACAATATTCATATTTTTTCACAAAAGAAAGGAAGGAGAGATATAAGGGGGGTAGCTTTGGAAATGGGCGGCAAGAGAGTAGGATTAGTGGTGATATGGAATCCAAGTCAGATTAGTTAAATTATCTTAATTAGCTTGCTCAATATTACAATGTCTCAGCTAACATTACATATTGGCCCTATTTGGCAAATAGAGTTTAGCTATTAGAGTTTAGAGTTTGCTGATAGAGTTTTCACTTTTTGTTCAGAAGATTTGACTGCTGATTTGAAAAACTAATGTGTTAACTTATTTGGTAAACTTAGCTGATTAATTAGAGTTTTACTTCTAAATAATGTAAGATGACTCAATCCTCTAATGAAAAAGCTCCATATACTAGCTTTTTCATTTTGAGAGTTTTGGTTCCAAAATTCTCTCGCTCTAAAACATCCCATTTAGAGTTTTGATTAGTCAAAACTCTAAAATTACTTCAAACCTCTCTATAAGCCTCAATCCTCTCTTTACCAAACACCCATTCTTTGATTTTGGGGCTATACTAATACTACTATGTAGAGTTGTATTATATTAACCGCACAAAAATATTTTTTCTTTTCTTTCAAATTATTGTGTATAACAGTTGTACACTAATTTAGTTTACGACGAATAAAAGTTGCCCTAAAATTATTAAATGTTACCCCTTAATAAAAATAGTAACTGTATAAAGTGGTAATGTTTTGTATGATTGGGATAACATTATATTCGTTATACACTAAATTAATGTACAATTGTTGTATGTACATATAGAATCTATTCAAATCTTCTATCTCACTTTTTGTGTACCATTTTTATACCACCTATTGCTATTGATTGCTTTAAATTAAAACAAGGGCTCACTAGTTATCAATTTACTCCATCTATCCATTATTGATCCAAATGTAAAAACAAAGCGAAACAGATGTACTCCCTCCGTAACATAAAACTTTCAACAATTGATTTTGCACGCATTTTGAGAAAGCAATAACAATGGGTGTAAATTAAACGAAGGAATTAGTCAATATAATTTTAATATTTGTAACTTATAATAATCACATTATTGCTTGTATTAAAACCATTTTGACTGATTCCCTCGTTTACATTCTTAAATCGCTTCTTCAAAATACGTGCAAAATCAATTGTTGAAAGTTTTATGTTACGGGTGAAGTAACATTATTTTTAAAAAAAAAGTTGTTCGCAACTAATGAAAATAAGTGGTAAATAATACTCTAGTACATATAAAGTGGGACAAAAGATTTGGACTGGTATATAATTAATTGTGAAAAAAAGGAGAAAGAAATGATCAAATAATGGGGTAGAAAATATTAAAAAAGGTTGGGCTGTTTTCATGATTTATTTGTCTCTTAGCTACTTCTTTGCAAGTAGCTAAACAGTAAACTTCATCATCTCTTTTTTATTTTTAACATCTTTGAGCTTTTTTCACCTGAAGTTTCCGCGTTTGGATACAACCTATACTACTTGTACTCATTGCATGACTCATTCATGACTTTTTTAAAAATAATATGATATTACTATTAATATATAATTAGCTAATTAAGCTAGCTAGTATTAATAGATTAGTGAGAATGATTATTAATATTTGTTAATTTTTATTAGGGAAAGATTTAGATTAACATGGAATTGAAAAACTATTACTCAATAACTTTGGGCGCCAACATTTCCTAATTTGCAAGTGTTATGTATTGGAAGCCAATTGGAACCATATATGGTGCATGTACATACAAGGCCTAGTCAATGCCATCTCATGGTGAAAAGGATAATAATTTTTTAATTTTTTTTAAATTTTTACTTTTTTTTTTCATTCCACTACTATTTCTTTCTATTTTTTAACCTATTATTATTTTTGATTTTTTATTCATTTTTTTTATTTCTTTCCAAATAAAGATTTGTGGCTTATTATTAATTGCTTCTTAGCTTGTTGCAAAGGAGACATTGCATGCATGTATAGTAGACATTTTGAAAAGTTAAAGTTTGGGATATTATGACATGAGATGATGACATATAGTTTCACAAAGTATGTGGTAGACAACTTAAGTAAATATATATATTGATCTATATTAATTTGGTATCATTTGATAGTTTATATTTCTTCAATGAATTTTTATTAGGAAAGGACTTGAAGGTTGGTGGCATAACTATTATGACAATTGACATGTATGGTTTATGAGATTTTAATTCATTTCTAACTCAAAAATGCATGTCAACATCAACATTTTTTAATTTTTTTTTTTAAGAACGAGCCCTAAATTTCAATGCATGCAATCATATATGCATAAGCAATTTCTTACATATATTTTTTAAAACAACTTATCATACGTACACTAATAGTCGCTCTACTTGTAGTTTTAGAAGAGAATTGGAGTTTACAAATGTACAAGTATTGCCATCTCATTTTTCCAAAGTGAATATTCTAGTTCTACAAATCATGAATTTGGGAGAAGTTTATTTATTATTATTTTTTTTGGTGGAAAGGAGAATAATATATAAATAAAAGTTTGGCAAAGCCAAAAAAAAAAAGAGTAAATAGTTAATATACAAGTTAGCCGCAGTCATCAAACACATAGGAATCCCCTATAGGGTTACATAAATCCATAATACAGGGAGGAGGGGAGTTTAACATAATATTACAAAAAGGCGGAATTAAGGAAGAAGCAGCAAAATTAGCCAATCTCTCCGCTACCTTGTTCTTGGATCTATCCACGAACTGCAGGTGAATCCCTGAGTTCCATTCTAGGACCTCCCTACATTCACATAATAAAATTGCAAGGTTATTATAAGCGTGGGAGAAGTTTATTCGATGGAGGAGATTAGAGAATATTAATGGACTGAATTTTTACTTTTCTCATAATTATTTATATCTTTTTTTTTTTGTTATTGTGATATATAAGAGATGACATTATTAATGAACATAATAATTGCTAGAATGAAGATAGCTCAAACATGTTCAATTCAGAGATTATGACATAAACTACATCCTTCAAGTATATTATTGTTCATACAATATCAACAAATTTATAATATAAAACTCTAATTCTCCATGCATGCAATGCATAGTGTATGAAATTTCTAACATACTTTTAATTATTTAAAAAACCCTACTATTATCTCTATTATAATGTGTCGATGCTCCATATGATATAATGTGTGAGAATAAGAATGTACAAGCAAGCATTATTTTGATTAATATATAGCTAAGTGCCCAAGTGCTTAATTATGCTGGTTTGACAAATTACAAGTTTGGGATGAAGGTGGGGGAAGGATAAAATTGATGCTCCTAATCTTTGTAACTTTTTTCTCATAAATTGATTTATAATAAGTATTTTCTTTTTTAAAAATGATAAATACAGTCCTTAGAGTTGTATTTAAGGTGCCAAAAGTAGTAATGTATGTTAGGTTAAAAAATAATCTTAATTAGTGATGAAAAATTTAGTCTCTAAAATGGGCTTAATTTGTCTTTAGACCTTGATTGAAGATCGATTTGATGAGAAAATATTTCTATGTCTCTACAGATTGAATCTCAAATCTTTTGAGACAAATCAAATAATTTTATCTCAAATTTGAGACATATATGTTAAGTTAACCATTAAACTTCGGTAGTAATTTTGCATAGGGATGGAGTTTTCATTAAACATGTCAAAATTGAGATGATTTTATAGCTAAATTTTATATATTACTATAAATTTGTAGTTATTAAATTCCACTGATCGACTCATAATAATAAGATGCATTCTTGATATATTACCAGTTTACAAATATAAAGTTTTAAATGATTACCCATTTTTCTTTCAAAATCCAAAATTTTTAATAAGAGAAGACAAGATTGTTATCAATGGACCATACATACAATAATTGTTAATTAAAAGATAGTTAATCAACGTGTTTGATTATTATTGGTATAATTTTAGGTCCCACATAAATACATAATTCCTCAAATCAATTAGTACATACTACTATTTAATTTGAAGCTATTGATATCATGATATGGTACGATATGATAACAAGCTAGGTTGCCTGAGTACGGGTACGGGTTCAAAAATGAGTACAAAACGGGTACGTAATACATCACATTTTAAATTAAGGATACAAGTACGAATAACAAAAAATACATAAAATATATAAAAATATGAGATTTTATGAAAATCTTTAATGTAACTTAGCTTGGAATTATATTTTTTAAAACACAAATAATAAAGTAAAATGATAAAACCCTTTTCAAACAATAATAGAAAGACGGACAAAATCACAAAAATAAAGTAAAATATTTTTTAAAAATATAATAAAAAGTAAAGTGAAGTATCAAGTATTCGTAAAGTATCGCCGTATCGGTATCCAACACGGATACGACTACCTAATTGAAGTATACATACATCCTAGATAACAAGCTCATTGTTTATGATGTTACAATATGTAATTGGAGTGATTTATATATATATATATATATATATATATATATATATATATATATATATATATATATACACATCAAATTAAAGTAAAACCACCATTACCATAACCTCTTGACTTTTTTTAACTAAATAAAAATTCGACGATCATTAATCTATTGAATGCTACCATATAAAAGAATTTGACTTAAGTGCTTCGAGGAACACATCTAAGCAAATCATATTTAAGCAATTAAATTGAAACATAATTAAGTTGGAAGCTTATTCACTGACACTGTAACATCTTTGAGATAATATAAATCAGATACTTCGTGTCTATAGCTCAAAATCTGTTTGATACTATGATTAAAATGCATGTGGATTAGAATCGCTCTTATATACTCCATCTGTTTTTTTTAAACTTTAATGTCTTTAGCTTTACATAGTAAAAATTATACAAAATTGTTATTATCATAGTGCACGCTAAGATGAGTCAAAAAACGCATCGCATGATTACAAATTTGAAGGCAGACGCGTGAGTACCAATAGAATCGTACTTAGGCGATGTATATTAGTTCAATTCCGATGAGCATCAATATAAGGATTATTGAACATCAGCCATCAACTTAATGAACGTTTATCCACTGTATATGTTGCATTTTTTTTAATAGATAATACATTCTTGTAGGTACTCACTGGTTAAACATTCACTATTATTGTACCTTCTATGAATTACCACATGATTGGCTATAGTATTTCTTATACAATAGCACTAATTTATAAGATTCTATCTTATTATGAATATGTTGAATCCCATATTGTGCACTAGTGAGTGTCCCACATCGGAAGATGGGGAAAGACTAAACTAACTTATAAGTCTAGGAGTTACTCTTCCTATGGCTTATAAGTGACCTAACTCTCCACTAGTCTTCCATATTGGGTTGCCCATACCCGTTTCTAATATTCAATCAAAATTTAACATGGTATCAGAGCCTAGGTTGTGGGTCTCTCCTAAACTGAGTCTTATTAAGCAACTAGAACGAGTTTGCCTCTACCGGATGTCCAGCCCCTAAGAGGATTGTTTCTAATTGCCCCATATTGTGCACTATAAATTGGAAGAAATTTTTTTTTTTTTTTTTAATTTTTATCAATTACATTTGTATGATACTGTTATCTATCTGCAGATATATGGTTCATGATTCTTGTTCTTTATGTGTCATGTTTTCTACCTTTAGTATGTAGCACAATGAATTGACATACAATTAGAATCAATTCTACGAGCTGAAATTTCTTGTTAATAATTTCAGGCCATGAATAATAATAATAATAATGGTTTTATTATTTATTTTTATTTTTCCCGTTTTAATTGAGCACAACAAAAATATTAACAGATTCTGTCCAAAGAAGGATGTGATGATGTATTAATAGGATAGATGTAATATCTTATGTGGTGAGAGGGTATATAGTACAAGGTTTTCGACACTTTTAGTGAGGATAAAATTCATCATATTATTATGGTATCTTCTTTTTTATTTATTTATTTTATTATTATGTATTTTATGTAACTTTTTCTCCCCCTAGCTAGCTGGATAAGGTATTAAGGTTATACATGTTAGGGTTGTCTTAAAATATTTGAGGCCTCTGTGTTGATTATATTAATTTTGGCCCATTAATAAGAAAATGCATGTCACAATTTTCAGAAAAAAAATAAAAATATTTGTTGTTATTTCTGCTGCTACATACGTAATACGTTTAGCGACATGTTTTCTGAGTTTAGCAACGGTTTGATCTGCAGCTAGAGATATTGATTTTTGTAATATAGTTAGTTAGATTCATTTGAAATTTTCTGATCTGATGACCTGACTTGATCTTAAATTTTCTGATATGATATGATCTTATCTAAACTTTTCTGAGCTGATCTGATATTTTCTGATTGTAGTTATTAGGAATAATTACATTAATAAATACCAACTATTGAACTTTTTATTTTATAGGTATCAACTTTTGATTATTCACCAGCAGCACGAACTATTACATAAAGTTGCAAGGATAGGTATATCACCTAAATGTTGTTGCAATTTATAGGTCATTCATACTTATGTATAGGTCATCCATACCTATCGTTGCAACTTTATGTAATAGTTCGTGCTGCTGGTGAATAATCAAAAGTTGGTACCTATAAAACAAAAAGTGCAATAGTTGGTACCTATTAATGTAATTATTCCTAGTTATTATTATAGTTATAATTCTTCTGATCTGATCTGAACATTTATGATCTAATCTGATCTGAATATTTTCTTAAGTTGAATCAGACGCATCCCAAGTGTACATTAATAAGTTTCATGAATATAATATAAATAGATTTTAAGAAAAACGAGGGAGAGAAACTAATATTCCGTAGATTTTATTGTTTATTTATAGATTATAGAAAGAATTTGAGACCCTTATATTTGTGAGGCTATGTGCTGAGGACCTTTTTGCACATCCTCGTCTACCCTTATGAAACTTTTATAAAGGTTGAGATGACTTAATAAACCGACTAATTATGTATTTTATGGAGCCATGCTATTCCAAGATTTTAAACGACTAGGTTAATTTAGATTATATTGTTAAAAAAACTTAATCAACCAAAATCTTGAGCTGATAATTAGAGGCTCATATTGGTTATTATACTCTATCACAATCCTCCCTCATCTCCACTGAAGCCTGTGAGGATGTGACTACTCAATACGTACTCATTCTGAGCGCATAATATTACAGCATTTAGAGGTGGGCAAATGAAATTTAAACCAGCAACGCTAATTTCCTGTCACGCTGGCACTAATACTATATCATAGTATAAATTTATCAGCCTAAAGTTTAAGCTAATGATTGGAGGCTTCCATAAAATTTTAATAGTCCATCATTAGGCATCTCTCATGTTAGACGTATAACCAATAGATTACAATTACAATAATAGTCAAGATTACAATAATATTCGAGTCAAGTACATGCATGCATTAGTGTTTAATTAAATAAGCTTTTTATGGGGATGAGAATGTATCTGGGACGGAGAGAATAAGGCATAAAGCATGGAAAATAAACCAATAACGCCAAAAAAACTATATATTTGCAGATTATATTATTCCAAATTAAACTTTAAACGTAATGAAATCAGCGGAATAATTCAAATGGTATTCAAGATCTTAAGATGTTATTCCACTTCTGGAACAAAACAAATTAAACACTGTGATAAATGATAATATTGTACTTTTTCCGTAACAAAATAACTGCAAGATTTGACATAAAATAGAGATAAAAAATGCTAGTTACACCTAAAGTTGTTGTATTTATGTATGACAAATACTGTGATAGAGAACTTACCTTCTCTCTTATACGAAGTATATATATTCTTTCTGTTCATTATATGGGTTGATAGGGTTACCGCATTTGATCTGATTGGATACTTAACTCGTGATTCTTGTTTATTTTATTTTATTTTTAAATTTTGAATACATTTAATTATGGACTAGAATGTATATATGTTTACCATCTCTTTATATTCATTTTCTCTTTTCACAAATTTTGATTACTCCCAAGCTTGTTACTTATCTTTCAAGGTGATACATGTTTATCATTCATATATTTGTTTGGGTTAAAGTGTTTAGCTAGCTAGCCCTACCACTATTTGAAGCATATAATTTATGTTAAGATATGCATGTCTTGAATATATATATGTTATATTGTCTCAATTAAATAACTAATGTGTTCGGTATCCATGAATCATGATTATGACATTTTATTTTTAGGTTCATTTCAGTATTTGTACGATTTTAGGAATAGTATATAAGTTCGTTATTTTATAACCAATATTATTAATTTTATAGTGCAACTAAGTTTGTATTTTGAAACATTATCAAATAAAGCAATAAGAATATTACTCTCCTCCCCCTTTGCTGGCGAACATGACCAGGAAAACGTTCACAGATTAAAGTATTTTTTTAATTGTTATCCTCACTTAGATTTATATATATTCTCGTATCATTACAACATTCAAGAATAAAAACTCTTTAACGATTTAATTGGTTGTGAAAAAAAAAAATTACTGTTTTCTAAGTAACGGAAGTCACTCCAATTTCTCACATGCTACAAAATAAGATACTAATACTATAACTCAATTGACTAAGAAGGTAGAGGTTATATATGTATACTCTGATACCAGATTAAAGTATTTCTTGACTCGGATATGTCGAGTAATCACGAGCTATAATGTATCATAGTGAATTTTACAAGGACTAATTAAAACTAATCATATCTATAAGAAAATATACAAAGTTATGTTGTTATAGAAAAACATAACTATTTACCTCTACATATATACACACATACATATTTTGTTGTTTGAGAAAATAAAACTATATATGATCATGTAAACCTCAACTATCTATAGTATAAATCATATATATCCTAGAAAAAAGCCAAAGAAATGGGACAATATTGCCTATGTATGAGAAGGGGGAGTCAAAATCAAAGAAGTAATTAAAAGAGGGGCCAACGTTGTTGTGTGGTTGGTTGGTTCATCCTTGATTAAGCACAAACTAACATTATTCTAGAAAAATAGGATACTTATACTACTAACTTTTTACTCTTATCTTAGCTTTTCAATGATATGATTAAATAAATATATAAATAATATATAAATAAATGGTAGCAACTCAAAACTTCCACAATTTTACTACTATTCAAGATGATTATGCGCTCCACATCTATTAGACATCAGATAGACAATCATTTGAGCAAAGGATGTAATTGTTTAATGCAATTATTAGGTTAGATTTTTTTTTTTTTTGTGATTAATAATAATCTTAATCACCATCATCTTATTAATTCGTACAATAATCAGTCCCATATTCGAGATTAGTGTATACTTCTCTATGTGCCCAAGTGAGATTTTGCCTGTTTAAGGATCACCATCACTTCTCTCTCTCAGGTTAGTGCTCCTAGGACCAACTACTTAATTAAAAAGTAGCATAATTTAATTAGCTTTTTAGTTTAATTTTTATATTAATTATTGTATAAAGGTAACTCAAGTCATAATAACATATAACCTGGCAAACTTGTTTGACTTTTTTTTTCATAATTATTGAATATTTTTTATTATTATGGACCAACATCAACACAGCTAAAATAACTACATTTGTAATCAACTTTTACTTTACATCGATATGCAAATTTGACTATTAATATCTTTAACTACGACCTGTTACTAAGGTCGGTGTTTACTTAATTCAATATTTTTCTTTTGATCTTGCTAATCTTTCCTAGAATATGACATTATTTTAGAATGCATGCAACACATCAATCAAATTAATCAATGCTTCATGTTAATAGATTGTGCAAGATTCTAGCTTAATTAAGAGTGGTGATATTAACACTCTAGAATTAATATTAATAATACTCCTCGATCATCATTATGAGAGCACGGTACAATGATCAATGTTTACTCACAATCTGAAGTGTCAATATTAATTTATGAAGTGTCAATATCATTTCCCCTTAATTAACACTACCAAAGATGTTTAAGTGTTTGGTAGTTATTGTCGTAATAATATATTTTAATTCCAGTACACAATAAAAGAAATCACTTTGTTTTATCCAGTCTACACATTTCACATTTTTGTGCTTGTCGAGACAATACTTCGAACATTAATATCTTTAATTATGTATTTGTATAAATTGTAAAGTCTCTCATTGAGGTGAATCGAATGAGATTCCATATCACTACTTTTTTTTTTCTTCTTACATATAAATCACAAAGATTCATCAAAGTAAATTAAAAAAAAAAGTGTTAAAGTCAAACTATATATGTAAACTAATTATATAAAAAAGCCAATGGAGTACTCCAGTCTTTTTTTACTTGCTACATTTCTTTTTGCATACTCTCCAAGACTTAACTTTGACTATTAATAACTCAAATTGTGTAATTAAGTAAATTATTATAAAAATTAGATATAAATAAACTATACATTGGGACGAATCTAACAATAACTCATATAAATATTTTATATAATATAAAGTTATCATAAAAATTGGTTAAAGTTTTTTAACTTTGAATCCAAAAAAGAAAATATAGTAAGTAAAAAAGACAGACGAAGTAATAACTTATAAGAATAAACTATAATATTGACATTTAGGAATGTTTGACAATAAAAAAAAAGTCAAAATGAAACAATTATTAAAAAAAAAACAGAGGAAATGCTTGACAGAAATCAATGAGTGTATAGTATTGTATACAATATAGAGAATATATATAATTTTATGATGTATAATGGGATTACTAATAGTCCTCCACTAAATTACTGTAGAGCCGCCGAGGAACTCAAATATCTGATTTGATGCGTCAGATCCACGTTGCATGACTTGATGACATGGCACTTGAGAAGCATGCAACACCAGGCCAACAAACAACACAATTCAATTCAGGACCAACTCATAGGTCAGTGATTAGAGCTTCAGAATTTCAGGCACGAGGTCTTGAGTTCGATTCTCACCGTACGCATTTGTGAGGATTCCTTATTATCCCCTTACAGATGCGTGTGTTAATTGGTTAAAATTAGGTCGGATGACCTGCCATAGGACTCGATTCCAAAACCTAGTATCCCACACATTATCCTTTAAAGAAAAAATAAAAAAATACAATTACTACTGTATGATTTTATTCCAATTAAGTTTCCCAACCCCTCCCACTTATTCTTGTCAATTAGTTTAGTGATGTGGGCCCTCTTTTTTTTAAATATATTTTTGCTCTTTTTTAATTCTATAATTAGCATGATTACTCTTTATTAGGGGTTTACACTATGCTAATAACCTATCTATGCACTTACTCCTTTATAAATAAACTAATTACAGTACTTTAATTTGTTTTCATAGGAAGATTTGCCATTCAAAATATCAATGTGTAATATAACTACTATGCATGATAATTATCTGATCATAACTTATATGCATTTGACCTTTGAACAACAAATTCAAATATCGTTAATACTCGGTGAGTGATTTCTGCACATTTTTTATTTATTGACGCACCTCATTTAATTAGAGGAAATTAGACTTTGGGTTTTCTAGTTTTGAGCTTTTAATTTCTAGGCTGGCCTACTAGTATTAGGGTTTTCTAAAATTCTATATACTCCCTCCGTAACACAAAAATGTAAACTTTTGCTAAATATGGGTGTAACACAAAAATATCAACTTTTCCAAAACTTTCTATATATGGCAAAAAAAACTTCATACAATTTACACATTTGTCATTACTTTTACATGGGAGTCCGTGTTTTCTTATTTATTTATCTCTTCTCTACACAATTACAACACAATTAACCCATATAAAACTTTTACATGGGAGTCCGTATTTTCTACAAAGCTTACATTTTTTATGTTACGGAGGGAGTATATATACTCAACAATCTGTAGCCTAATTATGTATTCTGAAAATTCCTCATCAATAAAATACTCTTTCATCTGCTGGTGGATGTATCCAACACATAGTTGGTGAACCACGTTAAATCTGTGTTTCTTCTTGTTGATCTTGACTTTATATTTTCTCTTATCCGTTATAACATCATCAATTCTAATTGAATAATTGTGATTGTTTTGTAACGCATAGATCATTATTTATTGGGAAGGAGAAGTACTACTAAATAAGGATGGCGCCACAAGTCACAAGCATTTCATTTTAAGAATGCAATAAGATCTCAAATTCTCAATTATAGAAGCCAAGGATCAAATTGTGTCCCAATATCCCACTACTTTCTACTGACCAATTTTGTTGTAGTGACTGGCTACTGGCTACGTAGCAGTCACCAAAAATGCGTGGCTCCTTCCATAAGAATATAAGATAGATAGTTTTAAAAGCTTAATGAGGTTTTAGATAAGAAATAATGAAATTAAAGGGAAGAAATTAAAGGATGTAAAGTTTATTTAACAAGATTTGTTGGGACCTTCATGCAAAATATATATATATATATATATATATACTTTTTCTTCAATTTATTTGTAGACCATCTTCTTATCTTTTTCCCTTATTGACACATTATTTTCTTGATTTGGCAACATCCCAAATGCTAAAATTAGATCTATACTCTTCTTTCTTGTCTTAATAAGATCACTTAGCAACAAATTTATTTTCTTGTCTTTTTATTGTCACTATTAATTTAAAGATACTTTTATCAATTTATTTTTTGCACTCTTTTGAATTATTTGGTTGCTTTGGAAGACTATAGAAACTCTATGATCTTTTATTTAATAACCATTTTAATGTTTGCATGGATGCTCTTCAAATTCATTTTAGTATGTGTATCTTTATTATTATTGATACATGCATATGATCATTCAACATTATTGCTTTAAATGACTTTTCCTTTAAATGTCACAAGTGTCTTCATCCTATTCCTGAATGAGCAACTCTCTTGTCAAACTGATTTGTGAGAATAATATTTTGCTTAAAAATTATAATATTTTATTATAATGTAACCCCAACTTATTATATAAAACTTAAGTTATATAAAAAGTTAAAAATTTGTGGGAAAAAAATAATAATTTCAGACCATGATCTCACAAGATACATGTTGTTCTTGAATCACTACTATACGTCCTTTGTTTTTCAATCTCACTTTAATTTTTGATGGCTTTGTCAACCGGTCAATATAGGTGTTTAAGTTGATTATACTTAACAAATCATCGGGTTAGGCTAGCTGGTCTTTACCCCAAATTACGTTCAAACCCCATAAAATCATGCCGGGCTTGTCTTACCATTGATAAACAAATACAAAAAATTCATGTTTAGGTAAGTAATTATATGCAAGCATTTCAATTTGGGAAAATAAAAATTATATTTACCTAGATTAGTTTTTTTTTAAAAAATTTAATACAGCTCTACTCTATACAAATTAATGAAATGTTATCATGCAATCTATTGAACCCATTAAACTACTTGATGAAGCCCACCCCAATTATTCGTTATTGCAACATTATATTTACATTACTCAAAAGAAATATAATTTATGCAAATAATATATAGGTCAAATCATAAACCATTAAACCACACATAATGGCTTCCTTTATGGTAGCAAAAAGCATTGGACGGCCATCACTCAAATATTTTTAATCTACAAAAATATACAAGAAGACATATACTTATATATATATTTTTTGCTAGATGCAGAAATAAATCAAATAATATATCTATCACCTCGATGGATCTTTTTCTCTCTCTCTCTCTCCCCCCCCCCCCCCCCCCCTAAAAAAAAAAAAAAAAAAATCTCCATGCATTCCATCTAGACTAGTAGTAAATACGTTTTTTTGGACTAATATCTTATCGGCATCTTTAGTAAGCTGTACTGAATAAAAAAGTAATGGTAAAATTTTGTGTAACTTTTTGTGAAGAAAGTTTCATACTTAATTAATACTTTCATGTACGTCTAATGCAATTCTTAACTTCCTTTTCACATATTTTCCTCTAGTATAATAAGTGAAAAGCACTATAACAGTCAGATCAGATTATGAAATGAGAGATGATATGTCTTACAAAGAAGAAAAAAAAATACATAGGTGACACTACTATAAAGATGCTATTTACGACCAGAATTTCTGTCGTAAAAATGTGACCTTGTCGTAGAATAGGGGAGTTGTAAATGGTTTTTTCCGTCATAAAAATGTGACCTCGTCGTACAAAAGGGGGGTCGTAAATGATTTCTGTTGTAAATGAGTCAATTTTAATAAAGTTTGAGTTGAGTATTGGGTGAATTTTAACGAAGGACACAAAAATTATCAGAACTCATAAAACATCTACATTTACAACATGATTTAGGGCTTGTTTACTTCAGATTATATTCAGTTCAGTTCAGTTCAGTTAATCTCTATTCAGTTCAGTTCATTTCAGTTCCATTTAGTTCAGTTAATACACTTCTATTCAGTTCAGTTCAGTTCAGTTCAGTTCAGCTCAGCTCTATTCAGCTAATGTAAACGAGCCCTTAGGCACGTCATTAATGTGTACCCGTCGATTATCGTTAATGGGACAAATTTTTGTAGTGTGCGTTCTCTTCACTACCTTTAAAAAATAAGTTTCATATTTAATACGTCAGATAAGTTCAATTAAGGTGTGATAAGTTCTATCAGGTGTAAACCGTGTAATAATTTTCAATAAGTTCAACCAGGTGTAATAAGTTCCAATCAGGTTTAATCAAATTAAATGTAATAAGTTACAATCAGGTCAATAAGTTCCAATAAGGTCTAATCAGTTCAATAAGTTTCAATCAATTGTCAAATAAGTTAAGTTTAAATAAGTTCAAGTCTAATAAGATGAAGAGAAGGACTCCCTTGGAGTCGGAAAACGAATTTCATTAATTACATTACATAATTAGATAGTAGCTCTGATCTTTTAAGCAACAAAACTGATAACAGGTGATGAAAATCGAACCCACGTGTTGTCGTTACTCATTACGCACTTATTTACTACTCCCTCCATATAATTTGCTCTTTTGATGTGACCATTTTAATTAATACTTCATCAATTATTCACATTTTTGTTTTTGATTGAGTATCGTGATTTATACATTAGGAAAAAATATGTTCACTTAAAATCTCTTTGATTTGTCTTAATGAATACTTTATTAAATTCCATTTTTTTAAAAAAATTGCAAAAATAAAATAAAAATATTGACAGATTAAATTGTACATTAACAAACGTGAACCGTAAATTATATGAAACACAGGAGTCGGCACAGAAATGTAGCTAAGTGAGAAGAATGGGAATATTAATCAAATGGAGCATGCGATAATTAGTATAATAAGAACAGTGAAGGAATCAAGATGTAAGTCAATTTCAACAACTTGGGAGTAGCCCTAACCCTAATGATGATAACTTTCGGTTTTTCAGCCCTCAATTGAAAACGACTAACAAATTAGGGAGTAACAATGAAGCAAATAAAGCACTTAGTCCTAGCCTGTTATCAACTTCACCCCTTATTTTATTTATTTATTTATTTATTTATTTATGCATCTTTTTGAAATTTGTTGGTTTAATCAATGGACAATTTTCCATTTTGAGGAACTATATCAAGCGATCGAGTCAATGCCTATTGGCTATTGCCTAGCTTAGCTAGACCTAATGTGTAGGTTTTTAAAATGGTATTCTTGTGGAGTGGCGGATTCGGAATTTTTGAGATCGTTAGTAGCCATATATTATATATATTGTTCACTTGTATAGTAAATAATTTTTCGGATCTAGTTCATAATTGAGTTCATGATAAAAATGTTAATTAAATTCATATTACAACTAAATTACTAAATAGTATTTACAAAAATCATATCTTTTTTTTTGTGGTCTAGTACATAAAAAATTACTAATGAATTCATATTACAACTAAATTACTAAATGTTAATTAAATCATATTAGCTTTAAATAAATAAAAAAAACCTTTAACTATATATAATAAAAAATTATAAAATTATATATTTGAAAAGTACATGTTGTGACGAATTAAACTACATCCATCATGACTATATATTTCTTACGTATATTAAATTAAATAATGTCAAAGTTCACATGTGGACAGTGCCCAAAGTCAAAGTGGGGCAAGTAAATTGGGACACATGGAGCATTTTTTTAATTTTATTTCCATAATTGTCATTGTACCATTTAAAAAACGAACACATTGCAGATTTGCAGGAGTTGCAGGATTAAGCATATTCCATTATTCCCATGTTATCAACAAGTATGATGTATGAAAGCGCTATTTTTTAAGACTGGTTGCTAAGACTTGAGACGTGATTTACATATTAATTATATGATTATTTAACGAGTTTGTTTTAAGTTAATGGTGGAAATATAGAAATAGTTTTCTATGTTCTATACTTCTATCACGCCCTCCTCACATAAAAGTCCGTTGGGCTGCGCTTTAAATGTGGATACAACATGCATGGGCCTTGTGTATATTACCTAACATTAAATATTCTAATTTGTAAATAAGGGGTGAATGAGATTTAAATCCGTGAATACATAAATATATGATGAAGCCAGCTTAGACCGGTAGAACTAGTGTTATTACCAAGTATTAAAGCGTTAGGTGGGTGTATCAACTATCAAATGTCATTTTCATATCTCTAGCTTAGCTCATTAAATATTATTTCATGCTTGGTAGAAAATTAGTTTTTTTAAGCTCATGCAATGTCCACTTTAATGTCATTTTCATATCTCTAGCTTATTAAGTCTTATTTCCTACAAAAATTGTTTTTTTTTTTGTTTTTTTTAAAGAGATCTTACAATACACACTTACGGCCCGTTTGGTAGCCGGTTATAAAGCATGATAATGGGAATGAATTTATAACTAAATTTGGGAGGAAAATCAAAATACATTTCCATGGTGGTGCTACCTTAGCTCTAATTTTTTTTAATTTTCTTCACAAATCTCCATTCCCATCAAATACCACCCTACCCAATGGTAATGGATGAGAATGAAAAATGAGAAGAAAATTGAAGCTTGAGAATGAAAATTTGTTTTCCATAGAGATTATAAGATTACTCCTAAACAAAATTACACTATAAATTCATTACCATTACCACAATTTATTACCAACAACTAAACGGGCCGTTAAAGTCTTAGTTATATCCTAAATCTTAATTAGTACTCCAAATATAAGTGAAATGTCGAAGGGATTAGTTATTCTTTAAGAAAGTTTGTTTTGGAAAATGGGACTTAAAAAGAGAAATTTCGAGGAGAAAATGCGTGCAGTGTCCATTTTATTTTTATTTTGTAAAATACTCCATATTTTTCTAATGCATGGATATCAAGGGGCTTACGCGCAAGGATGGAATGAAGAGTAGCAACTTACTTCCTCCTTTTTTTTAATTTTTTTACAATAAATGCATTTTCACGTATGACGAGGTAAATTTTTGAAGATTAATATCGCTAATTATGTGTTTGTAAAACATATGAACGCCATATAATAAAAAACTACAAGTTGAGTCGGACCCAACAAGACTCAACATGACTATGTTTTTCTTCTTGTGTAAGCCAAAAATTGCACTCAAAGTGAAAAAGTATAATTGTTGTGAGAATTTGAAAACGGGAAGTAGATAATATACTCCCTCCGTAACATATTAATGACAACGATTTGACATTTTTCCTCTCTATTTTATGTCAAAACGTTGCCATTAATATGTTACGGAGGGAGTAGTTCATGGAAACACGTTAACCAATTTTTTTTATTTTTTTTAAAGGAAATTAAAAGAAGTGTTAGAGGACCATCTCAACTAAAAGCTTAAGCTAATAGTTGAGGACCAGAAATATGTTATATACTCTATCACTCTCTATCACATGAAAGACCATTTGAGCTTAAAATGTGGATGTAGCACATGTCACATCATACCTGGTGTGAATTAATTCCACTTGGGAGAGGTAGGAAAGATTCGAATTGAACCCGTAACCTTTGCGTCACATTGGCTCTTAATACCATGTTAGAGGACCATCACAACCAAAAGCTTAACTAAGATAATATATTTTTTTTAAAGTTTAAAAAATCTATATTACAATTGAGGAGTTACTAAAAGATTTTTAAATGAGTGAAGATAATTTAGCCTACTTAATTTGGAGACGAAGGAAACACGAGTTAGCTAGAATCTATACAATATATTAAAAGTCGTTCCTCGCACCATATTGCGCCACGTAGCTATCAAGTCAGTGTCAAGTCATTAGTCCATGTGTTTGTGATAATTTTTTTCACACCATTTTAAAGCCAAAATAAATTAAAACAAAATGGTGCCAACAAGGCAACAAGTAGTATTGAACTCACAACCCGACTCCATGTAGGCAAACTTTTTACTAATAGTTTATATCTATTCAATAAGATGATTTCAATTATTATAAATAATTTTAATTGATAATAATTTAATTTAGAGGCCAATAAATCGATGACAAAGAAAAAAAAATTGTGACCCGGAGCAACGCCTAGGCCAGATTGCTAGTTGTTTATAAAATATGGTGTGCCATTTAATTGATATTGAAGAACATAACATATGGGGTGAGTCCTTTTATCTTACCTTACAAAGAACGACAAAGTGGACAGTTATACAAATACAAGTATATTTCATTAAGTTGAACAAATTTGTTATTACTTCGTTCTTGTTACATTTGTTGGCAATTGATTTCAAGCACAATCATTTCATAGTTTTAGGGATTATGATGTGTGTATGTTTAAGGTACTCCTAATTAAGTGACCAAGAGATGGTTATATAGATTAATTGTTTGCACTCATGAGTGAATTTATTATCTTGTGACTCCTTTGTATTAGTGTTTGACAAACTTGTCACTAAAGACATCAAATCAACAAAATTCAAAAACAGAAAGTAAAAGGTGAATCAATAGTAACTTCAAATAGTTATTGAGGGTACACACAAAAAATAGTATCACTACCACAAAAGACACTATTTGCAACGGAGTTTCTGTCGCAAAAATGTGATCCCATCGTAGAAAAGATGGGTCGCAAATGATTTTTCCCGTCGCAAATGAGTCAATTTTAATAGAGTTTGAGTTAGATATTAGGTGAATTTTAGCGACGGACTCAAAAACCGTCATAAAAAATCTACATTTGCGACAAAATTTAGGTTCACAAATGATTTTTCCCGTCGCAAATGTATTCACGTCGTTAATGGACAAATTTTTTATAGTGTATGTTTACATAATCCATGTAGCCTCAAAAATTGGATAAGAAAGTAACCAACTACGTACAATAATATTGTTAAAAATGCTATGTCAAAAGTTCAAAACCATTATTATTAATAGGTAGAGGAAATAATAAAAAGAGTGATCCTCGTCCTTAAAAAAATAGATTAATCGTGCATACTGATCAATCTCGATATATTTTCTTCTTGAGGACTGAGATATAGAGTATGTAGTAACTACTTCCTCCGTTTCCATTTGTTTGCCCTGTTTCTTGAAATGGAATTTCTAAATGTTTGTCCTGTTTAAAATTTTTTCTATTTTTAACTCCAATATCATTCACCTCTTGTATAGTAAAATGAACCATATTTATTGTTTTTCAACCATTACATTAAATAAAAGGTTAACCATTATCTAAAATACTCCACAAAATTCACTTTTCAATACACAATTATTACATTTTTCCATAATATTATTAAAAAAATCTATAACTTTTTTTTCAAGTAAGAATCATACCATATTAATTACTTCTCTTAATTAAATATTCTTTTTTCTTTATTCCCTCCCCGATTCCAAATGGGACAAACAAATGGGAATGGAGGGAGTAATTAATTAGCTCCACCTTTACTTAGGGATTGGTGGATTTTTTATTTTTTTTTTAGTCGTTTTCGCATTGCATCCGCCCTAACCGAAACTAGATAGGGTATGACTTTTGTGGGTCGTGGCTTAGTGGGTGGGTAAATATGTAAAGTAAAACCCGCTATGAGTAGTGGTAATTATCCGAAATGAACTCATTCTATATATAAAAAATCAATTTAAGAGTAATTTGTTTAAAGATAAATTTGGGTCATTATTCAATTTCCACTTTTAGCAATGACGCCATATACGGAGGAAGAATAGATTTATTGACAACTCAAAGTTGTACTGGTAACAATTATATTAATTGCATATACATGAATATTATTTACATAACCAAAAGATCGAAAAACTATGATAAAAAAATGTTATCACAATTATGCTCGATTTGATTCAAGATCACCCGATTCGAAACGAACTATTCCGAAACAATCTGATCCAAAATGGTCCAAATCTATTTTGGCCCAAAACCTCAATCCAAAATCCGATTTGAATAGTAAAATGATATGCATCAGGTCTGAATTCAAAACAGATGATCCAATCTGAAAGTAGTCCCTTTTAAATTGGTCCAATGAAAAATGATCACCTGAAACATTGAAACACAACTCAAATTTTCTCCAAAGTCCAGATCAGCCTCAACAACCGACTAAACTAGTGATTAATAATTAACAATGATTTATGTATTTGTCCTTTTAAAGCTTTTATGTTACTGTATGTTCAACTTTTTTTTTTTTTTTTTGGAATACTAAGCTAGGAGCAACATGTCTTGATATACTCCCTCCGTATTCTAATATCTGCAACGATTTGACATAAAGTAGAGCGGAAAAATGTCAAATCGTTGCAATTATTAGAATACGGAGAGAGTAGAAAAAAAGTGGAAAAAACACTAAAAAAAAGGAAAAAAGGACAAGCAAATTGCACTTCAACAAGGTTCGAGGAAAATACATACGAGTACATTATACATACATATGATATATCTCGTGATGAAGAATGAGGTTTGATAGTGTAAGATACTTTGCTAGCTTAGCTTAGCTGTAACCAAGTTATTTTAAATTTAGGTTACACTCCACACATATATACACTAGGTACACTATGCATGTAAATTAAATAAATAAACACATAAAAAAGGTATGCCTATTGTTATTATTATTATTATTCTACCACTATAATCGATCTCTCTCTATATATCGTTGTATATTGTTGTTGAAGCGATTTTTAGTACACCTAACAATGGGTCGAGAGTAAGTTCCGTTTCCACACGACTAAGCACCGTTCTTGCAAAAAGAACACGTGTGAGCTACCCCCGAAGGTGTTCCGGGGAAGGCCACTCTGACGCTCAAGTCAGTATAGTGTAGGAGAAGTAATTTGAGAGAGAATGTAAGAGAGATAAAGTATTTTTGAAGTGTTTACTTTACTCTTTTGTGGATTAGGATCCTTTTGATTGTTGCATGGAGATGGGTATTTATAATACCTTTGGACTGACTTGGTACCCCTGGTTGGTTGGGCTGGACCAGGTCTATAGTGGAGCGTGGGCCCTATGGGGCCAGGTTACATGTACTGTGCTTATCTCACATGTGGGCCTGGTCCTGGAGTGGGCCTTCTTGTGGTTGTTGTCATCTTGTTGGATTTAGGACTTAGTTGGGCTTAAATAATTGTGGGCTGGCCCAATTATAGTAAGTGTATTTTTTCCCATCAATTGTAATTATTGTAATAGCATAATTAGCAGCCATTGCCACCTTCCCCTGTAATTTCTCTCTCATCTCATTTCATTTCATCTCATCCATCTCCCTTATTTTACGTGGTTATGCATGCTGACAAAGATCTACGTATACTTTGCGCCCTCGCTCGTGGCCTACTTATTTTGATGCCAAATGTATGCAAAATGGATGTATGTATGTATTACTCCCTTTGTTGTCCTTATTAAGGTTGCGTTTGGTTGTCTAGTATTTTATGATTATTTGATCCTAATTTTTCTCATTTGATTTGAATTTTATTTTGGTCTGATTTGAATTTTTCTAATCTGATATGAACTAAATTTTTTAAAATAATTAAGCATTAGACTACTTAAATAAGTTGAATCAAATACACTCTTAGTTGTTACATGCCTACATTTTCTTTAGCACAAGTTTTCAAAAGAAATACTCCGTATATGAATTGGTAGGGTCTATTAAAAAGTAGAGTTATTAATTAATGATAAAATTAATGGTAAAATAGGTAGAATATATTGAACCCTATATAGTGCACTAGTGACTAAACTAGCTTATTAAGTCTAGGAGTTACTCCTCCTATTACCAATTGGTTTTAGGATGGAACCTCCTATGGCTTATAAGTAGCATAACTCTCCTCTTCCATAATGAGTTGCTCAGGCTCGTTTCTAATATTCAATCAAATTTAATAGAATAAAGTGGGTAAAAGACAAAACTATTGATAGGATATGTATAATTTATGTGAGCCCAACATGTCAAAAATAGAACATGTAGCAAGTAAATTAAGACATCAAAATCAGAAAAATGTAGCAAGTAAAAAATGGCATAAAGAAAAAAAAATATGGAGTATTACTTTACTTACTCCGTACTTTTTTTAGTTGTTAAGTTCCTTTGCCACAGAGAATGAAGTCATAGCCTAGTGGTTAGGGCTTCAGAATTCCAGGCATAATGTCATGAGTTCGATTCTCACCACACGCATTTGCGAGGATTCCTTATTATCCCCTTCCAAGGCCTAGTATCCCACACATTATCCTTAAAAAAAAGTGTGTGGCGCAGCTAGATTAGATAGAGAGGATTTGCCTATAACGAGGAATAATACACTCTTAGCTGCTAAATGCATTTAGCGCGCGGTTTTTGAATGAATGTTATAATTATTGTTTCGTTCAATGCAATTATTGTCCTGTGTAACACAATTATTATCCCAAGGGCGTTGTTTATTGTCCACGTAATGTTTTGGCTTCACTTGTACTCAGGACCACCTCAATTTATTTCTGACACAAATGGAGCAAATTAATTGACTGAAAAACTGCTAAATGCATATAACAGCTAAGAGTAGAGACTTACCGGGTTAGTAAGAGTACGACTTTGTTGCTATATAGGTATATACATATACATTGTCAGTAGAAGTATAATGCTAAATTGAATAGCAATATAGCATGAGGAATTGAGCACTGAGTGAGTGAGAAAATGGATACTGGTACTTCAGTAATTAAGCTTACTGCTTATTATGATATTTTCTGAAAAAGTTTTTGGGAAGTTAAACACATTGATGAGTTTTTTTTTTTTTTTTAACGTATCTTTTTTAATTTATTCACATGCATGTTTCCAATGGCAACAATATACGTGGCTGTTCGTTATTACGCGTTCTAACACTTACACACTTTGCAGGCAAACAAACTACTGGGCATGATAACAGCGACAACAATCTTCGTTCAGTCCTTTTTTTAATTTTATTTTATGCATTTCATTTCATAATATTTTCATGTCATGTCATGTGAGAACGAATGAAGAAGAGTATAGGACATATCTTTCTTCATGTGTCCACTTTTGTTCTTTTGTGAACTCACCATACAACAATAATACCTAATATTCCCTCCGTAACGAATTACTAGCAACAATTTCTATTTTTAGGTGTAACAAAATACGTGTAATATTTTTTTTAATTTCATTTTATTCTTTTTTTGGCAAAAAAAACAACACAATAACACACTTACTTTTCTCTTTCTTACTCCTCTCTCTTACTTTTATCATAATACCCCATTTACTTTCCTTCTCTTACTTTTCTCTCTCTTACTTTTATCATTATATACCACCTAATACCACAGTTAACCTATTTTATCTAGGAGTTCGTGCTAGTCCAAATATTGCTACTTATTCGTTACGGAGGGAGTACGTGTTATTTATTGCGTTTAACTTGAAACATATGAAATATGCTTGTTTAAATAAATAGTGAAGTTGATATATTAGCTATAATAAAATTTGGTATAAATTAGAGATGAAAAGTAGTGTTAAATCATTTTAATTAAAATGATATGAAGGTAGTATTTTTTGAAAGTGAATAGAGTACTAAGTTGTACAATACTAAATTCTAGGAAAGGAAGTAAAGAATTTGAAAGTGATTTTTTTTTTTTTTTTTTTAAAAGTACTATTTTACTTTTGTTGGCTATTTATTTTTTAAAGTATACCTAACGTTAAAATGGATATTTGAGAGTATATAATATGTAGGGCTAAAGCTTATAATTAGCATGAAAAATGAAAGGTAAGCCGAGAATATTATTAAAAAAAAAAAAGGATTAACATGAGTAGTGAAATGAAAGGAATTGAATAAGCTAAAATTTTATAAACTTTGAACTTACAAAAGCAAATATTGTAACTATAACAAATAAATAATAATTATAAAAAATAAAAAAACTATGTCAACCATTCTAACATTGATGGCATGTGTTTCAAATAGGTTAGAAATAGGTTTTTTATTTGAATACCAATTTCCATCATACCTAAGTCAAGAAAGTTATACCAACAGTCAAACTTGTAGGTCAAAAAATTAAAATATATAGATTTCAACCTAAACTTTTTTTCTTCCTTTAACTTTCCCCCTTGATGTTGAAACTCAAAATCATATACTTATGGGAAGCTTTTTGTTAAAAATAAATAAATAAATATGTTCTCCATCTCATGAATATTCCTCTATCTTATTTTATATTTTAAACTTAGCTATTTATTATTTTTTTTTCACAATTTTTGAGATACAAACTTCAAAAATACTTCATCCATGTTTAGTTGAAACAAACCCAATCCTTGACATGTATTCCTAGGCAAAATTTGATTGTGAGTATTAACTTATTGATAAAGATAGATAACATGACATGTGATAAAGGGACATTGATTTAGGCATTTCCTAAATTAACATTCACATCGCCTCTTTGTGTGAGATATATGAATAGTAAAAAAGTAGGGTGTGGATATTAATTTAGGGAGTGCCTAAATCACTTCTCATGATGAAGAGAGAATTAGAGTCCAAATTGAGAAATGAAGCATCTTTTGTATCTATTAAAAAATAAGAAAGTACGTATACGTAGTGATATCTTTAATTAATACGTAGTAAAAATTGAAAAGCACACACATTTAGATGTATCAAATAAGATACAACATTGTTATTATATCTCTTTATGTACATAAGAATTATGAAAGACTCAAAGTCTCAATTAAGTGAATAATACCAAATGACAAATTATAGCAAGTAAAAAAAAAAAATAAAGATGAAGGGAGTATTACATTTGAATTTTTTTTTCCAAACACAAAATTTATATAACTAACCCTTAAAAAGTGCAAATAAATAGATATTGTTAGATTTACGATATTGTGTATGTTCAAAATATAAAGATTTTGTGAATAATTCTCCTTCTTTCTCTATTGTTATTACATAATTTATTGGAAAAAACTTAGCCGTTATTTTTAAGAATTAAAAAAAATCCATTCATGAAGCCAAAATATAAAGCTTTTGTGAACAAGTTAAGTAGTTGATTGCTCGTAATGGTTGGACTGTAACTATCTCTCATTGCTATCGTGAAGCCAATAGAGTAGCTGACTGGCTTGTAAATCAAATAGTCTACCAAGAAGAAAGAACAATTGAAGGCATTACTTTACCTCTTGAACTTGTTAAAATTATAGAGGAAGACAATCGTGCACTACAGTTGCTATTCCTCGTAGGATTATCATGTAATTTTTTTCATTTTTTTTCCAGGTTCCTTAACCTTCCCTTTTTGCATCAAAAAAATATCCATTCATGAGTATTTAGTATAACTTTTTTTGTTTACTTGATCTAGGCAAGCAATCAAAATTCATAAATAAAGAATTTACCATAACCTCATAATAATTAATCCCTTCAACTAAGAACCAATTAGATTGATATAAATGGGATTCTAAAAATAAAGAGGAACATCTAGAATTAAATGCATAATAAATTATTCTTCTGTTCATGTATGTGTTATTTACGTTTAGAATCATGTGTAGTAAAAGGAGAGAAACGTTTTTACCTGAAAAATTTCTATGATATATAAGGAAAAATATAGTTATATGAGATCTTGGTCACGTCTTAGCTTGATGTAAAGTTTTTTTTTTTTTTTTGAGAGATGTAAGGATTATACACTAATACACATTCGTAATTACAAATATCTAACCACTTTTATCTTTTATTATGTTTAATAAAAAAACTTTTATTATGTTTTAGTACAACTTATTTTTTTTATTTTTTTCAAAAAAATATTTAAAACTATTGATTGAAACAAATCAACGACTTGACTATATTTGTTCTTATATGTTGAGAATAGTTTTAAGGTTCTTGTTAATAATTGATGTCCCTAAGGCTTTGGATGGATGTATATTTAATATATTCATAAATTGGAGAATTGATTGGTGTAATTAATGCTCATTTATTTGTATATTTCCACATGCTACTGGGGGGATGATTTAGGCACTCTCAAAATTGATTTTGGCACTCCTCCCCCTCTCACATGAATAGTAAGGGGGAGGAGTGCCAATATCAATTTAAGGAGCGCCAATATCAATTGCCATGTTGCCGGAGCAATCTTTAGATTTTTTTCTTTCCTCTAATTTTACATTGTGACAAGTTTTCAAATGATATATAATAATATTTAACACACATAAACAAATGGAGTAATTAAAGTTATTAATTGTGAAAAGTATGTCTTCAAATTTAAAACAAAAGTATAAAGTAACAAAAATTTTGAAATAAAAAGAGTAGGTAAAGTTAGAAACTAAATTGCTTACACTTGTTTTAAACAATAATGTTAAACGTCTTACTTTTACTTAAAATCACCCTTTTTTTTTAATAGCACAAAAACTCCTCTTACCCTATAAAAAAATACTTCATCCATTCCAAATAAACGCAACAGTTTCAATTTCGGGATGTTTCAAAATAAATGCAATAAATTTTTATTTCTCTTATATTTTAAGCTTTTACTATTTAAAAGACATAAATGTCCTTACTAATTGTTTAATTGCCCTCACTTTTCTCTCCATTTATTTTAATCAACTAACCCTCACTTTTTCTAATTGCCCACAACAAAAAAATACCTATGCGTTCGTGTCGTGGCTTTTTTTTTGGAATAGAGTTAGTACTTACATTTTCCCATCCTTATCCCCTTAACCACACCCTCCACCGACCAGCATCACCACCCTGTTAAATCGCCATCCTATCACCGGACGATGTTCACCTTAAAAAATTAGCACAACCACCCCGATTACCTCGTCAATGACGTACTACATATATAAACGCTACCATTACGCGAGATCGCAACCACCACCACAACCAAAAACGATATCAACCACTTCAGATATTTTTTGTTTGTTTATATTTATAAAAGGATGCATCTAGATCTAGAAGCTCCAACCTTGATAGGGGTATGTACACCCCAACCTTGATAGGAACGTCCCAATTAGACGTCTCCACCATGATATATAGGGCATCTGGTTGGAACGCCTCTGTCATGGTTAGGGCGTCCTAATCAGATCAGATGCGCCTACCATGGTTGGGGTTTCCAATCTAGACGCACCTTACAAGTGATATTCAAAAAGACATATTATTCAATTCCGTTGGAAAAAAAGTGAAGTTAATGATGATAATAATAACAATGATATATTTAATTAAATACACTTGTACAATAGTGTAATGTACTGATGTATGTAGTTTTTTTTTTTTTTTTTGAGAAAAGGTAAACAATTGAAAGAAAATCAAGATCTCTTCCTCTTGAAGATATATTCTGATTTATCTAGTGCTAAGAAATAAGAGAATTTAGCATCTAAAAAAGGATCGATATCGATGTGCGTAGGGGTCCAATGCCCGAGGGACGCGATATAATCCGCAGTGTGGTTGACTTCATGGAAGACATGAGCAGAAGAGAAGGCCGTAAAGTCTCGGAGGATGAAACGAATGTCATCCATAAGGAGCTGAATTTTGGTAATTAGGAAAGATGTGGGATGTCAACGGAGATAGAAAGAGGAAATAGTATGATATAATATGGAGTGTTCCACTCAAATATCATCATGGCATTTTCAGCATTGCTCTTCCACGATTGGCTACCTTGTAGAATTATCTTTCACTTTACAGCAATGATCCTAGTCGACATGGGATAAGCAATTAAGCAAACCTCTCTTCTAAAGTGCCATCGCATCCTCATTTATTCTACTCTTCCTAATTAAGGGTCTGTTTACTTTAGCTTAAATTCAGTTCAGTTCAGCTTTCAATTTCCTTATATTATAAAATATTACTTCTAATTGTATTCAGTTCAGTTCAGTTGTATTCATTAAACGTAAACAGACCCTAAGAGTCCGTTCTATTCACTTATTTTTTGCTTATTAGTTTTTTTTAAAAAAAAGTTAATAAGTTCAGATAATAAGTAAAAATCAAATACTATATAAAAAAGTAAAAATAAAAAGAATAAAGTTCAGTTTAATATACAAAATATGGTAAAGCAAGTAACTGTAGACATTTTGATATTAGTACGAGTAAGCAAAAATAGGTTGAATAAAACGTACATTATCGCATGCCTTGTAGCGGTTATATATACAAATACTTTGTATATTTATGTAAATTTTCTTTTATATGCAAGTGTATGATATATCCTTGTAATTTAATGTTATAAAATTATTCAATACTCGGACTTCTACATACTTATAAATTAATATTTTGATGTATGTATTTAGAATTATATATAAACAAGCTAACACTTATGAGTTAAAATCAGTAAGATAGTTAAAGGTGGAATTATTCCTATATTTAAATGTGATTGTTATCCACACTAAAATATACATCCAATATATAGAAATCTACAATTAGAGTTCAAAGTATCCAAGTGAATAGAATGGCAATCATAGAAAATAAAGGTTAAAAACTTGATGACCTAATGTAACTTGTCATTTGATGTCAAACTGTCCACCAAAATAGTTACAACACACAAAAAAAATCATTATTATTTTTTCTGTTTGGTGAATGAAATGGAGAATCTTATAAAAATTTAATAGTGCGGGATTGTACGTGCTTGTTATTCTAAAGGGTACTTTAACTTAATTTGTAATAATAATCACAATGTTTTGCACTTTCTTTTTTTCCTTTTTTGATATCAATAATGCTTGCCCAATGCATATCAATCTACTAATCTTTGTCAAAAAAAAAAAAAGGAAAACTAGATATTGTGTCAAACAATAAAAACTAATTGTTACAAATAACAATGACAACCACCACACTTGTTAACACAAATTGACTACATTATTGTGTTCATAAAAAGAAGCTTAATTAGGCAACTCTTTAACCCAATTTTGAGTGTTAATTCATTTGGAGTACAATTTAGTAGGGATTATCATTTTAGTTTTTTTTTTCAATAAATTGGTAAAATTCCAATAGACCGACTTGGCTGTAAGGAAGAAGAAAGCTTGTTAACACGGTTCGAACCCCATAATTTTTGAAGGATATAAGGTAGGAACAGCGACAATCGCCCGCACACTCCTCTTGGCCTCAGGGATCATTACTTCAAATTAATGATATATATTTATGGATGATGAAATTAAATTACCTATTATAGTAGTATAAATGGTTGAATTGCCTAGAATTTAAAACATACTAAAAAGATTTGAGCACTTAATTCTTAATATTGCATATTTACATGAGGATAGAATAATGGGTTTCTTTTCATTGTCAATTCTTACTATGAGATAGATTTCTTACTATTTATAGGAGGGTTTACCTTCTACTCTTCTAGCTAATAAGGACGAACCTCACTTTTGTTAAAATTTAAATATGAAGGAGAAATATAATAGATCCTAATATTAATTACATTAATATTGATATTCTTGTATTTTGCGCCATTCAAGTTCTCTCGTAAGCTTAGAGAAAAAAAAAATGTAATTTATTCGATTCAAGATTGTGTCGAAAATAATACCCTCACAATTGCTATATTGTTTCACCAATTCTACTACTCCCTCCGTAACATATTAATAACAACAAATTATTTTGCACACACTTTAAGGTAATGATT
This sequence comes from Salicornia ramosissima, assembly GCA_951394345.1. NCBI lineage: Eukaryota > Viridiplantae > Streptophyta > Magnoliopsida > Caryophyllales > Amaranthaceae > Salicornia > Salicornia ramosissima. Next base: position 6,690,728 of record OX596238.1, on the reverse strand, counting down.
TGAGTGTGTAGATGAACAAATTAATCAAAATGGTTTTAGTACAAGTAAGATTGAGATCATAAGTTACTAATCTTAAAGTTACTTTTGATCAACTTGTTCGTTTGTATCCTTAAATCGTTTTCTTAAAGTACGTGCAAAATGACTCGTTGCCATTAATATGTTACAGAGGGAGTACTTGAGATGACCTATATAACTCTCGGTCGCAATTGTTGCTTATTTAACATCTAATTGAGCAGTTATATATGAATATCATAATAATATTCTCTTATTTCTCAATATATATAGTGTGCGTGCTCTTCAACTTATTTATCAGGCCTCAGAACTTATCAGGTTTAATTGTGTCAGGTTAGGTCGAATAAGTTATAATTAAGTCAGCTTTAATAGGTTAAAACAGATTAGGTCAAATAAATTAAAGAGAACGCACCCATAGTCTTCACATTTTAATCTAGACATTAAACAAGGTAAATTCATTTATTATTTGGATTTTTTTTATTCTGTAATTAAGAAGGATGAAACATAAACTTTTGGGTTGTATTTGCCTAGTCCCTACAAAAGAAGACTGATATCATATGTTCAATTTCAGAAGAAAATAAAATCATACTAACATTTTATAATGCATGCATCTTATTGTCGCTACAATTCTATATATTGGATATTAAAAAAAGGAAAATATTAATACAGACATATGTAGTGCACGGTTGCACGCATCTCAATATCTCATTGTCATTACAATCTCAAATTAATTTTCATCATATAATAGTTGTATTCATTGATTAATGTGGTCCTACACTCCTACTTAGTGGTAGATAAACTATTTTTGTACATAAGTCCAAAAGAAAAGAAAAAGGAAGGGAAGATTTAACACCACCTACAAGGAACATATTGGGCTAAAAAAAAATACTTGGCCAACCTGCTAAGTGCTAACTATGAGCCACCCAATTTTAGAAAGTTGTATATGTGGCTTAGCTTGATTTTTAAGCAAAACAATGTGTAATTAAAAACCTAACAAGAACCCTTAATTTAACTTATCTTTAATAATGACCCTTGATTATGCCTCTCCTTTTAATTAAATTTTACAAAGCCAGTAGTTTATTAAGGATTGGCAGCATAAGCATATTTAGTTTGCCCTACCTTTACCAATTCAACATTACATACTACTTGAAATATTTTCTAGTCAATCAAAGATTAATTTTAAGAATATATATTCCACCATTATTAATAATATTTAGTTTTGCAGATGTTGTTTGACCATCCTTAGGAGTCACTTTTAGTCCATTACATTTGTAACCCGAGCATATAATAGCTTTGGCTTCCTTCTTTTTTTTTTTAAATAAAAAAGTGTTGTATAAATCAGTTATACACTAAATTAGTATGCAACAAACAAGTGAATATTACCCTAAAGATATTCGATTATTCTTCCTTCTATATATCATTTTTTTTTATTACATTTTGACAAACTGTCTCTCATAAAAAGATTTTAAACATAATAAACAATGTGAAACGGAAAGAGTAAAAGCTACCCTTTAATAAAAAAAGTTTTGGGTCTATCCAATGCGATCACAATAATTTTTGTGCAACAACGATACGTTTGGTTGTTCAAAATAAATTGTGGTAATGGTATTGAATGCAAAGTGTAAATTTGTTAAAGAAGAACGTTATTATTATTCTCATGGAAAACATATTTTCATTCCCAAACTTGAATTTTCTCCGTGTTTTCTATTACCACTAGACCTGTCAAATGAGTCAGATTGGTGTACAATAAATCAATGTACATTAGATGTACGCAGAGCTTTGTATAACAAATACAATAACTTTATCAAGGGTAACTTTAATGGACATCAAATATATATAATAAAAATTTGTGCGTTTTTATGCCCTATATTTGCATAAGCTCCACATTCTATAAAAATGATGAAATATAGTAAAATAAATAAAAAAAAGATGAATATGCTACAGCATCGAATGCGTATAAATTAAAGTGTAAATCGATCAATGAAATTGTGAATTTGGAGGGATATTTTTTTGGTGTTTACAAGAACATGTTCTTGTAGCACCATCGATAGATCTTTTGTGTCTGGTGTTTCATGATCCTCGAAACATTAGCACCTAGGAAAATATATATGTATGTTGGTATCTATCTTCATATATATATATATATATATATATATATATATATATATATATACACACACTAAAGGCTAAAGTAGAAACCACTACAACATTTTTTTCCAGATACTTAAACATTTCAACTCTAGGAATGATTAATATTAATCAATGATTATGTTGGGGATGTGGTAAGTATAGTAGTCTTTTTATTTGGTACTAATGTTACTAATATACATGTGTTAAATTTGGGTGAATATGTCTATATAAAAATTAAAAAAAAAAAAAAAAACGGTTGAAAAAGAATGTATGTCTAGGTAAGCCAAGGAGGATAAGAATTAGAATCAATTACAAGTTTCATTAAGTTACATTCTAAATACAATTTGATCATTGGAGTCATTACAATTTGATCACACATCATAGCTTCAACTAACCTATTATGCATTCGAATCATAATAATAATTAATAATTAAGAACTTGTTTGGTACAACTTAAAAAATGTTCTATCCATTTTAATTTGTTGGTCACGCCTGAAATTTTTTTGGTAATAGAAAATAAAATAAAATGTGTAACTAATTAACAAATTTAAACAAACAAAGTAATATTCTGCTAAATTAGTTAAAACAAGTTCAAAAAAAATTAATTATGGAGTAATAAATAAACTTAGTTTTAAAAATTATCAATCAGTTCTATTCATTTTTATTAAGCTTTAATTCAACGAGTTCTAGTGAATTAAACAGAGTCTAAATCACATTGTTTTTCCTTCATTTCTCAAAATCATATACTTCCTCCGTTCCAAAAAAAAATACAACAATTTTCATTTTTGGATGTTTCAAAATAAATGCAACAAATTTTTATTTTCCTTATATAGTAAACTATTGCTACTTAAAAGACATAAATACCCTTACTAATTCTTTATTTATCCCCACCTTTTCTCTCTCCAATTCTTTAATTGTCCTCACCCTCTCTCACAACTCATTTAATTGTCCCCACTTTTCTCTCCATTTATTTTAATCAAATACCCCTCACTTTTTCTAATTACCCACAACAAAAAAATGCCTAGAAGTCTATGCCATGACAATTGTTGCGTTTTTTTTGGAACGGAGGTAGTACTACGTTTGATTGTTGTTGTTATTATTATTTTTTTTTTTGGTTCATACACATAATTTTATACTCCGTACTTCTTTTACCGTTCTACCCCTAAATGTCGCTACGTACTGTAAGAATTATATTGCGATTTAAACTTTGATTGTGGATAGGTTGGTTGGGGTTGAAATTCTTGCAAACTTGCAATTTTACAAGATTAACTTAAAAGAAAAACATAACATACAGTACATTAAGATAAAGAGCAGAGTATTTTTGAGATTTTGGGCATGATTGAATTTCTCGCTCTTTAGGCCCATATAGCTCATTATAAACATAGGCCCAAAGTCCACAAACCAATAGCCAGAAATTTTGGTATTGGATGAAGTTTGGAAGGCTCAAACATTTTGCCCGAAATAAGGTTTTTTTGTTAAGAAATTAAGATGATTATAGAGAGAGTTGTGAAGGAGAAGATAATTGTGTATTGTATCATTCCATTAAAAGGAGTTACACATATATATATATACATCTAAGGTAGCACCAAAAGTCTAGGTAATACAAAAGTTTAACATATGAAGAGTCTAAGCAACTCAAAAGACTTAAGTAATATAGAAGGACTAGGAACATGAAGGGGCAATGGACATCCATACAATAATTGATTCATAACACTCCCCCTTGGATGTCCATTATCTAGGACAATGCCTCATTAAAACCTTACAAGGAAAAACCCTATGGGAGAAAAACCAAGTAAGGGAAAAGAGTACATTATTCCATAATGCGCATGAGATGATGCTGCCTCATTAAAAACCTTACCAGGAAAACCCAGTGGGAAAAACCATGGTTAAGGAAAAAAGGGTACAGCGCGCATTAACTCCCCCTCATGAAAGCATCAATGAAGTTCTCTGAGGGAACGCATTCCAATTTGACGAACCAACTTCTTAAAAGTAGCCGTTGGGAGTGCCTTAGTAAATATATCTGCCAAATTTTCACTTGATCGGACCTTCTGTACATCTATGTCACCAGTCTTCTGTAGCTCATGTGTGTAGAAAAACTTCGGTGAAATGTGCTTCGTCCTATCACCTTTGATATATCCTTCCTTGAGTTGTGCAATGCATGCTGCATTATCTTCATACAGGATTATCGGATCTTTATTCTTGGAAGATAGTCCGCAACCTTCTTGTATGTGCTGGATTAAGGATCTTAACCATACACACTCACGACTGCTTCATGAATTGCTAGAATCTCTGCATGGTTAGAAGAGGTTGCTACAATGGTTTGCTTCATTGAGCGCCATGAGATGGCAGTGCCACCATGAGTAAACACATATCCAGTTTGAGACCGAGCACTATGAGGATCAGATAAATATCCTGCATCTGCAAAACCAATCATGGCTTCTTTGGACAAGTTAGAAAAGAATAATCCCTTATCTTTTGTGCCTTGGAGGTAACGAAATATATGTTTAACTCCATTCCAATGCCTTCGGGTAGGACATGAGCTAAACCTTGCTAACAAATTAACAGGAAATGATATGTCAGGTCGTGTATGGCAAGCAAGATACATCAATGCCCCTATAGCACTTAAATATGGTACTTCGGGACCAAGGATGTCCTCATTACTTTTCCGAGGGCGAAATTGATCATTATTTACATCAAGTGATCTAACTACCATCGGACTGGTCAACGGATGTGCTTTATCCATATAAAATCTCTTAAGCACCTTCTATGTGTATGATGTTTGATGCACAAGGATTCCATCTTTTAGGTGCTCAATTTGCAATCCTAGACAAAATTTCGTTCTTCCAAGGTCTTTCATCTCAAATTCCTTTTTCAAGTAATCTACAATCATTGCAATCCCTTCAGGAGTTCCAATGATGTTCAGATCATCAACATACACTGCAACAATGACAAGACCTGAACCAAATCTTTTTATAAAAATGCATGGACAAATAGGGTCATTCTTATAATTTTCTTTCAACAGATATTCACTGAGGCGATTATACCACATGCGCCCCGATTGTTTCAATCCATACAAAGATCTATTCAATTTGATGGAATATTGATCTCGAGATCCATGAGTTGTTGCCTTTGGCAACTGAAATCCTTCCGGAAGTCTCATATATATCTCATTATCCAGTGGGCCATATAAGTAAGCTGTGACCACATCTAATAAGCGCAAGTCAAGTCCTTCTCTTACTGCCAGACTGATCAAGAGTCTGAAAGTAGTTGCATCCACCACAGGGGAGTATGTCTCCTCATAATCAATTCCGGGTCTTTGTGAGAATCCTTGTGCCACTAAACGTGCTTTGTATCTTAGAATTTCACCCTTTTCATTTCTTTTCCGCACAAAGACCCATTTATAACCCACTGGTTTCACACCTTCTGGTGTGCGGACTACCGGTCCAAATACTTTTCTCTTTGCAAGAGATTTCAGTTCTGCTTCAATTGCTTCTTTCCACTTTGGCCAATCATTTCTTTTTCTACACTGATCCATGGACTTTGGTTCTTGATCCTCTTCATCATTCATGACATCAAGTGCTATGTTATATGCAAATATATTATCGATGTCGATTTCATTTCGATTCCATATAATTCCAGACATGACATAATTTGTTGAGATCTTTCAGGTACCTGAGTTTCTTCTTCTTTTGCCATGTCCGTGATCTCTTCTGGAGATTCATGTGTGGGTTCCTCAAACTGGCCATTATCAATTGTTGCTCCCTTTCTTTTCCGAGGATTTTTGTCTTTGGAAACCATTGGTCTGCCACATTTCAAGCGTGGTTTTGAATCACTAGCCACTTGATGTTGTCCTTCTGGGACATCAATTTTAACAGGAGCATTAACAGCTGGTATGTGTGACTTAGTCACTCTATTTGGGGTCAGAAAATGCGTCTGGCAATTGATTTGCTAAATTTTGCAGATGAATTATCTTTTGGACTTCTGTTTCACATTGATTTGTACGAGGATCAAGATGAGTCAATGATAATTCATTCCAACTTATTTCCTTGTCCAGCTGTTTATTTTCTCCCCCTAATGTCGGGAAAACTGACTCGTCAAAATGACAATCTGCAAATCGAGCCGTAAATAAATCCCCTGTCGATGGCTCCAAGTATTTTATTATTGAGGGGGATTCATACCCGACATATATTACCTTCGTTGAGGACCCATCTTAGTACGCTGTGGTGGAGCAATTGGAACATAGACAGCACATCCGAAAATTCTTAGATGGGATATATTTGGTTCCTGACCCAGTACCAATTGTGATGGGGAGAACTTATGATGACTTGTTGGCCTGATGCGAATCAGTGCTGCTGCATGCAATATGGCATGTCCCCAAGCAGATATGGGTAACTTAGATTTCATAAGCAACGGCTAGCAATCAACTGGAGTCGTTTGATTAATGACTCCGCAAGACCATTTTGTGTGTGAACATGTGCTACAGGATGCTCAACACTTATTCCTATGGACATGCAATAATTATCAAAAGCCTTAGAAGCAAATTCACCAGCATTGTCGATACGAATAGTCTTAATTGGATAATCAGGAAAATGTGCCCTTAATCTGATCAACTGAGCAAGTAATCTCGCAAACGCCAGTTTGCGAGTTGATAACAAGGATACATGTGACCATCTAGTCGATGCATCGATTAGAACCATAAAATAACTAAATGGTCCACATGGTGGGTGTATTGGCCCACAAATATCACCTTGTATACGTTCTAAGAAATTAATTGATTCAAAATTTAATTTTGCTGGTGATGGCCGAATAATTAACTTGTCTTGTGAGCAAGCATCACAAGAATGACTTTGAAGAATCTGCTGGCTCTTCAAAGTATGTCCACACGAATTTTCAATAATTTTTCGCATCATAACAGAACCGGGATGGCCCAACCGGTTATGCCAAACTACAAAGTCATCTGTAAACTTCTGGTTTACAATAGTATGTGCTTCGACTGTATTTATCTTTGTGTAGTACAAACTAGTAGAGAATGCAGGCAATTTCTCTAAAACATGTTTCTTGCCTTGGGACATAGTTATGATTTGAAGATACTCATCATTCCCCTCATTTATTGTTTCAACATGGTATCCGTTATAACGAATGTCTTTAAAACTCAACAGATTCCTTTGGGATTTAGGGGAGTATAATGCATCAATAATTTCAAATTTTGTTCCCATAGGCATCAATATATGTGCTCTTCCAGAGCCTTCTACGATTTTTGTACTACCAGAAATAGTACTCACACTAATGCTTTGCATTTTCAATTGAGAAAAATATATCTTGCTCTTAAGTATAGTATGAGTAGTCGCACTATCTGCTAGACACATATCTTCACCATTCATTGCTAATTGATCTCGGGGAGTATTCATTTCTAAAATTCAAATAAGTAAAAGAAGGAAATAAATAAGACAATATACATGAAAACTAATTATTAATTAAAGACAAAACAACCAAATAAAATACCACGATAATAAAGTCCATAATATGCATAAAAACAAGATAATAAAGTCCATGATACATAATAATAGTAATAACCATAGTAAGACAATTTATCAAAAGCAAACTAGTCAAAACGATTATTAATTAGTCCAAAATAAAACATATGCATTTTAATTATTATTGCCTTCAAGGGGCGGCGAAGAAATCTGCAGCTTCAAAGTGCATCATGTTATCATTATTTCCTTCAGGGATGGTGAGGAAATCACTCACATCCAGCTGCATCATATCATTATTATCAAAATCTCCTTTGCCATCTTCGTACACAAGATTTGTCTCTACCTTTTTCCCTTTTTGCTTTAATGATTGTTGGTAGAGATCAACGAGATGCTTTGGGGTGCGACAAACACGGGACCAGTGACCACTTCCTCCACAACGATAACATACATTTGTCACACTTTCATTTCTTTTCTCATTTTTGTTGCCACTTGTATTGTCCCACTTCTGGTGGGAATAAGAGTGCTTAAAATGACCACCCCGACCTCTAATATTCTAAGTTAGGCCATCCACCAAAAATAATTAAAAAAAAGGTATATTTCCCCCTCATACGAAAACCCATAAAATGGTTGTTGAGTAAATAAAGGAAGAAAAAGAAAAGGTAGGAAGTTATGAAAGAGAAGAAAGTACATAAATCAAGAAAAGGTAGTGCTTCAAAAGACGGTGGTTCGTCTTTCTTCAAAAAATTTTTAAAATTTTTTTTTAAGTTTTTTTTTTTTTAAAAAAACAAACGAAATGCTTTTGTGCTGGTAATCCAAATCCTTGTTAGTGAGAATTAACATTTGGTGAAGAAGATTTGGGAACTACAACAAGCAAATTTCGATGTCAGTGAACCAGGTATGGAAGAGATTGAGCTTGATTTCATTCTTGTAATCTTTGATAAGATATTTAGTGGGAAGAGATGGAACATTGAATAATCTGTGATTTGGAAGGTGAAACAAGTAAGATGCAGGGTAGAAGGTGATGTTTTCTTTTCCCCTTTTTTAATCAGAGGCTACGGAACTCATACCATGATTCAACAATGGTGTTTTTTTTTTATTTTTTTTATTTCTTTGAATTCCAATTTAATTGAGAAGGAAGAAGGGTGCAATGCTTTTTCTTACTTTCTATTGAAAATATGAGATTGTGAGGAAAATGGATAAAGGTGAGGTGTGAAAGCAAGCATATATATATATATAGCTATAAGTATGACGATTCAGACAATTCTTTTGTTTGTAGGAATTTGAACGAATGGAGATTGAATTGATAATAATTTGTATTCAGAGTGACTGTTATGGAAGGTGGAGTGAGGAGTTGTTATTATAACTATTCAATTTTATTTATTTCTCTAATTATTTTTCCTGAACCTTTCCTCTACTTCGTGAAACCAGTGGTGAAGGAAGATGAAACTTTTTTTTTTTTAATTTTTTTGAAACAAAAAAAAAAAAAATTGGCTTAATTAATAAAATTTATATTTAATCAATGTATAACCAATATATATATAATTCAGTTAGCAAAAATTTATTAAAATGTATTAAAATATTGGATACAACTACATATATTTGTATAAAAATACCGGGTATTACACCACCCCGACCTCTAGTGGGTCCATATCCTCTACCACGACCACGGCCCCTACCACTGCTGCTGGCAGGGTCTTTATTTGTTATTGTTTTTCCCTTATGGGTTGCAGCATTCACTTCTGGGTATGGTGCGGAACCAGTTGGTAGGGAATTGTGGTTTTTTAACAATAACTCATCATTCTGCTCGGCCACAAGCAGACAAGATATCAGTTCAGAATATTTCTTAAATCCTTTCTCGCGGTATTGCTTACTTAGGAGAAGATTATCCTTATGAAAAGTTGTGTAAGTCTTTTCCAACATTTCTTCATCCGTGATATTTTCCCCACATAATTTTAATTTAGAAGTTATTCTGAACATGGCCGAGTTATAATCACTAACGGATTTGTAATCCTGGAGTCTTAAATTTAGCCATTCATAGCGGGCAGAGGGAAGTATTACTGTTTTCTGGTGGTCATATCTTTCCTTTAAATTCCTCCAAAGCACCTCTGGATCTTTAACAATTAAATATTCAGTTTTAAGAGCCTCATGGAGATGATGGCGAAGAAATATCATAGTTTTGGCTTTATCTTGATCTGATTCTTTATTTCCGGCCTTTATAGTATACCAAGACCCTTTGCAGCTAAATGGATTTCAGCATCTAGTGCCCAAGATAAGTAGTTATTTCCGGTAATATCAAGGGCCACAAATTCAAGCTTAGCAAGATTCGACATATTCCACTATAAGATAATAATAAAAGTTAGGAGTTAATACATAATAATCTATATCTATCTATTATCGTCAAAAGAGGAATTAATATGATTTAGCAAATGAATAAATCATGATAATAACAAAATTGACAATTAGGTAGATTAATAGTATATAACACATAATGAAATGATTAGTCAAACAAATGGTAAAATTAGAGCAAGACAAAGTATCAAAGAAATACAATTATTAAACAAAATGTGTACATGATAACAAGAAACTAATATATAAGAAAGATACAAACATAAGGTGTAATGGATATTATTATATACTACTCATAAGAAAAAAAAAACCAGTGCTAATAATACCATGTTGTTAGCGACAACTTATACAGGCAATATATGATACTATAGTTAATTGATATATCAAGAAGTATCTTAATAAAGTAATCAAATATAAGTAAGAGGAGTGGTCTTAAACTGGAAAAGTCGATGATAAGTAACAAACCTATCAAATAGTAAACCTACTAGTAGCATAAAAGGAACAGTAGACCACTACTACGTTTATATTGGCATAAAGAAACAATAGACCACTACTACTTGATTGTAAAAGCATTATCCTAATCAAAGCCCCACATGTTTAAAAAAATGATGCGATTGCATATACACAACACTAGTTATACAGTTGCAAAAACATCTCACATACATAATTTATTAATCAGAATTGTGCATATTAAGAGCCTACCAAGACATTGAAAAGGACTAAAAGTACCAAAAACACAAAGTTGATAGCATAATTCCAAAAGAAAGCAAATAGCTATAAGGCAAAATTTAGAACATAATCATCGGACATACCAGGCTGATATTATCTGATTATAATGTAATAACAACGAACCAATAAGCCTCGTGCTGTGCCGACAAGTAGAGCAATTCGTGCTGATAACGTGTTAAGAAATTAAGATGATTATAGAGAGAGTTGTGAAGGAGAAGATAATTGTGTATTGTATCATTCCATTAAAAGGAGTTACACACACATATATATATACATCTAAGGTAGCACCAAAAGTATAGGTAATACAAAAGGTTTAACATATGAAGAGTCTAAGCAACCCAAAAGACTTAAGTAATATAGAAGGATTAGGAACATGAAGGGGCAATGGACATCCATACAATAATTGATTCATAACACTCCCCCTAACAATAAGTTTTTTTTTTTTGGGGGGGGAGGGGGGAGGAGAATTCCTGGCTAGCTCGACCTCTGATTAAGCTCTATATCTAGTTGTAATGTGATGTAACAAACTAACAATAATCACTTAGGGCTCGTTTACATTAGCTGAATAGAAATGAACTGAACTTAATAAAGTGTATTAATTGAACTTAATAGAGATGAACTGAACTGAATTAAATTTAATTTGAAGTAAACAAGCCCTTACTCTTCTATCCAAAAAACAGTTAAGCCAGCCGCATCAATAAGAAACTGTACAGTCAGACGTGTATCCCTTGCATGGCGCATTTAAATAACTATTTCATTGGGTTATAAACAGAGGTTACAAACTATTTACCCCAATAAAATATTTTGTAACCCTAGTTTATAACCCCCATAAAATACTACTAATTTCAATAAAGTAGTTAGTATCATTGTAATCCCAATTTGTATTGTTAGTATACTTTGTAACCCTAATAAAATAATTTGTAACCCCTTAATTGAGTCGTACAATTTTGTATTGTGCAGCAGGCTGCACAATTGCTTGATGGTACAACAAGTCTTATATAATAATTTGTAGAAAACAAACACCACTCATTCTCAAATTTGGAAGGAAAAATAAACGAGCGACCTTTATAATGATATCAACGTCAATTTGCAAAGATACAACAAACAATAAGGACAATCGATAGAAATTAAGTAATTCAAAAATTCCTGACCTTATCAGTAAAATAGACCTTTCAAATTAACAGTCAACCAATAATTATCCACAAATTGAATCAATCATGATCAAATTATTTTTCTATTATTACCCTGAAAGCTAAATACATTAAAACATTGACAAATCGATGCTCAATGCTGCATCTGCTGATTTTTCAATCTCTAGTTCATCCCCAGTGTATGTTTTCTATGATTTTTCAATCTCTAGTTCATCCCCAGTGTATGTTTTCTATGCTATTCGTGTCGAGTGTCTTCTCTTGTATAATAACGTTACATATGTAGCAATTCCATCAACTAGCTGTTTCACCCATAGCTAATTCATTTCTCTCTTTTTCACATGCTACAATAGCTTTTGTGGGGGCGCTAGTTTTAAGGATCATTTCTTCATACTCATCTTCCGGTTTTGACAAAGCAACAATTGCACCTCCGGCACCTATTGAAGCCTCACCCTTGTGTATAACAACCGTTCTTATCACAATGTTCAAATCAAATGTCCCGTTAATTGAGAAATACCCAATTGAACCAGAATAAATACCTCTTGAACAACTCTCAAGAGAATCAAGAATTTCCATGGATCTCAACTTTGGAGCACCTGTCATGGATCCACCAGGAAATGCAGATTTGACACAACTTACCGGACTAACACCTTCACGCTTCTTCCCCCTTACGGTACTCACCATTGTGTGGACAGTAGCATAAGACTCCACATCCATGAGATTGGGAACATGAACGGAACCAGGATCACAAACCTGCCCGAGGTCATTTCTAAGCAGATCAACTATCATCAAATTTTCAGCTTGATCCTTTTCACTGAAATAGCATACAAGAAGTGCATAAACATACAAATACAGAGAACAATTACACTTTCAGCAGAGGTAGGGATGGCAATTGACAAATTAGTCCGGATCCGACCCTAGTCTGATCCGATTAGATCCGATCTGCAGGAAAAAATCAGTCTGAATCCAAAAAGATCCAACTCCGAGTCGAAGACAGATCGAAGCCGGATCTTGGAAAAAACCTGAAAAATAAACAAGGACCGTTTTGGTTGGAGAAGTGGAAAGGGAATGACTTTAGGATTGAGAATGAGGGAGAATGGATAGGTAAAATCTTAGATTTAGGTAGTTGTTTGCTTTGAAAAAAAAAAATGTGAATTGCTAAATTAAAACCCAATTTTACTTACTAAAGCCCCAATTTTTACAACATTACCCTTACCCCTACAAACATAACAACCCATTACTACATTCTCTCACCTCCTACCTCCACTCACCTCCCACACTCTCTCACATCCAACTTCACCCACCTCTCACTACACTCACCACTCACCTAAGGCAATATGTCCCAAAGACCAGGGAAAGAGCACATGACTGCGGAGGATGAAGCAGCCATAGCGGCGGTGGCTAGCAAGGTGTGTGTGTTTTTTTCCCCAAAAATGGAAGGCACATGAGTTATGCGCTTCGACCTAGGCCCGTGCGCATGAACTATGCGCCTAGACCTAGGTAGAGGCGCATAGTTCATGCGCCCCAGCCTAGGCTCAAGCGCATGGCTCATGCGCCTCAGCCTAGGTTGGGGCGCATGGCTCATGCGCCTTAGCCTAGGGTAGGGCGCATAGCTCATGCGCCCCACCGATCAATACAATTTTTTTATAACAATGCAAGAAAAATACCTCGTGTGGCGGACTAGGTTGCAACGCCATTGATTGACAGGGGCTGAGAGGGTGAGAGAGTGTGAAAGGAGGTGAGAGATTAAGTATAGTGTTATGCTTTTAGGGGTCAAGGGCAATATTGTTTTACTAATTAAAAATGGGGCTTTGTTTAACTACACCCAAAAGGAATGAGGCCACTACACAACTAGGGATGTTCAAAATGATCTGATATGAGCGATCCGATCTGCAATGTGGAGCACCCGATCCAAAAAAATCGAATAATTTTTGTGTAAAAAAAATCGGGATATTTCAGATCGGATATCCAAGAACTTTCGGATCAAATACAGATTGGGAAAATTGATGTTTCGGATATCCAAAATTTTAAATATTTCGGATCGAATATCCGGGTATTTCTGATTGAAAACAAGCGTTTTGGGATATTTTGGATCGTATATATTTTTATCGGATACTTCAGATCGGTAACTGGGATATTCAAGTATTTCAGATCGGATACCCTAATTCGGATCGAAAATCCAGAAAAATATATTAAAATCACAAAAAAAAGGGGGAAAATTCGGATTGGAACATATCCTTTGGATATTCAATTTTTTTGGACTGGATTCGGATCGGGATTTGGCCAATCCAAATTTTTTGAATATTCGACATTTTGGATAGGATCGATCCGAGTGAAATCCCTATACACAACCACCATACCCCACACTCCACCACCACAACCTAACCCAGCCTCACAACCAAAAAGCCAACCACCTCACTGCCTACCCTCCACCGCCCCTCACTTGCACGCAACCCAGGGAGGAGAGGCGCGGCTAGAAATTGTGTTAGTGGAGGTTAGGGTTAGGATTCAGTAGTGGAGGTTAGGGATATAGTATGGTGGAGGTGTGGCCGTGTGGTATAGGGGGGAGAAGGGTTTGGAGGTAGAGGACTTTGAGGGAATGGGAAGGGGAAAGGAAATGAGAAAAAATGCTTAACAAACAACATCAAAGGGAATGAGGGTAGTTGATTCCCTTTCCCTTTGATGAATACCCCCAACTAAATGGCCCGTCAAATCTAAATCTAACATAGAGTTAGATTTTCTATTTGTTAAAGTTGTATTTAGTTAAATGTATATATCATTATATCTTAAAATTATTTGGTACCAATTATGTATTTGATTAATGTATAATGTCTAATCATGTATTAGCAATAAAAATAGAGTAATTTAAATGTAATATTAGACATTTGTTTGATTATATCAATGGAATAATAGTGTAAATTAATACTAGAGTCGGACTCAAATTGGACAACTGACTACTACTCGGAGTCGAAATATACATAATCCGGTCCGAGTTTGACCCGCTGTCATCCTAAGCAGAAGAGCATAGATACCATAAGCTTACTATGGCAACTCAATTTTACTTTTAAAATGGTTTCATTGTTCTACTGGCAATAAAGTCACGCCTATAATGTAGTCAAAGTAAAGTGAATCCTTCAGCCAATTTGCCAAAAAAAAAAAAAAACCAACCAAAGAATCTTCCAAAACGAGTGATGGAAGATTGCAAGATAGGTAGTGCACATTCCTAGGCTGCAAGATACAAGGACATGGACTAAATGGAGGCACTATATACTCGCATATACTGTATACTACAAGGGGGGAGACAATTTAAGCTTTGGGGATAATCAAGCAATAATTCAGATGCTACCTGCATTGAAGCTGCAATTTAAGTTGTTCATCTCTTTCTGGAGTTGAACCTCGAGTAATTGTACCTTTAATGGGTTTTGCTTCTAGGATACCATCTTTGTCCAACTGTAGGAATCTTTCTGGTGAAGAACAGCAGATGCATAAATTCTCTTTCGGGAAGTTCAACCATGCTGCATATGGGGCAGGATTTTGATCTCTGAGTCTGAAGTAAAGATCTAGAGGATCTACCTCTTCGATATTCTTCTTCATCTGAGATGTGAGACACAACTCATAGCTTTCTCCATCTTTGATATACCTAAGACACTTCTCAACATCTTGTATATACTGATCTCTTGATTTCTCAGAGATGAACCCAGCTGTAAGTGGAGAGAATTCAGGTGGCCAAGAATGTCGTTCTTTGACAGGTTCATTAGCAAAACCTTCCATGTTCAGAAGCTTCTGCTGCACATCATTTAGCCAAGATGGCTCAATTGAGCTTTTGTCATGTAATGACAAGATGTAAACGTCACCATTCTGATGATCAATTGCCAAAAAATTATCTACAAATAAGAGGCAGGCATCTGGAGCATAAGATTTATGGCGATTAGACGTAGAACCACACTCAACTTTCAAATTATACCTACAAAAATGCAACAATAAAAGATGAATGTCTTGTTGAAAAAACAAATTAAAATACACTTGACTATCAAATGCAAATGCATGTCCACGCAGGTTAAAATGGGGAAAGCTTATTTGTTTAAGACTAATCTTACCCAATGTAACCAATATATCCACCGCAAAAATCAAAAGGCAGCGCATGATAATCTTCCTCATCACAGTGAAAAGATTGGAGTTCCTGTTACATGGAGACCAAAACCTTTATCACTTGCAGTTGATGCACCACATGTAATAAAGCTACAAGTTGAAAGTGCAAAATACTAAGGCTCTGTTCAGTTCAACTTATTTAAGCACTTTATTACTTAATAAAAAAATCAGATCAGTAAAGTTCAGATGAACTGAACACACCCTAAGTGATAGCTATATGGTAATTAACTGATTATGGTCATCAAAGGTTGAACAAGATAAATATTAGCGAAATTAGAATCTACTAGAACCCAAATAGAATGCAAAGTGACTTGTAAGTTGTATCAACTAACAAGTATTCAAATGACATACTGTAAAATGCTACATAGTCAAAGCACTGACATTTATATATGTTCGACAATATTGATTACTGCACTGCAAGATAAAACTCTGAAGTAAGATAGCCTCAAGTCCTTTTAAAAGGCTCAGCAATTGAGCAACCAAGGAAATGCAAAAGGAACATATTTCAACATAATTTATTCTAGATCTAATTCAGTGACTCTTAAACAACTAAGTCCCTAACAGAACAGCCATTTTACAAGAAAAATCACCAGCTAAAGTGGTTACACAATCAATAGCTTCCTAGGAAGCCAACTCTACAAATTTTTTACACAATGCTTTTCTCAAAGCATGACGCCATGAAGTCATTGATAATCACTCTTCTCCCTTGAGAATTATGATATGCACACAGCCATAAAATCCCATCTTCTTATTCTTAATATCTACACCATCTTCAATGTGATAATTTTTCCATCTGAATAAAAAGTTGTGCATGACAGAGAGCAAGTTGAACAAAAATCCCATTTTCATCTTCTTCTTCCTGTTAAGACCCCCTAATTGAAAGTTTTTTTTTCCAATCTTACAGCTGTTACTTTCTGACCTAAACTAGCACAAGCAGCTTCAAGGCAAGGCAAAAAAAAAAAGTATTTGCCTACACTCTACAGTTTGCCAGTTCTAGATGGATATTGGGAAATATCCAGACGCGCATAGCTGACATCTAGTCGAAGAAGCACAACAAGAAAACTGATTGATTGCACAACATAGATCTGATTTATCTTCTTGATATATTGTTGTGAGTCTTTTATTTACCTATTCAAAACTGAACTGCAACCTTGTGCAATCAGGTAAAGGCTTGTTCAATAAATATAAACACAAAACTATGTAGCATACCTTGTCTAAGAAATCAAGAAAACCATTTTCCAAAAACATGTTCGTCACATTTTCTTGAGCATTTGTAATTGAGAGCTGCCCTCCATTTCTGAATATTAAAACCACAAAAGGTTTGCTTTAGCTTCTTCAAGAAAATAAAAGGAAATCAAAGAGAAAGAATATTAATTAAGCTTCAATCAGATACTGACAATTCAGAGCCTTTTAACATTTCAAGCTCCCACCTTGGAGCTGGAAAGGCAAGTTTATTTGAAGTTTGAAGCCACTGGACATAAAGTCGAGATGCTTATGAACTATTTGTTGCAAAAAGAATATATATACAAAAATAAAATTAGAAAATATTATCAAAAATAGTTATACCAATATATGGCTAATTTCAATTTGAAGTTATAAATGCATGTATGTAGAAGAAATTGTACAAACAACAAAATCAATAAAAGATGCATTAGGCAAAACGCAAAACAACAGAAAGTAGAGACGCTTATGAAGTGTGTTTTGCAAATAAAATTAAAAAATAGTTAAACAAAAAAAAGTTATAAATGCACGTATGTAGAAGAAATCGTGCGAACAACAAATCAATAAAAGATGCATTAGGCAAATAGTAATACCTTTCATCAGACAGCTTGAAAGTAAGTTGCTTCCAAAGAGATCCACCTTTTGTCCCCATAAAAGAAAACCGAGCTCTTCCCTGATACAGAAACAAAAGAATGATGATAGGACATATAATTAATAATAAACCAAAAAAAAACTAGCTATGTAAAGCATTCATCATGAGAAGAAAGAGAAGTGAGATGAGAAAAGCTAGACTGAACCAGAAGTAGAAAGGAAATAACAAATGACTTCCTCCCAGAGAGAGAGAGAGAGAGAGAGAGGAGAGAAATTGGATCTGCAGCACACTGCTATCAGTTATGCACAAAAAACTAGTTCCTTGGAAGTAGTCTTGAAGCATTTGGCAGCAAACACCAACAAATACACATATATATAATATGACATGATTAACATTAATATCTGAGTCGTATCACCGAATCATACAGAACTCCCTTAGAAAGAATATACCCACAACATAATTCTAAGCTGGAGACTCATGTGAAATTTCAGATTGTGAGACACCAACAAAATATTCATGCCAGTTGACTCTTTTTTATGCTTTAGACTTGCTACTTGGCCAAAAGATGTCCTCTACGAGTAAGTTTGGTTCAACTTATGATGACGTATCTAACTTAGCTAAACTTAAAAGGTTTATTTACTCTTTTTTTGGTGGTCTTTGTCCTTTTCACGAGGAAACTAGTTTCAAGGTTTCTTGTTAATCTCTGTGGTGAGAAAGGCCATTTACCTAACTTCTTAGGATCCAACTCCTGTTTGTTGAACCGCTAACAAAGCCAGCACCAGAACCCTGTAAGGATTTCTTGTCAACAAGTTTGATTTTGGTCTTGTTTTTAGTGGTTTCTTTAGGCTTTTGGGGTTGTATTATTTGTTAGATTTGGGAGTATTTATTATTTGTAGTTTAGTTGGCTGCTCTCCATGAAGAGTTACGGGAAGGCATCTTCGACTGGGCTCAGATTTTGGTGACTTTTGCTGTGGCAGGACTAGAACTAAGTTTTTTTCATCGTTTGATCTCTTTTCTCTCTTCTTTTTTTTATTTATTCCGATAACTTGTTCCCATCCGTGAGGATGTTGACGTTGGTGCTTGTTTTGTAAGCTCAACCAGATTTTTCGATTTTATTAATTTATCCCCCCAAAAAAATTCTAAACTGATTTGATCATATTTGAACTTATTTTCCACAAATAAGTAAAAATAAGGTTAACAGCCTACATTTGTGGTTTACTTCTCAATACGAAGTATTACTAACACTGAATACTATTTTTGATAGAATCAATACATGCCTCCATAAGACCATGACTAAAATTCAGATGATTTCCAATAAAATGTCAAAAATGTAGTCAATTGTATGCAACTTTACAAAAAGCTAAAATAAGCAGGACAATGCACATTTCATATTTTCCTGCAACCGATTAAGCATATAAGTACACAAGCAAGTAAAGAGCAAAACCATAACTCATGCATCATTCTGATTCGATGAAAAAAAAGTAGCTCTTCATTGATCTAATCCCTGCCCCACAAGGCTTATCTATTCTCGTCAGCGATCTCAGCATATGCATAAAATTGGCACAAGATATCAACTGGCTTATAAGCTTGTACAACTTATAATTGACAAAGTAAACTTAAAGCTACTACTTCCATTGCTTTTATGATACAAGGTACTTGCACTTTCGAGGTTTGAATTTTTTTTTTTTTTTGTTGCATGTAGAACATATTCATATAACATGTAAGAAAATAATATGAAGTACAACTTAAGACTAATTTAACAAAATAATTAACGCAATATTAATGATCAAGGTAAAATCTCAAACAATGTGCATAAAAATGCAATATTATTTTTGCTGCTCTTATTCCCTCACTATCTTTCAAAAAATTCTAAAGAGCAAGCAGTTTTTACACAAGATGATAAGTCATTCATTAAAACTAATATCATAGTTTCAAATCATTTATCCTGAAAAGAAAAAAAAAAAAAAAAACCTCACCAACCATTTGTTTGTATTTTCATTAAATTTACCATTCAAAAGGGAGTTTTTCAACAAAAATAGTAATGCAGAAAATATCAATACATAAGAAAGAAAAATATAAGGGTTAGAAATTTCCATTGCAACAAACCTTTTCTACAGATGAACTGTCTAGCCAAAAGGATTCTTCAGTGTTGCAACTACCAAAAAGTTTTGAAAATATATTTCTTGCACCGCCAACTTTGTTAGCAAGAGAATCAAGTTTCTTACACCTTAATTTCAGTTGTTGAACTCCCTTGCTCCTTTGTGAAATACTTTGAAGATTGCTAATTCTAGAACAGTTAATATGACTCATCTTATTAGTAAATGGTCTCTTTGTCAATGACCTGAGGGGAAGAAATGTCTTAGGCACCTGCATGCACGCTAAATAAACTTTACTGCTCAGACAAAAAAGGGTATTCATGCTAAATTTGCAATATCAAGAGTTCGTAATGAGTATATGCAGCACAGAAATTCAACAATCAAGTGTCAATTGGCTCCTTTAAGCAACAAATCTCAAAACAGCAAGCCATACACCATCATAGTATTTTATATACGATTGGAGAGAAACTAAAAACTTCAAGAATACACACACACACACACACATATATATATTATCAGGAAAGCCACTATACCATTTAAGTTTCTATTAGAAGATGCTGCTCCCACTCCTTGCCAATAATCCAGAGTTATTTCTCTGAAGTTCATAAACATCTGTCTTCCATAACTGGTTGCAACACTCTCAGGATGAAACTGCAAGCAATTACAAGCGCTCAGCAAGAATATAGTCACAAACATGTTGTCATTAGAAAAGGATCCAAGATATTCATTGTAACTATGTAAAGAACTGAAAACTTCAAAGGTGAAATATGGAAAATTGGATTAAATAACTCAGAAATTGTGATACAAGACAGTGAGCAACTTTAGGTTGCAAATCTCCTAGTGAGTGACTTTAGGTCACCAAACTCCTAAGCCCAAGTCTTTTTTAATTTTTCTGGATATTTTTCACTCTTCCCCTTCTTACATATTTATACTACCACTACCTTAATTGATTTTGTCCATATGCTAGTACAAAATCATTCAAAAAGCTGATAAAATCAAACTTCAGCTAACAAGACAAATACTAGCCAAAAAAGACAGATTAAAAGGACAAATAAAACAAAAATAAAAACAATAAAGTCTGAAAATAATGGGAAAATCAGAAAACTAATTTCTAATTACTTGATGCATTACAAACTACCATCGTATGAAACATATAAACATCAGACAAATCAATATTAATGCAACCAGAAATTACCTGCAGGCCATAATGAGGTCTGCTGACATGCCTTATACCCATGAGAACTTTTTCACTTTGCGCAGAATCGCCATCAAGGGAGACCAAAGAACTTCCATCTCCAAAACAAGCAGATGAATGCTTCATGCTCGTTTTCTGGCTTCCCTTGTTAGTATAGGACTCAGGGATCAAGCAAGATGGCTCATAAAAAGAAAGTGTATTACTAGAACAGGTCCATGCAGTGGGAATAAGTTCTTTCGGCAATGAGTCCTCATCGATAACAAGAGAATGATAGCGCACGACCTGAAGAACTCAAAGGGAAGAGTAACAATGATAATTGTAAGCGAAAACATTCCCTGATAATCTTTTTCAGAATTTTCCATCACTGATAAAATTATTCCAATAATTTAACATGGTTGTCCAAGTTAAAAATTATTAAAAGAAAAAAAAGGTTGGCGATATAACAAATATATAGAAGTTGTGAACAAGAGAGTTTTCAAACCAATTCAAAACCTCTATTGTATGAAATATGAATTCAATGCTAATACATAAGCTATGCACTAGAAATTTATGAAAAAATAGTGTTTTTATATAGAAAGTTACATGAGAAGTCAAACCATGCCTTACATCAGGCATTATGAAGGAAATAACCTGGACAAAACAGGATCCTCTGCCATTCAATATACGTAGTAGTATAAATACAAAGATATTCTTTGCTAATACCATTTTGCTGATCTACATGTGTTGCATGAGAGTTGCATCTAGAATAGTTTATAAAACTATGGCAAAACAGGACCCTTTTCCATTTAGAATAAGGTTACAAATATTTTCATAAGGCATTGAAATTTTTGTGCATACGAACCTACTTTGTACTACCTCCGTTTGTTTCTAAATGCAAGATTTGACATAAAGTAAAAAGGAAAAATGTCAAATCGTTGCATTTAAAAAGAAAGAAGTTTTAAGCCAAACCACTTCCCTTTTTACCATACGCCCAACCTAAAATGAATTCTAGGGAAAAAATGGACGGCTCACACAATCACATGTACATGAATTTAAGAGTTATCAGAATAACAAAAACATACTCCAACCCAATCAACTAACCTTGAAACCATAATTGCTTCCAGAAGGGATGCTGTCAAATAGGGTACTACCATCATGCTCAATCTCACTGTAAGGTAAAAACCATAAATATTGAGAAGGAAAGAAACACTAATGTAAAGATATTACTATTAAAAATTAACATAATTAATAGAATACAAGCAGTTTAAGGAAGAGATTTGAGAGTGTAAACGAACAAATTAATTAACATAATTTAAATACAAGCAAAAGGGAGATAATAAGTTACCAGTGTTAAATTTTTAATTAAATTTTCCATTCACACCCTCAAATACCTTCCTTGAAATGCATGCAAAATGGTTTGTTGCAACTTGATTGCAATTATTAAAAATATGGAGGAAGTATACTTAAGGAAACATTTGATTTCATAGCCTGTAGAAATAAAATACACTTTCTGAAGTTCAAAAAATTAATAATTTGAAAACAGCACAAGCAAATCATAATCTCAAGTACCTCAAGCGTCCATGTATTGGTTGAGTTGCATGTACAATTTGGGCCCCGTGAACATATCCTAGGGCCTGCAATGAATTTCAAATAGAGAGATTGACAAAGGAATAGAGATATGATAACAAAATGCCATTAAATAAGTTTACAGCCATGTGACCTAAATGTAAAGCACCAGAATTCAGACAGCATGAAAGAATTGAAGGGCACACACACTGACACACACACACACACCCAAAGGGCTGCAACTTAACAAGTACACATCGTACACCACCTACAACAGCCAGCCCACCACAACTTCTTATATAGAATACCCATTCATACGGTATGGTCTTTCTTTAAAATTGTATCTGTATGCATTACATGGAAAAAAAGAAATGCACTTCTTTAAATTAAATCATCCTATACCTTTTAAAAATAGTATTCACTATTTATGAACCTTATTTACATCTTCACTCACCTCAACAACAGATTGTTTCTATTCTAAGTAGTCAGTATAAATATTATTTTGCCTTCGTGAGCATAGTGTTAAAAAACCAAGCATGAAGCCAACCAAACTATACAGATTTGTTGATAAAGAAGGGAGTAAAGATGAACAAGAAGTGAACAAATATTCAATCTAATAAGTAATAACAAGATAAGCTACTGCAGTGATTGTCAAGCATCAACAGCCATAAATTGCCAGGGATGATCTAATAAATGCAGATGCTAGGAGTCTAGGACTACTTGTTCCATGTGTACAATCCAACAAAGGGGAAATAAAGTAGATAAGGTCTCTTGGAAAGGAATAGGGAGTTGTGTTATAAACTTTTAACTAGTAACAAGTATAATAATTTTCCATGAGTTTCCCCCTTTTTGATTTTGGCATAATCAATTCAGAGCAACCCTATGTAACCCAATAATTTTAAAAAACATAAAAAATGCCTTGTTATAATTTATAAACTATGTCTTATAAAATACATCTCAACTATGAATGAACTTGCCATGACAGATTTGATCAAATGAGACACATACACCAATGGATTAAAACAAGCAAATAACAAAAACTGTGACTCAACACTTAACGAACTGGAAATTTTGGTTTAAAAAAACTTAAATAAGCCATAAACTATTAAAGGGCAGTAAAAGATTTAAGATAACCAAGGAAAGAGGGAACATATAGCATCCAAACAAATGCATCAATCATTGAAAAATTAAACAAAATCGATTCACTTGCATTTCAAATTAAGAAAACTTTGCCTGCAGCGTAGTAACATTTATGCATTGTTTGGAATTTTGGATAGAGGAAAAAGCAGAGAAAGGAAAGGTAGAGGAACAAATCACCTTATTTGGGAAATAGGTTGGGGAAAGGAAGAGGAGGGATCCATTTTCCCTCCTTTAATAACCATTTTTAACCTTCCAAAATTGGAGAGATTTGGAGGTAAAATGGAGCTTCAACTCCTCCCTTTCTTTCCCCTTCCCGTCTTCCTTTATCCCTCCTCTTCTTTTCCCCTCTACACTAGTATGCTACTTTCCAAACATAGTGTTAAAGAAATTGACAGAAATTAATCCCAATATAAGAGAATATTGATGACAAGTGCCCCTTGCAAAAATCCACGCATCCAAATGACAAATAGATGATCATAAATAAGCATACATTTTACACATAAGAGCAAAGAAAATGGATTAACAATCAACTCAATGCATCTGTATAAAAATGAGACATAAGAGTATTAACAACTTATGAACTTAATAAGCCGTACTTTATAAGAAATTTAGATTTAGAAACCTAATTTGTTTGTTCAAAAACAGATTATTCTTTACCGTCTCTGGTGACCTTGTCACCCATCAGGCAATAAGGTGGATTAAGTTTGAGACTTGTGGTGGTGGCATATTACACCCAAGACAGAGGAATTACTCGGTATTAATGTACCAAGGCTTTGCCAACCTCATAAATGATAGTGCCATTTTTACACTTCTTTATTAATCACTTGGTTTTTCTTAAACATCTTAGGTCAATACACTTTGATATCAAATTTGACCATCATCTCCATTCGAAGACCCCCTTGACAAAGACAACTTCAAATCATAACACCAATCAAGCACATGTCTTGAAACATTGTTTTGCCTTATAATTAAAGCTTTGATCAGGGTTGAATAAACAAACTTATAATAAGAGGCAAAAATGCACTGGCTTCTGAATAATTAGCATATACTAAACTCTACCTGATGTCCAAGACAAACACCCAAAATAGGTATATCCCTGCATTCAAGCAGAAGCCTAGGGCATAACCCTGTAAAATATAAATTAATCAGTTAATTAATTAAAAACAAAATTGCATTCAGGTTTGCCAACCAAACTATATTTAATCTAAGTGATTCACATGTAAGCAAATTCTAACTGACAGCAGCATTAATCGATTTTAGGAAGATATTTCACCATAAAATTCACAAGTCAAGGAACAAATTACCTCCAAGAAAGAACGGTCTAAACATTAATGAGTTGTTTAGATAGTAAGATAGAAGGGGAAAGTAAGGGGAGGGAAAGAGAAGGAAGTGAAAAGGAAGGGAGGGCAAGATAGAGTTTCATTTTCCTTCCAAATCTCTCTAATTTTGGGAAAATGTTTATTAAAGAGGGAGGAAAAATAGAATCCTCCCTTCCTTCTTCCAAATATTTATTCAAATAATAAAGCTTGCTCCCTTTTCCTATCCTTATCTTTCTTTCTTTCTTAGTGACTCGACAAACATCATCTAAAACAATGCAGATAGAGCTAAAAAGCCTCACCAACATCAGAATCGCACATAGGGGAACCAGGGCCAGGTGATATGACGATATTATCAAAGGCTCTTTCCTCATACAAGTAATAGTAAGCTTCTTCCCAAGTCCATTCATCATTGCGCACAACAACAGGAGGAACTGAAATGAAAAAGAAGAATTAGTAAAAGCTGTCAGTATTAACAGATCCAAATAAGGAATCTACTCCGGTCAAAACAATTTTTAATTAAGAGAAGGTACACCCATAAGTACATACACCAAGGTACTCCTCATACAAATGCAACTCACAATAAATTAATGTTTGTTAGGTTGATGATGAATGTTCATTAAACCTTATACTAATATTCATTCAAATTGAACTAATGTACATAGCATATTAGCATGTGTACCATTCTATTGGTATCTTCGAATTTGTAACAATTTTCATTATCTTAAACAGACGAAACACTGAACCATAATGGAAAAGAAGTGACCTCTTTACCGAAATAGTAAATATGACTTCACAAAAAAAAAAATTAGTATAAACACATTATGCTAAATAAAGTATGAAACAAAACCAAGAATGCAATACCAAAAATAGCATGGCACTAACAGCTAATGACAAGGTAAAATGCAACCCGAAAGTTGAGTGCTGTAGCCTGTAGGGCCAACTTGTAAACAACACCACGGAGTATGTTAGAAACAAAACAGCTTTAAACACATAAAGAAGATCAATAAGCCTACAAATAGATGAAACTACACAAAAATACATGGAATATAGATATATACCCTTGTTGATGACAGACAACTCTTGGTAAATGTTGAATGTATAGCTATCATAATTATCAATCAACAATGTCCTAACATAGTCCAATCTCCGATTCGTATTCATTTCTTCCCATTTCTTCTCAATCTGGGAAGTCTCGCACAATCCTTCTGCCGCCAAATGGCTCGAAGAAGCCACAATAATTCTCTGAGCATTGTAGGTACAATTATGAGACTCATCCTTCCTTGTTGGACGTAGAAAGGCCTTCGGTAATGGAACTTTAGTTCTGCCCGAACGAAAACCCT
Source organism: Salicornia ramosissima (assembly GCA_951394345.1). Taxonomy (NCBI): domain Eukaryota; kingdom Viridiplantae; phylum Streptophyta; class Magnoliopsida; order Caryophyllales; family Amaranthaceae; genus Salicornia; species Salicornia ramosissima. The sequence continues at coordinate 6,664,293 of OX596238.1, read as the reverse complement.
CTGGATAAGGATTCTTCGCCTCCAACGACGATGAACACCACAAACTGATGCTCATTTCTTCTCACCTACCGAATCCGTTTATTCAATAAACAACGAGTTTACAGAGACCTAAGAATTCAAATCAACAATAAACACTTAAGCAATAATTTCACTTGCAGAATCGATCAATCAGTATCCAATCTGGAAATAACTAGAAACTTGCTTTCAACGAAATTCTGGCGAATCAACAAATATATTTTCAAAAAAAATATTTTGAAAAATTAGATTAAAAAATCCATATAATACAGGAGCACAATAAAAAAAAAAATCCATAAAACATAAACTAATAACAATTAAAAAAGAAACTCATAAAAATTCAAATATGCAACAAAGATTATCTCATCTGAACAAAATAAATTGAAAAATTACCAGAAAACTTAAGGCTGATGATTGTAATGTTTAGTGATTACAACTGTAGGAATCAAAAGCAGAGAAGAGAAAAGAATGTAGCGCAAAGAGAAATTGAACGTAATAAAGTAAGAAGAGGAGAGAGAAGGCAGAAGAACAAAGGTTGTGAGTGAAAATGCGGCGGCGGATGCGGCGGTGAAGAAGAAAAGATAAGCAGCAAAAGCGTTTCTGTTTGGATGGAATTTTTTTAAAGTAGTGTATGATTCTTTGATGTGTGTGCGCGCCTACTCTTGGCTCTTCCATCCATGCAAAGCTAGTGGCCCGTAGCAGCTTTTGCACCTTTTTTTTTTTTTTTTTTTTTCCAGTGCTCCCTTTTTTGTTTTTTATAAGGTAGAGTGGTAGACATGACATCCCTAATTTGTTTGTGCTTCATTTTAATTTTTTTGGGGTCTATTTTGTTTAATTCAATTTTTAATACTCCGTAATATATTGCGCTTGTTTACATTAGTTGAATAGAGATGAACTGAACTTAATAGAGATGAACTGAATTGAACTGAACTTAATAGAGATGAACTGAATTTAATCTGAAGTAAACAAGCTCATTGTCTATATTTTTATGAAAAAATTATCTAAAAAATCCTGAAAGTTTTAGTGTTTTGTGAAAAAACATCCTAAAATTTTTCTAAAAAATATTTAACAACACAAAGTTGTAGAAAACTTTTGGTAGCACAACTTTTGGACGAAAACTTTGAAATATAACACAATTATTCCAAAAATTTAGCCTTTAGGAACAATTCAATAGAAAAAAATTGGAAAGAAGAATACAGTTGGAAACTCTAATTAACCAAATCCTCATTTTGATGTTCACTTACCCCCCATATTTCACAATTTTATCCAAAAGTTCAAGGGTTCCAGTGTGTTTTTCACAAAACGTTAGAACTTTCAGCGTTTTTTAGACAATTTTTCCTATTTTTATTTACATTTTTACACTTGTTTATAATTTATTTACTAATTTTACCACATTTATATTTCTACATTGTGCATTAAAAAAATTGGAACATTCTAAAGAATTCACCCAAAAGCAAAATGAATACTTAAATATGGATAAAACAGGTATATCATACTACAAATTAATTTTCCTCCATTCTTAATTACTTGCTACATTTTCTCTAACATAATTTTTTAGGAGAAACCTGTGAAGTATTAGGGACCATTATAAAGTAGATTTATGTATGAAGAAAAGGACAAAAATAGGGTAAAATAAGTTGAATAAAAAGAGTAAATGATAATAATAAGATTATAATAAGTAGAAATTAAGTGAGCCCCACATATCAAAAAATGAAAATGTAGCAAGTAAATTGAGACACACAAATAAGGAAAATATAGCAAGTAGATACAAACAAAAGGGAGTAGAATGGTACTCACGTCGATGGACATTAATTCAAATATAATGAACAATAGGATGAGGATAAATAAACTTTATTTAAATTAAAAAATTAAACTAATTGATCATTTGTTATCAACTTAAGGTGTGTTTTATTCTGCTTGTTAAACTTGAACTTAATTGAATTGAATTTATCTAAACTTATTAATCCTAGTTGAAATTTATTGAACTTATTGGACCTGATTAAACCTGATTAGAACTAAACTGAACTTTTTTTTAATTTATCTAAACTTATCTAAACTGATTTTTTTCAATAGTGAAGAGAATGCACATTTAATGAGCATTCATTCGTTGTGGATTGAATTTTAGGGCAAGTACATTCCTTTAGTTAGTCATGAGAGTAACTTCTATAAATTAGTACCATGCACGGGAGGAGGGAAATGGCCTAGTGGTGAAGTCATTAGCTCTCAGATATTACCCTAAGTCATCCCAATAACCACAAAGAGAATGTTAGCTCGGTAGTTTTGCAGGAGGAGTCGTGTGTAGGGGCAATGAATATATATTACCTGTTAAAAAAGTATAATAAATACAGACAACACATATTTTAAGGAGAAGAGGTAAAGACTTGTGACGTATTGACATAAATATGTCATGTCAAGGGTGAAATTCTTGGTCCAAATTTCATCGTGCATATTTCTCCCATGAGTGGCATACATAACTTGAAAGATAAAGCCTTACTCTAAATCCCCTCTTGAGTGCATGCGTTAGCTAAATTGAGTTGGATGACTTACAATAAGGTCCAACTAACGGTTCACTACCACCCAAAATTACCAATTATAGTAAATAAATAATGTATACTTCGTGTGTGTACACACGACGATAAAATTTACTTTGTGGTGACATAAATATTTCAAATGTTGTGGTGAATGGTGACATCATAGTCAATGTGCAAGATTCATGAATATGATTTAAGCTATAGCACAGTGGCTTTGGTTATTCGGAAACACTCTTGCATAATCAAGGTGTAAGATTCAACTCTTACCAACCAAAATTTACTTTGGTTATTCAAAACCACTCTTGCATAATCAAGGTGTAAGATTCAACTCTTACCAGCCAAAATTTTACGAATCCCTTTCTACATTACCGGGCAATATAAACGTGGTACTTTTGTAAGAGGAGTCATAAATTTGGACTCGGTCTATCTTACCATGTAGATATACATGTATGCATATATGAGTCACGAGTTGGAGTCCAATATATTTCCTCCGTCCCAATTTAGTTCTACATTCACTTCTTCACATCTTTCGAGACACGACTTTAAATGAATAAAAAAATATCTTGTACTAAACATAATAAAAGAAATTATATATTTGAAAAGTATATGTTGAGACGAATTAAACTAGATCTATTATGACTATATTTTTTTTTACGCTTATAAAATTAGAAGCAGTCAAAGACCACATGTAAACAGTGCTACAAGTCAAAAAGTAACAACTAATTTGAAATAGAAGGAGTAATTATCATCTTTTAATGAAAAAGAAGTGTCTCTAGTGAAGGACCAAGTGTTTGGTTGGCTGCTTTGGACAATAGAAAGTTTGCCTCTTTGAAAAGGACGTGGAATGTTCGGTGCACCATTGAGTAAGCAAGCGTTTAAAGGTAACTGGTCACTGTAGTAGTAGTAGTAGTGGTGGAGTCATGGCCATGGACCAATGCCTAACGTGATCCCTTTTGTTTTTTTTTATTACTTCAATCCAATTCAAATATCAGAAAAAAGGAATCCCCAATTATGAACCTTCATTATGGTACATTGTTTTTGGGTGAAGAAACCCTTGTATTGTTGATTCATCATGATTCATACTCTTTGGTTTTTTTTTTTTTAAAGTGAAAGTAGAGCTGATTAAAAGTGGCCCGATCCACGGGCCCGGCTCGCTTTTTTACGGGCTTTGGACATGAAAATTAGGCTTGAATTTGGGCCTAGCCCGGCCCGATTTTTTTTTTGTGCGGGCCTTGGACATTTAAAATTAGACTTTATGGTTACTTTTTTAGGCCAAGCCCGAAAAAGCCCGAAAAGCCCGCCAAGCCCGCACTAAATTTTCGGGCTTTGGCTAAGAAATTTGGGCCCGAACTAAGCCCGACCCGAACCCGGCCCGCTTTATGGGCTTGATTTTTATGCATTGATCCGGCCCGACCCAGCCCACGATCACCTCTAAGTGAAACCATTATGTTTCATCATGAAGCATTATTATAAGCATTGCATAGGTTTTAGAAATGCTCTATTAAGGATGCCAGTGACACGAGTTAATTAGGAGACCCATCTCATCTCAGTCTTATTGAGGTGAAACGAAGCTAGCGATAAAAATTACATCCACGAAAGATGGAGATGGTAAGTGTGGATGAGTTTGGTGTTGTACTTGCCCTATTCCTGCCCAACCTCACCCCATTGAGATTATCATATTTAAAATCTTAGGAATATATGTGTCTTAAAATATGTGAAAAATAAATGTAGCAAGTAAATTGAGGTGAGGAAATACCTGCTAAATTGTAAAGCAGGTCTAGCATAATACGTCGTTATCATTTTTTACTTTTACAATGACTAATACAGATCCAAAAAAAAACTTATTTTTCCTTCACCTTCAAGCTATATAACCTCATTCAATTCGATCCTGAAGGCCTCATTAATCCAATGTAGAATCCTAATAGGAACTTTACCCTGATTATTGTCCTTTTATGGACGCAAAATTCTCTTTTTTCCTTGCTGCTGACAAGTCAGGTTATTTTTTCAAGAGGAAGACAACATAGCTTACTCTGTTTACCTTTCCTTTAAAAAAAAAAAAAACAAAAAAAACAAAAAGGAACTTTACCCTAGTTCATACCCACCATTATTACCAACTTTAGTATAGTATATATAGAGGGAAAAAAGTGCGTTGTGAACAACCAAAACACCATTCTTGACAACAAAAATGAATCAAATCTAACTGTGGTTCTCCATCAAATACAAGAATCAACCATAATTTTTTTCCCATTCAAATAAAATAATATTCCTTTTTCATTGACATGCATATTTTCCAAACACAATAACTTACAAGTAACACTTCACTATGGCAAATACTAACAAGAATCAGAAGAAAAAGGTAATGGTATAGAGAGCTCAACCATATAGGCAATGCAACCCTAAAACATCACTTTCTTCCCATAAAGAGCTCCAAATTGGAAGAAAGAAAGAAGAATAAAAATCACTTTCGGTGAACACTTTAAAAAATAAAATTAAATGAAATCAAAGGAAGAAAATAATTAAGGGCACACAAGCTTACATTTTTTCGAGTCTATACACTATATGTTTACACAAGTGAGCAGTTACAAGTTAGAACTGCTTTTTTGTTCAAATTCTAAAACCCAACCCGACCCATCTCTTGCCCGCTTCTTTCTTAGGCCTCTTTGTGTTAGGATCAATGAGGTTTTCCAGTGATTTTCCCTTCCTATTAGTGCTCTTACCTGCTTCTTTTAACAGTTCAGCAAGCCTCTTCTTCTCATCGTCAAAGTCGGGATTGGCTGTTCCTAGCTTCTCTTCCCTCAACTTGACTATATACTCCAAGATCTCAATAGAATCTTCTACTCTGTTAACAACATGGTTCATATGTCATTATTCATCCTCTTTTGACTATATCATTTCATATTCTCAGTAACAGGCTAGCAGCAAATCCACTTTTTATATAAAATTGAAAGTATAAACCAACCATACAGAAATAAACAGCTAACATTGGGAGATTCAAATAGTTGAAATGGAAAACACTAGTTTACTCTTGTGGAACAGTTCAAAAGGGTGAGTAAAGGACACATGGAGTACCTGTCAAACAGCTATGCTCATTGCTTCATTTATCTAATCACAACATTATCCATATATTGTGCACAATGAGCACCATGCACTTTGCATTTAAAAGTGAACACTCATATTATGTATTTAGAACATTTATATTGAGCATTTAGAACATTCTTTTTATAAAAAAAAAATAGACCAATTATTTTATTAACCAAAAAAAGTGTTCTAAAAGTAAAACATAGATGTTTTAAATGCATAATAACATAAATGTTCAAAGTGCATAATATAAATGTTCTATTCTAAGTGCAGGTGCATGGTGATCAACATAAACCTGGGTGTAAGAAAAAAAAAAACATTTTGTACAAGATAAATTAGAAACCTTAATGCATGACAAACATTCACAAATTCCTTCACAACTCGAAGAAACACAAATTTTAAAAAACCTCCAAGTCTCCAACCAGCTTTCTAAGGACTGAGGGAGAACCTATTGTTGTAGTTAGAATATAAGTTAGAATTTACCATTCTCACAAGTTGTTGAATCCGAAGTGACTATAACTTGTATTTTTTCCTATCTTTTCTCTCCAAGGTTATTAAGCATTCCATATAGTACAGGGGAAGCACGATCTAACAACTAAACTGCCCACTATTAATATTTGTAAATTGCAATTGTACTAGAGATATATACTAACTAATACGACTAACATGTAATATATCAAAACAAAAATCCCAAAGGAAAAGTCACTTCCTCCATATGTCTTCTTGTCCCATGAGCAAGGAGATAGATATTTCTCTGCTTTACCCCCACAGACCCCCTTAGTGACTATTACTTGAATTTTTCCCGTCTTTCCTCTCCAAGGGAAAAAAGAAAAAAATGTATATAAAGCTTTTGAATCACACTGCTTTCATCATTACTTCATGTCATCCTTCAACCCCATCATGATTCATGAGTAGTAATAGTACCTTTCCCTCACTTCCTCTATTTTTCCACTCTCTCCCAGGGGAATGAACAAACAGCTGTCTATTCTATCGAGCAAACCACTATCATATCTCCCAGACTTGTAGTCTTATGCCTATAAATACCCCAAAACAGAAAAACACACTCAACTGCATAACTTGGATTTCAGAATATTAACGAGTATACGGGCATTGCACCAGAAGCTATCACAGAATTTTATAAGCTTCACAAAGAGATAAGAAAGCACAAATAATCAAAAAGCAAACAATAGACAAGCGAGAGACAAATTAAATGATACCTTCCCATAGCATCATAAGTAGCTGCAAGGTTGCTGTAAACTCCAAGAGTGTCCTGGTGACAAGGGCCACATTCTTGCTCCAAGACTGCCCTAGCCTCTTCGAACAATTCGGCTGCCTGATCAATCTTAAACAACTGCACACAAGCCAATCCCATTTGGTTCAACAATACACCAAAGAAAGCGGACTTCTTTTCCCCACTTCCCCTAAGCTTAGTAACCGCAGTTTCAAAATAGGTCAACGCTTCACCATATCTACCGATCATGTAATACATAACGCCCATACGTGCTTCTAGCCCTGCAATAGTGTTCTGCTGACCAGCCTTATCCTCCAATAATTTCATTGCTCTCTCCAAGAGTCTTAATGCCTCCTCAGGCTCATTAACAGATTCATACACAGCTGCAATATCGCTCAATCCACTGGCAATTTCCTCTTGTGAAGTTCCTGGTACAGGTTTGTTGTATATCCTTAATGCACTTTCACAGTATGACTTTGACTCCCTGAGTTTACCCGTCTTGTAATACAGATCAGCAAGGCGAACAAACACAGAAGCAACAGAAGGGTGGTTCTCACCCTTAGCTGATTTGAAGACAGTTAACGCCTTTTGATAAGAGAAAACAGCCTCATCAAAACGGCCAAGACACTGGTATATGTTGCCGATGCCGACATCAATAGCAGCAACCTCGTTTTCATGCCCGTTGGCGATCATTGCCATGCTGGCAAGGACAAGGTGCTCGAGGGCTGACTCATATTCTGCCTTTGCCTCCAATATGAGAGCCATCAGGCGACGATCAGCTGCCTCTTCAAGAGATGCAGGAGTACTATGGAGTCGGTGGATTTCTAGGGTTTGCTTACATAATTTTTCAGCTTCATCAAATTGCATTGTTTGCACATGGGCTTCAGCCAAGTATCTGGTGATCCAACACAAATATATCTCAGAAACAGATTTTTTTAAAAAAATAAGCACATTCAAAAGATGGGATGGGAGGGACTAGCAGTGTTACATAGTTAGCCTTTTAGTTTGCTTCTATAATTCGTGATTCGCCTAAAATGGGACAAAAATACCCCAAAACCGACCATAGTTCACTTTTTTCGGATCGCGATTTGCGGGCACTTTAGGGAACTATGTGAACCGGGAGGGAGCAAAAAAGGCCTACCAAACTGATTGCTAATGTGAGAATATGACATGCTAGCTAATCTTGACTTCTTTATCAACAATGACAAAATCTTCAAACTTAAATTTAGTATGTCATAAACAGCATTCAATTGAATAAAGGCTTAACCCCAAATCAAGTATTTACTTCCAAAATCAGGTTAGTCCTGGTTTTTTCATAATGATCATGATTTTTTTAAAAGCATCAAATTCACACTCATAAACATGAAAATACTAAATTTTTCTCTAAGATAACATCAAGTGAACTTCAAACCAATTCCATTGACAAAACAACAAACAGCAACAAGATCACACATCCACAACCAATAATCCAAAATCTACAAACTCATAATTTCAATTAATAAAGAAGATGAGAAAGATGAACTGACCTACAAGTCTCTGCAACTCGAGGATCAGAATCTCCAAGAGTTTGAATCTGGATATCCAACCCATGTTTATAACAATCAATAGATTTATCAAGTTGACCCAACATAGAATGAGTATCACCCAGCTGCATATACCCAGAAAAAGCGGCCAAAGCATGATCAGACCCTCTAGAAACATCTGGAACTTGAATAGCTCTCTCAAGAACAGGAATCGCTTCATCAAACCTTCCTAAACTGCAATAAATAGCAGCAACAACATGAAGACTCATAGCCAAATCCAAATTAGGTTCACCATCAACAGCACATCGCTCAAACGATTTGGAAGCTCGAATAGCATAATCTAGGGCTTTAATTGGGCCTTCCCCAGAAGCAATAGTATCCCTAGCAAGCTTCAAAAGAAACGGGCCTAGATCTGGGTTGTCGAGAGAAGATTCGTCGAGATTGAACCCGGTAAGTTTTTGTGGGTCGGGTTTTTTCTTGCCGGAGCTCCGATCAGGAGACGGTTTAGCGCGTGAGGAAGAGGGGGAAGGGGAAGGAGGGCGTTTGGCGGCGGAAGAAGATGAAGGGCGGATCTGGGTGGTTGGTGGGGTGGTTTCTGCGGTGGAGAGAGAAAGTGTTGGTGGTGGTGTTTTTGCTGAAACTAATCCTGGCATTTTGCTTGATTTTTAATTAGAATTCAAAAAATTTGAAGTGATTAAAATGGAAGAATGAAATTGAAGAAGAAGAAGAGTGAGTTAGTTGGTGAGAAGGAGTGATGTGAAGTAAGAATGAAAATGGAAGCAAATAAACAGAGGTTAGGGAAGATGAAGAAGGTGAGAAAGGAAAGGAAACGAAACTGGGAAAGTGGGAAGTTATTTTTTTGGTCGTTGGATTTTTTTAGTATTTTTGAGAGCTGGAGTTTTATTTTTTGTAACTGTATTAGAGATTTACAGTATTTATTTTCAGTTGGGGTTTTTTTTTTTCCCTTCAAATGGCAGATGTATTTGACAAGAGAATGGAGATAATAGATATGAAATTGGGTAAGTGTTGGATAATGATTGGTGTGGCAAGGTTTTTATTGACCTTTTCATAGTAGAGTAGTTGTTTTAGTTGATAATTTACTCAATCTAATTTTCTCACCCCAAAAATTATTTCGGCACCACATGTTTTCAATATCAACGCAAGTTAATACTGTAAACATGGGGTGTGGATATTAATTTTTGAGAAGGTATTATTTCAGACCAGTCCGACATAAGCTTACTGCCAGACCAGTCCAACTGGACCTGGACACATGTTATTGAAGCTGGACAAGTTTTGTTAAACCTGGACACATGCTGTTAAACCTGGACAATTATTGTTAGCCCTGGACACATATTTGTAAACCTGAACACAAATTTGTAAACGTGAAAATATATTTGTAAACCTTGACACATGTTGTTGAACCTGGACACATAGTATTGAACCTGGACACATATTGTTGAACCTGGACATAAATTTGTAAACCTGGTGAAACTTATTGAACCTGGAAACATATACCCTGGACACATGGACCTGGACACATATTGTAAAATCTGGACATATATTGTTGAATCTGGACATATATTGTTGAATCTGGAGACATATTATTAAACCTGGACACGTATTGTTGAGCCTGGACATAAATTTGTAAACCTGATGAAACTTATTGAACCTGGAAACATATTGTTTACCCTGGACACATGAACCTGGACACATATTGTTATATCTGGACATATATTGTTAAACCTGGATATATATTATTGAACCTGAACACGTTTTGTTGTGCCTGGACATAAAAAAAATACAAGTGTTGGACGGTCTAACGGTCGGACCGTCCGATACAATACTTTCACTTAATTTTTGGGATGCAAAAATCACTAGTAATATCTTACTCTCACTTTGTTTTGAATATGCATGTTTGTCCATATAAATTTTTTACTATTAATATACGAAGTACAAAACATCATTCTTTTAAATATAATTTGAGTAAGAGTGTGTTATCTTTCAGCTTAAAAAAGTGTTTCAGATTTAATAAGTTTAGTTCACGTGTAATAAGTTTCAATTAAGCCTAATAAATTCCAATCAAGTCTAATTTCAACTAATTTTAATTCAATCAGATTTAATAAGCTTCAATTAGGTTAATATGTTACAATCAGGTTTAATAAGTTCCAATAAATTATAGAGAAGGTATTGTGTCAGACTGGTCTGACAGTAACGTTTCTGTCAGACCAGTCCCCTAGACCTGGACACATATGATTGAATCTGGACTCATATGTGTTGAACCTGGACACATATTGTTAAACCTGGACATGTATTGGTAGACCTGGTCACATGTTTGTAAACCTGGACACAAATTTGTAACCCTGGAAACATATTTGTAAACCTGGACACATATTATTGGACCTGGACACTTGTTAAACCTGGACACATATTGTTGAACCTGGACACATATTGTTAAACCTGGACATGTATTGGTAGACTTGGACATATATATGTAAACTTGGACACAAACTTGTAACCCTGGAAACATATTGTTGGACCTGGACACATATTGTTAAACCTGGACACATATCTGTCTAACTTGGACATATATTGTTAAACCTGGAAATCTATTTATAAACCTGATGACATTTGTAAACCTGGTGAAACTTGTTTAACCTGGAAATATATTGTTAAACCTGGACAAATGTTGTTGGACCTAGACACATATTTCTTTGACCTGGACACATATTACTAAACCTGGATCCCCATGAGTTGTTATAAAAATACAACTGTTGGACGGTCCGACGGTCGGACCGTCCGACACAATACTTTCACTAAATTATATTAGGTGTAATAAGTTTTGATAAGTTCAAGTCTAATAAGTTGAAGAGAACACACCATAACTTGTATGTGGAGACTTTTAGATCGTAATTAGGATACATTTAGGAATATTGGTTGTGCCAAAAATCCAAAATACAACTTTACTTTGTTAATCGTGCATCGCAAGTGCTAGTTATTATAATAGGAAGAAAAATTCTTGACCAATACCTAAAAGTGAGTTAAGATCCTCTCTATTTCCTAATCTAATGGTTGGGAATGCATGAAGGGGGAAATAGTTGGGATTTTGAAATTTTTATATTTAAGTTAAATTAGGTGTCAAAAACTTAAGATAGGAAATAGATGAGAGGAAATGGAGAATATCATATCTCCTTAAAAGTAAGGTCTGACATGGACTTGAAAATTTTGGCCATTAATTGACATATGCCGGTCACATGACTTTTTTGTTTTTTTTTTTTTTGGAATTCCCTCATTCTGCCTCCATTTAACCCAATAAACCTAACTTCTTTATTCCCAAGATCTCATCTTACCTTCAACATGTCATTTAATGGAGAGAAAATGAGGGAATTGGTGAATATTTTTTTTTAAAAAGTAATCACATGTCTGCATGGCGCATGTCATTCAATGGCCGAATTTTTCAAATCAACGTCGGACCTTAGTTTTAATATTTTGTGTAGATTCTAAATTCAGATGGCAATTTAATTCCTTATGTATGGGGAAAATCATTTACCAATAATCCTTCGTATATTCCAATTCCCATAGTTATTAACATGAGAATATAATACAATACATCATCAATTTGCAAATTCACGTCCAAACACTCATGGTAATTTTTTTTTTTTTTTGAAACATAGAATATAATATAATAAAGGATTAATTACAAATCAATTTACCTTTCAACCAAACATAACACATTTCCCATAAATTTAATAAGGGAATACACTTCCTATGAATTAAAGTATATCAATTCTCATGTCAACCAAACGAGGCTGTACGAGTATAAAGATCATACGAGTATAACCTACTCATCAACAATAGCTTAAGTACTTAACAACATGTGCAAAACTATAAAATGAGTCATTGTTTGAGCAAAAACAATATGGTCTATGAGTAGACCTTAAGATTTAGCAGAAAGACAATGTAATGGTCCAATCGAGAATTAGGTCTAAGTAAGCTTGCAAAATAAACACAAGTAAACAATTAAACAAAAGGTATGTAATGGCCATCATAACTCTTTCCCCTCAAATCTTTTCTATTCTATTTACACTCATCATAGCAAACACCATAAGTACGTTCACTCTCATTACTAGCTATTGATTTCAGACAAAGTAAACCAAATTAAAATAATATCAAATATCATCAAATATTATTATAAATAGAAACATGCTTGAGCAAACATGAGGATTATCAACCCTATTAGACACATTAAATTAAAATATTAATATAATTAAATTAAATTGGAAAGAGAAGTGAGTAAAATTAGTATTTTTTTAAATACGATTTTAACATATGAAAATACAAAAATAAGAATGTTGGTAAGCCTTCGGATTACTCAATCACTGCCCAATAAATAAATAACAAGTATTTGATAATTTCAATGTCCATGCATTATGTTGCATTTTGACCTCTAGAATTCCTTTGAACGTCTTTATATAAAACAGATACAACAATTTGATCAGATCCCAAGTATTAAGGAAAAGAAAAGAAAAGAAAAGTAATCAAACAAATTCTAACCATGTACTAAGGCTCTGTTCTTTAGGACTAATCTGGTCTGATATGATCTGATCTGATTTGAATTATTTTTATTTTTATTTTTATTTTATTTTGTTTTAATTTTAATTTTAATTTTGTTTTTTTATTTTTATTTTTATTTTTTGTTTTTATTTTTATAATTGTAATACTTATTTTTTTATGAGAAATGTAATACATGATTATATTTACTAAGATAATAATAATAATAATTATTATTAATAATTAATATAATTATTATTATTATTATAATTATTAATATTATAATTATTATTATGATAGCCCATTTCATTTCACCTCTTCATTCAATCTCACTCCAAAACTTCAAATAATAACATTAATACTACTACTACTACTACTACTACTACTACTAATAATAATAATAATAATAGTAGTAGTAGTAATAATCACCGCCGAAAATTTTGACCAAACCGTCACTGAAAAAGTCGACCAAATAATCACCGCCGGAAAAGTCATTCCGAAAACCGTCGCTGGAACTCAAGTTACCACCTCTCAAATGAAAATTTTTATTCTAATAGGCACACCTTTTAGCATTTGCTTAAAATAATCCAACATTTTGATTGTTCCAAAATAAAACACCTTTTACATTCATCTGCCCATTTAGCCACTCACCACCAACCACCCACCGAATAAAAGCTCACCACGCACCATCACAATCCACCCACCATCCTTGCCACCACAAAACACCGTAAAATAGCCCAATACCCCCACATAACCTCCCAAACAACCCGACATCCGCTGAAGACACCACAAATGCAACACAATCAATCCTACATTCCTACTCCAAAAAATCCAATTCACCCCAGTAAAAAAGGCTCAAAGCAGGCAAATAGCAGTAAACGATGGGTTTATTTTTGAATAATCAGAAGGTGGATTTATTCACAAAGGTGGGTTTATTAAAATCAAATTTTCCAACCTAATTAGAATAAGAAAAAGGATATACAATTTGAAGGTTAAAAATTAAACAATATTTCCAGGCTAATAAAGTTTAGGAACTAGCATTACTAAAGCAATTTTTACTATAATGAACCCACATTGGGGTTTCCAGATCCAGCTGCTGCAACTCCCATGCCACCAATATGGTCCGACACAGCTCCATGTTTATCTATGTTATCTAATCCCGATATAGGAGCTTTGTCACCATTCGCTTCCTTTACCAGCTCGTCAATTTTTCGAAATTGAAAAGGCCATCTTGAGTTGTACAAGAACTGACGCAGATCAAACCTATTGTCTTCTGGTGAATAGCTCTTCAAAAAGCAACAATATAAATGAGAGATTAACATCAATAACATTGCCATTGTCCAGGAAAACAGTGTTTCATGTAAAGGTTACCTCTGCATGGTAGGAAGGTGTAAGTACAGTCATTTTGTGCCGATTGATGGAGTAGTACTTGAAGAAGTACTTCACCTTTTCACCAATTTCTGTTGGTGTTAATCTTGAACCCCACTTAAAGCAAAGATCCTGCATGAAGGTAAAATTGAAACAGATAGCACAAGTGATCATTTTTAAATCAAGCACACCTCTAAAATTATAGAATGAACTGACATGTTTTCTTCCAGATTCAACGTGTTGTTCTTTCCTTTATTGTCCTCTGCTTATGGGGGTCTATATCAGGAAAGGAGAAAGGAAAGTCTAGCTACTTGAACCATCACCGAAAATTCTTCTAATTAAGAGAACAAATTAAAATCCCCACTTAATTATTCTGTAAACCACCCCCCCCCCACCCCCCACCCCCCCACCCCCGGGCACCACACACACACACCCTTCACAGACAACAATCATTGTTGCTGTTCTTCCAACATCTAATATCTACTCCACAAGCAATTAATGGTTTCAGTATGATTAAGTGCAGACGATGAAAAGATTGCTTGCAAGTTGCAAAAACGAAAGTACAAATCTCCATCAGAAGCAGAATAATACATACCTGGAACATAGATACTGGACCACGACGAAAAATTTTACGAAGCCTTCCATAGACGGAGAGTTCTTCATATGTCATTCCCATGTCAACTTCATCCAGCTGCAAGCATAACATAACATAAAAAACGGAGGAACTAAACACTAACCTTCCAAAGTAGGCAGTCAAAATTTATTATTTTCCAAAACCTCTCCAAAAGAAACAAGCCGAAAGAAGAAATTTTTTTTACCATGGGTGAATAACGTCAAGAAAAAAGATGCATTCTGATTTCTGGGAGACTTAAATTTGTTCACATTAGGATTGATGCAACAAAAACTTAATTCAATAGGCAGTCCAAGTAAAGTCAAGGAGGCGTGTGTTTAGTCTGTGTCACCTGTCTGCTTCAGCCATGGTATCCTATTATGCAGTGATTTAAGATTAATAAACTCTATCCAACAGAATTGCAATCTTTGGATCCTCTATTTCTTCTGGACCTTTCAAACCTCGGAATGGGCACATTCAAACGAGTTGGCAGCTAGTAGTAATATTGCTTCTCATTAGTATCACTCGGTTCATCACTAGTTAGTTTGGATAAATTAAAAAGATGGGCATGAAGTATTAGTAATTTATTTGTAGGATTTTATGCTGTTTTCTAATATATTTGCATTACAAAAAACTGTTGCTACTCAATTGGTTAAGCTTATTTAAGAAGCAATATCAGTTTGTAATATTAGACAAAAGCTTTAGTTCTAGTAGCATACTATCTCAGTGCGTTTGCATAACTGCAAAATCAGAGAATTCCTTTGATGTCTTTTGAAATTTGACCATAAATCTTTATTTACTAACAATCATCATCTTTACATATTTCTTCAGCCAGAACCCACAGCAAAAGTGCTCAGATGTGATGATGCTACTACAACCGAAGTTTACAGGTACTGCATGTGATATTTTGATTTTCTGATGCTTGTTGATTGATGTTGTTTGGGCCAGGTTTGAAGATTTTGATGCAGTTCATAGCCCAGAAAAGTCAAAAGTGTTCACTTTGAGTAAGTTTATTATTTTGAGGTTTCCATGTACTTGGTTTTCTTCATTTTCCAAGTAAATTGTACTTGTGGGTTTTTTTTTTTTTTCTTCTTCTTTTTGTTTGCTTCTGGTGCCTAATGCTGAAAATTGCAATCATGAAATAAAGAGGTTTAATTTTTCGAATTAAGTAGCGGAAACTCCATGAGGAGAAAAGGCAAGAATTTGTGGATAAGATGTTGAGAGTAGATATTTGGCCCACAAACATGGATTCAGATATATACTTGGTATGGACAAAAATGGTTCATAGCATAAAAGTAGCGAAGGAGGTTTTAGGAGAACCTAAAGGATTACACATGCCACCGGATAAGGAGACATCCCGGTAAACAAAGAAGTTAAGGAAGCAGTGAAGAGAAAGCAATGCTATAGAAGGTTAGGGAAATGTCGAAGTGATGAAAATTACGAGAAATATAAGAAGGCTCGAAGAGAAGCCCAGAAGGTTGTATGTGAAGCTAGAGCAAAGGTGAATCAGAACCTCTATGGCTCTATGCTACGTTGGATACTAAAGAAGAAAAAGACATCTACACAATTGCTCATATGAGAGACCCAAACTCAAATATTAGGACAATTAAGTTTGTAAAGGATGTTAATCAAATGGTCTTGGTTAACAATAAGGAAATTGAAAAAAAAGATGGAGATCATACTTTAATAACATATTCAATGGAGTCAGGGAGCAAGATACCAGGGATATAAACGTTACTCATGATATGGTAAATAGGGATTTTATGAGGATAATTATGGAAGGGGAAGTCAAAAGAGCACTGAAAAAGATGGAATCAAAGAAGGCAGTTGGACGGGATGAAGTTCCTTTGAGATGTGGAGATACTTGGGCAAAAGAGGAATTGAATGGTTGACAGTTTTCTTAACAAAATTTGTAGAGGTAATAAAATGCGTATCGAGTGGAGGAAAAGTAAAATACTCTCAATATCTATAAAAAAAAAAAGGGAACGTACAAGAATGTGTCGATTACAGAGGGATCAAATTCATGTGTCATACTATGAAGACCGAGAGAGAGATTGAATTAAGGTTAAGAAGAAGTGTGCAGATCTTAGAGAATCAATTTGAATTTATGCCAAGGAGGTCGACGACAGATTCAAATCATCTTATGGCGTGGCTCGCAGAGAAATATAGGGATAAGAAGAAGGATTTGCATATGGTTTTTATTGATTCGGAGAAGGCGTATGATAGGATATCGAGGGAAGCACTTTGGTGGGCCGTAACAAGAAAAGACATCTTGAAGAAATATATTGACATTATTAAAGATATGTATGCAAGCACTAACATTAGTCTGAGGACCAATGTCGGGACGACAGGTCACAATTGGAGTATATCAAGGTTCCACACTTAGCCCTTTCCTTTTTTTCCATAGTCATGGAAGTTTTGACAAGTTCAATTCAAGACGATATATTGTGGTGTATGATCTTTGCAGAGGATATGGTATTAGTTGATGAGGAAAAAAAGGAGTGGGAAGTAAGTTGGATTGTGGAGAAAGACTTTGGAATTTGGCAGGTTTAAGCTAAGCAGAAGTAAGACTTAATATTTGTAAAGTAGGACATGCTCGATCAACTTGGATGGGATGAGTGTTCAAAGTTTTTTATTATTCCGGTATCTAGGATCTATTATCCAAAATTATGGTGAATTGGATTAGGATGTTGCTCTCATGATCAAACCAAGTTGGTTTAAGTGGAAAGGAGCTTCAAGTTTTCGTGACAAGGGTATGCCACAAACACTTGGAAAAAATTCTATCATACAGGCGTACAGCTATTAAACTGACATTGATATACGGCAGAGAGTCTGAACCCTCTGTAATAGTCAGATCCCTGTATATCCCCTTTGTTTTTATATAATGGGATTATATTACCTTTACTCCACTCGATAAGTATCTTATTTTACTTTTCCTCCACTCAATAGGAATCTTATTAAAATGGGACTGAACCATTTTTAGGGATGAGAGAGAGCGAAAACATGAAAATGGAAAGAGAAGAAAGAACTTATTTTTTTGTGATGAAAGAAGAGTGAGAAATCAATAGTTAATTAAGTGGATCCTCCAAAGAGGAAAATGGGAAATCCTTTCGGGACATACAAAAATGGAAAATTGGGAAATCTAATTTGGGAAAGTGTAGATTGTAGAATATAGGTTAAAAGGGAAAGAATCAACAATAGTAGTGTAGATTGTAGAATATATGCAACTAGTAACATTTGATGCCATAATACATATATGGACACTGCTAAAGAGTCACCTGGGTATAATTAGAGCGTATCGGCTCCAGCTCAGCAGTTGGTGGTGCAGCTTCAACCTCTGCCAAAGATGAGTACCCAAGATGGACAGCAGCCCACCGCAAGAATGCTCGAAGATCTGTCTTGCTAATACTTCCAATCGGATTTATGTCTGCGGAACTACAATCATACTGAGAAATACAGTCAAAGCATTAGTAAAGCTACAATGGCTGAAAATATCCATCAATAGAGGTTTAATTATGTTTTTTAAATTACAAATTAAAATTTTTAAAGTGAAACTTGGATTACGAACAACATTCAAACCTTTGATGCAGGACAAAATACCTTTGTTAAATAGCCACGCAATGCCTCATCAACATTTGAGCTACCAAGGACGAGGTAAAATCCGGATTTGCTATGAACCCAAGGCATAAGCGAAGCCAACATGAAAGCCAGCACCATTCTAATACGAGCTTGAATGTTTTGCAGCCCTAAGTTCTCAGCATTTGATCCTCCATCAACCTGAATAACAATCAAGATAGTAAGATCTCTATTCTCATACACCTTCACTGCTGCAATAAATACAGCGGCACTTATTGGCAATCTAGAGATGCAAAATATGTTGAGAAAATTAGAGCGCGAGCGGAAGCAAAATAAATAAATTGAGAAAAATGGATAAAAGATGGACAAGAAAAGTAGAAATAAAGAACACACAATATTAACGTGGGAAAAACCCTCAAATGAGGTAAACAACCCACAAACAACGAGTATTGATATATCCAATATATGAAAAGGGTATGAGAGTACAACCCTGAAGGGCAAAAGAATATGGTATGACTCTCCTAGAATATTGGATCAAGTTCTCATAGAGAGTTAGGGTTCTCCCGAAGGAGCCGACAATCTCATGATATAATTGATATTATCTCTATGAGCATGTAGATGTGTGTTTTTGTGTGTATATAAAAACATATGAGCATGATGGGTATTTATAATACTACAAGAGATAGATTGGTCATTGAGAACCATTTAAAGAGGATAAGATAAGATAACACCATAAGACATTGAGGACCAAATAAAAAGGATAAGATAAGATAAGATGTCATCATAAGCCTTGGAGGCCAAGGGTGAGTTAACTTGTAGTACTTTAATTTGTGACATTTACCCAACAAAATAAATACTCCCTCCGTAACATAATTCTGGCAACAAGTTATTTTTTACGCATTTTAAGGAAGTAATTTAAGGGTGTAAACGAACAAATTAATCAAAATGGTTTTAATAAAAGTAAGATTGAGATCATAAATTACTAATCTTAAAAAAAAATTTGATCAATTTATTCGTTTACACCCTTAAATCGCTTCCTTGAAATGCGTGAAAAAAACTTGTTGCCAGAATTATTATACGGAGGGAGTAGATAAAACCGAACTAATAATAATCATCATTATTGATACAAGCGTTGAAGACAATTAATAAATAGGGACTCCCAAAGAGGACTGAGCACGGATTGGATATCCAGTCTGAAGTATTTGGATCGGATATCCAACATCCGAAAATTTTCGGATTGGATATTAAGAATATCCAATATCCGAAATTTTCAAGTTACCAAAATTGCATGTTGAACTCCAGAAAAAGATTGCAAATTGCACCACCATAGACAAGCAACATTAAGCACCTCATAGCCAACACATTACATAAGCAAAATTAATTCCAATACACCAACAAGGCCACAACAATAGAAACTTGAAGCACCATCATAAATATTACAAGAGGCGGAAGACTAACAAAATTCATATAACTGATATAAGTATGCTCACATGATTAAGCAGCAACTGCAAGTTTTTTTTCATTAAATCTGATAATAAAAATACTCCTTCCGTCCCTCTAAGATTGCTACATTCACTTTTTCACATCTTCCAAAACACAACTTTAAATTAAAATATCTCTAGACACGTGAAATGAAAAATTATAAAAACTACTTCCTCCACTCCTATATAATTGCAACGTTGCCTATTTGAGCACTATTCATAACTCATATAATTCGCTTTTGTGCTCCATACATGTAAACAAATATATGTGGGATATCTTTTGAATCGTCTCAATGTTTACTTTATTGTGATCTAATTAAAGATATTAACAATATAAATTATGCATTGGCGAACGTGAAAAGGGAACTTTGCAACTAATATGGAGCGGAGGAAGTATATGTTAAAAAGGTACACATCGAGCCGAATCAAACGAGATCCCATTTGACTATATTTTTCCTTATGTGTATAAAATTAGAGAAAGTCAAAGTTACTAAATGAACAGTGACAAAAGTCAATTTGTAGCCAAAAAAGGGGGATGGAGAGAGTACCAAAATTTAAGTTTATACCATTTGCTAATGAAAATAAAGAAGCATCACCCAAGCTCTTAACTAACAACAAATTCGTTATAAATTTCAGCAATTTGCAAAAAGAAAAATGAACAAATATCTTCAAGCTTGAAAGTCTTGATTGTTAAATACACAAAAATGATCTTCAAACTTGAAAGTCTTGATTTGTTGCATTGTCGGCCGGCGAGATTAGAGAACCCGTGAGCAAAGACAAAGAGTGATGAGAGTGACAAAGAATGAGAGAGCAAAAAGGAAGAGATGAGTGGTGGCTAAATGAGGATGTCATTAGGAAATTACAAAGGCGTAGGGTTTCTAGTCTGCTTTAGATTTCCTTTCTTTTTCAAAAAAAAATATTTTGAAAATAAGAATTTCAGATATTAAATTTGGATATCCAATATCCAAATTTTTTTCCGATATCGGATATCCGAATATCTAATACTTCCTCCGTTCCTATTTAGTTGCAACACTTTGACCAAAAAGCTCTCACAAATTTGGTCCAAGTGTTGCAACTAAATAGGAACAAAGTAAGTGATATCCAAATCCAAATATCTAATAAACTGATATCCAAATTTGGTATCCGATATCTGATCCGAATTGAATTTTCTAGATGTCCAAAATTTCGGATCAGATACGGATCGGATATTCAGATAATTTTGCTCGGCCCTACTCTCAATTAATTATTGCATTTCATCATCCACCACCATTGCATGGCTAAAAGAATCATCCTTTTTTTCCCGACTTCCAGAGGGATAAAGGATTTAGGAATCACCTTATAGCGAGGGCGTTTTCCTGTTAGTGTCTGAAACAGAGTTAAAAGGCTTGAAATTACACCATCTATGCTGACATCAAGATGCCATGACCCAACTTCGTCTGCAAGCACTTTGGCTCGTGACCTCGTGGCTTTTGAACTGCAGAAAACATGTGATCTCTTGAATAAGAAATGAGAAGAGCTGCAAATCATGCCAGTACATAATCCAAGAACCAAACACTCGGAGAGTCCCACTCGAGAGCAAATTATGCACACAACATTACCCCCTAACATTTCATTGAACTACTATTTCAGAAATGGTTGCCATCAAAATAGGAAGAAACTCTCATGCTCAAAACTTTTGCTGCTTCTTATAACTGCTTACTTTGTAGAATGTAGATGAAATGTTCATGGCAGTGTTGGTTACGTCATCAAAGTTTAACATTTTAAATCAAATAAAATTATGCGGGGACAAGGTACTAGTTGATAAAAAATAAATGAATTTTTGATCTTTTGTAAAGTAACTCACTCTAGCAATGACAACTCATAATCGCATACTCACCTCATCCCACAATAAGATACCTCCTTTCTTTGGGATGTACAAAAATATAGTAACTCTTTACCTTAGAAGTAAAGTCAATGGGTTGTCCCTTTATTTTCATTCTTTTCTCATTTTACCATATCGACCCTCTCTCTCCCCTTATACTTGCTCTTATTTTTCTTCATTCCATTCACTTGTATTTGACCTATTTGATTCATATATAATAATAATTTTAAAAAAGCCATGCCAGGGTGAAATAAGACCTTAACTTTGGAGTTTGGACAGATGGAAAACGGAATATCTGGGACTAATGTGATGACTGCTCAATTGGGCACATCTAAAATGTTACAAAAACAGCAGAAAAGGAGGGGGGGGGGGGGGGGACAGGAGAGAACGATGCTTGGAGTCTTAGTGTGGTACCTGTTTTCGGTTCCCATGAAAACTGTATAAAATATGCGTTTTGCAAATTCCTTGCTATCAGTTGGATGTTGGCCATCAGAATACTGGCCAATCCTTAATGCATCAATTTTCACTTGTTCATCTCCACTATCAATTTCTGGATACCAACAAGTGTAACTATTGTAGATGATGATATTCCAAAACCAATATGAAAAAAATTGTGGCACTAAGAATTCAAAGTAAATTAACATAGAGCAACTAATATAACATCACCCAAGAATCTAAAAGGGAATCTTGAGTCTTGACCATGAAGAACAATGATAAATATTCATATATAACAGAAAATATGATATAGAACTAGGTCAAAAGAGGAGTTGATATAGCAATTAGCAAATGATAGAAATATTCATTATACTCACCTTTGATAACAAGCTGACACATGCAACCAACTATTGCAGCAACAGAGGAGCTATCAGCGCCACCAGAAAGAGGAAGCAAAAAACCAGAAGCTCCGCTTCTTCTTAAGTAATCCCATAGCCAACAAGCAGGTCCAAAAGCTATCTCTTCCTCTGGTTCATGATACCTAATCTACAAATCACAATTATATCTCCTTAAGACAGATATATGCAGAGTACAAATTGTAATACTTAACAGTGCAGAAAGAGGCTAACAGAAAACTTTTCAACTTCAGCTTATAATGAACTGGGGCCAAATTCAAAATAACATGCTCGCTGATTCTTATTTAGGTAAAGTAATATGCTAGTCAATTGCATTTTGGACCAAAGGTATATTAATATACTCTCTACAATTGAAGCAGCACTGATAAAGTGATTGAATGTTCAGACACACCACAAAAAGGCAAGTTGAATCATCAGGTTGCATTAACTGCCAAGTGCCAAGGCATCATGCTTGATTCAAGTTCGAGAAAATAGAGCAGGGACAAGCCAACAGATATTTACCCAAATATGAAATAAAAAACAATTCATATCTTTTAAAAAGACTATAACCATGCTGCAAACCTTTCCAAAGCGGGCCATGTTTGCTTAGCTTTAAATTACAGGATTAAGGCTACAGGAGCTCTCATGATATAAACACTCAAGTGACTCAACAGTCCAAAGATATTAAAATTCCCATTCCCACCCTAAATGGAAATCTCATTTGAGGCACTAAAGTAATTAGACTATTAGGTGATCCAAGAGCATCTACCAAAAGTCCTTAGAACAAGACTTCCCTAAGAGATTCTAGTGACTAGTGAGAAAGGAAGAAGCTGAAGAAGCCCAAAGAGGCCGAGTTCCTTTGTGTAAACAGTTGTTTTTCAATAATTTCAGATACAGAAGGTTAAGACGGAAACATATTATCCAAGTCTAAGTGATTGTTAATCTCAATGGTTGTTTAGGGCTTGATTCAGATTCTTAAATATAATAATGAATTTTCATGTCTGCAATGATCAGTCCAGAACAGATTCACCCATTAGTGTTTTAAAGCAATTTTCAGAGCTCAAAGACCATTAGGGAACAGATGATTAAGAAGCACTTTAGAAAATTTTTAAGTTAAACAGATCTGTGTTAAGCTAGCTCTGTTAGAGATCACCCTGAGCATGATTAATCGGCCTTTACAAAACTTATGCACTCAATTTTGAAGCCAAAGCAGCAGTTAAAGATGAGTAAGAATTGCAAGCGGCATAAAGAATAACGGAAAACAGATAGGCACAAATGGATAATTGGATACTACATCATGACCATCAAACGAGACACAGATTGGTATGAATTTCGTGAGTGATGAGGTGAGTATCGAGATTCAAATTCAAACATATCGTGGATATTGGATAGGTGTTAGATTTGAAAATTCATCCATAGTGCCTGCATGGCTACATACACAACTTAATATAAATAATATAAGTTTTTAAATTTTGAGAAATACACATGGAGTATATATATTTCTCTTTATACTTTGTAATTGAGCTACTACTGCTATCATGGCTCCCCACGTCCCAATTTTTATTTAGATAATTTTTTTATAGTTATGTCTATGTCACTTCCAAGCGTATTGTTGGATGAGAATAGTACTAGCATGGGTGACCTCCTGGAAAATCCTTGTGTTGCCATGCTGCCAACCCCATTGGCCCCGTGGTTGGCCGAGAATAGTCCTAGGATGGGTGACCTCTTGGGAAGTCCTCGTGCCATCGCTTTGGGATTAAGGTGCAACGCAAGAAGAAGAAGATGTCTATGTCACTTTCACATCCAATTGGGTTTTTGGATAGGGATGTTATTAAATGTGTAGCTACAGACCGAGGTTATAAATGTAGAAATTTATGTAGGCATTCCACAATTCTGAGTCTTAGGTGTAAAGCATGTGCTTCTAGGAGTTTATCTTAAGGGGAATAAGGGGTTGGGGTTGTCTTCTAGTGAGAATTTGATTGCTCATTAGGGAAGTTAATTTTGCTTCTCTCTCAGTCCTCAAATCTTTGCCCCATAGGGAGAACCAAAACCCACAAAATGAAAGGTAAAGAGAACATTGTAAGGGAGTTAGTATAGACCCCCCACCATGTGTAAAAAAAAAAAAAAAAAGAAAGGAAAAAAAAGTATAACTACAATCAGAAAAATTCATATCAGATCAGAAAAGTTCAGATAAGATTGGATCAGATCAGAAAAGTTCAGATGAGATCGGATCAGAAAATTTCAAACGAATCAAACGCACCTCTAGTCATTGTAATCAATAGCTTGATTTGAGTGAATTATCACTTCGAAACACATTAACTCTTATTCCACTCTTTACATACACTTTATTCTTGGAAGTTGGAAGTGTATGCTGCTTGCGGTTACTAATCTATTCTTTGAGACCCTAAAGCCCATATTTCAACAAATAGTACAAATGTACAATTTACAGTTTCGTACTTTTATTTTCAAACAAGTAATATGTACAAAGACAAATAGGGGTAGGGTAAAATTAGCCTTGGATTTAAATAGTCTTCAGTGCCTAGAAACTCCTTGGTCTATTTTTTCTGCCTTAGATGTGTTGTGTGTTTGTGTCCTCCCCTTAGCATACATTATAGTAACTAGTAAGGGAATAAAGTAAAATGGAGTTAATTGGTTGGATAAGTGAAGTTATATGCAATAAAATACTTTGTATCTTGAATCCAGAGTGCTCCAATAAGCAGCTGAAACAACACAATAATATTAGGAAAGCCTTGTCCCTAAATTTTTTGGGGTTGGCTAGACATGAATTAAAAATATGTATCATGAAAGTCATCCACATATATCCTCCTCCTCAATCTTCCCTATTTGGCATTTGCCGCTAAATTTTCTTCAAGTCCCAACAACCTCATATACTCTCCTCCATGTTTGCTTTGTTCTTCCTCTGAACCAAATTGAGAGAAAATATGTGGTACCCAAGCAAACTTAGCAACAAAAGGGATTCAACATAATGGTAATAATTCAAAAAATTACTTTACTTTGCAGCCCGGATCCATACAAAAGGGATGACTGATGAAAGGCAGTACATATGGGGCAACCAATCAACCATCAACTAAGCTTAAGCATAAAGAACCAACAACCTCCAATGAAAGATTAGCAGAGAATTGAGAGCATAAAAGTTATGATTATAATAAAGATGGAAAGTTATTGGAAGTGATTAAATTGACATGAGACGTTGCCTAACATGCCATAAATTTCTTTAATTAGCTCTTGATGATATGCTAACCTTAAGTGGATGAGAGATAGGTTCTTCCAAGTGGAATGATCGGCAAAGCTTGTAAGGTGCTGCAATAGATGGGACTGTTGTTTTGCTGCTCGCCTGCTCTTGAAAACTGCTTGAAGAGAGCCTAAGGCTAGAAACCTAGGATGAATATAACTAATGATCAAATTGCTCGAGAGGGAAAATAAATAAATAAATACAATATTCAATCACAATTCATGAAAGCATGAAAACAAGAAAGGTGAAAGATCTAAAAAATAAAACATCTGAACTTACTGCATCAAGGTCCACATGAGCAACAACAACTTCTACATCCTTCAACGAAAATTGTGAGCCTTGAGCAACCACATCTCCATTTATGACAACACAGCAACATCCATCTGCAGAACCAATCCAATGGGAAAGATTTAAATAGGTGAATTACATTATCACTACAAAAGCACAATTACAAGATGTATAATTCATCAAATTTAATACATAATCAAATAAACGCAAAGAAAGAGCAAACAAAAACAAAAAGAGATACCATAATATAAGCGTCCACCATCACAACCCTGCTGATTACTGTACATATAGAGTCCTCCACGTGATTTTGTAGCAGCTTTAAAAGCATCCATACGAACATCTAGCTTTCGCAGCTGATGGTGACTTCCACTAGCATTCATAAATACTTCAACACCATTTAATGCAAGTTGTGAATGAGGTGTTACTGAAGAAAATAGCTCTTCACAAATTTCAGCAGCAATAGAACTGAGAAGAAAACAAAAGCTTGAATAATTATCAAGTGTAAACTGGTGAATTGGTGATAGAGATAACATTTAAAAAGAAGTTTGTTCGTAAAAGTCATGAAATCTGTAGGATATGAAAGAATACATCAAAGAAGTCCTCCAAATTTTGTATAACAGAAAACAAAACGAAATGTAACATACATGTCCAAGAATTGAATGAATCCATAACCAAAGGGCACTGTCTCTTGAGATATGTCATCCGCAACAGTAGTAGGTAGCTGAAAATCAACCATCAGGTCTTTCTGCTTCCATGCAGTGAACCAACGGAGCTCTCTATAATTACCATCGTTGGCAAGACATGTCTTTGGTCGTATCATGATGATCTTTCTATTCATACAAAGGACTTGGCAGTTGTAACGCTCCGATCCTCTAACAACAGGCATCCCAAAGCTGCATAACATTCCATCTGTCCAGTCCCCAACCAAAAGTTCCCGCAAACACTCCCAGCTGCAATTTCATTACCAAGAGTTAAAATTAGAGAAGGGGCAAGAGAGCTTCCTGTTGCAAACAAATATGTTCAAGATGCATTTTTACCCTATGTTACTGTGAATCTTCATTTCACCTCAAGTACCCGTGTCATATCCCTAGACTCGGACACTTTATATTGGGTCAAAATCTTTTTTTTTTCATAACATAGCCGAATTGGACACTTGGATATGTACCCGTGTCTGAACATGGGTACCCCGCATACCAGCTCCGTTGGTAATACATGGTAGTAATGGAAATAGAGAATGAATTTATATGTATTTTTGTATGGAAAAAAATGAAGTTTATGATTGTGAACCCCCTGAACTAGTGATTTTTTCCATCAAATACCGCCTTAGATGTGGTACATGTTTGAGCATGGGATTCATTCCATAATCAATCAGCAAGAGTCTTTCCTTACAAGCTTACCACTTAGGCACTTACCCAACAAAATTATGCTCATATACAATAAGCTGTAAAAGTATAGTTCCAAATGCAGATACCCACATCATACAACATGAAACACAATAACATACTGCATGCTGACATAACAGTTACATGGTGCACTGTTGTCTAAGAACAGAGAAGATAATTTACTTGATTGCACTACTGCAAAGTGCAAAAGAAAATTTAGCAAAATAGCATTACTAAAGCAAGATTACAAACACTCGTTAGAATTTAGAAACTAACTTCCGAAATTATCATATGCTTTAGTGTGAAGTGATTCTATTCCATAATCATTGTCAATCAACAAAATATTTTTAAAAAAAGGATGAAATTAAGGAAGGTGAAGAGTGAAATACGCATGGGAGATGGTATCAAGCTCCAAGAAATGATCTTCGCAACCATAGCCAGTGATTTCGAGCTCAGGGCCTAAACGAATTGCAGCTCCAACATGTTTAGCCCTAGAAATTGAGTCTTTAATGTTCTTCAAATTGCAATCGAAATCCATTGCCCATTGATTCAGATTACATGTTGCCACTTTTAACAACCTCATTTTTTTCTAGATTTTCTCCACAACTCCACTTCAATTTTGAAATGAAACCTAAATTCAGTACTTTCACTTGTAATTTGCAGATTACAAGTGAGAGACAGACTATGTTTGGTTTTCTATTGGGAAAAAATATTTTTCTCTTTAAATTGTTCTGTTGATCGGACAAGAATCAATTCCTGGTTATTTTCTTCCCTCTTCCCTTCACAGCGCCACATGTTCGAACCGGACAATTTTAAAAAAAGTGGACACCCAAAGAACAATTTGGTAAAAAAAATTAATTTTGCGACAAATTGGTAAAAAAATTTAGCTTTGGGTGACAAATTAGTAAAAAAATTGTTTTGGATGACGACTTGGTAAAAAAAAAAAACTTCTTACGACATTTAAGCCAAAATTTTAATTTTAATTCATTTTATAATTTGGTCAATACACAAAATTATACATCCTATCAAATTTTTCGATCTTTTTATGAGTATTAAATTTAACTCCTTTTACTCACACATGTTTATCCAACCATCCCAAATTATTATTATTTTTTTTTTCTCTTCTCTTACCATAACAATAAGTGACATACTAGAGGGGAAAAAGTATAGATTATTGCGCCTAAAATTCCCTAGCTATTTTTTCCATAACTTTTTTTAATATTAAATTTAACTCCTTTTCTAACACATTTATTCATCTAATGAGCCCAATTTTTTCCCCTTCGATCTCTTGCCATAATAAGTAACATATAAGAGGGAAAATTTTCATTTAAATAGAGCGCAAATGTATTCAATTTAAGAGGGAAAATTTTCTTTTAGATCGAGCGCAAATGCAAATTAAATATTTTTTTGGCCTAAATGTCGTTGGAAGTTCATTTTTTTACCAAGTCTATTTTTTTTACTAATTTGTCACCCAAAGCTAATTTTTTTTACCAATTTGTCGCAAAATTAATTTTTTTACTAAATTGTCGCTAGGTACCACTTTTTTTTACCAATTTGGTCAATTGGCCTGTTCGAACCTGAAATATCTATTTACACTTCATGTGCTTCTACATAATTGCAACTACCAGTGCTAATCGCACTGAGCAGCTTGACTCAGTTAAATCTTAGTCAAAGTTCGACTTGAGTTGGTTCGTGCTCGTTGGAATTGGCTCGAAACTCGATAATTTTACATGTTAATCAATAATTTTCAATGTTAAATCTTTGAAAACAAAAGTTAACCTTAGATTAATATAATAAATTAATACACTTTAAAAATAAATAATTTACATAAAGAAAAGAGAATATAATCAATGATTTTTCTTAAAAAAATTGAAATTCAATAAGGCCAAAACATTAAACGAGCAGCTCGTGATCGACTCAATTCGATTCGAAAACCTAACGAGCACGAGTCGAGCAACCCCAACTTGAGATCGACTTGCTCAATAAGCACCTCTAATTGCAACATTGGTAATTTGGGCATTCTTCATAATCACTCATATAATTCGCTTTTGTGTTATATATGTGTAAACAAATATAGTCATGCGGATCTCTTTTGAATCGTGTCAATCGTATCAATGGAGCGGAGAAAGTATAAATTTGGGATACATTAGTTGTACCAATAGAATGGTATATTACTTCAATTTAAAAGAATATTAATATAAAATTTAATGAACATTCAAATGAACCTCCATCATCAAGTTAAAAAGGTACAACGACTCGAGCAACCAGACTCTAATAGTATGTCGTGCTTTTGCTCCAGATGGACTTTATGCCGAAACAAAAAAGCCCTTGTTAATGATTTCATTTTGAATTGCAATTGTATGGGAGTATCTCCCTTTAGCTACTCATTAAAATACTTCTCTAGATTAATCCATAAAAACACAACCTGATGAATACATATTCATTAAGTAATTATCTTGATGACGAATGTTGATTTGGTCTAAATGAATTGGGGTTGGCTCAGGTGGGAGCCTCCCCACTTTTCCTACCGTTGGTGCGGGATCGAGATCTCATCCCAACTTTCTGCTGGATTTCCCCTAGCTACGTAAAAAAATACGCTCAAAATCCATTCCCATGGGATAACTAGTTTAATTTCAATTTATCTATTTTTTTCACAAATATTCATTTTCATCTAATAACACATTCCCCATGGTAATGGATGAGAATGATAAATTAGAAAGAAAATTGAAACTTGTAAATTAAAATATGTTTTCTATTGTTCCTTAACAAAATTACACTATAAACTCATTACCATTATCACAATTTATTACCAACAACTAAATGAGTCGTTAATGTTTAAAGTTGAGAAAATGTTTTTAAAAAGTTGCACCTCGTAAAAAAATAATAAAAAAAAGTTTTGCATAACAAAAATTACCCTATATCTACCATGGTCACAACTGACTCACAATGTTCTTATTTGGAGGGTTGGAGCTGGCTAAAACACTGCGTCTCTACAGGCTACAAGCTTGTTCAACCATCTACTCAGCCAAGAAGAGCGAAAACTGAAAGAATAGCAGAGTTGCAGTGACGAAAGTTCATCTTTTGACCTTGTTGGTAATTTCTATCTTCATTTTCAATGTTCTTATTGATCCTCGATTCTTTAATATGTTCTCTGTCTGGTCACACATCCTCTGATTCCTTCTATGATTCACCTTCTCTGATTGAACATTTCCCCTAATTGTGCCTATGAAGTGAACTTAATCTGATTTAAGATCATTCTGTAGCTTATTTGAGGAATGAAATATATGATCATGGAAATCTTAATTTCTTATTTATTTTGTTCATTTAGAGTATGGCTGAATTGAATTTGCTGCCTTGGTTGCATTTGTTTTAACATGAAATTTTGTGCTTCAGACTTCCTATACATTCTTTGGTGTGCTTAATTTTCGCATTTCCATATGAAGTTTATAAAACTGAAGCGATGTTCCTGTTTAAGCTTTATGCAAGCCTAGGTGCTCTAAACTGCTATTACGTTTGCAAAAATTTGTGATATTACGTTTGCAATAATTTTTGGAGATTCAAAATGGTAAATCCATCTTCATCTTCATCAACATCAGAAAATGATAAAATACCAGAAGTTTCAGCTCCTACCCCAACTCCATCGTCTTCCTCATTCTTTGATGGCTGGAAGGAGTGGATTTTCTATCCTACCATTCTTGGAGGTTTGTTTCTCTCTTCTCCCCAGCCAATGAAAATAAGTCTGATTCTGGCAATCTGGAATTGTATTATAATGTACTAATGTAGTGTATGAAATATTGACTGACTCTGAATTTGCTTGCATCCCTAGGGATTGTTGGGGGAGCAGTTGGGACCATGTCAAAGCATCGAAAAGTTCATGGTCTTGCTAATATTTCAGCTACTTATGCTACTAATTTTGCAATTGTCACTGGTTGTTACTGTGGTAAGTTTCTTATTACTACTATTTAATCACTTCAATAATTCAATGTGAGTGGACTGTTTGAGTGATATTTGATCTTTTTTGTAATGTGTTTGATGATATATGCGTCATGTCAAGAACTCAAGATCGATGTTGTTTGATCGGTGTGTAAACTTGCACCTGAAATCAATCTTGTGTATCCAAAGGATTTGATTTATGTATGTGCAAATTGGGATCAATACACATAGAATCAATTCTAGTCAGCTACACAGGCTTTCAATGCTGTTGATATAGTTTGGGTGACTGATATGTGTATGTCTAGGTTCTCCCACTTGTAAGAATATTGTGACTGAGAATGTGAAATGATTGCCTTTTCATGTTGGACTTTTGCATTTGACTGTTTTTAACCCGTATTTTTTTCCCGAGTGATGGGTGGGTTGTAACATTGCCACCAACCACCTCCATTTCGAACACCGAAACCACTAGCCACCACTATTGCGACAGTCGGAAACTTGGAATGACCAATTGTCACCCACACCACATACAAGTACCACCATTTTGTCCTCTAAAACCTAAAATCGAAAACAAAATGACATTAATTGCCAAATATTTGTTCGAATTTGCAGTGGATAGGTTGAATCAAGCCCTAAGTTGAATTGGTGGTTGATGGTGCCGGTGGTGGAGAATGGATGTGAGATTGTTAGGTGGTGAGCATAATGGTTGTTTTTTTGTTGATTTGAAATGGTGGTGGAGGTGATGAGGGGATAAGAGTAGATCGTGAGGTGGTAGCTGTTTAAAGTTGGTGTATCTAAAATATAGCTAATGTTGCTGGAATTAGAGGTGCTCGCGGGTGGTGCTGATTGGAGGTGCTCTTAGGTGGTGCTCATGGGTGATGGTGATTGCAGGTGCTTGTGAGGTGGTTGAAGTGGGGGTGCTCATGAGGTGGTGGTGGTGGTTTGGTGTTGGAGATACTTGATTTTTGTGGGTGTTGGTCGACGAGAAGTTGCTGATGGAGTGATGGGTAGATGTGGTGGGTTAATAACTTAATATTGTAAAGTTATACTTAAAATTTTGCTAAAAGTGAGAAAAAAAACCATTGTTGCAAGTAAATAGAATTTTCTTTAAATGGAAATTGTTACTAAAAAAACCAGGAGAAAGTATATCTTATGGGAGCTTTACTCAAGCGATATTTAAATTGTTACCTCCCTATGATATGCGATGGGGTACCATCAAATTTGGATTAGAGAGAGGGACGAATGGAAGGTGACATGCAGTGATCAATGCTTTAAATGATGCGAGGCTCAAAAGACCATTATTAAGTGGTTATGTCT
Organism: Salicornia ramosissima; assembly: GCA_951394345.1. NCBI lineage: Eukaryota > Viridiplantae > Streptophyta > Magnoliopsida > Caryophyllales > Amaranthaceae > Salicornia > Salicornia ramosissima. The sequence continues at coordinate 6,631,471 of OX596238.1, read as the reverse complement.
TGGGTTGTTTTCCCAAATGAAAGAAATAGGTTGCGCTTTCTTGTCTTCCTATTATCACGGGTTTTGAATTGTTTAAATTTGGGAAATATTTTACAATGACCATTCCAGGAAAATACTATTGTTTATGTGATCCAAATAGTGTAGGATGAATGAAACCACTTTAGTTTGAGTAGTAAGGACAATGGTCCAAGCTTTTGAATTGTTCGCTGCAAAGCTGCGATATGGGCTAACTTATCGAATTATCGAAATGTTTATACATAGTTGGATGGACAATGCACATGATATAGTGAGTGATTCATATAACCAATTTCATCCATTAGGATTAAGGGCTCGTTTACTTTAGCTAAATACAACTGAATTGTGCAATTAATGACCAATTTAATAATTTCAATATCATAATATTTTCTTGATTTTACCAATTTTCAAAACATTAAGAATTTATACTAAAATCTTTTTATTGCTGCAATGATTTTATACTACATACTTTGTATTTGTTTTTCAATTGATTTATTGTCTACCAAAATTTTAAATGTATCAAATATTATTTGATAAAACCGTGCATAAGCTAGTTTGATCTAAAATTAATAATAAGTTCCTGAATGAAATTGAATTATACATCACCTAAGGCTTTGATTGTAGTTCTTGTATATAATGGCCTTAACTTCCCTGAGTGGACACTGTGATAATAGAAATGAATTGTGCTATGATTTCTCTTATCTTCCTATTATGGATTAGGATAGGTTTTAAACTGTTTAAATTGGGGAAATATTCTGCAGACCATTCAGGGGCTACATGCTGTTTCTTTCAGTGACATTATTTTCTGTCACTTGATTTACCCTTCATCCCTGAGATGATGGAGATGCTTATTTTTCTGCAATGTCCCTATTTTGTGTGTGAAGATGAAATTTGTTCATGATGCCTGCAGCTGAGCTCTAGTTTTGCTTTCAACTTTCAGGAGCTCGTGAGTTTGTTAGAGTGACCCGAAAAACTGAGCATGGCGATCTTGTCAATTCTGCTGTTGGAGGATTTTGTAGTGGAGCACTTCTTGGTCGCCTTCAAGGTTAGTGTCTTAGTGACTTATAACACAGAAAGAGAAATGATGGAAAAAGGAAGAAAAGAGAGGAAGGGTGAAAATGGAGAGAAAGAAACAATTGGATCTTTCTTTTTTCTGCAGTTGCAGTTCATGCAAGATCTTATGAATTGAGTACGAGTTAAAAAACACAGCACACAGCATATGCATCTCTGGAAATTTTGATTCAAATTACCTCACTTTTGCGCAGTTCACAACACCTTGTCTTCTTATATTGGACCCTATGTTACATGGACACGTACGTGTCCAAGTGTCCGACTCGGCTAATTTGTGAAAAATTACCAAGATTTTAGCCCAAAATGAAGTGTCCAAGTGTCATACCCATGTCCGAGTGTCAAGGATCTGACACGGGTACTTGAGGTAAAATGAAGAGTCCAGGTAACATAGATTGGACCCACCTTAACATTATTGTTGCAAAGGCTTCTCTGAACTGGTTGTGACTTACTGCAACTGATTTATTTTTTGGAAAAAAAAACTTCTCTTAGCCAGTTTTAGAAAGTCATTTTTGAGTCAGGATTATGCCAGAATTACATAAAGGTGGTATTTTTAATAGATTTTCCCTACTTTTTTTCTAAATCCTTGAGGGATCCACGATTCCATCCTAGGAAAGAATCTGAATTCTCACCATTTAATTTCTGTCGGAGAACAATCTATAAAACCTATCAACTGTTCCCTTTAGACCAACTTAGCATTATGGTTTCTGCCTTCACTAATATTCATTATCAATATTAACCTCCAAGGTCCAATTTTTTTTGTCTCAATAAATAACTATTGGATAATTGGCTATATAAGTATATAGTGGATGCTTTACAATTGATAACCCTTGACTATTACTTATTTTGAACTTCCATTGAAACTTAGCTTGTTCGATTATCATTGTCTGAGTACAGACCTTCATATTGTTTCTTTACAGGTGGGCAACATGGGGCTATTCGTTACTCAATTATATTTGCTGTTGCCGGAACAACAGTTGACTACGCTACACTCAAACTGCAACCTCTTGTGAAAGACTACTATGATTCCTTGCGCAATAGAGATGTGAAATTGCCCGAGTGGTCTCCAATCCAGATACTTGATGAGGAAGCCCTAGCAGAAAAACAAGCCCGTGAAGAAAAACTACGTGCTCAAAGAACAATAACTATGAGGAGCAAAGAGTCTTGAATCAAAGTGTTGCATTTTTTTTATATCTGATTAGTTGGGTATTATGGAAGTCTTCTTACATTGCATCTGCCTTATTGGCTTTCTATAATTTTCTGTGGCTGATAATATTGGGTTAAAGAAGGGATGGGTGTCGATTATTTGCACGAAATTTCAAGTCGCGACTCGTGGATGCTGCCTTTTTCCTCTTCATATACATGAACATTGAATTTGTAGTTTCTATTTTCATTAGTCCAGGATTGAATTTGTAGTTTCTAGCCTGCTCATATGCCTTGATAAAAGCTTTAGCATCGGTTCATTGTATGTCACTCTGTAAGAAACATAAATATAATCTTTACTACTATACAATATACAGTACTTAATAATAAAAATAATAGCCTACCAGCAATCGTTGATTAATGTTTAAAATACCTGACATCCCAATGCCAAACCATGCATTGTTGCCTTTGAAAAGCATAACACACAGAAAATGTATTTTACATGAATTGAAAGAGATAAAAAAATCTGGGAAAATATATGAAATTGGCCATAATAGCACGACCTATATTGAGTGCGAATGACAATATGACTTTGTGCAAAGGGTGTGAAGGGGCAGCATGACCTTGTGCACTTTGACATCATTTATGCTACATCATGCAACATTTGCACAAGATTGTGTTGTTACACCCAATCTAAAGGTCGTGTTGTTGTGATCAATTTTTTCCTTTTTTAATTACATTTAAAAGAAAACTACATTTGTATTTACACTATTATGCTATGGTAAAGAAACAAAAGAGCGCATTCAATTCTAACATAACTTTTTTCTCTCGTTCCTCTACAGTTCACGCAAAAATAGGGAACCTCTAGGGTTCGTGGATGGACCTTCTCCATCTCTTTTGAGACTTGAGATGTTCTTTTTTCACGGGATTCAATCTCCCTGTGTTTTTCCTGACAATTCAAATGGACAATCTTGAGAAATCACTTAATGGGCTTTTAATGACAGAGGAGGAGAAATTCATAATTGAATGTGAGACGGAATAAGATGAGATTGTCCATAAACAATTATGATTATATTGCAAAAAACACTACTACCAACAACACATGCATATTAACTTCCATTTATCATCAGCAAAGCATGCATGTATGCGGTAGCAGCTTTTGGGACTTTTGTTAGCAAAGTGTGCATGTTGCAAATGCAAAGTAGGGGCTTTGAGTTACTGCGCAGGCCGAGGCTCCTCAATGTATGGGATACTCTTCACAATGGTAAGGTGACTCATGGGCAAAAGAGAGAGAGAGTATGATGATTAGGGTATGAGACCTCGTTGTGGGTGCGCTAAAGGACCAAGGTCCTTCCTCCAATACCTTCAACCTGAAATATGCTTATTGGATTTGATTTGAACTTATTTTTTCTAATATAATACGATCTGAATTTATTGTCTAATTTGACTAAACTTTGACTGTGTATATATGCTAATTAAAGGAAAAAAATACAGTAATTGAGATCTTATTTTATTCGTATTAATAAGTTGTTTTTCAATATATAATAATAATAATTTTGTCACGGAACTGAAGATATTAAAAGTTTCAAAACATAAAATTAAATTATCGGATCTGAACTTATTTTTTCTGATCTGAAATAAGCGCAAATTATTGTATGGACCCGCTGCATGGTCCCAGTCTAAATGAAGTTGTGAACATTTGATAATTTTGTTGTGAACATTTGATAGTTTTGTTTTGTTGTGAACATTTGATTTTTTTTTTTGTGTGAATATTTTATAGTTTGATGTTGATGAATAAGTGATAATTTTGTTATGAACATTTGATAGTTTGATGTTGATGAACAAGTGATAATTTTATTGTGAAAATTTGATAGTTTGATGTTGATGAATACGGAGTATTTGATAATTTTGTTATGAAAACTTTTTTTAAGTAAAATATTTTTCGCTAGTAAACAAACGAAACCCTGCCCGGCTGCCCTGCCCCTTCAACACTGCGTTACAGAAGAGGGAAAGCCCAAAGCTTTCTTCTTTGTTTTTTTTTTTTCCTTTCTCTGAAAGTAGTAGTCTCGTTTTCGCATTCAAAAGATGACGGAGGTTGCGAGCACAGTGGTACACGAAGTGTTGGGAAGAAGAGCCGACGACATAGACGAACCTATTATCGAGTACATCATCAATGTCCTCGCTGACGAAGACTTCGATTTTGGCTCTGAAGGTGATGGCGTTTTTGATGCTCTTGGCGAACTTCTCGTCGATTCTGGCGCTGTCACCGATTTCTCCGAGTGTCGCTCTGTTCGTTTCTTATGCTCTATCCTTTTTTCTTCTATTGCTTGATTATATTCTTGATTATGACCTAATATCAGAATTTTCTGTTGATATATGCATATACCTGTTTGCGCTGCAGTAATTGAATAAGTGGCCAAAGTTTAGGAATTTGGTGTTGAATTATTATTTTTTGAATCATAAGATTAATTTGAAGTATTATTCATGTTTAAATATGGGCTAATGCTTGACATAGCCCAGGCTGTAAGCTATTGGAAAAACATACCTCAGTGAGGTTTTTAGTAAATGTAATAAAAATTAAAAAGGCATGTCACACACCCATTGGCGATTTTGGCGTGAAAAATGCTAAAATTCATGTTGGGCATCACTCATATGAATATCGTGGGGGAGTCCCCTACTTAGCGACGCACTGCACTTCATAGGCTTTGGTGTAGTGAAAAGTATGCTAAGCCTTCTAGGTCGTTGCCCTACTGCGTCAAGGTTCTCGTATCAAGGACGGGTGCGGGTAAAGAAGCTAGTCCATAGTAATAGTAAGGGTAGGAGTCTAGGAGCAAAAATAAGAATTTGGATAGGATAAAGGAGATAAACTGCAAGGATACAATATGGGTAGCATAAAGGATATCGGAATGAAACTTTAAGGAGAGAAAACAAGAATTTGTTGATAAACCGAGTAATATGGACATTTGGTCTGTGAACATGAATTTGGATGTAGACTCAACTTTTCTAAAATGGATCATAGCTTAAAAAAGGTGGTGAAGGATGTCCTTGGAGAGTTAAAAGGAATAAGCATGCCACCAAGGACACATTTTGTGAAACATTGAAGTAAAACAAGCAATAAAGAGCAAACGACAATGTTGTCAAAGGTTAGGAAAATGTCATCACATTTATTGGATTGCTCGTATGAGGGACAAAAGGACCCAGTATATAGGGACTGTTAAGTTTTTGAAGGTTGCTAACCAGAAGATTAGGAGATAAATGAAAGATTGATACAAAGTAGTATATTTTGATAATTTATTCATTGAAGAATGAGGGCAAGATATTGGAATTGTGAATATTAGCCATGAAATGGCCAATCAGGATTTTATGCGCCGGGAATTTAGATTAAAGAAGTAAAAAAGGCACTAAAAAGGATGAGATCGAAGAAAGCGGTTGGATCAAATGAAGTCCTTATATGCCTTCTAGGTGAATAAAAAATATCCTTATATGCCTTCTAGGTGAATAAAAAATATCCTAATTCCATTGTATATAAAAATAAAAGGGATGTCCAAGATTGCGCTAATTATTGAAGAATTAAAATAATGAGTCATATTGTGAAGCTTTGGGACCGAGTAATTGAATCAAGGTTAAGGAGGGTGAAGATTTCGGAGAAACAATTTGGGACTATGTTAGGGAGGTAAAAAATTGGAGGTTATCCACCTCATAAGACGTCTAATTGAAAATGATAGGGATAAGAAAAAGATTTATATATGGTTTTCATTCATCTGTCAAAGGCCTGAGATAAAGTACCAAGGAGAGTACTTTGCTGGACTTTAACAAAGAAAAGTATTTCAAAGAAACATATTGACATCATTAAGGACATGTATGAAGATGTTGGCACAAGTATACGGAATGTTGTGGGGAAAACAGATGAATTTTTTTTCTATAGTTATGGACAAATTTACAAGTCAAATCATGGGTGAAATATTGTGGTGCATGATGTTTGCAGATGATATTGTGCTAATTGATGAGACAATAGGTGTGGAAAATAAGTTTGGAATTATGTAATGGACCGACATAGCCTAAACTGTAATAGCTAAGACACTTAGCAATTATAATGGAAATGGATGGATTAAAAATGGAAATATTACATAAACTAACATATACTACACACTAACTAATACAAAATATGACACTCATACTTTAATCAATATTCATCAACATACATATCTCTTCTCCTTAGGCCTATTTATATAGCAAACCTAAAAGCTACTCTAGAGTTTTCTAATATTCAAATTATTATAAACTTCCTAAACTACCATGGGCCTTAACCTACTAATATTAGTTCATTACAAATTATGGCAACAATCCTTGGAATCTTGAGGCTTCAAATTTAGTAGGAGTAAAGCAGAGTATTTGGAGCAGTGTCACATAATTTGCATTCGTTTTGGAACACGTAACGAATTTGGGAGTGGAGTTCGCTGGGTTGAGGACCGAATTATGTGACACTAATTTGGAGTGCAACTTTAGCGGGATAAGAGGAAATGCTGCAAGTGTGATCACTTTGGATGGGAGAATTATTCATGGGTGTGAATTTTTCGATGTCTAGGATTTATTTCTCCAAAAAGATGGTGAATTGGATGGAGATGTTGATTAGATCGGGTTGGGTGAAGTGGAAGGGAGCTTCAGGGTTTCTATATGTATGTAGTATGCCACACGGGCTAAAGGTAAATTTTTATTGGACAACAATTAGGTCGACATTGCTTTATGGTACAGAATGTCGTGCTTTAATGTATTGTCATGTTCATAAGATGAATGTGGCAAAAATGCATATGCTATGTTGGATGTGTGGACATACAAAGAAGGATAGAATAAGGACCGAGGTTATTAGTAAAAGGTTAGATTACTTCCATAGAAGATAAAATGAATGGGAATGTTTGGTCTTGTCATACAGAGAAATTATAATCCGGTGAGAATCTTTGAAGAGTGGCAAAGAGGAGACAAGATGATAGGTAGAGGAAGACCAAAGCAAACATGGAGAACTGTGACGTGAGGTTGTTGGGATTGGAGGAAAATCCCCGATAGGGAAGTTTGGAGGAGGAGGAGGATGTTCAGATGACTTTCGTGATATATGTATATAGCTACTCCTTTTTTATTTGATTTTATTTTATATATATATATATATATATATAGCTACTCCTTTTTTTATATTATTTTATTATTTATTTTTTTGTGTGTGGAAATAAGGCTTTTATATTATTTTACTTCGTATAAGAATATGAAATTGTTGTATTTTTTCTTCTTCTAGTTTTAGTGTTTCATGTAAACACAAGTATAGGTTTATGTCTAGCTTCCACTAAAAAAGGGTTTACGTTTGGACTTTGTAAGTAAAGAGCAAGGATGATCATGGATTTATTGTTATGCAAAGGAATTTTTTTAGAGTGCTAACAATGGGGCTCTCCGATTGTTTCTCCAATGAGCTCTCCAAAGAGAGTGAAAATGGGGTCAACTCTACCCCAATATTGGGGCTCTCCAATGGCTCTCTTGGAGAGACCTTGAAGAAAGACTCTCCCCCAAGAGGCTTGGGAGAGCTATCTCTTGGAATGGTAGTTTAACACGTACCATTGCTTTTACATTTTTTTTTTTTTTTGAATTTTATTAAATTGGAGAGTTTGTTGGAGAGCTATACCGTTGTTAGAATTGTATTGAGAATCTTGGGAGTATCTTAGGGGAGAGGGCGTTGAAAATGGGCTGGAGACTCATCTTGGAGAGCTGCATTGATGGTGGTGCCAAAGAGCATTTGCATTAAAAGCTTCATTTTGTTATGTTCTGGAATCTTTAGATTGATTTCTGTGCTCTCTGTTTCCAAATGGAGGATAATTCAATCATCATATCAAGCATAAATTTTATATATTTCAATATTTTGCCTTCTGATTGAATTTTTTTTGAATCATTTGCCATCTTGGCAGGTGTGCGGTGTATTATGTGATAAATTCGGGAAGCATGGGCTAGTAAAGCCAAAACCAACAGTAAGAAGTCTAGCAGCACCAGTTAGGATGTTTGATGGAATGGACGAAGATGTGGTGCCAAAGAAGAAGGTTGAGGAGATAGATGGCCCCCTATTGACGGAGCGTGACAAAATGAAGATTGAAAGAAAAAAAAGGAAGGATGAGCGTCAAAGGGAGGTATTATATTTTTTTGCTCATGTACAAATTGGTTTATGACAAGTTTAAATTTATGCCTGTAAGTCTCCAGTGTAAATTTTGTCTTGTATATTGGTTCAGAACAGCAAACTAGATGCTTCTTGTGCTTGTTAGTTTATATTATGTTTGATTGGTAATTGTATCGAATAAATGTACACTGCTCAGATGCTTTGATGGAGTAAGCTGACCACTAAAGAATTTCTTTGAATCTGAATTCCAAAATTTAAAAGTAGCATTGTTACAGAATGAGCTCTTTGTTATATTAAACTTTTTTTCTTTTTAATGAATTGATAGACTATATAATGCTTTCCCAATCTAATATTGAAAAGAAGGCAAAATTAGGGTTGTTAAGGATATGTCTTCCTCTTCACATGCTCCTGCAGATGATTTACCAGGTTGTTACGAGAATGTCAACTCAGCATTCTGTTGTGACAGAATATTTGAGGCTGACCGATCAGATATAAGTCATGTATTAGGAACCATTCATTTTACAGTAGTAATGTAACTTGTATTGTTTATACTTACATATATTCTATACATTAGAAGTGATTTACATTCATTTTCTCTTGTTCTGTAATGATCTCTATGTGTAAGGGCATATACTGCATCCAATTCCAAAAGCCCTGAGCTTAGGTAAGCAGTGATGGGAGATAATTCTTGTGTTCTTTTTGCTTAATTTCTAGTTTATAATAAGGGAAGTTCATTTCTGATCCCACACACCCTTTTGGAAGGGGGTTCATAACACATGTTAAATAGTTTGGTTGACTTCAATCCTCATTTCAATTGATGTGATACTTGGAATTCCAAGGTCTTAGAATGTGTGGTTTGTCTCAGTTTCCTGATGCCTGTTGGTGATCAATGTCTTTCTCGGATAAACTTTACAAGGATTTTTTTTGTTATTCAAATAATGCAGGCTCAATACATGAAGCATGTGGAAGAAATGGAAGCTGTCAGAGCAGGGATGCCTGTTGTTTGTGTAGATCATGGGCAAGACACTGGTGGACCCGTTATAAGGGATATCCATTTAGATAGCTTTAATGTGTCAGTTGGAGGCCGTGATCTTATTGTGGATGGTTCCATAACACTTTCGTTTGGGAGACATTACGGTATATTTTCTCTCTCTAATGTCTGTCGTCCGATTCCTTTTTCCTGGTTGGTTTGTTAAAAATGGTAATAATAATTTAATCTTTAAAATGGAAACATTTTGTTCTGGACCACTCAATTAATGCTAACATTCCCCATTGACAGGACTCATTGGAAGGAATGGTACAGGAAAAACAACATTTCTTAGGCATCTAGCCTTGAAGGCTATTGATGGTATCCCAAAAAATTGCCAAATACTACATGTGGAGCAAGAAGTGGTTGGTGATGACATATCAGCCTTGCAGTGTGTGCTTAACTCAGATATTGAACGGAATCAGCTTTTGCAAGAAGAAGCTCGCTTATTAGCACAGCAGGTTAAACCTTACTTCCAACTTCTGAGATCTAACTCCTAACATGTCGTTTTATGTGCATTACATTTGATATACCGTTTGCCTATCTTTTCTGCAGAAAGAGCATGAACTTCAGGGTAAAGAAGATAAAAGCAGCGGAGATTCAGAAAGGCTGCAAGAAATATACAAAAGACTTGAACTCATTGATGCAGATTCCGCGGAGGCACGGGCAGCTTCAATCCTTGCGGTTAGTATTAGCATGTTGCCGTATTGCTGCCTTTTGACAGTGCTCTTGGTTAAGCCTAATGGTTGCTGTTGCTTAAGATGTAGAATCTACTTGCCTACCTTGTGGAATCATGCTATTATTTTTTTAATGAATATGTAATTTCTCCTGGTACTTTTGAGTTTTGGCCACCATCATAATCTTTTGAATAAGATGAAGCTCACATACTCCTTTTTCAGTGTCATGGTTACTCTATGAGCTGCCGTATTCATAGTGTTTTAACTTTAATGGTCTTGTCTATCCATAGAGTTCTAGCTCCCAAATGATGTTTTATCCTTTTGAATCGAACAATAGGTAATTTGATTTATGCTACTGAATTGAAATTACCTTTAGCTGTGTGTTGCGAACCTGAGATCCAGTGGTCTAGTTCAGGCCTGACCTTGAATTGTCTTGGCTGAGGTTTGAATTGGGTAGTTCCATTTGCTCTTCAATTTTTTTGCCTGGATCTACCCTCCTTTGCGAAACCTTTACTTTAATCTTGGCCGAGGTCTAATTTTTTGGTTGTCTGGATGAATATATCCCATGCCTTTTCCATTCCCACCTCTAAGTTTTATTTATTTATTTATTATTTTTGTTATTATTTTTTCAAAGGCAGCGGATATTTATTTATTTATTATTTATTATTTTTTCCATTCCCACCTCTAACATATTTATGTATCCACAAGCCATTTACTTACAGACAGTAACTTGCGCACTGCTTGATTGGAACTATGACTGAATGAATACTAGTTCATATGAAATGGTTACAGTCCACACAGTATGTTGTCTTTAGGAGCATTGGAACGGACTTACCATAAATAGCTTATGAAGCTTATGGAAGTTTGAGATGTTCTTGATGGTTATGGTTCTTAAGCTATCTTTGTGGAACATGTTGGCTAATTAGTGCTGTCAATGTGTAGACAAATTGCTGAGAATTTTTTTGCTGGTGGAATATTGCTAGGGTCTTAGCTTCTCACCAGAGATGCAGCACAAGGCAACAAAAACCTTTTCTGGAGGGTGGCGAATGCGTATAGCTCTTGCTCGAGCGCTGTTTATTGAGCCTGATTTATTACTTCTTGATGAACCAACAGTAAGTAATGGTTGCTTCTGTTATTCATTATTTGGTGGTGTGAAAATATGTAATGATTGCTTCTTTGTATTGGCAGAACCATCTTGACTTACATGCTGTACTGTGGCTAGAGAATTACTTGCTGAAATGGCCCAAAACATTCATTGTTGTGTCTCATGCCAGAGAGTTCTTGAACACGGTACGGACTTTTGATTGTTGTCAGTAAGGATGTTTTTATTAGTAGTATCATATTCTGGTTTTTCTTAAGTGGATTTATTAATGATATCCTGATATCCTCTCAATTATGCTTTCAGGTTGTCACTGATATCATTTATCTACAAGGGCAGAAGTTGACAATGTACAAGGGGAATTATGACACCTTTGAGAGAACAAGGGAGGAACTACTTAAGAACCAACAGAAAGCAGTTGAAGCTAACGAAAAATCCAGGGCACATATGCAGGTCTTGCTTTCAAACTTTGCCGCAATCATTTTTAGCTTGATTACATGGTGTTAATGGTTGCTTATGACACCCAGTAATCCACACCCAACACACATTCATGTGCTATATTTCTCAATTTTGTTTAGAATTTGGCCTAGTCCGTATTATTCCCTTCAAACTCATTATTTCTTTTGTATTTCCTTACTTGCTCTGTGTGTGATAAGCTTGATCTTCTTATGTTGCAGGCTTTTATCGACAAGTTCCGTTACAATGCGAAGCGTGCATCTCTTGTTCAATCTAGAATCAAGGTGCTAATTGATTTATTTTCATGCTTGAATAAATTGTTGATTTTTGATGTTTTTCCAATTTGGTGGATGGTCTAGATTCCTATTTTGGAACTTTATAATTGTAGAAGTGTGCGTCTCTCCAAAGTTGTTTCAGCAAACTAATGAACTAGGAAGTATGCTTTAAATCCTTGTATTTTTATAATTTTGACTGTTGATTTCCAAATGTGGATGAGTAATATAATGGTTTTACCTTTTCCATCATGTTGAATTTTTTACTGATACCCATTGTTTTTACAATTTTTGTCCCTCATCAGGCACTGGACCGTTTGGGTACTGTTGATGCAGTTGTTAATGATCCTGAGTATGCATCACCATCTCTATAGTTGACAATTGGGGTTTGCCTTTCACTTTCTACATGAAATCATATATTACCTCAATTTAATATTCTGCTTTGTTATGTGGCAGTTACAAGTTTGAATTTCCAACACCAGATGATCGGCCAGGTGCTCCTATCATAAGTTTCAGGTATGCTAATTAATAATTATCCTGACTTTCTTGTTTTCTTTTATTGCTTTTGAATTATTCAGCATGGTTACTTAAATTGTTTGTGTTAAAGAGGATGAGAATCATTGTTTTAATAAAAAAAAATAGCCTTAATCAATATATATATATATATATATATCATCATCATCATCATCATCATCATCATTATTATTATTATTGTTATTATTATTTTGTTTTTAAATTTTTGTGTAAGCTATTCTTAATTTTGTTCAAATTTTAATTTTGATACAGTGATGCGTCTTTCGCTTATCCTGGCGGGCCGACGTTGTTCAGGAACTTAAACTTTGGGATTGATCTGGACAGCCGTATTGCTAGTAAGATTTTCTTATTAGTTCTCCATGTCTTTATCTGGTTGTAGAGTTGAAGGTTGGGTAGGTTCTTATGGGTGCCCCACTTTTAACCTGTGTAATTTGTGTTCTTCCATTTTTCTTTTGTTGAAGACTTTATTATCTTGGTTGAAACAGCGTTGTATATCTGAACAACTGCATCTATTTATTTTTTTCTTCTTCTGCGTTACATGTAAAAAGCAACAAGATTATTACGTTGCTTTATGGGTGATATTTGGGTTTGAAACTTTGAATGATCTTTTTGTTAGAGTTTGCAGATTTTATAACCTTGAGTTCTTTGTCATGCTGCCATTTTGTGCAAGTAGTCCTTTTGATTATGCCCCTACTAATTAATCCACATGAATACATGATTCATGAATTGGTCTCTCTTTAGCATATAGCATACTGAATGTATGCTGAGGATAACGATTCAGACATTCAGTTTAGATGATGCATTTTGCTGTTTTCATTTGTGATAGTTCTTGAGTTAAACAAGGCCCTGTACTATAATTTGTTACAGCATGATCTTGCCGTGATTTGGACCTGGCATCCTGTCAAATTTTTCAGTTTAAATTCTTGACTATTGGATTTTCTTATCTCATCTTTAATGCTATTCTGCAGTGGTTGGTCCTAATGGTATTGGCAAGTCCACAATACTCAACTTGATTGCTGGAGAACTGCAACCAAGCTCTGGAACTGTTTTTCGCTCGGCGAAGGTATACTTAACATTTGTGATCTGAAATAATTTGGACACCGTAATTGACCGTGGCCTTTTCAATTGTCTATAAGGTTTTCGAATCGGTCCTACTATTTCTCAGAGCCTTTAGGGCTCATAGGTGTCTTCATTTTAGGAATGATTTTTCATCATCTGTCATGACTTCCTCTTGTTATCTCTTCTTGTAGAGTAGCACTGTCATCTTTTGTACTTGATCTTTAATCTGCATGAGCATTAAAGTCAGGGCTATCCATCTTTCTATTTATTTTTTCTTGGAATTGTTCATCCCTATGACATCATATGACAGCTGAAGCTGGAGTTAATTTGTTTCTTAAGCTACTTCCTCTCCAGCTGAATAGTTGTACTGCAATTTCAAATCTGTGAATATTTTGATTCTTTAGGGTCACTTAATTGCTCGTTTTTTTTTCTAGCTCTTAACATGTGTTCAACCCCCCCCCCCCCCTCTTTCATACATGTTTGCTTAGTTTCACTGGTCATTTTTGTTGGGCTCTATTTTTTCACCTTAGACTTCATGCTGCTATTGAACCGCAGCAGGGTCATGACGTCATACCTAAGTTCTTGAGGATTAATAATGTTGGGTGCATGATTTCACTTTTTTGTTTTGGCTGCACTCAACTACTATGCTGTTATGCAGGTTCGTATTGCTGTATTTAGTCAACACCATGTTGATGGATTGGACATGTCCTCTAATCCTCTTCTCTATATGATGCGCTGTTTCCCGGTAAGTTTTTTCAAGAATACAAATGTGATTGCATGTTACATGAAATTCTGCCTAAAATAAAATGAAGACCATTGTATTGCTTAAAAATGGTTTCATTATGTAGGACCAATTGTAAAGAGATTTTTGTTTTTTTGATAAAATTGTAAAGAATTTTAAGTTGGCATTTCTTAAAGCCCATCACACATGCTCTAAAATCAGAGCATGTTGTCCTTTTTTAGTTGTAATCTTGTAATTTTTCCTTTTAGTTTTGCAACTAGGGACTAGAATTGCTATGCACATTGATGATACTACTCACTAATGAACTTGCATATTTGAATTCCTCTCATATCTTCATAAAATAATAAATTGCTCAAAAGTGCATGTTCAAAATATAAAATTATTTAGAAAAAAAAAATCTGATTTGTTAGGTAGAGAGAATTCAATTTGCAGTGGTTGTGACTTGTGACATGAAGTATAATGTAACATCTGTGACTGTGAGATATCACTTATGGGACTAAGCTGCCATTGCTTTGATCATATTTACAAATGAACATTGCTATTATTGTGTTCATTGTTTTGTATTTTTTTCATTTGCTATTATATTATGTGTTCATTGTTTTGCATTTTTTTCATTTGCATAACATAATTTTGACTATGAATCTTCAATAGTGTAAGAGAGGTTAATTTAGGTTGAGGGTGTGAAATGGGGCCGATGCATTAGACTATTGTCAATCTTATTTTACTAGAACTCACCCTCTTTATTGAGGTGCTGCATTTTTATTTTTTTTGATGTTAAAGTGAATTATGAAGTTCTGAGTATTTGAATTAAATTGTTATCTGGCCAGCCTGGTTAGGATTACGAAGTGATAGCAACAACACCTCTAATTTATCTTGACTTTTCTAGTCCGCTGTTATGACTTTTTTTTAAATCTGCCTGCTAGCTTATGGTTTTATTAGCACTGCTCTCTGTATCTGCTATGCCATTGCTTCAGGATTGTTGTTAAAAAAAATGTTTGCTTGTGTGTGGTTTTGGTTAGTGGTAATAGCTCCCTGCTTTAAGTGTCTTTTTTCTGCTATTCTCAGCGAGCGGTTGTCTCATATGGGTGGGAAAATAAGAAATAGCATATTGAGAATGATAACGTTTCTCACTGCCGGTTTCGAATAGAAAAACAGTATTGCGCTAGAGGGCTTCTGATTGCTGATTTTGTACTTTTATTATTATTATTATTATTATTATTATTATATATGAAAAATAGGATTGAAAGATTTATTATATTAATATTGATCCCAAACTTTCTAATACTACTGAATATTTATATAGTTGCATAAAATATTTCTAGCATCTAGCAAAACAGGGTGAATATGTTACAAGATGAAAAACTTGCTTTTATGTTTTTTTAATAGTATGTTACAAAGACACGATCAAACAACTCATACAGTATTTTTTTTAAAAAATATTTTTCCAGGGTGTGCCTGAGCAGAAGTTGCGAGGTCATTTAGGTTCATTTGGTATAACTGGAAATCTTGCACTCCAACCTATGTACACCTTATCTGGTATGTTCCTTTTCAGTACAACAGTATGCTAGTAATTTGATCGCATGGAACTATTTTTTTTTTTAGCCTGCAGGATTGAAAACCCTATCCAAATCTCATGCGTACCTTTTACTAGATTTTTGTTCGTTTCAAGTTGTTCCTGCAATATATGGCTGTTGAAGTTTTATGAAACTTCACTAATAGGCTGAATAGTACTGTCAATTTGTTATATGCCAGGTGGTCAAAAAAGCAGAGTAGCATTTGCAAAGATTACTTTCAAGAAGCCACATTTGTTGTTGTTGGATGAGCCATCGAATCATCTTGTAAGTCTTTTTTTTATTATAGTTATTATATTTGGGTTATTGGTTTGTTGTCTAATCATTTTTTATGTATAGTCCATGTCAAAATCTGGGTTTGACATTCTCTTTTTCAATTTGTAAGCGACATGTCCAAAACAATTTTGAATGATTTGCTTTTTCATACTTCATATTGTGGGGAGCAAAAGAGTGTTATCATATTATAGTAAAAGATTGTCGGTCTTCTCGGTAGTAATTTGGCTACATCTACCTATAAGGCTATAATATACTCTTTAAAAGGCATAGCCTTTATAAGATTCTGCTATGCGTCATCTGCTTTATCAATTACATGTCATATTATGAAAGAAGTAGGCATTAAGATAAGTGCTTCCTGATCTCATACTTTAACCACCTTACCAAATATTAATCTGATGATACTAAATTCACAAATATATATGTTAAATGTAGGTATAAATCATCATTGAATATGATTTTATTTTTATATTCTTATTTTATTTGTAAATACATGTTTGCTCAAACTACCAACAAAACATGTGTATCTAAGGAGTTGGGGTATGGCTTAGTGGTAAGTGCCCCACGTCCTGTGATCAAGGTCACGGGGTTGTTCCTTACCCCCAGCATTATGCTGAGGTTTCCCCCCTCCCACCTGTGCTAGCTTCCGGAGATAGGACCAATATAGGGGACGACCAATGTACCTTGCCGTTAAAAAAATAAAATATTTGTATCTAATATTTAATCAAATTTTGTTGTTACAAGTAAAAGTTGCCAATCATAATAACTCGCTCCTTTTTGCTTCAACGCCTAGAATTTTCTTCCCAAGACGTACACAAATGTGTAGAACTGTAGACTTTCACTTATTCATAGAGACACTAATAAGTCTGTTCGGAAGATAATGAACACTTCAATTTAAATTGCGAAGTATTTTTCTGAAAAACATGACTTAGGTTTTGACTCTTTTGTTACTCGAAATTTTATAACATTATCACAAGGTATCTTGCATTGTGTGGGTCTAACATGGTTTGGATTGAAAAGGTCTAAATATTATTGCATCATCATATCAATTTTTTACTGCTGATATTCAAGGGAACCTTCAATACTGAAAACTTCATTGATAAGCACATATAGCGCCTCAAGAACCATCTGTATAAAAAAATAGCACCTCAAGAACCATCTGTATAAAAAAAAAATAGCACCTCAAGAACCTTCCATGTGGTTTGTGGATGGTTGGTCTTTTGTAGGGGTTGTTGTGCATCTGTGACTTGTTTGGACAACATATAATTATGGCACTGTAAATGAACTGCAGGATCTGGATGCTGTAGAAGCACTTATTCAAGGACTTGTTATGTTCCAAGGAGGAATATTGATGGTATTCTTTTTTACCCATTTGGCTGTAGCTTCTATTTATTGATACTTTTTTTTTTCATCCTCACTACTCATTTGGTAAGTGATAACTGTTGATGGTAGTGGAATGAGTTCATACCAGTGTTACATAGTTCCATAAACTCCCTGTGAAAAAAAAAAAATAGAATTATGGTCGGTTTTAGGCTATTTTGGCCCATTTTGGGTGAACCGCAAATTATGGAAGCAAACTAAAAAGCAAGCTATGTAACACTGGTTCATATATACATTTGTAAGGAAAAATGCTGACAATAATGATTCTCTACCTCAAGTATGTATTTTGTTTCCACAATTTTTCTTTACCACTCAGTAGTAAATGCCATCTTTGGTGGGAATGAGCGGATACAGAAAAATAGAAAGAACTCGTATTTTTGTGATAGTTGGTATACAACCTTGAATACAAGTTCATTTACCGTTTCCACAACCTATTATAACACATATCAAATCAGCTGTTGGAGCATAAATACGCTGCAGCATTTTACTGGATGAGTAAGTGATTTCTAATGTCTATGCAGGTGAGTCACGATGAACACTTAATTTCCAACAGTGTCGACGAGCTTTGGGCTGTATCTCAGGGGGTAGTGACACCGTTCCGTGGGACATTCCAAGATTACAAAAAGTTACTGCACTCTTCTTAAATCTGCTCAAATGTCAGAGCATGAGTTAGTTACAGAGTGGCACAAATTATTGCAGTTGTGCAATGGCAGAAATGTTTGCAAATATAGTAAACTTGTACAAGATGAACCATACGTAATTGCAAAATTTTATATTTGCATAATTTATGTAAGCAATAGCATTGTTCTTGAACAACAAGTTTCATGATGTAACCCGCGAAAAGATGAAAATAAAGGATTATAGTAGTATTCATTTCTTTCTTAGCTGAGCCTTACAACTAATTTCTAGAATTGTTTGTCAATCACTTGTTCTTTGAATAGCTTATGCTGTGCTCAATGATGAAAAGTGATGAGAAAGGGGGCACTAGAAATTTTGTTGAATACCTTGTAAACTGTGGAAAACCATCATAATGTTTTGATCAAATTCGGAGAAGGTACCATCATAATGTTTTGATCAAATTCGGAGAAGGTACACATGAGAGGAAACGTGACTCATTACTAATTAATGTTTATTATTGATGATGAATGATCATTCGTTCTAATTTCATTAAACCTTATACTAATGTTTATCGAAATTAAACTAATGTATATAGCTTGTATATCATTATGTTGGTACACATGTGTGTACCTTCTATTTTGGCCCTGTTTGGTAGAGAGAGATTTGAGGAGAAATTAGAGTTTTAAACAGATTTTAGAGTTTTGACTGAGTCAAAACTCTAATAGTGGTGTTTGGTTAGGGGAGTATTGAGATAGAGTTTTGGATGAAAAATTCTCTTTTTCAAAACGCTGCCATATGCAACGTTTTCTTCAGAGTTTCAATATGTAAGACAAATTTGCGCATTATTATACATTTATACATGAGAGAGAAAAAAAAGGAAAAAAATAAATTCATGAAAATTCGGTAAATTGTGAATACCCAACTCATCTCCTTTCTCCTCCTCATATCTTAGATCTGAAATTGCAAAGAAATAAAAAATATACTACTTAAATTTGTTGACAAATTTGGCATGGCTTTAATTTTGGGTTTTACAAATGAACAAAATGGAGGGTCAATTGTTAATTTCAGACATAGGAAGAAATTTGAGAGGGATTTGGGGATGAGGAAATGGGATTTCGGTGCTAAAAATGCTCAGTTACAGTAAGGATACATGATAGATGATAGATCTGGATATAAAGCTTAAGGTTAGAGTTAAAAAAAAAAAAAGGATGAAGAGATGTACAGTAGAAAAGTGAGATGCAGGAGTTAAAAAGAAGAAAAATAAAAACTGTTTAGGGGATAAAGGAGAGGTTGTGGCAAGGACTAAGGAAATTGATAGTTCAAAGGGTGATGGGCTTTGGGCTATTAATCCTCCGTATTACTTTGTACTCCCTCCGTAACGAATTACTAGCAACATTTTCCGTTTTTGGTTGTAACAAAATACTAGCAACATTTTTTTTTCAATTTCATTTCATTCCATTTTTGGAAAAAAAAAAATTCAGCCAAATTACAATATTGCCATTATTCACTATAATTAAAACAATACTAATAACATCATTAAAATCATACTAACATTAAAACATTAATCATTCCCACCAAATTTTTACCCCATCCAACCAACTTCAATTAAATTTTAACCCTTTACCTTCTTTTATTCAACTACCCATCATCTTTTAATTTCATCCACCCATCTCATCATCAATGAACCCCAACCACCATCAATTGTGTTCAATGCTATTAGGGTTCTTCAGCTGAACGATTTCCTCACTTCTTCATCTCCTCCAAAACTCTTCATCTCTCTCTTCATCTCCTCACTTCTCTCTCTTGTTTTCTGTAAACCCTAAACTCTTCATCTATCTCTTCATCTCTCTCGTCCTCGCAGCCGTCTTCTCTCTCATCTTCTCTCTGCTCTTGTTCATCATCCTTCATCTGTTTGTTGTTCTTCCTCTCAGATCTGTCGTTCTTCATCAACCTTCATCTCAGATCTATAAAAACCCTAAATTTTCCTCTATAAAAAGATGTATGGAAAGAAGAGGGTGTTTAAGCCCAAACTTGACACATATCCCCTCACAAAAGCAGGGGTTGAAGCTGAAACGGTTTCTGAGAAGGTTTTTATCCAAAAACTGAGGGATTCCATCATTGATGGAGATGGTTGGGCGAAAAAGATGAGGGATGAAGGTACCCATCGAATTATGTTGAGTCCCAAAGGCTGTGATGCTCTTAACGAGGTGCTTCGATCTGCTGCGATTTATGAGAGGGAGATAGCTGAGAAAAGGAGGAGTTGAGAGGTTCAAGAAAGCAGTGGAAAAGGAGAGAAGAGGAAGGGGAAACAAAAAGAGTACTGCACTGATGATGAGGAGGAGGATCTGAGTAATTTGAAGGATGCTCAGGTTGATGTGAAAATTGAGCATGTTGAAAGAGTCCCCCTTGTTACTGAAGTCCCCCTGTTGCTGAAGTGCTCCCTGGTA
Source organism: Salicornia ramosissima (assembly GCA_951394345.1). Classification (NCBI taxonomy): domain Eukaryota; kingdom Viridiplantae; phylum Streptophyta; class Magnoliopsida; order Caryophyllales; family Amaranthaceae; genus Salicornia; species Salicornia ramosissima. Next base: position 6,610,942 of record OX596238.1, on the reverse strand, counting down.
TGGCCTTAAACCCTAACCCTAAAAAAGGCCATCGTGAAATAGTTTGTGCTCTTTTGTCCCCTGAATACCAAGCTGCCTGTCATCCCATTAAAGGGACTGCCCACCTGAAATTTGAAGAAGGGTTTTTTCCAAAGTACGATTTGTTTTATGAAGGTGATGAAGATGCTGAGGATTTGGTTAGATATAATGTTTATGAGGACCGGGATGAAGACTTGTCTGATGGTTTTCCATAAATTCCTTTTTCTGGGGTGAGTGATTCAGATGAGGAACTAGATCCCACCAAGCACTGCTTCCTGGTGGTTCGAAGGGGAAAAAAATCAAGTCCCTGAGGTTTTGTTGCTTATTTTTTTTAATTTAATTATGTCGTTTTTAATAAATTCTTTTGATTGCTTTATTTAATTATTCATTTATGAGGTTATGGCTGATTTAATTGGTTGTTGTTGTTGTTGGACAGATGTTGTTGGTGGTTGATGTTCATGATGGCTTGCTGTTGGTTATGGCTGATTTTTGGTGTCTATTGCTTGTTGTTGGTTATTCATGATTTATTTGGTTGTTGTTGGTTATGGCTGATTTATCTGGATGCTTTGGGGTATTGTTGATTAATGTGGTTCTTGTTGGTTTATGTTGAATTATTGGGTTGTTGTTGGTTATTGATGATTTATTGGTTAGTTGTTGGTTATTGATGGTTTTTTGGTTAGTATGCTTATGATTTTTCATTTATTGGGTTTCTTTTGGTTAGTACGCTTATGATTTTTAAAAAGAGTCCAAAAAATCTTAATGACAATATTGGAGAGATTAGTTATGTGAAACATGGTTTTTTTGGTTTAAATGATGAAGGGACTCATTTGAATGTAACAAAGTATTGTTGTGGTGTAATGACCTGTAATTTAGCAGCGTTGTTTTCGGAGGAAAACAACATTACAGATCTTTAACTTCTAAAAACCTTTAAGAACAAATCCATAAACTGCAGCGGAAGCTCTAAACTTAATCATATTATTCATTAAAACTATTAAAGAATCCAAAATAAATAATAATCCCAAAGTCTAATAACAATACAAAATAAGGAAAGTCCACTAAAAACGTAAAACATAAGCTAGAACTAAACATCAGGGTCAACTACTAAGCTGGCTAGCTCACAATCCCAGCCCTTGCGTAACCCAATTCAATCACCACCTGTACCTGGAAAAGAATGTTGGGGGTTCACAGTCAGTGGTGAGTAATTAGATTGTTCTACTTAATCAATAGAACACAATTTGAAACATAATCATTGGAATAAGTCAATCAAACAGACAAACCAAACATCAAGAAATCATATATAGACATAATCATCAAGTACGCAACGGAAAACAATCATAACAATCCTCATAACCACAACCTTCTATACTAACTTACTCCGTTCTAGACTTCTTGACACCACTATTGACTCTTCAGTTCTATTCAGTTCAGGTGCTAATCTGTGACCAGTCATATGTTCGTAAGGGGTCAACCACGAAGATCTACTCCCCCCAACTTTCCTTGCTCATGCCGAGTCAACCACGAAGATCTACTCCCCAAGCACTGGGATCAAGAACTGTCCCGAATCCGAAGATAGGACAGTGGCTTCGATTAAACCTATGTTCATGGCACGTGTGCCACTAGATAGGCAGTCACTTCATAGTTAATCATCTTTTCAATTCAATTCTGTTCTGTTCTTGATTTCCTTTTCACAATTCAATTCCTTATTGACTCAACTTCACTTCTATTCAATTCTAGCTCTTCTTAACTTGACCCAAAAAACTCTAAACCCAAAATAGTACCACACGACATTCTTCCTTAATAAACCAATAATCATCAACAGAAATTGCTTAAAATAAAATAAAAATTATATTTTTATCATTCAACATCACACGGCATTCTTGCCTATAAATACCAAAACTTACACTTCAATTGCTCAAATACAATTAACAATAATTAATCATATAAACATAATAATAAATCATAACATAACACTTTAATCAATAAATCATCAAACTTGTACCAAAACAAGACAAAATCAATGCTTTTAAAATCTTAAAATACACGGCCTTCATGGTCTAACACAACATCAAGATCTTATTCATGAAACCATCACAGAATGCCTAAATCAAAGATTCAATTCAAGATTATAAAAGATTAATTAAAGATCAGGAAAATAACATAAAAATCATATTTTTCCTCAAAGAAACATTCAAATATCATCATGTCACACTCGACATTCTTCATAACACAACCATAAATATTTCTAAATAATTCAACATCAATTCCATATGATTCTAAACCTATTCTAAACATGATCAATCCTATTCTAATAATCATATTGCTAATCTATCCTATTGATTAAGTAAAGCAGATCTAATTACCTTTGATTATGGATGGGGTTTGAATATTTCAAGGTTTCTTGGATTTATTTTGAGGTTTATTTGGGGTTTCTTTAAGGTTCTTGATCAATCTTTAAGAGGTTGGAACAATATAAAAGGTTTAAGAACAATTTAATGATTGATTTTGGAAGGAAAAGATAATAAAACAATTTGGTTGTTACTCCTTAGGATTGCCGTGTGAAATAGGAAATAATAGGGAGGGTTTAACTTCCTAAAATCTAGTAACAAGAATAGGAAGGGTTGGAATAAAAATAGGGTTTTTAGGAAAGGGTCAAACAGATAGATTAACTAATAAAAATTGATTAAACAAATTAAATGAATTAAATAAAAAGGAAAGAGCGAAGGGGCCGTGAGTCTCTATGAATAAAAGGGGGGTTTTTATTTTGTAGTTTTTATTTGTAGTTTAGTTTTTATTTGTAGTTTGGAAAAAATAAAATAAAAACAAAGGGGTGATGATCCCTAAAATCTAGTAGGGAGAATAGGTAAGCAAGGATTAGGGTTTTAGGCTTAGTTACAAAATAGATAAAGGTTTAATAATAATATTGATTAAAAGAAATGAAAGAAATTAATTAAAGAAAAGGATGAAGGAGTGGGCCGTGAGATACAGAACAAAGGAAATAATTGGGCTCGGGTTTTGGCAAGATGAAATTAAAGTTCGGGCCATGATCAAAATAATTAGACTGCTACAATAAAATTAATAATTAATTAAATAATAATTAATTAAATAGTCAATTAATTATATATTTAATTAATTATGAAAAATTTAAAATATCCCGAAATTTCGGGGTATTACAGTGGTGTCCAATTAATTGCGGCTATTCATGATGATGCTATTGGTATTTTTTTTACACCATTACTTGAAGGTAGCACAAATAAAATCCCACATGTGATTACTACTCATGGTGATGCTAATGTGGGTACACCATTTGAGAATATAGCACAATATGGGTAATTATTTGTGTGTACTAATCATGGTGCCACCAATTAGCGGCACATCATTTGAGAAGGTAGCATGATTTTGGTCACTTTAGTAATACTTTTTGCATGATGATATTAACACCGTATCTGATAAACCTATTAATTTTTTTTTTTTTGTGGAACCAATTGATGGATGATGATCTGTGTTCTGTTATTCTCTTTTTAATAATAACCTCAATGAAACTATGAGAGGTTAGTAAATGTGGTTGGTTTTTGCATGATTTGATCATATATTCACATTGGTATCCTATTAATTACTCCATCCGTAACGAATTACTAGCAACGTTGGTATCCTTTCTTAACCCATGAATTAGACATTTCACAATATGCTAATGCAAAAATATTCATTCATCATATTCAATTCATGCACAAAATATTGCACTTCACTTTCATTTACATGGAATTCACAAAAAAAAGCTAGCCAATTCTTACACCTAAACATAATCAATCACTAGATTGTTAAAGTTACCAATAGTAAACAAAACACAAAAGTTGACACCTTTTTCCATTGACTTGGTTAACTGATTATGTATGGCTAGTTCTGCATTCCTTCTTCAACATTCTACACATTACCTTCTGTATCCATACCTTCTTGTTGCTGATTGCTGCTTGATTGGTTTTCACTTTCTTTCTGAATTAAATATGCCACTGCCTCATCAATAATGTGTTGCTCAAACTCAACTTCATCTTGTAACTGTAACGACCCTGATTTTATGGTATTTCTGCCATAAGTTTATGTGTATTTATGTGTTGCTATGTATAGTTCAAATTTATTTTTGAACTATTTATTTTGTTTTTTGTGAATAATTTCGATTTAATTCGAATTATTTTATTTTGATTAGTTATTATTTATTTTAATTATTATTTAATTAATTAGAATTTTTATTATTTAATTTTCTAATTAATTATTTAATATTTTTGGGCTAAATCAATTTAGGCATGTTTAGTCATGCGGTTTTTGCAAATTAGCCCAATTGATCACGAGAGCCCAATTTTGGCCCATGTTGCAAGCCAAAAACCGGCCCCCTCCTTGTGCATGGCAAGTTTTGCAACTTGCCTTGTGTTCACACCTTAACTAATTCTATAAATAAATGAGTTAGTAAGGCTTGATGATCCTTTTGCTCAATTACCCACTTAAACACTTTTGCCATCTCATTCTCTTGCCATCAAATTTCAAACACAACACCTCCATTTGCTCTCCCTTCCACACGCCATTTTGGCACTTTGATTCCATCACATTTGTTCATCAATTTCTTAAACCCAAAACTTAAAGATTCATATCCTATTGATCTTTAAGTATCAAAACACAATCTAAATCTCTTGATTCGCATTCAAGGTCATTAGTTCGGGTTTGGGTTTGGTCGTGTTCATGTTCGTATGGGTGTTCGAGTGGTGACCGTGTGGGTGCCGTGTTGAAGCCGTGCAAGAGTGGTGTTCGTGTGCCGTGGCCGTGCAGTAGGGTCGTGTGAAGACGGTGGTTCGTGGTGTGGTTCGTGCTAGGCAGCCGTGTTGGGCAGCCGTGGTTGTGTCGTGTTGCTCGTGTGGTGTTCGCGTGCAAGGACCGTGCCGTGCGTGGTTGTGCCGTGTTGCTTGGCCGTGTGTATTAGTGTTCCGGGCAGCAAGTTTTTGAGTGTTATCTTGTTAATCTTCAATAAGGTAACATGCTTTCTCAACTTAATTGGTGTACTATGATTCATAGTATGAATTAAATGCATAGGATTAGTTTATGTTGAAGTTTGATCATGTTTTCATGTATGGTTGTAAATCTGATTTTGATGTGGTTTATTGATGATTTAATGATTGAATATGTTGATTTTATGATGGATTATGTTGGTATTAAGTTCATGTTGATTATGTTAAAGTTTGATGAATTTTGGATGGTAGTAAGTTGGTAATTTCATGGTTATTATTTGAGTTATGCGTGTGGTATATGTATGTTGGATGAGTTCTTGATTGAAGTTCTTGAATCTTGATTGAGTTCTTGGTTGAAGATCTTGAATCTTGGATGAGTTCTTTATGAATCTTGGTTGAGTTCTTTGAGTTCTTGATAAGTTCTTGATGAGTCTTGATAAGTTCTTGATAAGTTCTTGATGAGTCTTGATAAGTTCTTGATTAAGTCTTTTAAGTTAAAGAAAGTAAAGAAAGTTAAAGAAAGAGTTAAAGAAATCGATAAGAAGTGGTAAGATGTTTGGTTTACGTGTTATTTTCTTAAGTCAAGGCGTAAGATGCAACTTAAGAAGTAACTAAGTGAGTAAACTTCGGATTAAAAGATAAAGATGTAAGATTTAGCTTGATTTCGTATCTAGACGCCTAATCTTAGAGTAAGATTCTAAGGCTTGGGTTAAGACGTTGCCCCTATCCTGACCGCGGTATTGGGATAGTGATTACCGCTATGTCGTCTTTTGATATGGATTTCCAGTAAGATTGGTTTCAGGGGAGCGAGAGTAAGATTCTCAATCCTGGCATAGTTGGAAAGTTCGATCGCGTAAGAGGCGTTCGTACGAGCGTAGTCCGGTCTAGTTTATGAATGATTGCGCCAAAGATAAGTTTGGATAAGTAAGTTGAGTCGAGTCTGTATATTGGTATGATTTCGCATGATTTGACGTTGGATTTGGATATTTGATTTGTGCTATATTCTTGTGTATTCCTGTTAGGGTGAGTCAGTTATGTTACTCGCCACTGACGGTGGACTGTTGTTTACTTTTCAGGTAATTCTGATGATGAGGTTCTTGCTTAGCTTTGGGTTGGGCGAGCGACGTTATTCTGATTTAGTTGTTTTTCCATTGTTTTGTGGTTTTGGATAGTATAGATCTATAGTAGTGAACTTGTATACTTTTGGTTTAGACTCTGACATGTGGTTGGAGTTACTTTTATTAGTATTGATAGTTTGACTTTTGGTTTAGTATTGTACAAACTTGTGGGTATTTGTACTTTTGGGTTATAATAATAATATCTTGAGGTTTTGTTTTAATTTTTAAGTATTTGAGTTGTTAGTTATGACTATCCGACTCGTCGGTTTCTTCCGCGCCGATTTAAGCGAGTCGGGTCGTCACAGTAACAGCCCTAACCTTTGAAGTCTTCCCTTTCCAACATGTGGAATCTTGAACCTGTTACCACCCTTATCTTTAAGAGCCTCAATCATCACATATTGCGGAGTTATCCAAGAAAACCTAATCAGTTTAGGATCATACTCATCATAGACCTCTTTTACCCTATCAATTAGCTCATCAATGTTTCTTGGAAATGCTTGATGATGTAGGCTTTGTAGTGCTCTGAATATTCCCAAATCCAGAACATTAAAATCTGGGCTTTGGGCAGATTGATTAATTAGTTGGATGTTGAATCCATCTTTTGTAGCTTCTTCTTTGAATCTTGTGTCGTTGTTTGTTATATGTGGTCTAGCATTGTCTTGTTGAATGAATATTTCCTTTGACATTCCTGCTGGCCACTTCTCTCTGATTGCTGGGAGCACTTTATCAACTCACATATCCCTAATTACCTCATGGTTGATCTTGTTAATGGGCTTAGTTTCCCATGTTCCAGCTGGTCTGTTTTTTGAACCCCTTTTTGCTTGCTCTCTATAAACAAATGGTCATATTCCATATTTACCATCATGAATCAAGTTGCCTTCATCATCATAAATTGGCCTTCCTGTAGCAGCCATAAAAATCACTTTTACAGAATAATTCCTTGATTTAGATGACCTATATGGCTCAGCTTCCTTTGGCATTAGATAGAAACGTCTTGTACCTGGGTTAAGAAAGAACCGTTTTTCATCAATGTGAATAGTGTTTTTCATGTCTACAAACCTTGCTTTTTCTGTGTTTGTGGCTGGCATAATGTGAGATAAAACCCACTTCATTCTATGAAGTTTGTTTTCCTCTGACACATGTGGATGGTTAGCTGATGTGTATGCTCTCGGCACACCTTGCTTTATCAATCTCCAAATTGCCATATGAGAACACTTCAAGTATCCTGCATATGACCTAACAGTACCCCTTAATTGTAAAGGGCAGGATTCCAGCCAATCCTCATCACCCCCATACCCACGTTTCCTTCCACATTTTCCCTTCCTGTTTGAACTGACATCAATTGGCTCCCCTCTCTCTGTTGCTGCCTGTGCTTTTTTGAAGAGCTTGTTAATTGTTGATTTGTGTACTCCAACTTGGTTTGCAAGTCAAGTTTGTGCACCCCATGGGAGCTTGTTGCCAGTCCTGATTTGTAAGAGCGTGTAAACAATTTGCCTTTTTTTCTCCTCACTTAAATCTGGATTTTCTTTACTAACTAACTCATGTTCCCATCTTGAATTTCTGAGCACAGTAGAAGCAGCAAGTCCTTCCTCCATGAGCAGCCTGTCCACTGAGAAGAAATCCTCATCATAATCATCCATGTTTTGCAGAAGTGATGCTGCTGTTGAAGACCTGATTTCACCTTTTTTTTGTTTTTGTTTTTGTGTAATTTGATTACAACAATGTTGCTTGTTTATGTTGTATCCTTAAAACCTTCTGATTTTTTTTTAAGCTTTTGGATTGTAAACTTTAATCTTTTGGAGTGTTGGCCTATTTATAAGGCTGCTGTGTTATTGAAAAAAAGGTGGAGGGAGTTTGATTTGGTGAAATTTGAAGTAAAGGATGATTTTGGAGGGAAATGAAATATGGTGGGAAAATTTTGGTGAATGCCCAAAACAAAAAAAAAAAAAAAAATCAGTAAACCCCCACCCCCTCTCCACGTGAGTTTTAAACTCACAAAAAAAAGTTACTGCTGTAACTTTTGCATTGCTGTGGGGCCTTTCTTTGAACTTCCCTCCTTTTTATTCTTATTTTCTCTCTCTTTTACTTTAATCATTATACCACCTAATCCCACCATTACCTTATTTCAACTAGGAAAGCGTGCTAATGCAAATGTTGCTAGTATTTCGTTACGGAGGGAGTATATTTGTATTTTTTTTATGGAATTTGTACTTCGCATTTTTTTTTGTTATTATTATTTATTATTACTGTTATTATTATTTATTATTACTGTTATTGTTATTAATTATTATTATTATATTATAACAATATAGAATTTTTTTCCCTTGAAACAAGACACTTTAAATGGAATATTACAAAAATCAAACTAATAAAGATCAATGTTTATAAATGTCATTTTACACCAAAAAAACTTATCAGCTTTTATCAAACATCTAAGTTTTACTAAACACATTCATATAAACAGTAGTCAAATCCACAGTCAAATCCACTAAATTAAAAAGGTAAAACTCTAAAAGCAAACTTTAAACTCTAACCGCTAAACTCTAAACTCTGTTTGCCAAACAGGGCCTTTGTAGTTTTGATCCCAATGTGATGGCTGGCAGAACTGGTAGACAACCTCACAACCATAGCAATCTTGTAGTGTTTTTTTTTTCTTTTTTTAAATAATCTTTTCTATCTTTAACTAGGTACATTATTATAGTGTACATACTTTAAATTAAGTATCAAACCATTTCTACTACGTAGTATATTATAATTGTTGTTACACACTAGGGAAAATAAAGAGAAAAAAAAAACCATTTAAAACAATTTCAAACCGAATTCTCTTGCCAAAATTGGACTAATTGCAAAGCAAAATTAAGCAATTGAAAAGCAAAATTAAGCAATTGCAAAGTAAAATTGGAAGAAATTCAGACAGAAAGAATGGATATAAGAGAGCCACCAGAGTGGAGTACGAAAATGAACAGAGAAGGCAAAAACAGAAAAGAAAAAAAAAAAACTTAAATTCAACAATAATGAAGTCTTATTTTCCGATTTGATCGAATCTTTGATTTGCTTCAAAGCAACAAACATTAGGAATCAATAATCAAAAGCAAGCTTCCCCCCTCCCTAAACTTTTTGTTGTTTTCTAAATTCTAATTGCTTTGTTAGTTATTTAAACCTAGGAACTTAGGAACATTAGTTGGTGCCTTGGTGGTTTGTCAATCCTCAAATTTTTTTTTTGTTTTCTAATTGCTTTGTTGAATTGTTGATTATTTATGCTATGAACTAGAGAATCAAACTTTTTCTCAGGACCCTTTTTTTTGTTGTTGAAAGAGTGGTTCTTCATCATCATCTCCACTCAAATTGGGATTTTTATAGGCCATTCAATGTCTTCACACTTCATTCGTAAACTCCCCTTTTTGTCAAACAACCATAATTAAAGCATCATTGTTTTTACAATTCTTCCGTTGACTTTCGTTTTCCCTCCCATAGATTTGACTTACTTTTGTCGTCGCTTAGATCATGATGTCTTTGACTCCAATTCCTAGTATTAAATCTCCCAACAAGATTTCCATTCACCCCAAAACCCCAAATTTTACTTCTCAATATGGAAAAATTCCATGTTAAAATTTGCCCTATTTTTACAGTAATCTTTCTTTCTGTAAGGTTTTTTTCAGTCATGTCAAACCAATCAAATTGTAGTCTTACTGATTCAGGCCCAGTAACTTCAACTATCCCTCTCCTATCTTTCCTTCAGCAAATCCAAGATACTGCTCTCAATACTTTTGGATCCAATAACTTTGATCCCAAACTCTACATTGATTTTTCATTGAAATTCAATCTCTCAATCACCCAACAAGCTTTTGCTAAATTACCAAGAAATGATAATGGGGTTATTTCATCTGATGAATTGCAAAAGTTTATAAAAGAACACTTTAATGGAGCAGGAGATGATTTGATTTATTTTGAACCACATGATTTTGTGGCTGAACCATCTGGGTTTTTGCCAAAAGTGAAGAATCATCAAGTTAGAGAATGGGCATTGGAAGTTCATGCATTGTGGAAGAATTTGAGTAGGAGAGCTTCTCCTGGTGTAGAAGAGCACCCTGAACTGCATACTCTGCTTCCCATACCTGATTCTTGTGTTATTCCTGGTTCAAGGTTTAGAGAGGTTTACTATTGGGACTCTTATTGGGTTATCAGGTTTTGTACTTTTACACTATTTTCCTTTTTTGTTTATTGTGGATTGTGCATAATGTTTTGGTATATGTTTGGTGAAGTTCAAACTATGAAAAGAGATAGGATTTTGCTATGAATGCCATGGTGTAACATAATCCAACTCAACAATAGTAATACTAGTCCTTAACAAGAGACAAATTCTAAAATACAACGGGTATACGCTAAGTTGGTGTGTGACTTGGTGTGTGAGTGTACATCAGATTAAAAGTTAACCTAATTGCATTAATAGTTACTCGTTGATAAAAATACTCTTGTTGCCAGGGTAACTTTTATGAAATTTAAGATAATGTTGAATCCGTAGCGTACACCTGATCTATAAAAGAGTTTTTCTTTACGAAATTGGAACATATTATTTTGCTCGTATTTTAAGAAATCAATTTAACCTTGTATATGAATAAATTAATCGTAAAATTATTTTTTTAATTTTTTTATTTACACCCTCAAATCTCTTTCTTTGATATAATTTTGTGCAATTAGGAAGGAAGTAATTTTTTTACTCACCAAGTCACCAGTCTTAGAGAGTTAGGTAGCAGTTTCCTGTTTATGTTGTGTAATTTGATGTTGATGTTTACTTATCACGTTGAATTTTTTTTTTTCAGATTTCAATGGTCAAAAGATTCTTTTTAGTAGTTTGATGTATAGTTAAATGTTTATAGTTCCTTTCTTTGATAATTTAATGCAAATACATGTTTTTTTTTTAAATCAAGTTAGTTTATAAAATACCTACAAAGTTGACTGTGGTTGGGTTCTGTTTTACTATTATAACTTTTCTAGACTTGGTTATCAACAATTTGAAATTCATTATTGATGCTGAAGCTTTGAATATTGAAATATCAATTTTTTTCCAATTAATTCAGTTCTTTATTTTTATAATGACTTATGCCATACCTATGCTCTTGTTGGAAGTCAAATAAATTTGCATATTTAGCATGATATCATCATACAGAGAATGCACATGTCATGTTAGTAACAAAACAATTACAGATAGCAGTGCCATAATTAAGTTGTTTATCATAAACCTAAAAAGAAAACTAAGGGTGCCTTCTAAAGTGAACTTATCTAAACTTATCTAAGCTTATCTGAATTGAACTTATTTGAACTTATTAAACTGATTGGAACTTGACTTGATTAGGACTTATTGACCTTATTAGAACTTATTGGACTTGATTAGATTTGATTGAACTTATTGAACTTATTAGACATGATTCAACTTATTAGACCTGATTGATCTTATTAAACCTGAATCGAAACTTATTAAACCTGAAACTTATTTTTTTAAGGTGAAGAGAACACACCCTAATAAAACCATAAAACAATTAAGGCAGTCTGTCATTTAATCTAATACATTATATTTAGAGACAGCATGGTTGTTCTGATTCTAATTGTTTGGAACTTGAATTTGGATGCTGTTTACACACCCTGTTCTGATTCTTTATCCTTAAAGGGTTGACTTACCAGAACATTTAATGCTTAATTTGGATATTTCCCTTATAATTTCACTCTTTGATGAGTAAGATGTTATGTAAATGCAAGACTTGTGCATTAGATATCCTAATTTAATTAACCTGCTTGAATACCTTGATTTCTCCACATTTATCCAGAGTGGAGAATGAAACTTTTAAAGACCATATAATATGTTAGTTAATATAGTTGTTCACTGCTGAAGTCTTGTCTTACGTATTCTTATCATTTTGCAGGGGCTTGCTAGCTAGCCATATGCCCAAGACTGCTACGGCAATCGTGACAAACCTCATATATTTTGTTGAGAAGTATGGCTTTGTACTTAATGGTGCCAGGGCATATTACACGAATCGAAGGTGATTGTGACTTATTTATGACAAATTTATGCTTGTTTTAACCATAAACTGCATGATGACCATTGTGAGGATGCACTGTTACTAATGGGACATGTGATACCTTTGTTAGACCTCTTAGTGGTTGTTTGATTGGAAACGATAAGGTACACTTCTTAAGTTTTGGATTTTTACATCAAAGTGAATTTGGTTAAGTTGAGCTAGTAGAACTTCCTACGTCTAGGAAGTTCATTTGGTTTGAGGAAATTGTTATATGCAACCTTTTCCATATTATGAGAATTAAAAATTCCCACAGGCGGAATCAGAATTTTTTTTTTTTCCAGGGAGGAGGGGTGGGGGGATAAGAAGCTAAGAAATGATTTTGGGAGGGACAATTTATTATTTTTTTGTTAATAAATTTTGCCAATTTTTCATTTGATGCCTTCCTACACGGTTTTACTTCTACATTGTGGCAGTTTGTTAGAAAGAACTTACAATAGTCCACAATTCATATCTAAAGTGGCATTTTATATCTACCATTTGATGGCGATTTCCCCCTTATGCTATCATGAATCTTGTTGAATATTGTTGTTGCAAAATTGGGTTATGCAGTTCATGTTATAATAATACTACATCTACCATATAAGATTTATCCTTGTTGATTGTTCACAAATTTCGAGGGGATCAATTACTGAGTTGGCATTCAACCAGTAATGTGTTTTCATTGGGTGAAGATGCATTTGTTTAAGAAAAAGGATGTTAAAATCAGGCAAGTAAATATAAAGATGAGGACAATTTTGCTGGTGGAGGAAAAATAAGATATGGTCATTGCCCTATGAGTTGGTTAAGGAAGGTGGTACGTGCACTAAGGCTTTATTGCGTAGACTCTTCGCAGGATAGTGTGAGGCTTACATAGTAGAGGCATCACAGTAACGAGGTGCCAAATTTCTTAGTTTATTAAACAAAAAGGCAAATGGTGTGCTGTTATGATTGAATCTGAATTAAAATCTTAAAGGCAATTGTAAAAATTGGAGCATGAAAGCTTTTGATTATGCTAATGTGCCAAATATTTTTTGCTTAATCTATGTAGGCAATTTTTTGTAGGACTATACACTATATAGCATCTAAAGTTGATTTTTTTTTTCTACAGTCAACCTCCTCTATTGAGTTCAATGGTGTATGAGATTTATCAAAGAACAGGTGACATGAATTTGTTGAAAAAGGCTCTTCCTGCTCTTATTAAAGAACATGAATTCTGGAACTCAGGTGATCATTACTGCACATTTGAGCAGCAACTGTGATCATTTTTGGTGTTTGCTCACTTTACTGATCCTGCTGTTGTAACTTTGAATCCGATTTCTATCTGTAGGAATGCATAAGGTAAGGATTCATGATTCTAAAGGCCACAGTCACAATTTCAGTAGATATTATGCCATGTGGAATAAACCGAGACCAGAATCTTCAACTATTGTATGTTCGCTCTTCCACTTTGCACTGAAAAGTAGGAGCTGCACAAAGCAAGCTTGTTAATTTCTCTTTTCTGCAGGACAAGAGAACTGCTTCAAAGCTGCCTGATGCTGCTGATAAACAGAAGCTTTACCGCGAAGTGGCCTCAACTGCTGAATCTGGATGGGATTTTAGTACAAGGTTTATGAGGTAAAATGTTCGTTGCTTGTTGACATTGTAACATACCTTTTTTTTTTAGCTTTTGTGTCTATTCTCTGTCTTATCTGCTTAATGGACAGTCATAGTAACATATCAGTCATGCTCATTGTTTTTCTTGTTTCTTGTTTCTTGTATCTCTATTCTCTAGTCTAGTATGGAATTATGCATTTGTTTTTTCATTTTTTTTAATGGAGTGTACTGACTATAGTCTCATCAAGTAAAGCATCTGGAAGATCATAAGATAATTACTGCCCCTTATGGCCGTACCGATGCAGGAGCATCAATGGGTTTTGGGTGTCTTTTCCCAAAGGGGCGACTTTTTCTTGTTTCCATTATCATTTGGGTGGTATAACCGTATAATACTATGTTACTCGGACTCAGCTAGAATTATCGGACAAGGATATGTGTCCAAGTGTTGGACACAACAATTTTATGAAAAAAATATGTATATTTTTTGGTTCAAAAATGAAGTGTCAAAGTTTCATACCAATGTCCAAAATTCGAGAGTCACACGGCTACTTGAGGTGAAATAAAGGAACCAAGTAACATAGACATATTAGGCTTTTCACACATGTATGTTAAGTCTTTGGATTGCGTTTGATGTTGTATGAGGTAGAATTGGGAAAGTTTGAAGAACAATCAAGTATTTGAATTTTATCAAAAAAAAGTATTTGAATTTTGAAGTCAAGGCTCCTCAAACGCCAAAGCTGACTGTTTCTCAATCTACAAGTCATTTTATGGTGATTCCATGGATATGAACTTTTGGTTTGATAGCTTTGAAACATGTGGTCACCAGCCTGATTTGCCCTGATAAAGAAATCATGACCATTTGAAGTTGAGCGATCCAAGCTGATCGGGAGGCTACTAGAACACAGCAGGTCAGAGGCCCACGACTGTGATACCAAGTATAACGGGGACACATCAGATACAGTTTGAGTTTAATATTTTATCTTATCCCTTTCTTTATATATTAGTGGTACAGGATTATGCTTGAGTGGGATTTTGATTATTTGATGTTGCTTTACCACTTACCAAATATAACCCTTTTGTAATAGAGATTAGAATGACAAGAGATTTGATAGAGTGAATATAAGGTTTTTCCCCCTTCTCTTGGGAACCTTGTGTTGTATTCAGTAGGGGAAAATATTCAACTCACTTAATTCATATTTAGTGTTAAATTGATGCAAGTAGTTCTTGTTCTCAAAGGTATTCTTTTAGACTTAATTTCAGTCAATTTGAATATTTTTTTAAAAATTCAGTTTAGTTAGCTTGACTGCTTGAGTCTAGGATTCAATTCGATCCATTTTAGTTCTGAATAATTTAGTCCAAAAGAATAAGGCCTTAGTGATCAATTTTGAGATAGGTTCACATCCTTCACTTGGTCTTCATGACTTTGTGTTTTGGATGATGATAATAATGTTGCTAAAAGGAGATGTTTTGGAATGATTTCTGTTTATTATGAATGACTTCACCTAATGCTCCGGTGCTTATATATATACATCAGCTTCTTAACCCTACTTAAGACTATAGACAAAAGAGAGGAGGCGCATGATTGTAGTGTCTTGGATCATGTACACTACAGGCCCAAAATAACAGAAAAATAAAAATAACAACTACACTACAGATTATATATTTACATATACACACCACAACCCAATAAATAATATAGGACCATGACCCTACTCATTTAACATTCCCCCTCAAGATGAGTACGAAGACTGGGTCTGAGCACCCATCTTGCTAAGTAGATCCTTGTGTTTGGCTACTGACAAACTCTTAGTGAGACATCAGCCACCTGATGTTGAGTAGGAATGTAACTTGTGGTTCAGTGGCCTTTGCAGCTTCCTTTTCTCTTACAAAATGGCAATCAATTTCAACGTGCTTGGTCCTTTCATGATGAACTGGATTCATGGCTATTGAAATTGCTGCCTGATTATCACATTTCAATGTAGTAGGCACAAGTGACTTGATTCCAAGCTCTTTAAGTAGTTGTGTCAACCACACTACTGTACAGGTGGTTAAGGCAATAGCTCTGTATCCTTCTTCTGCAGAAGATTTGGCTATCACATGTTGCTTCTTAGTTTTCGAGCTAATAGGAGAATCACCAAAGAGAATGCAATAGCCAGTTGTTGAGTTTCTTGACATATGGCAACTTGCCCCGTCACTGTCAGCATATGCTGTGAGGACTGCCTCTAAATTTGATGCTAGCAACAGCCCTTGATCTGGGCATCCTTTCAGGTACCTTAGAACTCTTCTTCCTGCTTCCATGTGAGCAGAAGTTGTTGAATGCATGAACTGACTTAGCTTATGTACAGCAAAGCTAAGATCAGGTCTAGTAATTGTCAAGTAAATCAACTTTCCAACTAGTTGTTGATAGTCTGTAGGATCTTTCAGCTTCACCCCTGTGTTTGCCGTGAGTTTGCAATGAGGGTCCATGGGTAATCTGAGACTTCTTGCTTGTGTCATCTTGTACTCTTTCAAAATATCTTAGATGTATTTCTTTTGGGAGATAAAGAATCCCTTTTTGCTTCTGTCAATTTCAATGCCTAGGAAGTATCTCAAACTTCCTAGTCCATGTGGAATTGTGTTTGTAAGAATTTTTTCACCTGCTTGATTTATTTCTTGATCATCACCAGCCACCATCAAGTCATCTACATAGGTCAGTATTGCTGCAAATGCTCCATTTTTCTCCAATGTGAATAGAGAATAATCAGTCTTAGACTGGTGAAAACCATAGTCTTTCAATGCACTAGACAACTATTATTTTATTTTTTTTACTTTTTATAAACGATCCAACAATATGTTGATGTGTCCATCACGGATCACCTATGTTCTTTCTTGTACTTTTCCAATAATGAATTTTTTGGTGTGGCCTGCTTTGCATTTTAAGGGTTGATATCAAAGCTTGTTCTCACTTTCTCAAGTTTGCAGTCCATTTCAATTTAAATTTTAATGGCACATAGTTATATGTTGTGAACAATATAGTGTGTTTTGTTGCAGGAATTCTTCTGATCTAACAACATTGACCACAACATCAATATTACCTGTAGATTTGAATGCATTCATTCTCAAGGTACTGGTTTTGGTGTGAGGTCAATTTAGTGTTTCCTCTTATCCAGTAATAATTGCTCTGTTTGCTTTAGATGGAGCTTGATATAGCTTTCCTAGCAAAAGCAGCTGGAGAAAACAGTGTTGCCATACAATTTCTTGAAGCTTCCCAAGCGAGAGAGAAATCTTTCAGCTCTATCTTCTGGGATGAAAAGAAGAATCAATGGCTTGATTGCTGGCTCACTTGCAAGGTGATTTTTTTCTTGCAAATTTATGTATGTGCATCATTATATGTGTGTGTATGTTACTATGTTCACTTAAATTTATAACCTCTCTGTTTATATTATCAGGATAATCAAACTTGGGAAGTTTCGCATCAGAATCAGAATCCATTTGCTTCAAACTTCATTCCTCTATGGGTTAAGCCATTCGATTCAGGTTTTTAATCTTTCTTCCTCGTGTTACAGCTCTTGGTTATGCTCAGGCCGTTTAATTGCTGGTGTTTTGCTGCTTTTTGCAAAAAGGGTTTCAAAAAATCGCTGTTCTTGTCTCTGGAGAAATTAAACTCAGCTAATTGTTGCACCATTCATTTGTTATGTATCCAAGAAAAATATAGATTAGCTAAGCATATAACATTGGTACTGGGTATTGATGATGTTTCTGTACCTTAGTTTGGAATATCTGATAGAGTTTGTTTAGATTAAGGCCCTGTTCTTCTGGATTTAATTTCAGACAAATTTAGTTCAGTTCAACTTATGCTGAGTCTAAGACTCAGTTTAGTTCAGTCCAATCAAAATATGAGATCGTTTCAATGATCATATTTGAAAGATTTTTGAATTAAGGATTGAATGATTTCTTTATTTTGAAGCTTACTTGGCAAAGAAGGTCATGAAAGGCCTTGCAAGTTCAGGCTTGGTTCGTGCTGCTGGGATTGCTACATCTTTGACAAATTCAGGACAACAATGGTAATGCCTCTTAACTTTTGTCATTTTTCATGGTTTCATTTTTCCCTAAAAAAAAGTGGTTTTTCATTTTTGCATGTTTTAACATTGTATTGAGTTTGCATGACCAGGGACTATCCTAATGGCTGGGCCCCTATGCAACACATTATAATCGAAGCTCTTGCAAAGTCTGGATCAAAGGAAGCTTATTTGATGGCAGAAGATATAGCAACCAGGTGGATTAGGACCAACTATGCAGGCTACAAGAAAACTGGAGAAATGCAAGAGAAGTATGATGTAGAAAAATGTGGGGAAATGGGAGGCGGTGGTGAATATGTATCTCAGGTATATTCTCAGAAGAATAACATTTCAATATTATAAGGAGATTATAGGTGTAGAAATTATTATGTCTTTACAATTCTAATCAGCTAGTACTTTGCAATTTGCTCCCCACTAAAAACAGGTCGGACTCAGATCGGATTATGCACAATCCGGCTCCAACTCCGACAAACAGTCGGATCACTCGGATGTCTGATCCAAAAATGACTCCGACTCTTACTCCAATTTCAAACAACAGACTGTGACCCAACTCAGGATCCAACTCCGAAGATCCGTCATGGAATTTAATTATTATTATTCCATTAATAAAAATCAAACAAATTGCCAAAAAAAATATTTCTAAAAGTTATACATTAATATTACTCTACATTTTATAGTTAATAAAAAATTAGGTATTTTACCTTAATCAAATACATAATAAATACAAATGCTTTAAAGTATATTATGGAGTATAAATTTAATTAAATACAATTTATGCAAATAGAAAATCCATTAATTTGTTGGATTTTTCCAACACCAAACTCCCGGAGTCAGGTTTTTATTTTTCGGATTCGAATCGGATTTTTTTCCTTGTTTACCGGAGTTGGATTGCATCCGGATTAAATTTCCATCCCTACTCTCCACTGAAAGCTTCATTGATGTGGGAATCTACAATAGACCAATTTGTTGAGTTTTTGCTGATATATTATTTGCTTGCAGACTGGTTTTGGCTGGACAAATGGAGTTGTATTGGCATTATTAGAAGAATTTGGATGGCCCCAAGATAAAAGTATTGACTGTGATTGAATTGGGAGTCCGCAAATCTGGGTTTCTTCTGCTTTAAATACCATAGAAGGCAATTTGACACCATAGTACAGTGACACACAGGATAGGATATATCTACAAGTTTGGCAGTGATTGATACTCCTATTTGCCTATCATTTAAAATAAGGCTTGATTACAATATGAATGAATAATGTATCTATCCATCTCCCATGATTTGGGAAAACTGGATATTAATGATTTGATTGGAAAATCATGAATCTTGTCCTAGTGGTGGTTAGACAGACAAAACCTGAATTTTGTATACAGTTTTAACTCTAGCATTTGCTATGAGCCTGTGGCTACATTATGAATAATGTATGTGGTTGAATGTAGGGAAGCTGCTGCTTTCGGTCGAATGTCTGATGCGTGAAATAAGATATATCCATGAATATTGCCTATGCCTTTTCCCTTTTAATTATTTTCCTGATAAACTGTGAAGCCTGTTACTGCTGTGTTTAAATTTTAGCATCAAATCTGCACTAATTTTTGCAGAATGATTGTTAAATGGTTGTGAAATTGACCAAGGATTGCTATGTTACTTCTTGGCTAGAAACAGCTATGCTACTCAGACATGGATAAAGGTGTTATCTTTAATTTATTTTATAAGTAATCCGGGCTTATTTAAGTTCCAATCATTTTTTATCAGGGTCAAACAAGCTTATCAAGTACAATTACTTAAGGGTTAATAAGTTTTATTCAAGGTTAATCAGGGTCAATCAATTTCAACCGTTCCGATCAAGCTGGTTCTTATTAAATCAGGTTTTATAAGTTGAAGAGAACGTACCCAAAGTTTACTCGGATCCGGGTATCAACTATCAAAGTGCCTAATTCGGCCATTTTGTAGTAAAATAAAAATCAAGATTTGATTTTTAAAAAGTATCCAATTTTCTTTTCGTGTCTGACACGACATGAGTCAACCCGAAATTTATGAGGTAAATGAGGTTCCGAAGCAACATACCTAGATAAAGTAGGAAGGATATCTAGTCTTCCTTAACAAACTGATTTTAGCTTCTGTTGCAAAGTGTGCAGAGTTACAGAACATAACAGTATCTCTGTTTAAGAGACAGTTATTAGGAACTCCAACTACACTTTTGCAACTCCTTTCATCAGAAACTGTTTGCTGCTTTTAACAAGTCTGGTTTGTATCAGATTATACAATAATCTGAGGAATTTAGGGAAGAATCTTCTGGACCACTTGTGCATACTAAGTGTAGTAACATGAAACCAAAAAGAATAAGCCTTTAAAAAAAATCTTAATCTACTTAACCAACTAACCTCCATTTTAAAATTTTCAATAATATAGTAGTAGTATGTTCTAGGAATCATCCTTATCCAACTTAATCAAGTAGATTAGTATGTTCATATGTTGTGTGTTTCGAATCAATGGTTGTGAAACAGCTAACCTTTATTTACCAAACACTTTTACATAAACAACTAATGCAATCAGTTAGTCAAATCACCTATCACAACCAGTCATGTTAATCTACATAGGGCACAACAATTCCCTTTTTTTTTTGTTTGGCTACTTTAGCCTAACAATAATTTAGTGCATGCTTATACCTTGATCCATTTCTGGTCATTTTTTTTGTTTTACATGGTAAAGTAGACTGACCCCAGTTTGTAGCTCCATACCACACGCTGGCATTGATCAGGGATTGGGGAAGAGGATTGGTCATTGGTGAGATAGTGAGAATCGAACCTCACACCTTGAGGATGCGAGGGTGACTCCAGCGCCACTACATATTCAATCAAAAATTGCTTTCGCTACCAGTATGCATATCCATGCTAATGTCGCTTCTTTTGGTATACCCTATACTACATCTGTTCCATGAGCTTTTCGGTCTTTAATTTTGGTCCGTCCCACAAAATTCTTCCTACTTTTATTTTGTTCCTTGTTCGTTATGCAATAAATATTTTTTCCCTATCTGACTCTATCTTACATCGCCTTTTGGACCCACTTAATCCATCGCTATCTTACCGCTATATTTTCTCTAAATCAAGAAATGACTCAAGTATTTACCTAACTTCTTTGATTCAAGTGCACATAATAACCAAGAAGAAGTTAGTGAAAAGAAGGGAGCACTCTTTCAACTCACATATATTATTTATGGTCACACTGCATTCCTACTACCTTAAACAAGTCTGATTTTATCAGATTCTGCAATACTTTTTGGTTCCATCAGTTGAGGAAATTGTGGGAAGAATATGCATACTGGACCATCTATGCACAAATCATATGAAACCAAACAAGAAAAGCATTAAAATTTTAAAGCCTTTAACTAATCTCCATTTCTAAAAAGTAAAGAGTATATTCTTTGTACATCCCATAAACCATACTTAATACTTCTTCCGCTCTATATTAATCGCAACATTGACAATTTGTGCACTATTTATAATTACTCATATAATTCGTTTTTGTGTTTTATACATGTAAACAAATAAATATAGTCATGTGAAATCTCTTTTAAATCGTTCTCAACGCGTACTTTATTGTGATCTAATTTTTATAATTTAAATTATACATTGATAAGCGTGAAAAAATGAACGTTGCAACTAATAACGAGCAGAGGAAGTAATGTATATTTTCTGTTAACATCTAGACAGCTTGCTGCAATTCCTGTTTACTTGCAACAGTAAGCCTGATAAATTGCACTATTAGTGCTCCAAGGTTAGTGGAGTTAGTTTCTTTGGCTACTTTTATCCAGTGTTTCATATCAACTTCAATACCAAATTCTTAAAGTTCCAACATTTAAATAATAGCCAATTCCAATTTCCAATTAGTATATATAAAGGGTGGTGATTGTATGACAAAGACAAGATTTGGTGATTCACCATATATATCATATTTGCAATTTTTTAATGGAAATTGTTAAAAATCCTAAGTGTTTTATTTTCTAATGCTCGTATTTTGACAATTTTTCTGTTTATATTTTCCATTTTATTTTTTACACTCTCTAACCCAAAGGAAAAAACATCATGTTGAGGAGGTTGGAGAAGCAAACGATGATTGTGGCTGATGAGTTGATGGTGGTGTCGGCAAGTGGTTAGTTTTTTTAATAAAAAAAAAATCGAGGTGGGGTACTTAATAAATAAGGCTCCTACAAGGCAGAGACGCTTATAATTTTCGCATAAAATCGAAATACATTCATGTGTTGCACCTCATAGTGAGGGTCGTCGGCCATGTAACTGCGAGAAGAGAAAGTGATGATGTATGTAGACCTTAATCCACTATTTTGATCATAACTCGACTTTAATTATTTTTAATGATAAATTTTGACAAGTAACAAGAAAGTTCTGGCTTTTTTAAAATTGATTGTGTTACAGGCTAGGGCACCTATGATAGGCGCCCGTGTTTTATTAGTGAGTGGTTTATTAGGCGCCCCACCTTAAAAAAACCAAAAAAATTGCCCTTGCCTTCGGTGGTGTTTATGATTGCTCTGATGGTTTTTCAAAACTATTATTATATCATGTAATCCCACTATATCAAATTCACATCATATAAAAAAAATATAAAAGATAAAATCATCTACAAAGAACAATACAAAGTATAATTGAGAATCAACCGACCCGATGCATTGCCCAGAGAGACAGACATACTAGTAGATAGTAGAAGGAGAATTGGAAAGCAAAAGCAAATTTGTTGAGGAATTATGAAAACTTCTTTCGACAAAATAAATTAAATTGAATTCTAATATGTTATTAATTATTAATTGAAATATGTTTGATTGGTTTGTTTTGGTAGGTCCTTTGCAAGATCTTCTTTGATAATTAATGGAGTATTAGGCCAAAAAGGTGACCTTGAATGTAGGAAGATTATTGGTGACAAGTTTGCTTCTTTTAAACCAAATTCAAAAAGTTTTAAAGATTAATTTGGAAATCATCCAATCCCATTAATCCATTACAACAACATGCCAAACTTTTGATTGTATATGACATCAACAAGATTTACTACACATATATTATGAAATTTGTGATTTTAAGTTACAGGTTATCATAAATTTTTATTTTAATTAGATCATTAAAGCAAGATTAGATATAATTACTTTAATGTTTATGTCTTAATCACTGAACAAGAAAAACTAAGCTTAATGTTGAATTGAAGCCAAAGTGGGGGTTGATGTGTAGGAAGAAACATGACATTTTTGTTTCTTCTTAAGGATACAACCAAGACCTGAAATCAGGGAAATCAAAACATTTACATATACCTGCTCAGATCTTATAACAGTAGTCAATTAACAATTGATTGCATTTTAATTTTTATTATGATTGGAAAAAGTTGTGAATTACTCTGTAATTAGTTATTTTTATTTTTGGTGATTACAAAGTCACCACTTAAGAAGAGTGGAAGAGTGGAATATAATCTGGGGGATTTCAAATGTGGTAGAGAGACTGAAAATGACTTGGCGGGAAAGAGTTAGAAAGATATGAAGCAAATGGATTTACAAGATATTGAGGCTCTCGACTGTAATCTATGTGGACAACCACCCGGAATAATCACTTTGGTTCATGTAGCTGACCTCACTTATGGGGATAAGACTTTGATTGATTGATTGATTAAAGTCACCACTTAAGAACTCCACTTCCCTGGTACTACTTTTCTAGATTGCACTAATTTGGAGATAGTCAATAACACAACAAATGGGGATTGAAAATGGTAAATTTAAAATTTAAATGGTACAGAAATGGGGATAAATATAAATCAAAGACTTCATCCCTAACACATGGGAAAATTGGGTACACTGGTACAGAGACGGTGGGTCAAATGAGATACCCATGTTATGTGATACAATTGTAGGGAAATGGCTAGTAAATCAAATTGATTTTTTTTAGCAAACATATCAAATGGTATTTTTGTAATTTTGTTGAAAATAAATTACCAAAACACCCCCTATAAAGTTGGTGCTTGGATCCCTGCCCCCAAAGTTTGTCAAAATTACTTGAAAATGTCATTTGAGATACAAAGTTCGTATCTCAAATTGATTTACTGGGCATTCCTCTACAATTGTAGGTTTCTTTGATTTTTTTTTTTCCTTTCTGAACCTTATTTCTAATGGGGATTAGATGGCAGGTTGGACATGGTTCTAATATTTTATCTTGGCTTGATAATTAGGTTTTCTAGAATAAGTTGATTACCTACCTAAACATTGATCCAAACACTATTGATAACCTGGGCCTAACACTTGATCAATATATTACAAATCTCAAACTAGGAACTACCAAACCTTTGAATTTACTGCCTTACCAAGTGATAAAATGCATTATAGGTATCCCTTTGTCTAGCAGCTAGTACATCTGTTCTAGATGAACCATTTTGCGGCCTGTCAAGTATTGACCTATTTACAATAAATTGGCCACTTGACTAGTCCATGGACTTCACATCCAAAATGGGACTTCTGTTAGATTTGAAAATTTTCAATTACCCTTAAACTAAAGATTTGTTTATGGCAAATTTTTAAAGAGTTAGTATTGGATCAGACATGTCTGACCAAAATATTTGGTCAAACCACATTATACACAACACACAAATTATGCACTCTATCTATCTTCTATTTCTTTCGTATATTATATCCTCTATGTCTCATCTATAAATGACAGCCTAATCTCCAATATCAAAGGGTGTTCAAATTATATCAAATTTAAAGCACATATATATAAGATGACAGAGACATATCTAATAAACCGAATTAGTTACTACCCCAAATATTTGTTAAACATGGACACATATTGTTAAAACTAGACACATATTGTTAAACATGGACACATATTTGTTAAACCTAGACATATATTGTTAAACATAGACACATATTGTTAAAACTAGACACATGTTGTTAAACATGGACACATATTTGTTAAACATGGACATATATTTGTTACACCTGGACACATATTTTTAAACATGGACACATATGTTAAACTTGGACACATATTTGTTACACCTGGACATATATTTTTAAACATGAACACATATTGTTAAGCATGGACACATATATTGTTAAACCTGTACACATATTTGTTAAACCTGGACAAAAAAACTCATTAACTTGGACAACAACTCATCAACCTAGACACCTGTAACACTAACATGGACAACTTTTAACACTAACCTGGAAAAACAAAACCTCCACCAAAAAAAAGACTTGGACCAAATCAAAACAAACCTGGACAAAAAAGAACAAAACAAACCTGGACCAAATAAAAGAACAACCTGATTATTTTTCTCCGCTGTCTTCATCCAGGTCTTTCATCTTGGACATTGCTCCTACTCCTCTGTCTTCATCCAGGTTTTGCATCTAACGTGTTCTATCTTTATTTGAAAAATGTTGCAAATAATCTAAATCATTCAATGCATAAAATCATTAGATGCAGAAAATCTAAGTCAATTGCACACTGTACTGCTAAAAAGATCAAAATCTAAGTCATCTTCTTCAAAAATTGTTCGATGCAGAAATTCAACTTCTTCACAATTCGATTATTGTTGGTGATGATGATTTTGAGGCAGATTTTAGTACTGGTGGTGTTGTAGTTTGCTAATTAGCTTGTTATGGCGGCGGATGGCCATTATTACTTGTGTTGGTTGGGAGAGGAAGATCGAAGATGATGGGTGCTTAGCCCGTCTGACAGTTTGTATTTGATCAGACGGTCTGACCTAATACTTTTACATTTTTATAATATCATTATCACTAAGGACACTTTAGTCACCGGAAATTGAATATCTTCCCTACCTATCTCGCATGCCAATATAGTGAATGGTAAATTTACCATTCACTAACTTTAGGGTTCGTTATCAAGTTAAGTGAGTGATAAATTTATGAAGATGAATGAATATATCATGACTAACTTTTGGTGTATTATATGGGATTCAAAAATTAGCTTACTTGTTTAAAATACTGAAACTTAGAAAATGAATATTTTGCAGGAATTAGATGTTTGATTCTTTTGCCTAAAAAGAGATGCACCAATTAACAAAAATTTAAAATTTCTAGGTGCACTGCGCTTGGAGTGTATTTAATCGAACATGAATACTCGATTTAATTACATGTGTATATTGTTTATTGTGCATCTGGAGTGCACAATTCACAGATTAAACTAAATCACAAACACCGATAAAAATAGTAAATCAAATAAAATCATACTAGTTAAGTGATTAATCTCCTTAATTAAAACATATGCATTTGATTTGATCTTTACTTAGAGTAGTAATATCCCACAAATTGAGGTGAGGGCCATAGAGAATCAATCCCCTAATCCTTGGAAGAAAGTTGCAAATCATATATAGTTGAAAATAGTGGATTTGAAAAGTTGTTTTCAAGTTAACACTAAAATTTGAAATTAAGGGATAATAATAATTGGTAAAATAAGCTTAGATACTTGTAGATGCTAAAGAATCTCTTACCTATAGAATGGTCCCATTAAAGTGACTTTTTAGTTTTAATTTCATAGTATATTTACACAATTGACCAAGCTACTAACTTCAGTAGTTGGCTAATTAAAAAATAATAATCTTAATTAATTTAGCAATTAGCATGCGCCTAAGTTATAGTAACAATTTTTTTTTTTTTTTATGTTATAAAAACATAGTCATATTAGGTGGGCTGCAAATAACAAATTGTTAGAAGATTTATACTTAGGTAGGCGTATCTGGGTGACGAGGCCCATACATATTTCATAAACCAAATTGCCAAACATCTTTTGCTTTATTAAGGGTGCGTTGTCTTCTAACTTTTTTATCAAGTCTAAGAACTTATCAGGTTTAATCAGGTCATGTTTAATAAGTTATAATCAAGTCAATTTTAATAGGTTTAATCAGGTCAGGTCCGGTCAAATAAGTTAAAGAGAATGCACCCTAAATGGATTAGTAACAACACTAGGTTAGTGTCGTACGTTGCACGATTTAGATATTACTATTTTTTGATAATTTTTTAAAGGGCTACTCATTATTCTATATACTTACAAAATATGATGTCATAAGCTTATTAATTTTAAAGAAGGATTTTGTCAACATTGCAACGTGTGCAAAAATAAAATAAAATTAATAAAAGTAATAATTATTTTTGCATGAAAAAGGTACATTGGGCTCTATTCAGGTTCCCACTATTCACCCAAAGTCCATACACATCTCTCTCTCCCTTAATTACTTCTTGATATTCATTACTAACTTGAACGTCGGATGATCGTTCACCGGTTAACCCTAGGGGTAACTTATGTGTGTCCCTTATGCAGGATTTGGACTTCCATAAGCGAGCTCAAGATATCTTCGTATTTTGATTATTCTAGAACAAGGCCTTAAAACACATCCTACTCTAGATTACTTGACTTAATTTAACCGACACATATACATCATAATCTGGAAAATGAAGAACAAGAAGTCCTCCTAAATACATGTGGTGAGGTTTGAACCAAATGTCACTCAACATTTGAAAGGCCTTATATCACAACTACTCAAACTTCAACCTCTTCCTAACCATAATGTTGGTTTGTCCGGCCTATGTGCACCAAAGTATATGTATAATGTATTGGACAAGTGTAACATCCTAAATAAAATAAGAAAGTTCTATTGGACCACTTATAATTATCAACTAATTAAGTGGTTTTATTTAAATCTTTTAATCATGTTCTCTTTTTTCGTGTAACATAAGTGTGTCACTTATTTTAATTGGTTGAAACTAACACAGTAAGTCAATAACTCATTTATTTTTTTATTTAAAAATAAATACTTTATATACCAGTCAAAATAACTAGTACATAGACGGCTTCAAAAAACTCATAAGATTATATTTTTTTTTATTTTGCCAAAAAAAGAAACAAAGGAAAAAAAATGGAAGTTGTAACTAATCTTGGAAGAACAAAATTAATCAAAAATGCATGTGGCGTGACAGGGTAAGGCTACATATATAATTAATAAGATATCACAAAATTGAAATGCAGGGATATATAGAGAAGAAATAATGAAAATGCATTATTAGATTGATTAATTAATTAAGTTATTAGTAATATATATATAATTATATATGCACAGCTTCATGGCAACAGATGTCGATTTGTGAATGATCAAGATTAGTTTGTTTATGATTTATGAGTCTTCCATTGGTGGTTCCCTTTAATTTAATTAATCATATTAAGTTAAGTAGTTAATCTATAATTAAACATTAAACCTAAGTTTGTTTGAGAAATTAGACTTGGAATATATAAGTTGTAACGCGCATTAAAAGTTTAAGCCAATGTTTTGGACGTAACTTAGTGCTGGAATATTCTCCATTAGAAGATTCTTTTTTGTTTTAGGTTTGGAGTTGAGTCCTACTTTTAGGATGAGACTTTTTTTTCCCTTTAATTTTTTAAAATTTAATTTGATAATGTGGGTTTGACCGACACATGCATCTATAAAAAATAAAAAAAAATTAAAAAAAAAGATAAGAAATCCTCACAAATGTGTGCAGTGAGGTTCGAGACGTGATGGTATGGAAGGCCGAAGCCTTCAATTGTGTAGGTTGACAAATATATATATATATATATGGAAATGTAAATGGGCTCTAGCCCATAGCAGCTGAGAAATACTTGGCTAATAGTAATTACCTAATTTAAATTGAATGGAGGGGAAATGCTGATGAGAATGAAAATCTCGCACCTCATAATACGACAGGTAATTAACCCTTAATATCACTACACTGAAGTCGATCCTCTGACAAATGAGTACATGACAATTCATAGCGTGACACTCTTTTTTTTGAGAAACTATTATGTCAGACAAGTCTGACCAAACAAAATGGTCAGACCAGCCCAACAAACAAATACAAACTGCAATAAGTACCGCCAACTAACCTGGACCTGGACAACTAACTTGGATGAAAAATTGGACTTGGACAACTAACTTGGATGAAAAAAAAATTGGACCTGGACCTGGACAACTGACTTGGATGAAAATTTTGACTTGAAAAAATTGGACCTGGACAATATAACAACTAACCTGGACAAAAGTAGTGTTTAACCTGGACAAAAGACTGACCGGAACAAAAATATGACTTATCTGGACAAAAAAATTATTAAACCGAAGAAATAATGCTTTACCTGGACAAAATGTAAAGCTCACATGGACAAAAATTAGATTTATCGGGACCAAAAAAAGACTTACCTGGACAAAATTATAAATGACCTGGACCAAAAAAATAGAAACCTGGACAAAAAGTTTGAGGACTTGGAAAAAAACAAACTTATCTCCATCTTCATTTTGCTTGTCTAGAAAAGACAGAGATAAGAGTAATCTGCAAAAGAGGTTTTTGCTCTTTGCTTCCTTACAATCATCAACTTCAAAGATGCTGAGCAAACTTCACTTTTGTCCGTTAATTCTGATTCACAACTGTTGGATCCACACACACTTTTGCCTTCAATTTCATTTACAGAGGGATTCTCTTCATCACCAACAAAAGTAAAGTAAACCTCATTTTGGTAAACGGCATTTTTGTGGTTATTCAGAGAGAGATTCAGCTAACCACAAATAAGCCAACCACAAATTTTCTCTTTGAATAATCCACTTGTCGACAAATTTCATCTGAATACGCTAACCATAATTTGGTGGTTTTCAAAGAGAAAA
Source organism: Salicornia ramosissima (assembly GCA_951394345.1). Taxonomy (NCBI): domain Eukaryota; kingdom Viridiplantae; phylum Streptophyta; class Magnoliopsida; order Caryophyllales; family Amaranthaceae; genus Salicornia; species Salicornia ramosissima. Next base: position 6,581,422 of record OX596238.1, on the reverse strand, counting down.
TTTGACAAATTTGTGGTTTTACAGGGAGAAAAGTGCGATGGTGAACCACAAATTTGAATGTTGTTGGGGTTCTGAAAATTTGCTGGTGATGTTTTGTGTTTCAGTGAGAAAATAATTTGAGAAAGTACTGGGCTCAGCCCGTCTAAAAACAAGCATTTGGTCGGACGGTATGACCTAATATTTTCTCCTTTTTTTTCCATTATAACTCGTTTTTATTTTGTTAACCAATTAATCACTTTGTAAATAAAAATACTAGCTTCTAATTCATTTTACTCCCCAACTTGCTAGATGGTTACCTATTACTCCATAGTTCAATCCCTCTGTCCTAATATCTTTGTTAAGATTTCTTTTCTATTTTTTTGTCCTTTGCCCCGTTTCAGGGGCAAAGCTAAGATCTCATAATAATGAAGGCCGCTGAACCTAAGCTTAAATTTAAAAATTTTACCCCTGTAACTCATTTCATAATACAAATTCATCTCGTAATAACGGGGAATGAAAGTTTAAATTCAGATAATTTTTCCTATTTCTTGGACACATACTATAGGTATATAATAAATTTTGAGGCAAAAGGAGGAGTGGCAAGGCTAACTCCGTCACAAGGGAAATCCTTTCTTTTTTTATTGGACTTTTCTCCCTTACTCACCTAACTTGTCTCACATAGAATTCATTTTCATAACTAAATATTAGTTTATATTCAAAAGGTAATAAATGGAGCAAAAAAATACGAAATTGGAGAAGTAAATTCTTTTTTGTTATTGTAAGGGGATGAATGTTAGTAACTTCGACATTAAATTGATATTGTGTAATGGTTACTCCAGTTTTCTATTGATGAGATAATTAATACTTTATATATCTCGCTCCGACCATTTAATTAATAATAATAACACGAGTCATTATCTCAAAATATTAATAATGTGTTAGTATTCAGTAGAAAACTCAATTTTTGTAGTTTTCACTATAAAATATATGCACAATTGTAAGTATGAATATATGTATGTATGATACCCTAAAAATAAAAATGAAAGGGTCAAAGTCTTTGCATGAAACTAAAAATAAAGAAAGTTGTACGTACTCTTGCCTTTATATATGGTAAGCATAAAAAAAAAAATCCAAATTTGATAATATTTGATCTACTTTAAAATAAAGCCAACATTAAACTAAATGTTTTTGAAAACATAAACTGATAAACATATTTAGAACATGACTTAAAAAATTTGGAACATGGCCAATTAAATATAGAACATGGCTTATAAAAGTTATAACAAAGGTTAGCAAAATTTGGAACATGGCATAATAAATTTAGAACATGATTTATAAAATTTGGAATATAACTAGGTGAACAAGGACCAAAATTTCAGGTTAGAAAAACAGATTTTTTATTTTAAAAAAATCGAGTAACATAATTTTTTTCCCATAAAAAAAGCAATGGTTTTTAAGTTTAAAAAAACTTTTTTTTAAATATGAAATACTGTTTTTTTTTTTAAAAAAAAAAAAAAACTGAAAAAAATTTCAAAAAAAAATAAATATTAAGGTAATTAAATTACCATGTTGCCCTTACTAAGAAAAAACAAGATCAAATATCAACCTTTAGATCTAAATATATCAACGATGCAGATTTATTCTCACATAAAAATCTTTCTCACCTAAACCACCCTTTCTCACATGATCCTAATCCTCTATATATATATAAAAAAAAAAAAAAAATTAAAAAAAAAAAAAAAAATTGTAGGGCATCATGTGTGGAATGGTAGCTATATATGAAAATTGTGAAACTTTATAAGTGACGATGATTGATACTCCGTAATATTATTCGATCTTAAGCGATTATGAAAAAACTCTAAAAAAGAAACGGTACAGAGGAAGAAGGCCGGACACGTGAAAGATAAGGTGGCCACAAGCAAAGTTGTAATTTTAATTTTATGGCATGCTTTGGTTAATGGCCAAGTGGATATGTTCATATGGATTTTTTTAGGAATTTAGGGTACAATGTTAAGGAATATGGAGGAAAACATATTAGGGGTTTTTTTTACTATTATTATCAAATGCATGTCCAAATTAAAGGTCTCCTTTAATTTTTCATGGAGGTATGCATTCTTCACATCTAGTTGATAAATAGACCACTTTCGAGCGAAAACTAAACTGAGGACAATACAAATATATATATATACACACACACAGTAGCCAGTTTAACAACGAGAAAAAAATGTCTCACCATCACGTACACCTACATGAAAAAGGAGTATACTCCCTCCTTTTTTTATTAGATATAACACTTTGACTTTTCACACTTGTAAAAAATATAAAAAATATATATATATTTGGATAGTGTGTATCGAGACGGATCCAACAAGACCTCGCTTGACTATATTTTACCTTGTGTATAAATCACAATTAATAGTCAAAGTGTGTTGAATGAGTAGTAACAAAAGTCAAAGTGTTACATCTAATAAAAAACGGAGGGAGTATGTTATAGTCACAACGCCATGCAGTATATTTGTACAAATTCGAAGGTACAAGCGTGAAAAATGATACTCATGCGATATACATTAGTTCAACTCTGATCTGATGAACATTATTCAAATATTAAAATAAGACCAAATTAATATTCGTCGTCAAGTTAATAAACATCTATTCATTATGGGTTGTAATTTTATGGAGAGTATTTTTGTCTAGATGTTCATACTGCTCACTAATGTATCTTCTACTCTCTCCGTCCTTTAAAGATTGCCCCATTTTGACTTTTGGTACTGTTCATTTAGTAACTTTGACTCTCTATAATTTTATACATGTAATGAAAAATATAGTCAAACACTACAAGAAACTCACACAACGAGGGCAACTTATCATAATTAAAGAGGGCAATATGAGTATTGTTTTACTTAATGATGCCTACAAGGGCAATTATTTTTGCACTCATTGATATTAACAATGAAGACAATATGATTATTTTGCCCTCTTAGACTTTTGAAACTTTGCCCTATTTGACAATAAATAAAGTGTTTAAATCAAGAAAAGCAAAATGTATTGCCTTTGTTAATGATTAATGAAGGCAATTTTGTTTGCCCTTTTTGAATTCAATCAAAGAGGGCAAAACATCTAAAATTGTCTTTGAAACCTAATACAACGAGGTTACAAGGGCAACATGAGGGCAATCCTAAAATTGTCATTATAACCTAAGAAGAAAAATTTTGTATCAAATAGGGCAATTTTAATTGTCCTTATTGAACACATTTTTTGTAGTGAAATGAGATCTCGTTTGATTCGGCTCAATGTGTACTTTTTTAATATGTAATGATTATAATTTTTTATTATACGTGTCTCAAGATATTTTCATTTAAAGATGTGTCTCGGGAGATGAGAAAAAATAAATGGGCAATTTTTTAGGAACAGAGAGAGTATTATATATGAATTAGTCTAGCTATTTGGCCTGGCCGGGGAGGGGCTTAGGAAAATGGACTTTATTAGACGTCCATGAAAACAAAAAAGGCTTCAGATTTTCCCCTTTATTCCCTGGCCTATATATATAATACTTTAATTTCTCAAAACTCTTTAATTAGCTAGCTTAAAGGTGTAATTAAAAAAGATGACCCCACCTTAACCTTAGTGAAGCTAATTCCAGAAAACTAATCTTCTTTGCTGTTGTGAAGCTGCAAAGAATTTGATAATCAACCCAAGCCAGGTTCTTTTTTTAATAATATATGATAAATTTCTTATTCCAATAAAATAACATATGTAGCGATAATAATAATTGGGAAATCATATATTAATATAATAATAATAATAATAATAATAATAATGTGTAGATTAATTGTAATAATAATTGAGAAAGAGTAGAGCATAGTACAAATGACTTTATATAAAAAAAAAAAAAAAACTTTTCAAGTAAGATCGGTTACATACATGATTGGCATTTAGCAAAGTGATATCTCACTTCTAATCATCATTTGTGGCTGGCAGCACATTGTATTGATACCCTATAATTGAGTTAAGCCTAATGTAAGGTACTAAATTTTGACTAAAATTGCAGTTAGAGTACCAAACTTTAAAAACTTGCAATTTGAGTACTAAAATATAACATCCGTTAGTTTATGGGAAATATTCCGTTAGTATATGCTCTGATCCTTTAATTTTCTCACCTCTTTTTTTTTTATTTATTTCTTCTATGAATAGGAATCTTTCTTCATCCAAAAAAATATCAAAGAAAACCATTTTACTCCATTTTATTTGACCTTGAATGAATGTGTCAACATCTTCATTGCCACATATGAATTATGAGGTATGTTTTCCGATCCACTTCTTTTTATTTTTACAATTTATGCACTATCCATATTTTTTAACTATATATATATATATATATTTTTTTTTTTTTTTTTGGTGGTATAAAACCATAAACCAATGTTGTTTTTTGTCATTGTAAACTGTGTTGAAAAGTGTATCATTGGATTGTTTTAACATAATTTTACTTAATGATGTGCTTTAAATCAACAAATAGGTTTAAAATTAGATTTTAAATCAAGAAATCATTCAATAACTAGAGTTAAGGTTTATAAATAATAATTGTCACTTTGGTTAATTAATCTGCAATTTTTTTCAAGTTAACAGCTAAATTGTAAAGTTTAGTACCTAAACTAACGGATGTTATGTTTTAGTACCCAAACTGAAAGTTTTGAAAGTTTGGTACTCTAACTGCAATTTTAATCAAATTTTAGTACCTTTCATTAGGCTTAACTCCCCTATAATTTATTTATTTATCTATTTATTTTATTAAAGTACCAAAAAATAAAATAAATTATATAGTACTACGTACATCTGGTTCAAACTACCTTTTTTCCCTGTATTATTAAATAAACTGTTCATAAATTAGTTAGAATGAGAAACTACTCTTTTGTACTGTTGTATATTTAAGATAATACAAGGGCAGTGAAATGTGAGTATCTATCAGGTAGTCAGTCAGGTGATCCAGTGTAGGAGTAATTATCTTTTGTTATTACGCTTCAGCTAGTTGAATTGAGTTTTTGTTTGTTTGTTTGTTTTTTTTTTTTTTTTTTTTTTTGTGTGTTTGAAGGATTCTAGCTAGCTTTAAAATTGTAAGCCCAAAAATACTTTGCTTTAAAAGTTGTAAGTGTGGGGATCCATGGTTACTGGTTAGCGATGTGAAATTCTTATCGTGCTTGAATTGTGAAATTGTTTGAGGCTGACTTATATATAAACTGGTGATTATCCAAGGAGGAGAGAAGTCATGACTTTATATAATCTGATTTGAGCTTAATCGGGAATAATGTGATTGCATGGAATAAATTGTGGCAACAAACAACTAGCAAATTAAACCGAACTTCTAGGTGATGTGTATTAATAGTATTTAGGGATGTTTAAACACAATCAATTTGAAATGTTGAAGTTTCTAAAGGATCTTGTATGTTTATTTATAAATGTTGGAACCCTCTCAAATTTATACTTCTTCCATCCACATTTAATTACTTTGACCTTGTTTAATTTGATATAGGTGATGAAAAATATAGTCATGTGAGATCTCGTTTGATTCGTCTGAGAGCATATTTTTCAAATATATAGTTTTATAATTTTTTCTTATATATAATTGTAGATATTAATATTTAAAATTATGTCTCGAAAGATGTGGAAAAACAAATTAAGTAATTAAATATGGACAGAGGGAGTATATTTACTGGTCAAACTTAAGGAAGCCAAACAAGGTCTTTATACACAATTACACATATATACAACACTTAACTCTATACATGCATACATACTAATATTAGTAATATAAATCATACCTTAATCTCTTTATATTATGCAAAACACATTAAAAATAAAAATTTAACCAAACCATGCATAGTAAAAGCAATTAACTTACCATAACCACCAAGATAACAAAAGGTTTATTGAAAGAAGTTACCACCCTATGACAGCCTAAGTTATAAAAAAAATATTTTGAGAGAAAAAAGTCATGTCTACACTAAAATAATTGGTGTATAATGATTAATGAGCAAGGGGTCTATAATTCTAATATTACGTAGTTTTAGTTTATATAAAAGAATATATATCTCTCTTTTTTTCGTTAAATATAGAAAAATCAATGACCTATATTTAAAATTTTAACATTTAATCTTTAATACTACCTTTGTTTGTTTTTAAATGCAATAATTTGAGATAAATAAAGTAGAAAAAGAAAATATCTGATCATTGCATTTAAAGAAACAAATGTGCTAATTTATTTTAACGTTTCATTTTTATTATTCATGAAGTAAGCTTAACTTTCATGTTAGGAATAAGACTCCAAAATCTTTAAGATGGCCATATCAATGATTAGAAGTTAATTTAAGAATATATCAAATAAAAGTTACCCCTTAATAAAAAAGATAACTTTTAGGGGGTAATTAACTTTATATATATATATTGGTTAATTTTATATCTATTATTAAGGGTCTGTTTGTTTTGATGGAAAACATTTCCCGGAAAATGGTTTTCTCCTTCATTTCATTTTCGTTTGTTTGTTTTGGAAAGGGGTGGAAAACAATTTTCCTTAAGGTGGAAAATGTGACATTAAAAAAAGAAAACCATTTTCCTTTTTATAGGGAAGGAATGCCACATTTTTCCTCTCACTCCTTACTTTCCCCTTCTTCACTCCTCTCATTTCTACTCCATTTTTATTTTCCTTCATAAGTTTTTCTCTAATCAAACAAACAAAGGAAAACTTTTCTTCAATTAATTTTTTTCCATTGAAAATTGTTTTTCTTAGAAAATGATTTCCCTTGAAAATTGTTTTCCTTCGAAACAAACGGAGCCTAAGTACTTGATGTGTAGTTGTGTTACTTGACATGTGAATTGATTAAAATTCCAATAAAAATATGTTTTTATATGAAATGGAGGGAGTATTATAGAGTGGGATGAATGCATGCATGTATGACCTTTTAGTTGTTCATTCATGCATTCAATGAACTATATGGACTATGTATATATATGGTCATTCAACTATGATCTTGTACTCTTGTGTCAATTGTGTGTAAATTGCAAAACATTTAATTGTTTAATAGACAAATAATTGGGGCTAATTATGAAAAAATTACGGAGTATAACCATATATAATTATCTTCCTTACTTCCTAATGATGGTAATTGGTCTACCAAATCTACTTTTTTAGGGGCTAATGATAAACTTTGAGTCTTGGTCAAACATACACAAAAGGAATAAACGAATATTTAAAAAAGGAATTAAATATATATACATTTGCTTTGCATTTGTTTTTTCAAAATGCAATTGAGTTGACACATTGCATGGATGATGGATGCCACATGCATGAATCCTTTTTTTATTTAAGGAGAAAATTAACCCCTAAATTTAATATTTACTTCCATCTGTTTTAAGCGCAACAAATGAATATTTTATTTCTCACAAAAATAAATATCCATTTATTAGATTAAAACAGATCGGAGGAAGTATTATAATTTTCCCAATTAGTAGAGCTGATCAAAAGTGGCCCGGCTCGACCCAGCCCGCTTTGCTTTGGACATGAAAATTAGGCCTGAATTTGGGCCCGGCCCGGCCCGATTTTTTTTTTTTGTGCGGACCTTGGACATTTAAAATTAAACTTTTTGGTTACTTTTTTTGCCCGGCCCGAAAAAGCCCGCACTAAATTTTCGGGCTTTGGCTAAGAAATTTGGGCCGAACCCAACCCGCTTTATGGGCTTGATTTTTATGCATCGGCCCGGCCCGAACCTGGCCCGGCCCACGATCACCTCTACCAATTAGGACAGAGCTTCATAATAGTAGCGTTGGAATGCACCTTGCAACAAAAGAATTCTCACAAATTAAACCTTCATCCCCCGCCCGCGAATAATATCAGCTACGTATTGTTGTGATAGGAGCCTTGTGTTGGTCCCCAGTTTAGCTTACCTTGTAAGAAAATTGATTATTATGTATCTGTTTTATTATAAATAAAGGGTTTAATTTGTAAATTTTCACCTTAATTTTACTTAAAAAAGTAATTCTTAAGATAAATTTTTAAATACACCAAGTATATACTTATACTAAACTAGTATACTATAGGGTTCGATGTAATTCTAATTATATTCGATCAGAATTTTCTTACAAAAATTATCGTAATAGTTACCCCTTGATAAAGTTACTTCTTTTTAATCAAGAGGCAGTGGGTACGTAGCTATTAAAATTAATAGGTCAACTTTAAGTCACAAGCTAAGATTATTTTTCAATTATCCAATCCATAATTCCTAAACAAAATACAACATGTTATATATCTATCTAAGATTGTGTGGATCAATCAATCGATTTACTAATTATTAATAGTTCAATTGTTTACTAGATTTTGCCAAACTATTACTTCGATAGTAGTGCCAACTGCGAGGGTTGGAGTATGAATGAAGCCATTTGTATAACTAAACAAAGTAATTTCTAGTCTTAGATAGAGTAATTGGACGATTATGTAATGTCGAGTCCTCAACAACAAGAGAGAAACAACAAGGAGATATGTCACGGAAAAGAAAATTATTTAAAAAAACAAATGATACAAATTAAAGATGCATGTATATGTATATAAAATCAAAAATAGAAATACTCAACTCAAAATTATATAAAACATTCATAAATTCTATCAATTAATGTAAGATTTTGTTACAAATTTCAAAATATATAATCCTTTTTCTTTTCTAATTTTTTTCACAAATCTATTCATGGCAAATAAAATGTATATTTGTCTATTGGATATCCTTAGTTTTGTATAATTTTTTTTTTTGATGCAAATAACACAAAATTAAATCATACGGGTTGTTGCAAAACCCATGAGATCATCCCTTATTAAGGAATTAAGTATCTCGTCAATAGATTCTTCAAAGTAAATACAACGATTAAATTGGTGAACTTCCAAATTAATTAGCAAGCTTATCAGCCATCTTATTTCCTTCTTTAATGAGGTTTTAAGCATTGTTTAAAATTAATTAAAAACAAGTTTGAATTCATTCCTGCAGAAAGGGATTACAACCAGTTAACTTGGATCGAAAACTCAATTAAATAGATTGAACAAAGGGGAAAAAATGATGAAGAATTGCAACGAATTGAAGAAGACAATAATGATTGAAGATGAAGCAGACGAATTTCATTCATGCAGATAAAGATCAGACGATAATGATTGAAGTTGATTGAAGATGGTTGCACACGATTACACGAATTGGGATGACAATGAAGATGATTGGAGATGGTTACAATGACAATGAAGATGATTGTGTGAAGAAGATGAAGGGAACCGGCCGTCTGACCGCTTTTATCGGTCAGACGATCTGACCCAATATTTTCACATAAAAAAATAGCCTCTATCCATTTTACTTTATTTATTACACATTTAAAATCTTTTGCTAGAGAAAAATAATCAAACCATAACAAATAAAATAAAACGAATGAAATAATGCTAACGATTTAATTAATCCCTAGAAATTTTAACAAATTTAGTAATCGCAAATGAAAGAATCGAGGCCGTAGAATTGACCGATCAGAGGCCCAAATTTAGCCCTCCCGTGCAATCTCTCTTATTCATAGTTAAAAATATTGGAAGAATTTTTATTTATTTTTTTTTTTTTGAAGGAAAAATATTGGAAAGCTTGCCTTGTCGAGTCTTCTTCACTGTTCTCTGTTTCAACAACCTACCTTAATTGTTGTTTTGGAATACGCTCATCCGTTTGATACTCTCTTCCTTCAAAAAAATAAAACCATAAAATAAATGTAATTAACAAGAAACGAAGGGTATTGCTATTGACCATGCATGATGCATATTGATTCAAAGTAATTTGGAGGCCCTTCCTTCCTACGCTATGTCGGCCGCTACACTCCCGGTTAGAAAATAAAAGTAACTTTGCACATATCCTCCGTAAAGCTGATTCAAAGTTAAACATTTGGTCAGCCCAGTGGATCTCTAAAGCTGGCAAAGTAGTTCTCATTCAAAGTAATTTGGAGACCCTTCCTTCCTACGCTATGTCGGCCACTGCACTCCCGGTTAGCACTTCGTCCTCCTTGTATCGTATTAATCGATCATTTTTTTGGAAACAAAGTTCGGCTAAACCAGGTATTCCTATGATTTCATGGGATAAGATTTGTAGACCTAAGTCTTTAGGAGGATTAGGGCTTCGAAAGACCGATGCGGTTAATAAAGCATATCTTTGTAAACTTGGTTGGAAAATCTTGTCTGATCATACCAATCTTTGGGTTCAAATTATTCATGCAAAGTATCTACAACGTTCTTCTTTCTTTCATTATAGTGCCCAACCTAAAGACTCGTGGATATGGAAACATATTCTCCACATCCGCCTTTTTCTTCTAAAAGGGATTCGTTGGAAAATTGGTAATGGTTCTAGTGTTCTTTAATTTTTTGGCTTGACAATTGGGTTTTCAAAGTGAATTTGCTTTCCCACCTTAATATTAACCCTTCTGATATTCATAATCTCGACTTAACAGTGGATTATTTCATTACGAATAGTACATGGAACCTCCATTTACTTTCCCAGTTCCTCCAATTAGATGTTTGTAATACTATTCTTGGAATTCCCCTTCCCTCTTCTCCTCTTTTGGATGAACCCTATTGGGGATTTACTTCTGATGGCCGATTTACTATCACAACAAGAAATTCACTCTCGGCCGACCGTCTTTTACCGACCGTTAACGGTCGGGACACACCTTTTTCGACCGCACCCGGTCGGTAAATGTCGGTCGGTGCAAAATTAGTCGGTAAATTGTTTATACCGACCGCCAGTCGGTCGGGAACTTTTTTACCGACCGATTACCGACCGACTGGAGGAAAAGGAAAAAATGGCGCTAAAAGCCAAGTTTCCGACCGTGTGTCGGTCGGAAATTACCGACCGACGTAACGACGGTCGGTAATTTCCGACCGACCAGCGGTCGGAAACTTGGCTTTTAGCGCCATTTTTTCACCATTTTAGCGCCATTGTTCCAATTTTTTTGTTTTTTTTTTTTCACTAAATATCAAAAATGCTTTAAAAAATAAATTAAATTATATATTAATGAAAAAAAAATTAAAATTATGAAATTAAATTTTATATTATTTATATAAATAATTCTTAATACACAAGACTAATACATGTTACAATTTGCAAAAAAGTAAGCTATAATAAACCGAAATCTAACAAATAACTACACTCCGCTTGCTTCTTTTGATTATCTTCCAGACGGCGCTGATGGTCCTCTCGATGGCGGTCTCTCTCCTCTAACTCCGCCTTAGCGTGCTCGATCGGACTCCAAAAGATTCTGGGTTTATTTTTCCTGCAAATCATAGGTTATTCATTTAAGCTTTTTAGGTCTTGATTCCACACGTTATTATTTTTCTCATTATTTTATGGGAGAGAAATCGAGTTTAAATTCGTTAGACCTAACTAGAGTTAGATAAGCAGTGGGAGAATTGCCAAGTTAATAATTAGCAAAGTGAAATATACATACAGAGACAGAGTACTTTACTTAAAATATTGAATTTGGTTGTTTTCTATATGCCATTAGATTATCGAACTAGAAAATTTATCATTTTTCAAAGAAAACTTTATGATTAGCCATGTGAAAAATACAAAGTATATTAAACCTAAATCTCTTCCATTTTGTTGTTGTTGATTGATTAAGAGATTTTTGTATACAACTAACACATCAATAAAAAATGTCAATCCACATAAGGCTGCCAATTGTACATATATATTATGAATATATAATTTTGACTCATAAACAAAAAAATGGAACAATGGCGCTAAAATGGTGAAAAAATGGCGCTAAAAGCCAAGCTTAAATGAATAACCTATAATACACCAAAAAAGGGCAAGAAACCATGCAAAAAAACCCAAAAAAAGACTCGAACGCATCAAAACTAAATGCTACCACTAAAATCAATAAAAAAAAGCCAACACAAAAAATCATCAAAACCCAAAAATTCAAATCAAATTGGCAACTTGCATAATTGATATTTAGGTAGTCTTTTTGGGAAGTTTTATGAACCAAAAAAAATATTTCAATCATATAGATGTTTCTTTTTGGGAAGTTTTATGAAGCAAAAAAAAATATTTCAATCATATCCTTTCTAAAAAAAAAACTATTTCAATCATATATTCAATTTCTGGAAATTCAAACTCAAATCAGTAAATTAACAATTAAATCAATAATGTTGGACATTAATCTTGGAAAGTTTTATGCAGAAACAAAAAGTTTTTCCATCATAATAAACTTCAAAATTCCTCCAACAACATGCATGTTACACCTACAGCAAAATAATTACCCCTACCAATCAAAACTCATAACCCTAAAACAAAATATCATTCTAAATGGAACCCAAAAATTAGAAATTAAAATTAAAAACAACAATTCAAAGTAAAACTAAATGCTAACCCTAAAATCAATTAACAAGGCCAACACCAAAAATCATCAAAACCCCAAAATTCAAATCAAATACTAATAAACCAGAAATTAAAATTATAAACAACAATTAACAGGAAATGCTAACCCTAATAATGAATTAACTCTTCGTTCAACAAAAAAAAAAGAGAATTACCTCAACTGCAAGGGGCGGTACAGGTGGTGCCCACAGCCGCAGCGACGCCAGCAGCCCACCAGCCCACCAGTAGCCCACCAGCCGCGAACCACCACCAGCAGCCGCGCGACTCTCGTTCTGCGAGGGAGTGCGAGGGAGGAGAAGAGGGTCGCGAACGCCAATCTGGTTCTGCGAGGGAGCAGCGAACCACCAGCAGCAGCCGCCAGGTGGTGCCGATGTCGGAGTGCGAGGGAGAAGAAGAGGGGATAGTGCTAGGGTTTTGCGATTTTTGGGATAGTGCGAGGGAGGAGAAGAGGAGAAGAGGAATGACTCGTACTCGCCAGTCGACTAGCTTTTAAACGTGGAAAAAATTCGCCCGACCGTCATGGTGGTCGGTAGCGGTCGGTAAATACCGACCGCTACCGACCACCATGACGGTCGGGCGAATATTTTCCGACCGCAATAACGGTCGGTAAACATTTTGCGACTGTTTGCAGTCGAAGACGGTCGGCATTTTCCGACCTTAGTAACTTCGGTCGGTAAGATCGGTCGGGCGAGACAGATTTTCTTGTTGTGTATAAAGTCTGCCACATGGTTAGCCCATGGCATCCCAGCTTATTCCCCTAAATGGGACTTTCATTGGTTGTGGAAATTGGATATTAACCCCAAGCTACAAATTTTTGTTTGACAATTTTTACATAACGGTCTCCAAGTACGTCAAAATCTCGCGTCCCGAGGTCTTCCCCTCTTCCCCCTTTGCCCTCTTTGTCTTTCGGCTGAGGAAACTTAGGACCACTTATTTCTCTTTTGCCCCATGCATGGTTCTTCCCATTTGGTCTCATGTTCAGTCTATCCGTTGGATCTTACCTTTGCCTATGCAGCCCTCCCTTTCTTCTCTTCTCTCCTGCTTACATAGTCAACATTATGCCTCCATGGCCAAAGTTTTTCATATCTTATGGAGTAATTGGAAAGCTCGAAACAGGTTAGTTTTTCGTAATTCTCCTTTTTCCTCTATAGCTGTCTTTACCCAGGCCTTCTCCTATTTTCATGAATGGAAATCCCGTCTCTCAGTAGATGCTCTCCATTCCATGTATAGTTCCTCTTTCCCTAGTCCATCTCCCCAAGGCCCTTCCTTTGTCAATTGGCACCCTCCTCCCCCTGGTACGATTAAACTTAATTTTGATGGTTCCGCTACTACTAACTTTGCATCTGCAGGTGTTGTCCTTAGAGATCACCACGGTGATTGCATTGCAGCCCGTTCTTTCTTTTTGGGCAATGCTTCTCCCCTCGTTCCTGAGGCCACAGCCCTTCGGAATGGTCTTTTATTAGCTAGGCATCATAATCTAACTTTCATTTTTATTGAAGGCGATAACTTAACTATTATTCGTGTTTTGCAGGGTAAATTCAATTGTCCTTGGAAAATTTAGCTCCTTATGGATGACATTCGCTCCATACTTCAAGACTTTGCGACCTCCTCTTCTGCTCACGCCTTCTGCGAAGCCAACCACATTGCGGATTATATCGCGTCCCTCGGTCATTGGACCCTTACGCACATCGATATCGATACTTTTTTAGATGCTAAATTCTCTTTTTTCTTAGCACTAGATAAATCAGGATATCTCTTCGAGAGGAAGAGATCTTGATTTTCTTTCAATTGTTTACCTTTTCTCCTAAAAAAAAATGATGCATATTGATATATTTATTTGTATATTTATTAAAATATTTATTTTTTTAATTACTCTTTCAAATGAATCAGATAGATTTTCTGGTAATTGTATGGGGGTCTGCCGGTATACTGGCAGGACCATCTCACGAACAAGTTCGAGCATGGCCGGAACCGTAACTATAATAATTTTTAAATAAAATGATGGACAACAACATTAAGGTCCGTTTGGTAGTCCGACATAAAATAACGCTAATGAGCATGAATCTGTAAGTAAATTTGATTGAAAGAAAAATCAATATTTGTTCCTAAGGTGGTACTAGCTAGCCTCCGATTTTTTTAATTTTTTTTCACGAATATATCCATTCACATCCAATATATAATATCATCTTTACCAATGGCCAATGATAATGAAAAGTACAAAGAAAATTCAAGTTTATGAATAAAAATATGTTTTCTATGAAAATTATAAGGTTTTACCTAAATAAATTTATATTATATATAAATCTATTCTCATTACCATATTTTCTTACCAACAACTAAACGTGGTACTAGAGTTATATATAATGTGTCAAAAATACAAACATGAATTCAAATGAAACACTAGCAATTTGTCGTGTCAAACGTCAAAATATAATTGTAAATTAAATTAAATTAAATAATAATTACACCAAAATAAAGTGATTGTGACCAACATTCCTATATGCCATTTAAAAGGCAAAAGCTAACAAGCGCCCTTAACGAGTATGGATCCTCTCTATTTCTTAAAGGAAATGGAGAGTCCATTTCCAAATCCAATGATTGGAAATGGATGAAGGGGGAAAATAGGGGGAATTTTGAGATATTTATATTTAAGATAGATTATTCCCAACCATTAGATTAGAGGGAATGGACTCTTCATTTCCTTTAAGAAATGAAGAGGATCCTTATTGCCCTTAACTGGGTAATAGTTAAGGTAACTAAAAAGGAAATATTAAGTTAAAATAAATATTCATTACACCGATTTAAGCCTGATTTATACATTCATGTATCCCTTGACTCTAACATGTAAACATTTTAAAAAATATACGAGAAGTGATTGAGTGACCCTAACAGTCCGTTTGGTAGTCGGTCATAAATGAAGGTAAGTTGAATGAAGTTATAACTAGTTTTGGATCAAAATTCATTCCCATGATGGTGCTAGCTTAACTCCAATTTATCTAATTTTCTTTACAAATATTCATTCCCATATAATACCACCCTTCCACACGGTAATGGAAGATAAGAAGAAATTTCAAGTTTGGGAATAAAAAAAGGTGTTTTCCATGGGATTTTGAAATTGATACTTAACAAATTTGTAACGACCCGACTTTTTGAGACATGTCGATTGACAAAGGGAAATCGACAATCGGATCATTACCAACTTAAATAACAATAAATCAGATTAATTGAGTAGATGAATTAACTTTTATTAAATAACCTACCAACTATCCATAACAATCCAATAGCCATAATTACATATAAGGTCTTAAAATACTGTCCCAACATGCTGGGACCATAAAATAAACTAAATAAATGTCATAAATCATAAATCATCTAATTAAACCGTTTAACTAAGTTTCTCAGCTACTCAAACCCATCCACGATAGCCCGTTATTCAGCAGCGTCTTCACCTGAAACTGAGGGGGGGGTCCACCGTCAGTGGCGAGTAACTAGGCTGTCCCATTTAATCGAGGGACCACCAAACACATAATAGCATAGAAAAATATCATAAAAACTGTAAAGAATTCAATACATGCTTTACATATAAATACACAAGTTCCGTATAAACGTACGTATATGAATACGTATAGAAGTACGTATAAAATACGTATACCGATACGTATAAAAATACGTATAAATACCCCTGCAGAAATACGGTTAGAATACGTATAATTACGTATAAAATACGTATAATCAACCCTGCAAATACGGTTAGAATACATACCAAATACTTACACCATCCGTATAATATACACACACGTTACATATTCGTATAAATTCAGGAAATACACAGCGGAAGACTTACAATACACTAACTTATACTTTATACTATACATCTTCAATCCTTAACTTATACTTAACCCTTCTTAAGTTATATCATTAATAAATCATAATTATATCTTATCATCATAACTTATCATATTCTTATCACATTAGATCATAACATATCTTATCATCTTTTGAAATCATCTTATACTTCATCTTATGATTTCATCTTATCAAATCGTATGATCGTAATATAATATCTTTGTTGGACCGGTCACTAATAACTCGTTATGGATCTCGTGTTTCACCATAACTCCCTAGAACATGCCGGGAGGAGCTCGTGTACTCAATCCCATAGCGGATCCCGTGTTTCACCGCTAAGTCTAAGCTATGGCCATAACTTCCTGGTAGCGACTCGCAGATACGGTTACCAGACGACTACATGTTCTAAGGTCAAACTACTCGGGGGAACTCATGTGTTCGTCCCATTGAGTAGTGGTTCTGACTTAACCCACTAATGACTCGTGTATCATACAGGTGGGTGTCCATATTGTATCTTATATCTTCAATTAATTTAATCGTATCATATATTAGGATAATACTAGGTGACCGTAATAGGAAATGAAATGTTCGGAGTCCCAGGAAAGGGAGGTGCGGCACGTATATTGGCCACCTTAAATACCAAGCCTTTCCTAGCCAGAGACCGAAACATAACATGTATAGCTATTACTCTGTTTCCTTTCTTATCCCTAGTAATATCTTATGCAACTTCAATTCTTATAATATACTATTCTTAAAATATATATATACTTATAATCCTATCCTTTCGGATACTAACCTTAATATTACGTCATATACCAATTTGTAACAATATTCGAAAAATATTTATATTAATAGTACTAATATTATTTCGGTCCTCTTAATAATAATACTAATAATATCTTTTTATCCCTTCACTTTACAACTTATCCCTAATAATTATTTTGTCCATAACTTTTATTATTAATTATTTCCTAAATTAATAATAATTCAAAACTAACCAAAATATAATAAAAATCCTATTTTTCCTACTTTCACCACACTCGACATTTTATATCAATAATAGCCAAAATTATTCAATTAATTTATATGAATTCAATCATCAAGAATTAAATAATTTAACTAATTAATAAACATAAAAATCATATTTTTCGACAACATTCATCAAGATTAACATAAAAATAATATTTTTAACTCTTCTTTTAATTTCTATACGCTTGACAATTAGAAGGTAATAACAAGATTTAATTTTTAATTCAAGATTTATCAATATAATTCAATACTATCAAGATTCATCATAAAAATCATATTTTTAGTTCCCTTTTAATACTTAGGTAACTCGAAAATTCAAGAATGAATAATAGCATATTTTAATAATTCAATTGCCCTATTTTATACAATCTGATTTTTAAGGAATTAAATTAAAAACGACCATCTAAAGATCTCTAAAAATCTGGAAATTTTTATGGGAGCTAAATATGGGTTCAAGGATTAACGTGCATAAATTTCGTCTAAAAATAACATCTTTTACTATTTTTAAGTGATTTTATAACTAACCAGTCAGATTAGGCTGAATTCGGTTTCAGAATTTTATGCCATATCAAACGATCTTTAAAAATTACGAAAATTTAACACAAGCTGTAAAACATTATCATTGACTTCCATATAAAATTTCGTAGCATTCCGAATTGATTAAGTACACTAATAAATTCGTAAACCTATTCTGGACAGTTTTACCGGTTTGAAAGATTAAATTTTTATAAATAATAAACGGACGAATTTTGCCACGAAATAAATCATGGTTAATAATCAAACAGTAAACCAGATACCATGAAAAATTCATCAAGAAATAACAAGATTTGATTGGTAAATAAATTATACAAGATCATACATAAAATCAAGAAAATACATAAAAATCAATCATGAAATTCATGCTTCATGCTCGACATGTTCATATGAAAACAATATTAAACTTCCTACAATTTTCATGCTTCAATTCCTAATTAACTATGTGAATAGCTACCCGTAGATTAAATAGAAAAGCAAAGTTACCTGGATTCGCTTAATAATTCCAAGGCACGAAAAATTCACTCTTGGTGAATTTTTCTCAAGGGTTTGGCTTTTGAGAGAAAGGAAGAGGAGAGGAGAAAATATGTATTTTAGGGTTTTTGATAACTTAACAATTAGGACCCAAAAGAGGTGATTAGGTCCTATTTATAAGAAAACAAGCAACAAAGAGGGCAAACCCTATTATGTACTTAGGGTTAGCCGTGTACATGGGAGGAGCAAAAAGGGGAGGACTTAGCTAGTTTGTATAGGTTAGAATATTTAAATTAATTAAATTAATTTTATTATCCACAAAATAATAATTAATTAAATAAAAAAAAAACAAGGTTGGCCCATAAACAAAGCAAGAACCGGCCAAGATTACTAAAAGGAGAGAATTGGGTCTTTGGCCCAATTTGGAAGAAAGGATTGGGTTATAAATAAAAACAGTCCAATTAATATGGCCTTTCGGACTTAGAATTAAAATAAAACATTTAGGAGAAAAGAAAATAAATAAAAGGACGGACTGCGTAACAAATGGATCAAAGGAAACAATTGGGCTCGGGTTTTGGTTAACAAAATAAAAAGAGGCTCAAAAAGTATTAAATTGTTACACAAATAATAATTAATTAAATAATAATCAATTAAATAGTCAATTGATCATATATTTAATCAATAAATAAAAAATTTAAAATATCCCAAATTTTCGGGGTATTACAAAATTACACTTTAAATTCATTACCATTACCACAATTTATTACCAACAACCAAACAGGCTGTTGGGGTTGTCAATCCTCCTAATACTCAATTGTGATTGGTAAACAATACAATATAACACTACTTTTATATTTTCTCTCTCTTCAATTTATTACACATATAATATTATTTTATTCATATGTGTCTAAGAGAGATGATAATCCTTAGGGTCACTCTATCAGTGTTTTAATGTATTGTTAACCAATCACAATTGACTGATTGAGCATTAAAAGGGTTGCAACCCTTATGATGGTTACTCAATCACTCCCCAAATATATTTCATTCATTTCACTTTCTTTGTTACATTTTTTTTTAATAATATGAATAAATTGGAATAAAGTGTAACAAACGAATAAAGTGAAACAGGGGATGGAGTATTGGATTATGATATAGACACTCTCTTATTACTTATTAGTTATTACAATATAATTTTGTCTATTTTTTCTCAATTGAAAAAATAAATAAATTGGAGTGTATTGAGTAAAAATGGAGTGTATTTATCAGTTTCCGGAAGTATTTCATACATAGATGTATTGTTAATGATGCATATATGATTTAATTTTCATTGAAAAGAGAGATGGAGCAATTAATTCTCTGAGTCGTCTTCTTCCAAGCTTTCCTAGGAGTATGTTATGGCAGTTCATTTATGGAGTACTTCAATTCGTTAGATACTTGTCTTCGGTAGACCATGCCTGATGCAACTGCTTCATATACTAGTTATTGCTTGTTGGTCAAACTGCATAATCTACCATTAATTCTCGTGCTCTATATAAATATACTCCCTCCATTTTTTTAAGGGAAATTCATTGTTTATATGTGTTTTTAAACTGTATCATTGGTGATCTTGTGTTTTTAATTGTATAATCGGTAATTCTGTGTTTTTAATAATTTCATAAATGACTTCATGTTATGTATCAATTGTCAAAAGCGATATTATTAGTGGTGATCCGTCAGATTTTGACGTCATAACTCGATTTTAAAGTAAAGAAATGCTTAACTCAAAATAAAAATCTTTATGTAATTAACGTTAGTAACTCGATTTTAAAGTAAAGAAATGAGAGTCCTTTTGTGTTTAAATTTTAAATGCAACAATGCAGTATAGATAATCTTGTATCTATTTCTTGCTATTTGGAAAAGAGGGGTGGATGATATTTGATCATGTGAATTATTGCAATGCTGGCTTTGATAAAAATTTAATAGAGTATATAATATATTCATGGACTTCAACTATCAGCTTAAATTTTTGGTTGAGATGGTCATTTAACATGGTATCAGAGCCAATAATGTGACATAAAGGTCACGGGTTTGAATCTCTCCTCCGCTCCCCTCCCTCTAAGTGGAATTAATTCGCGTCGGGTATGATAATGTCTGTGATGCGTGCACATATCAAATTCATATGACCTTTTATTTGAGGGGGAGTGATGAGTATATAACATATTTGTGGACCTCAACTATCAGCTTAAACTTTTGGTTGACATGGTCCATTAACATTGCTTTATTCATATTATATTAATTGCAACGATTTGACAAATTTTCTCTCTACTTTATATCAAATCAATGCAACTAGTATAATACAGAGGTAGTATACATTTAGAAAACTAATCAAACTACAATCTTACATTGGGGGAAATGATTATGCACACTCAAAATTGATATAGGCACACTTCATTGTGAGAGAAATGATAATGGCACAACTAAATTTGATATGGGCACAACCTATTGTGAGAGCACATCTTCTTATGCCCATCTCACAAAAGTTGTGCCCATATCAATTTTAGTTGTGCCAATATCAATTCCCACTCTTCTTGTGCTTCTCTCACAGAGAATGTGCCCATATCAATTTTTGGTATACCAATATCTGTAACGACCCGGAATTTTTAGCCAGAAAATTTCTCGATTATTAATAATATGTCTTAATTCTAAGTCCAAAAGGCCCATTATTTTTGGACTGTTTTATCTTATTTCCTATCCTTTATTCTAAATTGGGCCAATGACCCATCTATTCTTTTCATTCTTAAGCTTGGCCGGCCCCCTTATGTTGTTTTGGGCCATTTTAATTTCTTTGAATTAGTAAATTAATTATTGATTTAATTAGTTAATTAATTAAATTAATTAAATTATTGATTTTAAACTTAGTCAACATTTGTTATAACAAGTAACCAATTCCCCTTGTTGTACTCCCAATCCCACGGCAACCCTAATAAAATATGGGTTTGTTTTATTTATTTATTTTTTCTTTTTCTTTCTTTTCCTTATTCTTTCTCTCTTCTTTTCTCTTGAGTGTGCTGTGAGGTTCTTCAAAAAAGAGTGTTTTGTATTTTTGGAATTATAAGCGAATCCAGGTAACTTCGCTTTTCTATTTAATCTAAGGGTAGAAAAACATATAGTAAATTAGGATGTAACATGAAAATTGTAGGTTTTTATGTTGTTTATGAATTTCGAACCATGTGAAATACTTTTCATGTCATCTTTGATGTGTTCTTGTGATATTTGTGAATCTTTAAATGATTTAATTAATTGTTATGCATGGATTGATTTATTTAAATTTATATTGTATAATTACTTGTATGAATTTATTGGTTAATCAAATCTTGTTATTTCTTGATGAATTTTTCGTGTAGGTTCCTTTACTATTTTATTATTAATCATGATTTATTTCGTGGAAAAATTCGTCCTTTTATTATTTATAAAAATTTAATCTTTCAAACCGGTAAAACTGTCCAGATTAGGTTTACGAATTTATTAGTATACTTAGTAAAATCGAATGACTACGAAATTTTAGGTGGAAGTCAGTAATACTGTTTTAAAGCTTGTGTAATTGTTTCGTAATTTTTAAAAATCGTTTGCTATGGCAGAAAATTCTGAAACCGAATTCAGCCTAATCTGACTGGTTAGTTATAAAATCACTTAAAAATAGTAAAAGATGTTATTTTTAAACGAAATTTATGCACGTTAAACTTTTAACCTATATTTAACATCCATTAAAATTTCCAGACTATTCGAGACCTTTAGATGGTTGATCTTAATTTAATCCTTTAAAATCAGATTGCGTAAAATAGTGTAATTTAAATTGTTTATATAAGTTTATATGATTAATAGATGATTATTGTACTTGATTAAATTAAAGCATGAATTTTGGGTAATATATATATATGTATTTCGAGTAGATTGAATAAATAAAAATAGGATTTTTATCATGTTTTAGGTAATTATTGTTGTTAGTTGTTATTTTACATGATTATTTAATTTGATTTATTTGATGTTTGATGATTGTGTTTAATTGATTTAAAGTATGAACTTTTACTAAATTATATTTATATATATGTCGAGTAGGTCAAATTTATGAAAGGTGGAATTTTTATCTTGTTTTATGCAATTTTTATGATATTTGTTGATTTGCTTAATTTGTTATAAGTATATTGATTTGTTATTAAATGTTATGTTTGAAAATAGAATTTATTTAATTATTATTGTGTAAGTGGAAATGTCGAATGGACCATGTGATTATGATCAAATTTAGTTAATTTTGACTTATAATATTTTAGGAATAAATAATTATAAAAGTTACAATTGAAGGAATCATCAGGGATAGATAATAATATTATTATTATTATTAATATTAGGAATCAGTAGGGATAAGTTATATAGGATATGATAAGTTTTGAGGATAGTATTTTATAAGATTTAAGACATAAGATATTACTAGGGAAAGAAAGGAAACAGAGTAATAGCTATACATGTTATGTTTCGGTCTCTGGCTAGGAAAGACTTGGTATTTAAGGTGGCCAATATACGTGCCGCACCTCTCTTTCCTGGGACTCCGAACATTTCATTTCCTATTACGGTCACCTAGTATTTCCCAATATATGATATGATATGATTAATTAAAGATATAAGATATGATAAGGACGCCCACCTGATGACCCGAGTAGTCAGACTGGGTTAAGTCGAGGCCACTGCTCAATTGGGACGAGTACACGAGCTCCCCCGAGCAGTTCTGGGTCTTAGGATATGTAGTCGTCTAGTAGTAGTACACGAGCTGCTATTAGGGGTTATGGCCATAGCTTAGGCTTAGTGGTGAAACACGAGATCCGCTACGGGTTGAGTACACGAGCTCACCCCGGCATGTTCTAGGAAAGTTGTGGTGAAACACGAGATCCACAACGAGTTATAGTGACCGGTCCAACGAATGATATGATATGATATGATTTGATATGATTTGATATGATAATGATATGAAATAAAATGAAAGCCATGATATGATTATGAATGGAAGATATGATACGTCATGAAATGATTATGATAAGATAAGTATATGAGACGACAAAATATAGTATACGAAAGGTTATGAAATGAATATGATAAGATAAGATTATGAAACCATAGGTTATGATATATGATAAGTTATAATATAAGTTGATGGAAAGTTTGGGTTATGATATACATATATAATATTTATGTTATGATATAACATAGGATACAAGATAAGATATAAGTTATGACTTAGGGAATATGGAATAATATAAGTTATGATGATATTATACTATAAGTATATGATTTAGAATGATATAAGACTTCCGCTGTGATTCTGTATTTTGTATGTATGAATGTATGCGTATGTATGAATATGGTTGATGAGTGTATTTTTATACGTATTTCTAACCGTATAATGCAGGGTTAATTGTACGTACATTATACGTAGAAATTATGTATTCTAACCGTATTTCTGCAGGTATTTTATACGTATTTTGTACGTATTTTTACACGTATTTCGTATGATTGTATGTAAAGCATGTATTAAGTTTCTGTACGGTTTTTATGTGCTTTCCTATGATATTATATGTTTGGTGGTCCCTCGATTAAATGGGACAGCCTAGTTACTCGCCACTGACGGTGGACCCCCCCCTCAGTTTCAGGAGAAGATGCTGCAGATTAACGGGCTTCGATGGATGGGCTTGAGTGGCTGAGGACTTAGTTTAAATAAACCTTAGTTGCTTAGTTTATTTTATGATCCCAGCATGTTGGGACAGTTTTAAGTTAATTTATGTATTAAAGGATATTGAGTTAGATTTGGATAATATTTGATTATTTAATAAAAGTATCTATTTTCCGATGAATAGTTTCATTTATAGTTTGTTTTACATTGGTAATGATCCGTTTGTCGATTTCCCTTCGTCAATCGACACGTCCAAAAAGTTGGGTCGTTACAATATCAATCCCCTTACATTGATAGTTAGAATCCGACATTAGTTTTTATACACCACTAATTTTGATTTTAAACATTTTGTTACACTACATATTGAGTGTCCAACTTTATATTTGGGAGCATAACATCAATTCAATAACAACAAATTATTGGTTGGACCCAGTTGGCTGGTCCCAGATCGTTTTGTTTTTCGTTTTGAAATTTAACGTTGCAATTTTCCTTCATTTTCACTGTTGCTTCATGTTTTCACCTTTACACCATTTTTGCACATTCACACCATTTTGACACCTTCATTTTTGTTCTGATTCATCAATTTTTGAGGATTTTGTTAATTTTTTCGAATTCAATTTTTTAAAAAATTTCTTTTTTTTTTTCTGCTTCAATATTCACCAAGATATTCACAAATATATTTTTTAATGAACACCTGTATTGTATGTGGTTAATATTTATATTGATATATAAATGTTGTGAATATTTATTGTTTAACTGGTGAACATTGCAGTTGTAGTGAACATTTGTGCTATATGTGGTGAATATTTATAATAGCTTGGTGATTTGTAAGTGTTATGAACATTTATTGTTTAATTGGTGAACATTGCTATTTAAATTAGTGAACATTGTAATTTTGGTGAACATTTTTGCTTTATGTGATAAATATTTATATTTAATTGGTGATATTTAAGTGTTGTGGATATTTATTCTTGAACTGCTTAACATTATTTTTGTTTAAATTGGTAATGAACAAGCTTATAATTTATACAATAAGTCAATAAGTATATATTGTGCATTCTAACAAATAATAATTCAATATATATTATGCATTACATCGTGAACATTTGCATAAGCTAGTGAACGTTGTAAATCATAAGTTTTACATGTGACATTCTAACAAAATGTGATAAATATTTGTACATAGTCTTGTGAACATTACTCTTTTCATGTGCGAACATTTGTAGAGTTTTTTATGAGAGTGAGCGCATAAATTTTTCTTTTTCAACAGTTGAAACGCGCGGAACCATATATAAATAGGTGGCTGACCGGCTGATCCTAAGTCCATCTATTACCCATTGTTGAATAACAACAAGGGAATCACAAAGATGCCTATAAAAATAGTAAAAAAATTAAACCAATAAGAATATAATTACCTGCATCCAACAAAGCGCACGAGGAGAGGATCCAGCTTCGATCTTAATGATCGGTATTATATAGTCTTTATGCAATCAAAAGCTTGAATCAACATTGAGTACATTCATAGAACCTGAGCAGTTTTTTCCAGTATAATTAGTTTGATAACACTGTAATCCAGTTATGTATCATGATTTTCCTTGATGTATACTGGTCTGTTTTCTTTAAAATGTTACAAGATTCCATTCAATTTAAATTGTTACAAGATTTCAAACATGGACAACAAAGAAAAATATATGGAGTACATGTCTTGATTAGGCGAGGCCGGGAGGGACATTGTTTTACGTACATTACTTTCTCTGTGTTTCAAAATGTTTGTTACGTTTTCTTTTTGCAAAAGCATCATTTACAACGATTATATATATATGATACTTTTTCTAGTAATCCTTGCAAGTCACCCCCCGATCCAATGTGGCCGACACATGTATTTGTAAGAAGAGAGATAAAAAATCGTTACGTTGAGTTTCAAACTAGAGAACACAAGTTCAACGTTCGCAAGATTTAAGGCCTATTTATTACGTTTACTGAATACAACTGAACTGAACTGAATTATTCTGAACTAAATACAACTGAAAGTAATATTTTATAAGAGAACGAAATTAATAGCTGAACCGAACTTAACTGAACCGAACTTAACTGAATTAAACAGATCCTTAACCATTATGCTAAGCCTTACAACTCTTGTAGTAATCCTCAATTGAAAACATTATTCTAAAGTCATTAATCTTGAAATACTATAGAAAAAATACACCCCGTAATTAAGATGAAAAGGGGTTAATTACATACATAGATCACCTCAATAATAATTAAGCAATCATGCAAACATATTTAATTTAAAATCCTCATAGAGTCATAGCTATAGTTACATGGATGACAAATATAAAATCCTCTTATTTTGTTGTTTAAACTTTTTATTTTTCTAAATTTGATTCCCCCGCACCACCAACAGCAAAGTAGCATTATAAAATCCCATCATTCCACTTCTCAACTTTTCCATATCATTCTCACCTTCATTACATTTCATCTACTTTCTCTCTCTCATCTCTTTCTTCTACTTTTTCTAATCTCTTTTCATCAAACTTCAATTCGCTTTTCTGTTCAAATCACTATCTTAATGCAATAGCGGCTATCTCCTGCCATCAACTACCTTCTCTGACAAACCCTACACATCCTCTTTTCTACGTCTATCCATTTACTCTCTACATTATTACTTTATTCATTCTATACTCTGCTCCAAATACAGATTTTCTCCATTATTATCATTGTCTTCTTCTTCGTAATTTAATTTATTTTTCATCAAAAAAATTAAAATTAAAATGTTTGAGGCTCTGAAGTACTTGATCGGAGCAGCAGGCGCTAGCGGATACGGCTCGAAATCAACGGCAGAGGATGTCACCGAGAATTGCCGCGATCTCTGCAACTTCACCGCCATTATCACTGGTATCATCATCATCATCATCATTTTACCTAAATTATTTCAATTTCATCAACAATATTAATTAATTAATTAAATTCATGACAGTAATTAACATGCACAAGGATTCATCATGAACGCATGATTATATGAGTATGCAATGATTAAAGCTTCAATTTCACGCTTCTAATTAGTTTTTGTTTGGATGTGGTTGTGTTGTGGTCCATAAAATTGAAAAAAAAAGGCGCGACGTCGGGAATTGGAGCAGAGACGGCCAGAGTATTGGCGAAGCGAGGCGCGCGGCTCATACTTCCGGTTCGAAGCTGTAAAGCTGCTGAGGACACCAAAGCCAGAATTCTATCAGAATTTCCTGGAACTCAACTCATCGTCATGTCTCTTGATCTTAGCTCTTTATCTTCCGTCACCAAATTTGTTCGCGATTTTGAATCTCTTCATCTTCCTCTCAATCTCCTCATGTAATTCCATCTCCTCTCTCTGTTTTTTTTTTTTTGTTTTTTTGAATTTTAGTTTGTTACCATGAACTAATATTGTTAAAATTTTGAATATCCACTAAAGAAATGCTAGCATCACTCGCTGGTACTCTCATTTCATTTTCACACATGTGAAAATTAAAACTCAAATTTCTAAATATAACTTCTATGACATATATTAAATAGAGGGTGAGAGTGAACGAGACTTAGAGTGATGCTACCATTTTTCTATTCTGTAACTTTAAATATAACTTCTATGACATATATTAAATAGAGGGTGAGAGTGAACGAGACTTAGAGTGATGCTACCATTTTTCTATTCTGTAACTTTTACAATTTTTTTTTTAGTGAGACTGTGTCACAAAAGAATTTGTATTGAACACTAATGTGTGATTATTGTATGGATGATAATTAAAAACAGAAATAATGCGGGGAAGTTCTCGCATGGACATGGAATCTCTGAGGATGGAATTGAGATGACCTTCGCCACTAATTATTTAGGTATATATCAATCAATATGTCATACACTTAAATTTTTAGTGGAGTGGTATATTGCATGTGATGTACAGTGTGTAGTTATTATTTATTTAGCTTTCATATAATTCCACAATTATTTCCTGCATCATTTGAGTAACAACACATGCTAATAACTCACAGTAACTAACACCAAATCATTTAATTATATGTATGCTAGAAAGAATTGGAGAAATAATATTTGGTTGCAGGTTAGTTATATTAAATCAAAATTTAATAAAAATGAATGGATAAATATATACAGGTCATTTTCTGTTAACAAAACTGTTGATGAAAAAAATGGTGGAAACGGCGGAAGAAACTGGAATCCAAGGAAGAATTGTGAACGTGTCATCCAGCATTCACAGCTGGTTCACCGGCGATTTGATTCCTTACCTCGAGCTCATCACTAAAAACAAAAGGTAATAAATCCACTTATTTTCTTCATTTTTTCTTTTTTTATTTTTCTGTATTTGATTGTTAATTTTGACCTCAATTTGATAATGGAAATAAATTATGAAGATGGTTTTATCTATGTTTGACCAGATTTTTGTAATAAGGTTAAAAGTTTGGCTAAGGGTTTGCTTTGTTTTCTTTGGAATGTAATAACAGTGAATATGATGCCACACGTGCTTATGCTCTCTCTAAGCTCGCCAACGTTCTTCATACCAAAGAGCTTGCTCACAAACTTAAGGTATTTTTCATGCCATTCGAATTAAATTGAATGTCTCCTCGGTTTGAGAAATAAAAATAATAATCAGATCTCGAATCCAACATTTCTTTTAACTCTTTTTCAAATTACAGTTAACTTTGTTTGTTCCGATTTGACCATTAATGTAACAAATAAAGTGAGACGGATGAACTAAATATTGGTAGAGCTTTTACAATTTACTCATGCTTTTCAATCATGATACTCTTTCGGCCCTTATTTTTTTTGTCATATAATAAATGTTTGCATTGTTCATTTGACCACTTTGACAGTTTGACTCTCTTTAGACGTTTACATAGGAGGAAATATAGGGACAAATGGGATGTCATTTGATTTTAGTCAATGTGTATTTTTTAATATGTATAAATATTATAATTATTTATAATAAATATAAAGATATTTTTATTTAAAGGTGTGCCTCGAGAGACAGCATACTCTTGAATTAGTGGTACTCCCTTTAAATGCATGTGAAAAAAGGTTTAAATACTCTCTTTGACGTTTTTAGATACTGCATTTGGCAGAAAAAGCTTACATTTAGAAAAATAACATTTAAGCTCGAACTATTTTTTGGTCAAATATAGCAACAAACAAGATAGGGTGAGTATTATTTAATGGGTTAATTCATCATAAAATAAAACTTGAATAAGATGGATCTAAGTCACAAATGGCATAATTTTTCATGTACTTTGCATTTCTTTTTCTATGATCTCCTACCCTTTTTTAGTAAGGAATCAAAAGATCAAATTGAAACATAAGAAGTAATTTTATAGACAGTAACAGTTTAGTTTAATCAATATATGTCCCTCTTAACAAAACATAACTTATGAACTAACTTTAATTTGTCTTTTGATTGATCTTTCTGAGCATGTCAGATCAAGTGTTAATTATTTAAATTAAATAAATTTTGTAAATAAATGCAGCAAATGAAGGCAAATGTAACGGTGAATTGTGTTCATCCTGGAATTGTGAGAACTAGACTCACTAGAGACCGAGAAGGCGTTATTACAGGTTAGTACAGTAGAAGTACTATAACATAAATTATCACTTTATTTGTTAACTGTGATATACAGTATGAAAATAATTGATATTCATCGTAAAATATACGGAACATCACATCTAATGATATTATTTGTATGATCAAATCGCAGATCTGGTCTTTTTCTTGGCTTCAAAGCTCCTGAAAACTATTCCTCAGGTACTTTACCCCGTTTTTTAGAACTTATCTGTTTCATGTAGTCTTTTTCCCCTTGGGAAATAAATTTGTGAAGGGAAAAAAAAAAATCACATAACTTGTTTTTACATAGCTAGGAAGAGAAATTTACTGTGGCAGAATGTAAGGATGGGTAAAATGTCAAAAGCATTTTTACCTAAGGTCAAGTAAAATAGGAAAAATTAAGTGGAATAGAGCAAAACCAAAAGCAAGAAATTAAAATCTTACCATGCTCTTTGGCAAATGATAAAGTCACAACTAAATTGATATTGGCACAACCCATTGTGAGAGCACTCTTCTTATGTTTCTCTCACAAAAGTTGTGCCTTTATCAAATTTAGTTGTGCCAATATCAAATTTAGTTGTGCCAATATCAATTTTCATGCTCTTTCAATATTGTTTCTTTTTTATTTATTTTTTTTGAAATCAAATACTAAAAATAGGGAATAAAAAAGTGGTTTACAATTTCTTGTTGTTAATTTCTTAAAAATATAACGATCTTTGGATGTTTAACTAGTTTTGGATCATTATACATATGTAGTATAACACTATAACATACGAACTATATCATATGACTATAAAAAAACGAAAAACCAAGCAGTTGAAACAACGGTACTTTAAGGACACATTTGGTATTTTTTTGTTTTTCATTTTTTAAAAATAAAAAACAGGAGACCGGAAAAAAATAGTTTTCATTCAGTTTCTAATTCAACATCTGAGTAAATGATTATAATTTTGGATTTTTAAACTGATCATTATTTTGTGTGAAAATTTTACGCACAGGCTGCTGCAACCACATGTTACGTTGCAACAAATTCCAGACTTGAAAATATTTCAGGGAAATACTACGCAGATTGTAACGAATCGTCTCCATCAAAGTTGGGATCAAGCTCTTTTGAGGCCAAAAGACTATGGTCCGTGTCTGAAATCATGTCAACTGGAAATCCTAAATCAGATTTTCATCTATAAATAATATATATCACTATTGTTAATCCATTAATTAAAAATACTTAGGTATATAATACATATCTTTATAATGTTAGTAGAAGAGAAAGGGATGGTTTGGTTAGTTAAGAGTAATGTGCTTGTATAATACTACTATATATATACGTATGTTAGCTTATTAATTTCATTAAATATGTATGTACTAGGAGTAGTATGTAGTAGTTAGAAGTGGGGTTGTAAACGTACACTTCCACATATATATAATTTATATAAAGTAAGAGAGATAGTATGATGATTACATAAAGTGTAGTACCTTAGTTGTAATTATAAAGCAATTCTCAGCTCGTACGATCCAACAGCTTTATTATTAAGGGAAAAAAATGGAGTACATTGTAAATGTACGGTTAAAATGCTGTGAAGAAAAATATATATTTTATGTATGTAATTAATAATATATTTTGTGGGGCTTTGCTTTGCTTAATTTTATTGGTATACTCCAAATTGCCTTTCTATGTTGTTTTATATATACCTAATTAATTAGTATGTACTTTCGTCCTTTTGAATGATAATTATATCATTTGAGCTTAAAGCTATTTGGTTGATTAGTCATTGTCTTTGCTATCATGATTCACGAAATTTGATTTGTAGCTTCGTATGAATCAAATCAATGAGAAAATTTCGTATACACATTCCCTCCCCCCTCCTTCACACCCCCCCCCCCCCCGAAACGAGTCAAGAATAGTGGTAATAACAAATACGGAGTACAAATTAAAGTTAAAATTCAATCACCAATTTCACCACCTGCTAATTAATAATGAATTAGAGTGTACACATATGTTGGATTTATTGTCACGCTGATTAACAAACACAACATATTCAAATGACTAAATTTATCACACTTATATAAAACTTTTTGCTCGAAATTATAATTATATCATATGGAGTGCTACAATTATAGCGCCCAAAAACAACTAGTAACACGAACAAAAAAATTAAGCCAAACTAAATAACAAAAATCACAACTAAAAAAACAGATGACAAAACTCATCCAATAACCATAACTATCTATTAATATAGAATCATAACTATTACCTAAATTTCATAATTATAGTCATAACTATTACCTCTTAGGCTCTTAAAGTCTTAATAATCAAACCATTTGTTTTTTTAATATGCTATAAAAGGTTAATATTCTGGCTAGAAATGTATTCAAAAGTTAAAAAGTTAGACCAAAATATATAAAATTATAAAATACAAGTCAAAATTAAAATGGACCTACTTCTTAATCGTAATGAGTCGGTGTAATAGATACGATAATTTCAGTAAGGTTTTAAGTTTTATTGCTATATATTGAAGATCGGTTTTAAATGATTGAAGAGCCAACTTCCTTTTCACTGAGACCCCTTTGGTTTTTTCTTTCGATTTGATGGCAGCGGGAAAAGATATATATAAAGATAACGATATATATGAATAGAACTAATCATTTAATGTATATTAGTGGAGTATATTTTCTAGATTAGTAATAATTTAAAAATGCATGCTCACGGCATAACTTTTTCAATATAATTATATACGGAGTACTTATTGATTAGAATTAGAATATGTTTTGGCCATTATGTGGATAAATTTTCATGAGAATTTCCTTTTTAATGGAAAATAACGTCCCTTATTACAATTTCTATAGAAATTGCTCTAAATTGTTTGTTTGACATATGAGATTTTGCATTTATGAGATCAATTTTTATTGGCAAAAGGAATGGTAGGTAATTAAATTCTTATATTTTGTGAGAAATCTAATTATAAATTTTCATAAATTTCAATTTTCCCATCTTCAGTTTTTTGAATCCAAACAAACAACCATATATACACCATACACGGACTACATATAGCATATCATTTTCCACAAATAGATGTTATGAATTTATGATTAAATTATGTATCAAAAACCAATGGTATTCATAAGCATGATGGATTTAAAAAAAATGCAATGATATATACACACACACACACACACACACAAACTCAGATAAGTATTTAATACATTTTTTAAAGTGTCAATAATTTGAAAATTTACACCAAAATAACGTGCCATCCAATGTAATTAATAATTAGTTAAGTTATCATTTTCACTTTTAACATCTTATATACCAGTTTCAAGGTTGTAATTATTATTATTATT
Organism: Salicornia ramosissima; assembly: GCA_951394345.1. Classification (NCBI taxonomy): domain Eukaryota; kingdom Viridiplantae; phylum Streptophyta; class Magnoliopsida; order Caryophyllales; family Amaranthaceae; genus Salicornia; species Salicornia ramosissima. The sequence continues at coordinate 6,548,519 of OX596238.1, read as the reverse complement.
ATTTTGAGGAAAAAAAGTGAATTGCTATAAAGATATGGATGTCCTCCTTCTGCTTCCATTTAGCTTGTTAACGTTTGAAATTTTGTACGTTTATTCAAACAAATTTAAATAAGTAGCGCGTCTGATATATATAGTATTTCAATTGGAAAAAAAAACTCCAGTATTTAATCAATACTTTTGATAATTTATCATAACTTGTTATTTAGTACTTAATAGAGTCATTCACAATACAATCAAGGTATAATAGACCACGATATTACAATCATAAATGATGTACTCCGTATATTAATTATATTGGGGACTGATACTCAAAACACTCAAAATAGAATAAATAACTACCCGGAATACGGAGTATATAAATAAATTAAAACGGAGGAAGAAAAGTGCAAACAATTAATTCTTTGTGTGGGCAATAGCTAGCTAGGTAGAAATTAAATTCTCTATTGATTATGGCATAAATATGTGTTGTCTGATAAAAGGAACTCAATAAATCATTGTAGATTTGTAGCCTCTAACTAGCTAGCTAGGCGCAATAAAGAGATTTTACACACAAACTTTACTCCAAAGTCAAAACTTATGAGGGATAAAAGTACTAGGATATAGCCCAACTAGTAGCCACTAGCCAAGCCATTTAATCAATATAAATTAGGGTTTTCTTTTTAAAGATTGTGTACTCACTCCGTCCCAATTTACTTGCTACATTCTCTTTTTTATATCTTCCGAGACACAACTTTAAATAAAAATATCTATAACTATATATAATAAAAAATTATAAAAATTATATATTTGAAAAGTACATGTTGAGACGAATTAAACTAGATCCATCATGACTATGTTTTTTCTTACGTATATTAAATTAAATAAAGTTAAAATTCACATGTGAACAGTGCCCAAAGTCAAAATGGGGCAAGTAAATTAAGACAGATGGACTATCTTCCATCCTCCTCAAGTCATATTCACTACTATATAGCTAAATTTAAATTATTAAGTTATATATATAGCTTGGGGCATACAATACTAATGTCTATATGTGTAGGACATACATACATATAGCCATATAGCCATATAGGCCATGGACCAATTTTCCAAAGCGCATCTTTTGATTATTTGGTACTTTTAGAAAACAAACACATGATAATTGATTTATAATAAGTATCATACATGCTACCAAGTATATATGAAGTATCCCTTTCTTTGTCTTTACCCATAATTTGATTACCATTTTCCACATGTATGTTTGACTTATGAGTGTATTATTGTTGTATATATTAGTACTGTTTTTGAGACAACTCACATTGATTAAATTAGCCATAATTAACTAGCTACTTCTAGTTCCAATATGCATGAAAATTATTGAGATTATTTCTATGATGAGTTAGGGGTGCCAACTATGAGTTTATAATGTAGTAGTTTAATTTAGAGATGATAGATATGTCCTAACACGATATGGTAATATGACAGAAATCCAATTTGAAGTTTTTGAGAGACTCGTACTCAGCATGATATATCCTATGAGTTTGGTTCATTTCGATTTGTTTTCATATATTGTAATTATTTTAACATTATGATGTTTTTGACATAGTTGATGGACAGTTCGAAACTGACACAAATATAACATCATGTTGACCCAAATTAATGCCAACTCTAGCTAGTTCGTTGTATGTAATGCTATTAGAGTTCGTGCTTTTAAACTTATATTATTTGAATTTATTATTGCCAACTCTAGTTGATTATTATTAGATCAATTTTTTTGGAAGGAATTGAAATGTATACACGATGACATGTACAAGGCTTCCTATCTAAGTTAATAACTTCGGCATGTGAGATGAGAGCGTGGCTTCATTGGTGAGAATCGAACTCGGGTCATTATTATCTCAGAAAAATATGTCTTAACCACTAAGCTATGCTTCTATCTTCATTAAAATCAACCTTTGGTTTTATTAATTAATTATCCGTAACATGTTTTAGGGTTCATTGATAATTGATTTAGGTTCATTAAATAGGAGTATATTATGCCGATTTCAACGGGGGAAAACTTTGTTGACCCACCGGATAATATACCCACCACTAATAGAGAGTAATAATAGTGGGATGCAACTTGCATGATAAATAATTTTTTAATGCTTCTATTAGTGGTGGGTAGATTACCCACCGGGTAGATGTATTCATACCTATTTCAACGTTTTAGGTTTCTTCAATTCGGTCAAGGTTTTATCACCGACAAGATGAGATAGATGACAATCGAATAAGCTAATTAAAATGGAATTATTGTCATAAGAATATAAGATCGAGGTGCCTACTACTTTGAGTTTGTGGCCTATTTATGGAATTATGGGTTGTACCCCTACATTACATACTATTATCATTTTTAATACCACTCGTTTAATATATTACATACTAATTAATAATACTATCATTTTTATTTTTAATGCTTGCTTGTTTGACAATATACTCCTAAGTCCTAAGTCCTAAGTCCTAATATTATCATTTATGGTTTGTACTCCTACTAATCTAGTCGTCCAATAGTCTAACTTAATCCATTTATGCTATTTTTCCTCATCTTATTTATGCACTCAACTGCTTAATTAGGCCCTGTTATTTTGGTTTTGGACTTAAAAGCTACAATAATCAGATCAGATTAGATCAGTTTAGATCAAATTAGATCAGGATTGGCTAAAAACCAAAAGATGATTGAAAACCAGACAGAAAATGGTTTAAAGGGGTACATTAGCAGTCGCAGGGGGTACATTCACTAGTAGAAAATTGTCTATTAGTATCGCCCCAATAGTATCCTTTATTTGAAAAACGATAGTAATAATACTATAATAGTATCGTTTTTGGTAAAAAAGATAGTAATAGAGAAATTATTAGTATCATTTTTAATAAAAACGATAGTAATAATGCACTATTAGTATCGTTTTTGTTAAAAACGATACTAATAACGTTTCTATTACTATCGTTTTTAACAAAAACGATACTAATAGTGCATTATTACTATCGTTTTTAACAAAAACGATACTAATAGTTTATACATCAGTTTCGTTTTTAGGAGAAACGATAGCAATGGATTTTTATTTTTTTTAAAAAAAAAAGCCTGTATTCCTCATTACCAAATTAAAAACCCCAAATACCTATTCCTCATCACCAAATTAAAACCCCCAAATACTAACCCTAGCTTTTTCCACCACTGAGCACACCTGCCGTTGCTTCTTCCTCCGTCGACCTGCTGCTGCTGCTCGTGGTTCGACTGATTCTTCGATTGCTGTTGTTCGACTGTTGCTGCTGTTGTTCGTCTGCTGGTTCGTGGCAGGTTCGACTGCTGCTCGTGGCTGTTAGATGTTTAAAGGGGTACAAATGGTTTTTAGCGAAAGTTACTAATATTTACAAAGATTGCCATTAGTAATCACACGTGTACCCCTTTAAGTGTCTAATGTAGGGGTTTTTAGTTGATCCTATATATATATAGGAACAAGATCTTGTAAAAACCTTTTAAAAAGTTAAAAACCTAAAAACTAAATATCATGGCCATTGATTTTTGTCTAGCCCATCATGACCGTCGATTTAATTTTACAAAAAATCAAAGGAAAAAAAAATCTGATTTTTTTTTTATTTTACTCTTTTCACTTTTCACACTTGTCGAGGCAAAACTTTGAAGATTAATTTCTTTAATTTTGTGTTTGTAAAAATTATAAAAACTATATACTAAAAATCTACATATTGAAACGAATCCAACGAGACCCCACATGACTATGTTTTATCTTATGTATAAATCACAAACGATAGTCAAAGTAGACTTTGTGAATAGTGACAAAGTCAAACTGAGTAAACTTAAAAAAATGGAGGTAGTACAATTAAGGGGTACATGTTATTATAGGGATACATGTTAACTTAAGGAGATATATATTAATTTTCAAATTAATTCAAATCTTACATACTAAATTAAAGGGGTACATGTTAATAATAAAGGAGTACATGCAATGATAGGGTAAATACAAAATCAAACATGAAGAACTACACTTAAAAAAATTCGAACTGTACAACAAAAATGCATACTAAATTAAGGGGGTACATGTTAATATTAAAGGAGTACATGCAAAGATACAAGGGTACATACAAAATCAAACACGAAAAACTGCACTTGAAAATAATTTGAACTTTCCAAAAAAATGCATAGAAACATATTAAAATAAGAGGGTACATGTTAATAATAAAGGGGTACATGCAAAGATACAATGGTACTTACAAAATCAAACATGAAGAATTGCACTTTAAAAAAAAAACGTACTTTATAAGAAAATGCACAAAAACATACTAAATTAAGGGGGTACATGCAAAGATACAATGGTACATACAAAATCAAACACGAAGAACTACACTAAAAAAATCGAACTTTATAAAAAAATGCACAAAAACATATTAAATTAAGGGGGTGAATGTTAATTAATAAAGGGGTACATGCAAAGATACAAGGGTACATACAAAATCAAATACGAAAAATTGCACTTTAAAAAAATTCAAACTTTATTAAAAAATGCGCAAAAACATTTTGAACAAAACCTAAATTGTTATTTGAAATTTGCGTGAAATATGTTAAATTAGTGTGAATGAACTGGTTCAATCAAGTAATTTTTTTATAAAAACCTGAGCGAAACTGTTTTTTTTTTTTAAAAAATGATAACTTTGGGTGGTTAGTGCTTTTTACCCCAAAATTAATCACAAACCTTGATCTACATCTAACGGTCATAACTAAAAGTTATTAGTTTTCAACTTAACATAGGTTTTTAGCAAATACTGACTCTCTCTCTCTCTCTCTCTCTATATATATATATATATATATATATATATATGATGAAATTAGGTCAAATTAGATCATAAGAAATCAGATAAGATCTTCTTATTTGCTTTTATTTATTGTTAAATAAATAATGAAAATTATATAGTTGAAAACTACTCATCAATATGAATATAATGATACCTCATTTGATAATTTTTTGTTCATGTAAATTAGTGTATATACGAGGTCAAATTTAGTCAAAATATCAAATCATATCAGATCAGAATATTTCAGATTAAATCGAATGAAGAGAACATAGCCTTACTTTTTCACATTTCAACTTTAAATTATTAATATATTTACATGAAAAAATTCTATATTTAAAAAATATTGAAGAATCAAATGATATCTCATTTGACTATAAATTTTTTTAAATATATAAACTATAGAGAGTCAAAATTACTTTGTACTGTATTTGAATTTAATTCTGTATATACTTTAATTTTTGCAATGGGATGCCTAGATCAAAAATTGACCCAATGCACCCAATCAACTCAATAATAATGGGTGAGATTTATAACCTTACCAAAAATCTACACTATTATATATATATATATAGTTAATAGCTCAACAAAGTATCAAATTTGTGGTCAGAAAAGAAAAAAAAAACTCTTTTATCATGCTTTCTAAAATAGAGCTTTTTTGCGCGAATAAACCTATCTTACAATAATGTTTTACCACAATTACCAAACTACTCAATTAGATGTTTGATTCGGTTTAATATATACTTTTTTAAGAAGTCGTATCTCTCTTTCAATTTCAATTCACAAACTGATAAACTTTGGCTAGGAATATATATTATATTTCCTTCATTCCAAAAAAACGCAATAGTCAACATTTTGCACTATTCACATTAAATACTTTGATCAAGTTTTGAGCTTTAAACATAATAAAAAATATAGTCAAGTGAGATCTTGTTAGATTCGTCTTGTAAAATACTATCTTAATATCAACTTTTTTTAATTTTTTAATTTTTTAATTATTCATAATTATAGTTATTAAGGGTCAAAGTAATGTCTCGACATGCGTAAAATGTTGACTATTGCGTTTTTTTTTTGGAACGGAGGAAGTATATATGCTGAGGGGTTGTTTGGTTGCACTCAATTACCACGGGCATTCAAAATTCCTAGAAATTACAATGTAGCTATGTTGTTTGGTTCACCTAAAAAGTATAAAATGTAGGAATTTGAAATTCCTAGAAAATTGAAATTCCCACATAACATGGGAATTTAATCACTCACTCCCCTCATGGTCACTTAAAATTCCTAGGAATTAGAATTTCCTATATGCAAAACAAACAACATAAGCTAATTCCTAGAAAATACATATGGGAATCAATTTTACATGAATTGTAAATTCCTATAGAAAGTTAATTTCCATTGCAACCAAATGATACCTGAGATTATTTGTTGCAATTTGGCAATCAATAAATGAACATGGATGAAGTATAATTTGAATTTGTCAAGAAATGCTTTTCCTTTTTGCATGATTTGACATTTCCACTATGAACTAGTACTACTCAACATTAGTACCCTAAAAAAAACAAGAACCAACATTAGTACATTACCTAGTTACCTTTAGCTAAAACTTAGCTTGTTTTATATGATATGAAGTATTTTTAGGAGTAGATAAAAAAAGTTGTCTTAGTAGTCAGCACTACCTATAGTGATCTAGTAGTCCATGTCCATCCACCTTGAATTGTCTCAAGAAAATCCCTAATGATGAAGGTGATGGTGGTGATTGGTGAGCCCTATTTTGAGCCATACCCTACTCCCTTCTCATCAATTTATCATCACAATAATACCTCATATAAAACAAGATATTCATGATCCATTTTATCAAGCTTTATTTAACTATCAAGGCATTCAAGGGCCACAAATTCGATCACTCTTCTATAAATATGTTTTTAGAGAAGCAAACTATATATATCTGATTATCTTATTCGAAAGGGATATAATTGTACTTACATGACATTTTGGTAGTACCCTTTTGATCATACTCGATCTTTTCGATCCTTACTAGTCCGCAAAGACGCATGTGGTTTGTCCTCCTCGAGAGTATAACAGATTTTCCTTTCTTAATAAAAAACTATTAAGGGGCTGACGAAGGTATCTAAAGGGCTTGTTCTCTTCAACTTATCTGAACTTATTTGTTTGGTAAATTGATATTGATTTGAACTTATAAGTATTGAAAATAAGTTGAAGAGAACAGAGCCAAAAAAACCAAAAACACATGGCCTCAAATTTATAAGGGTCCCAAAATAATATTATTCTAATAATTTTATTTTATTTTAAAAGGAATAACTATTAATTTCCACCATTAATAAAAAAGTATCGATGACCTGCATTTAAATTTTCAATATTAAATCTTTAATGTTTCATTTTAACCTTCCATCTTAACTATTCACAGGCTCAATTTTCATGTTAGAACTGGTGACCCAAAATCTTTAAGACTGCCCTATTAAATAACTACTTTTTTTTTTTTGGTAAATAAAGATATTATACCAAGGGAGTGTTTAAAAACACCAAAAGAAAACAACCTATAACAAATTGTATATGTGTCTAACTATAAAAAAAAACAACTAGACCACACATTGAAACCATTAAGCCACCGATCTAACAAGATTTCCTATGGCATTACATTAAGGTACAAAAGCGTAGGCTATAGAAACAAAAAAACTATATAATGAGTTGCTCCCTCATTGCAGCAACGCTCCTGCAAGAGACCCTAAATAAAATTAACCTAAAATCTTGGCTAGGATTCAGACAATTGTTGTTGAAGACTTGTGAGTTCCTCTGTAGCCAAATTGTGTAGACACATTCAGTGAAGCACATGGTGATTAGTTTAGCTCTGCTTTTTGTTAGCCTGCTTTGCTTTATCATCCAGTCAACCTCGTCATTCCATTGCAGGACCTGCCTTCGATATTTCAGTAGCTGCAAGATCCATTCCCAAATTTGCTTGGAGTAGACACAATCAAAGAAGAGGTGTTGAACTGATTCAGGATGGGCCTTGCACAAGACACATGTTGGATCACAGTTCAAGTTCCACTTCCTTATTCTATCTTTTGTGTGAAGTCTATTCTGTAGTGTGAGCCAAGTTATAAACAAACTCTTAGGGCTAGCTTTGTTGTTGATGATCACCCTTCTCATCGAACATTTGTTCCTTGCTTTCTGAGGTGGTTATACATAGCTTGAATGTGATATTTGCCTTTTTTGATGAAGCCATCCCAACCACCAGCATGATCAATTAGATCTCTATATTTTAGGATTTTTTTCAGGTTCCAAGAGCATTTTGCAGGAGTATTAGCAAGCCAAAAGTTTCCTTTTTTGAAATAGTATATATGAACCCATCTTACCCACATAGAGTCATTCTTAGCAGCAATGTTCCATAAAAGTTTGACAGTGGCCGCTTTGTTCCATGTCCCCACATCCACAATACTCAAACCCCCTGCCTTCTTTGGTAGGCATATTGTTTCCCATGCTACCAAGGCTTTCTTTGATGATGTAGTCTGCCCTGTCCATAAGAAAGTTCTGCAATATTTTTCAATTTCTTTAAGAATCTTCTTTGGGAGGACAAAGATTTGCGACCAATATGTTTGAACTCCAAATAGTACTCCAGTGATGAGTTGCACCCTACCCGCATATGACAGGAATTTATTTGACCAGTGCTTCACCTTTTTGATGATCTTTTCCACCAGAGGCCTGCATTCATTGATTGAAAGCTTCGTTGAGGAAATAGGGACACCTAGGTAAGTAAAGGGCATTTGACCCCTAGGGATTGCAAGCAAGGTTTGAAAGTTATCCTTAGAGTCTTCATCAATACCCCCAAAATAAGCCGTGCTTTTATCCAGGTTGGCTTGTAGACCTGAAGCTTTAGAGAACTTGAGGAAAGCTTGATGAAGGAGCTGAATAGAGCTTTTATCAGCCCTAGAGAGTAAGAGGAGGTCATCAGCAAACATCATGTGAGTGATATACAACCTTTCACATCTTGGGTGATAGTTGAAGTCTGGTTGGTGTTTTAGATCAGTTAAGCATCTTGATAGGTACTCCATTCCAATAGCAAACAGGAAAGGGGACATTGGATCCCCTTGTCTTAATCCTTTTTGGGCAGGCATTGGGGTGGTGGGTGTACCATTTACCAGGATTGAGTAGGAAACTGTTTCTATACACCCCATGACTCATTTCACAAATTTCTGGGGGAAGCCTAGCTCTTCTAACATTATTTGCATGAAGCTCCACTCTATTGAATCATATGCCTTCCTGAGGTCCACTTTAATTATGCATCTTGGTGATATGTGTTTGTGGTTGTATCCCTTCATTAGTTCTGTGGCAAGTAGTATATTGTCTGCTATGTTTTTGCCAGGAATGAAGCCAGCTTGTGCCATATCAACCACCTGCCCTATAACCCGAGCAAGCCTCTCAGTAAGGATTTTTGAAATGAGCTTATAAATGACATTGCAGCAGGCAATAGGTCTAAAGTCTTTGACATCTATTATATATTATATATCTATTACTAAAATTCTTACCACTAAAACACACTCCATGTTTCTCTTAAACTACATTTTTTATTCCTCCTAACAAAAAAAACTACAAAGTACATTAATATAAAAATACATAAAGCACATTAATAAATGCCTCATTACATGCCCAATAAAGTTGAAAAAAAGAGTAAGGTATAAAACTAAGATTTTAATTGTCATACATTGTGAAGTAAAACTAATATCACTGTTAAAATAGAAAATAAAAGTGTAAAATTCAAAGATTTTTTTTCTTTTTTACTGACCCAATCATAACGTCTAGCTCTTTAAGAAAAGGAGTGTTTATTTGGGTAAAATAGAGTGTATTTTTTAAAAAGGTAAAATGATATTTGGAGCACATTGATAATTGATATCTACCAATGTAACAAAATAATTTGAAAGTAAATGTGTGTAACAAAGCAAAGTGCGTGGTATCCAACATTATTTCCTTTGTAATTTGTTTTTTTTTTTTTTTCAATACACAAATTAAATCAAGAATCTAACTTCACCTTTTTCAATATAGTGAATTTCGATAATTATGTGAGCATCAACTTTATGAAAACTTGCTCCATCATGTTATATACTAGGTACTCCCTCCGTCCCAATTTACTTGCTACATTCTCTTTTTCACATCTCACGAGACACAAATTTAAATAAAAATATCTTTAACTATATATAATAAAAAATTATGAAAATTATATATATTTGAAAGTACATGTTGAGACGAATTAAACTAGATCCATCATGCTTATGTTTTTTCTTACGTATATTAAATTAAATAAAGTCAAAGTTTACATGTGAACAGTGTCCAAAGTCATAATGGGACAAGTAAATTGGGACAGAAGGAGTATATTTTTTAGACACGGAGGTTTATGGTCCCCACCGAAGTCTCCTTTCATAAAAAATAACCAGTGGCGGGAGGATGAGGGTATGAGAAATTTGAAAAGCGTCAAAAATTATTGAGTTAATTATCTATTTTCCTGATGAGGGTACGAATTTAGCTTTGACCGAGTTGAGCTTTAATCTGATTTTGACAATTCAACCTTTGATCGAGTTTTTGACAAGTAATTTTCCAGTAACTTGCGAATTATCTCATTTTTATGGTATTAATTTTCAACTATCTGTTTATTTCAAATCATTAATGATCGAGATATGATTTTATTGATTTAAATATTATATAATCTCAAAAATGTTAATAATTAGTTATGTTTTTAAGATATTATATAAAATATGAAATGTAATATATTGAATTTCTCATGTGTTTTTCGAGTCGAGTAATTTGTTGCTCAAACTCGAGTTGAACTTTTTGATTGAGTATTGGCTGAGTCGGGACCGAATAGGACATGAGTTATCTCGTCTCATAAGTTGCCCTAGTCCTAGCCAAACTTCCACTATAAAGAGATCTTGACCCACATTTTAAGGTATGCATAAATTGTCCATTCAATTGCATTAAATTTATTCTCCCACTAAAATACGAAAACTTATAAACAGGAGGGGTTTATCATATGTGCAAGCTCAACCCAAAATAAAGTGTAACATACAATACTCCAATTATGGTCCCGGCAATCAATTTTATTTTTTTTATTTTTTTTTACAACAAGAACAACAAACATAAACCCTAAAGCCATTGTTCCTCAATTTACCAACTACATTTGCTTTTTTATCTTGCGGAACGAGGTTCCTACGAGAATATTTAATAATATAGGCATTAAACAAAAACTTAATAAGCATAAATTCATATTCATAATTATATTAATTACTTTCTTCTCTCAATTTACCAACTACATTTTTTTATTTATTTTATCTTTCCCTGGATATAACTTCAAACATTAAGATTTTAGGTATAACTGTCAATTTTTTTTAGAAAAGTATTACTCCGTAACATATTAACGGCAACGGTTTGACATTTTTTTCTCGACTTTTTGTCAAATCATTGCCATTAATATGTTACGGAAGGAGTATATATATATATATTTAAAAAAACCAATATGAAAATGTTACTCATTGCATAGTTGCAAGTTGCATACATAAAATTAGACACAGTTAAAGTTTACATGTTAGAAATGTACAAAGGTAGGGCATACTATCATCATTCCAAAGACTGATCGAATTGTAAAAGTTTGTCACATTTGAGGACCGAGCTCAAACACATTAATACTGAAGTGAACTTTGCAACCGAGAGATTCCAAGTTCGATTTTCACCAACTCTTCTCCTTCCCCAATAAATATAAGAACAAAGCTTGCTCGGTAATTATATGAGATGAGTCAAGTGCTAGGCCCAATAACTTTACCCGTTAAAAAATCAATAGCGGACCAAGGCCTACCTAATATATTTTGGGCTTGGTAGCCCAATACTTCATTTTAATTTCAATCCAAGCCCATAACCAGAAGACCCAAATTTTACTCTGTTTAGTCATTACACTACAGTCTTCACCGTCTCCTAAAACCTCTCGTTCTCTTTCACTCCCCTAAACCCCCTTCTCCGGCGAATGAAATGTCAGCCTTGGTGCCGGAAACTTCTCGAAGATTAATTACGCCGGAAAATCTCCGTTCGGCGGCGAAACAGTCGTCGAAATGCCACGTCATCCCCGTTCGTCTTCGATGCGCCATTGAGAAGTTTCTCCAAGGTCTTCATCTTCTCATACTTTCTCTTCATAGTTTTCGATTTTTTCTGCAAAATTCTTAGCTCAAACGTTTTTTGTGTGTTCGTGTTTGAATTGAATTTTAGAGCAAGAAATGAAGCATATGAAGAAGAAAGTTTTAAGATTATCTGAATCATTTGCGGAGGTAAAAAATGTAAACCGCTTGCTGCCATTTTCAATATCGAAGGAGCTTGTTGAAGATCCATTGAAGTCAATGGAACAATCTAAGAGGTGGAAAATTAAGAGTGAATATGGTGATATAGGGTTAACTTATACTGATGATGAAACTGTTGCTTATGTTGCCACTCGAATGCCCGCTGTTTATTCTGCTTGTCATAGAATCCTTCGCGAGGTAATTTTCTTTCCTTATTATGCAGTTTTTAAAGTTTCATAATGAGCAGTTTTCTGTGATTATGATCTAATGAGCGGGCCTTGATTTGGAAAAACGAAGATTGCTTTTTTATTGTGATTTTTAGAATTTTATTTTTTCTTGGAATGAATAGTATTTGTGTTTGTAGAAGGCTATTTAGATATTTATTGGTCTTTGTAGATACGAAGAAGGGTGCCTGATTTTGCTCCAACTAAAGTATTGGACTTTGGTTCTGGTACTGGTTCAGCTTTCTGGTGAGGAATTCTTCTCGTTCCTTTTGAGATTCCAGCTTTTTACTTCATCTTCTAAAGAGATTAGCTTTTAGATGATAGTTGTTTGTTGGTGTTATACGGAGTAACTGTTTTGTGAATGAAATGGTGTAGGGCGTTGAGGGAGGTCTGGCCCCAGTCACTGGAGCGGGTTAATTTGATTGAGCCGTCTCAATCAATGCAACGAGCTGGTGCTAGCCTTATACGAGGTAACTAGTAAACTCTATAACCTCTCGCAAGCAATGTATTAATTACTATCCTTGATTCGAACAAATTTTCAATTGGTAGATATCAAGAACTTGCCACTTATTCACAGCTACAGAAACATTCAATCCTTAACTCAGGATATCAAGAAGGCTGAAAGGGAACATGATCTTGTCATTGCTGTAAGTTATTATGGGGGTTCTTTAATCTTTACCTCAAAGTGTTGCATTACTATGGTTTTTTATTTTTTATTTTTTTAACTGGCATTCTTTTACCTCACATCAAACTTTAAATTTGTGCTGCAATATATGTTTGATTCTTTTGCTGTTGTGTTTGTTTGTAAGTCCTATGTTCTTGGAGAGATTCCTTCACTGAAGGATAGGATTGCTATCGTGCGTCAACTATGGGGTCTGACTCGAGATACTCTGGTAATTTTCATAATCTCTTTTGTGCTAGAGTCCTTGTTGCGAATATGTTTTTTTTTCCATATATTTATTTATTTATTTTTGGGTGTAGTGGAAGTTTCCAATTTGTGTTCACTTGATTAATTATCACTCCCTGTTAGGTACTTGTTGAACCTGGCACACCGGAAGGGTCAAATATTATATCCCAAATGCGTTCGCATATTTTATGGATGGAGAAGAGGGTAAGTTGTCTATAATGACTTATTTTGATCAAGTTTTGATTATGTCATTTTTCTTGGAGTAAAACATTGGCTCTTGATGAGAAAAAAATCGAGAAGAACAAAAGAAATATCGGCCTTGTATGTAGGCTTAGGAAGACTTAGGAAGGAACAAGGGGTGGCATGCATTACGCCATAGCAAAGTGTAAAAACATTGTTTAAAAATTTCTTGAAAGGAAAATAGTATAATAAGAAGTAAAAGTGCATCACCAAAGTAATGATGACACAATGATCGTGGTCCTCTTAAAACATTTAACAACAACTGTTACGAAGGTTTCGAGTTTGAATGTTCCTACATATCGTTTGCCTTTTTTTTCTTTCTTTCTCCCTTTCACCTTAAAATTCCATTGGCTTACTCATATTCTTAATAATAATAATGACAACAATTACAATAAAAATGATTGTTGTTGTTATTATTATTAAATACTTTAAATTACAGCCATAAAATTTATTAAAATTCTATGGCCTTTATTTGTTAAATTTATGGGTTTAAGTTTTCAAAATTGGTGGATAAGAGGTAAAAAGATCATAAAATTGTTGCAAGCATGCAAGCACATTATGCTCACATTGGATATCGAGGAAGATAGAGGTCTAATGTGCATTCTCAATGATGTTGAGCATTATTAGTCATCTAAAATGTCCAACAAAAATGATAATATATTATTGTAATGATTGGTGTTTCCCCTGTACTTGTTTGACAACAATGGAATATAACAAGTAACAAGGTTTCACTTGTAATTATCCGATGTTTCAACCATGTGAAACCTTCTTCTGGTGTAAAAGTATAACCTTAGTAACTGCTTAAATTAGTAAGAAATAAATGATTATATGGCTATCCAGGAAGCCTGATAATGCAAGTGAGAAATTCTGCTTTGCTCTTTTTGTGCTAACAGCCTAACAACTTTAAGTGTTCATCTTTCTCCCCCTCTTGAAGGGAATTTGAGGTCTCAAATTATGATAGCTTGGATTTGCTATTGTAATACTTATGATAATATCTGTAAAGATTCAAACTTGGAATCATGAAATGAAAAGAAACACACTTTTGGGGGAAAATTGGGGACGTAATATTAGATTGGGTATGATACAAGTAGCTGCCAAAATGACACAAAATACAATACAATCATTCACTCATTTATTGAATGACATCTACTAAACAATGACCCCATATATATAGCATAATAGCCCTAATTACTTTTATTCTCTCCTCTTCATTACTGGTGTAGCACATACTTAGGCATTTCCAGCACTGCCCTTCTTCCCCTTAGCTTTGTTGCAACGAGAATAAATGAGGTGGCAGCTGGCCTTGGTTGATGCATGAAACAAATTCAGATCATCATAATACAAATAAAGATCATTAATTTTGAATGTAGGGCTTACATTGCCAAGTTCATCTAGGGTTTGATCCTGTAAGTACTATCTCCAAGCCTTCCAAGCACACTAAATAGACGTAGCGACAATGCTATTGAAAAAAATATGATCCATCCAATATGGGAATTCGGATAGCTAATACGGTATATTAAATTTCAGATATTTTGGATTGGATATGGATGACGTTAAAAAAGTTTCAGCTGTATTAAATATATGATTGTTCAATCAATCAAAGCCTTATTTCCGTAAGTGGGGTCAGCTACATGAACCAAAATGATTATCCCGGGTGGTCGTCCACAAAGATTTTCCTCCTCCACCACCTACGATCGAGAGCCTCAATCTCTGAAAATTCTAGTGTAGTCTTATGACTAACGACTACCGTAATGGATGGTTAGGATTGCACGAATTTTGATTTATTTTTAATTGTTAGATCTAATTAAAAATATTTTAAAATTACTTTGATTAGATTTTTTATTTTTGGAATAGGAAATAATTTCTTATTTTTTCTAAAATAAGTTTTTATTCTCGAAATATCTGTATTTTTTTTCCTAAAATAAGAAATCTAATTAAAGTATTTAAAAAAGGATTTTAAATTAGATTTAGGAATTTAATATAAATCAAAAATCGTGCGATCATAGCCATCCATTATGGTAGTCGGTAGTCATAAGACTACACTAGAATTATCCATCAATATCTTGTAAATCCATCTGCTTCATATATTTTCTAACTCCATCCCGCCAAGTCATTTTCGGTCTCCCCTACCTCGTTTGAAATCTCCCTGATCCCACTCTTCCACTCTTCGTACTGGTGCTCTTTGGGGTCTCCGTGTTACATGTCAAAATCAGTGCAAGCGATTTTCTCTTAGCTTTAAATATCTTTTTGTTGAAGTTAAAAAACAATACAATTGAAAAGCACAAATCCTAGCATCCCAAACAGAGCAATATTTACATTTTTGTTTTTTCTTATCTTTACTTTGTCTCCCCTACTCTTGACGACCTTGGGTGTTGTTGACTACTGCATATCTCAGGCCACCAGGCACCTCGTGCACACACACTCTTGAGTTGTGAGTCTTCTTGTGCACTGCCACCCATCTTTGATAATTGTTTTTTTTCCAGGACTGCTATCTATGAGTGTCGTTGCCAAACCGTTTCGCGCACTACCATTTTTTCTCTCCACCTGAAAATCCCTCGAACTAACTTTGGTGGGTTTTATTAAAAAATGTTTTAAGCATTAGTTTTAATGCCTGAACAAGGAGCCTATGATGCTAATTCTACATACCATCAAATGGTCTTTTGTATTGTAGGTTCACCACATTTTGTTTTGTTTTTATTTTTTTACAAGCCACATTTTCAAAGCCTTAGATCGAGATTAAAAAAACTCAGCATAATCAAATTAGTTACAAAATATAGTTTTTTGATCGGATATTCGGTTATCGGAATCTTATATTGTTGATGTCAACTTCTTTTTCCTCTTTGTGTGGAAGTGTTCTTTTCTCAAGTAAACCTACATAAGTTCCCCTTGTTTAAGTGTAGAGTGCTAACTCAAATAGAGAATGACTTGTGGTCGTAGAATGGGACCTATCAGCGTGAAAAAGCTTTATAGGCCAATATCTTTTGGCTTTATTCACCAATCTGCACAAATGCAGTTTCCAAAGTCCTATTATTAAATTTAGTTTGCCTATCTATTTAGGGTTACAAGCTTTACTAAATAGTTCAATTGAAATTATATCTTGGATTTGTTTATTGCTATGTAAATTTAGTTTGCCTATCTATTTGGGGTTACAAGCTTTACTAAATAGTTCAATTGAAATTATATCTTGGATTTGTTTATTGCTATCTATTAGTAAATTTAGTTTGCTATGTTGCTTATGCTCAACTATTAGTAAATCTCGTAACCCCAAATATGCATGGTTCAAGTGTTTGACACTACTTATCCATATGTGGAGGGTCTTCAATGTTAATGTTTCATAAGAATTTGATATTGATTAAAATTAGGGGAAATTGACTAGAATGACAAGAAACATGGCTTAAGTGCAGGGAAGAACACCAATTTAAGTGGGTATACAAGGCAACACCAACTATGATGTTGTATGCATTGATAATATATTGCAATTAATTTTGTTGTATTTGTGTTTTCTTAGTGATGATAATATGACTAAGGAACTGCAAGGAAAGAGAATTTTGAAGATGGTTTGACCTTTAGTGACTTACTAAAATGGCAAGACCTATAATTAACTGTGTTAGGCACACTAAAGTTAAAATTGATGCTACCACTCATACCCAATATTGGCAATTGTTCCTAAAAATTAATTTTGGTTGGATTGTTGAGTATGGAGCCTGAGTAGTTTTTGTGAATCTGTGGCTATGAGTAAGTAAATGGTTTCCTTTGATCCATATGCCTTTGCAATTTCTTTTTTTCTGCACAATTTTCTCTTTCCTTGTCATTTTATCTTGTTGTTTAATGCTGTGTGGTTTTGTTTCTTAGAAATGTCGTAAACGTAAAGATATATCAAATGATGCTTCAGGAAACCCAGGAGCTTCTAAAGATGGTGCATTTGTAATTGCTCCAGTGAGTATACCTGTACTACTTTGGTTTATTCTCTCTTTTTTTGTTCCGTCTTATGGAGCTTGACAGGGAGAGATGACTTCCCTTTGTTGCTTGTTCTTCTGTTCATAGTGTCCGCATGATGGTCCTTGTCCACTGACAAATACCGGAAAATACTGTCATTTTGTTCAACGGCTGGAGAGAACAGAGTCACAGCGTGCATTCAAGGTTTTTCTCTCTTCTGCAAGTATTGTACTTCTGTCCCTAGATTTTTTTGTTTTTGATGTGTGTGTGACGTTGTGTGTGTGTGTGTTGTATATGTTGGTTATTATCATTTGGATTTGTATTGAATTGAAAACATGGAACACGATAGGTTTGAATGCATGTCATTGTGATCTCATCGACCTTCCTTTCAACTCCAGCCAACCTTTCCACCAAACTCCAATCTTAATTACCATCTAGTTCAGTTGTATCCTAATGATTGCATTTAGTAATGATTTTTTAATTTTAATTTTAATTTTAATTTTAATTTTAATTTTTTTTGTTTTAAAGGTATTTATTTATTTATTTATCACAGGATTATTCTTAATATGGTGGATGTAAGACAGGACTAGGCAAATGTACTCTCCCTATATATATGTATATTACTATATATTAATTAGGGGGAAGACGCCGTTAAAGTTTAGTCAAACTAATAAATCATATTAGACTAGATCTGACCATAAATATTCAGTTCAGCTTAAACTAGAAGAAGGCAACATAGACTTGATCTCTTATTATTCAAAATACTTGTGTGTGGTAATTGTTATGGGCCTTAAGCTTTTGTATTTGTGATTGTTATGTAGAGAGCTAGTGGTGCAGCTTTACGCGGATTTGAGGATGAGAAATTTTCTTATGTTGCACTGAGACGTGGAAAACGGCCTCAGTGAGTACTTTATATTCAGTTGCTAATCTGAAAAAGTGGAAACAATTGCTTCTTGCGTCCCTATTGTATGCTCTGTTTACTTTTTGCACTTATTTCAATATTTAGTTGAGTAGAGTTGGTGAAATATGAAAGACTTGGCCATATGTTGATTTGAGACAAAAAAAAAAAGACGCTTACCATTTTACGTAATGGATCACCTTTTTTGGGATAGAGGGAGTTGGTATGCAATCGTTCTGCTTACAGTGTTTGATTCAGTAACCCGGTTATCCATTTGAACTATATTGTTGGTGATGAACATGTCTACGTGGAGGTTTGGAGTATTATTAGTTAGGTTCCATAATTATTTTCTTAATATGTTTTCTGTTGTGTGAATTGATCGTTTTATGTCCAACTTGTTTGTGCTTTTATTATTTTTTGAATTTTGGCTATACATGTATTTTTTTTTTTAATTTATTTTTAAAATTAAAAATAGTAACAGTGTGTAGCTTATCCCTTCTTGCCTTTAGTTAAACTCTAATCTTTCACTTTAATTTCCTAACTAGTAACTATTGGCAATGTGAACCTATGAAGTTGGTATTACTTGTACTCTCTCCCCCGCTAATTTAATCCACCAGACTATTGAGAAAACTACTTGGATTCATATTACTAGTACTACAACAATTTTAACTACCGAGAATGAAACGCATATGCTTTCAACGGTCATACAAAATTTATTGCTACGGTATGGACTATGGAGTCACTGTTGAGCGTATGCATAGCATTAGAATGTGTCTCAAGTCTCAACCTTATAGGGTCCACCACTTCATGTCTTTTTTCGTCCTCATTGGAACTCCGAAACGCATATTGATGTCCCAAGCTACCGATAAGCTCTCATGAATCCAAAATCCAGAGGGAGAACAATTATTGCCCTTTTGTGTTACACTCTCACTAAGCTAAGAGAACTAAGACCCTATATTTTGGTACTTATTTTTTGTGAAGTCTTGTTCAATTCATTTTAATATTTTAACTCAATTCTTTTCACTACACTTTAGTCCCATCCAGTCAGATTAATTCAGTGCAACTGAAAAAGAATTACTCATTGCCTGTCTCCCCCCCCCCCCCCCAAAAAAAAAAAAAAAAGAAAAAAAGAAAAAAAGATAGAACTATTGATATATTTCTTTGCACCTATTCCTAATCATTGGGAAGGTCCAAATTTTGTCTGCTTGTAACCAGCAAAAGAACTCTACAAGCAGCATTACACTTCTCTCACGCAATCCTTCTCCTTCTCACTTTCCCACGGAGAACTTGCTTGCCTTGCCTAGCGAAGCTTTCCTTAAGCTTGGGAATCAGAACTAGCTAGTTTATCATTCATTCCGCATTGCATCATTGTTTGCTTGGTATCTCTGAACTCTCGGCAGGTTAAACTGCTAAGTTATGTTTTGGAAGTCCAATGTGAATACTGGTGGTGAATCTGAGAGTCAGGACAGCCCATGCCTCCCTAGGGGATGGGTAAAGAAGGTTGTTGTTATCCAGGCTACCTATCAAAAATCTTGGACATCAATGTTGAAAGCACTCGTGTTTCATGCTTCCAAGGATCATACTTACAACTTCATCTTCATGTGAAGTTTCTTATGGGTATGAGGCATGATTGCATGAATACACCAAAGTAATGGGAAGTTTGGGTACAAGAGATAACTTAGATAAGTTGAAATATTATTTGTATGCATATTATGGAAAACAGTTTCCACGCTTTGGTGCATTCTGTTGATTTGTTTCCATGTGTTAGCCATTCTTGCTACTTCTTCCTTGCTGTTCACAGCTCATGATGTGTAGTTTAAAATTTTGTAATGTCTAATGAATTACTTTATCATTATAACAGGGAGCCTTGGCCTCTTGATGGCATAAAGTTTGAGACTTTAAAGGAACTGCATGCGAAAAGAAACTCCGAGGATCTAGAAATTGACTATGGTATGTGTCTCTTGTACACTATTTCCATTTTTGCTTACCCCTCCAAGGTCTAGCCTCCTCTGCTAGTATTTTGTGTTGTTCAGAGATTGTTTTTTGTGTGATGATTCCATATAATATAAGCTGAAGTACAAGCAAAGTCTGAATTTCTTAAAAATTAATGCCAGCGATTATGTTGGTTGTAGTTGCTAGAGCCTTCCATGAGCTTACCTTTTAACTACAAATGCTTGGGGTTAGATAAAAATTGGTATATAGTGCTCTTTAATTTGCTCCATAGTGGTTTATGCCTTTGTATTCTTGTTGAACAGTACAAATATACCATGGCTGTGAATTACTTAGCTTTAGTTCCAATCTATGTTAGGGCATAATTTTAAAATTTTTAGCGCAGGACATTGGATTTTTGGTAGCAGTATATGACCTTGACAGATGAAAATATTGGCTTTGATGCACAATATTGTATTGCTTGCATCAACATCAATATTCAATACTCCATATTAGTGTATTACAGACTATTGTAAGGACCATAGGTTCTCTTGTGATCTGGACTGATGGTAATGAATGATGTTCCTCTTCTGTTGGAAACCTTATTGCTTCTGATCTATCATTTAGGGCTCTCATTTCCTCGAGCAATGGTTGTAAACAGTGGCGGACCCGTGATTTTTAAACTGGGACGACAATATAAACATACGAGCGCTCGGATATTACAGATGCTTTGTATGTTTTAACAATCTCATGCAAGATACAATCTCATTGTTTGAGCTTAATGAGTATTTTGGATGGGGTCCTTGGAGTCCTATCCTCAAGCCCAGTCCAACAACACCTAAGTTCGATCCCAATAAATTTTGTTGGGAAATCAATGGCTACCCACAAATCCAAACCAGCGGCGTGATAGTGGGCTAGATGCACCATCTTGCTCTTAGTCTATTTCATAGGCTCCTCGGTTATACAGTCTTTTCTAAGCAGGACCTATGTAAAAAGCAGGAGGAACTACTTGTCTATTTCTAGCCACTAGATGCTCCTCCATGGGTATGGTGAATATCAGTTGGCTTTTCTTGAAAAGGTGTTTTGAAAATAAAGACATGTCAATAATGAGAGGCCATATCTTGTTGGGACTTGGGAGGCCGCATTACCAACCATGCTAGGAAGTCAGCCCAAGAGTACTGTATTTTGCACCAATGCAAAGTGTTTGTACTGTATTACAAACATGTCAATAATGATACTTTGTACTTCATGACTTCTAGCAACATGAGTTCCTCAAGCTTCGAGGATAGGTTTAGTTGTTTGGTATGGTAGAAGCATCATTACTATCTTCTGAATCTCGACCCTATACCCCTTGACCAAGAGAACCCTTTCAATCGCTCGAGCGAGCCTTTGGCATGAGAGGTTTTTTTTTTTTTTCCAAAATGTAGCCTGTCTAGTCATACCTAATCTCCAGCTTCAACCCGAGCATGAGCACAAGCTCGCTCATTTAACATAGAGCAAGCTTTTAATTCTCACACACTTAACCAGATAAACATGTTTAACATGTGGTAGCAACAACAGCAGGATATTGACTAGTTAATGATGTAAAGCAATGTCTATGTATTATTACCATGTCACACAGGGCCACATACACCCACACTTAACTACCTTTACCAGTCCCCTCAAGGTCCCGTCCCCGAATGGAATAACAACCAACCCACGTGGCCTTTTTGGCCACCACACACTGAGTGGGTATGAACACCGGGTTTCTGGTGGTTCGGACTCTCAAGGCGACCCGACTACCCTTGGTGAGGGTTGGTTGAAGGGCTACACAAGCGGATGGGACCCTTTCACATCATGTGAAAGGGAGCAGAGTTTGATGAGTATGTAGTATCCAAAATAAGAGATTCAGCAAGTATGCTTATAATATATAATATAAAAAGTAGCTAAATTAGTCTGGACCTTAATACTTATATAGAGAATTAATCATGGAGTAAAACTCTCCACTTATAACATATATCAGGGTTAATGATTATACCCTAATGTAAACATTATCAGAAATAAATAACAGTTTAAAAAAATTAGAATATTCGCTGTACCCTGATCTTGATTTTTTTAAAACTTGCCGTTTCCCATTCCCGTACCCAAACCCTAACTTGTTTCCGTCCCCGTATTAGTGCAACTGAGCTTAAGACTTTTGTACGGGTTTGAGTACCTTTAACTTGCATTTGTCTGTTTGCTTTATGGACATTTAGTGTGTATCAATCACCCAACAGACCAGCATTACTTTTCATGACCAACATTCTGATGTTGAATCTTATGTTACCACAGAAGATCAATTTGAGCTAGAATCTGACGAAATTGTTCCTTATGAGGACAATTCTTCTTCAAATGACTCTGATGCGATAGAATCTGATGCCGTCAATGAACATGACGACGAAGACGAAGGAGAGCAATCAGGCTGTGCAGATTTGGGAAGTGGTTGGGGCAGAATCATTTTCATGCCTCAGAAGAGGGGCAGACGAGTTGAAATGGATGTATGCCATGCTACCAATCGTGATGGTTCAGAAGGCTCATTTGACCATTTGGTTGTTACTAGGGCTAAAAATCCGACCTTGCATCATCACGCTCGGAAATCTCTCTGGGGGGATTTGTGGCCTCTCTAGGTGGAGTTTGGTATTATGTTTGCTGATTTAGACTGAAATTGTAGGCAACCGTCTTCCAGAATTTCTTCTAAATCTAGATGGGGGTGCACGGGCTGATGTTAGATGATACACTTATCTTTTTTCAAAAAATGGAGTTATGAGTAGGTTATTGAGAATTTTCCTATACCAATGCTTTGGAAGGGGGATTTTTTCGGGAATATGTTCAATATCCAACCGCAAAGATCTCTGTACTGCTGCTATTGGGGGAATAATCTCACTGTAGCGATTATAGGGCTAGAGTTGTTTATTCTATCCAAGCTTTTGAACTTTGAAAGTGTCCCAATTGCAGATGTTTAGATTCCTTTTAAATCTAAATGTCCACTTGGGTGAACAATTCAAGGCCAAATGTATCATGTTATTCATGTATATAAGTTCACCATATTTTCAGGTCTGGCCTTTTTGTCTTTAAATGTTATAGAACATAGGCCATATGTTAGATTATATTTTGTTGTAGTCATAAATGTTATGTAGTATTCTTTTTTGTCAACTGCTGAAATAAACAGATGTGGTTTTTCCACATAATTTTCTTTATAAATTTTATTTATGTA
Source organism: Salicornia ramosissima (assembly GCA_951394345.1). Taxonomy (NCBI): domain Eukaryota; kingdom Viridiplantae; phylum Streptophyta; class Magnoliopsida; order Caryophyllales; family Amaranthaceae; genus Salicornia; species Salicornia ramosissima. The sequence continues at coordinate 6,525,007 of OX596238.1, read as the reverse complement.
TTTTTTATCGTGTATTCCTGGTAAGGCCAGTGCTGGTCAATTGGATGAACAAGTCTGTCTGTCTAACAAGATACCTTTTTGTTTTAAAAATGATAAGTTGGTAACTTTTGAGCATATCATTTATGTAAAAAGTTAAAAATTTACAGTAAAAGGTTACAGTTTTTTTAGTTAAAAGTTATGAGTAGGTTAAAAATGGAGTTAAAAGGTCGTCAAATGGTCACACGGTCTCATCAGAAAAATAGTAATTGGATGAATTTTTATTTTATTTTTGGGTGGTTGTTTTTGGGTCAATTTTGAGTTGTTTGTTATATCATGTTAAAATATTATTGAATATAAAATGTAACATGACAATTGGATCAAATTGAATTGGATTTAGTCCTGGATTAGAATTGCAGGCTAAGTTTCCGAGGCTGCGTGTTCATGTTCATAACTCGTAGGTAATAACAACAATGGCTTGTTCAATGTCTCTTTGTTTGGCAATCAACAGAACAAGGGAATGCTCCTTTTATCTTAGTGGTATGAAATAGGTATTTATTATTGTAGTATTAAAAATTCGTGTCATACTATAAAGTTTTAAAGCATTACAAAACCTATTGATAAGAATTTGTTGAATATGCCATCAATCTATTGCTTCAAAGTAAACACATTTCATAAGCTTATTTACAACAAGATTACAGCAAGCCTTTTGATTATAATTCCTACTTCACCTTAGCAACTATCGATCCAAACTAGTCGAACCTTTCAAATTACTACAATTCTCTTTACAACTGTTTCTAATAGTAGAAAAAGAAAACGATGATTTAAGAGACTTTCTTGTTGGATATCTAACAGGCAACCCATAATTATGAAAGGTTCTAATCCAACCATCTCTACCTGCGGTGACTATTACAAGCCCCCACATGTGAGAACCACTCAACACACTTTCACATACATTCCTCAAGAACTCATATTCAATGTCTCCGATTACAGGTGATGAGTCAATCTCTTGGTTTGACGTCATCATAGAGGATACTTCATTAGGGTTTACAGAGTGATGGTTACTTGAAACGAACGATTCATGGTTGTTTCTTGTTGAAGATGGTAGTGTGGAGGTAGATGAGATGCCATGCCAAGGTAGTGCTATCATAGCATTCTCTGATGCAAAACTCTCACAAGACCATATGTTTTTGGGTTTGCTGCTTGTAATTCTCCTATTGTTGAAGTGATTCCAAACATACACATTTGAATTTTCAGTTGCAGAGACTATGTGTTGCCCATCAGCAGTAAAAGATGCACATAACTGGCCTCCTCGGTCAATCGATGCAAGAGATCCTGAATTGTATAAGATATCAATATTGGAAAAAAAAAACAAGAATTTAATGCCTCTGAGATATCTGCTTAGGAACTTTCACATTGTGCCCCCAAGTGCAATAGTTCCCCATGGTGCCCCTTGAAAGCAATTAGTAATTATAAGACATTAAAAACTTGATTAATTTTTGCTAAACCACAAAACTAACACAATAATTATCCCTAATCCACGAACTTGACAAGGCAACCACCCCCAGAATCAAGAATTGCAAAACCACCATCCCTAAACCGCATAAAATCGATAAAGACAATGAGGTTATTGTGATAGTTTCATGGTTTAGAGGATAGCAGCTCTTGCGATTTTGGAATTCTAAGGTGATTGTTATTGTAGTTGTGTAATTTAGGAATGATTGTTGTTGTGATTTTAAGATTTAACATGAAAATTTATAGTTTCTAATGTCTTGATAATGGCAGCCCCAAGAGACTTCATATAATTACTAATTGCACTTGAGAGATACTATGTGGAACACCTATTGCACTTGGAGGAATCATGTGGAACTCCTCAGAGGGATGGATACAACGTCGAAAACCCAATACTGCATGGGTACTATGTAGAACACACACACACACCCCCCCCCCCCCCCAAAAAAAAAAAAAAAAAAAAAAAAAACTCAGCTAGATGCCTTCATGCAATTTTGTGATAAAATAAAGTTGGAGAATTTCTTTTGCTTAGTAGTAAAAATCAGTACCAAATATTAAAAACACCAACCTCTAAGTTTGCGGATTATATTAGCTCCCTTAAGTATTCGAATTAAAGAGTCAGCTGAGCTGACTATAACTTCACCTGGGTTATTCGGAGAGAACTGTAATAAGAGAGGAAAGTGAGATTCTGCCATTACAACAAATATGATAGATTCAACATAGAAGAAAGAATGAAACAAAGAAAAGAAAGAATGATAGATGTCCTCCAGAGAGAAAAATGAATTTGCTCATAACCTGGAAACCAGTTATCTTCTTGCAAGTTAACATCTTTTTGTCTTGCAAATACATGACAGATATCCGATGCAGAATATCATCTGGTACATACAATTTCATACTCAGAATCTTTCTTAGAATGCAATTCTTTTGAATCAAGTGAGTATATTTTGACTAATGTCTAACTCAACACTCTGTACTATGTGTGAAAAAACATATCTCAGTGACATTTTGGTAAATAAAGTCAAAACAGCAAAACACACGGCACACCCGTAGTGATTTTGGCATGTAAAAATGCGAGAGTACCACTGTGCTAGGTTCTTTTGTTTTCCACATAGCACAATGCTAAGTTAGGAATTGCTCCTATATTTTGAAGGACTGAATCTGAGTGAATACAATACAAAAACCCAAGTCTTAAACCCCATATACCTGCTATTTCAAAAAAAGTGCAGTTTCCAGCCATTGATCCAACGATACCACCCTGCAATCAAAAAAAAAAAAAAAAAAAAAAAAACTCATGAAAATGGGATTTCAATAGGTGACTTATGAGCGAAGTTTAACTTGAATACAACCTTTCCATCAGGCCGGTAGCAAATAGCAGTAACAATTTCTTTGATATCAATCCAATCAACCACTTGACATCTTTGGATATCCCATATACGAACTAGTCCATCTATAGAACCGCTGATGAAGTAGCTATCATCCATGGGATTGAACTGTGCACAAGTTACTACATCAATAACAATGATGAGAAAAGTCACAAGGTTATGTCATGACAATCAAACTAGCAAAAAAGAGTATCTAGGCTTGGGACATATAAGGGGAAACTAAAATACTTCAGCCGTTTTTATTTAGTTGCAACACTTTAACTTTGACACTGTTCATTCATCATTCTTTGATAGACACTTATTTATAATCTACGAATGAGGAGAAATATAGTCATATTGAATCTCACTTAATTTGTCTCAATGTGTAGTTTATTGATATCTAATTATTATAAATCCATAATAAATGAATAAAAAATTATCTCAGCAAGTGTGGAAAGTGCAGTGTTGCATCTAATAAAAAAACGAGCAAGTAATATACTTGTATAAAATCAAAACATAAGCTTTACATTACCAAAGTCATTGTGAGGGAAAACTCTTAGGCATTGGCTACACCCCACTTTCCACAATCGCGCTGTCTTATCTACTGAGGATGAAAGCAAATGCTGCATCAAAGGTAAAGAATGAATGATTTCATAGATCAGTATAAAGAGAGCTTATGATTCACAACACTACAATTAATTAGAACTTTAAAAATGTGTTTTGAGGAAATCCCCTCAATAATATGAATTCAAACCAAACATCATTTTAGCAAGTTAATAAGCATACTAACCCCATTCTTAGACCATGAGATATCCAAAATCTCCCCCTCATGTCCATGGAACTCATGCAAAGGCTTCTCCTGTATCTGAAATACTTTTCGAGGGATCATAATTCCATCTGATTCTGATGATTTCTTGTTCTTATTATTTATCACTTTTCCCTCCTCTTTAAACTTGAGAAAGCAAGCCAAATTTGGAATCCCATTTACAGATAAATTGAGATTTGCAGAAACAGAATTGAAGTTCAAAAGGTCAAAATCAGCTAATGTTTCATCCTCAGTTACCTTCCATACATTCAAAGTTTTGTCTTCGCCACAAGTCGCAAGGTATTGCCCATCAAGACTGAACTTCATAGCTAGTATTGACCCTTTGTGTGCACAAAATTCTTGCTTTCGAAACAAGGATGATAACTCCTTAGACCATTTCTTGTGCGAACGAACACGAACCCTTTGGCTATCAGAACCCAAAGATTTGCATTTCTGAAACAACTCTTTGCTTTCTTTATCTTTGTTAAACATGTTTGAAGCTTTGAAACTAAATCTTTTAAACCACCCATCCTTGCATTGTGGCTTCTTCTGGTTCTGGTTCTGGCACACCATTTCATTTTCTGTTTCTGGTTCTGTTTTCATATAATTCTGAACCAAATTAGATGATCCAAATTTGCTCTGAAAATCATCAACATCAGTTACACTAGAATTTCCACCAATTTCATCAAACTTCCTAGATACTCCATCATCATCATCATCCAAACACTGAATTCTCCACAACAAATCCTTATCCCCTTCATTTCCTGCAACCAAATCCTTCGCCTCATCGTACTCATTTGCTACTGCTGTTGTTCTGTCATTAAACTTTCTAGGGTTCATACAACCATTATCATCAGGCCCTTCTCTTGCTGTTTGGCATCGATCCAACACAAAACCCGTCTTTCTTATAAACTCATTTCGACGTTCATCAATACTTTTCGGATTCCTACTCCATATATCATAGTGTAAATCGTTGAGTTCATCATCATCAGCATCCACTTGTTGAAGTTCAGAAGAACTATCTGATGATGCACTATCAGATTCTGAAGAAATTTCTTCAGGGGCATCATAAAATGCATCATTTTCTATACATAAATTTGCCATAAGTTTTTTTTTTTTTCTTCACAAATTGATCATCAAACATATTGATTCTGTTCATCCTTCTAGAGTTACAGTTCCCATTCTTCCAAACAATAATAAACCCAGAAATATCAATCAAATACCCACATTAAATGCCAATGAAGCTTATCATAAAATCATGAGAAAAATCAACCATATTAAACATAGGGCAATTATATTGCAGAAATCTCGAATTGAAAAGGGTACGATAGATGATTATGTTGATCAGAAACAAGCATCGATAATTTTTGCGATAATCGCCATTGATGAAAAATAAACAGAGTTGCCTTTAGAGGGATGAAATTGGGCATATAAACACTTGCAATTTGCAAAGATTGAAAAAGGGAAATTGCGTACCTATGAAATTGTTATGTAAATTGATATATACCCAGTTCGTAATTACACCTATTCGATTCGAATGTGAACCGTTTTTCCAACTTTGTTTTTTTGGTAATCAATGTTCTTTTTTAAATTATTCGTTAAGAATTTTCCCTCTGTTTCGTTGCTCTCCCTCCATTTTGGAAAACGGATTTTTTGAAACCGTTGATCTCCATCAATAACTTTTTCCTTTTATTTTTTTAATTAAAAAAAAGAGCATTAATATTTTTCGTGACCTAACCTAACTTTTAATTTCTTTCATACAATTTGCATGAACTATGACAATATTAACTAGTAAGGTATTTATTGCATTCATAGAACTACTAGGTTAGCTTCATGCAATTCATGATTTATTTAATTTGTTCTTGTAAGAAAATATTATTTATTGATTTAATAAAGAAAGTGTAGTCATATTTAAACTTAAATATTTAAAACAGGATGTTTTAGGTGCTACATGTCCATCTCTAACACATCTCTTGCCATGTGTCACTTTTGATACTCTATTACCATTAAGGTAGGTTATCTAAATACTACTCAACTAGGTTAGCACCCGTGCGGATGCACGGTTTTTAAAAAAATAATTGTTAAAATTTATTTTAATAATGATAATCTATAATTTGTAAGAAAAAGTTGAAATTAAGTAAAATCAACAACAATGCCCATATGTATAGATAAATATTATAATTGTTAGTAGTTTCTGTTTTATTCTGTAGCAATGTTACACTTGAATAAGTACAATTTTCACAAAAAATATTTTATTTTTATTACACTTATATAATTTTAATTTAATTGTAATGAAATTATATATATATACTTTATTTTAAAAAATTAGTACAACAACTTTAACTTATGAAATTTTTAGTAAGATTGAATATTCTTATTAATAAGTTGTAACTAAAAAAATATTTAGATTTAAGCAAAAATAAGTGTGTTTTAATTCAATTTATTAAGCAATATAGACATATAGTACTTATTTTAGAAAAGTTCCGATCAGATAAAAAAATTTAGACCAAATAAGATAAGATCTGAAAAATTCAGATCAGAATAGTTAAAATAACTATTAAAAAATTCAAAAAAAAAATTAGATTAGATCAAATTAGAAAAGTTCAAATCAGATCAGAAAAGTTCGGGTCAGATAAAATTAAAATAGTTAAGTTCAGATCAGATATAAAAATTTTAGACGAATCAAACAGACCCTAAATATCAACTTTTCAATAATGTATGGAGAAAAAACTTTAGAAAAGATAATATTGGGGAAATAAAAAAACCAATAAGTAGTGAATAAGTTTTTTTTTAAAAAAAAATCAAATGAAAGTTTGGAGGGAAAATTTTTAATAAGGAAGTGACATGTGGCAATTGGTGAGGTTAGTGGTTTTTGTTTTAGTAATAGTTATTATTAAAAACTAAAAGTCAAAATGTCTACAAGAAGTTAGTGGGAAGCCTAGATACAATCTGGGCCCCCACTCCCCTAGCTACAGCAAAACTAATACGAGTGAAGATGTGAGCAGCAGCACGCACACCAATATCATGCGCTCTAGAAAACATCTGAATCCGTTTCAGCAGTGCAACAGCATCCTCCTCGAATTCGCCAAAAGTAGAGAAAGAGAAAGGAAGGAAACCATACCCCAGAGCAGCACATCGATCTGCATACTTACACCGTTTGCGAGAAACCGCATCCTGCACAGCCATACCAGGAACAAAATCAGCCATACCAGACTGAGTCAAAGGTGAAGACCCCGTCAAATCCACACAAACATCGCGACCATGGTCCCATGAGTAAAGCAGCAAATCCGCAGGACGAAGACCCCCGATCTCTGTGCTCATCCCAATATCAACCTCCTTACCAGCAGAAATCCCTGAGCGATTGCAGATATCATAAAGAGTGTCCCGCACAACATTATGACGATGCTTGACACCCACAATCCCAGTACACGACACAGCATGATCCCCATAGATGTCACCCTCAAAAACCCTCGAACAAGCAGAACAAGGTCCGGAAGCAGAAAATAAAGGAACACCCAACCTGTAGCAGAGCACGCATCGATACGTCCTACCATTCATAGCCTGACCCAACCCTGAGATCGGAACCACCCTAAGCCAATCAGAAGTATGATCCCGCTGTTGCGATTTCCAAAGAGCAACCTGTCGTGGAGATAAGGAATAAGAGGTTTCAACAGTCTGAGTAACCTTTGTGAAATATTTTTCTGCCAATTTCTTCATGAGTTTGGGGGCAGCGATCTCACTAGGATTACCAAGAATGTCCTCACCCACAAAACCAGTAAACGTGCCTAATGCATCATCAAAGGCAGGTCTTGAATCCATAACGCCAGCACGACGGAGAAGCTTAAGCTGCAACCCCGCAAACTGCAGTCGCGACGCAACAAAAGCATAATACAAAACATCCACAGCTGAATAGACACCTAAGCTACCAAAAGTAAAGGGTAAGGTGTGTCACTAATAAAAAAAAAAGAGTAAAAATCTTTACAAGTTGTTTTTTTTTTTTTTTTGTAATTTTATGTATTTATTAAGCTCACTATTTTTGCTTTATTGAGATTTTTTTAAATCTTTACTCTATTTTTATTTTAATTTGATTTTTATAGGTAATAGAAAATTGAATCAAAATCCAAATAGATTTTTCAAAAATACTAAGAAAAAGTTAAACTAATTAAAATGCATTCAAATTTTTTTAAAATAAAATAAAACCCGTGCATTGCACGGGGAAAAACTAGTTCTTATTAAATTAGTAAGAAAACATTTATTAATTAATTAAATCTTGAAATTAAACTTGGGAGAATTAGAAGGAAAGTGATGATGTCAACATATTTTAACACATGACTTATAATGACATCAGCATATTTTGTTTTAGTATATAGTTATAGATAGATAGATAGAAGATTGATTATGGACTTCTGAGGAGTGAGGACTTGAGGAGAGAAAACGAGAGTTTTGTGGAAATATATATATATATATATAATGTATTGCCCATTTTAAAAAATTAATGAATGTGTTTTGATTTAAGGTTTTGATTCGTCTTAAATCTTCCGATCTGATATTATATGATATGAACTTAACCTTTTTTATTTGATTTGATCTTTTCTGACTTTTTCTGATGTTATCTGATTTGGTTTGATCTTATCTGATTTTTTGTAGTTATTGTTATGGTTATAACTTTTATGATCTGATATGAACTTTTCTAAAATAAGCAATATAATGCTTGAAAAGTTGAATCAAATGCACCCTTAGTGTGATTAAAAAGAGAGTATTAGGATGGGGAAAAAAAATCAATTTTCAATAGTTTTTTTCAAAGAAGAAAAACAAGTTTTAATTTAACAAGTTCATATGAGGAGTTTATTCACTTATTAATTCATACACAAACACTGTTTCCATTTAAAGGTTGTCAATCTGATGATTTTAAAAAAAAAAGTTTTCGGACACTTTTACATAAACAGTTAATGTAGATAACTAATATAACCATCTACTTAAAATAGCTAATATAATTAGTTAACTATAGATAAACTAGTCTCTAACTTTCAAGTTTCAAACAAGACTAAAAATTAACCATGTGAATATTTAATTGTTTATGTCATCCAAGACTATTGCAATGTATGTAACTCAACTTCAATTCTACAATCTATACAAATTACAATGCTATGTTTGGATACAAGAATTTCATTTGAAATGATGGATTTGGGTCAAATTACATGTTTGGCAAGTAAAAAAATTGGAATTGGATTTAGTCCAATTCCCAACCTAAATGTTTAACAAGCAAATGTTGTGTATTTCAAATACTTAACAAAACCATGTCATTTCAAATTCTAAAAACAACCCAAACAAATGATTGTCATTTGAATTGTAACATTTCAATTTCAGAAATTGAATTCGTCAATTTCAAATGAATTCTACATATTCAAACACAACCTTGTTATTGAGGATCAGTAATCCTATGTATAGCTATAGACTACTCAGAATATGTTGGCTTTCATTGGAACATACTAGACCAGTAGACCTACATGTATTCCTGATTCCTAAGAGCAACTTCATAGATGATATATGCATAAGATGTATAAGTTTTGGGCTGTGATATACGCACAATATTTTTAATATTCGCACCTCTCTTGAACAAGGGAATCATGCTAAAAAAAGACCAAATTGGGTGTGCGGATATAAAAAATAAAAGTGCGTATATCAATTGCCATAAGTTTTAGTTTACTAAATAGTAGACTAAGGGCTTGTTTACTTCATATTATATTCAGTTCAGTTTAGTTAATCTCTATTCAGTTCAGTTCATCTCTATTTAGTTCAATTAATAAAGTTCAATTCAGTTCAGTTCAGTTCAGTTCATCTCGATCTATTCATCTAATATAAACGAGCCCTAATAACATGGCAGATAGGTTACTAATTATTTGTTATTGTTATTGTTATTAGTTGCGTAATTATTTGTTATTGTTATTAGTTGAGTTCTAGTGTCATTCTTAGTCAAGTGGGATGAGTATCACTGTACCATTTGCTTCTCCATCCTCAAATCAAATCAAATCAAAATGCTATACATTAATTAACACATGCTATACATGTAGAATGGATAAATAAAGTTCTAAAGAAACTACATACCAATTTTTTATAATCTTGAAGAATTATCCTAAAGTGCTTTTTCATAAATTAAAAGGTTAATTTAAAATTTTAGAATCTACACATGCTAATTTATGAGATGACACTTAATTTAAGCTCATTTAAATTGATTGAAATACATTGTCAAACAAAGCCCAATGTCGGCCCATTAACCTCTTAAAAAAACCCGGCCCAAAAACACAGTAGAAGATAGTAGGTAGTAGCCCTTAAATTAAATTTGGAAAGTCTAATTTTGCAGTTTGAATGTGGCAATAGCCGAGATGGCTTACTTCCGAATTAAGTATTCATTCCACTTCCACACTACTTTAGTCTTAAAAAAAGTCATTAAATGAGCACTGCACGAATGTCACACTGCACGTCCAATTTTTTTTTTTATATGGTAAGAAAATTCGTCAATTTATTGACTGATAAAGGCTTACTAATCCATATTAGTTTGATTTTTTTTTTTTTGTTGAGATAGTCTTTTAACATGGTATCAGAGGCTTAGAGCCAAGATGACGCAAAGGATACGAGTTCGAATCTCTTTTTCCTCTCCCTTCTAAATGGAATTAATTCGTGTCGGGTATGATGGAGCCCGTGTTGCATCCACATTTCAAGCCCAAATGGTCTTTCATATTAGGGGAAGTGATAAAATATATAACTTATTTTTGGGCCTCAGCTATTAGTTTGAACTTTTGATTGAGATAGTAGTCCTTTAACACCATACCCTTGAACTTCAGGGGGGAGATAAGGTGGAATCCTCAAGCAAGGGGTGAAGATCAAACCCTGTATGACCGGTTTTATTGCTGGTTCTGAAAGAAAGGATTTCATCAACCACCCACAAGGCCACAATCAACATGTAAAGAATCACATAAGCATGCATGAATGCATGCATTAAATGAGTTTAGTAAATACATACTGTAGTTATATTATTTCCTGTTTACGCTAAAGTTCAACATCAGTATGATGTGAATGAACCAACGTGTCGTTGACAGTTTATTTAATCACTCTATAAGCTAAGCTACTCGGAGCAATCAGTGTCGTTCCTGACATTATATAGGCCCTAGGCAAAATTATAAAATAGGGCCCTGCCTCTGAAATTTAAAAAATATACTTTAAAATTTTAAAAAGTAATATATTTTGTATGTTTTATTATAACAATAACCATTTTTCAAATAAATATCGAATATTTCTTGTCCAACCTCTATCATTTGGTCAATATCCAAAAAAAAAAACTTTTTTGTTATAAATTTAGAATGTAAACAAATTTTGCAATTGATTGTTGTATTTTTTTTAAAAATGATATTATCTATTTTAATTAATTATGGGTTTAGTGAGAAATTGGAAATAACAATTGAAGGAGATGTAGAAAAAATGAGTTGAAAGACCAATGAAATTATGAAGAAAAAAATCTCTTTTGAGTTGTAGTAAATGAGAATAACAAATTTATAATTTGTGGAAAAACATGTAAATATATAGTAGGTTATCCGTCTGAACATCTAACGGGATAACCTTTTTATCATTATAAAAAAAATAACTTTTTATATACAAGAATAAATTGTTATGTAAAAAAAATGTATTAATGGTAAAAAGTTATAATATTACTAATTAAGTTTTTTGTCAGATTGTTAAAAGTTCGACGAAAAATATGATATATTTATTTGTTCCTAAAAATGGGCCCCTTTTGACGGTGGGCCCTGGGCGGCTGCCCCAAAGGCCTACCCCCAGGACTGGTATGGGAGCAATACCAAATTTGGATTTTAATAATCCCACCTTAAATTATGGTGTTCTTCATTTGGCAGTCTCACATTTAAGTAATTCTCGAATAGTACGTCTCGCCTTAACACATGATCTTCTATTATTGGACCTAAGTCAAGATTAACCTATCAAAATCAGCTCAAATAAGTCTTTTTGCAAAGTTTTTTTTTTTTGAGTTGTAAGACTCCGCTGCATAAGGAGAATCTTAACTGATAAAGGTGAAACTATTAAAATCCAATTTTTTGTAAAATAAATCTTTTATATATTTATGCTATTTAAGAGTTAATTATTGTGGTTTTTTTAATTAAGAAAAGAAAAAACGATCAATCTGGCTTAGAGGACCAATCTACCGTAAGTTTATGTAAAATAAGGGATAGTGACTAGTGAGTCACCAAAAGGGGATCGAGAAGAGAACCATCTTGTGGAAATTTTTTTTTTTTTTAATTTTTTGAAATAAGATTCTTGTGGAAATTAGTTGTTAACATTTTCCGGAAAACTCAAAGTTAATTTTCTCTGTCCCATGATACTTTGGATTACTTGTTAAATTATGACTTCGTCTCAATTTGACTTTATATAAATAAAGAAACACAGATAAAGTCATATTTGATCTGATTTGGTTCAATTTTATTAATATTTACTTTTTAAATATATAATTTTTTTTAGTAAACATACCTAGGCTAAAAATATTAACGCTTGAAGTTGTATGTAAGATAATGTTATAAACAAAATAGTAAATAAATAGATATAGTAAGTAAGTTGAAATTGAGGGAGTATAAGTTTGGAGTGAAATTACCATAATATGTGTATGTAGTGGTTCTAATCGAGTTGAGTAGCTCGAGCTCGACTCGGTCAAAGCTCATGCTCGCTCGAATCAACTCGAAAATTGATAATTTTTCTGGTTAATAAATAATTTTCTATGTTAAATCTTTGAGAATAAAAATTAATCTTGACACTTAATATAATAAATAATAAAATTTAAGAAAAATAATTTACATAAATAAATAAAATGGAATATAATCAATATTTTTCTTTAAAAAAATTAAAATTCAATAGAACTAAAACATTAAACGAGCAACTCGTGATCGATTCGTTAATTCGTTCTCAACTCAAAACCTAACGAACACGAGTCGAGCAACCCCCAGCTCGAGATCTACTCGCTCGATAAGCATCCCCTAGGTATATGCATGTATGACGTTTATTTATTTGTCAATAGAGTGAGAATTGTTCCTCTTTCTACATATTGTTTTTGAAGAGTTTATGTTGAAAGCTTTTTTTAAAAAAAGTTCATGTTGAATGCAACATCTAAAATAATGTACTAGTTGTCAAGTAGCTTTCATATATTTCTAATAATCATATATGTACCTTCACAACAAAGGAACTAAACTAAAGGAGTAAAGCATGATATGGTTGGTCATCTTTGACTATATTTATTGTACCTATGAAGCCTTCACGCTCAAGAAGTAATATGAAATTCTTCCGTTTTAAAATGTTTGTTATATTTGTTTGCTATTTGTAAAGTTTTAAATGTAATTATTTAAACATAGTATTAGAATATATCTTGTACTACGTTCTATACAGAGATTATAAAATTATAGTAATATTTAAAAAATTACATATCTAGATGAATCTAACAAGATCCGATATAATAAATTTTTTCTCATGTATAATAAAGAATTTTCATGATTAAAATTTCTCTCTTTTTGTACACAAAATTCAAAATGTAACAAACATTAAGAAGCACATCGTATGAAGTATAATTTAACCGTTAATAAAGTTATAATCACTCATACAATGCGTAGTTTTAACAAAATTATTATTAATGAAATTTATTTTTATATATTATGATTATCTATGTTGCGCAAGTAAAAGATGGTAACATGAAGAAGTAAGTTTCTTTTTGAAGTAACACTCCGTATTTTGAAATATAGATGCAAGATAGATGTGAGATTATTGCCACCATATTCTCTTCTCCTTTTTTTTTGGTGCAAATATTCTCTAATATTTAAATGTATCGTAATTCCTTTTTTTATTCTTTCATATAATGTAATGATACTTTTTTATTAGAATAAAATTTTGGACTTTAATTAAGTGAAATATTGTTATGATTAATTCTAATAATATGGAGGAATTGTATTGTATATTTTTTCCTATTTTATTCTTTACTTATTCTTAAAATTTGAAAAAGAAAAAAAATACGAAGTAGTATTTTATGTAGGAAAACACTATGTAAAGCAGCTATGTGTACATATATTGTTTTTAGCAATTTCTATTTTATTCTGATCTATAGCAAGGTTAGTGGCGTGCAAATGTGCAATGCATTATATTGATGAAAAAATTACATTTTAATAATACTTATATAGTATAATTTAAAGCTTTCATAATTAGATAATAAAAATAACATGTCTTTAAAAAAAATTAGTGCTACAAAATTAAACAATGAAATTCTAATAATGGTTGAATAAAGTGATAGTTGAACTCTAACTAAAAAATATTATGAAGTAATAATTAAACACAAAAAAAAAAAGTATTGAAATTTTTTTATTAATGGAAGGATAAAAAATTCACACGAATTGAAGTGTTCGTGGGAAAAAACTTAAGAAGAAGCTAATACGTATCCAATTATAATGTCAGTAATTATGTTTTAGTTATTGTTATATAGAGTCATATAGACTAGTGTTTCACCAGGACGATGTAACTAGAGATGTCAATGAGCGTATACACTCGTGACAAACTCGATCAAAGCTCGTTCATGTATAAATAAATGAATTCGAGCAAAATTTTCAAGCTCAGCTCGATTAATAAACAAGTTTTACTCGAACAAGGTAATACTCGGCTCATTAAGGCTGGTGAAAGCTCGTTAAAGTTCATTAATAAGCTCGTTCGTAATCATTTAATAATTGTTAAAAGCTCGTTAAAAACTCATTTACATACTTCGAATTTTAGAAAATATTTATTTATAGTACGTATGTATCATTTAAATACTATAAATATATATTTCTCCCATTACATAAGCTTAATTTCTGACTAATTGGTTATAAATTTGAAATATTAACATACTTTGTATTATACCGTTTCAATTCCATATTACTTCGTATTATTTATGTTTGGCCAAAGGTTAAAATTAGAAATTAATAAAACAATATATACAAACCTCATTTAAACATATGCTCGTTTATCTGCTCGAACACACACTCGAATACATAAACGAGCAACTCGAGTCGAGCTCGAACATGAAATAATTAAATAATCCAATTCAAGCTCGAACATGAAATAATTAAATGATCCAAGCTTGATTATATATGCTCGAGCTCAATTAATATTAGTCAAGTCTTACTCGAACAGGTTACTATTCAGCTCGGTTCGGCTCGACTCGGCTCGTTGACATCAGTGGATGTAACTAGCTAATTATTGAGTACATGTAAAATAGGCTTAACTAAATAAATAACTACATGACAGAATAGTCAATAATGGATTGTGATTTACTAATTTACAATACCGATCTCCAAACGTCCCTTGTGAGTTGAAATTAAAGGATATAATTTGGAGCTTAAGCATAATGATATCTCAAAATGCTATATGGGAGTTTGACAGGTTGTGAGAGGGTCTTGGCAATTAGGATGCCAATTAGGCCCTACAGATTATGGGCTAAAGATGGGTTTGGTAGGCTCTTAGACTTTTTTTTTCATTAGAAAATCCTTTGTAAATGACGCAATATCCATAATTGTTGTGAATAGAAGTGGACAAAAAGCATCTTAGTATGCATACAAATTTACGAGAAATTATTAGTGTATAGCTGAGAATTTGAGATCGATACATGTATATCAGCTATATGATAAACTTTTTTTTGTCTTTTTTCAAAGAAAAATCACTACAAAAAATGTGTTCAAGAAGGACAATTAAAATTACCTTATTTGATACAAATTTGTCTTCTTAGGTTATAATGACAATTTTAGTATTGCCCTCATGTTGCCTTTGTAACCCCGTTGTATTAAGTTTCAAAGACAATTTTAGATGTTTTGCCCTCTTTGATTCAATTCAAAAAAGGCAAACAAAATTGCTTTCATTGATCGTCAACAAAGGCAATAAATTTTGCTTTCCTTGATTTAAACACTTTATTTATTGTCAAATAGGGCAAAGTTTCAAAAGCCTAAGAGGGTAAAATAATCATATTGTCGCCATTGTTAATATCAATGAGTGCAAAAATGATTGCCCTTGTAGGCATCATTAAGTAAAACAACATTCATATTGCCCTCTTTAATCAGATAAGTTGTCCTCTTTGTGTGAGTTTTTTGTAGTGAATGGTAAATTATGTTTGTCTTGTAGTTGATATACATATATATATATATATATATCAGAAATGTACCAATAATATCTCCAAATTTACAATAGAAAATATATATACTAGGTCAAAAATTAACTAAACTAGCCCCAAATCCACTCTTCCCCTCATTTTGACGGCCTTGAATAATTAAAAATAAAATAAAAAATTGAAAATGATTTGGGAAAATGCAAGGGTTATGAGAAAATCTCTAGATTTTTTTTTAACATGAAAGATTGAAAGGTATATAGAACTTGTACAAGACTTTTTATCTCAAGAAAAAAAAAAACTTAATAGGTGAGGAGGAGGGACATGCAGCGTTGGTACCAATACTTGAACACAAGACCTGTAAGGCTGTAAGTTAGAGATTGAAGCTCTAACCACTAGGTCAGGGGGATCTTGGTAAGTTAATCTCTTAATAATTATTAGGCATATAGCCGTATAGAGGGCATTCGATTAGATGGAGTTAGAAGGCTCCTAAATGTAAGCTCTCATTCAGTTATCACTTACTCACCTTCAATTCGTGGGTAGGAATCATAACAAAGTTATTGATGGGATGGCTCATTATATGCAGTATATAATCTAACACATCCTGGACTTCATTTTTTATCTGTGTAGCCCCTTTTGTGTTAGAAATCACTTTTTCTGTAGTAATAGCTATTTTGTTTTTGATGACAATGATTGATTATGATATTCGGTTTGTTTGTAATTCTAAAACTATGTAACTTCCTTTTTCTTTAATCCACTTCTATTATTACCAAAAAAAAGTACTCAAGGCCTTTCTTCGAAAAACATGTGGTACAACAATTGAACAATGTAGTGGTTGAAAATGAAAAAAGAGTTTCGTGATCCACGCATGAGTTCACCACTGAAAAACGAGGAGCATATTAGGTTAGCCACGGAACATGTCCCATAACTATCACCCATAGGCCATATTTTCATGTGTTTCAAGGCCATTTTAAAAAAAAAAAAAATGTCAGATTGGAATCAGATTATGCATAATTCGATCTGAGTCCGACACGTTGTCATTTCTAGATGATAATTTAGTGCAGGTCCAACCGTCCGACCCTAATCAAAACCGTTTAACAAATCATATTCAAATTTAGAATATCAAATACACTTTTGACATTGTCTAAAAAATCTACATGTTGTTTGAGTCTTCCAACTTCGATTTGGGTCTCAAGAATGAAATGTTTGATACAATTATAACTCATAAGCGGACTCAAAAACACTACAAAAAAAAAAAAAAAATCGGAAGCCCATTTAGATTTTTGTGGGGCGTTCCTTTAAAAATCAATTGTAATTAAGGACACCCAACTATAATGCAGTACAATGTAATTTTTCTTTATTTACAAGATAAAGTCAGTTGGGCCCTAGCACACGATTCCCATAAATAAATATCTAACTAACATTTTCTAGCTAGGGAAATGATTAAGAATCCAACTTGCACACTGTTAATTGCAAAAGGTGAATTTAATGTCACTATACTAGAGCCTGGCCTGTGTAATTTTTATGAAAAAGATAAATAACATGAGAATATGAACATTTGATTAAAACAGTCTCAACTATTACTGATTTTCTTATAATAATTCTAACTATTGATTATCTCATAGTGGTCCCGACTTTGAGTGTCTTACAAAAACGCCCCCAACTTATGATTATCTTTCAAAAACTGTGTCAAACTATGGCCTTTTTAGAAAATACGAGTATCTTATAGTTATGACTATTTTAATAAAACACCTGGCCTCTCAATCAAATTGGGATCGTCATGAGATAACCAATATATCAGGAATTGTTTTTAGAAGACCGATAATAGTTGGAACTGGTGGGCATGCAAGTATTCAAGTGACATGGTTAACTTGTAGATAAAAATATGTTAATCAAGGAGGCGTGTGATTCAAAAAATTCCTAAGTATATATCATAATAAGCTAATTGAGGAATGAAGATGGACTTTAATGTATGTATCATAAGTTAATTGTTGCTGTCTTTGCTGTGTCACCTGCATGATACCTTCTAATAAGATCATATGTATTCAATCATTATATAATATATTATCTTCATCAATTCACATAATATTTTCGAGTCATTTAAGAAACGTAATGCATAAGATCCAGAGAGACAAATAATGATGAGGTCATGTGTCTTTTAAATTTTAATTAATGGGGTAGTAATAATGTATTAATGTATTATGATCTCAACTTTCAATTTGTTTTTTTTTTTTTCAATATTGGTCTACATGTATATATACTCTCTTCAAGGCCACGGTTGCTGTTGAATGTTGATGATGAGTCTAAATGTCTAATATAATTGACAACATTATTTATTCATTAATGAAAAATGATAAATATAATATTGCATATATGTAAGCATTGTCTCAGTGGCAGAGGCGTGCTTCCAATGGTGTGATGACTAGGGTTTAATCCTCATCACGTCCCTTGTCCCTTGTCCCACCTGCTAAGGTTATTTCTTGAAATAAGAAGTTTTGTGCAGGTTCTGTATACGTTACATCTCTTACTAAACAAATATATATCAATATATATATATATACTTAATTTATTTATATACTCCTATATATCAGTATAGGATGAATCTAGCATTACCTCAGTGGCAAAGGCATGCTTCCTACCATGGTGTGATGACTCGGATTTGATCCTTACTAAAGGTGGGCACGGGCCGTGCCGGGACGTACGGCCCGCGTGCCTCGTGCCATAGCGTGTTGTGTCTATACGGGCCAAAAAAAGTTCGTTCGTGTCGTGCTGGGCTCGTGCCAAGTTATAAAATATAAGGCCCATGCACGGCCCAGCCCACGTGTCGGGCCGGGCCGACTCGTGACGTGCCATCGTGCCTTATACTAATTTTTATAAAGTTTGAAATTTTAATCAAAATGAGCGTGCCAACTTGCGGGCCGGCCCATCGGGCTCGTACCGGGCTCGTGCCAAATTTTAAAAATGCTGTTCGTGGGTGGCCCATGGCCCACCATGCATGCCTTCGTGTCGTGTCGTGCTTATAGCGGGCTCGTGCTAGGCCGAGCCCAAACCGTGTCGTGCCGAGTTGGCCCTCGTATCGGCCCGGCCCATGCCCAGCTCTAATCCTCACCAAGCCCCTTGCCCCACCTACAAAGGTTATCTCTTGAGATAGGAAGTCTTGTGCAGATCTTATATATATACATCTCCTACTAAAAAAATTATCAATATACTCCGTACGTTATTTATCTATATACTCTTCTGTTGCTTTTTGTTGCTCCTGTTTAGAGTTTTGAAAAACAAAGTTAAGGAAAACTTTTAAATTATTCTTAATCTATAAGAAGAAAAAACATAGTCATGCAAGTTTCGTTTGATTCGTGTCAATAAGTATATAATGAATAATTGAATATCAAAATTTTATAACTTATATTAATATATAATTAAATATATTAATGGTCAAATGTATGAATTGATTGTACACATTTATCAAAGTGGAAAACAAAAAACATTAGTGTGGAGGTAATATTGTATATTTACTAGGTTAGCACCCGTGCGGATGCACGACTTTTTAAAAAAATAATTGTTAAAATTTTGTTTCAATATTAATAATCTATATTGTGTAAGTAAAAGTCAAAATAAAGGAAAATAATACTTCCTCCATTTTTTTAGTTGTTACATTTTATTATTTTATCTTTCACAAATATTCCAAAAGTGTAACAACTAAAAAAACGGAGGAAGTTTTTTTTTTTTCCTTATTCTATTATTTCATATAATGTTTGTTTGATAAAAATAAAGAAATGTAAATTTGTAAATAAGTACAATGTTGCTATGGTTAGTTATAATATTATAAAGTAATTGTGTTGTAATTTATCATATATCAATTTTTACTTATTCAACATATTCATAAAAGCTATTGTTTTTCCTTAAAAAAAGCAATTATTCTTTCAAATTAAAAAATGAAAAAACATAGGCAATTTTGACAACAAAATGAACAATAATGCCCATATGTATAGTAGATATTATTATTGTTAGCAATTTCCGTTTTATTCTGTAGCAAGGTAAGTACAATTGGGATGTAAAATCTTGACAAACATATTTTATTTTTATATTACACTTATATAATTTTAATTTTATTGCGAATAGATTATGCACATGATTTTTAAAAAATTAATGCAACAACTTTATGTTATGAAATTTTTTGTATGATTGAATATTAACAAATAAGGCGCATCAAAGACCTTAACAAATTATTTGTCGCGGCTATTAAGATAACCCCTAACAACCGTGGCAAATAAGGCGCATCAAAATGTATTTTTTGTACTATTATAAGTTGTAACTAAAAATAAATATTTATATTTAAACACAAATAAAGGTGCGTTTGATTCAACTTATTAAGCAGTATAATACTTTTTTTTAAAAAGTTCATATCAGATAAAAAAAATTCAGACCAGATTATTTAAGTTTTAAAAAATTCAGATAATTTAAGATCATACCAGATAAAAAAAATAGATCAGATCAGAAAAGTTAAAACTTTAACTACAATAAAAAAAATTAGCTCATATCAGAAAAGATTTAGATAATTGATCAAATCAGAAAAGTTCATATCAGATTAGAAAAGCTCAAATAAGATCCGATTATATATTAGAAATGTTAAGTTCAGATCAGATTAGATCAAAAAAAATTAAAAAGGAAAATATTGAAGGAAAAAAACACCAATAAATAAAGAGAAAGTTTTTAAAAAAGAAAAAAAAAAGTCAAATGAAAGTTTGGAGGGATTTTTTTTAATGAGAAGGTGACATATGGCAATTGATGATGTCAGCGGTTTTTGTTTTAGTAATAGTTATTATAAATTATTGGCAAAATTAACTACCGCCACTAGAGCATTAGATAAAATAGCTAAAATTGGAAAGAATAAATTAAAATAAACATGAATTCCACCAATAATCAACATAGAGTTTTATTAGGTAGTACAGAGTACTTCAAAGTTTTTTTTATAAGGTGCTCATAGTAATTTCTAAAGTCGAGTAATTAATAGGTAGTATGTGATAAATTTTCCCTTTTTGCAATTAGATTTGATCACATTGAACACCAGGTTATCAACTTGTGACTTTTAATTGAAAATCTAATTTTACTGAAAGTGATTAATTGTTAAATACAGGTCTGGACCAACAAAGAGAGAGTCATTTGACCATACCACCAAGCCTATATATTAGTCACCATCTCTCTAATCTTTTAATGTGGGACAGTTGTATATGATGAAATTTGAAAGGTTTATTTTTCAACATTAATTAATTCAAAAGATCAAAGTGTCGATCATCTTATAATTGAATTATTTTCATTCTCATTTATATGTTTGAAATATTAATTTCATTATACTTCTAGCTCTCTTCAATTTATTGCAAATATATCAATTTTTAATATTGTATTTTAGTATATTAATTAGCAACCTTAAGTTAGAGGCAATTTCCTAATTTCATTTGTACTTGTTCCATTTCCTATTAAATTTTGAATGAATATTAGAAACGGGTCTGGGCAACCTAATATCGATGAGGAGAGTTAGATTACTTAATTACAAGCCATAAGATAAGTAACTCCTAGACTTATTATAAGCTAGTTTAGTCTCTCCTCATTTTCACTTCCGATGTAGGACACTCATTAGTGCACTATATGGGGTTCAACATTTCATTTGAAAAAAAATGTCCAATCCACATGGTAGACTACCCACCATTAATAATGCATTTTAGTAGTAATGAAGTTGAGACTTGAGAGTGAGATTGGGGCATGTATGTTTTTTGTCTTTTATTGTCCAATAATATAATGGTACTAATTACCCTACGTAAGGTTGCCGGATGTGTCAAAATAAAACTTGGATTTTTTACCAGATCGAAGACATTAATTAGTGAAATTCAACTCGAGAAGAACATATATATACGAATTATCAATTAATTAATAAAAGAATCAGACCACATATATATATACAATAGAGATCAAAATTAACAATTTAGAATTATTAATTTTAATTAAATAATATTATAAGTTGACAAACGTACTATTATTGTGGATGGAATATGACATTACCGAATACTCTATATATTCCGCATCATTGTTCTATATTATCGCCTTTAATGAATAGGTTTTTCAGTCTGTTTTATATTCAATTTTTTTCAATATTACCGAATACACTACTAAAAAATATGTTTTTCTTTTTGTGAAAAGGTGTTCACGTCCTAGAAAATGGAGGTCATAAATGATTGATTTATCAATATAGATTAGTTCATCAAGAAATGAAGGTGTAATAAAAACCGACGTACTTACAAAAGATTGATAGATTTTAAGAATTTATTTATTTTTAGGGTGCAATCTCTTCAAATTATTGTACATTAACTTATAATCTAATTAAACTGAACTTATTAAACTTGATTGAAATTTATTCATTAATATATTAATTAATTGGATCTGATAAGCCCTGATTATAAGAACCGATTCGACCTTATCACATCTGATTGAATCTTATCAAACTTTATTGAAATTATTACACCTGATTAGACCTTATCTGAATATATCTAAACTCAAACTTCTTTTCTATATGGTGAAAAATTAAAATCACCCTATAATGTTAAGATAGAGTTTGTTACATACTTGGTCAACCTAATAAAATTTGTCAAGATTCTACTGTCAAGGTAGGAATCAAAAGCTGTATTATTCCAGATCAATGACTTACATTTAGGTCTAGTGCGTGGTGAGAATTGAGATAAGAAATTTCTCGTGTTCAAGCACCCTGTACAAGAATTCTCATTACATTTTTCTAAAAGGCTAACTGAATAATTTATACGATAAGTATACGTAGTAAAAAAAAATGAAAAAAAAAAATCAATTAACATTGCCAAAAAAAATCAATTAATCTATATTTGAAATAATCAAGCCTATGTAATTTGCAAAACTACTTTGGAATTATAATAAAACTCTAGAAAACGTACAATGACTGTGATATTAAGTTTACTTATTAGAGCAGCTCCAACAATGACCAAAAAAAATTTGTCTAGATTGAAATATTTAGATCATGCATGCAAATTAAAATATTGAATTGCATTCATGAAGATTTCTAAGTCGTGTAAAGATATTTCATGAAGTGGGTCATGGGAAGAAGGAAATGGTGAAGGAAGCATGCACGTGAATCGCACAACATAACCAACCCCCCCTCCCCCCTTCCCGGAGTTAAAGTCCTCACAAAACATTGTTGTTTTGTGTGGTAAAGGAGAAAACAAATTATTGGTCAACTGACACAGTGCAGGCACGCTAGCCACTTGCAGTGTGCCATTTGTCTTGGCAGTTTATGTTTTAATACCAAAATTCATAACTATTTTAATTTACAATTCAAGATCTATAAATATAAAATCAGATCATTTCATCTCTGCTTCTATTGGAATTGTGAGCAAATCAAAGCGAACCAAATATTTTAAACTCCTCGATCATAGGAAATGGAGAGGATCCTAATTTTCAAAAAACTTCTTAGGAACATTAGGTAGAGTGGAGGTTTGATACCTTTGTCACCTCTAGCAAAATGCTGGTGTTTGCACTCAACCTTATTATTATTGGCAATCAAGATTCACTTGTGATGTTTAATTTGGCTCTATCCATTGAAATTTGCACCAAAAATACAGTAGTATCCAATGAATTCATAAGAGCTCATTACTTTGTATTTGATTAGATCCAAAGGAATCGTCACCAATCTCCATTAATGAAGCAATTTGTCAAAGATTAAGAAATCAAGAGTGTGTAAATTTGATTGAAAGAAACAATCAAATGAATAATTTAAATGTAATTGATATTGATATTGCGCAGAGAATCAAGCAAGTTCAAAGATCAAAAAATTGCAAATGATAGAGATCTATCATCAGTCGTAGCTTTGATACCATGACAAAACTCGTAAATGTAGATAAAGTTGAGTTTATTATTCTTAGAATGTGAGCTTAGCTTATCACTAACGTACAAAGCATGCTTATAAATACCTTAGTCTATTAGAACTAATTAACATAATTAATTACATAAGTGTCCTTGTCAGCAAGGCTATTTACAAGAAAACATGTAATATTATCATAATTTAGCTACCGCTATATTTTTGGTCAATTGGTAAACTTAAATTTTAAGTTAGTTGGTATTTGTTATTTACCAATTAAAAACATATATTTGATTAATTTTATATAATAAGTAGGTATTCAGTTACTATATTTGTTTTTAGTAAAATGTTATGCAGATTTGCATGGACATCTTAATTTATACAAACAACTATGTTAGCCCGTGCGATGCACGATTTATTTAGTTTGTTTCCATAAGAAAATGTTATATTACTTCTATGGAAAAACTGTAGCCGTATTCTCATTAAATTTGTAAAGAAACATTTATTATCTGTCTTGAAACTTGAAGATTTGAATTAGGAAGAAAGTGATGTCATCATTAGTGTTGGAAGGAAAAAATTTCATGAGAATTTGACACATAGCACTTGATGACATCAGCATATTCTATTTTAGTGTATAGTTATAGAAGTTAATGGCTGCTTATTACTTCATCCATTATGATTTACTTGCAACCTAGAAGATTTTTACATTATAATTCAACATTTTATTTCTATTTTAAGCATCTTATATGTAGCTCATATATCATTTTCCTTTATTGCATTTTGTGATTGTCCGTAAAAAAAAATATGATCATGTGGACTCTTTTTTAATTCCTCTTAATTAGTACTAGGCTAAAATCCTTTTTTTAAAAATAATTTTTACAAAATCAAAAACATAAATTTTAACGTGTTTTATAATTGTTACATTTTCCTTGTGCATAAATTTATGTATGTTATAATTTTAAAAGTAATAGGGATAATTTAAAAAAAATAAATTTAATAAAAATATCACAAAAATAAAGGTAAAATAATGGATAAATAACAAAAGTAATAATAAAAAGAAGCAGCAAGTAATAGGAATTTATGAGGATCAAGTCATAGCCCAGTGGTTAGGGCTTCAGAATTCCAGGCACGAGATCCTGGGTTCGATTTTCACCGGATGACCTGCAGTAGGGCCCGATTCTAAGGCATAGTATCCCACACATTATCCTATAAAAAAAAAGGAATTTATGTATGTTATACATATCCAAAAACGAAAAATAACAAGTAAATTAAAACATTTGTATAAGAAAAATATAGCTACCAAAAAAGGAAGAGACTAAATTATTAATTTTTTTGATATACAAATTGGTGTCAACAATTTTTGAATTGAATATATTTAAACTCAACAAGTAGAATAACTTTATTCAAAAGTGGGATAGAGAGGGAGTTGATTAAATTGACTTGTTTTTGTCAGCAAATTAGAGAAACGAAAACCCACCACCCCACCATCAACAAACTACACGCACCCACAATAATATTATTTTTTTTTTAAAATAAAAAAAAAATTCTCCATTTGTTTTTGTTGTTTCTCTTTAGAGGTTAAACATTTATCTGTCAATATACTTCTTTGACCATCAATATATTTGATTGTGGAGTATGTTAAGAAAAAAAAAACCAACATATTTTTTCAATTAACTATTGAGTTGAATCAAATAAAACTTCTATATGAAATTCTTAATTATTGACAGCTTTAAACGGTAGTTAAGTCTTTTTTCTCTTGTAATGAATCTCAATTGATCTGACTATATTTTTTTCTTATATATTGAGAATAATTTTAAAATTTCTCTTTAATTTAAAAAAGCTGCCAGATTTTCAATGAAAACACACACAGAAATATAGTGAGCGAGTATCAATATACTCATTGTCCTCTTTTAATTGTGATGGTTCTTTTTTGTATTATTTATATTTACATTTGATGAACAAACCTTCTCACTAGCTTTTATTAACAATCTAATTATTAATAATATTATATATTTTTTTTAAAAGTAAATTAATGGTAATGTTTTTTCACAACAGTAGCAAATACTATACATGTATATCAAGTTCAAAAAAAGTAATACCCGGGACAACATCCGGGATGACACACTAGTTCTATAATCCTAATCATAGATTTTATGTCCTATAGAGGTTACTATATGTTCTATAATGATAATTATATAAAGATATAGGTTTCATTATGATAACATAAGTCACTACATATTATTAAGGTGCATTTCTAATTTGAGTAATTTAAAGTCACTATGTTATATATATGAAATGTCACTATATACTTCGTGCACAATAAAATTAATGCGCACAAAATGCATCCAAGAATTTATGTTTATATTTCTCTTTTGAGCATCTTTAATAATCATTTTAGCCATCTTCCCTATTAGATTAAACTTTTCAATAACAAATTATTATGATTTTTATCTAATGAGAATCAAAGATATCGACAATTAAGGTGAATTGGTAAATGTAATGTCAAATTGTTGCTAAAGAGGGTGTATCATGTGGACAATTTTGTGAGTTTAAGTATGTATTGTAGAAATTCTCAAAACAATGGGTACGGTGCACCTAGAGGTAGGAAGTGATTCGTTTAGGTCATGTACTAGTCGGGTTGACTTGGGTCAAGCCAATTCATGTTCAATAGCTTTACTTTTAGCTTGGACTAGATTAGATCAGGGGTTTCCCCAAATAAATTTATAACGCATAATAATCATCAATATTATTGCACATATTAATGGTAGCTAGGTGATTCAGTTCGAGTTCGGGTTCGTGTGGGATCAAATTTAGGTTACTGATATCATGTTAATTTAGGTATGTTTCGCATTTTGGGGCGGGTAATTTGGGTCGGGACACTTCTGTCACCTCTAGGAACATCTAAGAATTTGAATAAACACTAGGATACTATGTATAAAAGCCCAAAATTTTATCTATTTCAACCAATCTCAAATCCAGGTTAAATTGATCAAGACATTACTATAATATATGTAAATGATTTCATTTAACCACCAATAAGAATACTTAATATAAATAGAGAGACTCAAAATGTGACAAACAAATTAAATTAAAAACACCTAAGCGAAATACATAACAAACTTTATGAATCAGATGGAATAGTTGTACAGTGCTCAATCCATTTTAAAATGTTGGTTATGTTAATTGTATTTTCTTCTTCCTCCTTCCAATTTTCTACTTTACTCACTTTTTCTCTCTTACTTTGACAGTTTTCACTCCTTATTCTCCATTGTGGAAATGAGCAACCGAGCATCAACATGAGCAATATAAAAGTAAAATCTGATCCACTAGTTATGCCAAAAAGTCTGGAACAACATAATCACCAATGTTCTAATGAAATGAGCAATCTGGCAACAAAATCAGCAATATAAAAAAAAATCTATCAGTTCTACCAGAAAGTTTGGAACAAACACGACGGGTTGACACGCAAGTTGGTACACTTATTTTGGTTAAAATTTCATATTGCACATGATGACACATCACGAGCCGACCTAGAACAAATGTAGGAGTCCTTATATTTTATAATTTGACACAGCTTTTCTTGGCACGTTATAGGCACAACTCTTCCATGAAATGAGGCATGCGAGCGTGACACGTGGACTCTCTCGGCACGACTCGTGGGTGGAATAAAGGAGATTCGATTTGTGAGTAGAAGGAGGCGAGAGAAAATGCTCATTTTTCATTAGTTTATGTTTAGCAGTTTTTTTTTTGGTTTAAAAAAATAAATTATTTCCTTAAAGTCTTGTATATTTTTGTTTTATTTTTTTTTTACTAGGTACACCTTTACAAGTTTGGCATTTTTATAGAGAGTATATAATAAAAAAAACTCATGTTTAAAATTTCTCTTCTAAAACAACAAAAATTCTAAAACAGGAAGTAGTCAAAATCTTTCTCTTCTTTAAACCAAAATTCTAAACATAAAATTAGGAGAGTAGTAATTAGAGGTGGCAAAAGTGACCCAACCCGAATGACTCGCTCCGTAACCTGAAATTTACCCGAATTCACATAATATTATTGACATGAAGTTGACCCGAATCACTCGATCCATTAAAGTTTGTAATCTTGATTCTTATGCCTTTAAATCTATTTGGCAAAAACCCGAAGTTAACCCAACCCGAAATCAATAGTCTTTTAACCCGAATCAACTTGACTCGTATCCAACCCGAACGACCCAGTTGCCACCTCAATAGTACTCATTAAATAAAATGTTTCCTCTATATCATATTAATGATAACGATTTAACATTTATTTTTTCTTTCTAACGTACGTATGTCAAATGGTTGTCATTAATATGACAGTTAGCTACTAGCAACATAAAAAAAAATAAAAAAAAGGAGAGACAAATATTCTTGCTGTGCGGCTTATAATATAATAAAATTTTAAATATATAATATATGTATGGGACTGAGAGTGTATTTATTTGCGCCCCTCTTTTGTTTTGTTTTCTTATATTTTCTCTCACCCTACCTTTCCCTTTCTTTAATGTCTCTCACACAAACTCAGCACTTGATCTAAGCTGCTTCACAAACAAACAAACGCAGACAAACAACTTCTACTCTCTACTCTCTACTCTCTACTCTCTAGAGAGATTCAATTTATATACAAACCAAACTCAGACATTCCTTTCTCTCATCTGCTTTTTCATTAACTTTAATTTTATTTTTTTTGAAAAAAAAAAAAAAACAAAAAAACCACAAAGTGTTACTCACTCTAAAAAAGAGGCAAATTAAAGTTTTCTTCTTCTTCTTCGAACTTTTTGATTTGAAGCTGTTACTACATTTCTTCTTTATTTGGTCTTCATCTTCATCATCCATGGACACTGCTCAATGGCCTCAGGTATTTTTTTTATTTATATAAATCTTTCTCATATTATTATCCTTTTTCTTTCTTTTTTTTTTAGTGGGATCTCATAAATCTGCATGAATACAATTATAAATTATTTTGTTCCAGATTTATGTGATTTATTTGCTTGATTATACATATATATGTTTTCATAATAAATGAAAGTGAAAGCTACTTTAAATTTTATTTTATTTTTTGTATAATTTACTAGATTAAAATTTCCAAAATTCAATCTTTCAATTCTTTAAAGTCCCTTCTTCCATTTTAATTTGCATAATTTACTACCCCTTATTTGTAACGATTTGATATATAGTATAAAGTAAAAAAAAAAGTGTCTGATCGTTGCAAATAATAATAAACGGAGATGAAAGATTTAAAAAAGGATGAATTTGTTAGTATTATTATTGTTGTCATCAGTATAGTATTGTAGTTAGTTCTTTGCTTTTTTTCCTAGTAAGAGTGACTGCTATAAAATCCTGCAAAAGGGTATTTGTTTTTCTCTTCTTTTAAACAACAACAAGGTTAATTTTTGTTCTCTTTTTTTCTTTTTTTTTTTTTTTCTTGGTTTGTTTTTATTAGCCCCCTTTGGTTTTTATGTATATATATATATATCTATGTCAGCTAGCTGTCTTCTTCTTAATTTTAATTTTGCTCTTTGTTTTTTTTTGCTTTGACTTACTTTACTTTGTTGGATCTTCAACTTCTATTAATTTTTAGATAATGCCTTTCTTCTTCTTTTTTCCCCCCTTTCTTTAGTCCATTTTCATTATTCATTTTTTAAAAATATTTTTGGCCCCTTTTGTTTTTATGTAGGAGCTATTAATGAAGCCATCAATGGAAGAAATGATCCCAAATACAACATGCTCCAACATTATCTCAAACAACAATAATAACAATGATAACAGCAACAATAGTGTTATGAACAATAACAATAATTCAAAGGGAGCAACATCATCAACCTCATTAGAGAGGAAAGTAAGACCTCAGAAAGATGAAGCAGTAAATTGTCCAAGATGCAATTCAACCAACACTAAATTCTGTTACTACAACAATTACAGCTTAACTCAACCAAGATACTTTTGCAAGACTTGTAGAAGGTATTGGACTGAAGGTGGATCTTTAAGAAACATCCCTGTTGGTGGTGGTTCTAGAAAGAACAAGAGATCTTCTTCTTCTTCAACTTCTCCTTCTTCTAAAAAACTTTCTACTCATCATCATCATCATCATCATCATGATCATCATCACTTACTTACTACTTCAACACAACCCCATCATCATCATCAAAACCCTAATAAATTTTATCACCACCACCAACAAGGCCAAGATCTAAACTTGGGATTTCCCCCAAATCATCAACAAGAATTCAGAAGTTTGTCTGAATTTATGCAATTGCCCACCATTGAAACAACAACAACCCCAACAAAATCTCATCAAATCCCTAATTCTGATCCTAATAATAACACCACTACAACAACAACAAGTAGTAATGTTGAACAACAAAACAATCATCATCATCATCTTTCTGCTTTGGAGTTGCTAAATGGGCTTACCTCATCTAGAGGGCTAACACCATTTCTGCCCATGCCCGTACCCGACCCGAATGGGGTTTACTCATCAGGGTTTCAAATGCATGATTTTAAGCCAAGTTTGAATTTTTCACTTGTTGATGGGCTTGGAAATGGGTATGGTGGGTTGCAAGGTGATGAGCCTTGTGAAACCACTACTACTAATAATAATAGTACTACTACTAGTAGTAACAACAACAACAACAACAATGGAAGGCTTTTGTTCCCTTTTGAAGATTTGAAGCAAGTTTCAAGCAATACTAGTGCTGATCATCATACTACTAATAATAGTAGTGCTGATAATCATCATCATCATCATCATGATCTTAATGGTGAACAAGGAGATTCAACACATGGGTATTGGAGTGGCATGTTGGGTAATGAAGGATCTTGGTAGTATTATTATTTAAATTAAGGCCCGATTTGCATCCGCATTGTAAAGCATTTTGAGCTTACTGTGATCATAATATTAGGCTATAACGGCTGCAAACCACCTGCATTGCCCACAAATGTGATTAGCGACAGTTACTGCGATCACGACTGCAACCGAGATTTGAAACGACCATGGTCAAGATCAAGATTTGCACAAAATTGATATGGGGTTTTTCTTTCTTTTTTTTTTTTTTTTTTTTACCTTTTGATTTTATTTTTTTAAAAGAATTATTATCTTATGGTGGGTGATGACTTGTCTTGGAGTTTCTATGGATTTAAAAAGCTAACATGATAGGGATACAGTGTGGGTTAAGTTCTTCTTATCTCCAATCTTGCTTTTTCATCTTATCTTCTGATGATTTAGCTTTGTTTAATTAAATTTAAGTCTATGAATGATCATTCTGGGATTTTGAAGCCTGTTTTTAGGCTTGCACTAGCTAAAAACAGATATAGCATTGGATAATGCTGGTGAATTGAAAGTTGAGTAGAGAGAAGTTACTGATCAAGGGCAGCTAGCTAGGATGGAAAAAAATTTGATTTTTTTTTTTCTTGGAGAAAAAAAAAAAAGCCAAAGCCCATAATTTTTGAGGGGCTTTAATTTAATTTTGTTTATATTTCATGGTGGTAACTTAAGGTAAGGTTATGCTGTTTGTCTTGTATTGCAAGAGGAATTTTCCCAGATGAGCCATCCACTATTAACTGCTGTTATCATCAGAGTCTTGGTGTCATTGGTTGGCTTACTATATATGGAGGAAAATAGTTTAATGTATAATAATTAATTAAGTATATTTTATAATGTATGCTAGTTTTGTTATGAGTTTGAATGTTTGATAATGCAATTGAGTTTTGTGGATACTACTTTCGGTCCATATATATTTACATTGTTTGCACACATTCATAGAGTATATAAGATATTCTCGGGTCTTAACTTTTAACTTAAGTTTTTGGTTAAAACAGCTTTCTATCAAGGTATCAAAGCTAACAGTTGAGACCCAGGAATATGTTATATACTTATAACACGTATGTTTGAAGGAATAGATTTGCACATGTAAAAGAAAAAACTAATCAAATCAATTTTAGCAAAAGCATGAGTGAAACTATAAGCTACTAGTGTTAAAGTTATTTTACTAATTCTGTTCAGTTACATGCCCAAATCTCTTCATAAAATGCACAAATAATATGAAGCAAAGAAACTATTTTTATTTTATTTTTTTAAAAAATGTGTTTTTTTTTTTTTGTTTGTTTATTTCAAATTTTAGCTAGCTAGTGATTATGTTTGACACTTTAATTCAAAGTATGAAGCAATGATGGTATGATCCTCAAAAAATAAGCATGAAAAGATCTAAAGAATGATCTAAAAAAGTGAAGTAGAAATCATGTGTGCTCAACAATATCATTATAAATAAATTATCTTTTTTTCCATCTTTTATGAATTCTTGCTAGCAAGTTAGAGAGCAAGGAGGTCCCATTTTAAGTGATTTTTAGGAGCCATTAAAGCAATTTTGTCCATATGATATTATGATAATAATAAAAAAAAAGGAGATGAGTTGAGCTTCAATTAAACAAGTGAAGTGGGAAAAAAAAAGATAAATAAATAAATAAACAAATATTAAATAAAATAGTAGTGTATGTGTAAAAATGAAAACCCCAGGTATGATTTCTCATGAATTCACATGGGGGTTTCCAATAAAGTTAAGTGTGTTTTGATGTTGGACAGCTCTACACTCTTGAAGTTAATATATACTCACTCCGTCTCAAATTAGTTGCTACATTCTGAAAAATGGCATTATTCATTTGTAAACTTTGACTGCTTATAGTTTCATGTACATAAAGAAAAATATAGTCATGATGGATCTAGTTTGATTCGTCTTAATATATACTTTTCAAACATATAATTTTTATAATTTTCTATTATGTGTAGTTCAAGATATTTTAATTTAAAATTGTGTATTGGG
This sequence comes from Salicornia ramosissima, assembly GCA_951394345.1. Classification (NCBI taxonomy): domain Eukaryota; kingdom Viridiplantae; phylum Streptophyta; class Magnoliopsida; order Caryophyllales; family Amaranthaceae; genus Salicornia; species Salicornia ramosissima. Next base: position 6,492,481 of record OX596238.1, on the reverse strand, counting down.
AGATGTGAAAAAGAGAATGTAGCAAATAATTTGGGACAGAGGGAGTAGTATAGGAAATGTAATTAATAATAATGTAATTAATTAAGAGGGGTTAATTTAATTTAATTTGTGATTATTTTTTAAACTAGAGGTAGTAGAGCATTAATTACTTAGAACAACCACTAATTTCAAAATACAGTTCAACTTTTAATTTAATTTAATTTTAATTTACTAATTACTAATAATGTTGGGTTCAGGTTCACCTACTAAATTTCTAAATCTAAACACTAGTCATTTTCCTTGATGCCCTACTACTATTCAATTCAATTCCCATTGAGTGTGGATTAATATTTTTTTCCAAAATAATTCTAGTAAGAATTTTTATTTTTTTTTATATTAAAAAAATTGTTTTATTTTTGGAAAAAAAAAAAGGTTTATATCACAGATTTCTCCATTGAAGAGATTGTGTGCAAGATCTGACAAAGACCCTCCCTGTTTTTGTGGTCTAACAGGTGGGAAGGTGAAGGTGGGGCCCAAAAACATTCCCCTAGGGTAGTGTGCCTCAAGGAATAATCTTTGCCCACTTAATGGATTTATCTAGATCTATACCTTCTATCATGATTTTTTTTTTTATACTACTACACTCAGTATTGGAGTGCTATACTATAGAGTATACTCCACTAGTTAGGGCTTTAGAATTCTAAGCACGAGGTTTTGAGTTCGATTCTCATCACTCGCATTTACGAGGATTCCTTATTATCCCCTCTTACAGATGCGTGTGTTGGCTAAAATTGGACTGAATGATCTGCAGTAGGACCCGGTTCCAAAGTCTAGTATCCCATACATCATTCTAAAAAAAAAAAACACAATGCACTAATATAGTTTTTTATATAAATTTTATTTTAAAGAAGAGATACAATCATCAAATCAATGAAAATATTAATCAAAATAATCTTAACAAAACAAAAGGCAAAACTATATACTTCGTACTATATTTGTTTAAATTAGTTTACTAAACTTGTTCGTGTACCTACTTAAATGTTAAATCTCTTTCTAAAACTACGTGCAAAATTTTTTGTTATGAGTAATATGGAACGGAAAAGACTTGAGTTTGTAACCTTATGTGCTAGTACTCGTACAAATCAGTTTAGCTAGTACGTCGAGATATTCTTGTTTTTTTTATAATATAATGTGAGATATTGTAAAAATTAGGTAGTCGTTATAATCAAAGTTGTGTTTAATTTATTTTACTTAACTAATTAAAAAAAATGAGAAGGTAGATAGCACGGAATATATAGAGTACTCTAAACAAGATGACCTTACATTGACAACTCAGTCAGCTGCACAATTGATCGGATTTGCTTGTTTAGGATCGGGATTCATTCATCAAACATGCAATTAGCGAAGAATTACTAAGGCCCTGTTCTTTTGGACTTAAAAGCTACAGTAATCAGATCAGATCAGATCAAATCAGACTTAGTCAAATCAGATCAGATCAGGCATTATTACTCTTTATTATTATTATTATTATTATTATTATTATTATTATTATTATTATTATTATTATTATTATTATTATTATTATTATTATTATTATTATTATTATTATTATTAAAAACTAAAAGTCAAAATGTCTACAAGAAGTTAGTGGGAAGCCTAGATACAATCTGGGCCCCCACTCCCCTAGCTACAGCAAAGCTAATATGAGTGAAGATGTGAGCAGCAGCACGCGCACCAATACCATGCGCCCCAGAAAACATCTGAATCCGTTTCAGCAGTGCAACAACATCCTCCTCGAATTCGCTAAAAGTAGAGAAAGAGAAAGGAAGGAAACCATACCCCAGAGCAGCACATCGATCTGCATACTTACACCGTTTGCGAGAAGCCGCATCCTGCACAGCACGACCAGGAACAAAATCAGCCATACCAGACTGAGTCAAAGGTGAAGACCCCGTCAAATCCACACAAACATCGCGACCATGGGCCCATGAGTAAAGCAGGAAATCCGCAGGACGAAGACCCCCGATCTCTGTGCTCATCCCAATATCAACCTCTTTACCAGCAGAAATCCCCGAGCGATTGCAGATATCATAAAGAGTGTCCCGCACAACATTATGACGATGCTTGACACCCACAATCCCAGTACACGACACAGCATGATCCCCGTAGATGTCACCCTCAAAAACCCTTGAACAAGCAGAACAAGGTCCGGAAGCAGAAAATAAAGGAACACCCAACCTGTAGCAGAGCACGCATCGATACGTCCTACCATTCATAACCTGACCCAACCCTGAGATCGGAACCACCCTAAGCCAATCAGATGTATGATCCCGCTGTTGTGACTTCCAAAGAGCAACCTGTCGTGGAGATAAGGAATAAGAGGTTTCAACAGTCTGAGTAACCTTTGTGAAATATTTATCTGCCAATTTCTTCATGAGTTTGGGGGCAGCGATCTCACTAGGATTACCAAGAATGTCCTCACCCACGAAACCAGTAAACGTGCCTAATGCATCATCAAAGGCAGGTCCTGGATCCATAACGCCAGCACGACGGAGAAGCTTAAGCTGCAACCCAGCAAACTGCAGTCGCGACGCAACAAAAGCATAATACAAAACATCCGCAGCTGAATAGACACCTAAGCCACCAAAAGTAAAGGGTAAGGTGGCCAGCCTCCATTGCCAATCCCCAAAACCCGGTCCAGACGCAGTGACAATACGCTCTAAAGAAGAGCGGAGTGCACCATCGAACTTCTGCTGAGCCCCCGCAAAGATTCGAGGAGGACAAGTACGCATCGCAAAGTAAAGTTTTGAAACCCCAGCGCACGCACGAAGAAGCAACAACTCACACTGCGGATCTTCAAGCCCAGCTACCGCATCCATAAGCTCAATAGTCCTGTCCACACGCTTCACCACAAGTTCACTACTGAAATCAGATTCTGCACTAACTAGCCCACCAAGCAGCTTCACACCACGTAAAGGCCGAGCAATGTTGGGTGGGAAAACCCCACCTAACCTACTCCGAGGATCCTCTGTCGGCCAAAACACTTCAGTCTTATCAACATTGAGATGGAGGCCGTAAGAGGGCCCGTCCTCCATAATCAGGTCCAAAACCTTACCCACCACCAAGGTGTCACCAACAATAGTCCCGTCATCCAAATACCATGCATGTAGACATAAATCAAAAGAGGCCCTAATCTTACACACCAAGGGATGCAAAACCAAAGCAAAGAGCAAAGGGCTAAGTGGATCGCCCTGCTGCACTCCCTGAGAAGACCATAAGATGTGCTCACCATAATACAACCTAGTCGGCCTAGAGTAACAGAACTCAACCTAACTCGAAATAGCTGGACATTGGAGTCGCACCTCACGTAACATAACTTCTCGATCCACCAAGTTGAAAGCGTTCTTAAAATCAACCAATAGCATAGATAAACCAACTGTGCCCCCACGATCCTCAACCAACCGGTTAACAGCATGAAGAATAGCCTCACTACCCCCTGGGACGCCAACACCGAATTGTAGATCATCAAAATAACCACTCAACGATGGGCCAGCTGAAGCAGCACAAACCTTAGAAACCAGTCGCCTCCATACAGTACCCACAGCTATAGGTCGGACACCACCTCCAGGTTTCATAAGAGGTGTAAGAGGAGTACTAGCAATGTACTCACCCAATTCCTCAGGACATTTCCCACATAGAAAAAGATTGACCACATGAGAAATAGAGTCAACAAACTCATCAGAAACGGCCATAGCAGCACCACCCAAACAATCCATGAGGTGCTGCGCATGCAAACCATCCCTTCCACATGAAGTGCCACGTTGAAAACTCTTAATTTGATCCAAAACAACGGCAGGGGTAGCATGTAGTGGATGGTGATCAATAGAGATATCAGGTAAGGAGGGTGGTGAAGAGTATGGGTGCTTAGCCTGTAAGTCTGCAAGAGTAGCCTCAGTATAAGGAGCAACACCGGAAGAGGAAAGAACACGGACTGCCGCAGTATAATGACCATCATGAATCTTCCGCTTGCACTGCTTAATGTTACGATCACCGGACCCTAAGTCCTCGTCAACATCCACCCAAGAAGGTGAATCCCCAGCCAAAGTCTCCATAAAAAGCTGCAAGCTTCCCCCAGGCTCACCCCAAGAACGAATCGCAGTAGTAATACACTCCTCATGTCGTTGACGCCTGGTAACCGAACGACGCTCCGCATTGCTTCTCAGACTAAAAGTCTTAAGAATACAAAGTGGTAACACAAGCAGAGCAACCCAAGCAGAGATGTCCGAAGGCCTACTAGAAACCTTATCAAGAGCCCCTTTCAAAACCCGAGAAAAACCCAACCTACATTTGGGCGGAATAGATTTAACTGTACGTAAACGCTTAGAGAGTAAACGGTCTAAAAGCGCTACAGTAAATCCTTGCTCTTGATCCACATTTACAGCATGTTCAGACGGTCCAGAAGAAGGTGCTTGTGGTTTAGGCAAACCGTATAGCACATACCGAACGACCCCATCTCCAACATCAGGAGGCTCCACAAACGCTGAACCCGGGCCATGTCTACACTTTCCGCTCGACATTTTCCGACGACGGTTTTCGGACTGACTTTTTCAGCGTTGATTATTCGGCCGACTTTTCCTGCGACTATTTTCGGGACGACTTTTTCCGACGATGGTTTTCGGAATGACTTTTCCGACGATGATTATTCGGTCGACTTTTCCGGTGGTGATTATTCGACCGACTTTTCCAGCGAAGATTTTGAAGCCGAGTTTTTAGGTGACGATTTTCAGGACAACTTTTCCGACGACGGTTTTCAGACTGACTTTTTCTGGCGGTGATTATTTGGCCGACTTTTCTGGCGGTGATTTTTCAGTCCACTTTTTCGATGACGGTTTTGGAGTCAGATTGAATGAAGGGTTTGAAAAGAATGAAAAGTAAAATACTAAAAAGGTGAAATGAAATGAGTCTGAGGCTTTGGGCTCATTAAATTTTTGTCCCTAATAAAAATAAAAATAAAAAGAAAAAGAAAAAGTTAAAAATATAAATATAAATCAAATCAGAAAAACTTAAATCAGATCAGATTAGATCAGACAAACTCAAAACAAATCAGATCAGTCCTAAAGAACAGAGCCTGAGTGACTAGATAAGGTATCCATGTATGTGTGTAGAAAAGAGAGGCATTAGTTGGATTGACAATTAAAGCTTGTTCCCCTCCCACAGCCATCTTTTTTTCATTTTTTTTTTTTTTTTATTTAGAGGTGTGAGTTTTAGTGTAATGGTTAAGTCTTGCAAACTTTGAGCCCGATGTCTTAAGTTTGTACCTCACCGCATGCATTTGTGAAGTTTTTTTTTTATTTGTTTACTTCGTGGATGCATGTGTCGGTCAATTTAAGTTAAATGACTTGCAGTAGCCCATTAAGGGCCTGTTCACTTAAACTTATCATAAGTTCAGTTCAGTTCAGTTCAGTTCAGTTCAGTTCAGTTCAGTTCAGTTCAGTTCAGTTCAGTTCAGTTCAATTTTGTTCAGTTCAGTTCAGTTCAGTTCAGTTCAGTTCAGTTCTGACATTTTCCTTCATTATGTTAATTAGTTTGTTAATTTTGTTAATTTTGTTTTCTATTCTTTGCACAAACTAAGCTACAAGTTACAATGTTGACATTGTATTAATATTTAATATTTATTTTGTAACTCTAATATTTATTGTGTTCTAATATTGTGTTATAATATTTAATATTCACATTTTATCATTAAAATTTGCGAGAAAATAATAATTAAGAATAATAAAATTTATTGTAACTATAAGCTACAAGAATAGTAATAATAATAATTTTAATGATAGTAATAATAATTATAATAAAACTAATAATAATAATATTGATATTAATATGATTCTAATAAGATTTACAATAATATTTTTTTTACATCTACTAGTCTCCATAATCTACTAATTTTATTACATCGACTAATTTTTTATATTTACTAGTCTTCATAGTCGGTTAGTTCATCATCATCATCTTGGTCTTCTCCATCAACATCCTCCGGTTCCGGGATATTTGCCTGAATTGACTCCCATATTTGATTATCCTCCGATGATGTCACCGATCTATTTATTCTCCGATGTTCTATTTTTTTTTTTAAATCTTAATTTATTAATTTATTTTTTTTTTTAAAAAAAAAGCAAGAAAGAGAGATGAGGATGTGAGAGGAGGCGGCCAAATGAGGATATATGATGAGATTTTAGGTAAGAAGTTATTATTATTATTAATATTTGTTTTTTTTTTTGAAACATTAATTAGGTAAAAAGGGTTGAATAGTCAAATCCACAAGTAACAATACAAAATTACCCTACAAAAACAAGTTTAAAAAAAAAATAACAAAATGAACGTTGACAGTAGTAACTACCATTAATCATTATTATTTTAAGATATATAATAATTAATTCATTACCCATTACTTAATTAACCTACAAATAATACTAATTAATATTACAAATCACTAATCCAAATCTTAAATCACTCTATTTATTCAGTTCAGTTCAGTTCAGTTCAGTTCAGTTCAGTTCAGTTCAGTTCAGTTCAGTTCAGTTCAGTTTTGTTTTGTTCAGTTTTGTTCAGTTCAATTCAGTTCAGTTCAGTTCAGTTCAGTTCAGTTCAGTTCAGTTCAGTTCAGTTCAGTTCAGTCAGATTCAGTTTAAGTGAACAGGCCCTAAGACTATTTTCAAAACTTAGTACCATCCAAATTATCCAACTAAAAATAATTAAAAAATATGCACTCAAGGATTTATATACTCTAAAACCGTAAACCTTAACAAACGTTGGCCCATTATTATCTAGACACAATATTAGGTTTAACCAAAAAAAAATGATACATGCCTTGTTTTCTTCAAGTTATTTGTACTTACATTATAAAACATTTACTTATAGATTTACGCATGATTTTGATACGAGATTCCAAAATTTATCATTTTAGAAAATATTTCATTCGTTCCAAATTACTCGCAACATACTATGTTGTCAAATAGTTTAACAAATGTATTTGAGGATGTAAACGAGCTTACTAATCAAAATAATTTTAGTATAAGTAACTTGTATAGTTTCTTTCTTGTTTATATTTAATCTATTTATTAAAGTCCGTGCCGAAAGTGATGTAAATAAAATGCTAAAAATAGAAAGAACAAGTAATAATTTAATTACTAGTTTATTTATTACACCGATTTACGAATATTTTTATTCCAAACTTACATCTTTCCACTTTAGGTAATACTCCATCCGGACAACAAGTCATTTTGCACGCACTTTAAGATAATGATTAAGGTTGTAGATGAACAAATTAATCAAAATGGTTTTAATACAAGTAAGATTGAGATCATAAATTACTAATCTTAAAGTAATTTTTGATCAATTTGTTAATTTACACTCTTAAATTACTTTATTAAAATGCGTGCAAAATGACTTAGGGCTCGTTTATATTAGCTGAACTGAAGTGTATTAATTGAACTAAATAGAGATGAACTAAACTGAACTGAACTGAATAGAGATTAACTGAACTGAACTGAACTAAATATAATCTGAAGTAAACAAGCCCTTATTATCATTAATATGTCACAGAGAGAGTATAATTAATTAATGCTTATATACAACTCTAAAGATTGCATATATCATTACCCTAATACTTCTATTAAAAAAAATAAAATTGGATGGGTGTGTGTTTCCCGTGTGTGTTTGGTGTAAGCCAGCAACTAGGGAATAGTGGAAGAGGATTAAGAAGAAGGAAGGGAGGCATGCAATATGCAATTAATTGATCCCCCCACCACCTCATCATCATTGGGACTTGCTTTTTCTTGTTTCTTACTCCTTGGGTTTGTCTTGAATTGTCATTTCTACTGCCCACTGCAATTTTAGGGAATTTTTGAAAATTGGAAACTATACAAATACTACTCTTTACAAAATTACAATCTCTTTTTTTTTTTTTTTTTTTTTTAATTTAGTAATGTAGGTGGTAACTGGTCTTGATTCGGATTCTATTATAGGTCGTTTGACGCAATTTGATCAACACACACTTTTGTAAGGGGAAAGATAAAGAATCCTTACAAATATGTGTGTGCGCGTGAGGGTGGGGGATATCTCAGGTGGTAAGAACTTCTCTCCCGGTTTCAGAAGATCTTCGGATCGATTCTCATTTCTGATCCTTTACCTCTAATAAATACCAAAAAAACAAACAAATGTGGGCTTGTAGCGAGATTTGAAAAGACCTCAAATTTGACGTTCGCAAAACTTAACTAATAGTCTGGACTGCTTGACTATGTAGTTAGCTATTTGTGTTTAGCTATTTTCTGAAAAACGGGTGAAATAATAATATTCGCATCTGATTCTTGATTAAAGGCTTTCGCATAACCTAAGCTAGCTACCTACCTACACAACACTCCTACATTATCATTATTATGAAATTAGAGGTCACCGCCTTCTCAACTATCACAAGAATCGTATGAACGAACTCTAGAGTTTCTTTTTGACATTTTTTTTTCTTATATGAAATTGGTTTTGAGAGTAAAAGAGGTAGAAATCCAAAGATTAAAATTTTTGCGTTTATTTTAAAACTTTTTAAAATGGAAAAATGTTGCATTTATTTTGAAATTGGTGAAGTATGTTTTTACTCATTAATATAATAATGTGTCAGTAAAAATTACGGAGTATAAAATATGAACATTTATAAAGTATTCATTCAGACGAATCAAATAATATGCTACATAACTAGTCCGTATATTTTTTCATTTACTCGTATAGTTCTCCATATTTCCATTTCACACATTTGTCAATGCACCTCTTAACATTAGTATCTTTAACTATATACATTAGTTAAAATTATTCTCGTGGGTTTATTAAATTAACTCAAACCCATTAATTTTGTGTTGTGCTCGGGTGGTGTGAGCTTATGTCAATTTTTGTATTACAAAGTTAATGGTCAATCGAGTGTAATTGTGTCTGTCGTGTCAATCTACATACATAAACAGGTTGAAACCCCTTGATCCAAATCCGACCTGTTTAATAAGCGTCTTGTGTCGTGTCAACTCATTTACTTAATTATGTCAAAGTCATGAACACAAATGTGTTGATTATTAAAGGCAATGCTTAAAAATTAATTGAGACTCAAACATATCATGTCTTTCAAATGTTAATCCTTGCTTGCAAATTACTTACAATCGCCCATAGCACAAAGTAAAAAACGACATTATCCTTGACTTAAAATTACACCATAACAGCTTTGATTACATAAATAACGACGCCACCGGACCACGACCTCGGCCACCATCGGGCAAACCTTGCTCCTTAGTTTATTTAATTACACCACAACATAAAATCTGATTAAATTACACCACAACATAAACTTTAATTTGATTAAATTACACCACAATAATGCCCGCTAGTGTAATTTATGTAATTTAGTGTAATTAAAAATCTCTCTCTATACCTAAAAATTCAGAATTAAGTTCTATGATATGCAAGAAGTTATAAAGAATTACATATGGGCCACTATATCAACAAGAAGTTATAAAGAATTAGAGGTGGAAAAGTAGGAAACAGGGCCGTGTCGGAGTAATCGGGGCCCTGTTCTAAAATTGTACTTAGGTCCTTCAGATCATAATAAATGTTAATATTTAGTATTATTTTGACAATACATGTATACAACCCAAAAATATTTTAGTAGAAAATCATTAATTTATATAAAAATATAAGAATGATTTAAGACAAATGACTAAGAAAAACAAAAAAAATAGGCCCTTTATATAACTGTTATATGCAGTGGGGCTTTTTGCACACCCACCCGACACCCCCCTGGTAGGAAAACTAAGGGCTCGTTTACATTAGCTGAATAGAGATAAACTGAACTGAACGGAATAGAAGTGTATTAATTGAACTAAATAGAGATGAACTGAACTGAATAGAGATTAACTGAACTGAATATAATCTGAAGTAAACAAGCCATAACTTAATGATACTAAGAAGCAAAGTTTTGGCTTTGGACCAAATATTGAGCCGAGTATACTGAGAACTCAACCGTGTATGATTTTAAGATTAGTATAAACGAATAAATTGATCAAAAATAACTTTAAGATTAGTAACTTAATTATGATTTCAATCTTACTTGTATTAAAACTATTTTGATTAATTTGTTCATTTACACCCTTAAATCATTACCTTAAAGTACGTGCAAAATGACTTATTGTCATTAATATGTTACGGATAGAGTATATATATATTGTGACTCAGCTTATAAGAAAGGAATTTAGCAAGTAATTAATGACAAATGAATTAGTGATTAAGCAATAGGTGCAAAAATCATGCATGCATCAATAATGGATGTGGATAATGTTTGCTGAGTCCATCAAGTCATCAACAAATCTTATTTTGACACTTTGTATGATGTTGTTAGGGTTCTTGTATATACATCACTTTCTTAACAATTATGGTTAAGACAATAAGTTATGGGGTGATGTACATTGTATAAATTAAACGAAGCAATAGCTAGACTACTCTACCTGATTTTTTGTGGAACTAGTCTAGCTGGCCCTGGCCCTCCTAGTGAGAGAGAAAATTGTAAAACTAAATACAATGTTTACAAAATACAAATCAGATAAAATAATCAGATCAGATTAGTTCAGATCAGATCAGATCAGTTCAACTTTGTTTTAATTTTATACTCTCACAAAATAATACTCCACTTAATCAGTTCTAAAGAACAGAGCCTTAAGTCCCAACTGAACACTTATGCTCCTTTGCGAAATTAGCGCCCAAAATTGTGCTTAATTCTTTGTTGTTCTTGTCAAATATGAATCTCATCTCATAAATTACCATCTTTAATGGGCTCAGTTACAAGTTTATTATGGCTACACATTACTTTTCTAGTCTCCTGGTCCGACGCTGCCCAAACTGTTATTTTGATGAAGTGAGAATATAAAAGAGGAAAATTACATGGAGATTAAAAGAGAAAGAGTGAAGCTAGGCATATAAAGGTATGGCCTTGTTTGGTGACTAGAGTTTAGAGTTTAGAGGTTAGAGTTTAGAGTTTGTGGTTAGATGATTACTTTTTATTCAGAGGATTTGACTGCTGATTTAGATAGTTGATTGTTTAAAGGTGTTTGGTAACACATAACTGATTGCTTAGAATTTTGTTATGTAAAATGACATTTATGGACATTTAAAATAACTTGTAGGTTTTAATAGGTTTAAATATGTGGACAAATTAGTCAATTAATATTTCTCTCTCCAAAACTCTGAAGAAAAAGCTGCTCAACCCAGCTTTTTCTAAAGAGAGTTTTAATTAGAGTTTTTGGTACAAAACTCTATTTTACCAAACACCCAAATTAGAGTTTTGATTGGTCAAAACTCTAAACTCTCTCCAAAACTCTAAACTCTCTTAACCAAACAAGGCCATACTGTATCAAGTGAAGTGCTAAAACGTGAAATATGTTTACATATAAATAGAGAGCAACACTAATGAAGAAGTAATTACGGCTTTCATAATTGACATAGGAACGGAAGAAGAGTAACCGTTGTTTACAAAATACAAATACAATTGATAATGGAAGATAAAGTAGTTTTTGTATCTTTTTTTAATTTATTAAGAATCTTTTTTGGATGAGGTGACACTCAAATGACTACCTTACTAGAGGTGAGTTTAAGAATGAACATGGTTACACTTTTAATGGTATTTGTTTTTAAGACTTAGTAAGAGATATGGAGTAGGTATGAATTAATTTTTTTCAAATGAAATATTACAAAGTGTGTGTATATGTATATATATTTTAAATAACATAATTAATATTTTTGAATTTTTAAATAACATAATTAATATTTTTGAATTCTCCACAAATAGAAACTTATGTTGATCAGATATATTTTTGTCAAATAAAAGTTTTCAATTGCAAATCGCTTTTGCAATATTAATTTAGTTGCCTATGGTATTAACTCTTAATTGCCTTTTGTCTTTGAAATAGCTTGTAGTTGAATCTTAATTTATAGAAGTTAGTGCGTGGTTGGACAAACAATATCATACGTCTTTTTTTAAGGGGTTCTTTATCTGGTTTTCGAAATCTATTTTAGCCAAATCAGGCCCCGATTAGGGGGAAGCTCTCCCAACACAAATTGTTGTGTTCTCATGGCTCGAACCTGAGCCATTGGTTAAGCTAGAACAGCTCCCTTATCAACTGACCTAAGCATGTGTTGGTAATCCATGTATCTTTAAACAAACTAAAATATACATGTTGAAAGTATATCCCATATATGTCCCACATTGAAAAATAAGAGAGAAGTTGACTAATATATAAGCTTGGTGAGCTATTCCTTATATTACAAATTGATTTTATAATGGAACCCCAAAATATTTGTGTATGGTTAGACTCTTCGGCCTAGGCTCGTGATTAGGCCTAGTGAAGTTCTTCATTTCTTGTTTTTACTTTTGATATTTTATTACGAGACAATATATTAAAAAATTAAAATATGTTTTTAAACAATTTCATATATCTTTTCCCATTTTTACTATCTCAAATTTTGAGTAGAATAAAAAATATTATTTGTATTATTTGTTTTTTTTTTGGGTTAGATTGTTGCATTATTCAACTAATCCTATATAATCCAGAATAAATTGAATTGATTGAACTAAAAATATAAATTAACTAAAGGAAGTGAACTGGATTGATTGAACTAAAACTAAAAATAAAAATTAACTAAAAAAAAATTGAACAAAAACTGGAAAAAAAAAATGTTGTAGTACACAATTATTTTGGATGGATCTATTTAATTAACTAATTTGGTATGATTTGAAATAAATTATAATTGAACTAAAAATTACAAACTAACATAAAGTAACTGAAGTGAAACTAAAAATAATTGTTGCAACACAACTTTTTTGGGCTAAATAGTTTAATGGATTGGGCAGGAAATGATAATATAAATCAACTAAAACTTAACTACCTGAAAACAAATTAACTGAACTGAACTATTTTCAAAATTGAACTCTTTTGAACTGAAATGATATAAAATAAACTATTTGGGTATATAATCATAATTGGACTGTTGAACTAAATTGACACCACTATTGATGACAAAATCACATATGTTGATCATCTTGTTTTGATTGAGTAAAGAAAGTCCAGAGGAAACAATGCACCTTGTATGTGGAGGGGGAAGTAAAGGTGAACTCCACATGCAAGGCATGATAATCGAACATGAGACCTCAAGTCTCATGCCCCTTAACTCTAGCCACTTGAGCTAATGTTTTTTCAAAACAAAATTAAAGTATATAAAACAAAGTCAAATGAAGGGAGTGTAAATATTTCCACTTTTATGAACTTCTTCTAATTTAAATTGTTTGCAACTACCCTAAAATAAAAAATTGATTGGAACATTATAAAAGTTGTATTATTCATTTATTAGCTTACACCATGCATTTTTATTACTACTCATAGATAAAAGGGAATATTATCATTAATTTTGTAATAATATACTAATATGTTATATATTGGATTCATCTCAATATATATTATCATGAATTTATGATATCACAAGTAAACAAAATAAGAATATGTTGGCAAGCATGAAAATTAAATTGTTACATATACTCCGTACAATTAAAAAGAAATAGATTATTTAATTACATCATTTCCTTATTAATTACACTATAATAGTATAATGAGATTATTGTTGCGAAGAATTGATACTTGAATTTTTTTGTCACGAAGGGCTTGTTTACTTCAGATTATATTCAGTTCAGTTAATTTCTATTCAGTTCAGTTCAGTTCAGTTCATCTCTATTTAGTTCAATTAATACTGTACACTTCAGTTTAGTTTAGTTCAGTTCAATTCATCTCTATTCAGCTAACGTAAACGAGCATAAAAGAAATTAAATTGTATGCTTTTCAATTTTCATTGTAGGCTTGATATAAGAGGAGACTGCAAGCTAGGTAGCTAGCTAAGAAGTAGGAATCCAGTTTTGATGTATCAAATCAGTGGTGTTGGATTAGCTTCTACTTTCTGTGGTACAGATCTGATGCTTTCAACTTAGCTCTTTGGGAATATAAGCATGTTTTGTGGCAACGTTGTAGAATGGAATGAAACCATACTACATTATTAATCAATAATATGGTGTTTGTTTTAGATATTTAGATTTAGATATGGAACCATATACTCAATAGTTTATCGGTTTTCCAAAAAGAATCTCATCTCCGATCCATATGACTATATATTACGGTAGAATAAACCAAACAATTACATGAAAGTAATGAATTTCTAATCCAAATCTAAAAGATTATCATTCACATCAGATATGAAGTCAGGATTTTTAAGCGGGATGACATATATGTATGTATGTGTATGGACTAAATTACACTAAATAAACAAACTGATAATTGCTACCAAAAAAAATGATATTAAATGATTTAGGCTCAGCGGTTCAGATTCTTGCCCTTAGGATTAAAAGTGGAGGTGGAGCAACTGTTTCATATGTAATTATCCACCAAAATTTTATATTTCCCTACTGCTAATTTGTCCATAGGTAATTTGCGGAGAATTTATAAACCTTTCTATCGATTTTGCACTACCAATAAGAATTCGGTTTAGTAGTAAAGCAATTTGATGCTGATTAAGGTAGGTCTTAGATTTGAAACTCCCCAAATGCAGAAAAATCTTATTAGAGGAATCGCCCACCAAAACATAACACAAATACTACAATGCGTGAGGTGAAAGAGTAGGCAGCCCGGGTACTGAAATTTTTGGAGGCCTAAGACAAGTTTATAAATAAGGGCTTTACATTTTTTTTTTAAATAGGGGCATCAGATCAGAAAAAAATTATAATTATAATTAGAATAGTAACTATATTAGAAAAAATCAAATTCGATCAAAAAAATTCATATCAGATAAAAAAAGTTTAGATCATATTAGAAAATTTAAGATTAGATTAGGTCAGAAAATTTCAAAAATACACCTTCGTGTTAAGTTTGAGAGGGAAAAGAGTAGAATTAGGGGGGAATTTTAGTTGTTTGTGTTTTTTTTTTTTTTAAATAGAAAGCTTTTTTTTAAAAAAATATTAAATAAAATTTAACAAAAATGCTTTACTAGGTTATTCTCCTATTAGCGTTCCTTTTATTACAAAAAAATACATAAATAAATAAATAAAATAATAATGATGATGATAATAATAATAATATACTTCCTAAAATGATAAAATTTTGAGAATGTATGCTAAAATCACATGTAAATCAGTATAACTAATATTTAATTTGACTAAAAATTAACATTTTTAGCTTCTTAAATATAACTCTAACATATTGTTTGATTTTTGGTATCAAATTGTAGTAATGAAAAATAATTTTAAAAAAAAATTTAACAAAGAAAGCGATCTTATAATCAACACGAAAACATATCCTTAGTTCCAAGCTAATAGCATCATGGAAAATTACAAAATTTATTACCATACCTACCATTTATAAATTGTTATCAAATAGTTGTAGAACATAAGGGTTATCATTACATTTTCCTAATTATATTATTTAGAACTATTCTTGGATGGTCAACTTTATACCAATACTCAAATAATACCAAATTTGCCCGATTTATATTTCTAATATACTCCCTCAATAACATATTAAGTGCAACGATTTGACGTTTTTCTTTTGTACTTTATGTCAAATCGTTTGCACTTATTATATTACGGACGGAGTATATATACTAAGTAGTTTGCTTGGACAAAACAAAATGGAGAGCAAAAGGAAAAAAGAACAAGCTTTCATGTGTGAATAAAGATTTGAATAAAGGGATGAAACTTCCTCCTTTCCTCCTCTTTTCCTTCCTATCATATTATCCAAATAAATTGTTAGTACAACATTGTACAAGTCCTATGACTTCAAAATGAAGATTCTACTTCAAACCTTTGAAAAAAAAATTTGGGAAATTTGCTTTGTTTAGCTTCAACCCTAAACTGTTGATAACCAAACCAAAATGAACTCTCCAAACACATAAAAGCAAGACAGAATATAAGTTCTCCATTAATATCACTTTGCCAAAATTTTGTTTAATACACAATTTCTTTGCTTTAAAAATAATAAATTAAAAAAAAAAAATCAATATATGCAAAACTATCAAGTATCTTACAGTTAGAAGAAGTATTTAAATAGAGAGAACTTTTCTTCAATACTCTCCATTAATCCCGAAGATACGAACTCTGTGCATACGAGGAAACTTGGCAATCACGAGCACAAATACAGCAACCGTGTTGAGTAAAAGCATTGGGTTTTGGTAATTTGTTGTGTGTGACGCGATTAAGTACCTGCCACAAACAAACATTAAGCACTTTTCTTCTGCAACAGCAGAGTACAAAAGATACAAGTAATTAATCAAGAAATAACTTCTAACATCTTTGTGGAAAAAAATAAATAATAAAGTTGGTTCCTTTTTTCCATGCAACAACAAGCTAAGACACAAGATTATAGATGCGAATGATTCTCCATCCAACTATGGAAAATTAAGTCAAATGGGGTGTTTAGTTACAGTTTCGATTTGGCATGACTCAAAAAATTGCAGCAAGGACCTGGTTAAACATTATGGTAGGAAAATTGTTAGACCAATTTGTATGCTTAAAGTAGATTTGAGGAAAGCATATGATAGTAAAGATACAGTTGAACGGGGGTTGCCTAGAAAGAAATTCTTATATACACCCGGGTGTAAGGTGCATCCAAGGGTGATTTTGCACATTTTATAATTTTTTTTGCTCATTTTACAATTTAAAATGAGCAAATTTATGTGAAATGAGTAATAAAATATCTTTGAATGTACATACCTTTACGTGCATCCGGATGGGTAATAGATCCATTGGTTCCTAGAGGAGATGTTGGAGGAGCTGGGTTTTCCAATCAAATTCATTAAGTTGATAATGGTGTGTGTTACTTCCCCTATGTTTTCTTTGGTTGTTAAAGGTTTTCCCAAGGTATTTTTCCCTTCAAAAAGGGTTAAGGCAAGGAGATCCGCTGTCCCCGTTGATCTTTGGTCTAGGGCCCTTATCCCCTTAACAAGATGGTGAGGGATGAAAGATCTTTTTGAGTTTCATCCTAGATGTAGAATGGCTAAATTGACACATCTTTATTTTGGGATGGCTAAACTGACACACTTCTTCTGTTAGTCTGCTCCTAGACCAGTTCAAACTGTTCTCTGCAGCTTCTGGGCTTAAAGCTAGTTCCCTTAAAATCAGATTTTTTTGTTGTAGTGACATATCAGATGAGATGATTGATAATATGATTCAGAACTCTGGCTTTGTGAGAGGGAGGCTGCCTTTCATGTTTCAAGTGATTGGGAGTGCCTATATGTTATAGAAGGGTGTCAACTGCTCAATGTGAAGGTTTGGTGGAAAAAAATCACAGCTAGGATTAGATTATGGATCACAAGAAATATTTCTTATGCTGGAAGACTACAGCTAATAAACTCTGTCCTACTTAGGGGGTGTTTGGTATGAGATTAGTAAAGGTAATGGATTGGAAACAAATAAGGGGACATTGTGTTACCCTTACTAGTTGTATCGTATCATTAAGAAAACATATATGGTTATAACCAATTGGAAACGGTAATTGTTTCCTATAGATGTAGAAGTGTAAGAAGGTAAGGGTATTTATTTCCCTTACAAATTTGATTCTGTTTCCCACAGCCCATAACAAACAAATGGTATCGGTGTTATTTTGTGATTACGTTTCCTATGCTAATTTTTAAGGATACCAAGCAACCCCTTAGTATACACATGTATTGGGCACAAGTCTTTATTCTCCCCAAGAGTGTGCTGCAGGCTGTAATCGAGATAAGCGAAGCCTATCTTTGGTCTGGTACCTGGTTCTACACTAAAGCTGCAGGATTATCTTGGCAGGAGGTGTGCAAGCAGAAGAAAAGTGGTAGTCTAGGGGTAAGAAATTTGGAGATATGGAACCTAGCTCTTATGGGGAGGCACGTCTGGGCTGTTGCTTAGAAACAAGACAATTTATGGTAAAATGGGAATATTCTCTTTACATAAAACAAGATAGATGGTCGATGGAGCAATTATAAGCCTCCTATTGTTCATCTTGGTATTGGAAGAAAATATGTGAATTGAAGGGTTTATTTGCTCAAGGAATATTCTGAATGCAGCAATTTAAATGCAGCAACTGGAGGTTACAAGACCTCAGGTGTACTGGTCTAATATTATATGGCATAGGATGGCTATCCCAAAGCACAGATTTTGTGCTTGGCTGGCTATGAAACAGATATTGGAAGTAAAGAACAGGTTCATACAGGGGCTGTGTGAGGATGCAAAATGCAGTCTATGTTGAGCTGATCACAGAAATTGTTAGAATGGCTTGGTATGAATATCAGAAATTGCAGTTATTTCGAGAATTGGTAAGTATGGAGGTATAAGTGTATAAACCTTGAGTCCTTGACTTGGAACCCCCCTCCTCCTCCTCCTTTTCTGTCTAGGTGTATATATTATCCACAAAAGGTGTCAATTATTCCTCCATGCGTCTATCTCACAGCCATAACCTCCTCTATCACCATGTTTACTCTACTTCATTTTTGGAAGTTGTTTACAATACCTCCTTAATACATACCCCTAATCCAAGTATGCCAAATGAAAAACAATGAAATGACCTAGCACGAAGCAATTCAATTTGATATATCATATAATGTTTCAATGCTTCATAGCATACTTCTGAGTTCTGAGAGATTATGATAGACAAAAGCATCAAGGGCCTCTAAGTATGCCAAATGAAAAACAATGAAATGACCTAGCACGAAACAATTCAATTTGATATATCATATAATGTTTCAATGTTTCATAGCATACTTCTGAGTTCTGAGAGATTATGATAGACAAAAGCATCAAGGGCCTCTAAGTTCATTGAACACATAACCCAAAACATTAGGATTAAAAGATCCATTTCCGAGGTCTGGTGAGTAACATGAGCATTAACACTTTACAGTTTGTTTTGGACAAAAAACATGCAGAATTTTCATAACACAGCCAAATTTAAGACAAATCATCGTTTCCAGGTCAATTATGCCTTATTCTCTATTTCAGCACATGCTTAAACATGAGTCAACATTTTGCACCGTGCAGCGAACACTAGTATTTGGATATTGCCATATTGGCATGATAATAAGGCATTGAGCAAGTTTTAATACTTGCAAAAAGAATTGCCCAAGAGATTCAGATAAAGACAAGCAATCATCGTCCCCTATATCAGAATTAGTGTGCAAAGAACAGTGTCTTGCCTGAACCAAATCTGACTAAAACAGGACAACCAACACCCACAACACCAGACAGGGAAGGCACAGAATTTATGCCACGCTACACAGATGGTAAGAGCAGCAATGCCATAGTTTTTTATCCTTCAATTCTCTTCACCTTAATAGCACATCTTATTAAATCTCATTAGATCACATCAGATCAGAAGAGAAAGATTTAGACTAGATTGGATCAGAAAAATTCAGAATAGGCAAGATGTTCTTATTTCAATTTATTAAACATGTAATATTTTAAATTTCATACTTGTATTAATAAAAATCATAAAACTTAGATATTTGAAACTACACATTGAGATGAATCTAACAACAAATGATAAAGTTTTATTATGTTGCTGTAAAAATAAGTCGTTCAATCAATTCAGGAGATTCACAGAAAAATTCAGATAAATCAGACCAGAATTTTAATCAACCAGACTAGATCACATCAGATGAAGAGAACATAACCTAAGCAGCAAATTCAGCAAGGATATTCCTTCTAAGAAAGTGGTAACTAGCCTGTGCTTGCAGAAAATTATGCATGTTCCCAGAAATTTGTTAACAAAAACAGAGGCAAACACTTAGACAAGATTAATATCTTATCCTACATAGGTCTAGTAAGCATTTATCACATTTGAAAAGTATATATGATGGCTTAAATACTCACAATACCACAGGGATGACAGTGAGAAATTTCCTATTGCGCGTAAGCTGCTGACCATTTTCAATTTGCTCCCACCAAGTCAATCCATTGTACATTCCCTGGTCGTCAGCAAATGGTGTGCCTTTCTTCCAATGAAAGAAGTGATAAGTCACCTGAATGAACGAAAATGTGTGAAATTCATTACTCAAATCTGATCAAGAACTATGTAGAAAACAAGCAATGATATGAAAGATAGATTAACCAAAGCACTAAAATATATAGGGAGGAGGAATTTTATAAACCAAAGCATTCAGCATGCTGTGGAAGAAGGGGAAACACAAAACAAATCGTCCCCAACAAACGTTATTTATGCAACAAGAGAATAACAGCATGCACATATTTTTTCAGGAAACATAAACCGCCGGCCTGTTATGCCAAAAACATTGGAGCTGAAGAAGCAAACATTTTCAAGCATATAAACCCACTCTTAGCAGCCAAACAAAGACACTATTGGCAAACCAGGAAATTGTAAGGAAACAATTGAAGTACCCCAAAACATCAACCCACTTACATGAGCTTCCAAGAGACATGTGCTAGATGCCACAGAAATATTAAGCTTTATGGCTGAAGATACATTTTTCAAAATGAACATATAGCCCTAGACATATGAGTTTAAGGCGCTGTTTAATAGGGCATAAAACACTATCCTAGCAAACTATTCTTCTTTATTTTCAATTTTACATTGGTTTGCAAAGTATTGTAAAATCATTTTCCCAGTAAAATATCACCTACAATCATGGAAAACCATTTCCCCTTCAAAAGGAAGGCAACCCTTTTCCTTACCTCCCTTGTACATCCCTCTCACTACCTCCTTGCTTTTCCCTTTCATTTTCCATCATTTTTTCTTACATGGTACCAAAAAATGGAAAATTTATCCTAAGGGATTCATTTGAGTTTTGCTTCAATGTGAAGACAGCATACAATCATCAAAAACTTATACATGCCAATAGTTGAATTCCCAATTATGCTCTTTTTTGTTTCTTAATCATTGAAATAGTTAGAACAAGGTTCTTCCTTAATTAGTGAAACACCTTTTTTAGTTTTTAAAACATATATTAAATACAAAAGAAAAAAAGTTCCATCACATGGTCACAACCCCATTTAGAAAAGTAGGAGTCACCCACTAAGCTAACCCCAAAAAAACCAAAAAAAGGGAGCTACCCAATAACCCCAAAAACCCAAACTTCCCAAATAAAACCCCCAAATTCAACCAGAAATAATCCCCAATTTCATTAATTGATGAAATGGGCAAAAATCAATTTCAATAGACAGAGATCCAGACCCATAAAATCGACAGCAAAAAAAAAAAAAAGAGGAGGAAAGAGAGAAGCATACAAGGAAATGAGAAAGATGAACAAGAGTCCAAGCCATGCCAGGAGAACAACCAAGAAAAGAGAGAACAAGAAGCCATGAAAAGAAGAGAATGAAGATGTAAATACTCCATACACCAGGATAAGTCATCCATTCCGTATTCTTATTCACTTCCTTCGACGCCTCTGCTCTTACATACATCAAATTCTTCTCCATTTTTCTTTCCTTTGTTCGATTTCACTTTCTTACAACTTTTACGATTTGATTTTATTGATTGATGTTGCAGACACTTTTTACTGATTCCCACTGTGATTATTAAAATAATCAATTTAGGTTTAGATATTTTGCAAAAAATTGAAGCTGGGTTTACAAATAGATCTTTATTATTTTCAAGTACTGTATTTTATTTTTCTCTTTTTGGGTTTAGATTTGAGAAGATAGTTGCGTTGTTGTTATTGGCGTTAATAAATACGAGTACGAGTAATATATTATAATAGTAAAGGATATTCCATATTATTTATACCACTATATTTTTTGGTTTTCTATGTGGTATAATTATTTTTTAAAAATTCTACATAATAGTGTTATAATTTGATCTTATTCCATATGATAACATTATTTTAAGTAAAATGTTAATTTAGGAGTCAAAAGGTTAAGAGTTCAATGTTCCTCTCATTTAACGTGTTTTTGTTTGCGTGCTATAAAAAAATACTTGAATACGGTTTTGGTAGTTATTTTGACCAATTAAGAATTTAATTTATGGTCAAAATTGACAATGATAATGTTTGTTAATCTAAATTAGACCAAAATGACCTGTCAAACTTTAATTCAGCTAATTTCCGCATACACATAGTCACATACACATATCAAAACATAGAAATCGAGACAAAATTCTAACCCTACTTAACTCATAATTAACATTTTAACTAATGAAATATTACAATGAAGAATAAAACTCAAATATAATGGTACCATGTAAAATTCTAAAAATTAATGATACTATATTAAAAAAGCTAAAAATACGATGGTGCCGTGTGAAATTTCCTAATAATAATAATAATACGATTAATAGTGATCCACTTAGCATAAGAGGAAGCTTGCGGAAGGAGTAATTTGTTAATGTGGGTGCAACACAATACACTTTGTTTGACTAAATATTAACGTATTGCTATTTGCTAAATGTAATCATTAGGACTACCGACTATATATATATATATATGAATTGAATAATTTTTCAAAAAAATGTTATAAATTTGAAATATATTTGTAAAATTATTTGTAATAAAAGTATTTATAAATTTGTGTGATTAATGGTTAATTTTCTTAAAAATTTTCTTTTTAAAACATCTTATATGTAATCTTTTGAGATACATTTTATCATTTTCCAAATATTAATTTACAATGTCTAATCTTTCCTCTGCTTTTATAAGAAGGTATATTATATTTGTGCGGTTAGCAGTAATTGTATACAGAGTAATTCTTGATTTTGTGCTCGGTTATCGTCGGTATTATCTAGAAGGGTTGTTTAGCTCCCCTCTTAGATATGTGTAAGCTAAATTCAAACCAATGACCCGAAAGGAATGCACTAAGGCACGATTCAAGGTCTTGTATTGTCAAAATTACCAATTTAGAAAAGTGATTTGCTAAACCCCATTGGCATTTCACTTATTATTGACCACATTTTGATAATTTAGCTCTTATTCTCTAACTTTTCATCACTCTCACTAACTTGGACTTTACTACACACTCGGACTTATTCTGATGACCACCTTAAGTGCATCTGAAGAACTCAAAACTTTTGCGAGCAACGTCTTCAAAGAAAGTACCTTCGTAAAAAAAAAATTGCGCCTAAAATATCTACTTCTACCTTAAGCAAGGGCGCCTAAAAATTTGCTCTAGGCTGGGGCAACTTAAACAGGGCAAAGCTCCTACGATACTTATTTTTAAGGCATTGTGCACTGTGATTATGACATTTTCAAGTGCGTTTAAGGGGATTAGTCAAATAAAGTTCAAGGGCGAAGTATCCGGTAACGTCTAAGTTAGTGTAAGAGATGAAAAGTTAGATACTAAAGGCAAAATAGTCAAAAACATAGACGATAGTAAATCAAATGCATACGTGATTTAATAATACCCTTAAAAGAATGTGTATTATATCCCTAAAGTCCACACGGTATATTATTTTTTTTTAATATATATTTATTTGTTTATTATATGGTTGTTTAGAAAAAGAAAAGGAAAATTTTTGGCTTAGAGTTGACCACAAAATACTTGCCGCTGCCTGAATGACTTCAACTGCATAAAATACTTAATATTTCTTCGTCAACCTATATTTTGATAATAATTAGTTTTGATATCACATCTAAGCCATCAAACATATAATATACGGAGTATCAATTAAGAATAAACCATAGTTAACTTATGTTATAAACGCATAAATTAGGGCTTGTTTACTTCAGCTTAAATTCAGTTCAGTTCAGCTCTCAATTTCCTTCTCTTATAAAATACTAGCCTTCTATGCACGCTTTGCGTGCGATGGTATTTTAAATACATCTATTAATCTATCTAAACAAACTTTATATAATTAAAAAAAAACTTTTTTTCTTTCGTTCGGTCATCCCATAGCAATGAACGAAAGAAAAGTTTTATTTACCATATTCTATTGGCTACCAAATTTCTACGATAATCATAATGTAAAATTTTTATTTGTGAAATATATCAATATGGGTGTCTATTTATAGAGAATTTAAAAATATTAATTTTGAAATTTATGTTTTATTTTTTTCAAATTTTATATTTTGTACTATTTTCATTTAAAAAGTTCAAAATTTGTAATAGCTTTCCTTAATAATTAGAGGTGATACAAATTAAGATTTTAGAAAGTATCGAAGGGTAAGATAGACATTTCAAGGAGGGACACCATGGCTCCCTTTGGCTTATATAATAGAGATTACTTTCAATTGTATTCATTTCAGTTTAGCTTAGCTCAACTATATTCAGCTAAAGTAAATGAGCCCTTAGCTACCTTGATGCAGTGGGGTATGATATTCAATTCTTCATACCAAATTAGAAAATCTAGTTCAACGTAACAAATATGTTGTACCTTGGAGCCCTCAAACACAGGCGCTTCGCCCTTGAATTTCGACTCGCTAACTAGATAGCGAGACGCCCATGATAAATTAATACCAACGAAACATAACAAATTCTTTTTGACCGGATATAAACAGATTACTTAATTTTGATCCGGAACAAAATAGGCTTCAATTGAAACATTCCAAGTAATTGTTTATCTTCCACACAAAAGAACAAAAAAAAAAAACCACTTGTTTAGATCTGATTCAAATACCACCTCTAGTTTAAAGAACAATAATAGATCATTGTAGTTTTTTTGTTTGTCCCCTTGCCAAAAAGAAAAAAAAAATCATTCTTTTATACCAGGCTTTGCAGTTATGTGGAGGAAGAGTAATAAACTAAAGCTTGGTCTACATCTCACTAGTCACGATTTTGAAAATGCTCACTAACAATATAAAACTAAACCTGATTGTTGGACAGGGTAACCCAATAAAATACGGTTAGGGTCAAGGTTATAGGATATGAGAAAACTATTTTCCACTCTTTCAAAAAAAAAAAAAAAAGAGAGTGATTTTCTAGGAAACGTTTTCCTTCAAAACATAACAGAGCCTAAAACGAAAGTTTGGGTTGACATGTGTTGTGCACTATAAATAATCTGTGGTTCAGAAGATATTAACAAGATTGGATACACTGTACAAGTGACTTGTGAGCATCATATCAATGCTTAAGGCTACCCAAAATAATACCAAAAGTTTAACCATAAACATAGAATTGAAAAAAATCTAAAATGTACACAGGTCCAGATAAATCTGACAACAATACAACAACAATTCGCTAAACATTCAATGATTTGGACATGATTGAAGCATATACTATCATTGGTTTAAATACATACACAAATTACAGTTAACAACAAAACATTAAGGGAGTGAAACAACCATACCGATTGGCAGTGGCGGCATTTGAATTAGGTTAAAGCACCCGGATTTCAGTGGTGCTTGAATCAAATCAAAAGTAGATAAAAGATCGAATTGCATTAACCCTTTCGATGAACCTGGGCTGACGAAACAGGAAATCAAGAAGATAAATCAGAGCTGACCGAGTCATTGCTTACTCTATCCAATCCCTCTACTAACCTTCTCTTAGAAGACTTTGTTCTGTAACACCATAATTCGAAAGCTTCGGTCAAATCCGGAAACCCTAACTGCTCAGATTCCATCCAATCACCCAGTATATCAGCCTGGTTGTTCGATGGCAACGCTACTATGAGTGAAACAATGGCTCCTTGGATGCCCTCGCAGAGATCTTCATCCATTCTGTAAGGAAAACCTGTCTCGTAACTACCAACAGAATCCAAAACAGGCTTCATTTTCTGAATATAAGGAAGCCATGTCTTCAACAATTGCATCCTATATGCAGCAGGCAATACCACGTTGCCATACCCTACGGCATCCAACACCTTTGCAGTAACCTCAATAAGCTTGAACTTCAAGCTCCACATGACAGTTTCTAATTTTGGGTGTTCAACCATGCTTAGTATATAGCTTGATATATCGGTCCATGTTGAAACAAAATCTCCCATTAGATTGATTTTTGGAAGCAAATTACACAACCACTCAAGACCACTTAAAGTTTGCAGTATATTATTTTCAGAGGCTTCTGAGGGGAGGTCAGGGTGTGAAAGGAGTGATGAAAATTCCTCTCGGAATATTGAAAACATCTGAGAAATACCCTTTCGTATCTCAAGTTTTACTTCAACATCAGCTGTTACTAGTGGGGTCTCTTCATCTTGCCCTAGCATGTAGTCTATTTGCTCTTGAGCGGAGATCTTAATTTCATCCCCAAATGGAGGGGTAGGTTTGGTAATAGACATGGCATACCGAACTGCAGCAAGAAAAACATCTTTGGTAGAATTTGGATCTGGGGGCTTAACACGGGCCAATATAGGCAAGGCTATATGTCCTAGTTTAGGCACAATTCGTACAATCTCTTCTTCTTCCTTATCATCCCAAGGAACAGCTTCTAAGTAATCAACACAGGATTTTGCTACTTCTTCGCATTCAAGAGAAACAGCAACCTGGAGTACACCAAGGGCTGAATTAACACTTTTCCACGAGTCAACAAGCGAACTGGCAGGAAGATGAAGGTGGTTCAAGAGATGAACATAGTGATTATAGTCACCAATTGAACAGTGGACGTCAATACAGGAACTCAAGCTAGGAGATGAAAGCTGATTGGCAAAGAATTTGCTCTTTGCTTTAAGGATCTGAGCTTTAAAAAAGAATAGTTTGTGGGTTCCCTGCTCTTTATTTCTCAAGCAAACAGTAACGTCTTTGATAATTTGACCATCTCTGGGCTTACTACTCTCGTCTAAATCAGCTTGATCCATATGTTATGAGAAATGTCATAAAGACTCATACTTGTGCGCACCTGAAATGAAACACCTTAAATTTGAATTTAAACTAGCCATGAATACAACCACAAAAATCACGCACATTGAAGCATAGAAATAAGGTTGACTTTACTGCAATGATATTCTTATCCCTTGTTCTAACCAAGATTCAGGATTTTGTATCTATACTACATTTTGAAGCCACTATATCGGGTTTTCCTCCTAAAATTCCCTCCAAAATAAATATACAGTTCTTGAGGATAATATACAGTTCTTAAGGAGTATTGGATAATAGATAAATGCATTAAAAACGGTAGCTTTTTAGTAATCCTGATTAATCAATCTTATAATTAAAAATCCTAATAAGCAGATGATGAATTTCACTACACAAGCTAAATAAAAAAAGCATTGCTTGGAGCATTATTTAGTAGAAAAATCAAAGAAAGAAGATATATTATACTGATTACTGAGTATAACATTGTTTAAGATAAATCAACCATAAGATATATTGCCGTTGAGACAAATTTCATAAAAACTGATTACTTTGACTTAGGTACAACATTCATCAATTCCTATATGAATTAATGGTAAATTCATAAAAACTCATACAGTAACAAATTTCCAACTTTATTACATTGGATTAAGAAAAATACTACAGTGATATACTACTAAAAAAACTCCAAATTTATTTAGCATAAAAGTAATGAAAGATACCACAATGATAAACTCGTCGTAGAATCAAGCCCGTCACTGAGCCCAGACGGTAGGGGCTGCCGCCCTGAGCCTAGGTTGAAAAGCTCCATTTTCATAGTTTCATGTGAAAATTATTGGTTTAATAAAGCAAAGAATATTTCATTAATTGCATTAGATAAATCAACATACAAATCCACTTATATATTACTCCAAATAACAAACCACCACTACCTATTCAATGGGAATGTGGTGAGAATGATATCACTAACTCCTAAGGCCCGTTCGGTAGCCGGTCATAAATGGAGGTAATGAGAATGAATTTATAACTAAATTTGAAAGGAAAATCAAAATTCATTTCCATGGTGGTGCTAGCTTAACTCTAATTTATCTACTTTTCTTCACAAATATCCATTTCCATCTAATACCACCATTCCACATGATAATGAAAAATAAGAACAAATTTCAAGTTTGGGAATGAAAAAATATTTTTTCCATGAGAATTTTTTAGTTTTTCCTTAACAAATTACACTTTAAATCGATTACCATTACCACAATTCATTACCAACAACCAAACGGACCGCTAATGCTACTCAACTGAATAAAACACATTGTTTACTAGCAAAAACAAACTGACTCACTAACAAGCCTAATGTTCCTATCCTAAACTATAGGAACTACTTTGAATCAATCATCCAACATTCCCCCTTGATCCAGCCTAACCTTTGTTACTGACTTCAACATTCCATATTACCATGTACTTCGACTTGAACTCAACATGCATTGATATCGACATGAACACTTAAAGGTACACACGACTTTAGAAGAGCTTGCTCTCTTTGTCTTCAAATTTCAAATCTTGCTAGACTTTTTAATTTGTGATGCATTCACAATATTGTTGAAGCACATCATAACCAACATGATATTGTCAGAGCACTTCTCTCCACAAAACCAAACCTAACATTTCTTGTTGATGCACTTATCATTAATACCTTGATCCTATTGGATAACAATATCACCAACTTACATTCAAGGAGTACATCTCTCCATTAACTCTCTTTGACATTGCCCTCAATTGACCATGTCAACTTGTACCTAAATGCCATTAGCACTATCTATAATTCAAATCGTCTTTGCGTTGACTACAACTTCCACAAAATCTTTACCTCAACAATTTCTTTTTGTGCCATCTTTTTCACAGGGTTAAAATCCATTTGCATGTTATACAAGAGAACCCATCAATACATTACACCAAACCATTAATCCCATATTTAAACACACAAAATCAATTGAAAAAACAATAATATTGCTCACAAACAATGAACTGATGAAGTCAAGCTGTGTTGCTTGGTTTTGATATTCAATTTTTTTAATTCTCTCTTTTTTCATCTCTTTCCCTTCTCTTTTCAGCCTTTCCCGAATCTAACTTGAACCTCTTGATACCAAGTTGGTTTAATAAAGAAAAGAATATTTCATTAATTGCATTAGATAAATCAACATACAAATCCAGACTCCAAATAAAAAACCACCACCACTATCAATTCAATAGGAATGTGGTGGGTAATGAAAAAACTAACTCATAATATTACTCCAGTGAATAAAAGATGTTTACTAGCAAAAACAAAATGACCCACTAGCAAACTACATGATCCTATCCTAAACTATTGGAACTAGTTGGAATCAATCATCCAACAAAAATAAGGGTTACTACAACACAATAGCAGCAAAATTCGAATTGAAATTCCCAAGATTAACTCTAGCAATAAGTTACTCAGTATAAACTACCTAATTTTAAACCCAACCCTTGAAGAACCCTAAGTGACTATCAGAGAAAATCAGAAAAAGTGCAAAACGAACCTCGGTTATAAAATTGAATTTCCATTATTCATCGAAAATAGAAAGGTCTTACTAATACCTCAAAAGCTCTGCTTCAATAGAGGAACCGCAGCACGAATGGTCACTTGAACGCTGAACTCAACAGTCAACAGGTCGCACTTCTACACATGGAGGGGGAGGGTCAAAGAAAGAGAGTAGAGGATGTTAAGGTTACCAATTATTCAATAATTTTAAAAAGTGGGTTGGTAAACAGTCGCTCGCATATTATTTAAAATCGCCCACAATTAAAAGTAAAAACATAAAATTGTCCTTGATTTAAAATTACACCACAACAATTTAGATTAAATATGCAACGACGTCGGACACCACGCCATAACCTTGACCACCACCGCCGCCACCACCACCACCATGGTGGTGGTTAAATTTTTTTTTTAATAAGGAAAGGGGTGTCCAGATCAGACGCCCCAACCATGGTAGGGGCGTCCAGATCAGATGCCCCAACCATGGTAGGGGCGTCTGATCTGGACGCCCCTACCATGGTCGGGGCGTCTGATCTGGACACCCCTTCCCTTATTTAAAAAAAAAAAATTAACCGCCACCACCACCACCACCATGGTGGTGGTGGTCGAGGTCATGGTGTGGTGTCCGACGTCGTTGTATATTTAATCTAAGTTGTTGTGGTGTAATTTTAAATCAAGGGCAATTTTGTCTTTTTACTTTTTATCGTGGACGATTTTAAGTAATTTGCAGGCGACGTTTAGCAAGTTCCTTTTAAAAAATGAAAATATTTATTTTATTAGAGTTTCCCAAGACACTTTTTGTTAGAGTTGAATAATAAGAATATTAGAGGATAAAGTAAGAGAGAGAAAAAATGAGGTATAAAGTAATTTTAGGGTAAAGTAAGGGAGAGAAAGAATGATAAGAATATTAGAGGGTAAAGTAAGAGAGAGAAAAAATGAGGTGTAAAGTAATTTTAGGGTAAAGTAAGGGAGAGAAAGAATGAGGTGTAAAGTAATTTTACCAAATTTAGAAATATATAAATTGTTGCAGTTATTAGTTTACAACTTTATTTGGAAATGTTGCAGATATTAGAATACGGAGGGAGTATTACTGATCTATTGCGCTGATTATTCTTCATTCTATTATTTATAAATGAGCAAAATTATTTAAAATGAACAATAAAACATATTTGGATGCACATATCTACGTGCATTTGGGTGCATAATAGACCATTGCTTTGTTCGTCGTGGTGCTATGTGAGTGAATAGTAAATTTGGGTAGGGGTTGAACATCGAGTCGGGTCCGATTCAAAAATTCGACTATCAGATCATTTTTTTAAATCCAGATCAATTCTAGAAATTATCCACAAATTTGGATATTCGAATCCGAATTTTGTAGGTATTTTAATTGAAAAAAAAATTATAGGAAACCCATATAATTTGATTTTATATTCAGTAATCCGATTTTGAATTTCGATAATTTGGTTCTAAATCTAGATATTCGATTTTAAATTAGAAAATTCGCATCATTTGTATTTGATCCGGTTTTCAATTTTTTCTGATTCCAAAAAACTAAATCAAATATCCAATATTTCGAATCGGAAAATTATACACCCTAGTTGTGTGTGATGAATTTGGATTTCGATGAGGGCTATGCTATTGCGGCCGCTGCTCGTTTGCGCACGCATTACCTTCTTCTTGTAATAGTCGTTATAGAAATACAATGGAATGGAGAATAATAAAGGCTATAGATGAATAATATCTTTTTTTAAAATAAATGAATTTTTGCATTTCTTTAACTATTAAATACATGGAATAGAGGTAAATTTAACTCAAAATTGATTTGAGTACTCATTTTGCAACTTTTGAAAGTTAAGCACCCAACCAAATTGCAACTTATAGCAAAATTGAGTACCTAATATTATACTCAACTCGAGTAGTTTATTTTCTTATACCGAGCACCAATTATTTAATATTCATTGCGCAATAATCACTATAACATTAAATTTTCTAACAATTATTTTTTTACGCATTTTGAAGAAGCGGTTTACTAGTGTAAATGAAGAAATTAATCAAAATGATTTTAATACAAGAAAATATGTGATTATAAGTTACTTACATCAAAATTGTATTGATTAATTTGGTCATTTACACCCTCAAATCACTTCTTTAAAATGCATGCAAAAAAAAATGTTGAAAATTTTGTGTTACAGTCTTACAGAGGAGTAGATAAAGAGAATATTTATGTAATACGAGTATTCCCTGTTAGTTTCAAATTTTTAATAACTCCCTTTGTCTATTTTTAAATGCTCTATTTTGAATATTTTCACTGTTTATATGATAATTTAGACTCTCTTTAATCTTATATATGCAATAAAAAATATAGTCATAAAAGATTTCGTTTGATTCGTCTTGATATGTGCTTTTTAAATACTTTTAAGTAGTGTTTGGATATGTGGAATTCATTTCAAATTGGTGAATTCAATTTTTGAAATTGAAATGTTACCATTCAAATGACAATTATTTGTTTGGATTGTTCTTAGAATTTGAAATGACATGGCTTTATTAAGTATTTGAAATATACAATATTTGTTTTATAAGCATTTGGGTTGGGAATTGGGGCCAAATTCAATTCCAATTTTTTTTACTTGTCAAACATGTAATCTGGCCCAAATCCATCATTTCAAATGATTTTTTTTTAATCCAAACATAGCATAAAATAATTTTTTGTAATTGTTTATTGTACATAACTCAAGATATTAATATTTGAAGTTGTTTCTCGAAAAATGTGCGTGAAAAAGTAAATGGAACACTTATATTTTAGACGGATGGAGTACACTTAAATTAAAATTAAAATTATGCATTCCCTCAAAATAAAAATAAAAATTATGCATACTACACAAACATTATATAATTACTAGCCTTCTATGCATGCTTTGCGTGCGATGATATTTTAAATACATATATTAATTTATCTAAACAAAATAAAATAAAGGTTATTTATTCGAAAAATTGAAAAATCTGTCAAATTTATACTAATTTATATAATCAGAAACAAACCTTTCCTCTCTCATTCGGTCATACCACAACAATGAACAAAAGAAAATGTTTAATTTATTTTTGTCATATTCTATTGGCTACCAAATTTTTACGATAATCAAAATGCAAAATTTTTATTTGATGAAATATATCAATATAGATGTCTATTTATAGAGAATTTAAAAATATGAATTTTGGTATTTTTGTTTTATTTTTTTGAATTTTATATTTTGTACTATTTTTATTTTAAAAAGTACAAAAATTGTAACAAATTTCCTTAATAATTAGGAGTGATGCAAATTGAAATTTTACAAAATTTTGAGGAGGTAATATGGACTTTTCGAGGGGGACACCATGGCTCCCCCTTAGCTTATATAATAGAGATCTTATTATTACTTAGAATATTCTTTTCGTTTTATTAATGTAAAAACAATTACTATATCATCTTCTATTATTATTATAATGTTCAAACCCGAGCACTCAAACAACCGCTTACCAAATCTAAACATTTTCATATACGCTAATGGTCATATGCGTTTTTTTTAAATTGATTATTGTTAATCTAGAAATATGAATATTTAATTATTGCACCTCCTTATAGCAGTTGTACCGTATTCAATTTTTTAACATAAAGAATTTCATTAGTAAAAACCTTAATATTCATTTTTTTTAATAGTTGAATCACTAAGGAATCATAAATATCCATCAGCAAAACCCGAGTAATCCTTTGAAGATCATGCTCAATTGTAAACACGAAATAGTCTTATGTGATCAAATACTCATTTTTTAAATACAAAAAGTTTAATTAAAAATCTTAAACATTCATATTTTTTCGTTACTTTTTATGCATGTGTGTCTTAAAATTAAATGTTCATTTATAATATAAGTCTAGATTGCATAGCATATATTGCATAACTCGAAAAAAATTAATCAATGTTTGTAAATGAATATGTATTGTTTTAAAGCCCCTTCAAAAAAAAGTATTGTTTTAAAACAAAATGCGTATATTCGGTACACATAAAATGCGCATAAATAATTAACATACGCATAACATGGTTATTAACATTATATACACATATATCATGAACATATAATATTCACATAAAATGCGTACCTAGTGTCCAATGCCACAATATAACACGATTTCATATATTTATCACATCATAAAATCCACATCTTGATATCATAACATCTAATTTGTATATCATAACATCTTAATACCACGATATCCCTTTTACCCTGGAAAATATTTTACGTTGGAAAACTCATTTTCATATAACTTTTTCTATGTTTACTTGTACGGAAAATAGTTTTACTCCTAAATTTGGTGGAAAATGTTTCCTATAGGGTGTAAAATGAGTTTACCCCAATTTTTATATTATATTTTTTCTCCCAAAGTAAACGATGTAAAATGGGAAAATTGTTTTTAAGGAAAGCATTTTTCGCTCTATTAAACGGAGCCTCAATTCAAATGGCTGACATGGTTGCTGCCTTCAGGTTGCTTGCCCTACTTGTACTACAGCCTCATGACCATGGAAGCAAATTTGGGAGACTGGGTTCGTTTACTAGAGCGAATTTTTTTTCCTGAAAACAGTTTTAATTTCCTATTTTACATCGTTTACTTTGGGTGAAAAAATAAAATGTAAAACTTTGGATGAAAACTCATTTTACACCATATTGGAAATATTTTTCTCCAAATTTAGGAGTAAAACTTATTTTCCGTGCAAGTAAACAATGGAAAATTTATATAAAAATGAGTTTTTCAACGTAAAATGTTTTACACCAAAGTAAACGGAAACGGACTATGAAAATATTGATGCAAAAGGTTTTAATGGCAATACTTGGTCTCATGCATCATCAAAGAGGATTGTGGCTAGTTGTTAATTTCAATGATATTTATTCATAATCATTCAATTCAGCAGATATATTTAAGTGCTAGAATAAGTAACAATAATAAAATGTTATCAATCAAATACAAACTATCATATATATTCTTGAGTAATAACCATTACAAAGTATGGAATTAATACTTCTTATATTACAAGATTTACAACCCAAAAAATAAATTTAAAAAAGAATTATTGCAATGACTATATAAAATAAATATTCCGAATTATAGTTTAATGGTACAACAAAAATTACAAAAAAAAAGGTACTCCCTCCGTAACATAATACTAGCAACAATTATTTTTTACGCATTTTGAGGAATCGATTTAAGGGTGTAAACGAAGAAATTAGTCAAAATGATTTTAATACAAGCAAGAATGTGATTACAAGTTGTTAATATTAAAATTATTTTGACTAATTTCTTCATTTACACACTTAAATCGATTCCTCAAAATGCGTGCAAAACCAATTGTTGCTAGTAATATGTTACGGAGGTAGTAGTACAAAACTGCATGCTTACATATAAGACTTCAACAATCACGTAGGTGACATAGCCCTGCAAAAAAAGAAATTTTACAAAGATAATTGAAAAATAAAAAAAATAAGATAATATGAAATATTGAAAAATCCGATAAAAAGATAGATCAAATAAAAATGAAAAATCGAAAAATAAAAACGAAATTATATTTTTTTTCCATCCAATTTCATCCAATATTTTTCGATAAAAAGATAGATCAAGTAAAAAAATATAATTTGATCTTTATTTTTCGATCTTTGTAATACTACATCTGTCTCAATTTACTTGCTACATTCTCTTTTTCACATCTCTCGAGACGCAACTTTAAATAAAAATATCTTTAACTATATATAATAAAAAATTATAAAAATTATATATTTGAAAAGTATAAGTTGAAATGAATTAAACTAGATCTATCATGACTATATTTTTTCTTACGTATATTAATTAATAAATTAAATAAAGTCAAAAGTTCATATGTAAACAGTGCCCAAAATAAAAGTGGGTCAAGTAAATTGCGACAGTCATTAATAAAATAGGGTTAGATGGGTTAAAAATAAATGGACCGGGCTGCAGAAGTGTTACTAAAGCAAGCACAGACATTCTCTGGCAATGGCAGGTCTGTAAAAATGCTCAGCTCAGCTTAGGGATGAAATTTTCTTTTAAAGTAACTACTGTCGGGTGGTCTTTGGGCTTTTCAGCGTTTCAATACAAAAAATACACCACAGCAGTGGCCACTGGCCAGTGGGGGTGGGGGTGAGGGTGGGGTCCTCTTTGTTTCCACCAAAAAATTCCTTTGGAATTTGGGGGGTCTCTTTACTTAATGTCTTCCCTTCTATCATTGGATCATTACCCTCTCTTATTTTGGGAATTTCTACTAATCATTCTCTCATCTTGCTATTTAATTACATCCTCCGTCCCAATTTACTTGATACATTTTCTTTTTCACACATTCGGAGACATAATTTTAAATAAAAATATCTTTAATAACTATATATAATAAAAAATTATAAAAATTATATATTTGAAAAGTACATGTTGAAACGAATTAAACTAGATCTATAATGACTATGCTTTTTCTTACGTATATTAAATTAAACAAAGTCAAAGTTCACATGTAAACAGTACCTAAAGTCAACTTGGGGCAAATAAATTGGGACAAAGGGAGTAATAAATTCCCCATTGTTTATCAAAATATTTGCTCCAAACTATTATTTGTACACTATTATTTGCTCCAAACTTTTTTTGGGTAAATTTTAGGGAAGGATAGTTTTTTTTTGTTGTTGTCTTCTAGAGTATTACATGGGCACTATTGAGGATGTAAATGTTTTTAATGTGCTAATAGGGAAATAAAAAATGTGATTGTAAGAGTATAAATGTCTTTTTAAAGGTGGGTCATATTACGAAAAATAAAAAGAAATGAAGCAAATAAATTTGGACAAACAAAAATGGAAAATGGAGCAAATAATAGTGGACTGATCGAGAGAGTATCTGATTAATATTATTTGGAACACTTCAATTCACTTTTTCAATACATCGATTTGAGTTTGGTTTGAGTTGGCCCATTAATATAAATGGGCTAAAATTCTCAACTCAACCCCAACCCATTTAATTAAACAGATTGGGATTTCCAACCCAGCCCATTAGCCCAATATTATATAGAGTAATAAACAAGTTGACTCAATAATCTATTTGATTGTATTTTCAATTTTTAATAAGTATCAAATAAAGGTTTTGGGTGACTTGGGCCAAGTTTTGCTACCTCTACTTTTCATGCATGTTGAAACAAAACTTTAAAGTCTAATATCTTTAATTACGTATTTGTAATATTAAATATATATTGAAAAACTACTCCATCCATATCGGTTTATCTAAAACAATTGAGAATATATGTGAGGGGTAAAATATTCGTTGTTGCAAATAAACTGATACAGATGGAGGACATGTTAAGACGAATCTAATGAGATTCCACTTGACCATTTTTTTCATTATGTATAAAGCTCAAATTTTGGTTAATGTATATAACATGAATAAAGCAAATAATAAGAATCAAAGGTGTAATTTTTTCCTAAATATGGGAAATATAATTAATTCTAATTGTAATAAAATTAGTTTGTTATTCAGTTTGTTTTGCTGATGTCATTAGTTCATAACAAACTCTAACATCCTCTTGTATATATATGGTCTAGTTGCTCCTTGTAAAATAATTTTGACTTAATACAAAAAGATTACAAACTATTCTCTCTAATTCTCTCTAGAACATTCTGATTCTTCATATGGTATCAGAGCCATACTCAAATTAATTGAGTTTTCTTTTGTTGATCAACAATGGCTGATTCTGAGATTTCCTCCAAAACATCAGAATCATTTAATTCAAATCCTCTGTTTCTGTCTAATTCAGACAATCCTAACTGTTCTTTGGTGACTACGGTTTTCAATGGAAATAATTACTTACGATGGAGTAAGAACGTGAAGCGTGCTCTAGGCGCGAAGAATAAGATCGGTTTTATAACAGGATCTTTGAAAGAACCTGCTGAAGATCATGCTGATTTTCAACAGTGGAAGAGATGTGATTACATGGTGTCTTGTTCGTTAATGAGCTCTATGTCACATGAGGTAGCTGATGATTTTACGTATGCTGATACTGCTTATCAGCTATGGAGTCAAATTGCTGAACGATTTGGGCAATGTAATGGTCCACAAGTGTATCAACTGAAGAAGGAGATTGCTAATCTTAGGCAAGAAAATATGACAATTATGTCATATTATGGAAAGATTAAGCGACTGTGGGATGAACTGCAAGATTTACGCAGGATGCCTACTTGTAGCTGTGGAGCTATGCTGAAATGTACTTGTGAGTTTTCAAAGAAATTGGAGGCATATGAGGCTGATGAGAAACTGATGCAATTCATGCTAGGTTTGAACTCAGGATTTGACAATGCAACAACAAATATTCTTACTATGGATCCACTTCCAGGTGTAAACAAGGCTTACTCTATTGTCCAGCAGATAGAGAAGCAAAAAGAAGTAAGTGATCAGAATGCAAGTGTTGAAAGTACTGCTTTGGTGGCTCATAGGATGTCTAGGCCTATGAGCAGCAGGATCACAGGTATTACTGAGATTAAGAATGATTGGAAGAAAGATTTGAAGAAGGAGAAATATGACAAAGTTTGCAGTAATTGTAAAGGGAAAGGACATACAGTGGATCAGTGTTTCAAGCTCATTGGATATCCTGAGTGGTACACTAACATGATGAACTCCAAGGCTATTGTGAAGTCAGGAAAGATGGCTGCTAATGTGCAAAGTGAGATGGTTGATTATGCTGGTAGTTCTGAAAGTCCTCTTGATGAACCTAAGGTTGACACTGATATGATCAATGCCATATACCAGGAGATGACTAAGAGGAAGCAGGCTGGACCTAGTTCTTCTGGACAGAGTTTTGCCAATTGTGCAGGTATTATGTCCTGTTCTGTTAATTACTGTGGTAAATATGTTCCTGATAAATTTTGTTGGATAGTAGATTCTGGTGCAAGTGATCACATGGTCTTTGATGCTAGCTTAATGCATAATAGAAGGTTTCTTGCTAATCCTATCAAGGTTGGGCTTCCTGATGGTTCATATAAATTGGTTAAAGAAGTAGGTTCTGTGATTTTGAATAAATCTGTTGTTCTGGTTAATGTGCTGTTGGTTCCTGGTTTTAAGCACAATTTGATTTCTGTTGGCAGGTTGATTAGTGATTCCAAAATAAGTGTCATGTTTACTGACAATGGTTGCTATTTTCAGGATCTTTCTACTAAAAAGATCTTAGCCAATGGGAGGAAACAGGATGGATTATACTACATGGAGGTTGATTCAAGTAGTAGAAATAAATTGAATGTAATGGATGAATTTACAAATAAGGTTGCAAATAGTTGTAATACTACTGATGTAGGTTTAATGCATGCTAGAATGGGACATGTCTCATTATCTAAAATGAAGAATATGGATGTTTTTGATTGTACTGGATTACAGCAATATAAATGTGAAGTGTGTGAGTTGTCTAAACACCATAAATTGCCTTTTTCTAAGAGTAAAAATAGAGCTGAAAAATGTTTTGATCTTGTACATATGGATTTATGGGGTCCATTCAGAATTAAGACACTGAATGGAGCCTCTTATTTCTTAACTTTGCTTGATGATTGTAGTAGGTTGACTTGGACCTTTTTACTTCACAATAAAATGCAAGTAAAAAGAATTATTCAGGATTTCTTTTCTTTGATTGAAAATCAGTTTGGAGTTGTGATCAAGAGTATTAGGAGTGATAATGGATCTGAATTTATTAATGAAGAATGCAAAAGTTTCTTTGCTAAGAAAGGGGTTATTCATCAAAGAAGTGTTGTTGGTGTACCTCAACAAAATGGAAGGGTTGAACGTAAACATAGGCATTTATTGGAGGTTGCAAGATCATTGAGGATACAAGCTAATTTACCCAAGAAGTTTTGGGGAGACTGTATCTTGACTGCCACTTATTTGATTAACAAAATGCCCTCCAAAGTCGTAAAGTGGAAGACTCCAATTGAAGTGATGTTTGGCAAGAAACCAGTGTATGAGGAGTTGAGAGTCTTTGGGAGCCTTTGTTTTGCTCATAATATGGATCCTAAGAAAGACAAAATGGATGCTAGGGCCAGGAGATGCTTGTTCATTGGATATCCTTTTGGCCAAAAGGCCTATAAGGTATATGATCTAGAAACACACAATACTTTTGTTTCTAGGCATATTACCTTTTTTGAAAAAGTTTTTCCTTACAAAACTGTTTCAAAGCATTTTTCAACAACTTATTCTTCTGATAAATCAATTATTTCTCAAAATGCAATTAATTTTGGTGATGAAAGTTTTTTCTACTTTACTAATGATAATCATGCAGCTTACAATCATGCAAATGTTTTGCCTATTATGATCAATTCTTCTGCAAATGAACCACAATATTTTCCACAAAATAACTCCACAAATACTTCATCAGATTCTCCTATTAATAACTCCCTAAATCCACCACCAAATTCTCCATCACATTCTCCACAAGATTCCTCACTAAATTCACCACAAAAATTTTCACCACATTCTCCACAAATTAATCCCATAATTCTTTCTGATAATCCTCATATTCTTCCTGAGCAGCCTGAGGTTGCTCATCCTTCCAAAATTTCCACCAGGACTATCAAGGTTCCTTCCAAATTTCAAGATTGTGTTGGTACTTATGTACCACATCATACTATTACTTCTGATTCTCTGTCTTTTTCTGCCAAGACTAATGCTCAGTCTGATGACTTTATTCCTGAACCTAGTTGTTATTCTCAAGCTAAAAAACACCCTGGTTGGATTCAAGCCATGAACAAGGAGCTAGAAGCAATGGAAACTAATGACACTTGGACTTTATGTGATTTACCAAAAGGCAAAAAGGCTATAGGAGCCAAGTGGGTTTACAAAACCAAACTAAAGCCTGATGGTTCTGTTGAGAGACTAAAGGCCAGGCTGGTTGCCATAGGCTATCAGCAGATTGAGGGGGAGGACTACTTTCATACTTTTAGTCCTGTTGCTAAAGTAGCAACTGTTAGGGTGCTTATTGCCCTTGCTACCATTCATAATTGGCCACTATGCCAGCTTGATGTCAATAATGCCTTTCTTCATGGTTTTTTAGATGAGGACATTTACATGAAGCCTCCTGCAGGGTACACTAAGGCTCTTCCTGGTCAGGTATGCAAACTCAATAGGTCTATCTATGGCCTTAAGCAAGCCTCTCGTCAGTGGAACAAAGAACTAACCAAACACTTGCTTGGCATTGGATTCACTCAATCTAAGCAAGACTATTCCCTTTTCATAAAAACATATGGCAAGGAGTTTTTAGCCATCTTGGTGTATGTTGATGACATGCTCTTAACTGGGACAAATCAAAAGGATATTGATCTAGTAAAACATGGATTGGATGAAGCCTTTACTATCAAGGATTTAGGAGAGCTGAATTATTTTTTAGGGGTTGAAGTTTTAAGGAATTCTTCTGGTACTTTTCTTTCTCAAAGAAAATACATATTGGACATCATTAAAGATGCTGGTTTGGAGAATTGTTCTCATGTGTCTACCCCTCTTCCTACTTCACTCAAATTAAGCATTGATGATGGGGAGTTGCTTACTGATCCAGGCCAGTATAGAAGGATGATTGGGAGGTTACTTTATTTGGGTCTTACTCGACCAGATTTGTCCTATTCTTTCCAACACCTTAGTCAATACATGAGTGCCCCAAGAATATCCCACCTGAGGGCTGCTATGCACATACTTAAGTACTTGAAAGGTACTTTGGATTATGGTCTTTATTACCCTGCTTCTTCCTCTCTTACCTTAGCTGCATACTGTGATGCAGACTGGAGCTCGTGCAAGTTCAGTAGCAGGTCCTTAACAGCTTATTGTGTGTTCTTGGGAGATTGTTTGGTGTCTTGGAAGACCAAGAAACAGACCTCAGTTAGTAAATCCTCTGCTGAGGCAGAGTACCGTAGCATGTCTGCTACTGCTAGTGAATTAACATGGCTCGAAGGGCTCCTCACTGATCTTACTATACCCCTCAAACACCCTGTCATTCTTCACTGTGATAATAAATCTGCAGAATCCATTGCCCATAATCCAGTCTTTCATGAAAAGACTAAACATTTCTTAAGGGATTGGCATTATGTAAGGGAACAAATACAAGCTGGTACCCTTGATACTTGCCATGTCCCAAGTTCCAAGCAGCTTGCTGATGTTTTAACCAAACCTTTGGCTTCCATTGCTCACAATTTTCTTTGCTCCAAGCTTGGTCTTGTTCCTCGATCCAGCTTGCAGGGGGAGTATGGGAAATATAATTAATTCTAATTGTAATAAAATTAGTTTGTTATTCAGTTTGTTTTGCTGATGTCATTAGTTCATAACAAACTCTAACATCCTCTTGTATATATATGGTCTAGTTGCTCCTTGTAAAATAATTTTGACTTAATACAAAAAGATTACAAACTATTCTCTCTGATTCTCTCTAGAACATTCTGATTCTTCATACTAAACAAATACTTTGTTCCTTCATTTTCTATTAAACATTTGATCAGTTTCAATTTTTAGTTATATATTCCGTTATGAACATTTCCTTGTGTTTGCTACATTTGTAATCTTTCCATATATGTATAATAATCTTACCCGTCCACTAGTTATTGCATTTATATATGATCGTAATGTCATGATCAATTTTAGCATTATTGTAATTATCTCACGCATTTTTTGAGGTTTTGGAAGTAACATCTTTCAACTAAAATGATCAAGAAGGTCAACAATTGCACAAAGCTCCATCTGGCTCAGACAAGGTTTGCAAGCTCAACAAATCCCTATATGGATTCAGGCAAGCACCAATGAAGCGGTCTGAAATTTTTTAAAAAGTTTTAGAGGAAAATCACTTTTACCTGTCTAAGTGTAATTATACCTTATTTACTAGAAAAGAAAAAATAATTTTTAATTTACGCGATCCTCATATATATGGATTATATTTGACAATCACAATATAAGACTTGATATTGCATATTTAGAGTGTGTTCTCTTCAACTTTTTTTTATCAGATCTCAGAACTTATTAGGTTTATTTAATCAGGTCAGGTCAAGATAATAAGTTATAATCAAATCAGCTTTAATAGGTCAGGTTAAGTCAAGTGTTTTTATGAAAGCTTTAATTGGGAATAAAAATGTGTTTCATCTGTATCCAATGTATTTTTATGTAAGCGATTTTATGTTATATTGTTGTAAGGTCAAGTGTGGTCATGTAATGAAAACAATATGAATGAATGTCGCAGAGAATATATTTGAGCTAAACAGAGTAGAGAACGTTGATGACGAATCAAACAATATCTAAAATGGATACTTTTTTCTTATTTATAACTAGAAGTTAATAGTCAAAGTGTATTAGATAAATAGTGTTTATAATCAACATGTTACATAAAAAAATATAAAAAAAATAAAAAAACCCGGAGGGAGTTAAAAAAAAAAAGTTCAAATTATTAGGGTGTATTCGATCTAATTCTCATCACTGTTTTTGAAGGGTACATACATTGATAGATATGAGAATTAGACTTGTATCCTATCGATATTGAAGCTTAATTTGTAAATGAGAAAAATACTTATCGGCAAGAAAAAAATTCACCAGGATGTTTTATTAAAGCATTATAATTTAATATAATTAGTTGAGAGGTTGACTTTACAATAAATATCAAAAGAATGAATTGAAGAGAATTCACGAAGGATGTAATGAATATCACATACGTAGTATAATAGGTATTTTGAATCTTCTACGATTTATATATATATAAACCAAACCTTACAAAATATTAACAATAATGGTGAGACTATCTATCTCCTTCAATAAGATAAAAGAAAATTCCAGTGTTATCACTAGGGGTGAAAGTAATTCGGATAAAAATCGAAATCCAATCCAATTCAGACTGAATTTTAAGTTTGGATTGGATTCTTTAAAAATTTGGATCGGATTGAATATTTTTGTAAATTTGGATGTCGGATTGGATTCGGATTTGGCCTAAGAAAAATCGAAAATCGAATTTATAAACCGAATTTTGATGTTGTTATTCTAACTTTAGTCGTGTACCTAAGCTGTTGTTATATACTTCTATGCTACCATTGTTATGCTACTGCCTACTATCATTAATTTGAATTGTTATCTTTTATTTTTGCTTATTAGTTAAAGATATATAATTAAACTTAGTTGTATTAAGATATGTGATTTTCAAAACCATTATGCAGTTTTTAATTCAATAATATGTTATTTTCCAAATTTAAGTATTGTGCTTAATTGTGGATAAGTTGGAAAGTATTTTTTTTAAATAATCCAAATAATTCGGATTGGTTTGGATTACAAAGTGAAAAATCGAATTTTACAAGTTTGAATTGGATTGGATTTGGATTGAGAAATCCAAAACCGAAATTTAGCGGTTTGAATTTGGATTTGTCCCAAATCCAAACCGCAAACTGAAATTTCACCCCTAGTTATCAAAATCAAGCTAGAAGTTGTAGAACCATCATAACCAAAGCAATAAGGGAGGAAGG
Organism: Salicornia ramosissima; assembly: GCA_951394345.1. Taxonomy (NCBI): domain Eukaryota; kingdom Viridiplantae; phylum Streptophyta; class Magnoliopsida; order Caryophyllales; family Amaranthaceae; genus Salicornia; species Salicornia ramosissima. Next base: position 6,448,677 of record OX596238.1, on the reverse strand, counting down.
AAGGACACAACTAAAGGTGGGCATGGGCCGTGCCGGGACGGCCCACGTGCCAAGCCCGCAAGCCTCGTGCCATAGCGTGCCGTGCCTATACAGGCCAAGAAAAGTTCGTGCCGTGCCGGGCTCGTGCCAAGTTATAAAATATAAGGCTCATGCACGACCCAACCCACGTGCTGTGCCGGGCCGACTGGTGTCGTGCCATCGTGTCTTATACTAATTTTTATAAAATTTGAAATTTTAATCAAAATGAGCGCGCCAACTTGTGGGCCGGCCCATCGTGCTCGTGCTGGGCTCATGCCAAATTTTTAAAATGTTGTTCGTGGGTGGCCCACGACCCACCATTCATGCCGTGTCGTGCTTATAATGGGCCTGTGCTGGGTCGGGCCCAAACCGTGCCGAGTTGACCCTCTTACCGGCCCGACCCGGCCCATGCCTAGCTCTAGGCACAACTATACATATATAGAGGGAACTTAAGGCGGAAGGAAAGGATGCAAATCAAAGAGATCGAGTTTTTTTTTTTTTTGAGGCAAAAGAGAACGAGTTTTAATTAACAAGTACGAATTGAAGATATCATTCATTAAAAATCAGTTAAAAAATAAGGGCATTTTTAAATTTTCAAATACTCCAAATAAGAGTGATACCTTAAGGGAGAATTCATGTTTTGGAAATTCCTTCACATATTTTAGATTGCCTCGAGATGATTTTTATGTTTTTAATCACCATAATAAATATGAAATATCTTATGCTTAAAACCAAACACTTTGGGTGTGTTTCAAAGTATGTATAGCTTTTTGGGTAGCTCTTGGAGTATTAACTAATTTCAAATACTACCTATTCAATTATTCATATACTAATTTTTTCTTTAAAATGTCAAATTTGTAATTTATTTATTATTTCAGCCCCTCTATTTTTGTTACCAAACATCAATATTGTGTATTCGGTACATTGCTACTTTAACAACTAACTACTTCCAACAACAATTAGTCGACAATTACGTCTACCTCTACAGCTGACAGTTACCTCTAGCACATCACTAGTTTTACCAAATATATCGCTAGCTAGCTAGTTAGTTTTGTGTGTGTGTGTGTGTGTGTGTGTGTAGAGAGAGAGCTGCAAGGACAATGATGTAGACGGGATTCGATCCCAAGTCATGGGTACCACCCTAAGACTTTAACCAACTAAGCTAATTGGCATCCATAATTTATTTTTTTTGGTGCAAATGAGCCACAAAGGGCGGGGATGAGAATCAATCCCAGGATAGAGCTGGCCACCGAACGGGCCGGGCCAGGTACCGGGCCGGGCCAGAAAAGGCTGACCCATGAACCGGCCCGCTGGGTCACCGGGTCGGGCCGAACCGGGCCGGGTTCATGGAGTGGTGACCCATGAACCGGTTCGGCCGGGTTGAACCGGGCCTGGCACCGGGCCGGGTTGGGCCGGGTTCGCGGGTTAGCCGGATTGGGACGGGTTCGTGGGTTGGACCGGGTTCATGGGTTCGCGGGTTGGACCGGGTTCATGGGTTCGCGGGTTGTACCGGGTTCATGGGTTCGCAGTTTAAGGGGGTTTACGGTTTAGGCATTTGGAGAATTGGAGGGTTTAGGGGGGGTTTGGAGAGGGTTTAGGGGGGCTTTGGAGGGTTTAGGTAATTTGAAAAGATTTGGAGGGTTTGTAAATTGTCATGGTTTTGACTTTTGAGTTTTTATAGTATATATGATAATATGAATAATTGAATATTTGAATATAATACATTAAAACAATTAAACAAGTAACAAATTTACTTTAATAAATCATAGTTGACCAAATAAATTAAGTTGCAATATATATTGAACTTATATTATAATTTACAAATTACAATTATAAAAATGTATGTAAAATCTAGAAAGTTAAAGTATTACTTACACAATTAGAATTCGTAATTACACAACTAGAATTCGTAACTAATATTTAATTTATAAATTAGAAAATAATTTATTACAATTTACAAATATATTTTATAAAAAATAATAAAATTAAATCACTTCAACACACTGGAAAAAAAACATCCAAATGATATTAGTTAATTACAATTTACAAAACATATGCATTAAAAATAATTACATAATTTAAAAACATTAAAATAATTATGTAAAAAATAAGGCAAAAATATATGAAACCCCCCCGGGGGGAGGGGGGGCTTGGACTTACTTTGATTATTAAAATTTAATTTTTGAATTAAATTTTAGTTTATTAAAATTTAATGTTTGAATTAAATTTTAATTTACTAAAATAAAATTTTTGAATTAAATTTTAATTAATTAAAATTTTATTTTTGAATTAAATTTTAATTTATTAAAATTTAATTTCTGAATTAAATTTTACTTTTCAAAATAAGATGCCTACGTATCCTTAAGTTTCTTAAGTAAACTTAAGGAATCAAAGCCCACGTAGTTCTTTTGCGTACCTGAATGGTGGTCGTGGACCGTTGTTGTGACTTTTGACTTATGTTGTGTCATTTCCGCTAGGGCCTGCATCGGATTCTGATGTATTCATCAACATCCACGGGTCTTCTTCGTCTTGGTCGTCCTCCTTCAATCCTTGTATCCTCTTTTCCGCCTGATCCCAATCTTTTTTGCAAACACATATTTCTATGGTATCAGGGTGTAGACTAGATCTTTTTTCATCCAATACTCTTTTACCTGCACTAAAAGCTGACTCGGAAGCAACAGTAGATGCCGGAATTGCTAGGACATCCTTAGCAATTCTAGCTAGAATAGGAAATTGAACTGAATGGGAATGCCACCATTTAATAATATGAAAATTTTCGTTAGTTTCGAATTGAAAAGATAAATAATCATCTATACCTGAACCTTCATCTTGGGAGGGTGATGATGTGGAAGGTACCCTCGATTTTCCTTTACGAAGGATAGATGCTAAAAAGGGGTCTCTGTTTTTCGGCTTTGGTTGTGAAGACTGACCGGGTTGATAAATACCCGCATAATGTTCATATAGTCTATCTAATATTGTCTTACAATCATTTACATATTTATCAACATCATAATCTGTACCAAGAGTTTCGTAATAAAAGGTCAACAAGCTTCTCAATCCTTCAAGCTTGAGACCCGGGTCAAGAATAACTGCAATGCCATAAATGTAAGGGAATTCGGCAAAATAGGACATCCATTTTACCTTCATTCCCCACAAGATGTCGGTGACGGCAGGAATTTCACTGTTCTTGCTGCCTTCGTGAATGGCGTGAACTATTTTAATTCCTTCTAATACAACTAAATGTACATTAGGCTCATAAACATAAGAAAAAACTTTAGTAGCATATTCAAATGCGGCAAGTACATCACGAATAATCATAGCAATAGACCAATTGTAGTTAGTAATCATTTCACCCGGCTCAGAACGAGTTTCATTATACAATTCAGTTAAAACTTCACGATATTTAATCGCATCATCCAATAATTTAAAAGTAGAATTCCATCGGGTTACGCAATCTAAACCTATGCATTTTTTCTTTAGTCCTCTTTCCTCACATTTTCTTTTATAAGCCCTGCTCATACTACGAGTGACTCTAATCCACTTTACTACACTCCTAATTGGTTGTAATAGGGGATATAAGTCTTTAATACCTTCTTGCGCACATAAGTTTAATATATGCGCACAACATCTAACGTGTAAAAGGCTACCATTAAGTAGCAAAGGTACGTCACTGTCTTGTTTTAAAAAGTCAATAGCACGGGTATTAGCCGATGCATTGTCAAATGAAGCTGAAAAAAGTTTGTCAACCAACTGAAAATTTTTTAAACAATTTACAATACGGGTTTTAATGTTAAAACCCGTATGATTTTCCTCCATTGCCTCAAAACAAATAATCCTTTTTTGTAAAAACCATTCATCATCTATCCAATGAACAGTTACACAAATAAAAGGTTCACCTACAAAAGAAGTCCAACAATCACTAGTTATGCTAACCCGACCATCACAGGTACGGAACATTTCCATCAAATAAGCTCGATAAGAATTATAAAGTTTGATGGTGCGACGTTTAAGGGTGTTTCTAGGAATTCTTCTAAAAGCCGGTTGCATAGCAACCCGGTTAAAATGTTCGAAATTGGGGCTTTCCCCATGAGTAAACGACAATTCATCAAGAATAACATATTTAGAAAATTCATCAATCATTCTATCACGATTATAAACAAAAGACATACCTGCGCCGGGAGTAGTCGTTGCGTACCCATGGATTTGAGCCTGTCTCGAATCATCTCTTTCTGCACCATCGGGCCCCAAGTTGTGACCCTTTTTTAAATGACGGGCCAATGTTCCGGTTCCATCGTTTTTGGTCCACTTGTAACTTTTTGGTTTTTTTGTTTTAGTAACATCTCGACAAATTTTGCAAATTGCAGTATATTTGTCGGGATCATTTGTTGCTACTTTGTCATAGTAAGGCCATACCCATGAGGTATGACCTCTTTCTCTTTTACCAGTTGATGTTGTATTAGTGTTACTAGGACCACCTTGTTCACCTCCTCCTTAATTAAAAAAAATGAAATATTAATACTTTATTTTCATAATATATCCATTTTTTGTACATAAATAAACAATTAGTGAATTAATTAATTTATTCAAACTCTTGAAAGTATTAATTTCAAGTTATATTATTTACGTAACTACATAACTATGTAACTATGTATGAATCAAAATTAATTTCAAATTATATTATTTACATAAACAATTAATTTATTTATATAAACTCATGATTCATAAATGTATGATAAAGTAAACAACTATAATAACTTCAAAAATATTAATTTGAATTTATACCTTCCATATTATCCTCCGATTCAAATTCGGGAACGTAACCTCCGCCTCCGGCGCCCACCGGAATATGAGGAGGTGGCATTGATGATGATGATTGATGGGATTGATATGGGTTGGTTCGAGGTGGACGAGGATTTTGTTGACTGTTTAATGCCCTAGCTAATGATTCAATTTCATTTGTATTTACTTCATACGAACCGTGAAATTGATCATTAACATTACCTCTACCATCACCTCTACCAGCACTACCACCACCAATTCTACCACCACTATTCCTTCCAGACATTTTTTTTAAAATTTAGAAACTAATTTAAAATATAAGAACTGAAATTTTAATATAAGTATATAACTATATAAGTATATAATTATTAAAATTGAGAGATATTTTTTTTAATATATAAGTATATAACTATTAAACTATATAAGTATATAACTATAAGAAATTAAGAACTGAAATTTAATATAAACTAGTAATTTCTGAATATTTTTTTTTTAGTATAAACTTCTAAAATTTAACTATTAAAATTGAGAGATTAAGAATTCAGAATGAGAACTTTGAGAATTAGAGAGAGTAAGAGAAGAGAAGAAGATTGGTGTTAATTGTGAAGAATATTGGGTAAATTGGATGAGTATTTATAGGAGAAATTTGGGAGGGAATATGTAAAATTTAAATTAAAAAAAAAAGAAAAAAAAAAGGGGAAGGCCGTTGGAGGCAGCAGAAAAAAGGAGAGGAGAGGAGTGCATGCATGCATTAGAAATTGCATGCATGCATTAAAGCCAAAGCCAATTGCATTAGAAAAAAGCCTGAAATTGCAGCAGTCAGTCCGGGCGGGCCGAACGGGCCGGGCCTGGGTCACGGGCTGGGCCGGGTTAACCGGGTTAAACGAACGGGTTGGGTTACGGGCTGGGTTTGCAAATTCCGACCCATGACCCACCCGGTTTGTACCGGGTTGGGTCACGGGCCGGGCCGGGCTAACCAGGCTTGACCCATCAGGGTTGAAAACCGGGCCGGGTCCGGGCCGGGCCAACCCGGCCCATTGGCCACCTCTAGGAATATATCACCTGAAATCGGGAGGCCTCACTCTCAATTGGCATCTACAAAAATATATCGCTAGTTTGATTGTTTTCCATGAGTCCATATGTTGATAAAATTTATCACTAAAAGAAATACTCTATCCATTGTAAATGTTTTAACACATGAAATGATCTGATTCAAAATCGAAAAAATATTCATTTAGAAATGAAGAGTATATAATTTGCGAGGTGGAGCACAGCTACAAACTACATGCATTATGGAAACTCAATACTATATAAGGGCTTGTTTACTTCAGATTAAATTCAGTTCAGTTCAGTTCATTAATTAAGTTCAGTTCAGTTCAGTTAATACACTCTATTCAGTTCAGTTCAGTTCAATTCATCTCTATTAAGTTCAGTTCAGTTCAGTTCATCTTTATTCAGCTAAGGTAAACGAGCCCTAAGTATCAAACATAAAATATTATTTTAACAATATTCAATTGTTAACAAGCATCTATCATTGACTTGATGAGACTCTAAGCCTAGCCAATGAGAAATTGACTTTTATCCCAATCATGCAAATTCAATTAAATTAATCGACATCAAATCAAAAAGATATAGTACGTAAAACAAAGTAAGGACTAAGGAGCATACGAGGCAAACAAAATCTTTATAATGGGATTTAACTAAGCTTTTACCAACAAAGTAAAGCTTAAAAATGACACTTTGCCTTACATGTTATAAAAAAATAAAAAATTGAGGTTGATGTTTTGTTTTATTGGCTAAACTTTTTAGGTTCACAAACATAAGATATGAATTTGAATTTCACCGCGCTCATCTTATAGTAATTTTCTTATCTTTCGTCTGATAAGATATGTATATATTGCAACAAAATGAGATTGGATTATATGCTGGAAGTAGACTTGTCGTCAAACAGGTCAGGTTAGGTGGGGGTTGATGTAAAACAACTCCATGTTCGGGTTATGGCAGGTCGGGCGTCAACGGATTCAGGTCGATGAAACTTTTTTATAACAAAGTCTTTAGGTTTGGGTTGAGAAGATTTATAACGCCCTTTACTGTTTCATATTTTAATACAAAAAATGTATCAAAATTTACTTTAAATATTCTAAAAATTACAAATTATGATAAATATCTTAATTAATAGCCAACTCAAGGAAAATAATGATGTTTTGGTCCAATAAAAATAATGTTAAATTCGAAGTTATAATGGTTAAGCTATTTTTGCCTAAAATCTCTCAAAATATGATAACTTTAATTCAATAATAATGATTTTCGGGCCGGGTTTATAGAGGGTTGTTTTTAATGGGTTAAAAATATTTCGGGTCGTTATTTTTTGTTAAAATCCACTATTTTCGGGTCGGTATATCGTGTTCGAGTCGGGTCAATTTTTAACTAGCCTAGGTGGAAGTATGGCTCCAATCCAATTTATGCCCACTACCATTACCAACTAAAACAAATATGGTGTACAGGATGGCTGAAAACTACTAAATCACTTAAAAGTGTTTTTTATGGAAAAACCGTTAGAAAATCAAATAAAGGGGTACATATTATATTTAAAAGAGTACTTACATGCTAGGATAAAGGAGTATGCTTAATTTTTACATCAAAGTTGTATGTATTTACAAATTTGCCACTAAGATCACACTTGTAATCTTTTAAGGTCCAATATGGTGGTTTTCACGGCGAAAACAATTTTCACCTGATTGTCCCTGTACATAGCGCTGAGCGCGGTGCGGTTTGGTGCGGTTTGTACGTCAAACCGCACCAAACCGCAAAAATACGGTTTGCCAATTTTTGAAACCACACCGCACCGCACCGCAATTTATATCAAACTGCACCAAACCGCACCGCACCAAACCGTGCGGTTTGCGGTTTAACCCATTTTTTAATTTTTTATTTTATAATTAGTAATTGATAAGGACAAAAAAACACTAGATTTATTTTTTGTTAGAGTCTTAAAGAGTTAGAGAAGCCTTAGAGCGTTGCAGGTTTAAACAACTAGATAAGGCCCCAAGAAAAAACAAAAGGCATAATTTCAGTAGGGTAGTAGTAAGGGCTTGTTTACTTCAGATTATATTCAGTTCAGTTAATCTCTATTCAGTTCAGTTCAGTTCATCTCTATTTAGTTCAATTAATACACTTCAGTTCAGTTCATCTCTATTAAGTTCAGTTCAGTTCATCTCTATTCATCTAATGTAAACGAGCCCTAAGCTAAATAAAAAGCATGAAATTAAATATTTTAGAACAATTAAAAAAATTACGGTTTGCGGTTTGGTGCGGTTTCAAAATTTTCGGAAACCACACCGCACCGCAAAATTACAGTTTGGCAAAATTGGAAACCAAACCGCACTTCTCAAACCGCAAACCAAACCAAACCGCACAATTGCGGTTTGATTTGCGGTTCAGACAGCACTCTACTCAGCCCTACCTGTACACACATCTTTCAGTCCTTAATCTTCTCAGAAAAAGGAAGAAAAAAAACTTTCAGTCTTTAGTAGTTGCAACAATTAGCTATTATTTCTTTCAAAAAACAATTAGCTATTATATTTATGAAATATGATACAATATAATTTTAAAATTACAAAAGGAAAAAAAAATATAGTGATGTCGTTGACTTCATTCTCAACGGGCATGATGAGGCGTGTGATGTCTAAGAGAGACATAATTATAAGCTTTTTTTTGTAAGCTGATAAAATTAAGAATCTTTTTTTTCATCTTTTTTATTTTTTTAAAAAAACTTCCTTTTTCTTCCAAAAAAAAATAATGGGCCAGCTTTGTTTACTGCATATGATGAGTTTAAGTAGCTTTATTTTCTTAGTGAAATCATAAGAGTGTCTATTTTCTTCCTACCTACATAGCATAACTAATAATTTTACAATGGGATTTCTTAGGCTTTTAATTTGCAGACATTTATGATTGCCCACAAAAAAAAAGGAAAAAAAAAAAAGAACAAACATATCTTATATGCTGGTTTTGAAGGACCTCCAATCATTTTTTGGGTTTCAAGTATGCTTCATTTTTCAACATCTTAATCATATATCATATATATTATATGTATATAGAAGTTTAATGAATAGTCTCAATTGGTCAAGATGACATGATAAGATTGATTGCTTGCTAAATTTAAAGAGGTGAAAAGAAAAAAAAAACAAAATTTAAATTTTAGATAAATGATTATATTTGAGAGTGGATTAAGTGGTTAAGTCAATATTCTCATACATATAAAGGTGATTATGTTTTATTTAATTTGTTTCCTTTTTGGGGGAGGGTGGTGGGGCATTAACATAAACATATTGCAACAATTCTTATCTACAAAAGATTGAAGACTTGGAGTGCTGTAGTACGGAAAGTCACCTTGTATCGTTGAGGTGTGAGGTTCAATAATATTCATCAAAGATAATTTCTATTCTCTAATACGACATTGTCATTCTAGTTTTCAAATATTCAATTCTTAAGATACGGGCTACAGACTGCAGCCCGATGTAATATGTATCTTTACAGTTCATTTAATTAGTTGTTGGATTGGTGACTGAATTGAAAATATAATTTATATCAGCAAGGGAAGAATGAAAGTCTTATAATTTTCGTGGAAACATGTTTGCATTCCCAAGCTTAAGTTTCCTTCATATTATCCATTACCATCAATTACTACTGGAAAGTGTGATATTGGATGAGAATGGATATTTACGAACAAATTCAAATATATTTGAGGCAACTCACATCACCATATATAAGAATAAATATTAATTTTCCGTTCAAATTTAAATATAAATTCATTTTCATTACTGTCATTTATAATTGGTTACCAAATAATATAGACCATTAATGGTTTCAGAAGCACAAGGGTGTTAACTCAATTTTTGGAAGGAAATTAAAGTCATTCAACCAATGGAGATCATAGTGTGATACTCACTCCTTATAGACAATGAATACACTTTTTTTAACCTATTTTTTTGTTCACTTAAACAATTAATTTGTTGAATCTTAATTGATTTTTTTTCTTATATAAGTATAAATAAGGTGGGACAAAAATAAAAGGCCCAATAAAAAATCTAGCATGATGACAAATGTCAAACTAGGTTAACTCAACCCTAATTAATTAAGCTACTATATGATATCAAACCAAACTTACATTATTATTGTATATTTATATTTTTAAAAAAACCAGCTAAATATTGTGATTATTACTAGTATAATTTGTATAGAGATGTTATATTATTATTCCCTTATGAAAGCAACTGCCTCGGATGCCCTTGACTCTCCAATATACACATTATTAGATAGAAATATGATCCCAGGTTTCTGTTTGTTTGGTTGATTATATATATTGTATGCTATGAGGAGCATGATTCCCTTTTTGTTCCTTTTTCCCACCTAGCTTAGCTTGTACTGTATTTTCATTCCCTTTTACTATAATTATTGGACTAACATGGACAATGAGGTACAAGCAACAAGCTAAGGTTAATTCAAATCACATTATTGTGACTAGAGCAAGGTGGGATGAGACTGTCTGGTATATATATGAGCCAAATGAGCACAATACGGTTTGGGCCTGGTCTAGCACGAGCCTGCTAGTGGCACGGTATGACACAAGAGGCACGCTCGTGGGCCGTGTACCGTGTATGGACAACATTTTTCAAAACTTGACATGATTACATCGGGTACGTTGAAATACTCGACCCAATTTCAATTTGGTTCAAGTTGAGTTGGCGAATTGATGTACTAACCTAAATAAAATACCCCTTTTAATAATTATTTTTTGTTTATTTGGTTGCTTGATTGTGTTACACGGAGTAGTTGTTTTACCGTGTTATACAGGTGGTTATAATATCTTAATATTTAATATTTTTCTTGAATATTAGAACTCAAAAATCAATTAGTTATTAATTGCTATCGTGTTTTGCCTACATTATAAAAAAAAAAAAAAAAAAAGTGGATTATAACATGTTTGGTTATTGTAGGTTGTTGCTATGGACTATACAATATAGTACGTACGCATATATGAAACTGCACCTGTATTTGATGTTGATTAAAAAATAATAATATTATTAAATGGGTTATCGGGTCAACCCGTTTATTATAAGGTATGGTTGGGTTAAGAATCTCTTTTTGTTTAACTTTAATTAATGAGTTGAGGTTGGATTGGGGGTTCAACCAATCAACCCATTTATGTCAATGAGTCAACCGAAATCTAGTCCAAGTCGACTCATTGCCAACTTTAGTAGCCTGCTAAGAAGTGTGACTCTAGCTAGGTTCGAATTTTGTTGCTTGAAATGTATATGTAAAATAGGCCCATAATACTTGAAGCTGATTAATTTCACTTGTAAATGAGGGGTAGATGGGGCTCGAACCAGTGATCTTTGTGTGACGTTGACTATGATTAATGTTTTAAGGAGTGAAATAAATGCTGACATATATCAAACTTTTAAGATTTCATGCATAATTCGAAAATTTTAAACATTTGACACATGTGTAATAAATAGCTAGCAGCTACTAATTGTGAGTTAATTAAGGATATCTGCATTAATTAATAATATTGACAAAATGTGAGCTGTTAAAGAAACAAAACTTAATTAATTTAATAATGATGTTTAATCTCCCAAAAGTTTGTCTCGAAGGAAGGAACAATTGTGGTCGTACGTAGTTGTCCACAAGTTAAACAGTCCAATTATGAATGGACAAATCACAAATGGGCCATCCAAACAAACTTAATCAATCCAGAAGCTATGGAGAACAAAAAAGAGAATCCTAGACCAATATATAAATGACTAATCTTACAAAGAAAATGATATTTGATCTTTTTTGCTAAATGAGAAGGAGATGATATTTGGATATACGTACAAATAATTTGTACAAATTAAAGGATGTAATTGTAGAATGCATATAACAAAAAATCTGTACAAATGATATTTATGCCAAATTGCCACATTATATGCATTTACTCCACTAAAAGTATGTACGTTAAAAGATCGAATTTTTCTATTTGATGTGTGTGTGTTTTTTTTTTGAAAGATAAGTGGCATAAAACGAAAAGAAAGTTAACCCCTAGCGGCTACAGAGTCAAAAACATAAAGAAAAAACTAGCCAGAATCAATCCTCACATTTGAGGGTCCTGATTGATCCCTAATAACCTCATTAAATTCCTGATCATAGTTATACATGCAATACAACCGGGGGGTGGGAGTAGAAAATAAAAGAGTTAATTTCATTCACTGGTTTCCCCGCTAAGCAATCTGCTAGCCGATTCGACTTCCTTGGGTCGAACTGAATTTGTCACTGAGAGTGATGTTGCTTCAGTTCCCTGTTAATTGCCATGGCGGAAGTGGTGGATTCGGTGGTGGAACTGGGTTTTGGGATTCTTTCTCCTTTCCTCACTCTTTTTCTCTCTCTCTATGTCACTCATGTTACAAATGATACAAATCACCAACTAACATGTTTGCGGATCTAATTTTTTATTTTCCAACCAAGGAAATAAACTTGTTGCGAGTATAAAAGAACGTTGTATATGTACGTATTGGTGTGTCGTCCTCCTCTATTATTTTAGGGTTACGCGTTAAGGTGTGATTAAATAGGCAGCGTTTATTAAATTATAACAAATTGTTTCTCATTCATGATATGATAATAAACTGGCCACTAATAGGCCACCACGTTTAAGTCGTGTAGACCCACCTTTGGCAAATTGATAGAATAAGTCGCGACAGCTTGATGGTAGTAAAGGGGTACTGTCGTATGAGAGCCTAATGGGTTAAGGTTAGGCGTATCATGCATGGGATTAGGGTCAAAGATAATATGCCCTTCGTAGCATATGAAATCAAGGGGCTACGACCTAAATTGACTTGAATGTCGGAGGCTCTTCCCTGATAAAATCCTAGGGTTAGCTCACGTGGGTCATCGTAACTCTGTAGGGTATTATAAGGCTTCCTCCCACGTACAAGGCCACCCAACTTCTGATTCATGAACAAAGGTTATTCATAACCTCGAGGTCACGGGTTCAAACTTTACCATATTTAAGTGTTTGAACTTAAGGGAATTCAATATAGAAACTTTACGAGTTGGAAATGGATTCAACTAAAATGTTTACGTTTCAGCTTGTTTGATGAATGTCGATCATATATAACTAACACAATTGTTTCCAAAATTATTCATCATTAGATGATAATCGAAAATAGAAAATGAGAAAGAAATTTTAGAAGGAAAGAGCAAAAAGTGCAATACAAGGGAAGTTAGTAACAATATAAACTTCCAAAAGTACATTCAATAGTGGCAAATAATAAATGTAAGAGGCTTGGTTGCATTATTTTAGTTATTGGGGAAATGTATAATTGAAGTGTACTTGTGTTGATTATTTAATACGTGTCCCATAAAACCCAAAAATATCCATTGAAAAGAATAAAACTCAGAAGCAATACTTATGAGAGGCCAAAAAGAGGATGAAACAAGAAAGAAGTGGTTGATAAACTGTTGTAAACAAACAAAAAGAAGAAATATATAATATATATAACCAAATAAATAAATAAATAGGAAAGAAAAAAAATATAAAAATGGCATTTGTATTGGTCCCAAAATGAAGAAAAAGATGTATACAAATAGGGGATGGCTCAATCAATAATATTCTCCCATGTCTTGAAGAGGTAGAGGTCCCCTAATAATAGAGTCATTTTCACCATTATTATGAAAAGTGGGCAAAAGGAATTAACAAATACATACAACCAAAATGGATACAAATCATACAACCTACCCCCCTTCAATATTAACAACAACCAAAATCGTAACCTGACATGAACGGCCCGTTTGGTAGCCGGTCATAAATCATGATAATGGGAATGAATTTATAACTTAATTTGGAAGGGAAATCAAAATCCATTCCCATGGTAGTGCTACCTTAGCTCCAATTTATCTAATTTTCTTCACAAATATTCATTCCCATCAAATACCACCCTCCCCAATGATAATGAATGGGAATGAAAAATGAGAAGAAAATTGAAGCTTGGGAATGAAAATTTGTTTTCCATGGAGATTATAAGGCACCTTCTTAACAAAATTACACTATAAATTCATTACCATTACCACGATTTATTACCAACAACCAAACGGGCAAGAAATGTACATGGCATATATTGGCACCCAAATGTTTGAGACTTTGAGCTTTGAATTGAAGGTCAAAGTGGAAAACATTGTTGAATGAAAAATAGACATCAATTAGCTAGGGATAATGTTATTGCCAAGGACCTACCATGCACCAATTCTATCTATTTTACATGTAGAAGACTTTGTTTTGTGTTTTTGCTCCTAGATATACATATGACAAGTAAGGTTTTAATTTGAGGTAGGCGTAGGGAAACATAGTTTAGTAATCTAGGTGTGTTTTGCTCCTATATACAAAATAGACCAACACAATTTTGCCTTTTCATGTCATATTAAGAGTGTGTTTTGCGGGTGTTTAAAAATAAGGAATTGTAAGAGCTAGCTTTCATCACCTGACATATAGTATGGACTATAAAAAAAAATTATTACTCATGTACTTGATTCTGCTATTTCTGTCAATTTTTGTACTTTCATTTGTCTTTATTTTAATTGTTGAAAGAGTTAAAATTAGAGGGTCGTTCCCGCATTCCACCCTGGGGTTAAAGACCTTGCCTTTGCTTGGTAGGTCCCACATCGACAAGGACATCTTTGGATGTACATCCAAACTTTGTCTATTCAATTAAAGAGGTTCTATATCAGAAATAATTTTGGTTTGCTATCTTTCTTTCCCAACACGTATTAGAAATAAACACATATCAACCTCATTTTCTTTCTTTTTCACAACTCTCCTCATTTCCCAACACTCATTTCTTAATTCTCCAATTCTTCTTCCATCTTAATAATTTACCAATTTGTCATCTCTCCATTATCATGATATTTTAAATTCTTCATCTTACATTTTAATTTTTCCTATTTAATTTTAGGTAATGTTATGCATGTGCTATATATAACAATAAATACATTTCTTAAAATGTAAAATTTAAGAATTTATGACGAAACTACTCATAAATTAGTGTCACGAATGCTCAATTTTTCTCAAACTTTCCGTTTTGTACTTCTTATGTGTATCTCTTAGTTGTACAACCATGCCATCTTTCCTTTCCTCGTATGATTTTTTTGGCTTGTTTAGAATCCATATGGTGACCTTTTTAAGATTTATTTTGGTTGAATTTGAAAATTCATGGAATATTACTATAAATATAACATATGAAATAATTCTTAATTTTATGGGTCTTTATTTTAACTTTTGCTTCAGACCCTAAAAGTGCCTGTAATAGTGCTATTCATAGAATTTTTTTAAAGGATTTTTTTATTCGAAAAACACTAATCTTTTAAAATGTTCATTATGTTAGAAACCACCTTTTATTAAAAAAAAATTGAACTTAATTAAAACCTTAAACTAAGACTATGTTCTATTCAATTCATCATATACCTAAAGTTATCTAATATGGTCTGAAAATTTGACTAAACTTTGCCCTTCTTTATACACTAATTTGAAACGGTAGTGGAAAAAAATAAAAGATGCAACATGAATTTTAGGGCATTAGTAGAGTTTTCACAACTTTGTTTAATTATCTTATCCCAACTGATCAAACTTTATTCTAATAAAATCAGATTATCTTAACTGACCATAAATTATTAGGAGCTATATATTATTTGTTCTGAATTATTCTGTTTTATTCCATCATATAAGAATTACAATTACCTAACTTAATTTAACGTAATACTTAACTTTTGCGGAAACATATTAATATCAAATACAAACCTTAAAAAATTACTATATAACAATGGGAATAAAATCTTATAATCCACAAGATGGAAGAAATCAATCCACCAAAAAAGTAGACCAATATCTGTAGTTATATATGGATAATAAATTAGTAATCATAATAATATAAAGCACCAATTCATTTTTAATGATAGTAATATTACGCTAACCTATGAGATGACCTTAATTTTTGAGCATTTTATTTTATTTTTTTAATACACCCTGTAGTTTGATTCTTTTACTGGTGGATGTCGTTTGCATCTTTGACCAAGACACTACATGACTTACCTTCTGGCTAGTTTGAGGAAATTAAAAAAAAAAAAAAAAAAAAAAAAACAAACCAAAAACAAGAGAAGAAATTAAAGAAAGGGTTAAAATAATAGGTGGATAATTTTAAATGGGTACATAGTTTGAGGAAATTCAAGAAATCCGACAAAATGAACACTAATAATTAGAAATTAGGGTTGGGAAATGGTAAATGTATCCCCCCTTATTTACATAATGTTATTATGACATAGCCTAGCCCCTAGCTAGGGCTAGTTTGCATTGAGTTGAGAGCAATGGGTTCGTACGGGGAAGGAAAATGACAAATTTTAAAATAATGAACAGCGTGTATGACACTATGTTTCTTTTTATTTGCAATAAATTAATATATTTTGTGGGTATAAAATATTTCTTTGCTGTCAAAATAAAAAGACGGCATTGAGTAAAAATAATAAGTCACTTGTCAGACCGTCTGACGTGATAACTTTTTACTTGAAAATTGTAACTTTTGAATATAAAATCGTAATTCTTTTTATATAATGTTTAACTAGTTATGTAACCAATAATTAAAGATATATCGTAAAATTTTATACTTTTTTAGTTAAAAGTTATGTCAAACCATTAGACGGTCTAACAAGATAAATAGTTTATCAAGAATACAAGATTAATTAGTGTGTGACTATAAAAATTAAATAATGGTTCCGAGTTCAAACTCACCAACATTTTTTACCTCACCAACAATGCTAGCTATATATTCATATCATCATATGATATGCTAATTAAGCTATATTATATTTAAAAAATGATGTGTTATGCCTAAACTCTAGAGGGTAAAAATGAGGATATATATGATGGAGTACAATGCCCAATAAGTCTCAAATATTCCTTGGGTAAATTATTCCAAGACAATGGCGCCCCTCCATCTCCATGGGCACCGTGAGTGAGGCAACTTTAGGGTACTCCAATTCCTATAAAACATTCCCCCATGAATGCATTTGGATGGTGTGATTTTCATGGTCCTTTTCATGGATCCCTATTCCAACATTATTATTACTATATATTATATATTATTATTATTATTATTATTGTCATAACCCACACACCCACTATATAGTATTATATTAGGATGCTTATGTTTTCAATTTATTTTGTAATAGTTATGAATCAAAAATTAACTACTTCGGTTTTTTTTTTTTTTTTTTTTTGTCCTGTTACTCGGATTGTGAGTTAGTTATTTATGAATCTTAACTTTTGTTGTATAATAAGAAAAATCATACAAATTTTTATAGGTGCAAATTTGTGGAGATTATTACTATGACAAAAAGGGAAAAAAGTATTTAAGTAGGCTTATGAGGCGAATTAATATTAATATTCAATACCATATGTCAATTCTTATTCAATTTAGAAGAGAGAAATGGGAGATGAGATGGATCATTCTAAGATTTTTGCTTTGATCTATCTTTCATTTTAAATACTTATAGTAAATAGTAAATACTAGCCAGTAGATTATTGGCGCAAGCAATATCTCAAATAATAGTATAAAATAATGACTATATCCAAGATATAGTTTTGTAGCACATTCATTTGGTGAATGAGAAAAAAATGGATAAGAACATAATGGAATGAGTAACACCCCTTTCAATACTTTTATTATATATATTTGTATTCTTTTAACAGTGCTCCAAAATTTTATTTTCATTTTGAATCTTTGTATTTTAGTTGTATTTATTACTACCAAAATATCTCAAATTTATCTTAAAATTATCTAATTCTAATTGTATTATTATTATTATTATTACTATTATTATTATTATTATTATTATTATTATTATTATTATTATTATATATATATATATATATACCAAATGCACAAGTCTTTTACATTGTAAACAAGTCTTTAAATTTTTTCATTCAACATTTTTGTCACACCATTTTATGTCACTGACATCTATCTGATCTCGCTAAAAAAATTGCAATTTATTATTAAGAATAAAAGACAATATTATGTTATACTTTATTCAATAATATATTTTTTTTCATCACAAAATATTATTCCGTAGGGAAAAAACAAGAAAGTGCATAAGAAATAGTATATATATTATTTTTTTTAATGCAAGATTAAAAGTATATTAGATTTGAACAAATTTGTATATGAAATATTCAAAGTAGCCATGATTTTAAGTCAAAAAATGAGACATTTGAAACAAAAGATTTCGGGCTCTTCAAGCTTGAATTGGACCAATTAGGGCTACATACCTAGCTAGCTTGAATTTAGGAATAAAAATGATGAAAAGTGTATCTAATTATAAGCCTAATATATAGTAGTTGCTACTTGCTAGCTATCTAATTAACAAATTAAAAGATTAGAATGTAACACTTAATTAATTAATTAATTTGCTACTATAAAATATAAATCCCCCAACAAACCCATTGGGCTAAGTAACAACTAATCTTCCGATCCGTACCTTGTTGCAAAATATAAAAATAATTCGTACTTTGTAAAACTTATTAAAAAAATAATTAATAATTAATGGTTAACCAAAGAGTAAAACTCATCTAATAAGCTAGGATTAGAAAAGAAATCACCAATAGTAAGTTGATGTCACAATAATGTGAGGTAATCGAGGGATGAGGCAACAATGACAGAAACTAATATCAGAAGATGATCCCTACAAACCCCACACTTTATATTAAAGGAGGGTCCACCTTCTCATTTGAATTCCAAGCTTCCATCCATCGAGATTAGATTAGAAAATTTCAGATCGGATCAGAATTATTGCTTCAAAAAAAATTAATAATTCAAATCTGGTAGAAAAAAAAAATTAGATAAAAAAAATTCATATCAGATCAAATCAGAAAATTTCTGATCAAATCAGATCAAATTAGAAAATTTCTAATCAGATTTAAAAGGTTCAGACGAACTGAACACAACTTAAATATATTTATATTTGTAGGTTTTTTTTAGTAATTGGTAATGCTGGTGGTATTAGACACAAGATCGAGATCTACTTTAGGTCACTAGTCAATTTAGTTCACTGTTAATACATACACTCGAGGATAAGAAATTCTTTCAATTGCGAGTAGTAATTTTCGAATTCAAATCTCTTCTCTAATAAGGTTCAAAGTATATATTCATGCGATTGCGGTTCAAGTCTCAACCTTATTTTGATTAACTAGTTTTTTATACGAAAAGGTGTACGAGTGAGTCCACCATACTCTTATATCAAGAAATACCAAGGGGAAGGGAGAGTTGATAAGGTTCGATCATGTGACCTATGGTGCACATGTACAGGGTGAGGAGTACACCAACTGAGCTCTTGGATGCTACACCTTACCCCAATTAACAATATGCATAATGTAATGACACATTTTTTAGCAATGATGTTAGCGGAAATAATGTCAAAACGGTTAGTTACTCAAACCATCCTAAGGTATCAAATTAAAATAACAAAACAGGAAACCTAAAAATGTAAACTACTAATAATAACTCAAATATAGTGTCGTTCTATCATGCATCAAACAACTTAGGCTCTGTTCTTTAGGACTGAACTGATCTGATCTGAACTGATCTGATCTGAACTGATCTGATCTGATCTGAACTGATCTAATCTGATTTGATCTGAATTGATTAGGTGGGGGTATTATTTTGTGAGAGTATAAAATTAAAACAAAGCTGAACTGATCTAATCTGATCTGATCTTATTACTATAGCTTTTAAGTCCAAAAGAATAGGGCCTTAGATAAACTATCAAATAATCAACTAGTCAACCCCAAAATCATCATTATTTCACTCACAATTTACCAAATAACAATCCAAAAATTCCAATTAGAACCTCAAAAATAATCCAAAAATCCCAAATAAAATTACAAACTTAAAATCCATAACAAAACTATAATACCTTACGAAAATCCAAATCCGAAAATAAATTCATAAAATATAATACTCTAAAATAATTCATAACGGGGCCCAAAAAAATTCCATATAACTTTCTTAAAAATTCAAGTCCAAATCAAAAATTATAAGTATCAAATTTTTAATTACTCAAAATTTGAACCCTAATTAAACGAGTAAAAACAGCGTTGCAGAAATGAATAAAATGTTTGTCTAATTAACTTCGTATTATTAGGCGTCATCTATGCATAGTGTTTTGTAGTGGTCCAAACAGGTTTTGAGCTCCAGAGACCAGAGCAGTTGGATTCTTGTATTGATGTGTAACATACACCATGGTAGAGGCCAGGTTCCTTTTTGTATTTAATGCAATTAGGATTTCAGAGTATATGATTCATGGATGTAAAAATTCAGCTCTAGTAGCCTAATTAACCATATTTTATGCATTTTTATAAATTTGCATGACAACAAGATAAGATAGGTAGATTTTTTATTTATTTTTTTGAAAGGAAATGTAACAGGGTAAGTTAGGTTGTCTTCCTCTCAAAGAAACAACCCGACTTGTCAGCAGTGAGGAAAAAAGAGAACTGTGCGTCCATAAAAAGGATCAATATCGATGTGCGAAGGGGTCCAATGCCCCAGAGATGCGATATAGTCGGCAGACCTATTAGCTTCACGATAGATATGAGTTGAGGCGAAACAGGTAAAATCACGGAAGATGTTCTGAATATCTGACATAAGCAGTTGGACCTTCCAGGGGCATCTGAATTTACCCTATGAAACATTAATATAAGTGAGATTATCACCTTCAATAAAACTAGATGAAATACCGAGATCGCGAGCTAAAAGAAGACCATTTCCAAGTGCTAAGGCTTCAGCAACCAAAGGGGAGGTATTGCCTAAAAAGAAAGAGCAGACAGCTAGACAGGACCCAAGTTGGTCACGCAAAACAACACCAGTTGCAACCGAGTCTCCACTAGACGATGAGCCGTTAAAATTTAACTTAATGGTTCAGGGCGAAGGAGGAAATCGACAGACAAACGAGCCTCCCATTCCTAAAAGTAAGAGAAAGCACCAGAGAAGATAGAAACAGACGAAAAAGGGGTGTTATCGAAGACAAAACTATTTCTAGCCTTCCAAATACTCCAAAGAACGTGGAGGAATTTGACCAGAGAAGGGTAATGAGAGGAGCGAAGATGTCGAAGGAGAGACGGGAGCGAGTACAAATTTGAGAGGGGAGTGGGCCAAACAGCGAATAGCTTGACAATGAGACCACACCGGGACAATGAGGGAATGGATGATCCTGGGTTTCATTGTAATTTGACAGAGGGACAAACAGGGGAAATCGGAATACCTCGAATGACTAGATTGTGATGGACCTGCAAACCGTTATGTAAACATTGCCAAACAAAAATATGTAGTTTAGGATTAATATCTAATTTCCAAATCCAATCGAAATCTCATTTAGGAGAATAAGCGGGGATATCGTGAGCTAGCCAGGTGGCTGATTTAATAGTAAAACACCCATCCGAGGAGAAGCCCCAACAAGGTGCATTAGGGACAGGCGAAGAGGGGAGGGGAATACCGAGAATAATGAGGACTATTGGCGGCGGAACTGAAGCAGCAAGGAGAGAATGTTAACCATGTTATGGGGTTGTTCGTTTCTATTCTACGGAGTACTCCCTCTGTCCCCTTTTCTTTTGTCCCATTTACTTTTTTCCATCTTCTGAGACATATCTTTAAATAAAATGGAGTATTTCAATATTTCTAATAAAAAATATAAAAAGTACATATTAAAAAAGTACACATTTCCTGAGCCGAATCAAATGAGATCTCATTTAACTATATTTTTCCTTATATGTATAAAATTATAGAAAGCCAAAGTTATCAAATGAACAATAGCAAAAGTCAACTTGGGGCAAACAATAAAGGATGAAGGGAGTACTTATTATTTAATTTATCTTCCCTTCATCTCTATATAGTTGTTACATTTGCATTTGGATCGATTTTAATGCAATGCAATAAATTAAAAATATGTGATCGAGTACCTAATCATTTATTTGGTGGGAATTGGGTCGAGTCGGGTCGGATTCGTGTCATCACGTTTAGTCGTTTACATTAACATGTTGAATCACATTGACCTAACCCAACCCGTCTAATAAATGGATTGAGCCATTTATTTAAATGGGACAAACCCCTTGGCCCAAACCCTATTTGTGTTTTTGTATATTAAAGTTGACAATTAAATATAATTGGGTCATGAAAAATCATTTACATCCCCATTTTTTACGACGGGTCACATTTTTACGACAGAAAAAATTATTTACGTACAATCCCCCTTTCTTAATACGGGACCACACTTTCACGACGGAAATTTCCGTCGTAAATAAGATCTTTTCTCGTAGTGTACTGACCTTTCAAAAAAGGGGTCTACAATTCTACATATTCAGGCTCGGATTTGCAGGCCTTTATCCATATATCTGGGTCGAGTCTAAAATCCATTACCATTCCTCGTCCGAATAATGTTGTTATAGGATCACAATCTTATGGACAACATAAAAACAAATATCAGCTAATTTTTTTTAATGAAACAAATAAAACATATATAGATTTGTATAGAAGAGTGAAATGAACAATATTGCAATTAAGGAAAACTATTCAAGAATAACAAGCTAACTTAAGGAATTTAAGAACTAAATTAACCAACTCAACTAACCTAACCCTCTTACCCTCTAATACCCCCTCCTCAAGCAGGACACATAGTAAGTCCAAGCTTGAAGCAGAGGTCAAAGTGCTGTTTAGAGGGCAGAGGTTTGGTTAGCAGATCTGCCAATTGATTTGAGGAGGTAACATGTTGAATTGTGATGAATCCTGCTTCTACTTGCTTACGAATGTAATGCATATCCATCTTTAAATGTTTAGACTTATCATGAAACATTGGGTTGTTGGCTAGATGTTCAGCAGAAGTGTTGTCACACATGAGTTGAATAGGTAGATGAGTGATGATGTTTAAGTCTTGTAAAATACCTTCAACCCATGAAATTTCACTTGCAGCAGCAGATAAGCTTCTATATTCTGCTTCTGTGGAGGACTTACTCACAGCAGATTGCTTCTTTGTTTTCCATGAGATTAGATTATTTCCTAGCAGCACAACATAGGTGTTGAGAGACCTGCTGGAGAACTGGCAGGTAGCCCAATTAGCATCACTATAGGCTGTCAATTGTAGGTCAGAGTTGGCATTGTAAGTAGAATAAACCATATGTGAGAGTCCCTTTGAGGTATTTGAGAACATGTAATGCTGCTCTTAAATGTGGAGCTCGAGGCTGGTGCATAAACTGGCTCAGGTGTTGCACAGCATGAGAAAGGTCTGTCTGGTGAAGCCAAGGTATAGCAGCCTCCCCACAATCCTTCTGAATATCTCAGGTTGCTCCAAAATTTCTCCAATATTAGTACTCAATTTCAGTCCAAAAGGTAAAGGAGCACAAATAGAGTCACAGTTAGACATACCAGCATCATACAAAATATCTTGAATAAACTTTCTTTGAGATAAATAAGTGCCATCTTTAGTTCTTTTAACCTCAATGCCTAAAAAATAATGTATTTGGCCAAGATCTTTAATAGTAAATGTGTGATCAAGAGCATGTTTAACTTTATCAATTTGATTAGAGGAGGATCCAGTGATTAAAATGTCATCCACATAAACAATAAGAACAAGAAACTCATTATCCAAGGTCCTTGTAAACAAGGAGTAATCTTGTTTTGATTGGCTAAAATCAAGTTGGACTAAAAACATTTTTAATTGTTTGTTCCATTGTCTAGGGGCCTGTTTAAGGCCATATAAAGACTTGTGTAACTTACATACTTGACCAGTTTTAGCTTTAGCATAACCTGGGGGTGGTAGCATATAGACATCCTCATCCAAATGCCCATGTAGGAAGGCATTATTAACATCTAGTTGACAAATAGGCCATCTTTTAACTGTGGCTAGGGCAATATCTATCCTAACTGTAGCTAGTTTGGCAACCGGAGAAAAAGTTTGAGAAAAATCTTGTCCTTCAATTTGTTGATACCCAGTGGCAACAAGCCTAGCTTTATACCTTTCTAAGGTCCCATCAGGATTAAGTTTGGTTTTAAAGACCCACTTAGAACCAATAGCTCTCTTATTTTTAGGCAAATCTGTGAGGGTTTAAGTTTGATTGTTTTCTAGAGCTGTTATTTCCTTATTCATAGCTTCCACCCATTCAGGATATTTAGAGGCTTCATTGTACCTTTGAGGTTCTATAATATTCATAGTATTGACTGCAAAAGATTGGGATTGAGAGGATTGAGGCTGATTTCTGTGAGGAGTATAAGTATCAATGTATTCAGCATATTTGGAAGGTTTCTGAACAACTCTATTAGTAGTTCCAACATTAGGAATGATAGTATTATTATGATTGTTTAGATTAGAGTTGTTAGTATTAGTGGGAGAATCAATGTCATTTCCAAATAAATTTTCTGTAGATTCAGGAATAATATTTTGTTCTGTCTCAGTATAATTGTCACTGATGTCCTGAAAATTATGAGCATCATGACCATTATTGTTCTGAATTTCACTTATAATAGCAGAACCAGTCTGTTTTAATTCAGAATAATCAGATTCTGTTCCAAAAGAGACCATAACTAGATCACTTCTGGGAACATATGTGCTATCACTAGTCAATTTAAATGGGAAAACATTTTCATTAAAAACAACATCCCTTGAAGTAAAAATAGTATGTTTTTCCAAATCATATAATTTGAAAGCCTTTTGAGCATATGGATAACCAATAAAGACACATTTCTTTGCTCTAGAGTCAAACTTATCCTTGTTTCTATCTGTATTAAAGGCATAGCAGAGGCACCCAACTACTCTCAAATTTTCATAGTTTGGAGCCTTATTTAATAAAACCTCATAAGGAGTTTTCCATTTCAAGACTTTGGTAGGCATTTTATTGATCAAGTAGGTGGCAGTCAACACACATTCTCCCCAAAACTTTTTGGGTAAATTAGCTTGAAATCTAATAGCTCTAGACACTTCTAGCAAATGCCTATGTTTCCTTTCAACTCTTCCATTTTGTTGAGGAACTCCTACAACACTTTTCTGATGTATAGTCCTCTTATCATTAAACAGATTAGTACATTGTTCTTGAATTATTTCTGTGCCATTATCTGATCTTATGTTTTTAATCTTCTTTTGAAATTGGGTTTCAGCATATGACAGGAAGTTAGCAATAGTTTTAGGAACTTGCAATTTGTTATTTAGTAAAAAAGTCCAAGTGGCTCTACTACAATCATCAACAATGGTCAAGAAATATTTAGCTCCATTCAAGGCAACTATTCTATATGGACCCCAAAGATCAATGTGTATTAGTTCAAATATAGAATTTGCTCTATTATCACTTTTCTTAAAAGCTAATCTATGACATTTTGCATTCTTGCATATATCACAATCAAATACATGTTTATTGTTAGTCTTACATCCTTGTATGTAACCCATTTTAGATAATGAGGGATGTCCTAATCTTGAATGAAGCAATTTAAAATCCATAGTTTTATTAGAAGAACTTTTATTACTTTGTTTTCCCCTATCAACATTACTAGTATTAACAACACATTGATTATTCCAATCAGTTCTAAGAACTGTATTACATTTAGCTAAACTTCCAGCTTCCTTCTCCACCAACTCAGAATTTTTAGCCTGAAGCCCTTTTAGACAGTATAGTTCATGATGTTTTATACCCTCTGCCACATTTTTGTTAAAATGGTCCTGAAACACACATTTATCCTTAGTAAATATGACTTTTAAATCAGATTGACTAACTAATTTTCCAACTGA
Organism: Salicornia ramosissima; assembly: GCA_951394345.1. Taxonomy (NCBI): domain Eukaryota; kingdom Viridiplantae; phylum Streptophyta; class Magnoliopsida; order Caryophyllales; family Amaranthaceae; genus Salicornia; species Salicornia ramosissima. The sequence goes on along the minus strand of OX596238.1, from coordinate 6,423,042 downwards.
TAAAAGATTATGTTTGAAACTTTCAACTAACAAGACTCCATGAATAATCAGATCTTTGGTCAAATTAACACTCCCAAACCATTCAATATTTTTAAAAGAGCCATCAGGTAATCCTACTCTAATGCTTTTATTTAATCTTTTCTTGTTGATTAGCATATTTTTATCAAAGACCATATGGTCACTTGCACCAGAGTCAACAATCCACACAACATTATTATTTTTAGCTACTACATTGCAATTAAAGGAATAAGCAACAGTACCTGCAAATGATGAGCTGGATTGATTGATATTATTCACACTTGGATCATCATCTTTAATCTTTATAGCTTTAATGACTTCTTGACATATGGATGAAACCATATTAGCAGGCACTACTGATCTTTCATCAAAGGGAGAATCAACTTCTTGATGTCCATAGGAGTTATTAGGCCCATAAAAAACATTGGCTGCCATTCTATATCTGCTATTACTGCCAGGATTGTTATTATAATTGCTAGGATTGTTATTATAAGTATTACCTTCTCCATTAGCTCTCTTATTTTTCAAGGAAGTGTACCATTCAGGATATCCTATTACTTTAAAACACTGCTCAGCAAGGTGACCTTTAGCTCTACAAACTGTGCAGAATCTATCAATTCTTTCTTTCCTCCAATCTTTCTTACCAAAAGCAACTCCCCTTCCATACTGATTGCCTTTATGAAACCTTTGCACAATAAATGCTTGATTCTCATCAACATTCTGCTGTGCCTTTTGAGTTAGTAAAGCACTCCCTTCAGGAGCACTTTCTTGCACATATCTAACTTCCTTCTGTTTTTCCACCTTTTGAACAATCCCTACAGCCTTATTCAAGGTAGGTATAGGTTCCATTGATAGAATATTGGTCACAGTATTTTCATAATTGCTATTAAGGCCTAACAAAAATTGCATCAACCTATCTTCCTGATCTAACTCATTAGATTTCTTAAGAAATTCACATTTACAAGTACTCATAACCCCCACAAGTGCACTCAGGAATAGCCCTTAAATCTTGAAGATCCTCCCATAATCTTTTCATTTTGCTATAATAAGCCATTACAATCATGTTTTCTTGCTTTAAGTTTCCTAATTCTTTCTTTAATTGAAAAATTAATGGACCATTAGCCTCACGAAATCTCTCATTTACATCATTCCACAATTGAAGAGCATTTTCTATGTATTGAAAATCATCAGATATTTCACTCACCATAGAGCTCATAATCCAACTACTTACCATAAAATCAGCACGTTTCCATTTTGAGTAATCTTTATCAGTGTAATCTTTTGGTTTAATTGTTCCATCAATAAAACCACTCTTATTCTTAGCACCCAAAGCACGACGTAAATTTTTACTCCATCTAAAGAAGTTATTTCCATTGAATAATACTACGGTTAAAGATACAGTAACACTATCAGAATTTGCAATGAAATAGGGATCAATTGTACCTCCAATTTGAGTGCTATTCACCTATGAATCCATCGAATCAGCTACTGCCGCCATTAATGCTCGGGCAAAGAAAACAAGAACTCCCAACAAACTTGAAAGAAACTCAATCAATTACTCGATTCTTCTTAATTGCAGATACAAATTACACAAACTAATTTTACTTGCACGAATTCGAACACTTTCTTTCACTCAGAAAAATCAATTGAATTGGGGAAGGAACGAAAACCTCAATTTTTAGAGAATTGGGCTCTGATACCATATAGAAGAGTGAAATGAACAATATTGCAATTAAGGAAAACTATTCAAGAGAGTCTTACAAAGGATGGAACAACCATCTTATTTATGGAGAGGAAGCAGAGAAAATAAAATAAAGGAAAATAGAGTAGGAAGAGAGAGAGAAGAACAAGCTAACTTAAAGAATTTAAGAACTAAATTAACTAACTCAACTAACCTAACTCTCTTACCCTCTAATAATTTGATTTGCACGAAGTGGATTCAAATTAACTCCTCAAACAAAAATAATAAAGTGGATCATAATAGAACTGTGGAAGTATAAGTAGTAATTTTTAATTTTTTCTACTCCCCCTAGATGATCAGTTCGTTGATCACAATTATCTACAGCTGACGAGTGACGAATTAAAGCTTTTAGTCGGCTGACTTTAATTTGTTGATGGTGACTTAAGATAGGGATGGTGTTGAATTTTGCTATATTTAAGATTTGGGCTCAATCTCTAATTATGCTTTATATCCCTATCTTTTTTCTCACTTCTTTTTTCCCCTAATATAAAAAAAAAGTTTTTTTAAACTATGTCCCTGAGTTTTTCGTCTTTTTAAGTTGTGCCCATGCTTTTTCAAACTTAGGTTTTTAATTAACAATGTCAACTCTGTTAACTCAACATTAATGGATCCGTTCAAAGGAGTTGCATTTTGTGGGAGTGTAATTTTCCCTCTACAATTATAGGGTTTTGAGCTGATTTTCAGCCATTAACGATTCCGTTAATGGATCAATTACAGGGCAATGCATCATTTATTTTAGGGAAATACATCAATTATAAAGGGTGAAAATACGTTAAAATTAAAGCTCTATAATTTTAGAGGAGAAATTGTCCTCGTATGAAATGCAATTCCTTTTAACATATTCATTAACAATGGGATAACGGAGTGGACATTGTTAATTAAAAAACCTAAGTTGAGTGGCATAGCTTAGAAATATCAAAAAGCAAGAGCATAGCTTAGAAAACCCCCCAAAAAACTACTTTTCCCCCTTGCGACGAATCCAATGAGATCCCATTATTTGACTATATTTTTCATTACAGCTAAAGCTCAAATCTTGATCAAAGTACATAACATGAATAATATAAAATTTTGACTGCTGCATCTAACTAGTACCGGAGGTAGTAAAACGTTTAGAATGTTCCGTTAAACTTTAATGATTGGCATATAAGAATTTTTTACTGATCTTGATTTTTTTTTTTTTTTTGTTGGTATAAATAGATATTGAAAATACCAAATGTCAATATGATATAGTCTTTAAACTATAACTTTAGTAGTAGAATGATTTATCTATATAAATGAATTTTTAAGTACACAACCTGACTTATCCAAATAAATATTTCAATTTTTTTTAGGAAACATTTTAGTAAAAAAAATTCTATGTTCCATAATGAAAACATAGATGAAAACATACAACAAGAAAGTGCATGGATCGACATGAGGAATGAAAATAAGTAAATAAATAACATGCTCACATAGGCTTCCTGGAACATGATGAGGAAGTTAGTTCTAAAACATAAATTGTATTTAAAGGTTGAAGTTGATGAAATTAATTGAAAATAAGAATATATACTATATACATTGATCTATTAAAAAAAAAAGAAAGAAATAATAATTTCAAATCGAAGAAATCAAGTCTAACAAAAATTAGTTTCAATCATTAACAAATTAAATTGTGAAACTTTTAATAAATTTTAGTCCAACAATTTTTTTTTTTGATCAATTCAAAAAATAAAATAGAGTTTAATTTAAGGAAAAATAAGTTCTTTCGAGTAATGCTTTGTTTGCTTCACCTTATTTAATTAATTACTTGTTTATTGAAAAAATCCAATCAAATAATTAAGGGAAAAAAATCAAATCAAATGAAAAATTAATATATATTTGATTTGAAGAATTCAAATAAAATTTTTTTTTTGCTTTTATGTATTATGAAACACTAAATACATTTAATTTCATACAAAAATAAATTATGAAGATTACATATATAATTGAAAAGCATTATTCATCAATATGTATATAATGATACTTCATTTGATAAAAAATTTCCTTATAAAATACGGAGTAGGACATAAACAAGGTCAATACTTCGTAAAAAAAAGATGAGATCAGAAATTTTCAAATGAAATAAAAAAATTATATTAAATAAGAAAAGAAAAATCAATATTAGATTGAAAAAAAATCAAATCAGATCAAACTAAGTAAATCCAACTTAAATACTTGTATAAGCGTTTTTCAATAATGACGTACAAGTTGAATCTAATGACGATAACATAACAATATTAAAAATCCAATTTACAGGCAAACAAATCTATTCTCGTTAAGGATTAAAGGAGAGCAGGAGACACCAAATTTTAATAATGCATTGTTAATTAGATTCCAAGTTTTTCGAAATAATTTAAATTAAATTATGGTATGCAATTTCATTTATCACTTGACAAAATTTTGGAGTATCATCAACCTAAGTGAATTATTAATTTCCAGTTGTTAGTTGACAAAAATTATACTTAATTGTATTACAAAATATTCTGTCAAACAGTAAGACGGTTAGATGTAATTTTTACCTTAAAATTGTATTTTTTTTTGTTATAAATTTTTGCATAACTTTTTAAACTTTATTAGTTTTTGCGTTGAATCTGTTTTCTGCAGTAGGAAACTTGATGTACTCTATGTTCTACACTAGACTAAGAGCACATGATTTCAGTGTTGCTATTTGGTTTTTGTCACAACCTGGCAAGGAGCACTGGCAGGCTGTGAAAAGGGAATTTTGGTACCTTATATTAAGGGCAATTCTGATGTTGTTCTCATTTATGGAGGTGACTATTGGTTATTCTGATCCGGACTATGTTGGAGGTGTAGACAATAGGTGAGCTATGACTAATTATGTGTTTATTCTTGGCGATTCTGTTGTTAGTTAGAAGCTATTGTGCAACCTATATAATGACATTATCGACTACGGAAGCAGAGTACATCTCATTAACGGAAGCCGCAAAAGAGGAAATTTGGTTGAGAGGTCTGGTTAGTGTTCTGGGTCTACATCATGATCAGGCTATTGTATATTGTGACAGTCTTAGTGCAATATGCTTAGCTAAGTATCAAGTTTATCATGAGAGAACTAAACATATACGTGTGAGATACCATTGCCTAAGGAGTGAGAAGAGAGTTAATGTGAATAAAGTCAGTACTGCTGATAATTTCACTGACATGCTCACTAAGTTTGTTCTGCATAGTAAGTTCCAACAATTTTTGGACTTGCTAAACGTGATAAGATGTTAGTTATCCTTGGGGGGGGGGGGAATCTGAGGCAGATGAGTTATGTCTGGTACTTTGTATAATCCATGGCGGAGTCTACCTGACCATGGTGAAACGCCTTGGTTTGGGGATTCGGAGGAGCAACGTGGCCTCCGATGTTGGGTTTTGTTTGATTCGTTGTAATAAATTAATCATTACTTTTTATTAATATAAAATATAAATATTAATGATATAAAATATGCATTGAAAAGTGTATAAGCAGTAAATACACATTTATGGAACAGAAAAAGTATGTATTTTTGTTTTTTCCCTTGTACAAGCAACATAAGGGGAGAAGAACAGAGCTCCAATTAGTTCAAAAGTAAAATTTGAGTGAACTCTGTAATTTTAGTTCATTTACTACCAAAATGTGTTCCGTAAATATGAATAAAAAATAATTTAGTCACCATAAAAAAAATTGTCCAAAACTATTTTAATTACAATACATTTTGCGAGAAATTATCTCATTTACAAAATTTTGTGAATATTTTTTTTTATGTATTTCGTCATTGACCACTACCACTCAACAAACACTTTTAGACATTGAATTCAATTGTTCAGTCACTAAAAAAAGGGGTAAAACACTATTTAGATGTAGGTTTTATTCTTTTGGACTTAAAAGCTACAGTAATCAGATTAGTTCAGCTTTGTTTTAATATTATATTCTCATAAAATAATATTTACCTAATCAGATCAGATCAGATCAGTCTTAAAGAAAAGGCCATAATAAGAAGAATGAAATGGACAATACTCAAAGCACTACAAACAGGATATGACACCATAGTCACCATTAATAAGGTAAAGGATCTCCTCGATCCTTTTCGTAGCATCCGATCTTTATATTTAGGAGAGAGACAAAACCAAAAGCATTTATAATAAAAACAAACAAACAAAATACCTAAAATCATAATCCCCTTTTCTTTTGGTCCCTTTCTCTCTCTCTCCTCTGTTTTTTTTTTTTTGTTTTTTTTATTTTTTTACTCTGTTTTATTTTTAATTTATAAATAAATAAATAAACCCCCCCCCCCCTCCCCACTTATTATTATTTTGCATTTTCTCATTCTTGCCTTCACTTGTCTCTCTCTCTCTTTCTCTCATCACTCTCACTTAACCTGAAACAAAGCTACTCTATTTTGGTGCTACTTGTGTGTAAACACCCATAAACCCTGTTTCCTTTTTTGATCTTTTAAAGTATCTGAACAAGCTGAACTTGCTATCAATAATTTCCCCTTTTTTTACTACATTCAATTCAATTTCTTTCTGGGTTTTTTGTTTTCTGGGGTTTGTAATTTAATGTGTTGAGGAAAATTATATAACCACCTTTTTTTTTTTTGTTGGGTTCAGAAAAGCTCTGTAAACCAGCTACTATATTTAATTAATTTGGGTATTTCTTGTTTTTACCCTCTTGTTTAACTTCTCATTTCTTTCCTCTTTCCTCTCATCAAACAACTTGTGGGTGTTAAAAAAAATTCATCGTTTTTATGCTCTAGTGGGTAAATAGGAGTAAAATGATTGATTTATAGCAGTAAAGATTGAAACTTGAGAAGAAGTTTTGTATTTCTTATGAAAAGTAAAAACAGGGTTATTTAAATTTTTATTTTTGTGGAGGAATTAAAAAAAAAAATTAAAAAAAATGGGGATGGAAGATGGAGAGTCATATATAAAGAAGACACTAAGAAGTTTGTGTTTCAGCCATGGATGGTCTTATGGTGTTTTTTGGCGTTTTGATCCACTGAATCATATGTAAGTTCACTTCTTTTTATGATTTTTAACTAACTAAAAGTAGGCTGAATTTTCTGTCAAAAAAAAGTAAAACTGCTTAATTAGTTCTTATAAAGTTGTTTTATGATAGTGATTAGTTGTATTAATGAAGCTAAATTGCTTTTTTACCAAAACTTTTTAATGATTGAAGCGAATTCTGGAATGTTTATGTTAATTAATCAGGTTGTTGACTGTGGAAGATGCTTATTTTGAAGGGCATGCTACTAGTTTAATCAACAGTATGCTTGTTCAAGTCCAAATGATTGGTCAAGGGTAAAATCTTTTTCCATAATTTTTGTTACATTTAATGATTTTATTATTTATGCCATGAATTATACAAAGCTTGGTTTTATGCAGAATGATTGGTGAAGCTGCTCTTGATGGGAAACATAGATGGGTGTTTGTAGATTCATCTTTGGTAAGTGGGTTAAATTCTACTTGTATGAGATATGATTCTATACTTTGGGTTTGATTCAATTTTTGATTTTTAGTCTCTAAAATCTCTACTATTTCATGTGTTTTACAGGAAAGCTCTCAATTTAATCTTCAATTTTCATCTGGAATGAAGGTACATTTAGCTTTTGATTGACAAATTCTGCAATTGTAAAATGTTTCTCTTAAAATATGTTACTCGGACTCGGGTATGTGTCCAAGTGTACTCGGCAATTTTGTGAATAATTTTCATGATTTTAGCCGGAAATGAAGTTTCCAAGTAACATAGCGTAGTTGGTTACTTGAGTTGAAATGAAGAGTCCGAGTAACATAGCGTAGTAGTCCCAAAACCATGTACATAATAATTCATTTTCATCTGTTGAATTTGCAGACAGTTGCAGTGATCCCGGTAGAGTTTCGAGGCGTGGTACAGTTTGGATCAACGAACGAGGTTCGTACCGGATGATCTTGCATTGTAGTTTTGCATCCATGACAATTTCATATTTTTTTTTTTACTAAATGTGCTACATTTTTTTTGCAATGTTAGATTTTTGAAACACCAGAATTCATAAATCAAGCAAGAATGTTTCTTCAACATAATGATAATTTTCCGGGAGTAAATTCGTTGTTATCCGGTTCCATATTTGACATGTCTACGCCTTTCACAACTGGCGTTTCGGAACCTAGTTCATTATTTGATTCACATTTTCCTGGAGAAGTGTTTGGGGAGCATTTTGAGCCAGTTCATTTTCCACCACCACCTTTACTTGATACATGCCAAACAGATGATCTTTCTCAGTGGCTTACAGATTCATCAAATTTGGGTATCACTGGATTAGATCTAGAATCTATGCTTTCTGATGAGATTTCATCGGATCTTGGTAAACAAGCGGCTTGCTCGACTCAAAGTTGTTTGACTAATGCGTTCGATTCATGTGGAGAAGCAAAGCCTTTAGTTGGTGGTGCTAATTATGAGCTATTAAGTGAGTTAGGGATGAATTTTGGTTGTTTAGAGTTTGGGGATGTTATCAATGGTGTTGATTATAAGCTCAATTCCACGTCTAGTAATACTAGTATGAGTTTTCCGGGTTGTATCTCTGATTTAGGACTGAAAAAAGGGTTGTTTTCTGAATTAGGTTTAGAGCATCTTTTGAAGGATGGTTGTAGTAGTAGTTCGGGAGCCAGATCTTGCGTAGAAGATCAATGGCCCGAATCGAAGAAGAGGAAAACCGAAGCTTATCAAACGGTTAATAATCAAATTCAGCAAAATTGGGGAGTAAAATCGATGCAACCTACAAGTAGTAGCGGCCTAAAGCAGGATTTGAAGGAACAAAGAGTTGAAAGTTATAGTGTAGACGCAAAGAGTTGTATCAGTGGTGTTAATGTACAAAGTACGAGGAACGAAGAGCCTCCGAAGGCTTCCAAGAAAAGAGCGAAGCCTGGAGAAAGTACTCGTCCTAGGCCTAAAGACCGACAATTGATTTCAGACCGAATTAAAGATTTGAGGGAACTTATTCCTAATGGTTCTAAGGTAGTCAATTTCTCCATCAAAAACCAATCTTGTTTCTGATTTTGTTGATGGTTGCTGATGTTTATTGAAATAATGCTGTTTATGGTTGCTGATGTTTTTTTGAAATAATGCTGTTGATGTTACAGTTAAGTATTGATGCTTTGTTGAATCGAACCATAAAACACATGCTTTTCTTGCAAAACTTGAACAAGCATGCTGACAAACTCAAACAAGTTGATGAACCTAAGGTTTGTGAATACTTTTTGCTGAATTGTTGCTCGTGTTTTTCGACTGTTTTAAGTTAAAATGTTTTCTGACAAATCACTCGTCGTTGATTATTGATTTTAGTTGATCAACCAAGATGACAACTTAGTTCATCAGAAAGGTAGCTCGGCCTCCACTTCTTCTGGTGGGAATGGTAGGCGAAATGCTACGTGGGCTTATGAAGTGGGAGGTTCAAATCTCCTTTGTCCAATTATAATAGAAGATCTTGATGAACCCGGACAAATGCTCATCGAGGTAAGTTCTTGATGAGAATGTTGATGATCCCACTCTAATTTCAAAGAGAAATCTTAATCTAACATTCTCTAATTCCCACTTCGTAGATGCTTTGTGAAGAACGAGGGTATTTCCTCGAGATAGCCGACATTGTTCGAGGCTTTGGCTTAACCATACTCAAGGGAGTCATGGAAGCTAGAAATGACAAAGTATGGGCGCACTTCATTGTTGAGGTAAAAATCTCATCAATTTAAATCAACAACATTAGGGTCTGTTCTTTTTTACTTATTTTGTGCGTATCTGAAGTTAGGGCCTGTTTACTTCAGCTTAAGTTAAGTTAAGTTCAGTTCAGCTTTCAATTTCCTTCTCTTATAAAATATTAATTTCAACTGTATTCAGTTCAGTTCAGCTCAGCTGTATTTAGTTGAAATAAACAGGCTCTTATTCAAACTTATTAGATCTTATTTTATGAGAGAGACAAACCTTATTTTTGCTTTTCTGAACTTATTTGCAACTTATTTCAAGCAAAAATAAGTTGAATAGAACAAACTCTTTATAATTCTTATTCAACTAATTCGAAACTTACTGATTAAGGGATGATTGCCTCTTTTCATTTGGCAGGGAAACAAGCATGTAACAAGAATGGATGTGTTTGTGTCTCTCATGCAGCTTTTGCGCGGCACTAACACAAGGGAAGTAGTAAACACGGCATGTGAGCCCGCTAACATTGTCACCAACGCAGCACCGTTATGGGGCGATTTCCAGCAGCGTGTGCTGGCACTTCCGATTTAACCGCAACCAGTAAAGCTCAGCTCAGGTCACAACACTGAGAAGACAGTGCTTGGATAGTTGGATTTGGGGTTATGTTATATGTATAGAAGGATCTAGGAATTTAACCAAAGTGCACAACAGCACAAACCATGAGATGAGGAGTATCAACAAAGTGGATTGCTTCTCTTCCATACCACAAGTTACGGCTTGGTAACCATATAATGGCCTGTGTTATCGGGGCAAATCGAACAGAACTCGAACAAGAAAAATGCGTCTTTTTTACCAGCAGATTGATCATAAATATGTAGCTGGTTTATTTTGTTGGGTGTTGTTGTAATCTTGTGGATAGCTTGTTATTACCAGATGTAGCTTGGTATAGTGTTAGTAGATTAAATTAGTTGGTATACTTAGGGCTGACTCTGGAGGCTGTTGCTTGTATTGCCTCCATAATTTTGTGGTTATATAGTACTTGGAATGGAAGATCAATCTCTTTCTGTCTCTCCCTATTGCTCACTCTAATTAAAGTTATGTTGTTCTCCTAAACATGGTTTTTAATTAAAGTTTTTTGTATTGTTTGGATAGAAGGAAAGAGTGAGAAAAAACATGGAAATGAAAGGAGAACAAATCACTCTTTTTTCCCTTCCGAAATGAAAAATAGATTGCGGAAGCCGCCGCCGTGCGGAGAGGGGGTGTGATGGAGGATTGAGTTCATTCCCCTTCCCAGCTCCCTTAATAACCATTATTATTCTTTCAAAATTAAAGAGATATAGAGATTTGGACGGAAAATGGAGCTTCACCTTCCCCCAAACGTTTTTCCTCTCCCTTTTCTCCTTTATCCCTCCCCTTTCTTTCCTCTTCCCCTCCTTTATCCCTATAGTTCCTTTATCCAAATATGATATTTCCGATGACATGTCACTCCGTCAAAGACATGCTCATTTTTCTTGGAGATCCGATTAGCTTTCGGGGGGCATTTACGTCCTACCTTTCTCAGAAACAACAACAAGCCGGTGAAGATAGCATGGGCAGAGAAGTCAAATGAATTAGTTGAAACAGCAAAGTCGTACAATCAAGTAGTTATAACAGTGGTCTAATGACCTTATTTATAGAGTACTAAATATCTAACTACAACAACTGACCAGGATTACTACTTAACTCCTATTACAAGGTTATAAACATTGGGAAAGATTCAAGCATATACAGAATTAAATGTGGACGTACATGTTTAGTTCAGTAAAACGAATGGGCCAAATGATTCGAAATGCGACTGTCTACCAATTTACTTATTTCTTCATTTGGTTCGTGCCATATTCCAGATTAGTTTTTTTTTGTTATATCATAGACTCGAATTTTGTTTTGTTAACCACATGTTTTGAGTATGAACTACATCTTTTAAACTTGTTAACTTCAAATGGTCATGTGAGGAATGAAGTTAGTTTGTATTTTGGATTATCCTTTAATATAGAGTCGATAATGTATGATGGGCCTCAGTTTGATGCTCACTTGACAGGTATACCACGTTGGCATAGTTGGAGGAGTTAGAACAAGAGAACCTTCATTGTCGAATTGAAAATGGAAACCTCGTACATCCACTATGTAATTAAGGATGATAACTCTAGCACCACTGCGCTAAAACTCAATCGACAGTACATCCACCATTGTATTTGCACAAAGTAAAGGTTACATCCCATAAACATTTGCCCAAGATAAAACCTGAAAAGGGCAGTGGTGTTTCACAACAAATCTACAATGGGTTTGGGTTGCTCATTTATAGATATGACTTAGCCTTGATGGCCTAGTCAATGTACAAAATCCACTTTCCATATCTGATGAAACAACCAAACTACAGATCAGACTACTCTATTGTTTGTGGAATGTGGCTGTTCTTTATCGTTGATGCATTTGACAATACGAACTACTACTCACTTTTTATATTATAGTTTCTTAAAGTTTTTTTACTACCATTAATTTAATTTAGCAACTACGCAAATTATATACTCTAACGGCCCGTTTGGTTATTGGTAATGAATTGCGGTAATGATAATGGATTTAAAAAGCAATTTGTTAAGGAAAAATTTCAAAATCTCCATGGAAAACATATTTTTTATTCCCAAACTTGAAATTTGTTCTTATTTTCCATTACCATGTGGAATGGTGGTATTAGATGGAAATGAATATTTGTGAAGAAAATTAGATAAATTAGAGTCAAGTTAGCACCACCACAGGAATGAATTTTCATTTTCCTTCCAAATTTAGTTATAAATTCATTCATATTGCCTCCATTTATAACCGGCTACCAAACGGGCCGTATGAGTCTGTGATGGATGGTTGTGCATTATTAAAGTACCTTTTGGGCTCAATATTCTTATCACCAAACTGTGCTTCAGTAAAACTGTTTCTTTTGAAGCATGATTACTTGAGTCCATCCGTACATGTAATAGCCTAATGCATTTTTCTTTTTAACATGACAGAAAGAGCTGAATCGATCAATCGGGTGAAACAGATAAGTGAGATTCTGATATTTATAATCTAAATGGGAAGTAGTCTGCTGCTTAATTGATTTCTCTAAAACAATATTTGATATTTGAATTTGCTAGTGTTGATAGGTCAATTATATTCGGATATCTTAGAGCTCGTTTGGTTGAATATAGGCAATGAAAATTCCTAGGAAGATTGTTTTCCCATGTAAATGTAATTCCTAGGAATTAATAAATATTGTTTGGTGTATCATGGGAAGTGAAAATTCCCATGGGAATTTCTACTTACCTAGGTCTCCTTAGGTAAATAAATTCCTCTATTTTGTTGGAATTGGAAATTCCTAAGAAGTTCTATTTCTCATGAATTTGTCAACCAAACAACACCTTAAATGATACTCCATTGTAGATTTGTAGTGAAATAAATTCCTTATTATCAATCTTGTCTGGTGTGAGCACAAAAAGTACGACATATTTATTAGTTTGTATTTAGGTAAAAAAAATGTATATATTTAAGTAAGTAAATATATATATATATATATATATTGCATTATACTCTTATACATCTCAATAATTTTATGAATTGTTGAATATTATTCTTTGAAATTTCTATTGAATATTTAGGTTAAAAAATGCATTTATCTTATTATAATTGTATGAATTTGCTTTCATTTTTCCACTTGTCATATAAGAATTTGCTATAAATATAAACTAATTAACCATGTTTGCAAATATTTAATTCTAAAACCTGAAGCATTTATTTCACTTATGATCTATTTGCATATTGTATGTGCTGACATAAGCGTTGGAGTGGCGTTTTCTTAGACAATTTAATTAATAAGTGGACCACTCACTTTGTCTTTCAACTGGATCGAAAAGTCTAATCGAAAACCATATTGTTTTTACCGGAAACATTGGTACCTGAGAGTAGAAGCTACTGTATAATGTTACGGACCAACCCTAATGAGCATCTTTGGGCTTCTTTGTACATATTTATATATTTTTAGGCCCTAAATCCCCTATTAACTTTGTATTCTACATGATGTACATATACTATCTCCGTTACTTTTTAAATGTAACGACTAGATATATTTCCTCTCTACTTTTTGCCAAATCGTCACGTTTAAAAAGAAACAGAGATAATATATACCTTCACTTTCCTCAATAGAAATACTACCCTATTGGATTTGTCAAACTACTAAGGTTTTGTTTGATTCGCCTGAAATTCGTTTATCTGATCTAGTCTGATCTGATTTGAACTTATTTTTTCTAATCTGATCTAATATAAACTTATTGTCTAATTTGACTAAACTTTGATCGCATATGTATGCTAATTCATAAGGAAAAAAATATATCAATTGAGATCTTATTTTATTCATATTAATGAATAGTTTTTTAATGTGTAATAATACTACTCCCATTTCATTTAATCAAAATGATTTTAATACAAGTAAGAATGTGATTATAAGTTACTAACATTAAAATTATTTTGACAAATTCCTTCGTTTACACCATTAAATCGCTTCTCAAAATGCGTGAAAAACTAGTTGTTGAAAGTTTTATGTTACGGAAGAAGTAATATTTTTTGTTACGAAATTAAAGATATTTAAAGTTTAAAAACATTAAATTAAACTATCTGATATGATCTGAACTTATTTTTTCTAATCTGAAATAAGTAGTAACGAGTGGAAATAAGAGCTATCAAGCAAGCTTAAGAATGTATAACACGAAATAGTAATAAACTAATAATAGCTTGGTCATACAGTTATTTTTTTATTTTATTTGTTTACAGGAAAGGTACACGGAGAGCTCCTTCCTATCTTAGGAAGGAGGATGAGGAATCGACCCCGGGTCCAAGCCCCGGGAGAAGGAAGGCAGTGTCAACCGCACTAGGCCTTCAACCTCTTGGTCATACAGTTATTGAGCATTGTAGGGCTTGTTTACTTCAGATTATATTCAGTTCAGTTCAGTTCATCTCTATTTAGTTCAATTAACACACTTCTATTCAGTTCAGTTCAATTTAGTTAATCTCTATTCATCTAATGTAAACGAACCCTACATATTAGCCTTTTATTTTATTTTTTTCTCTTGTTACTGCATGTAAAAAATATGAAAATGGTCGGTAATAATTATGGTCGGACCAAGAAAAAGAAATGAAATGGGAATATATTGGTAAATTTGTAATGTAATGTAATGGCAGACTTAAAAGCAGCTTTGCAGAAATGGGCTAATGGCTTGTGTTAATCTTGTAGCCGACTGTGCTGACTTGTTTGTAATATGTGGGCAATGTTGAATTGGATTCTAATCATTTTGCCTTCAAACTCAAGTTATATAAGTATGGTTTTTATTGCACTTGATTTATGATGCACTTTTACCTTCCTCAATTAATAGTTGCCTTTGAATTATATATTCCACATCACCCATCATTTTTATATATATATATAGAGATTGACGGATAACTTGGATAGTAAAAGCTTATCTCCCGTTTTAAAGAGATTTTGTGATTGATTCTCATTCCATCCTTATGGCTCTCTAAACAACAAAAAAACTCTCCGACCTTGTGGGTAATTTACATTCTTGGGACTCTGGGAGATCAGACTTTGTCATCATATATCATGAATCAAGTATATTATTGAATTTCGAAAATAAATAAAATGAGTTGAAATTATTTTAAATTTTGATTTTTTTTATGAATATATGTGCATTAGTAATAAGGCCCAATTTTGTAAGTAATCCATATTTGGTTCATAAATGAATTTATTTATTAAGGCCACATTTTGTAAGTGACCCGTTTTTGGTTTAATCATTAAATTTACATGGTCTATGTGAAGTTCATATTTATACTTTGGTAGTGTAATTTGTTATACTTCTTCCGTTTTTTTTTTCGAGATGGAACACTTTTTTTCCACGCGTATCAAGAGAGCGATCTACGTGTGTATAATATATATATACCAAAATTACAATTACCAAATTCTTCAATGAAATAAATTCATTTATTACTTGTTCCTCATGCTAGTATAATATATATATACCAAAATTACCCAAATTTCTTCCATGAAATATTTTCCATAAAACATATTAAGATCCAAATCTTTCCCTAAAACATTATTTCCAAATTAGAGAAATTTCATGATATAAAAAAATATACAGCTACTAAAATATTAATTCTTCATGATCAAATAATTTTGTCATCAAACCTTAAATTATCACAATATGCAAGTAATTATATTGAACATAAAATATTGGATTATTCCCATTGGTATACCTGAGAATTTGCGTATTCCCAGTGGTATACTTGAGTTTTAAAAAATCCTAGTGGTATACCTACATTTTTAATGGAATTCAATAACCACTTTTAAAGGTTGTTTTAGTACATTAACAACCATAAAATCGGTTTTTTCTTTTTATTTAGTCAACGGTGGTTACCCGACAAAACTAACTATAGTTAACCTAAGTATATTTATGGTCGAATTAGTGGTATTTAATGGCCTGAAACAACCTTTAAAAGTGGTTATTGAATTTCGTTATTTATTTAGGTATACCACTGGGATTTTTTAAAACTTAAGTATACCAGTGGGAATATGCAAATTCTCAGATATACCAATGGGAATAATCCTAAAATATTTCATGTAAAAATGACGTAAGTACTATAGTAAAATATTCAGCCAACTATATGTACACCTTTCTTCCACCGACTTCACAAAAAGGAAATCTTAAACCGAAAATTATGAACTTCTACCGAGAGTGTCCAATATACAAATAATATAAGGTCATTCAAATACACAAAATAACTTTAAAAAGACTCTGATATGTGCACGATTTCTTATGAAAAATTTCAATATTAAACTCATTTTTTTTAATTAAAACATTTGATGAATATATATTTATAAAATCATAACATTATTGCTAATAAATATCAAGTAGTCTTTAATATTTGAAATCATACTAATATAATTTTCTGATTTTGTACTTTAAGAGTAATTAATTTCAAAACCTCAATACATAATATCAATTTTACCAAAATATTTATATAAATAAGAAAAGAGAGGAAAAGAAGAAAACCAAAGAGGAGTTAGGTGGTGGCACGGTTGCTTGGTTGGGTGGCACACGATAGTGGAGAAAGATAGATAGATGATATAGACATGTGGAGGGAGGAAGAAAATAAGAGAAATTTTGTGTGTTGGTGTGAGTTTTTGTATTGCAATGAGGGGGTATTTATAGGTTTATGTATGTAAGAATTTAGAAAATTCGATGTATGGAGGTTATCCTAAGTTGAGTTATTAGGTGTTTGGTGATCAAGAAATTCAATGATGAATTAAAAAAATGGTAAGTGGATAATATTCATGAATCATGGATTCATGATCATGTCCATATTAACATATCTTGGCCCTTGGGTGAAGTATTTTGGGAAGTGGAAGAAATCAAAATCCAGCCCTAATTCTTCAAGTAGCCGTGTAGTTTCGGTGGGCTTTCAAGCCCTTTTTTGTGTTTTTCTTTTGGCCTACCTAATTGATCTATTGGGTTTTGGAAATTCAAGAATAGCATTTGATTTTAACTCATTTTTATAATATATTGTACTAGTAATTTAGGAAAATAAAGTTTTAATAAAATATCTGCAAATCATATCCATATGAAATTTTGGTTTTGATAATTTAAAATAATTTTTAATTTTAAAGTGTACGTCTAAAATTAAATAATGTGTTTAGTAGTATAAAAATATTAATTCTTTTTTACAAAATATTAGGACTTTTTGTCACATGAAACCTTTAAAAATTTTCAGATGAAACCTTTTAAAAAAAATTTGGCAACTAAAAATTTTAAACTTTTTTTTTGGTTAGATAAAACATTGATCGTATTTTTTGGCATTGAAACTCCTTTCTCATGTTGACTCACCTTTTTACAAGATCCTACACATAAAGTGATGCTTGACATGTTTTTAATATGGCCTCCAAACCCTCAATGATGACCTCACATTAATATACAAGTATATCTTTATTTCTTATACGACCCAAAAAACATCAAACTAA
Source organism: Salicornia ramosissima (assembly GCA_951394345.1). Lineage (NCBI taxonomy): Eukaryota > Viridiplantae > Streptophyta > Magnoliopsida > Caryophyllales > Amaranthaceae > Salicornia > Salicornia ramosissima. The sequence continues at coordinate 6,405,549 of OX596238.1, read as the reverse complement.
AATAAAAAATTAAATAAAATCACTAACCAAAAAAGAATACGGATTATATTTTTTTAAAGACATATTTTACAATTGACATGTATAATATAACTTTCTTAACCTACAATAATTACTCATTATCTACCATAATAAATATATCTAGTGCATTGCTTTATATGTCCACTATTATTTGCTCCAAACTCTTTTTGGGTGAATTTTAAGGAAGGATAATTTTTTTTTTTATCTTCTAGTGTATCACATGAGTTATTTTGATGGTGTAAATTTCTTTAATGTGGTGATAGTGAAATAAAAAAAAATGTGATTGTAATGGTATAAATGTTTTTTTAAAGGTGGATTATATTACAAAAAAAATGGAGCAAATCAATTTGGATGGGAAAAAAATGGAAAATGGAGCAAATAATAGTAGATGGAGGGAGTAGCAGTTTAGCACTAGTTCAGCCTTATTTAGGGCTTGTTTACTTCAGATTATATTCAGTTCAGTTCAATTCAGTTCAGTTCAGTTCAGTTAATCTCTATTCAGTTCAGTTCAGTTCCGTTCAGTTCATGTAATGACCCTGATTTTATTGGTATTTTTGCCAATAATCTATGTGTATTTATGAGTATTTATGTATAGTTCAAATTTATTTATTTTTTTTGAACTATTTATTTTATTTTTATGTGAATAATTTCGATTTAATTCAAATTATTTTATTTGCAGTTTTTATTATTTATGTTAATTATTATTTAATTAATTAGAATTTTTATTATTTAATTTTATAATTAATTATTTAATATTTTGGGCTAAATCGATTTATACATGATTAATCATGCGGTTTTTGCAAATTAGCCCAATTGATCACGAGAGCCCAATTTTAGGCCCATTGTTCCCTTTTGGCCGGTTTTACCCAAGGGTGGCAAGGCTTGCCACTTGCTTTGCTTTCACACTTAACTAACTTCTATAAATAGAAGTAGTTAGTGAGCCATGAGACCATTTGCTCATTTGCCATCTCTTGCCATCAAAATTCAAACATAAACTCCCTCCCATTTGCTCTCTAGTCCACGCCATTTTTGGCATTAATCACCATCAAATTGTTCATCCATCTTTTTAATCCCAAACTTAAAGATTCAACCCCTATTGATCTTTAAATATCAAAACACAATCTAAAACCCAATTATTTCTTCCAAGATCATTAGTTCGGGTTGAGTTTGGGTACGTGTTTGAGTGGGAGATCGTGTGCACGTGTGGGGTTCGTGTGGTGGCAGCCGTGTGGTGAAGCCGTGCAGGCCGTGTGTGCAGCGTGGTGGTGCCGTGCAGGTGCAGCCGTGTGCGTGCGGACGTGCTAGAGGCAGCAGTAGCCGCGGGTCTGTGGTGGTTCGTGGCGGTGCCGTGTGCATACCGGGGTGAGGCCGTGTTGTGTGATCGTGTGGGTCTACTTTCCGGGCAGCTTTTTGTATTGATTTTTGTGTGTTATCTTCAATAAGGTAACATACTTTCTCAACCTTGTTGGCATACTATGATTATAGTATAAATTAAATGCATGTATGGGTTAATTGGTGAAGTTTGATCATGATTTTGTGTATGGTTTCTAATCTGATTTTTATGTTGTTTTAATGATATTTCGATGATGGATATGATGATTTTGTGATTGAATATGTTATTTTATGACCATGATAAATGTGTTAAAGTTTGGTGAATTTTGGATAAGATTAAGTTGAATTTTCGAATGGTTATTTGGAGATATGCGTGTGGTGTTTGAGGTTGGATGAGTTCTTGATTGAAGTTCTTGAATCTTGATTAAGTTCTTGATTGAAGATATTGAATCTTGAATGAGTTCTTTATGAGTTCTTGTTGAGTTCTTTGAATTCTTGATGAGTCTTGATGAGTTCTTGGTTGAGTCTTGGTAATTAAAGAAGTTGGTTTAATGGTTAAAGAAAGTTAAAGATTGAGTTGAAATTGGTTAAAGAATGGATTTTAAAGTAATGGATTAATGTTGGTTAGACTCAAGATCAAGGCGCAAAGGCAATCTTGAGGATAACTTCGTGTTTAACTGATTATTTTCGAGAATCAAGGCGCAAAGGCAATTCTTGAATATAATTATGTTATGAATAAGTTGATTAAAATGATAAGAGAGTTACTTAAAGATTAGCTTGATTTCATTACTAGACGCCTAATACATTGAGTAAGATTCATTGTTTTTGGGTTAAGACGTTGCCCCTATTCCATCCGCGGTATTGGGATAGTTGGAGTCTTACTATGTTATCCTTTGAATTTCCAGTAAGATTGGTTTCACGGGACATGAATTTCCAGTAAGATTGGTTTCATGGGGTTGGGAGTAAGATTCTCAATCCTAGCATAGTAGAAAGTTCGATCGCGTAAGATGCGTTCGTACGAGCCTAGTCCGGTCTAGTATATGAATGATTGCGCCAAAGATAGTTTGGATAGGATGGTTGAGTCGAGTTCATGTTTGGGATGTTCTCGCATGTTTTTGATTGATGATTTGATTATTTGATTTGTGTTATGTTCATGTGTATTCCCATTAGGGTGAGTCAGTTATGTTACTCGCCACTGATGGTGGATTGTTGTTTGTTTTACAGGTAATTCTGATGACGAAGTACTTGCTTAGCTTTGGGTTGGGCGAGCGGCGTTTGTTTATGTTTTGGTTGTACTTTTGTATTGTTGTTGTTTTTAGATAGTTATGGATTATTGTATGGACTTTTATACGTTGTTTTTGGATTCTGACGTGTGGTTGGAGTTACTCGTATTTTAGTATTTCTAGTTGACTTTTGGATTAGTAATGTACAAACTTGTGGGTATTTGTACTTTTGAGGTTCAATAATAATAATTTGAGGAATTAGTTTTAATTCTTAAGTTTTTCGAGTTGTAGTTGTAACTATTCGACTCTTCGGTTTCTTCCGCGCTGATTTAAGCGAGTCGGGTCGTTACAGTTCTTCTCTATTTAGTTCAATTAATACACTTCTATTCAGTTCAGTTCAGCTCTATTCAGCTAATGTAAACGAGCCCTTAGTGTTAACTAGTCTTATGTACACGCTTTGCGTGTGATAATATTTTAAACTTATCTTTTAGTTCGTTTAAACAAACAAAAAAATTCGAGGTAATCGTGGGCCGGGCCGGGCCGGGCCGATGCATAAAAATCAAGACCATAAAGCGGGCCGGGTTCGGGCCCAAAATTCTTAGCCAAAGCCCGAAAATTTAGTGTGGGCTTAGCGGGCTTTTTCGGGCTAGGCCTAAAAAATTAACCAAAAAGTTTAATTTTAAATTGCTTAGCGGGCTTAGCCCGCACAAAAAAAAAAATCGGGCCGGGTCCAAATTCGGGCCTAATTTTCATGTCCAAAGCCCGTAAAAAAGCGGGCCGGACCACTTTTGATCAGCTCTAAAAAAAATGAAGGTTATTTGTTTACAAAATTGAAACATTTTTCAAATATATAGCCATCCATATAATCATAACAAAAATTTCCCTTTTCATCAGGTTATCCCACAATAATAAACAAAAGAAAATGTTTATTTAATGTATTCTATTGACTATCAAATTTCTATGATAATCAATAAATAAAATTTTTATGTAACAAATTATATCAATATAGGTATTTATTTTTAGAGAATTCAAAAAAATGGATTTTGGTATTTGTATGAATTTAATATTTTGTAATATTTTCATTTTCAAAAGTTAATTTTTTTAATAACTTTCCATAATGGTAACACAGACTTTTCAAGAGGACACCATGACTCCCCTTGGCTTATAAAATAAAGATTCAGGTTGCATGAAAACGGATACGAGTACTGATACGATACGAGTACGAGAAAACGCTAACACAAAAATTAAGAACATGGGTGCATGCGAAGAAAAAATTTAAAACATATTTCGATTTATTAATAAGAAAAAATATTATGAAGACGAAAATTTATTTTAAAAATTTGATTGCCATTATAATGTCAATTTTGATGAATATTCGACAATGTTCTTGATTTATGTTTCACATTTTTGAACTCACTTCACACAATATAATATAAATTTTCATTCAAACTAAATATCAGTGCCGGCGGAGGGGGGACGCGAGTGGCGCCACTGCTCAGGGCCTCCGCCGAAAAGGGGCCTCCAATTTGTATACGCTATATAATAATAACTTGGTTTGATAATAATTAGTGATACATCTTTGATCAAATGGTGAGTGTGTTTGGATTAAATGTGGCAGGTGAGGAGATCAATTCTCAATATATACTTGCTTTTTTCCCCAATGCTCCAACTTCCAAGTTGTAATTCCCATTTATTTACTTCTTTTCTTTACACTTATTTTTCCTTATTCATTTTCTCTTATTTTTTAAAAATGACAACAAATTAATAATGCCCATTTATTTATTTTTTTCCTTTTTCATGCTTATTTATATTTTATATCATTCTCCTCTCCTCCTAATAAATAGACTCATAATATGTACGAGTATTAATTTTAATTTCTAATCTAATCATTTCTGAAATTAAGAGCCTTATTTTATGAATTTGAATAGGGCACCTAAAATCCTAGCCCCGGCCCTGCTAAATATATACTCCGTAAGTTTTAAAAGAAGTTAGAAATGTGTACTATAAGTGTTCAATATGTGTCTTATAAAGTCATAAATGTCCATATAATTAAAAATATTAGACATATGAATTGGTATATCGACACATATTTAAACGTGTCCAACGAGTGTAGTGTCTGTATCATGTCACTTGCGGTCCATGCAAGCGTGCAACCTAGGTTTAGTACACAATCACGTAAAACGGCTAGTAAATCAAATTGATTTTTTTAGCAAACATATCAAATGACATTTTTGTAATTTTGTTGAAAATAAATTACCAAAACACCCTATAATGTTTGTGCTCGGATCCGTGTCCTAAAGTTTGTCAAAATTACGTGAAAATACCATTTGAGATACAAAATTTGGGAAATGATAAAGGCACAACTAAAATCCCTGTCCTAGGTTTAGTACACAATCAGAGGAACATGAGAAAAAGTGCTATTTATGCCTTTATCAAATTTAGTTGTGCCAATATCAATTCCCACAAAATTTGTATCTCAAATTGATTTACGCACCGCCGAGTTTGCGCACTTTCGAGGTTTTTGTAGAACTCTAAGAATAAGATTTCAAATTCACTGAAAAATTGAGTTTGTTGGTGAATAATCGAAAATGGAAGACACTATTGCAATCTCTGATTCCGCTCAAGCTTCGAGTTCCCAGCTTAACTCCGCCTCCACTCGCGTCATCTGCCGCGTGTTAGTTTCTTCCATCTGTTATTTCATTTCTATCAATTTCCTTGTTGTTTTCTTTGGTGCTAACAATTCAATATTTGTTGTTGATTTTTTTTATTTTTTTTTGGAATTAATTTGGCAAATATAGATGCCAAAAGCAATTTTCGCAGTATACTTGTCCTCGATGCAATACCAGATACTGCTCCCTCCATTGTTACAAGGTATGCGTTTCATACTTGGTTTTGATTGCCTGCTATTGGAACTATGACTTGATTGTTTTTGAGTTGATTATTGATATTTTAGCAACTTCATTTGATAGAAGTATATTTTATACATACTAATCTGATTTTTAATGCTTAATTCATTTGTCATTATTGAGGATTATGAAATTACAATTGTGTGAAAGAGTGAGTTGGAGGACCTGGAAAACTTGTTTATGGGAAAAGCATGGTAAGAAAACTATAATGGGTTTGTCTGTCCACCTTAATATTTCAGGAAAAAAAAATACTGTAGGTTTTTTTATTTGTTACAAGTCAAAATAAGTGCAAATAAGCCTTAATAAAGTTCAGAATTTAAGTATAGATAAGTTCAAATAACTTTCTGTCAAAAAAAAAGTTCAAATAACTTGAATATTACACAACTTGCACTTCCAAGTTCCAATAATTCATACGTAGAAGGTATAATAGTGAGCACTGAGAAGAAGGTTCATTTGGTCTAATTAAACTCACAAACAATGAATAGATGTTCATTATGTTTATGACGAATGTTCAGTTGGTCTAATTTTGAAATTTGAATAATGTTTATTGAAGTTGAACTAATATACATCACGTGAGTATCATTCTATTGATACTTACATGTGTACCTTTGAATTTGTAATGGAATACAATATGATAGTATTAATTAAGTATTAAGTAGGAGGTGGAATACTCTCGCCTTTCCATAATGTTATTCCCACTTAAATTTGCATACCAGAGAAGTGACGAGAGGGTGTAAAAGTGAATTTTTTTTTTCTGATTTCTAATATGGGAGTAAGTTTGGTTGCAAGAGAGTATGAAATTCCACCAACCATCTTGGTACCCACAGACTGAATTTAAGAGAGTAGGATTTGGTAGTGAAGCAATTGAGAGTGGAGTAAACCTTGTATGTATGTTGTACTTGGGTTATTTTCTTTTCAACTTCTTTTTGGTTAATAGAACTTGTCTAAACTATTTCATCTTAACTTGTTAAGACTTAAGAGGGTTAAACCTTGTTTTTTCCATTGTTACCTAGTTCGCTTTTATATTTCGTGTTTTGTCCAAAATGGGCCAAAAATAGAACAAAAGTGACCATAATTCGCTTTTTTCGGTTCACAATTTTCTGGGAGTTTAGGGAACTATTTAACACTGGTTTTTTCTTATTTCAACTTATTAGCACTTATTTTTTATTGTAAGCAAAATTAAGCAGAAAAGAACATACTCTTGCTTTATCCTTGGGGTTGTGCCACGTGTACAACTACTAGATTGGTAGCCTGGAAATTTTTTAGTTGTATTCACCTAGTCCTACTAGAGTAGTTGTGCGGTCTTTCTTTACTACGAGTTATGACCTATTGCCTCCCTTGAACCTCCCTATTAATTTAGGTAGTGACTAAAGATATGCATGATGTGATTGTGTTGGGTGTGTTCCATGGGTGTTTTGGCAGTCTCACAGCCTTCGTTGCACTGAATCTTTTATGCGGGAAAATGTTGTGGATGAGATGAAGCAACTACGCCCTGATGATGAAAGCAAAAAAAAGATGTTGGAGATACTTAAAAGATGTCATGCTGAAGACGAAGAGGATAACATGGATGATGATGGTATGTTTATTGACTGACTGACAATTTCAAATATTTAGTTGCTTAGCACCATTTTCCTGGGTTTCTAGAGTTTTCTATACCCATGGCACCATATGTGAATTTCACCAATGTTTAATTTCAATAGCTTCAACATTGCCTCAAAGACTCAAACCTGCTTTTTAAATTATTTTGTCCAGGAGAACTGCTTATGACTTTTATAGAGCAAAATAGAAGTTTAATTTTTATTTTATTTGAATTTAAATGTTATCAATGATAAACATTGTTGCTATTTGTTTATGTGCTTTAGAGACTTTTTGCTTCTGGGATATTTGATAACTTGCTATTAGCTCGCTCACCGTCCATCATGCTGCTTGAAATAGTTCTGTAATCTAGATTTCAGCACGGCTTTATGTACCTGCCAATCTATTTGTTTTCATTTTGGATCAGTTGATGTTGGAGAACATCTTGGTTTCATTGAAAATGATTTTGTTCTTATTGTGGTTGTGGTTCTTTGTAAAATTTGCCACTGTATGCGTTGTTATTTTTTTTGCCAAGAAGCTATCCATTTTACCTCAAATCTGTTGTCTGATTCCATTTCTTTATATTTGCAGAACCAAGTCTCTCAGAGGAGATAATTGAAAAGGTTCTATCAGGTATGTTCCTTTTAATTTCTACTGTCCCGTACCTGTTTCATAGCTGCATGTTCTTTGTTCATTGCCTGCTCATTCTCCTACTACACCTCTCCCTACAGCTGCTTGTGAAATGCGCAACTCTTTTATAAAAGTGTTGTCATTGGTATTTCCTTGCAGCATTTTCTCATTTTGCATTGCCTTACATTCCAAAGAGTTGTCTGTTTCAGTGCTGTAGCCTTTTTCCTTATATATGGTACCAAGTTGAGGACTTATGAGATTCTTTCACATAATAGCTATAAGTTGTCCAGGAAGAGGATTATTGTCCTAAAGCAGTATATATGCATCTTCAGGAGGTGAAATAAACTTTGATGACCTAAGTGCTCAAGAGAAGAAACTATTCCAAAGAGCCATAGCAACTGGAGAATTGAGCAAGATGATCGAGCCATGGGAGCCATGGTGGTTGAAGCCATCTGCTCGAACAGTATCTCTGAGTCACGAAGGAACCCGACTTATACAGCCTTTATCAAGCAGAGAACCATCCGGATCTCACTCTGTTGATGACCTAGAGAATGAAATTCCACCGGGACCCGACTCACCATTACCGCCACTAAAGAAGCTTACTTGGAACGAACCTTCCCCACTTCTTGTATATCATCTGGTTGACATCCTTTACAGCTACTGTTTCACGCTTCGCCTTTATAATGGAGATTGGCAGTCAGATGCTATTGGAGCTTCCATGGTTGTTTTAAGTTTGTCTTCTGTTCTGGGCCAAGTAGCTCAACCTGAATCCATGCTAGAAGCTGTTTCATATTGTTTAGAGCAGACTTGTTCACCAGCTTTTAGACACATGGGCGGTTCACAATTCGGGTTTTGTGTTCTCGATGATGTGGCATCGTTAATTTCCTTGGGTAGGACAGCTCTAGTCTGTGCACTGTGTGAACTACAGAGGATTATCGAGGCAGGGCTAAGGGAGCTGAAAGCTGAGAAACCAAGAAAAACAAAGAGTTCAGAGGTCAAGAGCAAGCTCAAGGCTGCTGTAAGGAAGGTTTACTTTATATTATCTTGGGCGAACGAACAGGAAGAAGAAGTTTGGTCTTCCCTGTCAGTTCTAGTTCAGGCGGAAAAAGGTTCGCAAGTTGAATATCGAAACAATGAAATAAAAAAGTCCTTGGAAACAGAGAAGGCAAACAAGGAGAGGAATTTGCTAATAGAAGAGGTTTAGTTTTGACTGTATTGAATTTTAGATTTTCTAATGTGAATTTGCCATGTTTGGGTTATCAGTACTGGGGTTCCTAATGGTAAATTATATCTGTAATAGAGCAGAACTTGTACATGAGCCTTTTTTGTATCATAATGTATTAGATTACTGATCCTTTTGATTAAGAATTCCTTGCTAGAACCATAATCCGATGTTTGTGGTGTTCTTCCAATATTGATCCAACACTTTTGAATTTTGGAAGATCATCCACAAACTTCGGATTAATCTTGGAAAACCACCAACAAACTTCGGATTAATCACAAATAAATCAAACTTCGGATTAATAGTGGAAGATGACCTAAATTTCGGATTAATATTTATAATTTTTCCTAAAAAAAATATGAAGGATGCTGAATTTCCAGAATTAGATGTCGGCAAAGTTAAGGTTACAATTTTCATTTCAGATATTCTACATTTTCGGATCGATAATCTGGTAGAAAAGAAACAAATTTTTGAAATTTTGGTTTGGATATCTAAGGATTCGTTCGAAATCGTTTTTGTTCTTTAAAAACTAAAGATTTTTTTTTTTTAATTTCCCGGAAAAATCCTCTATTGAGAATGGACAAACATTGCTAATAAGTGACGTCTGTTTCATCATCCCCCTTAGGAGGGTTTCGTCCTCGAAACCGAATATATTGTATATACGAGAAGGATCATAATACTATAACTTTAAGCTTTAATTTATTGCCCTCCTGTGCACCAAGTTTGTTATCACATTATCCAAGCCTTCAAGCTCTATATACGAATACTTCCGCATCAAACCCTTTTGGGGATGCTTGAGTAATGGGTCCGAGAGCGACCATAATACTGACCCTTTTGTAATCAATAGCTTAGCTCAACCAACCATAAACAATTAATTACCAAAAGAAAATCAAATAGCTAGTAGATATATTATGAAGGACAAGTGGATGGCATGTAAACGTGGGTAGGATTTTGAGTAAAAACTCCTATCCTTAGCCGTGTAATTAAAATACCTTCACCCTTCAATACCACATACCACATATACATACACTTTCAAAAAAAAAAAAAAAAAAGAAAAGAGAGGAAAGAAGTCAGAGACTCCATTTCCCTCCTCCACGAGCTCCCTTCCTCCATTGAAGAGGTAAGTCTTGCTCCATTCTTTGCCCCTATCTCACATGCATCACCATAACCGAATTCCCCTCCTCTTTTCAGTTATAGAGGTCTCAGTATCGAAGAGTTCAGTATTACACTTTTTTTTTTTTAAAAAAATTATTTTGTTTTGACTTTTGAGTATCAACTACAAAATACTATACTACACTTTGTATCTACTACTACTACGACTAATTTAGAATCCATGCTTTAGTAGTAAGTAAATGATCGATGATTATTATTATGGTGGTGGGGTTGTGGTGGGGTGGTGGCGACAAAGACGGTTGGGAGGCGGCAACAGTATTGGTGGCAGCGGCAGCAGTGGTAGAGTTTTGTTAATGGTGGAGGGGGGGGATGTTGATGGCGGCGGAGGAAGTGGTGGTGGTTGTAGAGGCGGTGTCGGTGGTGGTGGTGGGAGAGTTTTGTTAATGTGAAAGTATTGTGTCGGACCATCCGACACTTGTATTTTATTTTTATGCCCAAACTCAACAAAACGTGTTCAGGTTCAATAATATGTGTCCAGATTTAACAATTTATATGTCCAGATTTAACAATATGTGTCCAGGTCCATGTCTCCATGGTAAACAATATGTTTCCAGGTTCAATAAGTTTCACCAAGTTTACAAATTTATGTCCAGGTTCAACAATATGTGTCCAGGTTCAGTACTATGTGTCCAGATTTAATACTATGTGTCCAGGTTCAACAACATGTGTCCAGGTTTACAAATATATTTTCAGGTTTACAAATATGTGTTCAGGTTTACAAATACTTGTCCAGGTTTAACAACACGTGTCCAGATTCAACAATATATGTCCAGATTTTACAATATGTGTTCAGGTTCAGTACTATGTGTCCAGGTTCAACAACATGTGTCCAGGTTTACAAATATATTTTCAAGTTTACAAATTTGTGTTCAGGTTTACAAATTTGTGTCCAGGGCTAACATTACTTGTCCAGGTTTAACAACATGTGTCCAGGTACAGTTGAACTGGTCTGACAATAACCTTATGTCAGACTGGTTTAACACAATACCTTCTCTTTGTTAATTTATGAGATGAGAATGAGGAAGCCTCAATTAAAAAACAAAACACCTATTTGTAGTATTTTTAAAAGGTTTTCAGTTTCCTTAAGTGTTGAAATTTTATTTTTTTAAACTATTTTACCAAACACCTTTTGTTTTATTTTGGATTTAAAAAAACCATAACAATGTCAAACCCACACCTTGAAGTATCCGCTCAGTTCTTTTTCCCTATTTTTAACTTAATTTTAAAAAAAAAACTTAGACATGTAATCCAAAAGATATGGATATTGATCTCTATTATATAAGCCAAGGGGGAGCATAGTATCCCCTGGAAAAGTCTATGTTATCCCCAAAAGTTTGTAAAAAAATCAATTAGCATCATTTCTCACTATTAAGGAAAGCTATTACAATTTTTGAACTTTTTAAATGAAAATATACAAAATATATTTATTTTTTTGGTGCAAAAATATTACAAAATATAAAATTCTTAAAAATAAAATAAATACACCAAAAATTTGAATTCTCTATATATAGACACTCATATTGATATAGTTTGTCACATAAAAAATTTATATTTTGATATCATAGAAATTTGATAGGCGATCCCCCCAATCACTGGGAGTTGGGTCTGGAAGGCTGTTTGCAAGGTGAGGGACAGTCTGATGGGGCTGCTGAGGGGATGTGAATGGATGGAGGACCAAAAGTACAAAATAAATGACATTTATAAACAAATGCTAGGAGACTCTTCTGAGTTGCACTGGCATAGATGTGTATGGAATAGGCTTACACAACCTAAACACAGATTCAGGTTGTGGCTGGCTATGCAAGACAGGCTGCCATGTAATACAAGGATGATCAAATTCAATGCTGCAGTAGACCCTGCTTACTACTTGTGTGGAACAAGTACAGAAGATTGGAAGCACCTATTTGAGGAGTGCCCTTTGGCTGCTCAATGCAGGGATGCTTTGTGCTTATGGCTGCAACTTCATGTTAGGCAGAGGAACCTGCTGAGAATGTGTGTATGGACTAGCAGAACTTACAAAGGGGGGGAAACTCAGGAAAGAGGTCATCATTGCTGCTGTGGCTGCTACTGTGTACGCTATTTGGAAGGCTAGGAACACTTCTAAATGGGGAGGGGAAGGTCCCTTGTGTTGATAATATTGTTGGTCAAATTAAAAGGGATGTAAAGGGTAGATTTACCTTGCTTAAAAATAGACTAATTGTTGGTAATGGTAGGGAGTGGTTAAACTCTTTGTAAAAAGCCAAGGGTGTTTGGCTGTGGTTTTCGAGGGTCTAGTTAGTGGGGAGCCCTCCTAGAGGGGTTGTCACTTTCTAGTTGCCCTTTAATTTGTATTTGTTCTTTTGGTGCTACGCTATCTGCTTACTTACCAAAAATAAATAAATTTGATAGGCGATATAACATACTTCCTCCGTTTTTTTTAGTTGTTACATTTTATTATTTTATCTCTTACATATATTCCAAAAGTGTAACGACTAAAAAAACACGGAGGAAGTAGTAAATAAAAAAGTTTGTTTTTGATTATGTGAATGAGTGTGAATTTAACAAATATTTTAATTTTTCGAACAAACAACATTTTTTTTTTTTGGCAAATTAAAAGATACATTTAAAATATTATCGCACACAAAACGTGCATATAAGGCCAGTCCAAAATATTCAAAGAAATCCAGGCATCTGATACGAAATATCAATAAAATTCTAACATCCTATTTGAAGTACGGAGTATAATATTCAATCCAAAACCTAAAAAATTACAGGTATTTCAAATATTTGAAAACTCTTAATTTACTGATTCTAATTCAATTTGAAAATTTGGTATCCGATCTGGAAAAGCTGATTTAGATATGCGGATCAAGTTTAATACCCACCTGGTTTGACAATGGGTCTGTTACGCATTCAAATGCACGTAAAACTAAGTGTATCCAAAAGTATTTTGTTACTTATTTTATATAATTTTGCTCAATTTAAAATTTTAAATAAAAAAAAATAAAGTATAAAATGAAAAAAATTAACCATTTGCTCATAAAAATTTGTATAGTGTCTGTCAGCTATGGTTGGCCGCCCAATTGCCATATCTCATATCCTTAGTCCTTAGATAGTTGTGCCAAATTACATTTTCAGGAATTTAAATGTAGTTGTTGGAAAGGATAACTACACATGAGAAACATGACCCATACTGCCATACATGATACATCAACAAATGATTTATGTGGTTTGTTCAGTTCAACCACTATATAAGGTGTGAGTCTTAATTAACGGCGAGTTTGAGGTATTGAGCACGAACCTTATTGCATATATTTGTGAATTTTTTAGTTTATTAGTTTTTGGAATGAATGCGTACATGTCAATCAAGGTGTTCAAAATTATTGCTCGTTGACAGCTCAATAATCAATATTGCATATGTATGGGTAGAGGAGGCAATCGGGTCGTTTGGGTTGGATTGATTTGGAATGAGTTGATTCAGGTCGGGTCATTTGGGTTCAAGAGCTTTTATTCCCGAGTCGGGTCAAGTTCATGTCGGGTTGGATTCGGGTTTTCACCAAATAGATTTAAATGACATAATAATTAAGATTACACACATTAAATGGTTAGATAATTCGATTTGGATTGAGTCAAATTCAGGTCATAATGTCGTGTGAATTATAATATGTTTTGAGTTTTGGGCCGTTCACTTTTTCCACACTCGTAGATGGCAATATACAGCTTATTTGTTTCAGTTTTAGTAAAGGAAAAAAGGAAGAGAAAATAAGGGAAGGGATGAGAAACGAAGAGAAAATAAACTATTTTAACTTTCTCATGTCTGGTTTAATGAATGCATTAAAATGAATCCAATAATGTTTAAGGAAAGGAAGATAACAAATGAATTTAGCGAAAAAGTTATTCTTTTTAATAATTCAAATAGTATAACGGACGAAGATGAGTTATAAAAAAATCAATATATATATATATTTTTTTTTACTATAGTCAAAGACAAAAATTCCAAAACATCAAAGTAATTTTATTGTAACCTATATATACAAATCAATTAAAGAATAACAAAAAAAATACTATGATATTATAAAATTACTATATGAAGAAAAAAATGCGTTGGTCCGAATAAGGTACTTATTTGAACGATTACACTTATAAATATTTGTTTTTTTAAAGTTTTGCAAATCCTAGAAATTCATTAAGAAAAAGTTTGAGAGGAAAATTTATTAGATTATATAGGGAGAATTGGAGAAATTATTATATTAGATTATTGGAAGGTAAGATTATTATTATTATTTTTTGAAATGGAAGGTAAAATTATTATGTTGAAAGAAAAGTAGAATGAGAATAAATGAAAAAAATAAATTTTTACGGTTAGCATTACTCGTTATTCTACTAAATCTCATATAATATTTTCAATCGAAAAAATGATTATTAGTTACTCTGCTCCATTTTAGTTGTAACGTTTTCCTTTTTATGTTGGCTAATGTTATAATATTGTTATAATTCAATAACCACTTTTAAAGGCTGTTTCAGGCCATTAAATACCACTAATTCGACCATAAACATACTTAGGTTAACTATAGTTAGTTTTTTCGGGTAACCACCGTTGACTAAATAAAAAGAAAAAACAGATTTTATGTTTGTTAATGTACTAAAACAACCTTTAAAAGTGGTTATTGAATTGCATTAAAAATGTAGGTATACCACTGGGATTTTTTAAAACTCAAGTATACCACTGGGAATACGCAAATTCTCAGGTATACCAATGGGAATAATCCTATTTTTAATTCCGTTTTGACAAAAAAATATAAAAATTAGATCATAATAAGAAAACATAAAAACGGAATATATGAGTGATTATAAATAATATCAAATTGCCAATTTTAGAACTACTGACTTTCGGGCTTATTTGGAATTGTTTCCCGTGACCCGTCAACATTGCCGGTACCCCTTCTTCGACAGGCATTTTCTTTCTCACTTTTCATGTTTTGATAATTTTTTCGCACCATTAAACCTCTGTGAACCAAAAATCTCCACTAACAATTGTCAAAGGAGATAACAATGGTAGATTCGAGCGATAAATTAGCGTATTTCCAAGCAATTACAGGTTTAGAAGACACAGATTTATGTACAGAAATTCTTGCTGCTCACAATTGGGATCTCGAGCTCGCAATCTCTGCTTTCACTGGTAATCACGACACCCCTCCTCAACCATCATTCGATGTCGGCAGCAGTGGTCAATCGTTTCCTACTTCGTCCCCAAACGACATCGTTTACCCGCCCGATTCCAATCCCGGTAACCCCGGTTTAGCGTGGAGGATTGTTACTCTCCCAATTTCCGTCGTTTCCGGTAGTCTAGGGCTAATCTCCGGCGCTGTCGGGCTTGGATTTTGGGCCGCAGGTGGAGTCTTATCTTACTCCCTTGGGATGCTGGGCCTCGGGGCCCGCCGTGGTGGGGACCCTTCGTCCAGCCCACTGGTTGAGGGTACGCCGTCGAGTACCGAAGCGATGGAGTTCGTGGCGGCGTTGGAGAGGGAGTATGGGTCGTTAATAAAGGTGAATTTTGTTTCGGAAGGGTTTATGGATGCGTTACAGAGGTCAAGGCATGCGTATAAGCTGTTGTTTGTGTATTTGCATTCGCCGGATCATCCTGATACGCCGACGTTTATGGAGAGAACGTTGGGGAATGACACCGTTGCAGCGTTTGTGAATGAGAATTTTGTGGCTTGGGGTGGGAGTATTCGTGCTACTGAAGGATTTAAGATGAGCAATAGCTTGAAGGCTTCTAGGTTTCCTTTTTGTGCCGTGGTTATGGCTGCTACTAATCAACGCATTGCTTTGCTTCAGCAGGTATCCTCTCAGTTCCTAGCTTATCTTTTGTTGCTAAACTTCATTTGATTGATCATGCTGTTGATTTTGATTTTTGAATTAGGCTTTGTTTTGATGCTGCTTAATGATAGGTGCCAAAATAGGAATGCTTTGATAGGTGCCAAACTAGGCTCTTTTTTTTTTCATTTGATTTATGCAAAACATATCTGAGTATCTGACCATTATGTAAGTGAGAATTAACTGTCAAAGTTTCTAAATTTTTACCCCCCAAAAAAAGTAAATTGGGAATTTGGGACTAATAATGAAGCACGAAAGATTATCAGTAGATGTTAATTTTTACCTGTTATAATACTTGTGATTGTGAATCAATTAATCATACATATGAATATATGGTATCCTTTTTTGGTTTCTTTCTTTTGCGTTTAATTCATGGAATTCTTTTTTATTATATACTTCAATTTTTTTAAAATTGTGGGATGCAGATCTTGTCGAGTTGATGCTTCCTGCATTTGATGTTCATTTGTTTAATATGTAATTCTGTTTGTGAGAATTGTTGGCATCAACAGTCTCTGGAGTTATACAAGTTATATTTGGTGAGAATTAATGGCCGTCTTTGACTTGAGTACCATTCTAACTAAGATGTGGTCTGGCATGCTGCATGCAGCTACAATCATTCTTCATTTTTTTCAATGAAAGTATATTACTATATTAGGATGAAATAGAAGTCAATAACAACAATGCAAACCCTTCTGCTAAAATGATCTTTTTTATCAAGCTTTATGCTTCATCCTATGCTGAGTATGGGATTATCTATGGACACAATCTCTTAGTAGTAAGAGTGCACTCTTTGACTTCTCCACTTGTTAGTTAAGTCTCATTTTTTGAAGCTCATGTCATCAATAATGGGTGAATGGACGAATGACTATTTTATTGAACAGTAAACCTGAGCTCCATTTTCTTTATTTTGATCGTTGTTAAAAACTTAAAATTATATTTTGTTGGATACAGTAAAGGTAGAGGTACTACTGTACTAGCATTATACTTGTTTCCAGGATCCTACTCAGACCAAATCAGACCCCTTCAAAGCAACCCACCTTGAGTTTGAAATTCCATTCCTTTACTTTTGATGGCCAACAGGCAGAAATTCCATTCCTCAAGGAACTGCTTGCTTCTGCAATATTTGGTGAAATATTTTTATGGATTAAAATAAGAATGACTGAATGACCATAGTTGGTAACTTGTTACCTTCATTTATACAATCTACCCTTTTGGGTTTTGTTTGTTGTGGGGGGGGGGTGAGGATTAAAATTGGATGCATATTGTGTATTAGAATGTTGATGTGATCATTTGGATTGAAGTAGGGGTAAGCAAGTGGATTTGACATGTCTTTTATAGTGTTATGAGGAAAGAGCATTGAGAAATAAATGATGGAACTCAATTGGTGGATTATTAATGCCATTATTTGAGAGTATTTAACTTTTTATAGTCTACAAATTGCTAAGATGTAAACCACACAAGGATATGGGTTTAGCCCACCTAATGGATACAAAGTTTGTAACTAGTCCACCAGGGAGAGACAACGACAACAACATCAACAAGCCTTATTTCCCAAAATTTTGGGTTTGGTTAGAGATGAATTAAATTGAGAAATCATGAAAATTTTCCGCCCTCCTCCAATCTTTTCTATTTACCGCCAAATTTTCCTTGAGTGACAACAATCTCATGTTGTTTTTAACCACCCTCCTCTAAGTTTGCTTAGGCCTTCGCCTACCCCTCACCTCCTCTTCTTTTTGCCACTCCTCAATCCTCCTTATCGATGCATTTTTCTTTTCCCGTTTTACATGTCCAAACCATCATAGCTGTCTAGCTGATTCTCTCTCATCTTATCCTGTATGGAAGCAACCCCTATTTTTATATTTAAATAACTCCATTCCATATTCTATTTATTCTTGTATACACACACATCCAATGCCAAATACGTATGTCATTCATCTTATGAACATGGCAATATGTCAAAGTAACATTCTATATTATATGGCATTAGTAATGCCAGACTGATAGTTGTCCAGCTTGGAGAGAACTTCTGTAAAATAAAATTTTGTTCCATTACATAGCCGAACACAATGCCCAATCTTGACAAATTTGTTCGTTTGTTAGAGAGTTTAAAGAAAAAGGCAACAAAAAAAGAAACTAGTTGTGTAGTCAATGATCTCTTGTATCAATAGCCCAGATGCTAAAGTAAAAGATATATCCAAAATTGCACTTAAGCTCATGTTCAAGGGCACACGCAAGAAGCATACCTCAATTATACCTTTGCAACTTAGAAAGCATTAAAAAGGGTAAATTCTTGCAATTTGGGTGGACACCAATTGCTATAAAATGGAGGCAATTAGGACCTTGTTTTTGTGGTGAGAAGGATCTTTGGCACACACTACATTTAAGATATAGTTATTAACTTATTAATTAGAAAGTGGAGATTGACATTGAAGCTGAGATAGTTTAGGAAGCCTACTTTTGGTTTTGAGAAATTTTGTAATCGATTTTTAATTATGGCCTTATGATCAAAGTGCTTAGTCATTTACAATCACCATGGACTCCACCATTAAAGCTTCACAATTTGAGTTTTAGGGGTTTTTGGTTGAATGAGAGAACTAAATGCAGATGATAAAACTTCTTTAATCCATCGCAAAGTAAAGATTAGAGAAGTTATATCACAAGTGTTTAAGGTTTTTCCATAAAGGCTCACAAAGGACCCAAAGAGATATATAATTTCATCCATAAAATATTGAACAAACTGGGGATTGAGTATTGATTTTTTTTTTTTTTTACCAATACCCCAAGATTTAACCGAATTCATGCGATACCCTTTGATTCATTTTGTTGTTCCCATTTAGAATATTGACACTATTTGTAACTAGAGAGATTCTTCTTCATTCTTCTTCATATATAACAAAAGAATACAGTCATGTGAAGTTGCTCCCGCTTTAGTCGCATTTATTTCATGTCATAGGAAGTCATCCTGTTATTATTAGTGAATCAGTTCATCCATGTGATATACCAATTTTAACTTATTTTGTTTGTCTTTTCTCTACGAAATTTTCGTTTTTTTTCCCATTGCCTTTTGAATTTCAATTTAGATGATTATGGGAAACATCTCTTGGTGAATTGGTGTTGTGAACTAATGTTAGCTGGAAAATTATTTTAGGTATTGCAAAATAAGTTGTTACAAGTAGCTTAAGGAAGAATCTAGATAGTTTGTGAACAATTTTTTTCTATAAATAGAGGTTATTAAGGAGAGAGCAGGGGAGGCTGAAAATTGAAGAGAAATTAGTTTCAGAGTTTTAGCTTTGGGAGTGTGTCAAGTCACTTGAATTTGAATACTTGGCAATCTATGCTATCTTTTGTAATCTCATACTATTAATCGAAGTTCTTTTTTTCTTATTGCAATACCATCTTATAATCTGCCATAGTTAAGCCCGTCCATTACAATCGGAGATTCCCACAAATTGGTATTACACTCTTACACTAATATCTGGTTTCTTTTAATTTGATTTTGATACCTAGCTTTGAACGTTAGAAAATTAGGAAGTTAGAATTATTGCCATTTGCATTATAAGCAACATAGAATGGACTCAATGGACACGAATTGTTGACCTTCTACTTAAGGGTTGATTGCGCTTTTTCTAAACCTCTTGAAATGTGGCAGTGGTGCTGTACATGTAAATTCAAAATTTACTTGGACTTGTCATTGAAAGAAATTTAGATATTAGGAGGAATAGAGATCAACTTGAGTTATCTCTGCTTTATGTGGTAGCAATTTTAACAAGGATCCAAAGTTGGAAGTAAATAGGAGGTTAAGAGTGCTCTTTTGGATTTCCAAACTTATTTAATGAAGACAAGTGAATATGATTGTGTATGTTAAGGCTTGCCTCACTGGATATTGTAATAGGCTAACAGCTGACAGTACTAGTTTTCCAGGTTAAGTCAATTTCAGCTCATTAAGTCTATTGTGGCAGGAAATAGTACGTATTGGCATATTATGGAGAATTTGGATTCATTGATTGACTAATCACTAATCAATTTGCCCTGATGTAGATATTCTGTTATGAACTGATATAAATTCATTGACTAAGCACTATTGTGTTTGGGTAGCAAGTGCAATTTCCTCAAAGTTATGCCTCTCTTTAACCTTTGTACTGTGTTTGGGTAGCATGTACAATGGGTAGAGAAATCATTCATTGTACTGTGTGTGGCTTAATGGAGTTGATGTGCAATGCATTAGGGGTTTTTAAGTGGATGACTGGATCATGGGTGTGCTTCACTGCCTTTTCATATGTGCAACATTATGAGGAGATAGACATAGGAAGTGGATTATGTCTGGAGTGCATTGATGATGTTTAGGCTGATGACTGACTATTAAATGGAAGTGAAGGCTGTTTGACGTGGTAGTTGGGGGTGATAAGGAATTTTAGCAGAAGATTGAAATGAGCCACGACTTTTTTTTTAAAGTTCGAGGGTATTTGGTACTGATGATTCTTTTGGCCGGTAAATAGTGGAGTTGTTCATTGTTAATTGTTGCTCGGCTTTATTCTTCTTTTACTTATGACTTGTTCAAAGGTTTGTCAGTTCTATAGAAATGTTTGGCAGTTCTTACTTGAATAAGTAGCCATGGTCTAAGTGAGCGAAAATGTTATCCTGTTTAGTTGATAAGAGTATGGATTAGAGTAGATTGGGTGGAGGGTGTTCTATGGGACTAGGTTTGTATTGATTTTATCTGCTGGAAAGAGTTGGGCTGGTGATATGACTAGAGTTGTTCTTTTTCTGTACAAGAGCTTTTGCAATTTATTAAAAAGCCCTTTATCCCTGCTTTTGATGTTTGGAAGTTAAAATCTTCTTTGAAAGCATGCTTCTTTGCTTGGGTGGCTGTTGAAATTATCATCCAACTACGAAATTTCAAGAAGGTTACTCGTGTTGCTATTTGCTAATCAATTGTAGCTTGTGTCTTAAGGAAGAAGAATCTCTTATTCATCTTTTAGTCTTTTGTCCTTGGGTTATCTTTTGGCACCTATTCCTTGTTTTTGGAAGGAGTTGTGTTTTTTCTTGTTTTGTGAAAGATGCTCTTGTACCCTGGAAATTTAGGGTGAAGATATGCTGAAGTTTGAAAACAGCTCCATTAGCATTTTGGTGGTGTACTTGATCTTTTTTAATTTTTTTTTTTTTAAGTACAAGCATTGGTTTTAGCCTTTTAGGCAATACTCAATTTTTTTCTTGGATTTGTTAATATGCCCAAAATTATGCTGGCTTGTGTAGATTTTTCACCTGACAGGCTGGCACCTAAACTCAAAATGGGCTGGGATTTTTTTTGCTGCAGCTTGACACATGATTAGCTCTATAAATATCTGATTCTTAAGAATAAGAGATGTCTTCAGCTTTTCAAATCCCAGTAAAGTAAAGGTTTTGAATGAAGAAGATTTTGTAGACTTTTGTATTCCCTGGTTTTCTTAGTATGAGCTTGTACTGTCAATTCTATTCCCTCTTTCAATCTCCAAATTTCATGCTGCTTGGACATAGTTTTGTGCATATCGACGCAGCATAATTGGAGGGATCTATCATCGCTGACGTGTTCTGGATGAGAAGCATTGCTATTTGTTCATTTCTATCTCTTTTAGTTATGTTTTTTTATATGTTTTTGCCTCAATGATTGTTTGGATTTGGCTTCGGGGTTTTGAGGGAAATGGCAAAATAGTAGAAGCTGCATTGCAAATCTGCAACAATGGGGTTGCCTGGTATATAGAGCCTTCTCGTCAGTTTGTGGTTGGTGAAATGATGGATGAGTGGCAGTGGAAGTGGAAGCTGAAAGCATTATGTTGGAGGCTGGTGCTAGAAGATCTTTAGTACTATGTTACATGGGGTCAAGTCTGAATTTCAAATCCATACAGATTTGAGTCTTCAATGGGGCAATCTTGAAGAATCTTTGACATGGGAATGGGGACATGGACAATATAATATCATATAAGAATTACATTTATAAATGAGGAAGTTTGGAAAAACAAATATTTTTATTTTACAAAAAAAGTGCAAGGGTAGGTAAAACAGTCCATTACAACAATAAAACCTTAGTCCCAAAATAATTGGGGTCCGATAGACATGAATTATTTTATGTAATCACAAGAGTCATTTACCCAGATTTTCTCCCTCCATGCTTCCCTATCTAATGCTAACTCCTTCTACAGCTCCAAAAGCCTCATATCCATGGTAACAACCCTCATCAAGGTTTGTTTTGGTCTTCCTCTACCTTGTACCTTCCTATCCATTTGCCACTCCTCAAGCCTCATTATTGGTGCATTAATCGGTCTCCATCTCATATGACAAAACCACCTTAGTCGGTTTTCTCTCATCTTATCCAAAAATAGTCGCTACCCCTACCTTCTTCTTGATAACCTCATTCCTTATTTTTTTCATTGTATGACCACACATCCAACGTAGCATACGCATATTTGTCACATTCATCTTCGAATGTGATAGTATTCTTAAGCCTAAAACTTCTTTGTGCCATATAGCAATGACTGTCTAATAGCTATATGGTAGAATTTAACGTTAAGTCTGTGGTGTACCTTGATTATAAAGAAAACTTGATGCCTCTTTCTACATTAACGTTCCTGATTTGATCATGTGAGTGTGAGCAACATCCCCTATCCAATTCACCAATCTTTTTGAATTATAGATCCTGAATTTCAAAATGAGTAAGAACCTTTAAGGCTTGAACACTCAAACTGTCCAATCTAATTGACTCCCCCCCCCCCTCCTCCCACCCCCCCATCCCCTACATCCTGTCCCACTGATTTTACATTCCAACACTCCGTCTTACTTCTGCACCCTCTCGAGATTCCAAAGTCTTTCTCCACAATTCTAACTTGCTTTCCATTTTTTTTGGTCTCATCAACTAACATAATTTCAGTGGCAAAAATCATGCATCACGGTATACAGTCTTGAATTGACCTTGATTTACTCTAATTGTTCTAGGGAACTCTTCTTTTTTCTGACACTAGCTCTCACACTTGTGGTAGCACCTACATACATATCTTTAATAATGTCCATATAGATTTTTAGGATGTCTTTTCTTGTTAAGGCCCACCAAAGTACTTTGAGTACCTTATCATATGCCTTAAATGAATGAAAACCATATGCAAATATCTTCTTCTTATCTATATTCTTCAACGGGTTGTCTGATAAGATGAATTGTCTCCATTGTTAACTTTTGTAGCATGAATCCAAATTGGTTTGTCGAGATCTACACACTTCTTCTTAACCTTAATTCAACCACTCACACCCTTACTTCATAGTATGACTCATTAAATTAATCACTTTGTAATTGGCACAATCTTGTTCTTCCTCTTTGTTTTTACATATTGTATATGTAGTGCTTTTATTCTACTCAATAGGCCATCTTATTACCTCTTCAAATTTTGTTAAAGAGAGTTGTTAACCACTCAATTCCTCTTTCACCCAAGCATCTACATACCTCAATAGAAACTCTACCCGGTCCAATTGTTTTCTTGGATCCATCTTTTTCAATGTTCTTTTGACTTTTTCCTTCTGAACACTTTAAATCGATTAAAAGATTCAAACTTGAGAATGAAAATATGTTTCCATGGGGATTATAAGATTCTTCCTTAACAAATTTACACTTTAAATCGATTATCATTACCACAATTTATTACCAACTACCAAACGGATCGTAAGTCTTTGTGGCATATTTGGTCACAAAGAAATCTTGAAGCTCCTTTACACTATAATCAGGCCGATTTGATCTTGTGGGAGATGATAATTTAAGATTAATGATCCAAACTCATTCATTTTAAAACAATCCAAATCAAAATTATTTGATCCAAAGGGACCCATTTTAATGACTCGGAACTTGGTATATAAATATAAAGGAAAATTTGTCATCTTTTCTAGACGAGTTTTTGTCCCTAACCAACCATCTTTTCTAGAGTTAATTGCCTAAAACCATCTTTTATGGCACAAATTTTTGTTGACCACCATCTTTTGTTGGTTGTCACGTGCAAGTCACGTGACTTACTTTAATCTGATTTCCCCCCTTTTTCCGCTATTTTGTTGCTTCCCCCCCCCCCTAAAGTCTTCCCTAAAATCCCATTTACCCCATCCCCCCCCCCCAAAAAAAAATCCGATTTCGTTTCTGGCGTTGACCATATCGTGCAAGTCATGTGTTGGATTTTAGGTGAGAAAGCAACGAAATGGGGAAAAAAGCAGAAACACACACAATTTTTTTTTTATATAACTCACGTGACTTGCACATGACTGGCAAAACCGAAAACCGGCAAAAGATGGTGGTCAACAAACATTTGTGTTAAAAAGATGGTTTTAGGCAATTAACTCTAGAAAAGATTGTTTGTGACAAAAAACGGTCTAGAAAAGATGGTTTGTGACAAAATTTCCGAATATAAATGATAATAATGATGAAATTTATAATAGATATACACAATAACAAGCTCAATAAAAACGTAGGATCCTCCGAAAGGTACAATATCGGATCCTATAAATACCCCCTTAAAAACTACATAGGAATCTATAGATACCTATATATGAAGAACCCCATAGGTTGATGAAGAATCCCAAACGATATACCCTACATGACCCACTTATTATCCTTAAAGGTTAAACCCCAAATGATGATCTCAATAAATCCATAGGTCATACATGATAGAAATTGTTCCACAACCTCAAATGACATACCCTAAATATAATTGTAATATTGTATTCAACGCTTGTGTAATACAGCTGAAAACCTAAAAATCTGAAGTACGTATGATCCCTTTAATACCCTCAAAGGATAAATACCACCAATTATAGAAGCCTTTAAAAGCCATAATAACATCATCAAAATAGTAACTCAAACCACAAGGTCCACAACTTTCCAAATATGACAATCCTTGAAAGTTAAATTATCATGATCTTCTTGTTCCGATAGGACTAATGAACATGAATAATAGTTTGATACAATCAATGATCCAAAGATTACAAAGGAATATTGTTCTTAATTAGACTCAATTAAATAGTTTATGCATTCAAATTTCCGAATGGCTATTTTAGGACAGTCACAAGTCATTTCATCAAATCCCTGCAATTAAAAAAGAAGAGTATTATAATAAGGAATGAGATTTAGACTAATGATGAACTAGATTAAGACTGTCCACTGATAAGTTCAAACAGGGGAGGTTACAAAGAGCTCACCTTTTGCTACACTTTTTTTTTGATATAGGGGATTTTACAATCCTTACTCTTCCTGAACAAAACATCAAACTCAATATTTTGAATGAATTATTCTATAGCCAATGCATCTCACGATGATCTAATTCATTTAAGTCTGACTTTTCTAGCGAAAAAAAAAAAAAAAAACCTCTTGGCATTTATCTGCATTGTCATCAGCAGATAATGGTGCACCAGATTTTGGTGCTACACAGGAGTTTAGGAGCAATTGCTTACAGGAATACAAGAGTGAGAGCGAGAGTGACTGCAAGAGCTATTCAAGGAGAATCTAGGCTGAGTGACAGCTGGTGGACCAAGTTTTCTGGACTTTACTCGAATACAGCTTTGGCAGCATGTTGAAGAAGTGTATAATTTTTGAACATGTTATTCTGCACAAACTTAATGACATCAAACTTAATAATATGAAATTACCATTAAGAGATCACATGCAACATAACCATACGTTTCTAGATGGAAACAAAAATTAAATTTTATCAACGTTCGTTCGGCCACTGTTCTGTTTTTATTTTCTGTTTTTTAGTGAAACAAAAAAACAAAAACTAAAAATAACAAACAAGAAAATGTAGTTTACATTTTCTCTGCTGTCAGTTTTTAAATATTTTTGGTGATCTTAATAGGTTTGACACTTTTTTTATTCCTTATATGACATATGTCGTAGAGTTACAAAAAAACAAAAAGCACAACGATACCGAATGATCCCTTAGTTGTTGGGTGTAGTTCAACACTTCATATTATATGCAATCGAATACGTAGGGTCTATATTATTTGCAAATTCCATCTTTTTGTTGTTGAATGTTGGGAGTATTTGAATTCTCTACTTTTTTAATTTTCAGAATTCAGTGTTGAAGTATTTGATAGGATTAACTGGTCTTGTATTGCAATTTGGTGCCTTTTTAGGGCAAAACTTGTCGCTAATGGCACCATTTGTCACGAGTTGATGAGATAGCCTGCCGAGGTCTTTTTAAAAAATAAAAAAAATACTGTATTATTTTTTTCAGCATTCACTATAGTTATAGTTAACCTGACTGCAATCAATTAGCTCAGTAACCTGTTATTAATCATTACTCATGCTGTTTCATTGGTTTGGAGTACTATTTCAGGGATTCCATTGCTTATTTAAATTTTCGTGCTGATGTCTTGTTCTGCTGCAGATTGAAGGTCCAAAATCTCCTGAAGAGATGCTTTCTATGCTACAGAGAGTTCTAGAAGAAACTGCACCTGTGCTTGTCTCAGCCAGGGTTGAAGCAGAGGAGAGGAGAAATAACGTGCGTTTAAGGGAAGAACAAGATGCTGCATACAGGGCTGCATTAGAAGCTGATCAGGTACCCTATCAGACTATCAGTCTACCACAGTCTGTCTCTTTAGTCTATTGTATGCATATGCCTATTTCTGTGGGTGGGTGATGATGTCTTTGAGCTGTCAACCTTTTCACTTTGTATTACTTGAATTCATAATCTTTCTTTTTTTAGCTGGGCTTATGTACAGAAAGTTTACTTCTCTAGTATAAATCTTTTTCTTTTAAGGTGCCTTTTAAAGTTTTAGTGAGGCTGTTTACAATTGTTCATGGTGACTTTTAAAGATTTGGGTGAATTTTAAGAAGAGGCTAGGCCATTTGCTAAGCAGCTTATCCTGCACGATCAATTTTGAATTATTTGCTCCCTGAAGGTCATGTAGTCTGTAGAAGGCTGTTGTGGGAAAATTGTTTGGCTTCATGATTATGGTCCTTACTTCTTAGCAGTAGATTACGATTTACTAAGTAGATTAAATTTTATTGCCAAGATTTAGTCTGAAAAGAGCATTAACACAGCTATAAGGAAGATTAACTTTCAAGCTATGTGAGCTGTCGGCTTGTTGTTACATCCCAAGTAGAATGAGATTGGTGCATTATCTATAGATTTATCTCATTGGTCTCAGCATGGTTCTTCATTGATTTATCTCATTGAACTGGGAACTTGCCATTGTTTTCTGACTTTGCTATTCATGGTTCTCTCAGGCTAGGGAGCGGCAGAGGAGAGAAGAAAAAGAGAGGCTTGAGAGGGAACGTGCTGAAGCAGAGAGAAAACGCCAGGAGGAAGAAGAGGCTCGTGAGAGAGAAGCACGTGAAGCTGCTGAAAGAGAAGCTGCCTTAGCTCGTAGGAAGCAGGAAAAGGCTCTGTCCTTGGGTACCGAACCTGAGAAAGGACCTGATGTTACTCAAGTAAATCCTATCTTTATCTTGGAAATATTATTTTCTTTCCTTTTGAATATGTACTCCCTCTGTAACATATTAATGGCAACAAGTCATTTTGCACGCACTTTAAGAAAGCGATTTAAGGGTGCAAACGAACAAATTGATCAAAAATAACTTTAAAATTTGTAACTTATGATCTCAATCTTACTTGTATTAAAACCATTTTGATTAATTTGTTCATTTACACCCTTAAATCATTACCTTAAAGTGCGTGCAAAATGAATTGATGTCATTAATATGTTACGGAGGGAGTACTTCATTTATACCACGTATTTTGGCCATTGTTGTTTCATCCTATTATCTTTGACCATTGTTTCTCATGCTCAGTGCTTAAATCTGATCATGTACTCTCTCTGTGTCCAGAACTGATATAACATTATCTTAACCCCCAAAAGTTAATGATTCACCATGATTTAACTGAAATTACCCTTATAATTTATCGGTCTTTGCATCTTTCGTAATCCTAGCATAATCTATTTATACGAGTTGACAAGATTTTCTTGGAATCTCATCAATTGTATATTTGTATGTGAATTATTATTATAGTCGGAGTATTTGGTAGATTGACATTTATCGTTGAAGTATAAATTATTTGGTTGCATCTAATGATATGGATTCAAATTTAATCAGGTTTTGGTGCGGTTTCCAACTGGAGAACGAAAAGACAGGAAATTTCATAGCAGTGCAACCATCCAGTCTTTATATGACTTTGTTGATTCTTTAGATTGCTCCAACTTTGAGAGCTATAGTCTAGTCTCCAATTTCCCCCGAACAGTATATGGTCCAGAAAAGCGTTCTTTGACCTTGAAAGAATCCGGATTGCATCCTCAGGCGAGTCTTTTTGTCGAGCCGGACATGTGAGGAACTATATGTATTTAATCAACATCCTCTATAGTTGTGATTGTGGAATTATCTATCTCTCTTTTGTTTACTTAGTCGATCAAATTTTCTGATGATTACACATTGTAATGGATGTATTTCTCTTCCAAATATTTAATTTTAAACGCAATTGGCTCAAGTAGAAGATGAATTCTGAATAAGGAATGTTATTATTTTTTTTGAAAGAGAAACAAATATTATTAATAATCATGCATCATACAAATATCATTGGAAATTAAGTCTAGAATGGTGCTAGGCCATTCTTCCAGCCACACTCGTTCCTCCAGCTGAAAAGGTAGGATATTAGCAACATGGTGGGCAACACTATTAGCCCCTCTTTTAACATAACTCCAAGTACAATAATCAAAATGCCTTGCTAAATTTTTAATTTCTCTAATATAACACCCAATAGTAGACTTCAATACAGTCTTCGAGCTCAATTTCTGGATCAAGTTTTGACAGTCAGACTCGGCAACGATGCGTCGGTAGCATTGCAGCTGCTTCATGTGTTTCCGGGTGCAAAACCCCTGGTGTTGGAGGACCCCTGCCGTTACAATATCACCCTCCCCATCTCTCACCACAAAACCCAAACCAACACCCAAACCCCCAATCTCCCCAGCATCAGAATTAAGCTTCCAAACACCATTTGGAGGTGGCCTCCATCTACCAACATGAGGGGGTTGTTTGGCACGCTGCACCTCTTGCTGAGTTTTGTAGCTCTCCGCGAAGTCCCACGCCCTCTCCGCAACTTTTCCCACCCTGTCACATTTACCTTCAAAAATGATCTTGTTACGCGCCCCCCAAACTGCCCACATGATAATGATAAAATCATCCAGCTTCTCTTTCCCCTCCCTATTCAAAATAGCAGACATACAATCATTTAAACAAGTCCAATTCGAATTCCAAATATGTTCATCAAACCAGCTATGATCCCAAATTTGTTTAGCAAAAGGACATTCTAACAGAGCATGAATAACACTATCCTCGTTCCCACCACAAATAGAACACCCCGCCCCAAACTCCGGCACCCGACAATGGATATTAGCTCTCGTTGGAAGGGCACCCTTTAAAGCTTTCCAACTCAACATTCTCATCCGAGGGGGAATATTCGCTTGCCAAACTGTTTTCCACAACATAGACCCACCATTCATCGACGACCTCGCCCCGTCTCTTCCTTTATTCTCCATAAGGAGGTGATACCCCGACTTAACCGTGTACTCTCCGTGGGCGGTGTAGCTCCAACACACAAAGTCCTCCGGCCACCATGAACACAAAGGCATTTGGAGCACTATCTTAGCATCGACCGGCAAAAGGTTCCTACGGACCTCTTCCTCCCTCCACTTTCCCTCCTCCTTATTAATAAAACGTTGAACTCTCCAGTCTTCTCCCCCCAAGATTTGAGGTGTGATAACTCGAAATGAAGTGGGTCTTGGGAGCCACGCGTCCCTCCAAATATGCACCTTGCAACCATTACCTATGACCCACCTGGTACCCATATTGATCACTTCATTTCCTTCAATAATACTCCTCCATAGGTAACTATGATTTCTACCAATGCTGGCATTCAGAATGGAACCACCCGGGAAATACATGGCTTTGAGTACCCTAGCAACCAAAAGATTGGGATTATTCAAAATTCTCCAAGTGTTTTTGCCTAACATGGCTTTGTTGAAGTTTTCAAGATCCCGGAATCCAATGCCACCCTCCTCTTTCCTCTTGCATAAATTATCCCAACTCACATAGTGGATTTTCCTATTGCCGCCGTGTCCCCACCAAAACTTTCTCACAACTCCTTGCAACTCATTACACAGTGCCAACGGAATTTTAAACACACTCATGACATAGGTTGGGATTGCCTGGGCCACAGTTTTTATCAACACCTCCCTACCAGACCACGAGAGTAGTTTATTCGCCCACACATGGAGTCTCTTGTTTAAGCGGTCCCTCAAAAATAAAAAAGGCTTCCTCCTCGATCTTCCCACATGGGTAGGAAGACCCAGGTAAGAAGCATGTTTTTCCACGCAGTTCACCCCTAAAATCTCCTTAATTTCTCCTCTCAAATTTTCCCTTACTCCCTTCCCAAACATCACATCCGTCTTCTCCCTATTAATCACTAGCCTTCTATGCACGCTTTACGTGCGATTGTATTTTAAATACATATAATAATCTGTCGAAACAAACAAAAAAATAAAGGTTATTTGTTCGAAAATTGAAAAATGTGTCAAATTCACACTCATTCACATAATCAAAAACAAATTTTTCTCCTTTCATTCGGTCATCCCACAATAATAAACAAAAGAAAAGTTTTATTTACCATATTCTATTAGCTACCAAATTTCTAAGATAATCAAAATGTAAAATTTTTATTTGATGAACTATATCAATATGGATGTCTATTTATAGAGAATTTAAAAATATGAATTTTGGTATTTTTATTATATTTTTTTGAAGTTTATATTTTGTACGATTTTCATTTTTAAAAGTCCCAAAATTGTAATAAATTTCCTTAATAATTAGGAATGATTAAAATTAAGATTTTAGAAAGTTTTTTAGGGGTAAGATGGACTTTTCGAGGGGGGACACTATGGCTCCTCCTTGGCTTATATAATAGAGATTAAGCCCGAAGCTTTCTCATAAACATCCAAAATATTTTTTACACAACTAGCCTGGGCCACCGAGGCTTGACAAAAAATAAGAGAATCATCTGCAAATAAAAGGTGAGAAATTTCGGGAGCATGTGGAGTGACTCTAAACCCCGTCAACAACCCGCTACTTACTTTCTCATTAATGAGCCCAGAGAAGACCTCCGAACACAAAATAAATAAATAGGGAGATAGGGGATCCCCTTGCCTAATTCCCCTACCTAGACACACATGACCTCTAGCCTCCCCGTTCACCATGAAAGAGTAAGGAATGTTATTATTATTAACAAATAGTCCCTGCATGCTTTTCAGAAATAGTTACTCGATATCCTTCGGCTGGAATGCATTCTTGGGATTTCTTGGCTGTTGGGATTTCCAACTTTCCATTAGGTTGCATAGAAATAAATATGAAGACGGTATGAATTTACTGCCAAAAAATTGAAACCAAAAAAAGATGGTATAGACATTTTGAAAAAGGACCAAAAACCTAAAGGATGGTGAGAAGGTATAATAAGTACTATTCTCCTGTTTTATTTTTATATTTTTACATTTGGAATCTTTTTGTTTAAAGAAAAGAGTTAAAGCGTCACAAACAAATCGAGACAAATGAACTAGTGTATAATTTTCCAGTAGGGCTAGATCATGTAATAGTAAATTTTCTAGTAGGGTTAGATCATGTAAGGAGAAAAAAAAATGGGACAATACAAAAAGAAATTTGGGCGGTGGGGGGGTGTAAAGAGTAAAACGAGAGTATAATTTTTTTTTTTAAAAAGATCTTTACAAATTGGAAATTTTGTGCAAAACTAACTAGCTTATATAATGTTTTGCGAGAAAATATTTAGTTTAGAAATTTTGTAACAAAACTACATAAAATCATGTGCCGATCACGTGATGGTTTAAATGAGGTTTTTTGTTTGAAATTTAGAGATTTCCCATCCATTTGGAACCCATGATGTAAACTAGGTAGTTTTGGAGCACTAACCAAATAAATAGGTAAACTAGGTAGTTTTGGAGCAGTAGCCAAAATGAAAAATCGGAACCTTTTCATTCGAGGATTGGGTGATTATACATCAAAATGGACAATTTGCAAAATGTAATACTTAATCCTAGACAAATAAATATGATTTAATTTTAACCAAATGCCCATAAATATCATAAGTAATTTAAAAGTAAAACTCTAATCAATCGGGTATGAGTTATTAAATAAATTAACACTTAGTCAAATCTTATAAACAAAAAGTTAAAACTCTTTCAACAAAATTTAAACTGTAATAGATAAACTCTATTTTCCAAATAGGGACATAACAAAATAAAAATGACCGTGAAAAACTCTAAAAGAAACATGTGAATACTAATTGATAATTTTTGTATGGAAAAAAAAAAAACTAACAAAGCGGTAATGAATAAACAAAGTTAAAAGGAGAGCAATGATAAGAAAGAGGTTGGAAAGAGAAGGATCATTGTTTATAATGTTATTAATTATAATTATTATATGAGAGTTTTTAATAGTGATATATTTTTAATGAGGAAAAAAACTATTAATCTTTTTTCATGAGGCCAACTACGAAGCATCCTTTAGGATGTCAAGGGAAAGAGCAGGATAAACACAATTGGGTCAATAAGTCATGTATGTTACTATAATTGTGACCTAAGTTAGCTAGACTATCGACTGCTTGATTAAATTCCTTATAAATGTGTTTAATAAACACTTCTTCAAAAGCAACAAGAACTAATAATAAATCTTGTATTAGGATGTGAATTTTCCAATGAATTTGTCATACTTTTCTGAGCACATTAATATAGAGAGATTGCCCCTTTCTATGTGAATTTTTCTTATGCCTAGAGAAATTGTTCTTTTAATACCTTCTGAAAAGCTTTTGTGAAAAGAATAGAATGAGTATTATGGATTTTTCTAGAATGTAATGATTAATTCACCTGTTGCATTTTCAATTATAAAACCTATTGTTATGCTATGGGAAGAATATTTAGACCCATCAAAGCTTAATTTGAAGACATCTTAAGGGGTTAAGGGGGATGATTCTCCTTTAGGGGGGGGGGAATGGTTCCAAATTTCCAATTGAATAAAGATTGAATTAATTTTAACAAATTTTTGATATTTTTTATTATATCCATACAATAAGAAAAGGAGAATTTGGAATTTCTAAATTGGCTATAATAATTTTTTAATTAGTAGAGATATCTTTAAAAAATTATGTATATGCACATGATCTTTTCAAATGACCGAAATGCAATGTTAGGGCTGGTTTACTTCAGATTATATTCAGTTCAGTTAATCTCTATTCAGTTCAGTTCAGTTCATCTCTATTTAGTTCAATTAATACACTTCTATTCAGTTCAATTCAGTTCAGTTCAGTTCAGTTCTATTCAACTAATGTAAACGAGTCCTTAATACTCCCTCTATCTCTAACATATACATTAATACTCCATTGGATAAAAATATTTTAATGTGAACTATTAGAAATTAAATACTCTCTCTCTAACATAAAACTTTCAACAATTTATTTTACTCACATTTTGGGTCCGTCTAGAATGGAGTAAAATGTTTTCTCTAAAAACTATTTTTCTCATTTTACACTGTTTGGTTGAATTGAAATGGAAAATTTAGACTGTAAAATCGTTTTACACCATATTTAAAAACGTTTTTCTCCCAAAATCAAAGGAATATTGTTTTCCATTCTCTATTCTCATGATCTCACAATACACTTTCTCTTCTCATGTACATACTTTATCTTTCATCACCAACCACATAACTCACAAACTCAGTAACTTTCTCTCTCCACACAAAAACTTTCTCTCTTCTCACAAACGTTTAAAATGCATGGAAAATGATTTTTATTCAACCAAACAACGGAAAACTCTTTTGAAAATGAGTTTTACGCTGTAAAATGATTTTCATGCAAAACCATTTTACATTGAAAATGTTTTACGCCATACCAAACGGACCCATTGAGGTGCAAACGAAAGAATTAGTAAAAATAATTTTAATATTAGTACCTTATAATCATATTATTGCTTGTATTAAAACCATTTTGACTAATACATTCGTTTATATATATACCCTCAAATCTCTTCCTCAAAAGTTAAAATGCATGCAAAACCAATTGTTTAAAGTTTTATGTTACGTAGAGAGTACTAAAAATGTAATGTAATTTTGAAGATTTTAGTGGTACTTTTGAAGATTTTTGTGGTAATTGACAAACTGAATGGTATTTGCTTCAACTAGAGCTAAATTTATGGCCCGTGCATAATGCACGAGGTTTTGTACAAATTAAAGTAACAATTGTATGCTTTAATTTTTCATTTATGAGTTTTGAACACTTAAACTAAAACTTAATGTTTCAAAAAAAAAAATGAAATGCATCAAATTTCTAATTTTTTTAAAGGTTATGACATATACTTTTGAAAAAAATAATTCATCTGGATGATTATAAAATAATGGAAAATGATTTTGTAAATATGAAGTGTGGGTTAAATAGAATTTCAAAAAGGAAAAAAATTAAATGGGTAACTTAAAAATGAAGTGATGTAGGAAAGAAAATTACATTATTTGAAAGAAATTGAAAAGTTTTGTTAAATGTAAATAAATTATTAATTTAATTGTAATTGGAAAAGGAAAAAATTTTGTTACATAAAACACTTTTTTAAAGATGATACATGGATTTTTTTTTTTTTGTGGAGATATAAGTAGATGTGTCAAAGGTATGTGTGGGGGTGTGTTTTAATATAATGGGTATAGATGTTGATTATGCTTTTGAAGTTGACAAACTAATGAGTGTGTATGACTATACAAACATAGAATTTAAACTTGATTTAATAGTATATTTTTATATACTTCATCTATTTTCGAATGCTTATAACAATTGTATTTTTGACACTTCACAATTTTCACACTTTGATTGCAACTTATCACTTACACCAAAAGAAAAATAAGTCATATGGGGTCTTGTTAGATTCGTCCCAACTTGTAGTTTTTATTAGCTGGTATATATAATTTAAAAAATACGCAATTAGAGATATTAATCTTCAAATTAAATTTTGTCCTTGCATGCGTGAAAATGGTAATTTATTTAAAATATGTACATGTGCATACAATGCTAATATATATTGTCATCACACACAATACGTGCACGTGCATACAATGCTAGTTTATTTAAAATATAGATCTAGATCAATGATACAATGATACAAAGTCAAATATATGGTTATCACTAATTCAAAGTCAAATTCAATTGCTTATGGAAGATATTCGCTTTATCCTTCAAGACTTTTCCTCATTCGCCTCCACAGCGCATGTCTATCATGAAGCTAATCATCCGGCTGCATCATGTTGATTCCCTCGGGCATTGGACCCCTATGCACATAGATATTTATCCTTTTTTGGATGCTAAATTCTCCTTCTTTCTCGCTGCTGATAGATCATGGCGTCTCTTCGAGAGTAAGAGCTCATGATCTCCTGTATATCTTTCCTTCTTAAAAAAACATATTGGTATGACACGAGGCAAAGGCATACGATAGGGGTGATGATTCAGTCCGGATCCCGATCTTAGTTTGATCCGATCTGTAAGGAAAAATCTAATTCGAATTAGAATAATAAAAATCTGACTCAGGCTAAAAAAACCCGACTCCGAGTCAGAGTTGGATGTTGGGAAAAATCTGACAAATTAGTCTGATTCCGACATGTAGTTAATTTTTTTTCCTAAGTTGTACTCCATTCATAACATATTGACTGCAACGATTTGATATAAAACAATTTTATATAGTTTACAATTAATATGTTACGGAGGGAGTGTTTAATTGAATTTATATAGTTTACATAATTTATTTTAGTCATATATTTTATTAGGATTTTTTTGTCCCAAATTATCTCAACTTTGTACCACTTTACGAAAAAATACTTTTACTTAACGAAATTATCCCAAAATACCTTAACTTTTAAAACCATTAGTAACCACTACCTAGGTGGTTTTTTGGTCTTTTGACAACAATTTTCTGTCCACCAGACGATCTTTTTACCACAGTTTTTGTTTTTCTAAGGCACAAAACAACCGCATCTAACACCAATAACAACTACAATGGTGAAAAGGAGAGAATAAGAAACTACTTGCAACAAAAGGACAGGTCTTGTACCCAAAAAAACCACTCTTGGAGACCGAAAAATTGTAGTCAAAACTTAATAAGCCAAAAAACTAGAGGTGATCAAAAGTTCGGGCCGGGCCGGGCCTTAATTAAGTAAGTATGTCAAAAGCCCGATTTTTTCAGGCGGGCTTTGCGGGCCTTGCGCGGGCTTTTAGGGCGGGGCCGAGCTTTTGAACTAAAAATGCCTATTTTAAGTGCGCCAAAACCCGCAAAATTTTCGGGCCGATTGGGCCGGGCCAACGGGCCGGGCTAATGTTGATCAGCTCTACAAAAAATCACTCGGGTAGTGGTCAACAATGATTTTAAAAGTTAAGATAATTTGAGACAATTTTGTTAAGTTAAAGATAATTTTTCGCAAAGTGGTTAAAAGTTGAGGTATATTGGGATAAAAAATTCATTTTATATTAGTAGTTGAATATAAAATAGTTTTAAGATAATATTAGACATTTGTATCTAGTCCCAGTCCGATTCCAAATACAAAAAAAAATCTGATTCGAATTTGAAAAATAAAAATCCACATCCGATTTCTTCTATTCCCTCCGTCCCAAATTAGTTGCTACATTTTGAAAAATGACACTATTCATTTGTAAACTTTGACTGCTTATAGTTTCATGTACATAAAGAAAAATATAGTCATGATTAGTGGTGGCCACTAGGCCGGGTTAACCCGGCTCGGCCCGGACCCGACCCGGTTTTTGGCCCTGATGGGCCAGGCCCACTTAGCCCGGACCCGGCCTGTGACCTAGCCTGGTGCTAAACGGGTGGGTCATGGGTCGGTGTGTTATAACCCGTAACCCGATCAAACCCAGTCCAACCTGGTCCAACAACCCGGTCCCCGACCCGTCCCACCAACCCGGTCCAACCCGGGTGGGCCGGTTCATGGGTCGCCACTCCATGAACCCGGCCGGGTTCAGCCCGGACTGATAACCCAGCGGGCCGGTTCATGGGTCGTCTGCTTCGAGCGCGGCCCGATCATTGGCCCGACCCGTTCGATGGCCAGCACTAGCCATGATGGATCTAGTTTAATTCTTAATATGTACTTTTCAAACATATAATTTTTTATAATGTGTAGTTCAATATATTTGAATTTAAAGTTGTGTATTGGGAGATGTGAAAAAGAGAATGTAGCAAGTAATTTGGGACAGAGGGAGTAAAATTTAGGGACTATGATTGCTATCGTGTCTATCGATGGGGAGTATGAGCCATTGGCCATTGCCATAGAGTGTGTGGGTCCACAAAACAAATATTCCGTGGAATTAGGCAATTTAGCAGCCCAATTAAAAAAACAAAAATTCGTCTTTTCAAATAAATAAATAAATAAATAAAATTCGTGGAATATACCAATTACCAAATAGAGGGCACAAGGGCTCCTCGTCCTATTATAAATATACTTTCAGAATTGAGAATTTTTCTTGCGGAGCCCTATTTTTAACTCCGTAATTTCCAATTTCTAGGGTTTGTACTTTCGAATTACTCCGAAATCAGTAGAACATCAAAGGGGTCGCTTCAATTGGTTTTGTTTTCTCCGTCTCCAATCACAAAACTTAGCATTTAGCAGTTCATCAAATTTGGTTTTGTTATGGTGATTTTGGGGTTCGTATGAAGGAATTGCGAATCTCGTCATCAATGGATGTCATGGTTCTGAAATTACGAATGAATTCTTCGAAGATGGATTTGCTCGCTTGTCGATTAGGCTTTAAATCTTCTTTTGACTCTTATTTGGTTGCATGCGAAGCATTCTCTGAAGGAAAGTTGATTTTGATCCCTGTTGAAGTTCTGTGATAGTTTTCTTTTCTGCTTTCTCTATCTCGATTTCCTTTCATATTCTTTGGCCAGAACTGGATTCTGTTAATTCTTGTTTGGCATAGTCCATGGCGAAACATCTTTCTGATGATTTTGACGATATCGCCGAGAGAGACCCCTCCGGCCGATACATAAGGGTATGATTTCTCTCTCTGAAATTAACTATTCTATTTAAATTCGCAATTTCCGATTGATTGTTGTAGGTTTGATTTTGTTTTTCCCTCATTTTTTTTTCGATTGGCTGAATTATCATATTAGTTTTGGATTAAGATGTTTATATCAAAGTTTTGTTGATTAAACTTTTTTGCTCATTCCTAATTAATCAAGTTTAGATTTTGCCTCTTGCTAGCCTGATCTATTTCGTATTGCGCCTTTTTTTTTTTTTTATTAAATAAGTTGTCTTTATTTTTCGTTATATTGTTAACCTTTTTTAAAATTAATTTCACCTGACGACTGAAGGTGCTGTTGGTAATAATGCTCTGATAGATATGCTGGTTTTTCTTTCTGATATACTGTCGATACGCTTTTGTTTTTAGTTTTTTATTCTATTTTAATTTATGACGATGTTTCCTTTTTTTTCCTGTCTCTTTCTCTTCAGTATAATGAAATCCTGGGGAGGGGAGCATTCAAGACTGTGTATGATTCCTTGCCCAGTCCTCTGATTTAATGCTTTTATTCTATTTATTTTTACAATGTTTTTTGGTTTTAATCCACTAAGGGTGTGTTCCTTTCAACTTATTTGCTATCGGCCTTACATGTTCTAATAATTTCCAATCAAGTCTTATTAAGACCTATTAGGGTTTAACGTTAACGTCAGGGTTAACGTCAATCAGCTAAGGGCTTATCAGGGTTAATGAGTGCTTATTAGACTATTAGGGCATATCAAGGTTAATCAGGTTAGGCCGTATAATATCAAGTTTCGTAAGTTGGAGAGAATGCACCCTAATAGGCTAATACTCCCTCCGTCCCAAATTATATGCAACATTTGACCAAAAAATCTCACATTTTTTTAGTTAAAGGTTGCTTATAATTTGAGATAGAGAGTAATAAGTTTGGTAACCCCCTTATTCGCTTCACGTTAGGCATTAAAATTGACATTATTCTTGTTGATTTATTTTATTCTTTATCAGTTACAAAGCATTTGATGAGGTTAATGGAATAGAGGTTGCTTGGAATCGAGTCGATATTGATGACATGATGCAGTCAGAACAACAACTGGAAAGGTTGTATTCAGAGGTTCACTTGCTGAAGTCATTGAAACATATAAATATTATCAGATTTTACCACTATTGGGTGGATGATTGTAGTTTGACAATCAACATAATCACTGAGTTACTCACCTCCGGAAACCTTAGGCAGTGAGTGTTGTTTTGTTGATTCTTCATTGCTTAATATCTTACTCGTATCTAACATATTGGGCCCCATGCAAAAAAATTAATTACTTGACCTGTTTAGGTATCGTAAGAAGCACAAGTATGTTGATGTGAAAGCTATCAAAAGCTGGGCAAGACAGATTCTCAGAGGTCTACAATATCTTCATAGTCAGAGTCCATGCATCATACATAGAGATTTGAAATGTGACAATATCTTTGTCAATGGGAACACTGGAGAAGTTAAGATTGGGGATCTGGGATTGGCAACTGTGATGCAGCAACCTACAGCTCGAAGTGTTATTGGTACTTCTAAGTTCCATTGCAGGCATGCCTTTCTTGAAAAAACCATTCTTAAGTATGTGATCTGTATTTTTATTGACACAGGTACACCAGAATTTATGGCCCCGGAGTTGTATGATGAAGAATACAATGAACTCGTTGACATTTATTCTTTTGGGATGTGCATACTGGAGATGGTGACCTGTGACTATCCTTATTCTGAATGCAGAAATCCTGCACAAATTTACAAGAAGGTTACCTTGGTAGGTGATAAGTTACTTGAAGAAGCTCTTAAGCTGTATGATACTTTGTATTACCTATGTTGTAAGTTGCAACTCCAATTGGTTTTTGTATTTATCTTTTTTTCCAGGGTACCAAGCCAGATAGCCTTAGCAGAGTAGCTAACCCGGAGATGAAGCAATTTATAGAGAAATGTTTGGTTCCGCAATCCAGGAGACCATCAGCTGAGCAGTTGTTGAAGGACCCATTTCTTGAATCAAAAAATTCAGTAGGGCCAGCTCCTCTTTCGATGATGGCAGACATGGTTGAGTCAGCTTGTTTGTCTGGATTTCAATCTCATTCTATGGACATAGACCTTGATGGCAAGAAAAGTGATTCTAGTTCTTGTATTCAAAGCAGCTGTGAAGCTCCTCGCTGTTTGAGTTTAGAAACGAGGTGTAATGATGTAAAGAACATCAAGTTAATTGGAGAGGTGGAAGATGACAAAACAATCTCGATGACCTTTGTTTTTACCAGTACTGATGGTATGCCAATCTATCTGGCTGTCCTTTTGTGAGAAGTTTTTACATCTTTTCATATAAACTGAAATTATGTTTGTTGCATCAGGTAAAATGAAGCAAGTTCATTTTGAATTCTCCATTCGGAAAGATACCACTTTTTCAGTTGTATATGAGATGATTAAAGAGATTGACAATTTATCAGTCGAAGATTTGGTTGCAATAGTTCAGTTAATGGAGCAGATGATCACAGAACTTTTCCCTCATTATAGGCCGCCTTCTATTCATTGCCTTGCTGAATTCATTAGTTCACTCGAAAGATCGTCTGGTCCAAGCAGTGCCCTTGACTCACTCAGATATCTATCAAAAATAGGAATGTTCAAGGTATCTACAGAGGCAACAGAGGTTGGGAAAGACCATGTTGCTGGAGAATCTCTTGTATCAGGAATATCTGTTGAACATGACCCGTTCAATCAATCTCATATTGTTGATTCTAGTGCCTGTGATTGTTGTGAATTGTCAAAGAGGTACTAATTTCTGTGTTTTTAGACTTGGGACTTGAGATTTCAGTAATGATAATCCTGAAGTATATTTGTTGTTTTTTTGACCCAATGCAGTGTCACACTTGATGGCTTAAGCCTATCAAACACATCTTCCATGACACATATGGAAAAAGATGATTACAATGAGGAATTAAAGCAGGAGCTTGATGCAATTGATTCTGAATACAACAAAAGCCTTCATGAGCTGTTGAGGAAACGAGAGGAGGCTATTGAGTGTGCCAAGAAGAAGTGGACTTCTAGGAAGGCTGTTGTTGCTTAAATTTTAGCTTAGGTTTTTTCACCCTTTGGAGAGAGTTTTCTTTATTTTTTCTTCTATTCTTGTATAGTTGATATATTTGATGGCAAGTCTCCTCTCAGAGCTTTACGGGATAACTTTTTGCTAAAAAGCTGCGACTTTTTAGCATTAAATCGTATCTTTTTAGTTTTTACTATGAGTTTGAAGTTAAGTCAGTCTTGGTTTGATAGGAGATTTAGTACAAATCCTTCACTGTTCTCTGCCGTGCAGTGATTGTGTATATACATTTGATTGGCAATGAGTTTTATGTTTGTCATTTGGTAAGTAACTAAGCAACCCATTTATAGAGGGATGAATGTGAATTTTGTCAAAATTTTATAATATTTTGTTGCTAAGAATTTCATATCATAAAATCGGGTGAGATAATGTCGAGGGCTTCTATTGCTATGAATTTTGCATCTTAAAAAGTGAAAAAATATGGGAGATTTTTACAAGAAAGCATCCAAGTCTTTTTTTTCCTGTAAGGAAAACAAAGTAACAGTAACCCAATACCTATTACTATGGCTACTCACATTTTCATGGTAACAGCACAAACATTGACACTATTGACCGCTTCTGATTGTGGTGGAAAACCTTTATGTCCAACTATGGAACTTGCAAACAAACCCCAAAGTAAGAGGATCTTATTTTGGATTTAATTTTTGAAATTTAAAATTTCTTTATTCTTGACTTATTCGAACTATTATACTGATGTTGACTTGGATTGACATTGTTTTAGTTATGTGTCTTTCCATTATGGCTTTAAACAATGTCGACTTAATTGTAGTGTCATCATCCTCTTCCCTATTTATTAAATCTATATTGAGATCATTAACCACTCCACACAACTATTCCACAATGCTCTAGTTGGTCACTCATTGTGAATTCAATCATATGTTTACTCTTGTATGTTTACTTCATCATCTTCTTTTATTGAAATTGAAATAGATGAGTTCAACCTCCTATAAATTTGGGCTCTCTTAGATTGACTCTTATATTATCACCGTCTTCATGTCCTTAATTTTCATTCAAGATCAAAGTAATATCTGACTTTTCATCTTGCCCAATGTATACTTCTTTCCCGGAGAAAAACAAAATTGTATATATCAGGTGTACATTATGTTAGTGTACAACATAATAAAAGTTATCCTAAAATTAAAAAAAAAAGTTATCTCTTTATAAAATCACAAAAAAAAGAGTAATTTGATCAAGGGGCAACTTCTATGATTTTTTTTCTTTTCTTTTTAGGATAAAATTTAATCCGTCGTAAACTAAATTAATTAATGACACCCAATGTATTTTATAATTTGTCTAATCCTATTGGTATCTCACTTTGAGATTGAATTTTTGTTTTCTCTTGGTAAGTTCTTAACCTCCTCAATTTTCTTAATTACTTCCCTATTATTAGTTTTAATAATAGGAATGGCAATGGGTTAGACTCAGATTGAATTTTACATAATCCGACCTAACCGTAGCCGGAGT
The DNA here is from genome assembly GCA_951394345.1 of Salicornia ramosissima. Lineage (NCBI taxonomy): Eukaryota > Viridiplantae > Streptophyta > Magnoliopsida > Caryophyllales > Amaranthaceae > Salicornia > Salicornia ramosissima. The sequence continues at coordinate 6,362,961 of OX596238.1, read as the reverse complement.
CGGATGTGAATTTTTTATTCTTCGGTTTCGAATCCGATTTTTTTCTTATGGATTTAGTCCGATCCGGACTAATTGTCATCCTTAAAAAAACAAATGCCTATTATAATAAAATTACATTATATTTTATTGTTAATACAAAATTATATATTATATCTTCATAAAATATATAATTACTACCAAATAATCTAATTAAAATTATATAAATTTAATTAAATACAACTTAGTAAACTAAAAAATCTAACTATATGTAAGAGTCGGACTAGTTTGTCAAAATATTCCAACGTCCGACTTCAATCCATCAAGAAGCAAGAGTCAATCTGAGATAACCCAAATATTATAAATGTATTATAGTTGAAACAACCGACTCCGATCCGATCCTTTGCTTGTGTGTTAAAGATCCGACTCTCTGATTCGACCCGGATGTTGAGCAAAAGAAAAGCAATGAGGAAACTTTAATCTTTTAACACATGCTAAAGCAATGTATTATACATTTATAGTTGATACTATGAATGATTGAATGGAGAATAGTAGAATACTTTGTTTTCTCAGAACAGAATGATTTTGTCATAAAAAGGCAAAATCCACAAAGGGAGAAATGCTCAAGTTAATACACAAATTACGACATCATCCATTGAACTCCTGCATTGAGTTCAATGCATCTCGCAAAAAGCAAATATAATCATAGCTTGATGTATAAGCATTCTCTAGATAATTTAGGCCTTGTTCTTTTGAAATTGAATTGATCTAAATTCTAAACTCAACAAAAGCTGAACTGAATTTATATGAAATGAAGTCCAAAAGAACAAAGACGTAGTCAAAGCAAATATAATCATAGCTTGATGTATAAGCATTCTCTAGATAATTTAGGCCTTGTTCTTTTGAAATTGAATTGATCTAAATTCTAAACTCAACAAAAGCTGAACTGAATTTATATGAAATGAAGTCCAAAAGAACAAAGACGTAGTCGTATAAAAGGCCAAAACAACAAAGGACACATGTTCGGAAAGTTGAATACCAACACTATTACATTATCCATAGAACCATAATAAGACACATTCAACACCAAGAATGCCCGTTTTTACATCGAATGGACAGTATGACCAACAGGATTAACAAAAAAAGTTACATCAACATGATCGTCAACACCCGATTTCACCTCCAAACCACCCTCACCGAAATAAAAAGGAAAATCCAAGGTGCGGACAAAGGAGAAGGTAAGTTCACACCGACTGACCAACTATCCTTACAATTTAGCTACCATGTATTTGCCTTCCTTAAATGCCTGCACTCTGCAATTCTTTTCAATTCATTCACACTTCCAATTGAGAGGTTCATGGCAATCGGGACAGTGGACAACTAAACATCAGTTTTATATACCGAAATCAATATGCTGAGAGTAGAATATTTAATAAATACTACCAGTTATCCTTGACAATTTTGGACTTTTCCAGTATGTATTTGCCCTCTTTGTATTTCTGCGATTCTTCATAAGCTCGTTCATACTTCCAACCTAGCACCTCACGGCAATCAGTACAGTAAACATCTGCAACTGTGTGGAGACCTGTCATGAGATGCCTGTCCTCTTTTGGCCCGACATCAACGTTCATCGCATGAGAAAAGAGAAAAGCTCTACTGTTTCTTCCCTGAATTATGGTTCAGATTGAGCAGTCAGCAGACAAAAGAAATGTAGCCGCTTCTCTAGTCATATACATCAAATGTATTGATTCACAGATGCATTCATGAAATCCCTTGCAGAAAGCAAACAAAGCCCAACCTTAACACCATACTCCTCCCCTTGCCTACACAATCCATGAAATAGGTAGTTGCTACAAAACTACAAAATATGAATTCATAATCTAATGTGTATTTTAAATGTTTTGCCAATCTTGCAAGAGGCAGTTCCTTAGCAAGAACTTTGGTTTGGTTTGGTTTTAAAGTAAAATCCATTTCTAATAACACCACCAAGGCACCAAATGTTTCATAATCTCCTTGTCTACTACATGCCCTAGACGGGAGAAAAGGTGTTCTTTTGGACTTAATTTATGAAATTTCAGTAAGTTCAAACATATTCAAAGTTCAATTTAGTTTGACTCAACTTCTGTTGAGTCTAGGATTTAGTTTAATTCAGTCCCTTAAAACAAATTCAGTCTGAAAGAACATGGGCTAAAGGCTACAAAAGTTTGGAATCATTGGAAATTAACTTTGTTGAAAATGCTTCCTCCAAAATAAAATAGCCTTAAAGAGACAGTAACATGATAAATATGCTAAAAACAGCAACTCCATAAGTTCAATCATAAACATGATTCAAATAAAGCAAACTTCACAAACCAAATTTTAACATCTTCAATTCATACCCACATTTTAGTTGCATTAGTTACTCAACTACACAAAAATAATCCAACAATTTATTGTTCACCAAAAACAAAAATCTATCAATTTATTCACCTGAAAAGCTTTAGAAACAATATCATCATGAAGGGCGACATTGTTTCGACAATTGCTGCAACTGTACAACCTAGGCCCGATCAATCCCGCCATCAAATTAATAGCAGCTCCCTAAAATTTCCTATAAATTGGATAATGTACAGGAAAATTACTGTAAGAATAATTAACATTATCCTAAAATTGTAGAGTATTGTTCAAGGGAATGCAAATGCCACATGATTGTACTTACTTCTCGGAGTTCAATAAAGCCTAAATATCGCTCTTGATGAATCTTTCTTTAATCAACGTCAACTGTAGGATACAAAATAAAGAAATGATCATACTTCAGTAAATCAGTGTTAGCACAGAAAAAGTTCAAATTACTCTGAAATGGTCAAAATCATAAGCCCATTTCACATATCAGCAATCAAACACAAACAATAGTAATTAGAATTCAAATTCTGAGTTATGAGGCAAACAAATTCTTGATTCAAAAACCAGGAATTTCAGTTGATTCAATTAATGTACTCTTATTGTATCAAGATCAGGGATCGGCATATGGAGTCATGGATGATCATGAAATGTTTATGGAAAAAAAAAAAAAAACTTAAAAAAAAAATGAAAAGTTGGAGACGAACCTTAACATAGGTAGGTGCATGAAAGAGAGAAATGGAAGAGAATTGAGGTTTAAAAGAGGCTTTGGAGCTTCAGTGAGTTGTGTGTTATAAAGATGAATGATGAAATTTTGTTGATCATCAATTCATCATAAAATCAAATGAAAAACCCAAGTTGCCGACAAAAACCTCTTCTGGTTACGTATGCCCAACCCAGCCCACATATATGAGGTGCTATTTGTTGGGGGATAATAAGGAAAGAAAAGTCACTTAACCAATTTGATAGGCCCCAAATTAGATACGGCAGCAGATTGGATCTGGACTGGATCCTGATGGATCCAAATTTGTTTTTTAAGTCTAGATTCGGATTCGCTTTAGGTCTGACGGGTCCATAGAATGAGAATCCAGATCTTGCAGATTTTGTGGATCCGAATCTAAAACGGATCCTCTTGTATTATATAGATCATTTTGTATTATGGCTACTAAATGAGATAATTAAAACTTTTAATGCATTAAAATTGTCATTTTATCACATCCTCAATTAATATCCAAATTAAAACGCACTACTAAGTAGTGAGTACTGAGTACTAACAAACTAACATCATCAACATACTAAAATCCATACATTATACAACCAACTTGGGTAATGAACTATTTAGGCTTTGGAGTATTGGACATTTTGGGCCATATAACTTATAAGACTATCATTAACTTAAGAGTATATGTTTTATTAAAAAACGAATCTGTAGAGCATACAAATACATAGCATATAAACTCCGGCAAGTTAGTCAAGGTAAGAATGACATTGAATCAGACTCGGATCGGATTATGCATGATTTGACTCCAACCTGACGGCATTTGGAATCGTATGCTAAATTTTTATTTTTCTAGATTTGAATTGGATTTTTTTCTTGTTGTGTCGGACTGGACTAGGATAAAACCCAAACTACATTGTTATCCTTAAATCAAACAAATAGTTAATATGACATTCATACTACTTTATACGGAGTATTTTATTACTAATACAAAATTACGGAGTATATCTTAATAAATACTTACTGAGCATATAAGTAATACCAAATAATTTACATAAAACTATATAAGTTAATTATATACAAATTAGAAAAAAAAAATATATCTACATATCAAAGTTTGGAGTAATTTGTCTGGTGTTTTCCGACATCTAATCCGATGTTTTTAGCTGGAATTGGATGTGAATTTTTATTTTTATTTTTCAGATTCGGATCAGATTATTTCCTACGAACTGGTTGCATTATTGTTTTCCCTAAATCCGGGACAAGGGAGCCCGTTAAAACGTCGGTAGCTTCTTGGCTTGTTGTGCCATTTCTGCAATGAAGGATTCTCTCTCACCAAGTAAGTTTATTATGTCTTCCCTAATTATACAGAGAAATTCGTTTCTTTTACCTGTATTTCTTTGCGTAGTTGTTTGCCCTTGTTACTCACTGCGTTATGATTTAATTATGTCTTCCCTAATTTTTAAAACTGTTTTTCTTTGCATTATTTAAACATTTCTCGGTTTAATTGCTATTTGCTATGCATATATTTAAAAAATACGAATTATTATATTGATCCCGTTTTCTGTGTTTGAGCTTTAATTACTGGACAAATATAAAATTGCAGTATGGGGATTTCATAAAACTAATCCTGTAGAAAGTTTGATTAAGATAGGAAGTTAACTTTTCAAGACGTGGCGCTTGTTACTTTTTGTCAACCGAATTATTTTTTTAGTGTCCCACTTTCCACGAAGATAATGTATTTTATGCCATGATAATTTTGACTTCAATGGAGGAAGAAACTGTTTTTTTTTTTTTTTTTTTTTTTTTTTTTTTTTTTTGCACGTTAATTGAGCATAATGGGGTTGTAGGGTAATACATTTTGAAAGTAAAATGTTTGGGCAACTTGAGGGTTGCCAAGTTGCCTACCAGATAGTGAAATGAATAAAATTAATCTTTTAATACAATTTTGACCAATGAAAACACAAATATGGGAGGGTTATTAACTCTTAGGATTACTCAATTATTCCATATTTTGAAATTATTTGAGGAAGTATACACTTACACATTGTGTAACTTACACAAGTTGTAATTGTAGGGGAATATTACCTGTAAAATCAGATTGAAACGAAAATGTGGGCCTATTTTATTTAATGTATACGAATGCCGTGACGTGTATGAAACACTGTCTTAGAAGCAAAATCGCCCCGACTATGGTGCAATCGGTGATGGCGTTCCCCCAAAGATTTAACACAGCGATCCTCCTTTCTGTGCACGCAGAAAGAAGAATTTGGAACTCACAAAATGCTCAGAACAGAAATGAAGAAGAAAAGACAGAGAGAGAATAATTGTGGTTTTTTTTTGTTTTTTGGTGTTTTTAAAACTGAGTCCAGAGACCAATATTTAATGGCAGAAGAAAAACAACTGTTGGAGAAAATTTTGGGAGCAGTAAAGTTGAGGGGAGAAATAGTAAAAGCAGTTACAACCGTTTGAAAAACTCAGTCAAAACGTTAAGTTGAGGCCCAAAAAGTAGGCGCACCACACCGCGCATATGTCACGAGCCGAGCCGGCCGGGCGGCGGCGGCGCGCGCGTGGGGATGCCCACTTCCTCCCACAACACTTCAAATACAATAAATGACAAATACATTAATAAACAAGTAAAACTCCCCTCATTCCTTCAATGTGGGACAAGCTTTTACATTAAAACTTTAAAACCTTTCTTCTTCCACTCCATTACTCCTTATCTTATGCATTATATCCAACAGTAATGACCAATAACAACCCATAGCACTAATCCTGTTAGCCAATGAAAGGACTACCTTAATGAATTAGTGGACAATGCTATGGGTTATTATTGGTCAGTATACTTTGTGTAGGTGTAGACTTTATGAAACTATTTGGAAGTTGTTAAAATATTTTGGAAATTGGAAATACTTGAAATTAGATTAGTATAATAAGTATTGTTTTTGGTGGAAAAATAAAGTGGGTATTGTTTATAGCCAATCGAATTGAGTATTTTATTAGTAGTAAGTGTAATTTTGCAAAATTAAGAAGGGATAGTTAGTAGTACTATTTTCTAATTTTGTCTTTCTTTTGGAAATTGTATTTGTTTCAATAAAATTGAAACCTGAATTTGTGACAAAAACACATATTGATTAGTGTCTCCATTTAGATTAGGTAGTTAAAAGTAATTTTACTTGCAACGATTTTGGCATGCATTCCAGAATTAATACCAGGTTAGAACGATCGTTAATTGCATTGATTGACACGTGATTTTGTACGTGTTCCAAAATTAGCAAGATCTTTAATATTTTTACTTTTACCTTCTTATCATGAGTCCCTAAGGGCAACTAGTAGGCTATACAAACATGTATAGCGAGCACTTAGCATCCATCCTGATTCAATTTTTTTTATAAAAAAAAGGGGAGCCAAAAGCACACCATCTAAAGATGGATAACAATGGGGGAAAGAATGATCTGAAACTATTGTTTCATTCTCCAAAAATTCCTAACCTTTTCAGCCTGATTATACTGTGTGTGGAATCTAATTAGATAGCCTGAATATAGATTTGGGCATTTCCAAGGAGGAGGAAATGTTGGGCCACTTAGCCAAAAGGTGGGATAACAGGAAGCTAATGTTATGGTTTACTCATATTTTCTCCTCTAATGCAGGACAAATCACATTTAATTTTTTGTCAAGAATGCAAGATAGTGTAACAAAGAATAGTTATTTGAAAAACCTCACATAACATGTATGGGGTTAACACTCACTGATGTTATATCAGTATTCAGTTATACAGCCAGACGGCCCAGACCAATGTTTTCTTCATCAAAAACTCATTGTTCACACTGTTTAGGTAGGGCTAAACTAGAGACCTTTTTTTTGTTAGAGAGATGCAGAAAGCATACAAGCCACCCTTATAATATCAGGCCTCACCAACTTTGCTAAGTTAAGTTAACCAACACTTCACACAGATCAGGTATAAACCTGAGTTAGCAGCATCTGTCCTGAGCCTCCATGCTTTGTCAAGACTTAAAATTACTCTTACGTATCTGTAGCCTGATTTCCAGGTCTACGGTCCACCTTTGGCTAGAACTTTGATTTTATTTTATGAGTTAGTATGCTGTAGAATGTAGATGCATCTCTCACAAACAATGTTTCATATATTCAATGGCTACACATTTAGCTGCTAGTAGAATTTCCTCCTCTAAAGTACCAACTGGCTTACTTGATTCAGGCTATGTTTAGTACTTTAGTTCACCTTATTTTTATGATCCTATTACTGATTTCAGATGACTTTACATGGAAAGGTTCACATCAGATCAAAATAAAAAGTTTGCATGTACATATATATACAAATCTATTAAGATTTCATTTGATTGCTTCCGCACAGCAAACCTCACTGCTGGACCGAAGTGGCATGCATAACAACAAATGGTGGATGTTTTCTGAGTTTCTGATAGTCTGGTGTAATAATTTTTACTACTTCCTATATCTAGATATGATTGTCACATTGTTGCATCAACTGATTCTTATATAGTGAGATTCAATCTCGAACTTTCCCCTCAGTCAACTTTAACTTATAGAGTGGATCATATTGTCCACAGTTAAAATGGATTCGTCATTCTCTGTTTGGTTATTTCTTTTCAATGCATATCTTGCGTTAATTAGTATGATCATATGCTATACTGACTCTCTAGTTTGTAGATGTAACACAAGAAGCGTTTCCGAAGTACTTCTTAAGCAGTGTTGTTTTCTCTATTGTGATTGGTATCTGTTGGACAATCGTAAAGCAATTAATTAGTTCCCTGCTGAGTGACTGATTTACCTTATCATTGCGCTAAACACCATATTATTAGGTCTAATTCTTACAAATGAACTCTTCTTCCCATAACCCTAAAAGAAAGAAAAACAATGTTGCTGGTGTTGATTTTTTTTGGGCTAGAGGGCCTACTGTTTTCTGCCATATTGGTGCGGGAATTAAAATCCTTTCTTCATTATATTGATTGTGTGTACTGCAGGTAGCAAAGGCTGTGAAAGATTGGCCTACTTGGTGAAGATGTACAGTTTCATTGTATATGGTCATGTAAAAAGACTCTACTATAGTTGTCCACAGGTATTCCATAGATCACTTCCCACAAAAAAGGTATTCCAATAGAAGATGCGTGAAATTGACTTATTTGGGTTGTTGATATTGTGGTATCTCACCATGATAGACTTAGTAATGTATGGATATGAATTACTTTGTATGAAATTAATAATAACTTCTTATTACTGTTCTTGAATATGAAATTAGTAATACCTTCTTAGGCCATTTGGTAGATGATGTTATTGAGATCTGCTGCATGTTATGTGTTATTGGGTGCTGGAATATTGGTGTGTAAACTTACTGCAACCGCACACAGGAGATGCATCATAAAATGACTGATTAGCATTTGACTGAATCTAAAAGGCTAGTCATTGTAAATTCTGCATTATTGTTGACAATCATCTGTTCTTATTTTACTTCTATGTACGTTATACTTGTTTAGAGTCTTATACTGCTCTTGTGTTAGGCTGGTGCATTTGCTTCATGAATTTTGTTCAATGCCCCATTTCCCTCAGCCTGCTACTACACTAGGATTGCTCTCCAAGATAATATTGATTTGCTGGGTTGTGTTGCCTCTGCACTTTATTTTTCTACAAATTACTTGTCTTAACTGTGGCCAGACCCGAAAAGTAGATGAGGTTGGTGTTAACTCTTCCCTTGATCTTTACTTTTTGTTTGGAGTGTGAAGATTAAGGGAGCGTTTGGTATAAACACCTTTAATGGAATGAAAATGATTTAAATAAGAAGGGGAAAGGGCAATGATAAACGTTATCTTTATTATATTTTCGATATCATAATGGATTGGAAACATTTTAAGATGTTTTTGATTGAGGAAGGAAACATATTTTGTTTAGCAGGGGTAACAAACTAACAATTGAGGGGATTTTGTTACTTTTGGAAGCGGTATTTGTTACTTATAGCTCATACCACTACTAGAAATAAAAGTACTTATTTGTTTCCATTTCCTACACCACAAATCTATATACCAAACACCCTCTATGCCTCTAAGGCTCCAAGTATTACCATATTACTCCTATTTACTCATTAGGTGGTAATAATCTCATTAATACTGTTGAATTTTTTATTTATTTCTAAAAAGCCATTCTTTAAGCTGCAGACATTGCATTAATTAACTCGGGGAGAAAGACAGTGAAGAAAAGGCTGGCAAGTGAAGATGGTCTTAGCCTCTTAGGTTCATTATGCTGATGGTTTTTTAAGGGCTGAAATTTCATTGCACTAAATTGTTCTAAGAAGATGTACATAGCTTACTTGTCTAAGCTGCTGATTTCTTGCCAGTGTAAGGCATTCTTTGTACATATATGTGAGTATGTTGTTAGTCTTTACTACTCCCTCCATCCTAATTTCTAAGTATCCATTAGCAAATGACACAATTATTTTATACTTGATTTGGGACGTAGAGAGAAAATTACCTAACCAAATTTTGGGACTTCAAAAATTGGGACAAGGAAAACTTAAATTTAGGATGGAGGGGAATCTTAAAAAAATTAACTTCTTACAATGACTCGAATCTGAAATGGAAGGACCGAAAGAGTACTAACTTCTTATCAGTGCATAAATGCCCTGAAAAGCATAGATTCATGCATTTTAAAAATTAAGATGGCTGTCATCCTTAAAATTAAACAACTCAAATCTTATAATATGAACTATTTTATCCAGTTTTGCCGGTTAAGAATCTTAAATGACATTTCGCTGCTGTCGTGTGGGGCCACTTGCTATATACTGAATATCTTACTCTCAAGACTTGGAGGTTTTCCATATCAAAATCTGTCATTGTGTGTGGGTGTTTGTGCATTTTTTACTTTTCTGTGGGTTGCGACTGCTTTGGTATGGTTGTTTTGTTTGTTTGATTCCTTTTCCTCTCCGGAGATGATTTTTGAAGAAAGATTGTCTCATTCTGTATGTTCTTTGGCTTTGGTAATCAGTGGTCTTGATGCATTACATCATCACCTTTTATGAAGTTTCGATAGCACATATACGTTTCTATTTTTCTATTCTTGCCGTTTTTGGGGGCCGTTTCAAAACTTGAAACGTTTCCATTACGGCAAAACAGGTAGAAAGAATACTTGTTTGCTACCACTTGATAGTTTATATATAGGCTATATTCATGAATTCTAGGCTGACAAGTCAATGTGCCATTTGCAAATCTGAAGTAAAATTGGTGTATCATTTTTTGCAGACTGAGGCTGTGATCAAGAACTACAGCTGAAATATCAACCAGCGCAATGGATGACAAGGAAGATGAAATTGAAAAATTACATACCCCCCTGAGTATTAATTATTATTTTCTAAAACAATTATTAAAATGCGTGTTCGTTCATCTGTTTCCTGTTACCAAGTTTAATTCATACATTGACTTTATGCAGTTGAGAGAGACAAACAGCTGAAGGAAGAACCGGAGAGGCAAAATGAAGAAATTCAAAATACCGTAACATTTGAGAATTCGCCAGTGAAGCAGGTGGCAATGACAGTGCCAACAACTGATGATCCTAACTTGCCAGTGCTGACTTTCAGAACATGGGTGCTTGGGATAATTTCGTGCGTGCTTTTATCATTCCTGAACCAGTTTTTCTGGTTCAGGAGAGAGCCGCTTAGCATCTCTGGTATAGCTGCACAGATCGCAGTCGTGCCACTTGGCCATTTGATGGCTTCCAAACTCCCATCCTGCTCCTTCTTGCAAGGGACACGATTCGAGTTCTCATTGAATCCAGGTCCTTTTAATGTTAAGGAACATGTGCTGATCACCATCTTAGCTAATTCCGGAGCTGGAACAGTTTATGCAATCCATGTTGTTACCGCCATTAAGATTTTTTACAAGAAGCACATCACTTTCTTTGTATCGTTGCTGGTTGTTCTCACCACACAGGTAAGCTAAGCTACCTCATTTTTCTTCATACATTAATCTTTTCATTTAATTTGATGCTCAAATCTATACATATGTCACTCTGTCTATCATATGCCTATGCCAGGTTTTGGGGTTTGGTTGGGCTGGCATTTTCCGGCGCTATCTGGTGGAGCCAGCCGAGATGTGGTGGCCTGCTAATCTTGTGCAAGTTTCTTTGTTCAGGTTTTTTTTTAATTCTTATTCTTTGTTTTTATTTACAGTAGCTTTTGATGAGCGAGTCAAATTGGCATTATATTATATCATTATTATATCAAATAGGAAAATTTGAAAGGTGGAAATGATTAATTATTCATAGCATGTGTAGTGCATTGAGACTTGAGAGGGTCAGTTTATGCATGCTTGATAATTTATTTAGTGTGTTAGGGAGTCAGGATATGTCTTTCCTCCGTCCTCTTTCATTAATAGTTTTTTGTATTAATTTATAAAATCAATTGTCAGTGTCAATAAAAACTAATGTAATCAAGTATTGCTTTAACAAGTTTAATGTCAATGATTGTAAACAGTTTTAGCAATTTTGATCTCAATTTCAAGTGTAAAGTTATACTCCCTACATCCCCCCCTTTTTCCCCTAGTAGGCTATGCACATAAACTAAGGAAGAAAAAATGTAGGGAGAAAATTGTTAAGGGATTTTTGTGTGTCCCCCACCATATATATAAAAAACAGTAGAGAGAAACATTGTCAAAAATGTAAATGGAAGAAAGAATTAGGGACACCCAAATAAGGAAAATGGTGCAAAGAATTGGGAACGGAGGAAGTAGTTTTTATTAGGCCAATACCTAATCCCCTATTGGGTTGCAAACTTGCAATGATGATGAATAAATTGGTCCCGTTTATAGTGTTTTTATTTTATATTTGGATTAATGACATGTTAGTATGTGCTACAACCTATTGATCTAAAAGAGTGTAACTAGGGAGTAAAAAGGGTTTGCCATTTTCTCTTTGATAAACTTTATAGCTTCATATAGTTCATAAAATTTGCATATCCAAAATATGATTGTTATGTGTGTACTCATGGTAATAATATATTGAAATGATGGTTTCACCATAATTGAATATCACCAATGAAAAGGAAGAAAACATTTAGCTATTAACTATGGTTTATCAAATTATCAAAGTACACACTGATTTTGTTCATCAAAGCAATTCACCAAGGTACGTGTACATGAAAAACTAGTTGAAAAAAAGATGAACTAATGTTTGTAAAATTCCCAGAGCATTGCACGAGAAAGAAGAGCGGTCCAAAGGTGGTCTCACGCGTACCCAATTCTTCCTAATTGCCTTCACATGCAGCTTTGCATACTATGTCTTCCCAGGCTACCTCTTTCAAATGTTAACGTCTTTTTCCTGGGTCTGTTGGCTTTTCCCCAAATCCGTACTAGCACAGCAACTTGGTTCTGGGTTACACGGGCTTGGAATAACTGCTTTTGGTATGGATTGGTCCTCCATTTCATCTTATCTCGGAAGCCCACTTGCAAGCCCATGGTTTGCCACTGCCAATGTGGCTGCAGGATTCGTGATTCTCATGTATTTGCTTATCCCAATTACTTACTGGCTGAACACTTACAAGGCTAAGACCTTCCCCATATTTTCCAACCACCTTTTCACATCAACAGGCTCAATATACAATGTCTCTGCCATTATAGACTCGAGATTCCATTTCAACCAAGAAGCTTATGACAAACAAGGTCCTGTTTACCTTAGCACCTTCTTTGCTATGACTTATGGGGTTGGATTTGCTGCACTCAGCGCCACTATTGTGCATGTAGCACTGTTTCATGGAAGGTAATATTGAAGCCATGCTAGTACTTAGTAGAGTAAGCTGAATTGATAATGAGACAGTTAAACCCTGTTGTCTCACTTGAATTTTACTGAATTGAAATTGAGTTTTGTACTTTTATGTAACCACTGACCAGAACTGAATTTTATCAAATATATTTGAAGAGAACGGAGCTTAAATATTGACAAAGGAAGTAGAAAATATGAAGGCTGCATTTGTTTTTGAGGAAAAGACTTTCCTTTGTTTTGCTAAGGGAGGAAAATAATTTTCTCAAGGGTGAAAATCACAATTATTTTCTCTTTTAAAAAAGAAAACCATTTCCCTTTTGGCCTTTTCTAACCAAGGTGTGCCCATGGTCAAACAAACAAAGGAAAATGTGTTTGACAATCATGTTGTCCATTGAAAATTGTTTTCCTTCAAAACAAACGGATCCGAAATCAATACAATAAACAATATAATCACTATGATAATCCCCCTTTCCTCAAACTATAGGGAAATATGGAAGCAAAGCAGGGCAAGTTTTAAAGAGAAGAAAGTTGACATACATTCAAAGCTTATGAGGAGGTATAAAGAAGCCCCTGAGTGGTGGTTTTGGCTGATCTTGGTGGTTAATATTTTGGCAGCCATCTTTGCCTGTGAGTATTACAAAGAGCAGCTTCAGTTACCATGGTGGGGTGTTTTGCTTTCTTGTGCCATTGCCTTCATCTTCACCCTTCCAATTGGGGTTCTAACTGCTATTGCAAATCAGGTAAGGAACCTCTAATAAGTTTTGTACTCAAATTTCTTAAGGATGTGAAGTTCTCTGGTGCTCACTCATTTGTAACTTATTTCATGAATGCATCAAAATTTTGTTTATCTAACTATTGTCCCAAATAGACTTTACAAATTGAGCTATTAAAAAATTTCTCTAAACTTCTCACTTACTGGACCTTCATGAAACAAAACAGTCACCACATTTGAACGTCATCACGGAGTACATAATCGGATACATCTACCCTGGATATCCTGTAGCAAATATGTGCTTCAAGGTTTATGGAAATATTAGCATGAAGCAAGCTGTTACCTTCTTGCAAGACTTCAAGCTTGGCCATTACATGAAGATACCACCAAGAACAATGTTTATAGCGCAGGTTAGTTAATTTTTCTTCCCATGACATGTCTCAGGCTCTCAGCACTATACATTTTCCTTAGTCATTCATGTTCATTTGTTACCTAATAATCACAATATCATTGGCAAATTTTGAAAACAGAGCTGAAAGGAGGTAACAAACACAATTATTTTTTAATATTAGCTCATATGATGCTAGTTTTGATAAATATCTTATATGAGACAATCTCATAATAACTTATTGTAAGACCAAGACAACTCTTTAACTTCTATGAGTAATATTAGTAGCTATTACATGTTTGAAAGGTATCTCAAAAGAAATGAAATGACAATTTGGTGTAATTTTGGGTAAAACCGGGGGTATATTTATTAGGTCAGTTTGAATGAACAATAAGGTTTAATGAGCATTATTCAAATTTCAAAATTAGACCAAATGAGCAATGAACATTAATTCATTGTGAGTTGCATTTATATGAGTATCTTCCTCTAGGTACTCATGGGTGTACTTTATCTGAATTGCATAAAAATAAGGGGGTTGAATATTTTTAAGATGCAAAAACTTTGACTAACTGGGAATTTCCCTTGCATATTCCTTAATTACTCAGGTATCAGGAACCCTGATATCTAGTTTGGTGTACCTTAGTACTGCATGGTGGCTCATGGAAACAATTCCAGACATCTGTGACAGAAGCACCTCAAATAGTGTGTGGACATGCCCTAGTGATACCGTGTTCTATGACGCCTCAGTCATATGGGGTTTGGTCGGACCTCGAAAGATCTTTGGAGACCAAGGCATTTATGGAGCTGTGAACTGGTTTTTCCTAGGAGGAGCAATAGCTCCAGTTTTGGTTTGGTTTGCCACAAAGGTATTCCCTAACCAAGAGTGGATTAGGCTTATCAACATGCCTATCTTAATAGGTGCAACCTCTTCAATGCCACCAGCAACTGCTGTGAATTACACTACATGGATTCTTGTAGGTTTCCTTTCAGGTTATGTAGCATTTAGGTATGCTCCTGAATGGTGGAAGCGTCATAACTATTTGCTTTCGGGTGCACTTGATGCTGGTTTAGCCTTTATGGGTGTAGCCTTATATTTTTTCTTGGGGTCGGAAGATCATAGTCCGAGTTGGTGGGGAAATGACCTTGATGGATGCCCTTATGCATCTTGCCCCACCGAGAAAGGTGTTGTGGTTTCAGGCTGCCCCGTTGTATACTAGATTAGTTCATATGGAGTATGTTACTCCCATTGTTTTTTATATTGACTACACTACCCCTATTTGTTCGTTCATTTTTGTTGGTTATACGCTAGGTTTTTTTGCAATTTTTTTCTCACCTTACCCTTTTTACCCTATATAAAATTCTCTCTTAAGTATGTTTGGTTCAAAGGATTTTTTGCGGCCGGGCCTAATTTGAAATTTTTTTTAAAAAAAAATTAGACCTATTATTTATATTGTGAACTTATTGTATGAGTTAACTAAATATTAATCATGTATTCATGAGGAAAAAAAATATATCAAATGAGATTTTATCTTGATTGTAATAATAGTACATTTCAAATATGTAATCTTTTTTTTTTTGTCACATAATTAAAGATATATCATATATGAAGTTTGAAAAATCAACTGAAATTAATAGCCTGATTTGAACTTGGTTTTTGTTGTTAATTTTTTTATCTGATCTAATTTTATTTTTTAAAAAAAAAAATTGATTTGAAATAAACATTTACCTGAAACAAGGTGCATTAAACTTTGACTTGTGGTTGCACCCTCTTCTTTAGACTTCAATTTTTTAATTTCTCTTTGGTTCAGGTCAAGCCTATTCATTTCAATTCATTAATAATTTTTATTGTTATTTTTATTATTATTTCAAGGACTATTTCAGCTATGTTTTTGGCCGATTTTTCTAGCCTACGCTCTCTACAACAATTTTCCTTCCATTTTTCTTACCTTAGCTCTTTATTTTCCCTTTCATTTTCTTTATTTTTCATCGTTTTTCTTACATGATAGATAGTAAACAATGAATTTTTTTTTAATGAAAAACTTATTTTGCAATTGTGTTTTTCATTGTAACATTGCATGAATATAATTTTACATTTAAAATATTTTATGCCCAAGTAAACACAACTGTAAAGGAAATAAGCAAA
Organism: Salicornia ramosissima; assembly: GCA_951394345.1. Taxonomy (NCBI): domain Eukaryota; kingdom Viridiplantae; phylum Streptophyta; class Magnoliopsida; order Caryophyllales; family Amaranthaceae; genus Salicornia; species Salicornia ramosissima. The sequence goes on along the minus strand of OX596238.1, from coordinate 6,346,868 downwards.
GAACAAAACCATGCAGATGTGCATGCACACATCTACTATTTTCATTATAACTTTCGTTATAGAAATCAGATTTATGCTATTTCACAATGGAAAACTTTCCTTTTTAATGGAAAGCTTATTTTGCAATTGTGTTTTTTTTTTTATTATTGTAAATTGATTGTTTTCCATGAATGTAATTTTACATTTAAAATATTTTACACCCAAGTAAACATAACTGTAAAGGAAATAAGCAAAACCACACAGACGTGCATGCACACATCCACTATTTTCATTATAACTTCCGTTATAAAAATCAAATTAATGCGATTCTAATTACGTTGAAAATTAGACTTTAGTTTTTCCACGATAGATTATACGAAGTAATTATTATTTTTATATATTAAGGTACATTGGGTCTCAAAGTACGACTGTTACCATATGCACTCGTGGGAGGCAAGGTGAACTAACCTTCCAAAGTTATGCTAAACGAATCACATTAGAAATTAGAATAAGAGCAAAGCTTGCATATGACACTCATGAAAGAGACATAAATTTATCTTTTGGAATATCACCTGTTGTGACTTGTGAGTGTTGTCTGTTGATACTCATAAAGAGAAAAAATTTACACCTTTATGATTAGTTACGTTGCTTTCAGGTATAATATTATTGTTAAAAAATAAAAATAAAAAAAAAACACTATCTAAACAGAAATGTTTGACACTCAGATACCTTATCACTCATTTTCTAATTATTATATTATTATCTGCTCGTCTGAGATTGTGAGATCTGGATGCATTCCCTTCACTCTTTTCCTTTCATTCTCCTCCTCACATATGGGACTCAATATTCCACCAAAAAAAAAAACATATGGGACTCAATATCAATAGAAGTTATTGGCGAAGCTAGAATTTTTTTTATCATGGCGTTCGAAATGAATATCACACGAAAATTATAAAATGATCAAACAAAACAAAAAAAAAAAAGTTTAAAATGCAACTAGTGAACCTCAAATCTTAGTCTAGGGAAGTATAAACAAACAATCAAACCAATTGAGCTGCTATATTTTTATTATTATATTTATCTTCATTTAAACTTGACATATACTAATAATTTTGGGCCAAGGAGGAGGCCAAGGCCCCCGCCAGCCCCCCTGGCTCCACCCCTGATGTCGTTTTGGCCTTTTGAAGACGTGTTCACACACCCATTAAAGATATGACTCCAAATCTCTGGTTGTGGATCATATTATATTCTGTTGGATTCGGGACGAGAGTACGGATTAAATCAAGAACCATTTCTGCCCGCGTATTGCGGACTTTACTTGAATTACTTAATAATGAAATTTGTTTCTTGAACAAAAACACAGAGATATTTCCGGTTGAACATGAAAAATAATGACTACTAAGCTAATTTAATAAATGCACAAGTATTATAAGTAGAACTGTGCAACGGGCTGGGTTCGAGCCGGTCTGGATCGAAATAAATTGGGCCAGACTGGGCCGGGCCAAATTTAAAGTTATAGCGGATCCGGTCGAGCCAAGGCCCATAAAGTCTAGCCCATCCCAACCCATTATTTTTTTTAAAAAAAAAATTATATTAAAAAAATGGGTGAATAACAGTCAAAAAGTTATTTAAAAAAACAACTAGAAAGTGAGGAGTAAGAAAATGTGTGAATAACTAGATACTAAAGTATTAGATTACCCATGCTCACCCAGTAAGAGCCATGTATAACTCTTACCCAACCCATTTGAATATGAGCCCATTAAGAGCCCAACCATTTTGAAAAGAAAAAAAAAAAAAGACTTAGCCCTTTTAGATAAGGGTTGGAGCCTAGATTAGGGCTGCCAATGGGTGCCCAACCCATTGAACATGTCTCATTAGTAATTATAACTTATAAGGTTAATTAAGCGCCCATTTGGCCTGGGTTTAAGTCTCTTTTGTCTAAAAAGCTGTTTATTGATTATCTTCTTAGGCATGAATGCATGTATTTTAAGTCTTTATTAAGCACACAAATAAAGGTGAATGTGCATCAGGAGTAAAGCTAAAAAGATAATAATAAAGAATGAAAAGAAAGAATAAAAAAAATAGAAGTATAATTCTTGCGGATATATATAAGCTATATTTTGTTACATTATGTGATTCGAATAAAATAAAGTAAAAGAAACTTAAATTGGATCATCAAATTATAAAGATAAAAACATATTTGAGGTTTTGTTAGGATCTCGTATTTTGCCTTATGTAAAGGGTTGAAACCGAGAGTTCGAGATTATGAACTTTAATGAGTCTTTTTTTTGGTAGATTTTTTTTGAAACTTTATGATGTTTTTTTGTTTTGTTTTTAGAAATATTATGAATATGAATCAAAAGTCCAAATCCTAAATTCTAAAGTCCTTTTTTTTGTTTGGGAAAAGAATATTGTGAAATGCCTAATGTCTCTAGCTACTTTAAGTAATTTTGGTGTAACAAATTGTAAATGAAAAGAAAAGGTATATGTATAGGCTAATTTCAGAGTCTATGCGACATAATGTATGTCATATTGTGGCTAGGTATTGTCCTGGTCTGTGACATATTGCAGCTAAGATGCGACATAATGTCACAAGCATGTGTTGTGTCGCATACCAAGATCTAGTCTGCGATATAGCGCATATCCCGTAGTGGGAGAGTGAGAAAATCTCCCACTATATGCGACAAGAGGACAAGTGTAGTGGGATACCCCATTGCCCCACAATCCCTTGCCTCTAACCAAGTCATGCGGCATAACGCAAGGAGCAGAGATTTGCACCATGTGTAGGCTTTTTACATTGTGTCACTCTTCTGCTCTTGGGCTTCGCCTATTTTGGGTTGGTTTTCACAAATTTTGAAATTTCAAAACTCATTTTTCAACCTTATTTGGATCATTTGGGCTTCTTGGACATTTTATGCAAATCTTGTGAAATCTAGTCCATCATTTTATATTTTGGAAATTTATTTTATTGTTCGCACCAGTGTTTTGGACCAGACTCATTTTCTATTCTTTATTAATCCTAAAAAGAAGACTTCTCATTGTCTACACCTTATGATTGGAGATTTATCTAATTTATCCTTCTCTACTAAAACATGGAATTAAGAAAGGACGATAAAATAAATACACATAGAACTATACATAGCTATAGGCATGGTTAATGGTGGATTGCTAAAGTTACATGGAGAGAGTGGATCAGTAGGATGAGATAAATGATTTTCCTAGGAGGTTTATTTGAAGATGTCTTCAACAAGCTGATAGCCTATGAAGCACTAAATTGGGTACGGGGACGGATACGGGTACGTGAACGGGTACGGGATACGGCAAGAAAAAAATATAGGATATGGGTACGCCATTTTTTTTATTATAATATACTTTTAAAAAAAAGAAATTTCCTAAATATAGTATGAGAATACGAAATATTTCTATCCAAAATGACCATATATATTCAATATTAAAACAATATTTGGTACATTAACCATACCATAATATCCATAGACTATAGAATATAGATCCATAACTCCATAAGTCTAAAATAGATTAACATTTTGAAGTTAAAATTAAACATTATGATATGAATTAATCTAACTATTTTGATATTAATTTTTTTTAAATGAATGTAACATTCCAATTCTAATTATTTTTTTGACATGCAAATTAATGCAATTCTGATATGAATCTAGTTAAGCAATTCATACGAATTAAAATTAAAATACAAAATATAAAAATGATTGAATAATACTAATTTAATATACTAACTTGTTTACTTCAGTTCAGTTCAATTCAGTTTAATTCAATTCAGTTCAGTTCAGTTCATCTCTATTTAGTTCAATTAATACACTTCTATTCAGTTCAGTTCAGTTCAGTTCAGTTCATCTCTATTAAGCTAATGTAAACGAGCCCTTAGGGTTCATAAAATTGATAAAAGAAATGGAATAAAACTAATCTAATTAATTTATAAAAAATTTAAAAACATATCCCACAAGTGGGCATTCTTAGAAGATAAATGGTAAATTAGAGTAAGTAGTAATAATAACTAACAAGTCTAATAACAAGTCAACTTCTTTTTTTGGCCCAAAAACAATAGGACACGCCTAAATACAAAGGACACTTCCCGTACCCACCTGTACCTGAGCCGTACCCGTACCCAATTTTTTCAAAAAAATCAGACACGCCTTTTTGCAGTGTCGACACCTAGAATCGCGTGTCATACCCGTACCCGATACGCGATTCTTCAATTTCTGGACGTACCCGTGCATCCTAGCAGATAGCTACTAAATTATCCTCTTCATCATCAATTGTATTACAACCTCTGTTTTTTTTAGGTACTTGTACAATGATTTGACAATTCTCCTCTCTATTTTATATCAAATCGTTACAAATAAAATAATACGGAGGTAGTATCATATATAGATTCTACTCCGTATATTTATGCCAGATAAAAAAAAAAAATTCTAGGGAGGGTTGTGGTTTTGATACTAAAGCAACGATTTTTTCAGTTTTTTTTATATTAAAAATTGAAGGAAATCCGTCAGCTCATTGAATGGTAACGGGTTACTAACCCCCAATTTAAAAATCACCATAAAATCCAAAAAATATTATAATTAGTGTTTGGCCCAGACTCTTTTGTATGCAATTTTTTTTTTAATTTTTTTTTTTAAAATAAAAAAAAAAAAAAAAATAGAGTATCAAATATATTATGTGACGTGGGACAACATGCAGCTGGAACTCTGGAAGACTGGAACACCCTCCAGCGGACCAGCAGTAACTTCAAATTGAATCAACCATTTTCAATGCTTTCATCATCATTTATTGTACACTCTGTACCTCTATTAACTTATACTTCGTCCTTATTAACTCAACTCCATTATTATTTTTTTGTCATTTTTCCTCATCTACCACGCCCGCCCTATTCTAATCTAATCTCCAAAAATATCCTCTGATCTCAAACTTTTTTTTAACCACTCCATCCTCAATAACTAATAAGCTTCCATTTATGGATGAACAACCAAATGAACGAACACCTTTAAGTAAATTCCTTTCTTATTTTTATTTTTAGTCAACTGTATCATTCAATTCATTTGATTTGCTTTTAATTTAATTTAATTTAATTAATTCAATAATGTAATCATCATTGTTTTATTATTTCCCGCAGTAACAACTGAGGAAGAAGAAAACGAACAGATTCAAACGTTATTTCATCATCGTCGTCACGACGATGACGATCCAAAATTATGTGCAACAAATTGGAAGAAAGAAGATGAAGATGAAGAAAACTCGCCGGTGAAACAGGTGGCGATGACGGTTCCAACGACCGACGACCCGAATTTACCGGTGTTGACATTTAGAATGTGGGCCCTAGGGACATTATCCTGTGTGGTGCTGTCATTCCTGAACCAGTTTTTCTGGTACAGAAAAGAGCCACTAAGCATAACAGCCATCTCAGCTCAGATTGCTGTGGTTCCTCTTGGACAGTGGATGGCTTCAAGGCTTCCTAGCCGTCCGATTTTCTCAGGGACACGATGGGAATTTACGATGAATCCAGGTCCATTTAATGTCAAAGAACATGTGCTGATTACCATATTTGCTAATGCTGGTGCTGGAAGTGTTTATGCTATTCATATTGTTACTGTTGTCAAGATCTTTTACAAGAAACAGATTACCTTCTTTGTTTCCTTGATTGTTATTCTTACCACTCAGGTATATATGGTAACTTCTACTTGTATTTTATCAACTGTTCAGTAACCTATTAATTGCAACGACTTGACATAAAGTGAATTGATAAAAAAAAATATCAATAAGTTCAGTATTGACACTATCAAATTCAATTTTATTAGGAATAATTTTAGTTAAGTGATGACGATTGATTCGAATCATCTAAGTTTGGTGTTGATACTATCAAATTCGTTTAAATTAGGAAGTTAATATATTACGGTTTGGGAGTGGTGGAGTACTACAATTAAATTATTTAATAATATGCCAGTTTGCACAAAATATAATCTCAAAACAATTAAAATTAAAATATTATTAATAAAATTAAGTTAATCGTAATAATAGTACAGTAAATTATAGACTCTATAAATTAAGATATAGTGTTTTTTAAAATATCGAGTAGTTAGTTAATGGTGCAGACTTAAGTAGTTGGAGTTGGAATTAATTAAGGCGTTGATTGTGGTTGTACGTATGTAGGTGTTGGGGTTTGGATGGGCTGGTATTTTCCGACGTTATTTGGTAGAGCCGGCTGAAATGTGGTGGCCCTCTAATCTTGTCCAAGTTTCCCTCTTCAGGTAAAATCCATTTACCAAACTTTTGATTTTTGACCATATTTGGTATTATTATTTTTTTAATTTTGAAAATAGAATCAAATGATTATTTGGTTCTATTTATAGACTCAACTCTTGCTATGTCTAGGAATTAGTTTTATTAAATTTAATTTAGATTAATTCATTCTAAAAGAACATGCGTACATATACTTATACTATATGTTGAAGTTAAAGTTTATTCAAAGCTTTTTTTTTTGGTAGATCAGATTATTCTAAGCTTTACTAAATAGTAGGAGAACTATAGTATTACTAACTAGTGAATACTCCCTCTGTAATATATTAAAGAGAACGGATCGGTCCACGTGAATCACATGTACAATTGTACATTATAAATGGGCCCTTCTGAGTTTATTGGCCTTGTCCTTACTCCTGAGCGAGTGAGCGGTAAAAAACACGAGTAGTAAATTAATAATTCACAGGCCCAAAGCAATGTCATGTCACCCCCCCCCCCCCCGGGCCCCCCTTCTTATCTTCTTTTTTTTCTGGTGATAGAAAAGGTAATGATAGTCATTTCTTGTTGATTTTTTTTTTCTTTCAAAATAATGTTAGTTAGGGTGGTTTACTTTAGCTGAACTGAACTGAACTGAGCTGAGATGAACTGGACTAAACTGGACTGAACTGAATACAACTGAAAGTAATATTTTATAAGAGAAGGAAATTGAGAGCTGAACTGAACTTAAGCTGAAGTAAACAAGCCCTTAGTAATGTGTTTAGAAAATATGATGAAAGTTATCCGACTCAATTTGGCTAACATGTGTATTTTAAGGGAGAAAGATAAGAAATTTTCTCCTTTTGTGTATTGACATTTAGACGCATGATCAAAAGAATTATTACATTGTAACATAAGCCTCAATGAACCTCTCTTGTTAGAGCCTTGAAGAGTTGGAGGTGCAAGTGAAATTGATTGAACAGTTGACCTCTCAAAACTTAATTTTGTTACATAAGAAGAAAAAGAGTTGAAGTAAACAAACTCATAATATGTGGAGTACAATTGTGTTTTTTTTTATTACCTAATTTCAGATGAATTCAGTTTGATCAATTGGTTCAACTCTGGCCGGATTTAAGATTCATTTTAGTTTATTTGATTTGAGTTCAATTCAAGTTAGCTCATTTCATTTTAATTAATTCAACTAATAAAGCACGATGATGTATAGTGGTTTAAATTTTAAAATGAATGTGAACAATAGAACCGTGTCGTGTTCTTTTAGACTTAATTACTGTACAAACAAAATCAATTCAATTCAATTTTTCTTTATAATTGAATTGAGTACTAACTAATACAGATTTTGATGCAACAGGGCTTTGCACGAGAGAGAAGAACGATCCAAAGGCAGCGTAACTAGAATCCAATTCTTCCTAATAGCCTTCATTTGCAGCTTTGCATACTATGTTTTCCCAGGCTATTTCTTCCAAATGTTGACATCCCTTTCTTGGATATGTTGGGTTTGGCCCAAATCCATACTTGCACAGCAATTGGGCTCAGGGTTACATGGGCTTGGAATCACAGCATTTGGGCTGGACTGGTCCACAGTCTCATCGTACCTAGGAAGCCCACTTGCAAGCCCATGGTTTGCAACTGCCAATGTAGCAGCAGGGTTTGTGTTTGTCATGTATGTGCTTACACCTATAAGCTATTGGTTTAACTTTTACAAAGCCAAAACATTCCCTATATTTTCAGATGACCTCTTCACATCACAAGGTTCAATTTATAACATTTCTGCTATTGTGGACTCTAATTTTCATATTGACCAACAAGCTTATGAGAAACAAGGTCTTCTTTATCTTAGCACCTTCTTTGCTATGACTTATGGTGTGGGGTTTGCTGCATTGAGTGCCACCGTCGTCCACGTAGCACTCTTTCATGGAAGGTATGGCGTACTTTATTTGCACTACATATATTTTTTTTATCTTTTAGGGGAAATTCCCAGTTTCTCAAAAAATAAAACCTCAAACTACGACAACTTGTCATTTGATTTGGGTTGATTCCACGTTTCTGTTGTACTGTTTTTATCATCCGCTAAAATAACAGACGGTGTTTTTTTATTTACGATCCGCTAATTTTTTTACCGTCCGCTATAACGGGCGAAGGGAACGCTCCAACATTTTGAAAATAAAATTCAAATTAATTCAAATTATGGTCCTTTTTACAAGAAATACCGTGGCAGACGCTAAAAACACGAAAAATTTAAATTTCCAATCGAACTTTTACCGTCCGCTTTGTGTTGATGATATACTATAGACTAGTTTTGAGGAACCAGACATCCCTCATCATCTAGGCTCCGTTTGTTTTGAAGGAAAAAAGTTTTCCTTTCATTTTCCTTTGTTTGTTTTGCTAAGAGGAAAGAAATGATTTTTCTCTTTTGAGAAGGAAAACCAATTTTCTTCTCTAACCAAAGTATGCCACATTTTTCATCTTACTCATTACGTTTGTTTTATTCTCTACTCTCATCTTTCCATTCCTTCTTGCTTCTATTTTCTTTTTTCCCTTATATTTTCCTGTGGTCAAACAAATAAAGGAAAATGTATTTGACAATCATATTTTCCACTAAAAAAATATTTTCCAGCAAAACGAACAAACCCCTATTAGTGATCCATTTTTCTCACATTTTTTGCATGCATTTAAAAAGTGTAAACTCCCTTTATGTAGAAATAATAAGAGAACGGATGAAGCATTTATTAAACGGCAAAGTATAATCCCATTGCAATAAGATTATAGAGATCAAGCATCTCATAGATAGAAATGTGTCCTTAGCCCTTGCTAATTAGGGTTTATATTAGATGTGATGTTATATGGTGTTTGATCTATTCATTAAAATACATATGATATGATATTATAGAGAAATATGGGATCAAAGCAAAGCGAGTTTTAAAGACAAGAAAATGGACATACACACAAAGTTAATGGCAAGGTACAAGGAAGCTCCAGAGTGGTGGTTTTGGGTCATCTTGGTGGTTAACATTGCAGCAACCATCTTTGCTTGTGAATATTATAAAGATCAGCTTCAGCTTCCATGGTGGGGTGTCTTGCTTGCTTGTGCCATTGCCTTTATCTTTACACTTCCTATTGGTATTATCACTGCCATCACTAATCAGGTGATTAAAATACTCCCCCCGTTTCTTTTTATTACTGTATTTAGTTATGTTTTGACTTCTTTCATCTCTCATAATTATTTCTGATAGTGTATATAACATATTACTGGGCTTCAAATATGAGCTTAATTAAGCTTTTGGTTGAGACGGTCCTTTAATATGGTATTAACAGTCAACGTGACGCAAAAGTCACATGTTAGCGCCAGGTATGATGGGACCTGGGCTGCATTTACATTTCAAGCCCATATAACATATTCCCCGGCCTCAAATATGAGCTTAAGCTTTTGATTAAGATGGTTCTTTAACAATTTTAAACGTAACTGACAAAAAAATAATAAAATAAATAACAAGGAGATAAGCTAGTAGGAGATCGATCATCATCCCTTGCATACATCAGGATTATTACCTCTTTCTCCCTCCATAATTGCAAATGTTATTACCGTTTATTAACAAATTGTAATTTTTTAGCATAAAACCATAATTGTATGTATAAATTTTAACAGGTTATGTAAAAAATTATAAATTTAAGGTTAAAAATATTGAAGTCTTAGTTAAAAGTTATATCGGACAATCTGGCATGAGATTTTGTAATTATAATTGATGATCAAATTAGGAATTTAGGTGGATTTACTAAAGGAGTAATGATTTATGACTGAATAATATACACAGGCTCCAGGTTTGAACATAATCACAGAGTATATAATCGGATACATCTACCCTGGTTATCCAGTAGCAAATATGTGCTTCAAGGTTTATGGCTACATTAGCATGACACAAGCTATTACTTTCTTGCAAGACTTCAAGCTTGGCCATTATATGAAAATCCCTCCTAGAACAATGTTCATGGCCCAGGTATTATTATTTCTTTTTAATTCACATATCATATACTAAGTTTTATATAATTTGCAACATTTGCCAAAAATTATTATTTCATATTATTTGCAGCAATAATGGCACCGTTTAGTGATTAGAGTTTAGAGATTATATAATTACTTTTTATTCATTTGATTTGACTGTTGATTTAAATAATTGATTGTGTAAAAGTATTTAGTGACACATAGTTGATTGCTTAGAGTTTTATTATGTAAAATGACATTTATAGACATTTCAAAATAATTTGTAAGGTTTAATTTGTGAACATTTTAATCAATAAGATTTTCTCTCACCAGAACTCTAAAGAAAAAACTTCTCAACCCAGCTTTTTTTTAAAGAGAGTTCTGATGAGAGTTTTTTTGGTACACAACTCTCTTTAAAACTCTATCTTACCAAGCACTCAAATTAGAATTTTCAGTTATCAAAACTCTAAACTCTCTTCAAAACTTTTTCCCCCCAAAACCTCTCTTTGTCAAACACCCCCAATAATGTCTTTACTTTTTAAGCTCTTACTTCTCTCTAGCTCTTTCCTCTTCACATGCACCTCTATTCTTCTCTCTCCATTTAATTAAACACTCACAAACAAAATTTGTCTATGAGTCCATGCAAACACTTTTGTCACAAATAATATGAAATACATTTAGTATAATTTTTAGTCAATTTTTTTATAATTAGTGGTAGCTTAATATATACTTGCATTCTCTTGTCAAAATAAATAAATAAATACTTGCATTCAAAATCCAGGTAGCAGGAACTCTTATGTCTGCCTTTGTCTACCTTGGCACGGCTTGGTGGCTAATGGAAACTATCCCGGACATATGCGAAAAAACTGCCTCAAATACTGTATGGACATGTCCTGGTGACACTGTGTTCTATGATGCCTCAGTCATATGGGGTCTGATTGGACCACGAAGAATATTTGGTGATGAAGGTGTATATGAGGCAGTGAACTGGTTTTTCTTAGGAGGAGCCATTGCTCCAATCTTTGTTTGGTTGGCTACAAAGGCATTTCCTAATCAAGAGTGGATAAAGCTAATCAACATGCCTGTGTTAATTGCAGCAACAGGGATGATGCCACCAGCTACTGCAGTGAATTACACTACATGGATTCTTGTAGGTTTTCTCTCAGGATATGTTGCATTTCGGTATGCGCCTGAGTGGTGGCAACGCCACAATTATCTTCTTTCGGGTGCACTTGATGCCGGTTTAGCTTTCATGGGAGTGGCATTGTATCTTTGCTTAGGGTTGGAGGAAGTGAGTCTTAGTTGGTGGGGAAATGACCTTGATGGTTGTCCTTATGCTTCTTGTCCAACTGAGAAAGGTATTGTGGTTCAAGGTTGCCCCATTGTGTATAGCTAGTTTCAATTATTGTATGTAGCTAGTTATTAAGTTACGGTTATTTATATTTTCATCAATTATGTATAGCTTTTCAAAGTTTATTTTGGAATGTATTTTTTTATTCTTTCTTTAAATATTTGAAGTAAATGTGAACCAAAGGGCTTGATTTTACTCAATAGTTATATATGGTTGTTATGGCACATGGGACACTTGATTTAGAGGCACATCAATGAACAATAATATCAAGTATGATATAAATTATTGAATTGTAGCCAAACATCACTTATAAACTACAATTTTTAATTTAGTATTAATTACTTTCAAACTTTTATATTCATTCATGTGTTTGTTTGTGAGATACAATCATGAACTAATTTGTTCATCTAACTCATATTAAATTAGCTATATATGATTTTTTCAAAACAAATCTCGTGGTCTTTGGTAAGTTTAGTTTATTTCCCAACAAATCTCACCTTAAACTCAACTTATTAGCCACGCGTACTAACGAATCTTATTCCTCTAGAGTGTCACATCATCATCTATGGCATCCAATAGTAGCAAACTCACCCCTAACATTATTCAACACCTTCAAATCTTTGTTGTGCTTATAATTCTTTGTTTGAGCGTACCTCTTTACAAGTTCACAATACCAATACTTGATGTTAGGGTTAATTGCCTTCTTACCTTCCAATTTTTTGGACAACGTGATTCGGCTACCAATCCTTGAGCATGAATTGAAGATTCCTCTTACTTCATGAAACTCTCCATCTCGAATAGGGTCACCACGGTATCGTCCGAAGCAATTGTACGTACTGTAGTCTTCTCTACAAATAAACTCGTTATCGCAAAGATAGTAAAAAAAAAATATCAAGTCGCTCACGAGAAGATTAAGAGGAGTGACAAAGTAGAGCCAACTCCCACCTCATATACGAATTATAAGGAATACGAGATTCACTCCTTGTTACTAAAGTCTCTCTAAAAAAGAACGGATTTTCTTATCTAATAATAATAAAATAAAATAAAAAATCGAGCTGCTCATGAGACTATTGAGTCTAGGGGAGATTCACAGTTAATCAAAATTCTATATTTATTAAACATATTAAATGACATTTTTATAATTTTGTTGAAAATAAATTATTATTTACCAAAATACCTTATTTAGTTGGTGCTTGGATCATACCCTTACAATTTGTCAAAATTACCTTAAAATGTCATTTTGAGATATTTCTTCCGTATCGTCGTATCGATTTATCTGCAACAATAAATATTTAACTTCTCACATATATTCTCAATTGCTGTAGTTAAATCGATACAGAGGGAGCACAGATTTGTATCTCAAATTGCTTAACCTGATATGCCTCTTTAGTCTAGATTTCAACTCGTTAAATCTCGAGCCGACCAATGGCCGGATTCGATCTAAGTTGATGATGAACTAGTCAGCTACTTAGCAACGACCCTGGACCCTGGTTTTAGCCCCTATCACTTCGGTGTTCGCCATTTTTTTGAAGTAACATACACTTGTTCAGTTGTTTGCAAGTGTTTTACAGTGAGAGAAGAAGATGGACACACAGTCAGAGAGCAATTCCGGCGACGACATCTCCGCCATTAAAGAACTTCGTCAACAGCTTGAAACTCGAATCGAAACTCGTCACAAAGAGCAACAAGACCTCATTGCTTCTCTCCAAACCCTAGTTCCTGACCTTGTCTCTTCCCTTAATCTGTCTCTTCAAGTCATCTCCACCTTCAATAATCGTCCGTTCACTCCTCTCTCTCCTCCTCCAAACCCTAACCCTAACTCTAATTCTAGTACTTCTCGTTCCCTCCACCTCAAGAAGCATTCTCTTGAAAATCGCACCAAACCACATCCTCCTTCTAAGCGACTCTCAAAGCATGAACCTCATGCTCGCCAAACAGATGATTCTTCTGGAAGTCCGTTATCAGTGGTTCGGTCAATGGTGGCTAATTGCTTGTTTGAAAGAGATCCATCTAGCGCTATCGAATCGTCGACTGTGCTTTGGAAGATGGAGAATGCTCAGAGAATTACCGCCGTTGAGAAGGCTGCTCTTCGCGACCTTGGTGGTGAGTCTGGAGCAATACATGCCGTTGAGATGGCATTGAGAGCAATGGCTGAGGATGGAGCTGTTGAATTGGATGAGTTTGTTGTCAGTGGGAAGTCTAGTGTTATGGTCATGAGTTTTGATCGTACAAGGGTTGAAAAAGAGTTGCCTCCGGGTAATAGCAATGCCAACAAGGTTTCCGTCAGTGGTGGTCCTGGTGATGGTGGTGAGGGGAATGGGCCAGTTTTCAGGGGAATGAATAGGCCTGGAATGCAGGAAATGTGGCCCATTGGGCCGGGTGATCATCATATGCCGCCGTTGTTTCCCGGGCCTATGATGGGCCCTAGAGGTGGTGGTCATAGGGGGATGGGAATGATGGGGATGCCTAGAGGGATGGGTGTGCCGCCCCAGCACAGGCCGCCTTTTGGGCCGAATTCACAATTGGGTGGCCCCCCTGCCAAGCAGACATCAGAGGAGGATGTTTTGAAAGATCTTGAGGTGTTGTTGAATAAGAAGTCTTTTAAGGAAATGCAGAAATCTAAGACTGGAGAGGAGCTCCTAGATCTCATTCACCGTCCAACTGCTAAAGAAACAGCCGTGGCAGCCAAGGTTAGGAGTTTTGCAATTTCTGTAGATATGCTTTTATGTTCTGTAGTTTGCATATGCTTATGTGATTGTAGGTTCTGTATGCTGTATAAACTTCATCATGGCATCTATGATTACAAATTGTGGTTACTGTATGATTTCTCAGGTGCTCATAAGTATTGGTAGTTGAAAATTTTGTTAGTGGTCAAGCTGATTTTAACTTTTGTTTGGTAGATGTGAAGTGAATAACTAGCATTGTCAGTCTACATACACACTCACACATGCACACCAAGTTATACAGATTTGAAGGTACCGTGGTGAGTACTATTAGAAAGGTGCTCTAGGACCAAAATGTGATCTTCAGCACTGTGAAGTATGAACATTAGGATAATCCAAATGAACAACTATATTGATCTGGATGAATGTCGCTCATATTGTTAAATGTACACTTCTAATATTCTGATGCCGGCATAAAGCATATCTTTTCCCTTGATTTGATGCCCGATATTTTGATGTAGAATTGTAGACTGAACTAATTGTGTGAAAGATTTTTTGTGGACATTATTAGAGTTATTTTAAAGAATATCACTTATGTCCTGTTTGGCCCTCGTTGGTGAAAGTTAATAAGGAATGATGGAGATAATAGTAATGAGCTGTTATGTAAATTTGGTAGGAAAGCCCCATGCCAATGCATCTCCAATCCTAAGGTGTTTGTCTTCCTAATTCTTTACCATTATTTACTACATTTACACATGTTTGGGGATCATTGTTGACATTGGCATGACATTTCCCCAGTGAAATTATGCACAAACTACATTAATTAGATTGACTATCAATCATTAGTGGTTTGTTATATATATATATATATTTGTCCAAGTGTACCATAAGCTACAATACCCTGTTTTCCTAAGCAAACTGTATGAGTGCATGGCCTGTATCTCAATGTTTCCTGTGTTGCAAAACTTTATATTAGCCTTAGGTTTTATACTTCTATGTTCTCTGTTTAGTTTGATTTTATATGCAATATCATCAGTTGATAGACGTGCAAGATCACACAGTATCTTTTTCTGCAAAATTTCTTGCCTGTTGCTGCAATGCTGCATGAGTCTAACTATGTCCATTGGTATTGCATTTTAGTTCAAGACAAAAGGCGGGCCTAACCTGAAGGAATATTGTGCAGCTTTGACAAAAGAGGATTGTCGACAGAAATCTGGATCATACATGGCATGTGAAAAGGTACGTCCAGCAGCATGAGGTAGGAGTACTACTGATAGAGTGCAGGAACTAAATGATTTGTATAGTATGATTATTTGTGGAAGACTAATTTCTTAGATCAATGGGCTTGTCACCCGTGTATAGCATGTTTAGAAACTGAGGCATGTTTTTACTGTAGTTGCTAAATATACGGGTGACCCTGTTTAAATATCGGAGTGATGGGAGAGACTAGTGAAAGAAAGACACCTTGGGATTTTGACTGGCTAATAATTATTCTGCTGATCGCCTTCTCCTGTTATATTGTTGTTGTCATGCTTAATGCCATTAGGTGTATAAGATATATCTATGGCTGTGCCTACATGCTGATTTATGCTACTTCTACTATTTTAATCCTAAGTATACGTGTTACTCCAACAAAGATATGGGTTCTGTACCATATTTCAGTTTTCTCCCTTAACCTTTATTATCTTGACGCAATTAAGTAGAGGGAGATTGAAGATAAATTGTCATGATGTTTGCACAAAATGGGCTTTAGCTATACAATTAACCAGAACTAGCAACCAACTAAATCTGAAATGTGCAATTAAGTTTACATAATGTGAAAAGGTTTGCAAAATTCCTTCGTAATTATGTTTAATACTTATGCCATGCCCTCACACACGTCTAGTTCCTGGGCTGCACTTCACTGTGTCCCTCATCTTTGTTTTCTAGTTTTCTACTTTTCTACTGTACTCATATTTGAGAAACATGATTCATGAATGTTTTTTATTATCAATATTTTTTGTTTTTGGCAAATCCTGTGAGTTCTCCATTTCTTTGACTGTTGCGATAGTGAGTTATCACATTGCCCACCCCGTTATAACCGCTTACTAGGTAGTTACCACGACCCACGATGCTCATCATCATGGGCAGTTTGGGTAATCTCCTTAAGCAGCTCACTAACAAGGTTTCGCCAGTCTCACCGCAGCACAAAAGTTAACCATACACTCAACTTTCAGCTAGCGGCTATGGTAAATACCGATTTACATGGTTAGCCTGAGACACCTTCAAGGTTTATGAAGCACATGTTGCCTAGTGTTGCTACTTGCTAATAATGCCTTGCTTAGTCTCTCAACATGCTTGAGGTTCCTTATCACATTATGAGCACCGGGCTAAGCGATAGTTGAGCAGCTCAAGCGAATCGCCCTAGGGGAAAGAAAAGAAGGCAACCGCAAGCTCATCCAAAAGTTCCATCCCTATCCAATGCAGGCGACTTGCATAATTTGAGGGCTAATTAACTACTTTGTAGGTGTATCCCACTTTCTCCAAATATCTGGGAGCCATTCTCTTAGTGGGTTATTACTTATTAGCATAAATGCCTATAATTGTGGGGGTAGCTGTTTGTTAACTCCCACCCTTGGCCACATTCGGTCAATCTAGAGTTTGTAGACTAGATCCCTATAATTTAGAAATGTGGGTAGTTGCTAAACAACCCTTGGTGCATACATCAAGCTAAGGAAAGGACTAGAATTTGAGTCCATGACAGCACCTAGCCAATACTATATGGGTAACTACCCACTCGAACCTTTTTTACTAGTTAGAAATTTAGGATGTCTCATTTTTTCTAGGAGAATATGGTGTTGGGGTAGTTGTCTTATAGGATACCCCCCGTTTGCACACCCTAAACATGGGTTGACCAACTGATGATCAAGCCCACTGCTTGTCACACGTTTTGCACTTTAGCCAACATTGGCTTATGTCAATCAAGCCACAAGGGCCATGTTTCTTAGCGCCACAAGGGCCATGTTTCTTAGCGCCACAAGAGACCATTGTCCTAACGCATTCGAATGTGCCTAAGGTTATGGACGTGCCCTCAAGTCCACTCCCTAAGGAGCATATGACTTGCGTTGCCGCTTAGGCCATGATGTGGGGGGATCTATAATTCTATATCCTTAAAGAGTCTGGAGTATATGAATCATCAACGCCAGTTAAGTTGCACCCCTTGACAAGGTCATCATGCTGGCTCATGGGCTACCTAAACACGTCACAAGTAGTTTAGATACCCTTTTTGTACAATTCAGGTTTTTTATATGTTGATGTTTGCATGGCATAATCATGACAAATGACGCGACTTTTAAACACCAATTTACTAACTCCATTTTAATTGGGCATAGGAGTTCTTGGTGAGCTCTTGTGGGTGGCTATGGTCCTTTTTCAATAGGATCTCCTATCTTTGACATTGTTAGTCAAAAGGTTGAGCTTTAAGCTTCAGCTCGGACGTTAGGTCCCCATGCTACCCATCCAATTTACTCGAGATTTGCCATGCCCAGTGTTCTTCCATCAAGTCTTTATTTAGCATTTAGTTACTTATTGTAGGAGGGAACTTTATTCACTCACTTCGACTTCCTTTACTCCTGTTGAAGACAATGGCCCAAAACCTCATCCACGTAAGTGGCATTAAGATGTAAGAGGAAGGTTGATATTGTCAACAATCATACCTTCTCATCCATGAGTTTTTCATCTATTGCACCTGATTTTGGATGAAGGAACATGATGGATGACCTATTTGTTCGCATAAACCTTTGCTTTGTTGCGAGAAGCGCCGGACTTCGAATTACAAGGGGTTTACTTTGTTGATGGTTAATGTTGGGTATGCTGGTCTAACTTTCGCCAATAATCCAACCCGCTTCACAACTCATCTCTACTCTGTTTCGGTTGCATGCATAGTAATCACGCTTGTGACACTTCCTCAAAGTTCCCAAGAACCATCATCATCACAGTGAGAACTACCTCATGCCCATGTGAGAGAGGGATTACTAAGTCATCATTTCATAACTACCCATAGGTTTCAAAATGCTAGGAAGCCGAGTCCTTACTCTATACCTGCTTTTAAGCTGGGCCAAGATGAGGACGGGATTATATACACAGGGGTTTTCATTTCTGAAATTTGATATGATCCGATCCCGATCCGAAAAATTGGTGCTAATAATAGCCATAATATGAGCATGTTTGACGTGAAAATATACGCAGGGGTCTTCATTTCGGAAATCTGTCCATTTATATGTAAATTTGTCATGAAAATAGCCATAATAAGAGCAAAAAGCTTCAGTTCCTCTTCTCAATATCTATTCCCATTATGGTGCTAATTTACATCTAATATTTTTTTCACAAATACCATTCCCATACCACCCTTCATAATAGTAATAGATGGTAGTGGAAAATATGAAGAAAATTCAAGCTTTGTACTGAGTATATGTTTCCATGGAGACTACTATGAGGTTTATTCCCCTACCAAATTATATTTAAGTTTATTCTCATTACCATGATTTATTACCAATAACCCAATGGGTGAGTATTTGTTTCCCATCTCCAAATGAAAATAAGATAATGTTCGTAAGTGACAATGCTTAATGTTTTCTCCCTAATTGGTAATTATGTTTGTTTTGTGATTTCTCTCTGATCCTTTTCTCCCTGAATGTTTGTTAGGTTCATTTCAGGCGAATAATTGCCCCTCATACAGATATTAATTTGGGAGATTGCTCTTTTCTTGATACATGCCGTCACATGAAGGTTAGGAGATTGCTCTTTTCTTGATCTCTGCTCTCCTTGAATTTCTTTTACATACTATATTGCCTCAAATGGTTAGGAGATTTTACTCCGTAGTTTATGGCTCATGTGTTTTGTTTCCTGTTTATTGCTTCAGACGTGCAAATATGTTCACTATGAGCTTGATTCATCTCCAGACATGTCACCAATGATGATGGGGACTGCATCTCTTCCTCCTCCCAAACCATTGAAGGCTCAACGAGCACATTATTGTTCAGAAGTAGAGCTTGGTGAACCACAGTGGATCAATTGTGATATTCGGAATTTTAGAATGGACATTTTAGGACAATTTGGAGTTATAATGGCTGACCCACCTTGGGATATTCATATGGAATTGCCATATGGGACAATGGCTGATGATGAGATGCGCACTCTTAATGTTCCTGCTTTGCAAACTGATGGTCTGATCTTCCTATGGGTCACTGGGCGTGCAATGGAACTTGGTCGCGAATGGTAAGCTCATGTTTTTCCAGAAGTTTGTTTGCTGTGTTGATATGGTCCTATCAAAGTGCTGTTGCTTCAAGCCAGCTCCTCTTTTAAATTCTTTTACGAGTTTTATTAATTTTTATTTCCCTATCATGAGTTTAGCTTATTTTAGAGGATTGTTTATATTGTTATTCATGGAATGATTTTAATCATACTTTGTCTTTTTTAGGCAATATTTAGTTGGAATGGGTGATGGGGGCTGAGTTAGAAAAATGTTGCATGTATCAATTATCAATTGTGCATGTTATTTATATTTATTCCACTAATTTAGTTATTTCAAAAGCTAGTTTTGTCAAACACTTGTTAGCATATTTAATAACTTTCACTTGGCAAAGTTTTGGCTACTTGCCTACTTATTGAGTTTTCATCTATTACTCAGAATGTCCAACAAAGCATGGGAAGAGTGAGTCCTGTTTTCATAATTCATATGGACCAGTTCGGCAGTTGAATGTTTCATGCAATAATTGGAAAATATAAATGAGGCTAGGGATGGTTTGTTTGTCAATCACATGAATCTGTTCAGCTGGTTTTGTGGGAATTGTTTTTTAAAATCTCAAGTTGTTTGTGTGTTTTCCTTTATTGGTTTACTACATGTGACTGCAATGAGGTTCTTTAAAATTGCAATCATCTTGCAGTTTGGAATTGTGGGGCTATAGGCGTATTGAAGAGATCATATGGGTGAAGACTAATCAACTTCAGAGAATAATTAGAACGGGGCGTACAGGACATTGGCTTAACCACAGCAAAGAACATTGCCTTGTTGGCATAAAAGGAAACCCTGAGGTCAACAGGAACATTGACACTGATGTGATTGTGGCAGAGGTTCGAGAGACTAGTCGAAAACCAGATGAGGTAATTTTTGAAGTGGAAGATATACGTGATTAATTTATTAGGTTTTATGTATAGTTTTTGCTATTTATGTTGTAATGTATTCTTTCTGTAGATGTATCCATTGCTGGAGAGGATAAGTCCAAGAACTAGGAAACTGGAACTCTTTGCTCGCATGCATAATACACATGCAGGGTAAACTCATTTATGTCTTTTTTTTTTAACAAAGTTTTGTGAGAAAGCACCTTCTTCAGCATTATTACCTACTACACGCACTCATATATAGGCTTATTATTTTCTAAAAGTCCAATTTTCAATTTTAACTTTGTTATTTCTGCCATTGAGAATAAGATGAGGGAAAATCGTCTAAGGTAGTTTGGTCACATAAAACGGAGATTGAGTAACGCACCAATAAGGAGGCTTGAGGAGTGACAAAAGGATGGGAAGGTGAATGGTAGAACAAGGCCGAATCAAACTTGGATGAGGGTAGTTGCTGGTTGATACGAGGTTAATGGGGCTTGATGAAGAGTTGGCTTTAAATGGGGAAGAATGTGGTATGAATCAACATAGCTGACCAGAAATCTAAATGATAACATAGAGAATAAGAGATGAAAATGCCGATTAATGAAAGATAATTGTGATGAATATGATTGATTAGAAGATGTAAACACTAAGGGGCTGTTTGGTTCGCATAGGAGAATGGGAAAGGAATCAAGAAAGGGAAACTAGGGGAAAGGAAAGGAAAATCATTAAATCCCCCCTTCTGGTTTGGTTCAAACTTGAAAAGGGAATTGATTCCTATTGTGACTGTTTGGTTAAAAAACAAGGGAATCAATTTTTTTTTTGGTCATTTCATGTTTTCAACTATTTTTTTTTTCAATCTTCCACATTAACCATAAGTTAATTATATCTGATAAACTCCAAAAATTATATTGTACAAGATTTCATAAGAAAAAAGGCACATTACAAAAAAAAACAAAACAAAATTAAATTGAACAAAACAAGCGCAATACAACAACATTTGAAGCAAAGATTACCATTCCATTATAAACAAAAAAAATAGCAAGACATTTAATAATTAAATTAAATAATTAATTCAATACAAAAAGTAGAAAGACACATTACCATTCCATTATAAACAAAGCAATAATCCAACAACATTTGACAGTAAAAAAATTACAAAATTAAATATTAGAAGAAAAAAAAAGAAGCAAAATAAACCCTAAAATCACTCCTGAATAGTAGGTAACTCACAAACACTAAAAAGCAAAAAACAAAAAAAAAAGATGAATACAACATATAGTTCCTTCGTCATTTTTGAAACAGAGATTAAAAAAAATCCAGAACATTCTGCCGGAGGTTGGAGTTGTGCCGGAAAAAAGCAACATTTGAAGCCTGAAAAAAAGAAAAACCCAGAACATTATGTTGACAAAGGAAGGAAAGAAAACCAGAAAAATTACAGAAAGAGCTTCGAGAAGAAGAAGAAGAGAGAAAGATGAAATTTACCTGCGTTGTGGTCGACGGAGGTCGGAGTTGTGCCGGCGGCTACGGTTGCTGGGAGGTCACAGAGGAGTGAGAAGTGGAATGGATAAAGGAGTGGAAAGGGTTTTTGGAATCCCAGGTTATAACAAGAGAATGAGAAAGAGCATAAAAAGGGTAACTCCAAAAATTACAAAAAGGGAAACGGAATGGCAAAAAAATAAAAACAAACATGAGTAAGGGAATAATGAGCTTCTATTCCCTTACCTTTTTCCAATTCCACCCAACCAAACAGCCCCTAAGATAACTATCAAGCATTCGAGAGGTTTGATTCTCTCCCAATACAAGTGGCTTGCTCCCTCCCAAAGAGATTACTCTTTATGTACATTCAACATTCAGCATAATCTCTCGTCTTTAACATTATCTTATTTATAGAAAATATCCTTGACTAACTCTCTAGATTCTCCAAGTTACTAATATTGCGGTGTCCAAATCGCCCTTTATCTAAACATTAGTTAGCAGAATGGAACGAGAAAATATGTGCTAATGATTTGTGTAATTCTACTTTTTGATTCATGTCTAGCCAATATCAAATTATTTTAGTACTAAGGCTATGTTGTATATCTACCATTATTTGTGCTCATCTGTTGCGTCAACAGCCACTCACTCACACAGTCACACCCTCTTCTTTCTTGCTTCCTGCTTCTGGCGTCCTAAAAACATGACAGCACATCATCATAAAAAAGCAACAATTCTGTCATCTTAACACTACTAAGTCAGAATAAAAACATGTTGCAAGTATTTTATTTGACCCTGAGATTCAGAGTCAGGATTTAGGGTGTGGGTGCTCTCTTACACCTCAGTTTTTATTCACCACTCACCAACACAAGGCTGATTGATTCATTGGTGTGTGCATGTACCATTGTATGAAGCTTTAAAATAGTACTTTAAATATTATTTCATACCGTTTTTTGATGAATAGTTTTTGATGTGGAAACTAGGTGGTTGTCACTTGGAAATCAGCTCAGTGGAGCTCGCTTGGTGGATGAAGGACTAAGGGCCAGGTTTAAGGCTGGATATCCAGATGTTGAGATCCAACCACCATCACCTCCAAGGAATTCTGCTATGGACATTGATCCTAGTGATGCCCAAGTAAGAACTCCATTTACAGGTTCAGAAACAAAAGCTGTGCCACTGTCTTTTACTCAGGCAGCAGCTGCTGAAGCAGCTTATTTATCAGAAGAGAAGCCTTCAGGTAGTCAAGATATTGACATGGTAAAGGCTGATTAATATCGCCCAATCACTTTTTTCAGTTTGTATTTACAAATCAGGTTATGTTTTAGGGTTTAGACACTAGATTGAGTAGAGAGACATGGTCCTTCCTGATCATTACCGGAAATCTAGATTTAGGAAAAACATGTCATGTCTAGAGTTTCAGGGTATTATTATTAGTGTGGCTTTGGTAAAACCGTTTCTCATCCATAAAACATTCTGTTGTGAACAACTCAGATCTTTGAGATATTTCACTGAGGTTATATATTTTTGTGCAATTATAAATCTTAATTGAGTTGATATTTGAACCAAAATATACCTGTTGCGACCACTACACAGTGTAGATGGTTTTAGAGCAGTGTAGTACTATGAGACATTGAGACTTTTGCTACCATTATATATCCACATTATCCCTCGTTGCTCTTCCAAATGCTTTTGCAAGACCAAAGAATCTCTCCATTATATTTTCGAACACCTTCGAAAAGCATAGATTAATCTTTGGTTTTGGCTTCCCAATGATTGTTCTGGAGTTGCTCTAATTTTTACCCTTGTTTACTATCATGAACGCAGAGTCTCACCAAGAGGCTCCTCGTCCATTTTAAACTACTATAACAACGTACAATGTCTTTCATGAAGGAATTTAAATGTGTCGCCCGTGGTGTTGTGTCTTTCGGTGCCATATACTGTCTTCATTACATATCCATACTTGTGCAAAAGCCTTTGTAAGACCAATGCTTCCCTCCACAATATTTTTGAACATTTTCATTCTCTGGTCACAAGACTCAGAATATATGGATTATAGTCATAATTTTCATATCATAATTGTTGTTTTTGGGTTGCATATCTATATTTCGTTTGTTTTCATTTGTTACATTGATATACAATATTATTTGTGAAGGGTTTTTGTGTGTGTGTGTGTGTTTATACCATTAGGGTATAATGAGTCTTTTGACACAATTATAAGCAATTATTACCCTTAATACATGTGCAAAGGCCTCTTTAGGATCTAAGGAACCTTCGATGTTGGTTTCAAACTTTTTCATTCTTGGACAATATAAATCTTGTAAAGCATATATTATATTTTTTAGTATTAGCTGTTCGAGATTGTTCCAGCCCAACTTAGTTTTTGGCTCATAGTTTTACCTTTAACATAGGGTGTCACCATAAGGCTTCTCAACAATTTTTGTTGCCACTGCAATGAAGTATATTGTCATTAGCTAAGGATTTTATGGCATTACGAATATTCATTAGTCCTTTTGACTGGTTTTGAGCAGATTTGTAAAATTATGTGCCATCATTATAACCTTCAAATTTGTCTTTGGGAAGGTCATTCCAAGTGATTTAGTTTATACCGTGTTTGTTTTATTAATATATTTCAAGGTCTGCTACCTCTTCATCTTTGTTGATATATTTCAAGGTCTGCTACCTCTTCAAATTATGAAGTATATATACCCGTTGTGAGTTTACAGTGTTGATATATATTTATTTTCAGTATTGCGCTTTAATTTTGTAAAAATGTTTTGTACCGATACAAATTGTTTGCTACCTCGTAAATGGCCAAAACTAAAAAAGAAAAAAAAAATATATATTTCCTCCGTCCCAATTTTTTTATTTGGATGTCCCAAATTAGTTTATATATTTCCTTTAACATCCTATGGACCCTATATATTTTACACTTTTATCTTTTCTTTTGTCATTTTGTTCTTAAATAATTATAATTTTACCCTCTCTTTTGTCACTCTTTCTTCTAATTACCTTTATCAATAGTGGACCCTACATGAAAAATAATTTGTATTAAAATTGTGTCAAAAGGGAATGTAGCATCATCTAATTTGGGACAACGGGAGTAGTAAGGGAACTAATATGAGCCCGGCTATCATATACTCCCTTTGTCCCAATTTACTTGCTCCAAGTTAACTTTGGGCGCTATTCACATGTGAATTTTGACTTTATTTAATTTAATATACGTAAGAAAAAAAATAGTCATAATGAATCTAGTTTAATTCGTCTAAACATGTACTTTTCAAATATATAATTTTGATATTTTTTATTATATATAATTAAAGATATTTTTATTTCAAGTTGTGTCTCGTGAAGGGTAAAAAAGATAATGTAGCAAGTAAATTGGGACGGAGGGAGTACTATTTAAAAAAAAAGTAAGCAAAAAAATATTATTTTAAAGAGGATGGACTAAAAAAATTGAGGCAACTCAAAACGAAAAAATGGGGCAAAGATCTAAGGACAACGAGAGGAACTTTTATAGTTACTCCCTCTGTCCCAAATAAAATATTCCAAACACTTTTTGCTTCATTTTCAAGGTTTTACAATTTGTCTTATAGTGGCTAAAAAGTGTTTTTTAAGGGTATAAAATGTTATTTTAAAGTACTCCCTCCGTAACACAAAAATGTAAACTTTTGCTAAATATGGGTGTAACACAAAAATATCAACTTTTACAAAACTTTCTATATATGGCAAAAAAAACTTCATACAATTTACACATTTGCCATTACTTTTACATGGGAGTCCGTGTTTTCTTATTTATTTCTCTCTTCTCTACACAATTACAACACAATTAACCCACATAAAACTTTTACATGGGAGTCCGTGTTTTCTACAAAGTTTACATTTTTGTGTTACGGAGGGAGTATAAAAGTACTTTTATAGGTGGGTGATAACACCAAAAGTAGTAATTGAACATTTATTCAGTTACGAAGAGACTATTTGATATTTCTTTTGAGAGTATTGCAAATTGCGCATACATCTAACATCTATATGGCTTGGATAGAATAAGCCCATAGGGCATAGGCCGATGATAACACCATTTTATACTCATATTTCTATGCTAAATTTGTGTGTTTTCATCTTACTTTTCCCATAGTTTCAACCTTTTTGAGCCATTATGCTTTATACTTTGCTATTGTTCTTCTCGGGTGTATTTTGCTTTGTTTTTGTAGGTTTTAGGTGCTTTTGCTAGGATTATTGGAGATGCAAGTAGAGCTAATTGGATATTGATCAAAGAATGGACAAATCAAGGCGCTTATGTTGGTGAAAAGCTTCAAAAGAGTTGCTCATGAAGACCTACCACAACATGGTTGTGGAAATCCCTTAGTTTGCCACAACCTAGTTGTGTCCACTTGTTTTTGAAGTATTTTGAAGCAAAAATCAGCCTACTCCGCACCCTAGTTGCGGCCTAATATCACATGCCACACCCCGGTTGCGGCCTTTTCTTTGATGTAGGCAACTCTTCATATTCCTAGCATCTAAATAGATTTTTTTAGGGGTTTTTCATTACAACTTCTACACACATACTTGAATATCATTTTTTTTAAGAAGAAAAAAAGCTTTTAGTTCTCCTTAGTTTTTGGCACATATTCACAACTTTGGCACTTTGACATTGTTTTTGGCAATTTCATCAATTCAAGTAATATTCTTCTTTTCTCTATTCTCTTTTTATTGTTGTTAATCATGCTTCCTTTTAATTTTTGTCTTGTTATTCAACAATTATGTGTGAGTAGTTTTTATTAATCTAGGGTTAGGTCAAGCCTTAGCCATGATTGATTCTTGAGCAATTTTGTAAAATCCCCAATTTAATTGTTGATTGTTCATGCTTAATTGATTGTGCTTATGCCAATACTAGATTAGGGATAATTGGTATTGTTATGAATTCATTGTCTTTATCACAATGGGAATTGGGTATTGATGAATTTGGATATTTCAATTAAGAACATGAAATTCTCCACGGGAGTAGGTAGAATGAATTGTTAGAAAGTTAGGGTTTTGTGATTAAAGTCTTTGATTTGCATGATACCACGGGAGTAGGCTTGATTGCAAATTAAGGAAGCCATAGATACTCGGGAGAGAGATACTCGGGAGAGGTTTGTGGTATTTTATAGGGCTACCTTTTCTCTTGAACAACTAGTCGATTAAATTGGGGTATGAATTGCTTGTGTCAATTGTTCTAGTGGTGGTGCCTAACTCTAGGTGTTTTTATTCCTTGAATTTAATCATCGTATTTCCATTAGTCTTGTTTAGTGTTAGAATAGTTAATCAAATCTCAACTCTAATTTGTTACTTGCTTAGTATAAAGTAGAATCAAAATCGACCACTTTGAACCATTCAGTCTCTTGGGATTCGACTCTTACTTGCCCGACTACATAGTTAGGAGGAAAAATTAGGCTATTTTTGTTAGATGCGCGACACACCTTTCAGCCGACAAACAGGAAAGCAAAACATTGCATGTTTATGCACTTTAATACTCTTCAAAAGAAGGAAAAGCACACAAATCTAAGTAGGCCCCTAAAGCAAAACTTAGAGGCAAATACTACAAATTTCCTCTCCTCATGCCAATGCTTTGGTGATTGGATCTCATGTCAATTACATAGCCTTTCACCGACAAAAAATTTCTGACAATAAATATTCATATGAAGTTCTCCCTCCATAACATATTAATTTCAATAATTTAACATAAAATCGAGAGGAAAAATGTCAATCGTTGCAATTAATATGTTACAGAAGAAATAACTAGAACTCAAATCTTAGAAACCCATTTTCATTTAGGCAATTACCCATAATAAAAGACCAAAAAAAGACCCCAAAACCCATGAAAAAGAGAGGAATGGAGAGGAAACAGAAGCAGTAGGAATAGAGCCAAAAGCATGCTGATAAGAAGGAGCATCAGCTGTTTCAGACATTGCACCTGGACCCTCTGATGGATACTCAATTGCTCCTTCTCCTGAAATTGAGATGTGAAGCTTTTGCCCCTTTTCACAATGCCCTTCTTCTCCACTTGTGAAGTAGTACTCTCCTGGTTTAGTTATGTTGAACAATGAGTTCCCATTATTCATCTTCAAGATTGGATCTTTGATGTTGCATGACTTGTAAGCTTGTGGTGTTACTTGTACTACTGAATCTTGACTTGGTGGGTACAAGAACACTGCATAACAAACACTTTATCATTCAATCATTTAGTATTGTATTTCCTCTCTTTCTTTTTTGTTTGATACATTTGGAATCAGGTAAAAAGGTTGCATAGCATCCAAAAGGAAATCTTCCATTAAAAATTTAATTGCAATGATTGACATATTTCATATCTATTTATGTCAAATCATTGCAACTAACAAGAAACGGAAGTAGTAATATTTATTTGACTTTTTCAAGGATAATAAGTGATGGAAAAAAGGAATTGTGGTGATTACTGAGGAGTGATTGAGTGACCCTGAGTGTCAACTCTCTCAATATTAAATTTTTATTGATGCATAATACATTAAAATATTTGTTTTATATGTCACATTTCTCTAATTTATTGCAATTATAATAATAGTTCATTTTATTGTGTCTAAGAGGGTTGTCAACCCTTAGAATTGCTCAATCAATTTCCTTTATTACTCCATC
Source organism: Salicornia ramosissima (assembly GCA_951394345.1). Taxonomy (NCBI): domain Eukaryota; kingdom Viridiplantae; phylum Streptophyta; class Magnoliopsida; order Caryophyllales; family Amaranthaceae; genus Salicornia; species Salicornia ramosissima. The sequence goes on along the minus strand of OX596238.1, from coordinate 6,318,370 downwards.
TGTCTTAAAATAAGTGTTAGATTTTGATAAAAATTGTGAGAGTTTTTTTTTTTTTTTTAATCAAAATGAGCACTTAATTTAGGACAAAGGGTATTTTAAAATGCTTAGATTTATAGTGCATCAATCTTTTTGAAACGTACTAAAAAAACCAAAGCAGATCAAACTATGGAGTTATATCTGTATTAAGAAAGAAAGACTTACAAAGAGAATCTTTAACCTTGAAAACGTTGTTTTTGGACCATTTGGTGTAGACATCTGGATTAGATGGAGAAGGGATGTTCCAGGAATTCAAGTCTCCAACTTTGTGCTGATAACAAAACACTCCTTTGGATTGCAATACAATTAGGAGTAGTAAACAAGTATACAACAACACACACCTTGGAAATGGATGATACAACATCTTGATTGCTAGTATCTCTTTCGACCCCAATGTACTAAATGTTGTTCACTTTTTTTTTTTTTTTTTTTTTTGATTTTGAAGTGTTTTAAAATTAGTCACGAGTTATAACAAGGATTTAGAAGAGAGTCACCTTACTGCACATGCCAGCAATTGGACAGATGGGTGTCTCGAAAGAAGACAATGTTAGCCTCTCCGAAGCTTAATGATTTTAATATCCCCAAGTCTTTTTATTAGGTAAAGAAATCATCAGTTTATTAACTGGTAGAGGGCTAACTAGCTCAAATAGTCAAAGGGAAGAAGGAAATACTCCAGCATTAAGCTGGGATAAGGATCGAACTCATGACCTTGGTCACGGGATGTGGGGGCTTACCACCAAGTCATATCTCAACTTTTTTTCTCCAGTCTTATATTTGAATATATAGGACATAATTTTACTCTATATTTTATGTCAAATCGTTATAAATAATAAATTACGGAGGTAATATTTAAATTGTGTTTGGGTTAGCTAAAGCTATTTGAACTAATTACGATGTTTAGTAACGGTTCTTCTCCACATTATTGAGGGAAAGAGTTTATAAAAAAAAACATTAAAATTAAAAAAAAAATGCAAGTACTGTATATAAATAAAGAGTTCTCTTAAATTTGCAGAGGTGAGATTAAATTGGGATCAAACAAATTATATTATATGTTATGCTAAATAATTCTAGTATCACATGGGCCAGTTGAGCGAGGACCCTTCTCAAGACAGCAAGCTAACATGGGATGTGCATGTGACTAAACTATCATAGAAGGGATGGTCATGTAGGGAAGAATAAGATCGATGTTTAATTTATGCAAATAGTTTCGTGTTATATATATATACTCACAATGACCCAATCACCCAAACTTTAGAAATGCTGTAAAAATCAATAATAACTTGATTTTTGGAAGGATAATTAATACTTCTTCCGTTTTTTAATAGTTGCAACTAATTCTAATACTCTTTCGTCCTTACTCTTTACACTGTTTTACTTTTCTTTTTTATATATAATCTTTGTTCCATTTTCTTTTTAAAGCAATGTTTTTTTTGTCTACTTTCTTATAAATGGTGTCATGGTAAGGCCTGAGGGTACATCCCAAGTCTCAACTCTCTTGTAGTTTCTCTACTTTTCTTTTCTTGGTTTATGGGCATCCTCGTTTGGAGCAAAGATTTGGAAAATAATGGGAATACAAAAGTAACATCTACTTTCTCCCCTCCCTTAAAAATTGCCTTAATTTAGCTTTTGTTACTGTTCATTTATTAAATTTGACTCTATTATTTTATACATATAAGGAAAAATATAGTCAAACGGGTCAAGGGGGCCATAGCGAGGCACCACGTGATTTTTCGTGCGCTCAAAACAACCGTCATGCCCTCCAAAGGGAGCTTTTCGGTGTTCGGGAAGTACTAGGTTTTTGGGCCACACTGCTCATTTCTAAGACTATAGCGCTGTCAGATTGGGTCAGAACTGATTTAACTGAATTGAACTAACTGAAACTGAACTGTTTTGGGTCGACCTGAAATTACCTGAAACTGAAAGTGAACTGAACTGAATGAACTGATAACTGAAGGCAACTGAAAAATATCGAACTGAACTGAACTGAACTGAATCTGAAACCAACTGAAACTGAAGTTAACTGCTAAATATCTGAAAATAACTGAACTGAACGGAAACTGAACTGAAAATCGAGTATCTGAAAATAACTGAACTGAACTGAAACTGAACTGAAACGGTGTATCTGAAATTAATTGAACTGAACTGAAACTGAACTTAAAAGAAAATAACTGAAGCTAACTGAAACTGAACTGAAAAGATGATAACTGAGTCTAACTGAAACTAAAAATGATTTGAAACTAATTTAATTTGAATATTACTAAACTGAATAATAAAATGATACAATATTATCCGAACTGTTTTGAAACTGAACTAATATTGCTCTACAACGAAATTGATCTGAACATTGATTACGTAATTAATAATTTATACAACCATGTCAATATGATCAATTTATTATAAAATTACTTGTGGCTTGTGACATTTGTGAGTTGTGACTTGTAGTATGGTTGGAAAAATTAATCATAATTCAAATTTTATTTTAAAAAAATTATTTAATATTTAATATCATTAATTAAATCAATATATTAAAAGTAATCATTGAAATTATAATATTAATTGGTTGTTTAATGGGTAACATAAAATTAATTAATGAATGTTACATTTTAATTTTGTATAACATTTGGGGTACTTTATTTTGTTTTCTATGATGAATAGGTACAGTTTAAAAGTAAGTCCTAACAACAATTTAATAATACAAAATAACACAAAATATAGAGAAAGCCAGAAAGGGAATTGTTCTATAGATGTTGATTAAAATACCCACAAAACTTACAAGCTGCTTACAAAAATGTACAACTACAAAATTACAAATATTTTTGCTTCTTTTTTTTGTGGGTTGACTTAAGATCTTTAGGTAAAGTTGCAAATATAATCCACAAAAGTGTTGTTTATATATGGGCTCTCAGGTCAAATAACAAAATGAAAGCCAAAAGGCATAATTATTGTTATATGAAGACTCATCATAGAGCACTTGTCCAAAAAAAAAACTCCAAATAGATAACCAAATAAAGGCTTCCAACTTAAATACTATGGGCATAAGAACTCTTTGCAAAGAATATCAAAAACTGAAAATCAAAAGATATAGAGTTCCAAAGCATAGGTTCTTAAGGGCATCTCATTATTCTCAATCAAATGTTTAAGAGTTGCCAGCAAAAGAACCTACGGGCATCTCTAATTAACCAACCAATCAAGCATAACAAAAATGCAAAGAGTTCCCACATAGGACTTAAGGGCAACACTTTAAATGACTAACTAAGGAGATTTTTTTTAGACTTATTTCGGAAGGTACCAAGGGCCAAAGGCATCAGTAAGCCCGTCAAACATCATGTTTAGCAACAAACCAACCTAGACAGCAACCCAAAAATAGAAACAAAAACCCAGAAACCAGCAACCATCAAACCAAGGCCCAAGTGTGGCAATGTCTCAAACCACTAAAAAAAGGCAATTATACATGCCATCAAAAAAAATAGTCTGCAACAAGTGATATACGCCGTTGAGCAGCAAACAAAAACCCAAACTGATCAGCAACAGCAAGGGGAAGGGACCCAAGTTATCCGATACAAGTTCGACAGGTTCAAATGCTCGTACATATGTCAGGTTGAGTCATCCTCCTAGGCCAAAAAATTAAAAAATAATGTTAGTATTTAACTTTGAAAACAAATCATAAGGTAGAAAAATTTAATAAATACAATTAAGTATCTTACCCGAGGGAGAGAATCATAGTCAATGTCATTAGGCATCACTTCCTTCATTACTTCAAAACAGCCCTCCATTTCTTCCTCTTTCATGTACCCAAATAACCAATTTTGGGTGGTAACAAAAGCCTCTACATTATCAGTTCGCAATGATGACCTATATTTGGTCAACACCCTTCCACCCATGCTAAATGAGGACTCAGAGGCAACAGAGGTAATGGGGACTGCTAGGATATCTTTAGCCATTCGTGAAAAAACAGGAAAGGAAGCTGCTTGGGATTGCCAATACTTGAGGATGTCAAAAGAAGTGTCGTTGTTACGTGGCATGCGAGGGGAGTTCAAGTAGGCACCCACATTCGATTGTGCATCACCAATGATGGCACAATTCGAGTCCAAATCCTGAAACACAAAATTATTAACCAAAATTAAACATTTTACCATATTGATTAAAACAAATTTAAAAAAAATAAAGAACAAAGGGCACGTACATCATCATATATACTATCGACATCAAACTCATCACGGGATTGCCGAGCATGTGAAGGGGTAGAAGTAGAAGTATGACCAGAATCATAGAATTTATACATTTCCACAAGGGTATCACTTACTTCCTTCACCCGTGACTCTACCTCCTCAGGAATATACAACTTTGACAACCCATTTCTAACAACAACCATCTTGCACCGTGGATCAAGTACAATGGCTATTGATAGAAGTGTAGAGTGATCTCCCCAATACTTGTCAAATTTTTCCATCATGGCGGAAGCCATGTGTTGAACGCTTTCAACTTGATGTTTATTGCCTGACACTAAAAATCTTTCAATTGCAACAACACTAGAAAAATAGAGGTTAGCAGTAGGATAATCAGAACCATAAAACATCTCAGTGATAGTGTGGAAAGGCTGAAGAAATTTACAAACATACTCAACAACGGTCCACTCTTCTGGAGTAAGAATAAACCTATTAAACTCATATGACGTATCAAGAACAGCAAACAACGACAAGGCATCCTTGGCCTCTAGTGCTCTCTTTAACATCAAATAAGTGGAATTCCACCTAGTTTGGCAATCTACTCTCAATTTCTTCTCTTTAAAATCAGAGTTGGACTCACTAACACACCTCTCAAAGTCACACAAACGACTATCAGACCCAGAAATGTAATTCACAGCCTGGCGAAGTTTCAAAACGCTTGTATCTATCACTTTCATGCCCGATTGGACAATCAAGTTCAAAATATGAGCGCAACAACGCACATGAAAAAAACGCCCTTGTAAAGGAAGTGTACCAAAAGAAAGCAGATCAGATTTCAACCGAGCTACCATCACATTCATAGCTCCTGCATTATCACAAGTAATAGACAATGCTTTCTTTTCTAACCCCCACTCCTTGATGAGTCCAATAACAAACATATAAATGTCTACACCTCTATGGGGCGGGGGAAAGTAGCGGAAGTTAAGAATATGACTCTTTAAATTCCAATTACTATCAATGTAGTGGGTTGTAAGAGTCAAAAATCCCCTAGTGGTGCAAGCTGACCAACAATCACAAGTAAAAGATATTCTATTGGTAGCTTCGGACAAGGTCTCACGAAGGAAGGACTTGAGCCTTTTATGCTCTAGCCAACAATACCTAAGAATTGTGTTCCTAGAAACATGTCGGACTTTGGGGTTTAGATAAGAAAACATTTCCCTTAGTTTAATATGCTCAATGGATATGAATGATACATTATAGCTTCAGCAAACTTACGCACAAAAACACGTTGATCAAAATCAACGGGTTGGGAAGGATTATTAGGTTGGAATGCTTTATATGCCTCAATTGAATTAATATGTCGTTTAGCGTTAGAAGTGCCATACCTGCCATTACCTTTGTAATTTGCTGAGGGACAATACTTACAGACAATTCTGTACTCGTTTTTTGTACCACTTATCTTTGTAACATTGTAGTGTTCCCACACAGGAGCCCGCATTTTCCATTCACTACCAGCACTTTCTCCTCGAGACCTTTTTGAAACCTTGGACTGACAAGTTGAGGGATCGTTAGACCCAACTACTGTATTTTCATGCTGCAAAGTTGCCTCGGCATTATCAATGGGATGGCCATGAGGGTCAAACTCTGGATCATAATCCCTTTCCATGCTATTTTGTACATGTAACATATTTTCAAAATTATTAGTTTGGATATGATAAACGAACACAGAAAAGCTAAAAAAATTAAAATAAAAATTAAAACACGCAAATTTTCAATATTTTTCAGAAAGTGTAAATATGATAAACAAACACATAAAATGTGATAAATAAACACGAACACAAAAAAGGGCATGGAACGAACACATAGCATGTGATAAACAAACACGAACACAAAAAAAGGGCATGAAATTCGAACTCAAAACTCAAAAACAGATAACTCATATTTTTTAAAAACGAACCCAAGAAAAAAAAAACTCATAAACCCATATAATTGAAACAAAAATAGAACCCTAAAACTATAAAAAAAAAATAACACAGAAATTCGAAAAAGCTAAAACACTTAAAATAAAAATAAAAACACGAAAATTTTTAATATTTTTCAGAAAGTGTAAATATGATAAACAAACACAGAAAATGTGATAAGCAAACACGAACACAAAAAAGGGCATGAAATTCGAACTCAAAACTCAAAAACAGAGAACTCATATTTTTTAAAAACGAACCCAAGAAAAAAAACTCATAAACCCATATAATTCAAACAAAAATAGAACCCTAAAACTAAAAAAAAATCACACAAAAATTCGAAAAAAAAACCCGTGCATAAACCAAAAAAGAGCCCAGAAATTTATCTTTTTTTGGACTTTGGTTGAATCTTCAATTCTTCAAATCTTTAACTCTTCAACTCGGAAACAAAAAAGGAAAAATTAGTATCAGATCTTGAAAACACGAATCCTATCCTAAAACCAAAAAGATGTTAAACCTAGAAAATCAAAAATCAAACCTTGAAATTTAAAAAATAAAAATCAGACATTCAACAAACAATAAATCAAAATAAAATTAAACAAAAACATGATTTTGAAGGAAATCTAACCTTCAACAAGATGAACTTCAAAGTATAAGCAAGAACTTCGGTTCACCTTCAACAAGAGAGGGAAGAGAGGGAAGAGAACAAGAGAGTTAGAACAAAATATAAATCAAAATAAAATTAAAAAAAAAAAAGAAGAATGAAATATGACCTTCAAGGCTTCAACAAGAGATTCAGAGGCAGAGAGGGAAGAGAGGAAGAGAGCACGGCGTTTTTGGTGTTATGAGACAAATGATTTTAGGGTTTAGGTTAGGTTTTATATAAATCAAAATGAACGACTCAGATTTAATCAACTATAAATCTAAGGGCTAAGAATTGTTCAGAAAATAAAATCTGATTTTAAATTATTTGGGTATTTGAGGGCTTAATCCTAGGGCTGAGATTGAATCTACTACAAATCTAATGGCTATTATTAGTGATCCATGTGCTTTTGATCTTAGGGCTTAGATTTGAGGAAATAAAAATATAATAATGACTATAAGCCTATAAATGAGTAATTTATATTTATCATTTATGTTTGTGAAGAAAATAATGTATAACTTTATATGTAATTTATGATCAAATTAAAAATCATGTATTTATTTTTTTTATCATATAAATGCATAATGATATTAAATCTAATATATTAAATTACTAATTACTATTAATCCATTATAAATTTATAATGATACTATTAAGTAATATTTATGATACATATCTATATGAGTATATGACTATATGTATATTGATATTATTTTATTTGTTATAACATATGTGATAAAATTATAAAGTAAAGATTGACAAGAACAAACACAGATCTAACATAGTTTTGATTAAAAAAATTGTAAAACAGATTCAATGCATATTACTTCTTTATTTATTTATATTAATTAGTTTTTGAGCCCATCTTTTTAAAAAAAATATATCAAAAACTAAAAAAAAATTATGATTATGATGCGTTGATGCTTATTTTGTTGTTGATAGTGACAAATTGATTATGATGATGAACCTATGATGGATTGATGGTGATGACTAGTGATGTTGTCGATGAGGATGATGAATTCATGACGATGAATGAATAATAATGGTCATGAAGTATTATTACTGATGAACGGGTGATGGATTGATGGTGATGACCAATGACTATGATGAGTAGATTGATGAATGATAGTCATGAAGGATTGTTGTTGATGAACTAATGATGGATTATTGGATTATATTAGTGGTGATCTGATGACCGATGACTATGATGAATAGGTTGTTGAATTGTCATTGTTGATGATCATGAATGATTAGAATGATGAAAGATGGTGATGGGGATGCATGGTGAATCGATGACGATGAATGATTAACGATGGTCATGAAAGATTGTTGTTGATGAAATCATGATGGATTGATAAAGACGAGTGATGACTAATAGCTATGGTGAATAGGTTGTTGTTGATGATCATGAATGATCATATGATGATGGCAAATGATGATGGCGAATATATTCAAAAAATAGTATAATATAAGTTATTATATACTTATATTATTATATACTTATAATAAGTTATATTGTTATATATCATATATTTATTAATTATTATATATATATTTTATATATTTTTTAGTATATTACTCCCTCCGTTTTTTTAATTTACTCACTACTTTTCACACTTGTCGAGACAAAACTTTGAAGATTAATATTTTTAATTGTGTGTTTGTAAAAATTATAAAAACTAGATTATAAAAAACTACATGTTGAAACGAATCCAACAAGACCCCACATGACTATTTTTTTCTTGTGTATAAATCACAAACGATAGTCAGTAAACTTATTAATAGTGCCAAATTCAAACTGAGTAAACTAAAAAAAGCGGAGGTAGTATAAGTTTATAGGACAAGGACAAAGAGGATTAATAGTTCTATATAATATAAGCATTTAAGTTAATGCTTAATAATTATAATAATTATTTAATTTTTTTCTTAAAAATAGAATAAGAGAATGAAGAATCGATCTTATTGATATTTTGTAATTTTTATTGGAAAATTTCAAATCCGCCACCATCTAAAATGAGACTAAAAGTAGACGAAATGAGACAGAACCGAAGATAATTGTTTTAAACAAGTTATCTGAAATAATTGAATTGAAACAGAAAATAACGGTTAAAATTCTGCATATAAAAAACGGAACTAAAACTAGTCGAACTAAAACTGAAACTAAATTATATTTATATGTTCAAAATTTGTATCCGGAACTGAAATTAATTGTTACAAATTTATAATCTGAAATGTCCTGAACTGAAACTAACCAAACCGAAAAAACTAAAACCAAAACTGAACTAAACTGTCCACATTTTGAACTGAACTGAACTGCACCTGTTCGACTAATAAACTGTTTGGTTAAACTGAACAATTAACTGAAACTAAACTGAACTGAACTGAAATACGTATGTACAAAACTGAACTGAACTGAACTGAAATCAAAATTAACTGAACTGAACTGAACTGAAAAATAAATTAACTGAAATTAACTGAACTGAAATGACCCAAACTGATTGGTTAAAACCAAAACTGAACTGTTGACCTGAATTGACAGTGCTAGCCTAGTTTTCTTCCTGGGGCCTGCTCATCATGTTTTCTACCATCCGGGTTGTTGCGGAGCATTTTTGTTACCCGGCCCCGGAAAGCCCCAAAAATCGTGGAATATAGCCTTTGGTTTTCGGTCAAAAAAAGCCCGTTCCGGTCGTCGAATTATTTTTGTACAATAACTTTATCACGAGTCAAGGGGGTCACAGGCTCCCTCCACGTGATTTTTCGAGCACTCAAACCAACCGTTGTGCTCTCAGAGGGGGGTTTTTCAGTGTTCGGGGCATAATGGGTTTACGGGCTACAACGCTCATTTCTGAGACTTCGATGCGCCCGATTATCTTCCTGGGGCTACCCATCATGTTTTCGGCCATATGGGACGTTCCAGAGCATTATTTTCCGGGGCCCTGGGAAGCCTCGAAAAGCGTGGATTATAGCCTTTGGTTTTCGGCCAAAAATAGCCCATTTCGGTCACCAAATTATTTTCACACAATAAATTCATGGCGGGTGAAGGGGGATATAGGGAGGGTCCACATGTTTTTTGGGCGCTTAAACCAATCGTTGTGCCCTCCGATGGGTGTTTTTCGGTGTTTGGGGCGTAATGAGTTTTCGGGCCACACAACTCATTTCTGAGATTCCGATGTGTCCAATTTCCTTTCTGGGGCCTGCTCATCATGATTTCAGCCATCCGAGGTGTTCCAGAGCATTTTTGTTACTAGGCCCCGGGGAGCAACGAAAAACGTGTATTATAGCCTTTGGTTTTTGCCCAAAAATGACCCGTTTCGGCCACCAAATTATCTTCGCACAATGACTTCATCATGGGTAAAGGGGGACACAGGGTGACTCCTCGTGATTCTTCAGACGCTCAAACCCAATGTTGTGCCCTCCAAGGGGAGCTTTTCGGTGTTAGGGGCATACTAGGTTTTCGGGCCATACAACTCTGTTTCGAGACTCTGATATGCTCGATTTCCTTCCAGGAGCTTGCCCATCATGTTTTCAGCCACCTGAGGTGTTCTGGAGCATTTTTGTTCCCAGGCCCTAGGGAGCCCCAAAAGGCGTGGATTATAGCCTTTGGTTTTCGGCCAAAATGGCTTGTTCCGGCCACCGAATTATTTTCATACAATAACTTAATCACAAGTTAAGGGGGGCACAGGGAGGCTCTACGTGATTTTTCGGACGCTCAAACTCAATGTTGTGCCCTCCGAGGGGGCTTTTCGATGTTAGGGGTGTAATGGGTTTTTGGGTCACATAACTCATTTCTGAGACTCCGATGCGCTCGATTTCCTTCCTACGGCCTGTCCATCATGTTCGCTGACATCTGGGGTGTTCTGGAGAATTTTTGTTTTCGAGCCTTGGGCAACACAACCTTGAAAAGCTTGGATTTATAGCCATTGATATTAGACCAAAAAAACCCGTCCCGGCCGCCGAATTATTTTCGCTCAATCAACCTCCCCTTTGGTAGTTTGTTCATTACAATCAAAGTCATTTTCATGGGGTAGAAGTAGAATGATTTCACATAACAATTTGCCTAATTTGGGGTTTCTTTGCTTTATTCTAATCTCTACATGGCTGATCTTTTTTTTCCTGCTATTCATTACCTGTTTTCCTAGTCTCTTGTGTCATGAACTGATGAATCAAAACAAATAATTATATATATATATATATATAAAAAAAAAAAAAAAAACTGATTTTTTATGCACTCTTAATTTGATTTTGGTACTGCACTATATCAATCAAGCACATACAATTGTGCCCATAAAAATGACCGTCAATCATTTTTCCACTTAATGTTAAGAAAGGGTACACCATTTACGACTGTTTATCTATCTGCTGCGACATCTATGGAGCATTATCGGTGTTAGGGGTCGAGAGTGCGCAGCGGAAGAGTAGATGTATTGATCGAGAAATATAATAAGGGAGAAAATATGCAAGACTAATATTGAGATAAAAATGGACGATTTTGTGTGGGAACACCCACTTGACGACGAGCCTTTTATTCCACTATATGAAATATAGGAGAGTACAATTATCCCTTTTAAGGGTGTTTGTATTACAATAAGACTCTCTCTATTTTTACTCACAATGGAGTATTACAATAGGTATAGTGGACTTATAAACTAATTATTTTGGTGGAGGTTTAATATGAAAGGCTTATGTATTTTGTGGGTGAGTATGTGTGTGGCTTCTTTGGTTGTTGATGATGATGGGTGTGTGCATGTAAACCTATATATATAGGTGAACTATGGAGGTGGTGTATAGATCAAGATTTTTCTAGAATATTCTATATTATTCAAGCTCTAGAATGATGGTGGTTCTTTTTAGTATTCTCCATCATTCTCTAGAAATTTCATTCTAGAAAAATCTTGATTCTTATATGCAACTTCACCATCTTTAAGTAGATTCTAGAAGCACTTAGAATTTGGGCCAAAAATTTGGGCCACACCCAACAATCTCCACCTTGGACCAAATTTTGTATGCGCTCGCCGTATATTTCCCGATCGACATTACTTGAGTTTTCTTGGACCCGTATTATAAGGGTGTTGTTGCCGATTCGGTATAGAGTGTGATGAAGCCACTATTGAAGACCCTTGTAGTACATAGAGATTTCTATTTTTGATGGCCTTCAATTTTTCTTGAGCACCTTTTGACACTTTGAGTACTCCACCTTGAGCCGAAATCTCGTATCCTTTAGAGTCCAGGATGCCAAGAGAGATGATATTCTGCTTTAGATCAGGAACATGATGAACATTGGCTAAAGTCCTGATCACACCATCTTCGGTCTTGATCCGAACGGAGCCAACACCACGAACTTTGCAACGATATCCATTGCCCATAGAAACTGTTCTATTCTTTACCGTTTTATAATCAGTAAAGTGAGACTTTTGAGAACAGATATGGTTGGCAGAACCGGAATCAAGAACCCAATTAGAATTTTTACTTCTTCTAGGAGAAGTAGCTAAGAGAACATCATCGGACTCTAGTTCTCCAAAATCAGCTTCTGCCGTTTCTTTCGGCTTTTCTTCTTGCTCTTTCTTGTGGAGATTTTTATTTGCGAACCAACATTCTTCAACGGTGTGCCCAAGTTTCTTGCAAAATTTGCAAGATTTTCCGGATTTATGTCCATTGAATTTGGACCTTTTAGTGGTACTTTTATTGCCGTTTGATCTCCCCTTTATATTTAATCCTTCAGAATTTTCATTTGAATTCACTTCAAGGTCAAACTTTTCTTTTGAGAGTAAATGTGATTTTACATCCTCAAAAGAAAGAGTATCACTATTGCCATATAGCATAATTTCCTTGAAGTGTTTGTACGAAGGTGGTAGGGAGACAATTAATAATACGGCTTTGTCCTCATCTTCGATTTTAATATCTAAATTTTCAAGATCAATAATAATTGAATTAAATTCATCGAGATGAGTTTGAATTGATGTACCTTCGGCCATCCGGATAGTGTATAGCCTTTCTTTAAGCCTTAATTTATTAGCGAGGCTTTTGGTCATATACAGAGACTCTAACTTTGACCATAATCCGGCCGTTGTCTCCTCGTGAATGACCTCGCGTAGAACCTCCTTGGTTAAACATAGTTGGATTGTGGATAATGCCTTTTCATCCAACTCTTGCCATTGCTCGTCCGTCATTGACTCTGACTTTTTAGCTTTCCCATCCAGAGCCTTTTTCAATCCGCTCTGCACAAGAACGGCTTTCATCTGGACTTTCCAGATGCTAAAATTAGTCTTGCCGTCAAATTTCTCAATCTCAAATTTTGTTACCGAAGACATCTTCAAATGTTACACTCCAACGAACCTTTGGCTCTGATACCACTTGTTAGGGGTCGAGAGTGCGCAGCGGAAGAGTAGATGTATTGATCGAGAAATATAATAAGGGAGAAAATATGCAAGACTAATATTGAGATAAAAATGGACGATTTTGTGTGGGAACACCCACTTGACGACGAGCCTTTTATTCCACTATATGAAATATAGGAGAGTACAATTATCCCTTTTAAGGGTGTTTGTATTACAATAAGACTCTCTCTATTTTTACTCACAATGGAGTATTACAATAGGTATAGTGGACTTATAAACTAATTATTTTGGTGGAGGTTTAATATGAAAGGCTTATGTATTTTGTGGGTGAGTATGTGTGTGGCTTCTTTGGTTGTTGATGATGATGGGTGTGTGCATGTAAACCTATATATATAGGTGAACTATGGAGGTGGTGTATAGATCAAGATTTTTCTAGAATATTCTATATTATTCAAGCTCTAGAATGATGGTGGTTCTTTTTAGTATTCTCCATCATTCTCTAGAAATTTCATTCTAGAAAAATCTTGATTCTTATATGCAACTTCACCATCTTTAAGTAGATTCTAGAAGCACTTAGAATTTGGGCCAAAAATTTGGGCCACACCCAACAATCGGCATAGTTAGGAGTTAGGACAACAATCACAATTCACAACCATATTTCATTGCATTCAGGATTATACAAACTGATAGTCATAACAATAACTATAATTTGCAAGCTGCAACCTCAAATTACATACTTTGTTTATACGATCTCATAGGAAAAAAATGGATCATGGAGTCATAATCTTATGCTTGATCGATCGACCAGGATTTTCATCATCACTTCTCTAAATACACATAGAAATATACTAGTAAAATTAAAAAAAAAAAAAAAATTATAAAAAATAAAAACGAAATGGGGCGGGGCTGAACTAGTACAGTAATGTGCAAGTATATAAGAGAAGAAATGGAGAACTATGTGAAACATCATCATTCTACATCTACAAGCACAAAAAAATTTAAAGCTATTCAAAAATAAGAGCAAATGACTGCCCAGTTAGTTTACCAGCTGTGCCAGCCATAATTCAGATGAGGCCGCAGCATATATTGCAGCAGCAGTAAAGAAAGTAAGGCATCAAACCTTGTTTGCAGCAGCCAGTACACTACCACGACAACCATCGACATCCATCTAGTAATCGCCACTTCATACTCATCTTGAAAGAAATACTTTCCATATTGGGTTATATCTTATTTCTTAATAGAAGAAATTAAGTAGTGTGTGAACACTGAACATCGAAACTTTTTAATTTCCCGCTAATCAAACATTAAGAGGTTCCTCTTCTTCGTCTCTCTCCTTCATTGCTGTCCACTCTTGAGGCTCTGCAGCAAATCAAATCATTAATATACACTAAAGCTCTAAGCACAATAATGATTGTTGAAATTAGTTCACTCCAGCATCTCTGAAAATCAGTGCATAGATTGAGCAAGTGACAATAATGATAATAGGCAAATCAAAACAGTGATCAATGCCTATGTATACTCACTTGGTCTTTGACTGTCAGCAATGACCAAAAGCCGCCTCTGCAATATAGATGCCACAAACAGGAAAATGGAACACATGCCGAACATGACTGTTATGGGGAACGCCTCAACCTGATCAAACACAACAACTTATCAAAACTTCAGCCAAACTAGTGCCGACTACTACCAAAATAAATAAAAAGTGAATAAGCATCAGTTTTTGCACATCATTTTACATACTTAGGGTCAGTTTGGTAGGACAGAAATTGTTTTACCCATTTACATTGTTTGATTTGTGCCGGAAAATTAAATGAAAAAATTGGGTTGAGGATTTGTTTTCCCCATTTACATTGTTTGAAAACATTTTCCCCTAAACTTCAAAGGCAAACATTTTCATTCCTCCTCAGTCCATGCATGTGTGCCTTCTTAGGGGCATATATAAACCTTTTTTGGGTCCTATTTCGGCTCAACCAAACAATAATGAAAAATGCTTAAAATGAAAAATCATTTTCCTTGTAACTAAACAATAGAAAAGTTCCGTGAAAATGAGTCAAGTGACTAGGTTGATTTGGGAACCAAGGCCACACTTACATTGTACAGTACGATGCATACGAAGATATTCAGAGGTATCCGGAAGAAGTTCATGATTGTGCTCCGTGCCTCTTCAGGAATGTACTGTGACCTCATTTTCATGATTGATGGCCAGAAGATTCCCACACAAGCCTCAAATACACAGAACCCAAGGAGCTGCATGCAGCCGGCAAATGTAATCCCTCCACCTCTTACCTTGGGTGATGCTATCAGGAACTTCATAGAATAAAATTTTAAACAGCAAGGTTAGTCACAGTGTCACACACAAAAAGGCCATCACAGAAAATAAAAGACAACAGGTTTCAAAGTTCAAAATGCAAAACTTATCAAACAGAACATACACTGGTCACTATAGGTAGCAAGAGTGAGGCAGAAGAGACGGTAAAAACAATCTGCATATAGCTCTCAACTTTGGCGGAACGGGCCAGCAGCCGTGATGCAAAGGAACTTCCCAACATTGAGGCCAACATGAATGTTGCAAAAATGAAACCATGAGGAATTTCTTCATCATTTGGGCTCAAAGCAGGAGTCCACAGAAACACAAATGTATACATAGAACCTTCAAACAAGGACTGTATAGCCCCCAGCAATGCAATTTTTTCATCTGTTGAACAAAAACAGAAATATAAGTGAGCACTCTAAAACTTAGCCGTTGCTTCTACAAATGTCAAATTGACATCATGCAGAAGTCCTCAAGTTTGAGGGGAAATAATGCACAGGATGCAAAACAATGCTTCACTGAAAATGACCCTAATTCTACATCAAATGATTGGAAATAATATATAAATAGTATAACCATATGAGCGAATGCGCCATGCTTAGGTGCTTACCAGAATAATGAAAAATGTTTTATGGGCTATGGTAAATCTAGTTGAGATGGTGCTTGCAATTGAATTAGAAGAATTTTTCAACCAAAAGTTCATTAAACCTATTAAGAGTCCTGCCAATCATGAGATTTGATCCCATCTACAGATTATTACATAACCTACCTTAGCTTGAGAGGCAGTCAAGGCTCACCCAAAAGACTGCCATGTTTATATTGGTTGTCCTAATGTCCTCCACATAAAAAATAAGTGGCTGGGTAAAGCTACTAGAAGCATGAAGTACAGAAGAGAAACCACGAACAATATACATCACTGATACTGCAGTAAAAAACCAAGAATGGTTTTGCCAATATGATCAGAAAGAAAGAGGGAGAAAGTTCATTTACCTCCAATTTATTTTCTTTCACAGATATCCATTTCCATCTAATACCGGTATACCATCCTTCACAAAGGTAATGGATATCAATCAATCATGAAGAAACTTCAAGCTTGCGAATGAGAATATGTTTTTTGTGGGGATTATAAGGTTTCTTCCTCTATTAACTTATACTTAGATTCATTCTCATTACTACAATTCATTAACAACAATTCAACAAAACTAGCCATTAGTGTACCCAAAAAGTGTCATGTTTCTACACTATTTTGTAATTTCCACTACTACGCTATATCTTGTAGACAAAATAAGGGCTGCGTGATGTGGATAACTCGGTATGAATTGATATTTGATATGGGGTGGAACCGTGGAAAGCACGGGCTTTCAATCAAAGAGGTCAATACGCTAGGAAAATTTACTTTGTCCCCTACACTTAGATTTTTCTCATTGACCATCCCAAATAAGCCATAAATGAATAAAGCTTCTAAAGTCATATTCTTCTATTACACATTTACATGTGAACCTATAAAAGAATCAGCTATACAAGAAACATCTGCCACAGAAAAATACAGACAATCATGGTGTAGAAACTACACCAACTATATCCCTCTATACGCAAAATACTGATCATGATTAATTGGCCATAACTGTATATCAGCTGCATTGAATTTTCAGAGAATGAAACTATTTAAAAAAAAAAAATTCAATAACAAAAACTAGAAAAATGATTGGCGAAAGTATCATTTTTACCAGAAGCAATAGCAACAGCAGCACCCCTAAACTGCGTGAGCAAATCCTTATTTTCTGAAGAGTCCCCATAGTTTTCACCCCATGTAGTTAATATGATTATCGCACCAATTGTAAGGAAGCAGGATGCAGCATCAAATGGAGCAACAGGACCAAGTGCAAAAGTATCAACGAGCAGATTTCCCAACAATCCAGACAAAATGGCAACTAGACCATTGCCAAGGAAAATAGCCTTGGAGAAAGTAACAGAAAGCCACTGCTGTTCAAACCCTTTCTGCAGAAACCACATAAGGATTAAGTTTAGATATACAAAAATAGAAGAAATGCGAATAAGTAATCAGAAAGTAGTTCATAGGTTTTTTGCAATGTGCTAATAATTATACTACTAAAAGTTCAAGTTCAATTCTTCACTGCCCGAGGCACAAAATTTCCTAATTTAATCATTAACCACTTCTCCCTACACTTACAATTCCTATCAATCCCCCCTATAATTATACATTTAGCCAGGTGCTTGAGTGCTAGCGACATTCCATTCGACAAAATATTGTTCCTCACCTTATTATGCTCAGCAACAAGCCACGACTCAAAGGCCGAAAACAACAGGGATGTGGCAACACCTCCCAAAATTCGACCCACCATCAAGACTCTGTAATGTGGGGAGTGCTTGGTTACGCAACTCAAGATATAGGTAATACAGTAAGTAACACATGCCCTCTTACGACCCCTGAAAAAAGACCACTTCGAATTAGCCAAAGCACAACATGCCTTAGCAAAAACAACACAACATCAATGTGGGAAAGAGAGATTACTGTTTATCAGCAAGGGATCCAACAATCGTTCCAAACAACATGGAAGATCCAAACCCAGCAATAAAGAGTTGCCCAATATCTCCCTTACCAAAACCATACGTAGTGTAAAGATAGTACACATATGGTCCTTGTAGCCAATCCCCAGCTGTTGCCAATCATTTGAAATCAGCTCAATAATTACTTAAAAACAAAATTATAAAATATACAGAATCTTAAATGAAAACAATCACCAAATTGATTCACACGAATGTCTAGCTGGTTTAATTTAATATATAAAAATAGCAACCAATAGTAGATCGAATTCTAAAATGCAATCAGTAGCTACTACCTTATTTAAACCAGCATTGCATAAAAAGCAGAATCACAAACAGAAAACAAAACCGAAAACCTAAGATCTGGAACTTTGTATTGTAATACGTGATCAGATTTCGAAAGAAAAATTGAAGGATCATACAAACAAATTGAACATGAAATGAGGAAAAACAAGAAGCGTAGATCTGAAATAAGAAGAGGAAAGAAAAAGATACCCATCATAAGAGAGTAAACAAGCAAGTAGTTGTTCTTGAAGGAATTGAAAGCAGAGGAGGTAGTGACGCGATCTTTGCTAGTTTTGCTGAGCTCTAATGCAGCCACAACTGCAGCCAACACTCCGAACACAAGAATGTAGAACACCTCCATTGTTATCACTCTCTCTCACTCGATCTGCTACTGCTTTTTGTAGAGAGAGAATGAGATTAGAATTTTGTTGATTCAGAGAGAGAGAGAGAAAGAGAAGGAGAGTGTCTGTTTTGTGTGTGTGTGAATGTTTGATTATATGATGAGAAAAGGAGGAGAGATATGGAGTAAAAGGCAAAAAAAGATGAACAAAAATGGGCTGTGAAATAAAGAGAGCTATATGGCTTTGTATCTACTCCATGTTGAGCCCTTTTTACAATTTTTTTCAATGGTTGGCATTAAATTGTTTGGTTGATTTCAATCAACTCTTCATGGATTTGCACTAATTAGATCTTAAATCATGCATTTGACTAGAAAAATTATTTGTTTCAAAATACTACTACATTCGTGACAATTTATTTGTAACGATTTGACGATTTTCTTTTTATTTTATGTCAAATTATTGCCGATGAATTGTTATGGAGCTAGTATTTCGTAAATTTGAAATTAAAATAATGTTATTGATTATTATGTAGATAGACAATAGGTTTCGGATGCACAGGTTAATAATTCATTATTAGTTAGTGCGTTTGTAGCTTCCTTAGGGCATTAGCAATAGGAGGTTTGTGGAGAGGTTTGTTTTAACTTTTTTGAGGTTTGTCCACAAACCTCCTATTGTTAGACAAAGTTACAATTTTATATTTTTGTTGAGGTTACTAAATAGTAACCGGTTTGTTGTTTTTTTTTCTTGTCTTTTTTTTTTTTTGTTATGAGAGCTTTTTTTTTTTTTGGGATAATGGGTCTCATGCTCAAACCTTTTATGAGGTTTGTCTATTGTTAGTGAAAGGTTTGTTTAGATACAGGTTTGTACAACAATGATGTGGCACATAAACAAACCTCATATGGGTTTGTGCTATTGCTATTGCCCTTACCATGTAAAAAAAATATAATAAATAAACTACTCGTTCCTTTGGGCTTAATTTCAATCTAGGATTCAAATTAAATTAATCAATTTTAAAAGAACAAAGACATGCTCAATAATATAAATTAACAAATTAGATACATATTTCAAATTTTCATAATATAAATCATTTTCCGTTATACTTATTCACTCAACTAACTTTAAACCTTTGCACACAAAAAAATAATTTAAAAATTCCATGCTCCTTCTAGATATTTGCATAGGGTATTATAAAGCAATATTTTGTTTTTGGCACGGAGACAAACAAAATATAAAGCAATATTGATATTTTTGTATTGACATTGTTATATCATTACTTAATGATAATATTGAATTGATGGTAAGTTGGTAACTAGGCTAGGTTTTAGTCTATTGGTTAAGAATTTAGACATCTAGGCACGAGATTTTAGGTTCGAATCTCAATGTTATTATAGAAGAAATCAACAATAGAGTTTTTTTTTTTTTTAATTAACCTGAACTAAACACTTTTCTATTTCTATTGAAAATAAACAAAAGCACAAGACAAAATTAATTTAGCTAGATTGTTGCACACCACGCACACTATTAATCTAATCTAATCTAATAATATATAGTTATTGGCATAAATACCAGAGACAATTTATATGAGTAATTTATTTATAGTTACATCAATAAACAAGAAGTTTATATAATTTGGGATAACTATAGGGAAATCATTGACATATTAATAATTATTTAAAAAAGAAAAATGGAAACACGATTACTCCATAATGTTAGAATTGTACTAATCATAATGTACATACACATTGCACTAATTATAAATTTACATTATTTTGAAGTAAAACATCATTATATTAAGGAATATAGTAGGCAATAAATTAAAGTGTTATGCTATATAGGGTTGCATATAAAAAGCTAAAAAGGGAAATAAACATATATTCTGCATTTATTACATTGATCAATATGTAATTTTCACATAAATTCACAACTTATTTTCATATTAGGTAATGTAAATAGGGCTGCATATAGCATTTTCCTAAATTAAATAACATGAAATCACCATACTTTTATACAATGGAAATTATGATGATAACCTTGCATTATTGTGTGTTCTTACATCTATATCTCACAAAAATAAAAATTGATCCTTATTTTCTTTACCCTGATATATATCACCTTTTACTTATGAAAAATATAAAGGCATACATTATTATAATATAGAAATAAATTTCATCAATAATTATTTTTAACAATTGTTATAACTTATAGGTAAGAAACAATATTATATTCATAATTAAGAATATTAATGATAAAAATATTTGCATTGACAAGCGTAAAAAAATTTAAAAACAAGTGTTAACATCTCAGTGAAACCGATAAAGTATTCACAATACAATACATACGCTTCAATTTCTTATCATCTATACCTATCTATTTTAAAATTCTATACCTATCTATTTTAAAATTCTCCCCTAAAAATACACATGACATCTCCTAATTAAACAACTCTCTTCACAAATCACTCTCTCCTCCACTCAATTTCACATCATCACTCTTTCTATCACCCTATCAACCTTGTGCATCACATAATTAAATATTTGTTAATTCATCTTCTCTAATTAATAATAATACTTCGTAATAATACTTTTTTTGAGGGTGGGAGTATTAAATAATCTAACTTTCCACATCCCATAACCAAACTAAACTAGATCTTAATCCCGTGTCATGCACGGATTTTTGTTTTTCACAAAAAGTAATTAAAAATATTAGTATTTACTCCCTCTGTCCCTTTTTGTTTGCCCCATTCACTTTTTCTTATCTCCCGAAACACAACTTTAAACGAAAATATCTTTAAATACATGTAATAAAAAATTATACAAACTGCATACTAAAAAGTACACATTGAGCTGAATCAAACGAAAAGTACACATTGAGCTGAATCAAACGAGATCTCTTTTGACTATATTTTTCCTTATATGTATAAAATTATAGAGAGTCAAAGTTACCAAATGAACAGTGTCAAAAGTCAATATGGGGCAAACAATAAGGGACGGAGGGAGTATATATTATCCCTCTTCCAAGGCATCATTGAATTGAAGGACATGAATCATTAAATTGAATTAAAAAAAAATATAAGATAGAAAAAGCAAAGCGTAAATAATGATGAGAAATTGAAACATTTTAATAGAGCAATTATTTTTTTTCTTTTTCTAAAAAGACAAAATCAAATAAATAGAAAATGATAGATTGAAAGGATGACACACACGTGGATGATAAAGTTATTGTTTGAAATATTTAGGTATATATATGAGTCACTTCATCTTCTTTAAAATAAAAAATGTAACTTCATCTAAAATATTTTTTCATCCCCTCACAAGATCTATACACACTCTCTCATGTAACAACCTCATTCTAATTCATATTCTTCAGAATCTTCTCTATTCCTTTATTGAATTCTTTCTACGCTATAACAACTTTATCATTAATATGGCCATGTAACCATGATCTCCATATTAAAATTTAATACTTCTGCCATTTCTTTTGAATTGTAACGATATGTCATAAAATAATTAAAGAGAGAAAATGTTTAATCGTTACATTTAAAAAAACTGACGTAGTATAAAGAGTTTTCCATTTCGCTTTGTAGAATTCTTTACATCTTGATTTATAATGTATTGATTTCAATATATTATCTTATTGAGAAGGTATTGTGTCAGAAAACAATAGTCAGACGAGCACCTGGAAAAAAATGACCTGAAAATAAAACTGACCTAGAAAAAACTAAAATTGACCTAAAAAATAAATCTTACCTGAAAAAGATAAAAACTGACCTAAAAAATAAAAACTAGCATGAAAAAAATACACTCACCTTGAAAAAAATAAACACTGACGTAAAGAAAATAAACACTGAATTGGATAAAATATACATGGGTGGTTGATTCATTCTCCTCATTCTCATTTATGCATACCCTTTCAGCCTTTCTAATCTCTCTCTCACATCCTCCCAAATTCCAATCGTAACCCTACAACCCTACATTTAGCCCCTTTTCCACATAATGGGCAACACCTTCATCTTCATCTTCGTCTCTAGATCCAAAGTGGGCCCAGATCGAAGCCCCAACCTAAAAATATTAAGGGGCAAGGAGGATGACTTAAAATCAAAGGTAGCAGACATGAACTGTGTTTTAACAACAACAATGTTACCTACAGGAATATAGATGAAGTTGAGGGGGTGAGAGGAGGAAGAGAAGAGCTGCAGAGAGTTGTCGTAGTGGGAGAACGCATATCGATTAGGGTTGTGAACGACGACATATGGGAAGAAGGTGAATTTAGCAGTGTCATTTTGGAGGGTGATCAATGTTTGGAATTTCATGAAGTGGGCAAAGATTTGGGGGCCAGGTTTAGAGGGCGGAAGAGAATGAAACAGGTGATGGTAGCTGCAATGGAAGAGGAAGAAGTTTGATGTTAGCAGTTGATTGTTTTATGTGTAATTGGGTCAGACGTCCGACTAAATTGTTTGGTCATCGATCTTACTCAATATCACTATCTTATTTTCATAATTGATGATTACAACATGTATTCCTCACTATTGCAAATTTTTTTTTTTTTTTTTTTTTTTTTGCGTTTATATACAATTTACGTTTCTTTTACTTTTCCGGTCCATGTTTTGAGTATTACTGTTTATCTCTTTTATTGTTATTTTGCATTTAATGAATTATTATGGTTTTATTTCATCCTTCTAACAACATCAAATACATTTTTACCATTCAATTCATACTAAAATAATCAAGCAACAATTACAAATAAAAAGCGAAACAAAAATTTTGAAGTTCTGACATTGAAGGAAAAAAATTATATCAAAAACTTAATGCATATAAATATCTAAAAATTCATGCCGTGAATATCAATTTCAAAGCTGCTTAACATTTATAAAATTCATCACGATACAAACATCCTAATAAGTCCTTAGATGAACTATATATGAATTGATATTGACGCACCAAAAATTGATATGAGCACACTTTTTATGAGAGGAGCACATAAATATATGCTCTCACAATGCGGCGTGACAATATCAATTTTTCGAACTATATTACCATTGAAAAAAGATTGAATGTTCCTTAAAAAAAAAAAGATTACATGTTTTTTCATTAACAACTTGTGAGCAGCACTTCCAAGAATTCTTCAATTGAATGTTGCCTTTGAATCCTCAATTGCTCATAAAACTTGCTTATAAAATCTTCTGCTCTCTCATCAATCCCTCCTGATGTTATCATGCTCAAATTATCATGATCATCACCATCACCACCACCACCACCATCATCATCATCATACCTTGGTTGTTTTACAGTTGAACATTGATTTTCACGATTATTATTACTCTGCATTGAAGAGAAACAAACCTCTTTGTAACCAATACATTTTCGTCGCTTGTTTTGGCAGGCAAAACATCTGAAGCTGCAACTGCATAATGTCTTGATTTTACGGGTAATTATACTTATTGCTGCATTAAGGACGCTTTTGAAACTCTGCTTCGACGCTTTTCTACGGCTGCATTGTTGCTTGCGCTTCTCCCCCATGGCGGCCTTCAATTGTATCTCTCTGATTTTCTTTGCTGCATAATGTATGCATAAATGAACCAACCTCCTTTTCAAGGAAGTAAAGCCAAACTAAATAGGAAATAAATTAAAGCTACTGTATTTGATTCAAAGAAATAATGGCAAATTTCATATGTCCTTTTCTGGATCAATCTTCTCCTGATTTTCCCCCCTCCAAATTAACAATTTTGCATATTTTTTCACGAAATGCTAACACATTTTTCCTGATTTAAGATATAATCGAAGCCGCGATGCATTTCTTGTTCCATTTAAAAAATCAAGTTATATTTTGTCATATAATATCAAGAATTCAAGATGCTTTTAAAAACTCACTATATTCTAGATCTCTAGGGTAAATAAGGGCACGTTTGATTCAACTTAAATAAAACTTTAGAAAATTCAAATCGGATTAGATTAGAAAAGTTTAGATCAGTTCAGATTAGCTTAGACCAGGTCAGAAAATTTCAGATTAATCAAACACACCATAAGTAGTTTGATTTATCAAAGAAAAATTATATGCCCTATCCATATCGGTTTAATTGCAACAAATGAGTTAGCGAGGTTCCCTATGTATTTTTAAAGTAAGAATAATAGATTGGGATAATGTTGAATGGTAAAGTATGAGAGACAAAAAAATAACGTGTAAAGTACTTTTGAAGAATATGTAAGATTTTGGATAGTATAATATTTGTTTAAGTTTTTAAGTTAGAGGAATATTGGCTTTTTAGGTCTATAATTTTACCAAATTTAGAAAGATATAAATTGTTGCAGTATTGTGTTACAACTTTATTTAGAAATGTTGCAGATAAACTGATACAGATGGAGAAATATCTTATTTTTTTTCTCCGATAATGAGCCATAAAAGTAGTCATAATTTGATTTCATAGTTTATTGATTTTTTATTAAAATGTTTTTAAAGGGTTAAAATTAAATATTTAAATGATTTTCAAGCCATTTTGCTATTTTTTTGATAGAATTAAGATATGCTCGATCGGCGATATCGGGTGCCACGAATTTGGTTTGTTTTATTTTTTAAAATATTTTTTGAAGTGTTTTTTTAGCAAATATAGTTGTTGTTGTAACGACCCGACTTTTTGGACTTGTCAATTGACGAAGGAAATCGACATTCGGATCATTACTTAAACAAATTAAACTATAAATGAAATTAATTAATTAAAATTAAGCAACTTATACTAAAATACTGAACTAAAATCCAAAAGTCAAATAAGGCATATAGTGCCCAAAGTGTTACATGAACTAAGTAAATGTCTTCCCAACAGGCTGGGATTATAAATAAAAACTATAATATTGTCTTATAAGTCCTGGAATAACTAGAACAAATCTAAACTTCATCCACACTCAAACCCATCCAACGGAAGCCCGTTTTATGCTGCTGCATCGTCACCTGAAACTGGGGGGGGGAGGTCCACCGTCAGTGGCGAGTAACTAGGTTGTCCCGCTTAATTGAGGGACCGCTAAACACATAATATCATAGAATATACACATGAAAACACGCATAGAACATAATATAATGTATACAAAATTATACGAGATACGTATAAAAATACGTATACGAATACGTATAAGATACGTATACAAATACCTGCAGAAATACGGTTAGAAATACGTATAAAATACGTATAAGGGTACGTATACCATACATATATTAATACCTGCAAAATACGGTTAGGAATATATACAAAATACGAATACAACACAAATATACCTGTACACAATACATACGAATACAGATACATATAATCATACGAATACATATACATACATCATCACATCATACGAGTACATATATACATATAATGTACCTGCTCATAATATATATACTTCGAATCATACACAGCGGAAGACTTATACATTTAATCCTTAGCTTATACTATATGGTTTTCATACTCTCGTATTCATATCATATCTTAACATATCATATCTTATTCTTTCATTTCATCATATCGTATCTTATAATTTATATCATAACATCTTTCATTGGACCGGTCACTATAACTCGTTGTGGATCTCGTGTTTCACCACAACTTTCCTAGAACATGCCGGGGTGAGCTCGTGTACTCAACCCGTAGCGGATCTCGTGTTTCACCACTAAGCCTAAGCTATGGCCATAACCCCTAAATAGCAGCTCGTGTACTACTACTTAGACGACTACATATCCTAAGACCCAGAACTACTCGGGGGAACTCGTGTGTTCGTCCCATTGAGCAGTGGCTTCGACTTAACCCAGTCTGACTACTCGAGTCATCAGGTAGGCGTCCTTATCTTATCTTATATCTTTCAAATCTTATATCTTATCTTATATCGGGAAATACTAGGTGACCGTATTCGGAAATGAACTGTTCGAAGTCCCAGGAAAGAGAGGTGCGGCACGTATGTTGGCCACCTTAAATACCAAGTCTTTCCTAGCCAGAAATCAAAACGATTCGTATTCCTCCTACTCTGTTTCCTTTCTTTCCCTATTAATATCTTATCACTTATCCCTACTGATTCCTAGTATTAATAATAATACTAATATTTAACGTAATAATAATAATATTAATAATATTATCCGAATCCTAATAATATTAATAAATTACTCTCTACCCTTCCTTGTTACAACTTATCCCTGATAATTCCTTTAATTGTAATTATAACAGTTATTCCTAAAAATATTATAAGTCAAAATTAAACTAAAATTGACCAACATAAAAATTAGGCCACTCGCAAAAGATAAATAAACTCATAAATTCATCATATAATTAATTTAATAAATTACATAAAAAAAATACAATCATCAAAAATTAAATTAAATAATTAATTAAAATAGCAACTAACAACAATAATTACCTAAAAACATGATAAAAATCCTATTTTTAATCATAGCAACCACTCGACATTTTTGGGGTAGTTGATGATTAAGTAAATTCATTAGTATAATAATTAACCAAGTCAATTATATTAACAATAATTCAACTAATTAATAATTATAATCCAAAATACATAAAACATGATAAAAATTCTACCTTTCATATTTTATACCACTCGAAAATCATGAACAACAATACCAAAAATTACGTCTTTAATTAATTAAATTCAATAACCAATAAATCATAGCGAACTTTATAATAAAAATTAAAATTATCTTTAAAACACCATATTTTACACAATCTGATTTTAAAGTATTAAATTAAGAACCACCATTAAAAGGTCTCGAATAATCTTTAAATTTTTATGGAAGTTAAATATAAGTTAAATGTCGAACGTGCGGAAATTTCGCCCAAAAATATCATCTTTTACTATTTTTAAGGAATTTTATAATTATCAAATCAGATTAGGCTGAATTCAGTTTCAGATTTTTCTGCCATAGCAAACGTTCTTCAAAAATTACTAAAATTTTACACAAGCTGTAAAACACTATTACTGACTTCCACCTAAAATTTCATAGCATTCCGAGTTGATTAAGTATCCTATTAAATTCGTAAACCGATTCTGGACAGTTTTACCGGTTTGAAAGATTAAATTATTTCAAGCAAGAGATGAACGAATTTTGCCATGAAATAAATCTTGATTAAAGATCAAACAGTGAAGAAGCTCCTAAAATTATTCTAAGTCACTCGAAAAATTAGAACAACAAGAACAAAAATATTCATGCAATTATTCATACAAGATACATAAATAAATAAATCAATTTATGCATAGAATACCTTAAAATAATAAAGATTCATACTAAAATCAAGAAATATCATATTCATAAAATTCATATCGTTCGAATTATTTAAACCTAATCATGATACTAATTCTTTTACAATTTTCATGCTTTTAATCCTAATTAACTATGTGAATAGTTTGCACCAAAATTAAACGGAATAGCGAAGTTACCTGATTCGCTAAAAATTCCAAGGCAATATTCACCAATTGGTGAACAAAGTGC
The DNA here is from genome assembly GCA_951394345.1 of Salicornia ramosissima. Taxonomy (NCBI): domain Eukaryota; kingdom Viridiplantae; phylum Streptophyta; class Magnoliopsida; order Caryophyllales; family Amaranthaceae; genus Salicornia; species Salicornia ramosissima. The sequence goes on along the minus strand of OX596238.1, from coordinate 6,290,262 downwards.
ACGGTTTTTCTTTGTGAAGGAGAGGAGGAGAATTTTAAATTGTAGGGTTTAAGAACTTTAGCAATTAGGAACATATAACATGCTAAGCCCTATATTTATAGAGGTAAAAGAAGAGCAAAGAAAAACAAAACAAGCCCTAAAAATCTATGGGCTACCGTGGGAGAGTGAGCAAAAATAGGGGAGATGGAGTGGAATTAGTTAGGTAGTTTAGGCTAGGTTTGAATTAGTTTAAGGAGTTTAAAAATATTATTTAATTTAATTAATAACCTAATTAATCAAATTAAATCCAAAGAGAAATAATACTTGGCCCAAAAGAACAAGGAAAACCGGCCAAGCTAAAATAAGAGGAAAAGATTGGGTCATTGGCCCAGTTGAGTTTAAAGAGAGGGAAAATAAAGTAAAACAGTCCAATTTAATTGGGCCTTTTGGACTTAGAATGCATAAATAAAACTAATAACCGCGAAATTTTCTAGCCCTAAATTTCGGGGTATTACAGTTGTTGCCTACTATCTTCAAACATAATTAACACGAAGTGTACCGTTATGATCCTTAAAATGTTGGCTACCACATCCTAAAAAATTTCGTCATGTTCCGATGTGTTTAAGGCTATAAGTGCACCGTTACAAGTCTGGGTGGTCATGTAACAATTTTATTAAAGATTTATTGTATTGTTTGAGTTGTTTGATCTGTACTAGACTTAGAATGGATTTTCTATTGGTGCGTTGGAAAGCACAAGAGATTTGCTACAAATCGTATTTTTTTTAGATTTTTGGATAGTCATCCTATCGCCGACTGTGTAATTCTCAGGGATATTTTGAGTGTTTTTGGCTGAGTTTTTTTGGCTTTGGTGTCACAAACTCACAATAGGTATACTATGATAGTAAAATTAGTTTTTATGTCATTCTGGACATTATTTGAAACTGCCTTATTTTGAGTCCAATTGGGTGATTTACGAAGAATTATTAATGAAGATAATTTTAGCTGTTTTTGGCTTCTTTTTTCTTTTCTTTTTTTGCTGTTGATTAGACCTAGAATCAAGTGGACAGTAGTTTTTGGTCATTCTGAACAATGGGAGATGATATTGCGAATTTCAAGAGCCCAATATCGTACATGCTTAGTTAATATTGTTTTAGCGTTTGTTCGATATGATATTGTTCACTTCGCCAGGTTTCATTTGATTTGTTGTGGATTGGATGATGGAAAAACCAGCAAGCTACAACCCGGATCAAGACTATACTTGGAAGCTCGTACAATGCTCTGAGCCACTCCACGAATCAGGAGTATTAGGTTCCTCAAATTTAGATACATAATTGTATCTCACCGTGGCAATTTGTGATAATTTTGACAAACTCTAGGGGCAGAGATCCAAGCACCAACCAAATAGGGGTGTTTTAGTAATATATTTTCAACAAAATTACAAAAATACCATTAGATATATTTTGAGACACTTGTTTTTTTGAGAAACTAGACATTTCCCCTCCATGAATACCAGCATGTGGATAGCCAAGTCTAATTTTTTTTTTTAATTTTTTTTAACAAAGCAAGGAAAACAAAGTTTAATTATAAGGCTCCTACCACAATAATACTCAACTAGTATTGCGCTGCAAGGATGAGGGCGGTGAAAAATACTCTTGCAAGTTGAAACCTCAATTGCGGGCGTTGATATACGCACAACAAAATTGTTATACGCACAATATCAACTTTTAATTTTTGTAGATCACATACTTTCACACGTGCAAAAACAGATATGCATATTTTTTTTCCTTTTTTTAATAACTATGAAAACATTACCCACCCCAACATTTCTCTCACATAACCAGTGAATACCCCCATTTCTCCCGCCAAAGTCTTTCTCTTCCAAAGAAGTCCAAAACCCTTTTTTAGTTAAATTCCTTCATCAATCAATTCTTCTAATTATCCTCTAACCCACATTAATATGGATATTGAATCTTTTACTGAAGGGTCTTACAGAGGATGAATTTCTGAATTTGTGTGGCCTAGTTGAGGATGATAGCCATAAAGATATTAGTGCTTCAAATCCCCAATATTGTGGTATAATTCTGAATCCTTTATCTTAGTTTGACAATGTATATCTACTTTTTGTTAAATACTTGTTGGTATTTAGGGTTTTCTTTTAGTTAATTGTAATACTTTGTATAAACTTAAATAATTAGGGTCTGACATTAAGTAGCATTTGTTGACAATGCAATTGAGTTAGAACAAATTTTGTTAGGTACTCCCTCTGTAACGAATTACTAGCAACAATCGAACTAGCACGGACTCCTAGTTGAAATAAGGTAATTATGGTATTAAGTGGTATAATAATGATAAAAGTAAGAAAGAGAAAAGTAGATAAAAAAATGTTGGAAAAAAAATGTGGGGCCTACTTGTGTTAGTATTGTGTTAATATTATGAATAAGGACAATAATGTAAATTTGTTATTTTTGTTGCCAAGAATAGAATAGAATGAAATTAGAAAAAAATGTTGCTAGTATTATGTTACAACCAAAAATAGAAAATGTTGCTAGTAATATGTTACGGAGGGAGTACTTGATAAAGTCAGCATTGTTACTTTGTTTATTGTGTATGTTTTGTATTAGATTTATGAGGAAGATTATACTTGATATAATTGGAGTCACTAGTTTCAACACTTCATTTTATTGTTGTTTTGCGTTCTTGGGTAGGGAAGAGGAAAAGGATTATGTGTGGGCATTGCAAAAATTTTCAAAGGTATTGGGTGCCGGTAAAGAACCCTTAGTGATTGTAACTGATCGAGAGTTAGCTTTGATGAATGCAATAAAAGTTGTTTTTCCAAATGCAAGTAATTTGTTGTGTGTTTGGCACATTGAGAAAAATATTTTGACAAAGTGTAAGCCTTGTTTTGAGGAAGGAAGTGAATGGGATGGATTTATGTCTTGCTGGACAGATTTAATAAACTCTCCAACTGAAGAACAATTTCATGATGCTTGGTGTGAATTTGAAGTCAAGTATGGGAAATATGAAGCGGTACTTACTACTTAGCTATATATTAAAAAAAAAATGGTTGCGATGGAAGGAATTGTTTGTGAGTGCATGGGTAAATGAGTATATGCATTTTGGTCACCAAGTCACTTCAAGGGCTGAAGGTGCACATGCTACTTTGAAGAGATATCTTCAAGTTTCAAGTGGTGACCTTCGTACTGTGAAGGACAAAATTACGCATGCGGTTGACAATCAATTTAATGAGATCAAAGCACAATTATCAAGTGAGAAGTTTCGTGTTGATCATGATTTGTGCATCCCCTTTTTTAGGAAGCTCTTAAGTCGTGTCTCTAATTTTGCATTAAGAAAGCTCCTTCAACAATTTGAGCTAGCTTCTTCTGATTCATTGCCTCCAATTTGTTCTGGTCACTTCTCAAATACTATGGGTCTTCCATGTGCTCACATGATGAGAAGGATGGCAGGTGAAGAATTGAAGCTTGAATGCATTCATCCTTAATGGAGGATTGACAATATTTCACTTTCATTAAGTGACAAGCCATCTAATGATGATCTTGATGATCTGATCATATTGGTGAACTTGTACATGATTTAATTTACAACTGAAATATAAACAATTACAACTTGTACATGAAAAAGAAGGCATTCGACAACAAATTTCCGAATTTGTGAATTCTCCAAGGCCTTTAATTCTTGAACCGAAAATTCGAGAATAAAAGAATCTTGGATCAAGTTCAAGTAAGAAGTCAAAGACATCTACAAAAAGGGATCCTTCAGCATTTGAAGTGGCTACAAAAGTTAGAATTGAAGGTGTAGCATGTGTGGTGATACACATCATGATCGTCCAAAGTGTCCAACTAATGCTACTCCAAGTTATTCTATCCCCATATTGGCTCCTATATCACAAGAATTGGCTAGTCCATCCACTCCGTCTGTAGTTGATTTGAATGCACTCCCAAGTTCATTATTTTGATGATCTTCTGCCTTCTGTAGCAATGGCTTTTGTAGTTGATTTGTCCAGTAATGTAAGCCCCTCCGATCCTCTTGATCCATCACTTTTTTCTTAAATAAAAAAAAATTCACCACTTTTATGCCTTATTTCTGTTTATAAGCTTAACTATAATACTATCTCTGAACTGATTTTGGGCCATCATAGTTGGTATTTCCATTATCATAATTGTGCTTTGATTGTTTAAATATAATATCTCTGTCTAAGCCAATTAATCGTCATAAAACAGATTTTAATATCAATCCCCATATAGAGTAAATTGATATTATCATTCAATCAATCTGTTTATACTCAATATTGATGTTGAATAAAACAAATTGACTTAAATATTCAATCAATCTGTATAGTATATGATCATAAATCCATCCCAGTATTTACTTACAAACAGATTATTGTTCTTCAGTATTAATCTTGAGTATTAAGTATTAACTGAAGAACAATATAATGGGATGGATTTATGAGTACTAATCTTGTTTCATGTCTTGCTGGACAAAGCATAAATTTTGCACAAAGATATTGAGTTATTAGTAAAATAAGCAGATAATGATTATTGAGTATTCTTGGACAAGGATGGCAATTCAGTCCGAATCGGACCCTAGTCCGATCCGATCCGCAAGAAAAAATCCAATTCGAATCCAAAAAATAAAAATCCGCATCCGAATCCGTCTAAAAAAATCCACATCCGAATCCGTCTAAAAAACATATAAAGTTATATTAATAAAAAAAATAAGAACTAATTTTAATGTAATATTAGACAATTGTCTCATTTGGGAATAATAATTTATACAGTTATTCGACCGAGTCCGACCCGATCCGCAAGAAAAAAAATCCGATCTGATTCCGAAAAATAAAAATCTGCATCCGACACCGATTATTGTCGGATCGGAGTAAGATTATCCATAATCCGATCTGAGTCCAATGCCCGAGCGACGCAATATAATCAGCAGACTGGTTGGCTTCTCGGAAGATGTGCGAAGAGGAGGCTGTAGAGAAATCTCGAAGAATAGTCTAAATATCATCCATTAGTAGTTGGATTTTCCACGGACATCGAAAACGACCCTGCAAAACACTGATAACAGTTAGGTTGTCACCCTCGATGTGAATAGAAGTAAAATTTAGTTGACGAGCTAATAAAAGACCATTCCGAAGTGCAGTTGCTTCGGCCACAAGGGGAGAAGTGTTGCCTAAGTAAAAAGCACGGGCTGCGATACATTCACCAAGATGGTTCCGAAGTACCACACCTGCGGAAGCAGTATTGTTTTTTGACGAACCATCAAAATTAAGCTTAATAGTTCCAGGGGACGGAGGAGACCAACGGGCAAACGAGGAAGCGGAAGGAGGGGAAGCATGTAAATCAGAGTCATAAATCGTGTGCAACTTATCTATGGAGAGGCGGGCCTTCCATTCTTGAAAGTAGGACAGAGCCTGAGTGAAAACACTAATTGCAGAGAATTGGGAATTACGAAAAACTAACCTGTTACGAGCTTTCTAAATACTCCATAAGATATGAAGGATTTTGCAAATGGAGACATAACGCTGGTCATGAAGCATAGTGAGGAGAGTGGGAAGGGAGGGGCAGGTCGGGAGCGGGGCAATCTAACGAATAGCTTGAATATATGACCAAATGGGAAGAACCATCGAACAATGCAAGAAGATGTGATCTTGGGATTCTTCAGCTGTGGAGCAAAGTGGGCAGAGTGGGGAAAGGGGCAAGCCTCGGTAAACCAAATTTTGACGAACCTGGAGACCATTATGCAGGAATTGCCAAGTAAAGATCTGTAGTTTAGGGTTGATGTCCAATTTCCAAAGCCAATAAAAATCCCATTTAGGGGAATAAGGAGGAATATCATGGGCGATCCATGTAGCTGATTTGATAGTAAAATGACCATCAGGAGAATGGCCCCAACAAGGTTCATCCAAAATTGGGGAGGACGGAAGAGGGATACCTAAAATAGTGCGGCAAATTTCTGGTGGAAGATACTGAGTGAGAAGATCAGTGTTCCAAGAGCCGTGGGCTATGAAATGATCAACTGTCATGTCCGAATTTGAAATATCAGATGGGTCGATATTAAGATGTGAAATAAGGCTATCTTTAAAGACCCAATTATCAAACCAGAAAAGAACATTAGCACCATTTCCTATTTTCCAACGAATGCCCCGTAGAAGAAAAGGGCTGATATGAAGAATTTGCTTCCGAATCCAAGAGTCTTTAGACTGAGCTCGATAATGAAAAAAGACGTACGCCGAAGATACTTTGTAACGACCCTGATTTTATTGGTATTTCTGCCATATGATTATGTGTATTTATGTGTTGCTATGTATAGTTCAAATTTATTTTTGAACTATTTATTTTATTTTGTGTGTGAATAATTTCGATTTAATTCGAAATATTTTATTTTGGATTAGTTATTATTTATTTTAATTATTATTTAATTAATTAGAATTTTATTATTTAATTTTCTAATTAATTATTTAATATTTTGGGCTAAAACGAATTAAGCATGATTAATCATGTAATTTTTGTAAATTAGCCCAATTATTCACGAAAGCCCATTTTTGGCCCATTTCTCCTTGCCTTGGCCGGCCCCCTTAAGTGTGATGGCAAGTTTTGCCACTTGCCTCATGTTCACACCTTAACTAACCTCTATTTATAGGAGGGTTAGTAAGGCTTAATGATCTATTTGCTAAATTGCCATCTTATGCTCTTGCCATCAAAGTTTACAACACAAAAACACCTCCACTTTGCTCTCCTCTTTCACGCCATTTTTGGCTCCTCCAAGTTGAACATTTGTTCATCATCTTTTCAAAACCCAAACTTAAAGATTCAACTTCTATTGATCTTTAAGTATCAAAACACAATCTAAACCACCTAAATTGCTTTCAAGATCACTAGTTCGGGATTGGTTTGGGGTTGTTCGATTGGGGTTCGTGTGTGCCGTGTGGATCACGTGAGCCGTGAGGTGGCTCGTGTGGGTGGCCATGCTGTGGTGGTCGTGTTCGTGGCAGAGGCCGTGCTGGGCAGCCGTGCGGTTCGTGGGCTCGTGTGCAAGGACCGTGGTGAAGCCGTGTGTGTGCCGTGGTGGTCCGTGTGCTTGGGCCGTGTGGTTTATTTTCCGGGCAGCAAGTTTTTAGTAATTACCTTGTTAATCTTCATCAAGGTAACATGCTTTCTCAACTTAATTGGTGTACTATGAATCATAGTATGAATTAAATGCATAAGATTAGTTTATGTTGAAGTTTTGATCATGTTTTTATGTATGGATGTAAATCTGATTTTTATGTGGTTTATTGATGATTTGATGATTGAATATGATGATTTTATGTTTGATTATGATAGTAGTAAGTTTATGTTTATCATGTTAAAGTTTGATGAATTTTGGGATACTAGTAAGTTGGTAAATTCATGTATATGTATTGATTTATGCGTGTGGATTATGTATGTTGGATGAGTTCTTGATTGGAGTTCTTGAATCTTGATTGGGTTCTTGGTTGAAGATCTTGAATCTTGGATGAGTTCTTTATGAATCTTGGTTGAGTTCTATGCGTTCTTGATGAGTCTTGATAAGTTCTTGATTAAGTCTTTAAAGTTAAAGAAAGTAAAGAAAGTTAAAGAAAGAGTTAAAGAAAACGTTAAGATGTTGTAAGATGTTTGGTTTACGCGTTATTTTCTTAAGTCAAGGCGTAAGATGCAAGTTAAGAAGTAACTAAGTGTGTAAACTTCGGATTAAAGTTAAAGATTGTAAGATTAGCTTGATTTCGTAGCTAGACGCCTGAAACTTAGAGTAAGATTCTATGTTTTTGGGTTAAGACGTTGCCCCTATCCTGACCGCGATATTGGGATAGTGATTACCACTATGTTGTCTTTGACATGGATTTCCAGTAAGATTGGTTTCATGGGGTTGGGAGTAAGATTCTCAATCCTGGCATAGTTGGAAAGTTCGATCGCGTAAGAGGCGTTCGTACGAGCGTAGTCCGGTCTAGTTTATGAATGATTGCGCCAAAGATAAGTTTGGATAAGTTAGATGAGTCGAGTCTGTATATTGGTATGATTTTCGCATGATTTGATGTTTGATTTGGATATTTGATTTATGCTATGTTCTTGTGTATTCCCGTTAGGGTGAGTCAGTTATGTTACTCGCCACTGATGGTGGACTGTTGTTTACTTTTCAGGTAATTCTGATGATGAGGTTCTTGCTTAGCTTTGGGTTGGGCGAGCGCCGCTATTATGATTTAGTTGTTTTTCCGTTGTTTGTTGGTTTTGGATAGTATTGGACTATAGTGGTGATAATTGTATACTTTTACTTTAAGCTCTGACATATGGTTGGAGTTACGCTTATTAGTATTGATAGTTTGACTTTTGGGTTAGTGGTGTACAAACTTGTGGGTATTTGTACTTTTGGGATTAGTAATATAATAATTTGAGGTATTGTTTTAATTTTTAAGTATTTTAGTTGTTAGTTCTGACTATTCGACTCGTCGGTTTCTTCCGCGCCGGTTTAAGCGAGTCGGGTCGTCACATACTTGGCGTGAATAATTTGAACCCAAATATTGGCATGGTCGGATAAGACCTTCCATCCCAGTTTACAAAAATAGGCTTTATTTACCGCGTCCGATTTACGGAGGCCTAGACCACCTAGGGACTTGGGGCGACAAAATTTATCCCATGAAATCATGGGGAGGCCGGGTTTATCAGAACTTTGTTTCCAAAAAAAAGATCGGTTGGTACGGTCAAAGGTGGAAGTGGTCGAAACAGGGAGAGCAGCCGTAGACATAACATAAGATGGGAGCGCCTCTAAATTACTTTGAATTAAGACAGCCTTACCAGCTTTAGAAAGCCATTGGGCTGACCAAATATTAAGTTTAGCATTGGCCTTACGAAGGATATGGTCAAAGTTAGACTTAGAAAAAGGAGAGGAGTTAAAAAAAACTCCCAAATAACGGCCTAGAAATTGTTTTGGTGTCATATTAAAATAACTGGCAAGCTGACGTTTGCGGGGATTATTAACCTTTTTCGAGAATACAATTGCAGATTTATCAAAATTGATAAGTTGGCCAGAGAGAGTCATGAATTCATTTAGTATAGATCTAACCTGATTGCAGGCGGAAGGGGTAGCTTTACAAAATAAAAGGCTATCATCTGCGAACAAAAGGCAAGGCACAATGGGCGCAGTAGGAGCCACTTTCAACCCAATAGGGGAACGAAGAGAGGCAGACTGTAAAGAAAGTTTACGAGCCAATACCTCCATACAGATAATAAAAAGACAAGGGGAGAGGGGATCGCCCTGGCGGATACCTCGAGTTGGGAAAAGAAGTTGCGAAGTTTGACCACTAACAGACGGAGAGAAAGAGACTTTAGTAACACAAGCTCGAATCCAAGAAACCCATTAGTTATTAAACCCAAAGCTATGGAGGGTAGCCCATAAAAAATCCCATTCAAGCCTATCATAAGCCTTTTCCATATCAAGTTTGAGGGCCAACCAACCAGTTGAATTTTTTGATTTGGAAAACATATTCATAATTTCATGAACTATTAAAATATTATCCTGAATAGCCCTATCTGGGGCAAAGGCAGTTTGAAAAGGCCCGATAATCTTATTAAGGAAAGGGCGAAGGCGTCCCACAAGAATTATTGCAATTCCTTTATAAATTGTAGTACAGAGGCTGGTAGGACGAAAATGGGAGGTACGAGATGGAGAATCGACTTTCGGAATTAACGTCAGGATAGTATGATTTATTTGCCTAAGGAGAATACCATTATGAAAAAAACCTTTAATTGCCTTACAAAGGTCATATGAGATTATAGGCCAATATGTTTGAAAAAATTTCGGACCAAACCCATCTGACCCTGGGGCTTTATATGGGGACATATCAAAAAATACCTGTTTAATTTCGTCATCTGTGACAGGAGCCGTAAGGATAACATTATCCTCTGGGGTAATCACAGTGGGAATCTAAGGTAGAGAAAATAAACGGGTAGAGGAGTGATCAGAGGAAAATCGACGAGAGTAATCCTGCTGAAAGAGGTCGGCAATGTCGGAAGTTTGGTCTATCCATTGATTGTCATCATTTTGTAATCGGAGAATAGATGACTTTCGATGTCTCTGTTTGACGGATTCATGAAAAAAACGAGAATTACGATCACCATGGGTGAGCCATCGTTTACGGGCATATTGGCCCCAATATTTTTGACCAAATGTAAGCAACCGTTCTCGTTGTTTGATGAGATGGTTGAGATGTTGCTGAATGTGCAAATTAGTGGGCTGAAGTTGAAGTTGAGATTCGACATTTTGAAGCTTAGTATGATTAGTACGTAACTGACTTTGGGAGTTCCCAAAAGTTTTGAGGTCCCAACGTCGAAACTCGAATTTAGTTATGCGAAGTTTTTGCATAATGCAAAAGAAACGAGATCCCGAGAACCGTTGTTTCCAAGATTTGGAAACAATGTTTTTTGCTTCTGGGTATGAGGTCCAAAAATTCTGAAATCGAAATTGATGGATACCGCACCGGATGTGACGGTCTGTATGAAGGATAGTAGGGGCATGATCTGAGACAGAAAAATGTTCATAGGATAAAAAACAATTAGGGAATGTAGAAAACCATTCCTCGCTAGAAAAGGCTCTGTCTAATCTTTCATAAATAATTTGGGACGGTAGACGTTTCTTCCATGAAAAGGGAGTAGAGGTGGAAGGAACATCAATGGCATTAGTACGGGTCATAAAATTGGTGAGGCGCCATGTGCTATTAAGAGCCAATGGAACACCACCCAACTTATCATGTAAGTTTAACATTTCATTAAAATAACCAATGACACACCAAGGAGTGGGAGTGTTGGAAATTAAATTTTCCAACATTGTCCAAAACGAAAGTTTGTCCTAAAATTGAGCAGGGGCATAGATAAAAAATAATTGGAATGTATAGGCATTTTGGAGGTCAGTAACCTCCAAATGGGATAAGCGATGTTGTAATCGAATAACGTTAACTGCAATAGACGTGCAATTCCAACAAACCCACATACCACCGCAATGGCCATGTGGATCAATAAGACGAATAGCTGAAATTTTAAATTTTTTGAGAGGCGAATACTATTTCGACGGGATAACATTGTTTCGGTATACAGAGAATGTCAGGGGAGAATCTCTTAATTAGATATAGTAGTTCACTAAGCGCATCCTAACGCTTAGCACCATGAATGTTCCAGTAGAGGATCTTCATAATAGATCGTATGAATAAGTAGTTATACTTAGCCAAGTTAATGGAACTTGGTAAAACAAATATAGGGGCCAAGAGATATCAAAAGGAGCAACAAAGTGCTCAAATCGTATTTGGGAAGGTCCAGTACAAGGGTGGCAAACCAAAGGTGAATGATCCAAAAAAACAAAAACGTTTGAACAAGCAAAGGAGAAATTAACATAATGACTACAAGGTAGCCTGGGACAATAATGGCTACAAGGTAGCCTGGGCCAAAGCGAGATTGAAGTAAAATAATTTACAAATGTCATGAAGCTACGACGGTTAATACATAGCTTTGGGTCCATCAAAACAGAGTAAAATAACAGATAATCTAAAATACATAGCAAAAACAAGAGATTAGAAAAACAAAAAAACAAATTACAATAACTGGGAGGAAATAAAAATACATTAAAAATACAACCCAAAGAAACAAAAAGAAATAAAACAAATGAAAAGGTAGAAAGTCCTCCATGACACCGCATAGAGCTGTCGGTGAAGCTAGTCATTAGCCCAATTGAAGTAAAGGCGTTGAACTGAAGAAGATACAAAGCCGCATCATAAGCCCTTATGATGATGGAAGAAAGGAACTTAAACATAGCAACAAGAAGGAGAAGGCAGCAGAACATCCAAAAATGTCGGCTAAAAGTACATAGTATGGAAACGAAGCCAGTGCAAAACTGAACTAACACAAGATACAGGGTGAACATGAACAGAAAAGGAGGGCGAGCAGACCAAGCGAAAGGAACAACGAGGGTAAACTTGGATCTAAAATTAAACAATTCTGAAAAAATAACTAGACAATCAAAAAACCCTAAAATATAAAAAAGAGATGCAAAAAACCTGTCTGAAATCCAATCGAATCTGAAATCACGTCGGAGCAGAGGAAGAGCCAACATAAGAGACACCGGGGTACCTAATTTTAGGTCCATCATACATCGCAGAACAAGAATTCGGCAATAGACAATCGTATAGAGGGATGAAAACTCCAACCAATTCAGATGCAAAATCGTGAAGAAGGCAAAATCATATTAGAAAAACGCATAAAAACCCCTTAACAAAGGGGTTTTGAAAAACATAGAAAAACCCCAAAATTGGGGTTTTTTGGGTCGGTGGGAAAGGGAGGGTAGAAGGAGATGAGAAAAATTGAATAAAGAGAAATACACCTTAGAGAGAGAAGAAGCCTTCCACATATTCAATCTTTGCCATTGAAGTAGGGCATAAAGGAAGCACCCACATATAATAAGAGCAAAACCCTTATTGTGATGATAAACTTCAAAGGGAGTCAAAAGACTATATGAAATAGCCACAATAATTGGGAGTAAACCCAATTGAAATTGACGTAGATGAGGATTCATAGTTAGAGATTCATAATTGGAAAAAGAACAAAGCAAGGACAATAAGGTTTGCAAAAGGAAGGCTGAAAATCTTAAAAAGGTATTTAGGGGTTAGTTATATTGGGTATTCTTGATGGGTAATATCACATTATAGTAAAAAAATATATACATATATGTGCAAAGATTTGTGTTTGCACGCGTGATAAATTAAGTGAAATATAAGGATACAATCTTCTGATGTGCCTATAACAATTTTGTTGTGCGTATATCAAAGCCCCTCAATTGCCAAATGCATGTAAAATAATTTTTATATTATTTGATTGAACTCAAATCAATTAATTCAATTGTAAATGGAAAATATTTTTCTTCCAAGTTCCAACTATGATGTACCTTATATGCTTTAATTTTGAAGTATTTTAAGCATTTTACATTTTACATTATTTGCTTGAACCGAAAATCAATTACCCGGTACATGTGTGTACCTTATCTGAATCCGCTTCAGAGTACATTCATTCTTTCTTGTCATCACGAGAGGAATCATCAGCCATCTTTAAGCTCATCTTAAACTTGTTGACATCATCAACCACCGCATTCCTAAACAGTGCCACGTCAACAGCACCAGACACCATGTGATACCCACGTGACCTAAGTTCCTGTGGAGGGTCATGGGCCATAGCAAAGCCGCACAAGTAGGCCGCATCACCTTCCACCACCTCCTTCTCGGCTTTCCTCATCTTCTTCGTCACCTTCTCATTCCCGGGGGCCCACAAATACCCCATACTAGCACTCAAATCCAAGGGTCCCATCTGAATACAATCCACCCCTTCAACGGCCGCGATCTTCCCCACTTTTTCAATTGCATCTTCGCATTCCACCTGGCACATGATCAGCAACTCCTCCTCACATCTGCCTAGGTACCCATCGTCGATGCCGTACCCGGAAGCCCGGACAATTGTATGAGCCGCCCCGCGAACTCCGTTAGGCGGGTAACGGCAGTATGAAACGGCCTTTTGGGCCTCTTTTGGGGTTTCAATCATGGGAAACATGATCCCTTGGGGGCCCAGATCGAGGGCCTTTTTGGCCCAAGCGGCAGTAGACTCTGGCAAGCGGAGAATCGCTGGAGTTCCTGTGGCGGAGAGAGAGCGGAGACAAGTGAGAGCCTCGGGAATGCCGCCGAAGCCGTGCTCCATGTCAACTACGACGAAATCGTAACCGGAAAGCCCGGCGATTTCGGCGAGGGTAGGGGAAAAAGAGCAGAGGAAAAGGCCGTAGAGAGTGTCGCCATTTTGGAGGCGTGATTTTAGGGTTGCGGGTTTTGAAATACTGGCGGAGATGGCGGTGGATCGGGTTTGGGTTTGGGGAAGGGTGGTGAAGTGAGGAGGTTTATGGGAAGTGAAGGAAGAGTAAAAAGTGAAAGTGGGAAGGGAATTGAGGGATTTAGGCAGAGAATGGAGGTGGGTAATGAAGCGACAGGGGCGGAGAAATGTGACACAGGAAGAATTCATGGTTATGGTTGTGGTTGTGGTTGCGGTCGGATGTTTATGGCGGTTTTACGGCAGTACGGCTTATGTTGGTGTTTTGGTTTGTTGTGGGGTATCTGTAGAGTGAATAGCGCTCTGAGCGAGTGACTGGCTTAGCCCTGTCTTTTAAATTCATTCCAATTTACAAATTTAGTTTAGATATTGTTAGTTACCTTAGAATTCCACACACGGCGTAATTTAGAAGTCCAAAGTTGTTGGTTTTTTTTTTGGTGTACCCACCCGGTTCACCCTTTGGGCTAATCCGGATTCGGAGCGCGTCCTGGGTTAAGGTTTTAAACTCCTCTCAATGTGCTTGCGGGGGGAACTCCAAAGTTGTTGAGTACAAAGTCCAAACTATATTCCAAATTGTAGGGAAATGATAAAGCCACAACTAAAATTGATATTGGCACAACCCATTGTGAGAGCACTCTTCTTATGTTTCTCTCACAAAAGTTGTGCCTTTATCAAATTTAGTTGTGCCAATATCAATTTCCCAAATTGTATACTTGTATAAATTTAAAGTAATCGGATAGGGATTCAAATTTTTGAGTCCAAATTGTTGATTTGTGTAAATTGCTTTTGTTTTAAATAACTAATCAAGTATTTTTTTTAATGTACAAGTGTATGAGATTTTTGAAGGAAATGTCCTTCGATCAATTGGCAATTACTAAAATATAAAATAGGATTAATAATGGAGATTAATTATTCGGTTATTTAGGTGGTCATAATGTTTTGCTAGAAACCAATTATGATCTGTGGACCAATTGTTGGGCCACTGCTAATTATAACTGGGTCCTATAAGGTCACACACATTAAGTAAAAGACTGGGTCATAATATACTAAAGCCCATGATAATTAGGTTTTAGTATTACTAGTGATATTAGGGTTTTTATGTGTGACTTCTATATATATAAGATATACAGTTGATCACCATATATATAAAAAAAAAAAAACATTAAAAACCCTAATCTCTGGTTTTAATTCCATCACAAAAATGAGAAGAGAGTTGGGAATTCTCTGATCCTGTTCTAGCAGACATACGTGAAGGAGATCCAGTTCTTTGCTTGTGTGGACTGAATAGAGGGGCAACATTTGGGGCTCTTGTTCTCCATAATCAATTTGCTTTATCAGGGAATTCACGCTACAAAGGTTGTTATTCTATTCCTTATAATCTATGATTCATATTGTTTATTATTAGTGATCCTGATGTTATAGATGTTAGGAAATTGTTTCCTGAAATTCCGCTAATCATATCTATAAACTCCAACAGTGGTATCAGTTAGCCCTCTAATAATATTCATATGATCATGTTTATTTGTTAGATTTCATTATTTTCATTCCATTAAGGGAGGATTAAATATATGGATTAATTTGCATAATTAAAATATTGATTTTAATTGTATTTTATTATACTCGAAAAAAAAAAAAAAAAAAAAAAAAAAAAAAAAAAAAAACGTTCGAACAGTTCGAACTTCGAACCCAAAAACCACCCAGATTCAAGGATTAATACTTGTTATTGTTCAAAATTACATTAGGGTTTTTGTTTCTTTCAATCTTAATTGCAAATTAATAGCAAAAATTGTTGTTTTATCTCAATAAGTTGAACGAATTTGCGTGTTTTGGTTCGAACAGTTCGAACCCTAACTTCCTCAAATTCAATCTAACATCATTTATAGTGTTTAATTTTGCAAATTGATTTGGGGGAAATACATTCACATAACCCAGAAAATAGTATCAAGTATCGATTCGAACAACGGTTGTTCGATTTGTCCCAGATCTTGCTCGAAATGTTCGAACTATTTGGGGGCAAAACAGATCGATTCTCGAAGTTTCTGGGTGGAGTGGATGGTGCTCGGAGGTCGGACGTGCGACGGCCGGCGTTTCTGGGTGGGGGTCGTGGCTGTGCGGCGGTGGTCGGCGGCCGTGCGTGGCTGTTACTGTGGTTGCTTCTGCTAATGCGTTGCTATGTTGCTGCTGTTGTTTCCTTTTTTTATTTTTTTTTTGTTTAATTATATTTTTTTTTAATAATAAAAATAATAAAAAGGAGGAATAAGTCATGTGATTGTGAATTTGTGGCTATAATTAAGCATTGACCCCATTTTCCCTAACTATACACAAAATAAGTTTTGGTAAGTTGACAAAATTATTTATTTATTTATTTATTTATTTTGGAATGAATAAAGTTATTGTTTAAAGAGTTTAAATAACAATTAAATAATTTTTTTTTGAGTATAAAATGCCTCCAAATAATGCAAATTAATAATTAATGATGATTAATTCCATATATGAATTTTAATTGAATGAAAATAATGGTAAGCTAATATGTGATATTATTTGATATTATACTTTGTCTGTAGTATATTAAATGCATGCAGGTTTATAATATATGATATTATTTGCGTGCTGTGACTAGTATGGCCCAATCTAGGATAGTAAATACGGTCTGCGAACCGTTTTTGTATTTTTGTAATTTAAATACGATCTGCGCATCGTTAAGTTTTATTTTAATTTGTAATTTATTTTGCATTTTAATTACTTTAATACTTATGTAATACAAAGACGAGCCCAGACCGTGGAGGCCCATGACAAAGATGGATGGAGATCCATGAAGAGTCCAAGGAGGTGCCCAATCAAGGAGCTTAGTTGTTAGGATTAAGGGCCATACTAGGTCATATTTATTTTATTGCATTTTATTTTGTTTATTATTTTAAAATGCTTATTAGTTTATTGTATGTTGTTCATCAATACGCTAGAGTTCACTATTAATAAATAGTTTACTTACCTTGATAATGTAACTATAAGAAAAGGCCTCCGTCTGCTTATCATTACATGTTGATAGGATCTTGTTATTAACTCGTTCAAATTGGGACATTAAAAATTGAATAGAGTTATTAAGTAACCTATAAACTATTGCATGTTTTAGGTACTTTCATAAACATAAAAATTGAATTTTGCTCTTTTCTGTATGTAGATACCATGTCTAACAATAACAACAACAACTCTGTTTTCAACATTCGTCCTTTCCTTGAGAAGGATAGGCTGAATGGAGGAAATTTCACAAACTGGGAACGTATTCTAAGACTTGTGCTTAGGTCGGAGGGAAGGGAGGATGTTATTGAAAACCCACTTCCAGTGGTGACTGATGCATCAACTGAAGCTGAAAAGCGTCGTGCTAAACAGGCTAATGAAAGGTCTATTCCTATCACTTGTTTGATGGTGGCAGCTATGGAGCCGGACCTCCAAAAGAGGTTTGAAAACAAAGACGCTTACACCATCATGCAAGAACTCAAGGCTATGTTTCAGAAACAGGCCAGAGTTGAGAGGTATGAGACTAATAAGGAGATTCTAGAATGTCATCTGAAGGAGGGTCAACCAGTTGGCCCACATGTTTTCAAAATGCTAGGCCTTTTTGAGAACATGGAACGCCTTGGTTTCCCTTATAGGGAACAGTTGGCTACTGACATTATTCTCCATTCATTACCTGACAGCTTTAAACAGTTCAGGATGACATTCAACATGAATGAGACTGAAAAGACCTTGCAAGAGTTGCATGGTATGTTGGTCAATGCTGAAGGTAACATTCCCCATGAACCAAAGAAAGAAATTTTGATGGTTCAGAAGAAAAAGGTTTTCAAAAGGAAAGGAGTGGGCAAGAAGGACAAAGGCAAGCAAGTTGTCATTGCTCCTGAAAAGCCTAAACCGACTGCCAAGCCCAGAGTAGCTGCGGAAAGCAAATGTTTCTATTGTGACAAAATAGGTCACTGGAAGAGAAACTGCCCTAAATACTTGGAGGACAAGAAGTCAGGTGCTTCTACTTCAGGTATTTATGTTATAGAAATCAATTTGACTTCTACTTCTTTATGGGTATTGGATACCGGTTGTGGTTCTCACATTGTAAATGATGTGCAGGGACTAAGAAGAAGTAGAAGACTAGCAAAAGGCGAAGTAGAACTTCGGGTCGGAAATGGAGCAAGAGTTGCTGCACATGCCATCGGGAGTTATAGTTTAGTTTTGCCATCTGGATTGACATTAGAACTAAATAATTGTTATTTCGTTCCGTCTATTACTAAGAACATTATTTCAGTTTCAGTTTTGGATAATGAAGGTTTTTGTTTTGAAATTAAGAACAAATGTTGTTCCATTTCCTACAATAACATGTTCTATGCTAGTGCTAAATTGATTAATGGCTTATATGTGCTTGATAGGTCAGTAAAAATCTATACCATAGATAGCAAGAGACAAAAATCGAATGATTTAAACTCAACCTATATTTGGCATTGCCGAATGGGTCATATAAACCAAAAGCGTATCCAAAAGTTACATAGGGCTGGGATCCTTCCATCATTTGATTTCGAATCTTTTGATGTATGTGAATCATGCTTAATGGGAAAAATGACAAAATCACCGTTCACAGGAAAGGGTGAAAGAGCCAATGCCCTCTTGGCACTCATACATACTGATGTGTGTGGACCAATGAGTACAAAGGCTAGGGGTGGGTTTAATTACTTCATTACTTTTACTGATGATTTAAGTAGATATGGATACGTCTACTTAATGAAACATAAATCGGAATCCTTTGAAAAGTTTAAAGAATTCCAAAATGAGGTACAAAATCAACTTGGTAAGACAATTAAAGCATTACGATCTGATCGTGGTGGCGAATATTTGAACCAAGAATTCGATGATCATCTTAAAAGTTGTGGAATACTTTCACAAATGACGCCACCAGGAACCCCTCAATTAAATGGAGTTTCTGAAAGAAGGAATCGAACCTTATTGGATATGGTTCGGTCAATGATGAGTCTTGCTGATCTTACAATTTCATTTTGGGGATATGCTTTAGAAACCGCTGCACACACACTAAATAGAAGCCCGTCAAAAGCTGTAGAAAAGACTCCATATGAGATATGGAATGGAAAGGTTCCAAACCTATCTTTTCTTAAAATCTGGGGATGTGAGGTCTATGTAAAACGTTTACTATCAGACAAACTTGCACCCAAATCAAATAAATGTCTCTTTGTGGGTTATCCAAAAGAGACAAGGGGTTACTACTTCTACAATCGTCAAGAGAACAAAGTGTTTGTTGCTCGAGATGGTGTCTTTCTAGAAAAGGAATTTCTTTCTAGAAAGACAAGTGGGAGTAAAATAATGCTCGAAGAAATTCGAGAAGAGCAACAAATGGACGTGGGTCACACCATGTCAGAGGCGGCCCGACCAGACGAAAGTCTAGTTCAGGAGATGACGTATCCAACACGTGAACCTCCTACCGTCCCACTTGAATCAAATTCATGCGAAAATCTTCAAAGAGTTGAAGAGAATATTTCTATTGATGCTCAAAACCCACGTAGGACAAGTAGACGAGGGATTCCAGACGAAAGGTTGGGTGATATCCTGTTAACTGAAAATTCTGAAATAATGATTTTGGAAAATTCAGAGCCTACTACCTATAAACAAGCTTTGGCGAGCCCAGACTCTGAGAAATGGCTTGAAGCCATGAAATCCGAAATAGACTCCATGTCAGAAAATAAAGTTTGGACCCTAGTCGACTTGCCTGATAGGGTTACACCTATTGGTTGTAAGTGGGTGTTCAAAATAAAAACTGATAAAGATGGAAATGTAAATGTCTATAAAGCTAGACTGGTTGCAAAAGGGTTCAGGCAAATTCATGGTATAGACTATGATGAAACTTTTTCTCCAGTAGCAATGCTTAAGTCAGTTCGGATACTTTTAGCGATTGCTGCATATTTCGATTACGAGATTTGGCAGATGGATGTCAAAACTGCATTCTTGAATGGGTTCTTGAATGAGGATGTGTATATGACACAACCTGAGGGTTTTGAGGATCTAGAAAATCCTAAAAGAGTTTGTAAGCTTTTGAGATCCATTTATGGACTAAAGCAAGCATCTCGGAGCTGGAATCTTCGATTTGATGAGGCGATCAAACAGTTTGGTTTCCTCAGATGTGAAGAAGAATCTTGTGTTTACAAGAAATTTAGTGGGAGTAGCTTAGTCTTCTTGGTCTTGTATGTGGATGACATACTGCTCATGGGAAATGACATACCAATGCTTGAATCAGTCAAGGGATGGTTGAAAAGTTGTTTCTCCATGAAAGACCTAGGAGAGGCTGAATACATATTGGGAATTAAAATCCATAGAGATAGGTCTCGAAGGATGATTGGACTAAGTCAAGAGACTTATATTGATAAGGTTCTTGCAAAGTTCAACATGGAAAACTCTAAAAGAGGGTTTATTCCCATGTCACATGGCATGTCGCTCAGCAAGAGTCAGTGTCCATCAGGGCCTGATGAGTTGAAGCGAATGAGTAGCATACCTTATGCTTCAGCCATAGGATCCATAATGTATGCGATGATATGTACTCGACCAGATGTTGCATATGCCTTAAGCATGTGTAGCAGGTTCCAAGCAAATCCAGGTGATGCACACTGGACTGCAGCTAAGAGCATCCTAAAGTACTTAAGAAGAACTAAGGGCATGTTCTTAGTCTATGGTGGTGAAAATGAGTTGGTTGTTAAAGGTTATACTGATGCAAGCTTCCAGACTGACAGAGATGATTGCCGCTCTCAGTCAGGGTATATCTTTTGTCTTAATGGAGGAGCAGTGAGCTGGAAAAGTTCAAAGCAAAGCACTGTTGCAGACTCTACAACTGAATCGGAATACTTAGCAGCGGTAGAAGCAGCTAAGGAATCTGTTTGGATTAAGAAGTTCTTAACAGAGCTAGGCGTTATACCTAGTGTTCTGGAAGGGATTGAGTTGTTTTGTGATAATAATGGAGCCATTGCACAAGCAAAGGAGCCAAGGTCACATAGCAAATCCAAGCACGTTATGAGGAAATATCATCTCATTCGTGAGATAGTTGACAGGAAGGACGTCAAGATCTGCAAAGTTCATACAAATGAGAATGTGGCTGATCCACTTACTAAACCTCTACCTCAACCCAAACATGAAAGTCATACTAGGGCTGTTGGGTTGAAGCAAATATTAGAATGGGCTTAGATTGTATTATGTTTAGAGAAACTTATTACAATGTAGAGACATGATTTGCTGATTTATGTTTATGATAATAGAAATTTTATTTAATATTGGTTTAGTGTTAAATAAAATGTCCAGCATATTTGATTGAATTCAATGGTTTGTCAAATACGTGATTTGATAAATGAAACACCATAAGTGAACTGAATTCATAAAATATTTAAGTTCCTAATCTAAGTCATTAAAATGGACATATATGACATATTAAAAGGATTAGCATATAAGATTGATCGATAGCATTGTTTCATGGGCTATGGAAACATAGAGATGTTTGATCAATCATATGGATATGTATGGTTGATACACAATTGAACTGACCTATATCGAAGTTTATAATTATTTTAGTGGATTCCTAAGACATGAGTGGGACACTACTTAGCTTAATGTTTTGTGTAACTTTGATGCTTTCAAACGTCATGCCGTAAAAGGGGACAATAAAGCTAGCATTCGGGTTATGCAAAAGGTTGAGTGGGAGTTTTGGTTACCACAAGATTGAAAAGGTCCTCCTATGTGTGATAGGATTGGTGTCTTAGCCTTTTGAAGAGTGAGAGTTGAAAAATGCATGGCCGTGCTCAAATTGATTATGAGATAATCATTTGTATCGCAATTCGAACTCGGATTTCAAGAAATAAATTTGAAAAACAAATATGGATGACATAAAGATGTCATCATATTATCAAATTAGACATTAAGAGACCAAGGAATTTATAATTGCACGCTTGTTCTCGGACAAGTGGGAGATTGAAGGAAATGTCCTTCGATCAATTGGCAATTACTAAAATATAAAATAGGATTAATAATGGAGATTAATTATTCGGTTATTTAGGTGGTCATAATGTTTTGCTAGAAACCAATTATGATCTGTGGACCAATTGTTGGGCCACTGCTAATTATAACTGGGTCCTATAAGGTCACACACATTAAGTAAAAGACTGGGTCATAATATACTAAAGCCCATGATAATTAGGTTTTAGTATTACTAGTGATATTAGGGTTTTTATGTGTGACTTCTATATATATAAGATATACAGTTGATCACCATATATATATAAAAAAAAAACATTAAAAACCCTAATCTCTGGTTTTAATTCCATCACAAAAATGAGAAGAGAGTTGGGAATTCTCTGATCCTGTTCTAGCAGACATACGTGAAGGAGATCCAGTTCTTTGCTTGTGTGGACTGAATAGAGGGGCAACATTTGGGGCTCTTGTTCTCCATAATCAATTTGCTTTATCAGGGAATTCACGCTACAAAGGTTGTTATTCTATTCCTTATAATCTATGATTCATATTGTTTATTATTAGTGATCCTGATGTTATAGATGTTAGGAAATTGTTTCCTGAAATTCCGCTAATCATATCTATAAACTCCAACAATTTTCACTTATGATTTATTAATAATATCTATTTTGATTATAACTTTAGTTATTTAGATTGAATTGGATTGGATTTAGACTAGAGAAAATTTATTCGGATGAAATTGGATCGGACTCGAGAACTATTTGGATCGGATCGGACTCAAATTTTCAAGTCCAAATTTTTTTCGAACTGCATTTGGACTTGGTCGACTCCAATCCAGTCCATCCAATTTAGAACACCCTTGGGTTCGATTTTACCGCACACATTTGTGAAGATTCCTTATCATTTTCCCTTACACATGCGCGTGTTAGCTATATTTGAGTCGGGTTACCTGTAATAGGGCCGGTTTCAAGACTTAGTATCAACATATTATCATAAAAAAAAGTCATTCCCAAAAAAAAAATTTTGGTAGGTCTAAAATTTAATTTGGTACAAGTAATACTTAGAATCATTTTTTTTTATATTAAGAAAGAAAATCGGTTAACCAAATGGAGTAGACCTACCCAATTCATCGTCACAGACTCACGGATGATAAGAAAAAGAGTAGGATCACATGAAGTGAACCAAATAGTCGTCGTATATATTGATGCTCTTTGAGCAATATAATTAGTTGTCTTGTTTGACTCTTTAAAAAAGTGTTCCCGAGTTTTAGTGTTTTCAAATCGGTGAATATCTTTTTTGGAATCTACGATTAGGTTATATATTAGGATGTCCCAAATAAATCTGATATAATTGATAAGTGCAAGATTACTGCTTCAATTACTCCCTCCGATTTTTAATAGATGCAAGTCATGTAACGTATTCACTTTGCGCACTTGTCGAAGCAAAACTTTGACAAAAAAATATCTTTATTTGTATAATTGTAAAAATTATAAAAAAATTAATATATTTAGATAGTGTGTATCGATGCTCCAACAAAATCTCACTTGCCTATAATTTACTTTATATATAGATAACAATTAGAAGTCAAAGTGTGTTAGATAAATAGTGCCCAAAATCAATATGTTATATCTAAAAAAATCGAGGGAGTATAATGTTTCGACAATTTAAGGAAATAATTTCTGTAATAC
Organism: Salicornia ramosissima; assembly: GCA_951394345.1. Lineage (NCBI taxonomy): Eukaryota > Viridiplantae > Streptophyta > Magnoliopsida > Caryophyllales > Amaranthaceae > Salicornia > Salicornia ramosissima. The sequence goes on along the minus strand of OX596238.1, from coordinate 6,266,711 downwards.
TTTCTCTAAGAGCAAACGCTTCAGCAAAAAGGATTGAAGCATTGTTATTAGTATTTTTTGACCAAACTACAATGATGTTAATATTGTAATCCTTAATAACAAAACATAAAGGAGTACTAAAATTGGTCAGGTGGGTGCGAATGACTCATGCGCCCTGGGCTAGGTGGGGTCGCATGGCCCATGTGTCCCTATTTTCCTTACTGCGTACTTGATCTTAAGCTTCAACCATCAGCTTAAACTTTTGGTTAAAATGGGACGTGACATCATGATAGAATATATATCATAATCTTAGGTTTCAACCGTCAGTTTAACAATGTTTGATGCCCATCTTAGCAATGTTTGAGGCCTCAACCGCTCAGCTGAAGGTTGAGGCTCAATATTATGCTATATACTTGATCATAAAGAGTAAATCTTTTGATTTGTAAGGATTTAGAAAACCTTGGGAAAATGACATAAATCTTAATAAAGTCATTATTTAATGTTGCATATAAGTTGCCTATAAGGTATAGATAATTGGACATTTCTATATCAACCTGGTGAGTAGACTACCTACTACTAATAAAGACATTAAAATATTATTTATGATATGAGTTGGAATCCACTATCAATACTAACCACAACATTTATTTAGTGGTGGTTAGTCTACCCGGTGGGTATGACAAGTTTTTTCATAAACAAGATTATAATAAAGTCATTATTAATGTTGCATATAAGGTATAAAAATTGACTTAAATCAAATATTAATTGCATAGAAATACAATTGATTATGTACATGCAATCCTAAATTTTTCTTAAAATATATAAATAGTTATATAGAGAGCATATATCATTATTCCCAAATTAATATTATTAGAAGATTTGAAGAAAACATTACCTAATTGTGGAGCTTGGGTAATGATCGTTGTCAAAGCAGAACAGTAGTCAACATAGACAATGGCCACATCTGGGTGTTGCTGCTGCAACTGTTGGGTGATTTGAATCAATTGTTGATTGTATGATTTTGAGAACTCATTGTAGTCCATTAAGCACCCAAGTTCATCATACTTTGAGTCTTTGATGTACCATTTGTTGCAAATTGAGCCAAAATATAGTGGCACACGATGGAAAGTTTTCTGGCACTACTATGTTACTAGCCCCAAGACTTATCACTTCCTGAAATTACATTATATATAGTCAAAAGTCAATCATTATAATTGGGGGAAAAACCGAAAGGTATATATATTTTTTTAATATTACAATCATGGAATTAAAACTCGGCCGTTTCGTTACGTAACGGCCGTTCTGTAACCTGTTTCTGAGATGCCGATATGCGAAATGCCGTTATAGCACTGGGAGTTGGAATTCACACACAAATCGCCGCGATGACGTTCCGTAACGGTAGAACGCCCGTTCTATAATGTGTTTTTTGCAAGAAGCGACCGTTATTTATAGAATAAAATAAAAATTAAAGAAAAAGCTAAGAGAAGCCATACTTGTACGTTGCAATAGTTTTAAATTTTTAATAAAAAAGTTGGATTATTAGTAAATTTTATTATTAATAATAATAATAATAACAACTAATAATCATCCTAATAATATTTTTTTTGAAATAGTGTGATGCAAAAACAAATAAGAATGAATGAAGATTGAAAAAGCTTAGTATTGAGCTTATGTGATTTTTTTTTTTTTAATAAAATTCACGCTGCGACAGCCGTGAAACGTTCTTTTTTGCCGTTACAAGCGATTCCCGCGATAACGCGACCGTTTCCGCGACCGTGACTGCTATTTTTTTTCCATGATTACAATTATGGCCCGTTTGATTGTTGGTAATAAATTGTGGTATTGGTAATGAATTTATAGTGTAATTTTTTTAAGGATGAACCTTATAATCTCTATGGAAAACAAATTTTCATTTCCAAGCTTCAATTTTCTTCTCATTTTTTATTTTCATCCATCCATTGAGGAGGGTGGTATTTGATGAGAATGGATATTTGTGAAGAAAATTAGATAAATTGGAGCTAAGTTAGCACCACCATGGGAATGGATATTCTCATCCATCCATTTTCTTCTCATTTTTACTGGTCATCCCTCGTGTGGAGTGAGAATTGAACTTGCAACCTATGTAGCATGGATCCTTCATTTGGGGAGCCGTCTTCGAACTCGATTCGTCCCCGTATTGGGGACGATTCTGATGCTTCATGTTATAATTGGCCGTATCCATTAACATTACTTTTTTAGATTTTCCGTTTTCAGTCCCCATATCCATACCTGTTCCCGACTGAGTGCAACCTAGCTTGCAACCAATGCGGAGTCCAATGCTATTGTGCTAGAGTGGAATTTAAACAAATACAGAGTATATCTTTTCATTTTATAAGTTATGGTTTTATAGTAAGAAGTTAGTTATTTTTAGATACAATTTCATCCATTAAGTGGTTTTATGGATTGTGTCAAAATTGTAAAGTAAAAACTAAAATCCAATGAACTGAAATGTGAGCCATCCAAATTGACACCAGACAAATCCAATTTATTCCAGTAATTATGCTGTATGAAAACCACATTAGCCAACACAACCCAACCCAATCCAATCGTACTCGCCGGAGAATTGAACAACCCCATCAATCTTTATCTTCTTTTGCTAAAAATTAGTGGGGTGATGGCATTCTCAGGTGTTGGTGCTCTTGACCCCAATATCAGCCTTTCCCACTTTCCCAAATCTTTATTTCCCCCCAATTATGACTGCCGAATTCTACCCACAACCCAAATCTTAACCAGATGTCAGCCGCCGTTAATCAAATGCAGTTCCAACTCGGATTCAGCAAGTAATGGTAATTTGAAGAGTGCTTTGTCTAATATTGTGGACAAAAGAGTTGAACAATTGCTCGAAAAAGAAGAGAACAAAGAGATGTTAGATAAGCTTAATAAAGCTTCAGAAAGAGTAGAAATTGCTAGGAAAGAACTTGCTGATATTGAAAGGCAAGAAGCTGAAGCTCAACAATTGAGGAAATACCTCAATGAACTCGAAGCCAAGGCATCTGAGGTCTCTCTCTCTGTCTCTCTTAATTTTTCGTTTTTCTGCATCATTGGTTGAATTAATCTTTAATTTCCAAATATAGTTTTTGATTTATAACAACTGATTTTGTATATTATAAGTGTATAGTGAGAATGAACTAGTAGAAAGCTTTCCAAATTAAGGCTCCGTTTGATAAAACTATTTCCAATTGTAAACAGATTTTTGATGTATTTACAATGAAAAATGCAATTCCATATCTATTTTTCCTTTGTTTGGTGCAATATAACATAAGCTATGGAAAAAAGAAATATGAAAGGAGAAAGTGAAGGATGGAGTAAAAAGGTTAGTAATAAGGAAAGATGAAAAACTTGTTTTTCTTCTTTTTGAAAGGAAGTTGATTTTCATCCATACAAGATCTCGTTTTCCATTGATGAAATTATGAAAACTTGTTTTACACCCTTTACCAAACCAAACAATGGAAAATGAGATGAAAAGGAAAACTCATTAAACATTTTACACGTACCAAACACTCTCTAAGCTCTCCTTATGAAGTTTGTGCACTTTGAGGATTGAGCTCCAGTACAATGGCACTGGAGTGCACCTTGCAATTAAGTGGTTATGAGTTCAATTTTCACCATCCCCTTGGTCCCTCCCATTCAGGGCAATGCTAGCCGGGTATTCATGTGATAGGATCCTTGTGCTTGGCTACGTTTACGATTGTTTACTTTGCCATGTAAGAAAATGTAGTTTATGCACTTGTCTATAGACTGTAGTATGTAGGTGACAGTGACATAGTATGCTCTTTAAGATTGCAGAGTGCCAGAAGGAAGTATTAGAAGCAAGGGCTATGGTTGAAGAAGCAGAAAGATCTTTATCCATGAGCGGGGAGGAGAAGGGCAAGATAACCCGAGAAGACGAAAGGTGGGAATCAGTAAAAGCCGCTTCAATATCTGCCTTGGTAGGAACCCTTGCTGCACTCCCCATTTATTTGTCTAAGGCGACGAGCAGTCCTGAGTTGGTGCTTCAATTAGGGGTCACCTTTGCTAGTTGTGCATTGTTTGGAGTCACTTTCCGGTATGCAGTCAGAAGAGATTTGGATGATAGTCATCTTAAAACCGGAGCATCTGCAGCTTTCGCCGTTGTAAAAGGTACTCATATTACTACCTCTGCCCTAAATTGATTGCAACAAAAGAACTTGTGCTGACTCTTATGCAAAATTTGTTTGTGAGTGTTAAATGGATGAAGAGATATGAAGAAATGATTACTTGTAAAGAAAGAAAACATTTTTGTTGCAACTAAATTGAAGCAGATTTAGTAGCTCTTGTTCTAGGGCAAGAAAGACTACCGAGAAATTGGGAAAAAATATATGTAATCACTGCAAAATTTAAGAATTTCAATTTACAATGTGGATAAATATTTTCTAAGCCATAATCAGAATTTTGTTCTCTCATTTTAGGTCTTGCTACATTGAGTGGAGGAACCCCTCTGGAGTTTAACTCACCAAGTTTTGTGTCACATGCTGTGGACGGTGCGGTCTTTGTGGCACAGGATCTGTTGATCTTCACTTTTGCTGCTGTTAGTTTGGATTTCTGCTTTAAAACAAGGTCTGTAAGTCCATTTCCAATTGAGAAAGATCAGACTTGAAGAACAAATACAGTTAAGAGTTGACACTGTTACACATTACATAGTACGTGTTTGTTATCTGCAAGACTGTAACAGTTCCGTATTTTTTCAAGCTACTAAATCTTCAAAATTTGAGGCTATTAGAATGTTGATGAACACATCTTCGGTTGTAGTATAGTAGCAGTCTAGCTGAAATACGTAGATAATAGGAGGATTTCAAATTTACATTTGGGCTCCGTCTGTTTTCGAGGAAAACATTTTCCTCGAAAATGATTTGCCACCCTCTTTATTTTCCTTTATTTATTTTGTTAAGGGAAGGAAAATTATTTTATTAAGGGTGAAAATTCTCTTTTGAAAAGGAAAACAATTTTCCTTTCCCAAATCAATGCATGTCACAATTTCCGCCTTAGTCATTACTTTTCCTTTATTCTTTTCTCCCATCCCTGCACACTTTTTTTACTTAGATTTTCCCTCCTATATTTTCCGATGGTCAAACAAACAAATATAAATATGTTTGACGATCATGTTTTCCATGAAAATTGTTTTTCTTCAAAATAAACAGAGCCTTGACAGCAGACTCATTGCAAATGGATGCTGTTTAAATAATCTGATACTAGCCAGTTTATTGAATTTTAAAGGACACTGTTGAAATTTTGCTAATTTTCCTTCTATAATGCATAAAATGATCCGGAAATAACATTCACAATATTCAGGAATCAATTCCTTCAAGATTGACATTAATCTTTGAGGAAGCATCTACAGAAAAAGCTTATGCCTGTAATCTTTCTTGATAGCCTAATTTCGGCCAGTTGGCCATACATCCACCATATATCTACCTAGTCTTCTAGTGACCTGTGCCTACATATTTCTCAAAGAGATAAGAGATGCAATATCATATCATCCCTAAATCACCTATTTGTTCTTCCTTAATGTTGCCTTTCATCATCAAGATCATTATCTTCATCAACACGTTCAAGATCTCGCAAAGGCTTCCTAGGAGTTCTCCATTTTTTTAACTCATCCTTAGACTGCTCCCCCAAAGGTAGCTTCATGTTTTCTGTTTTTTGTACCTGTCATTGATGTCAGAAGGCAAGATATTCATCAAGCATTGACACCTGCCAAACTTAAGCATTAAAGAAACTTCGAAGTTGGAGAGAGTGAGATGATCAGTACTCAATAGCTACCTCATTATGGTTTTTTTCTGAATGCTTAGAATAACTACGTTTCTTAGTGAAACCGATACGCTTCGATACCTCATTGAAGAAGTTGAAACCATCAAGATCACCATTTCTAATACTTGCTTCTAGCTGCCAAAGGAAGTATATTTGTAAATAACACAGACTGTCACCAGTAATGTAGTAAGAACATACTATTTCTTACTATCCCATTTTAAACACGAAGTTAGCTAAGAAAAAGTATTACTATCCCATTTTAAACACGAAGTTAGCTAAGAAAAAGTAATCAATCTTAACTAATTGAGTACCTGTATATGGATAATACAGAGAACAATGCTTGCAATTGGCAGCCAACTCTCTTCTGGAGATAGTGAGAGGTTGGACCTATTTGAGTTGCCAAAGGAAATTTTCTGCATCAGGAACCATGAAGCCATATATATCCAGATTGCAGGGAAATACAAACAAATTTAGATTGTAAGATGTTTAAAAAAAATAAGCCACAGTGCCAACAAATCTAGGGTAGAGCATAAACAATAGTCAGTTAGCAACTTACTAATAGGCTAATAGTACGAAATCACGGATAAACCTACACATACAATAGATGTATGATAACCCCCATACAATGGTTTTCTATTGGTTAAGTTGTTGCATAGGTCCCAAAATCCCTAGCCTGTTTTTCTCCCTCCTTAATCCCAATTTTTTAAAAATCCTATTTTCATTGTATTAGGGTCTATATACCATAGTTATATGTGTATCATCTCTCCAAAATCACCTCCATACATTACCACAAATTCTGGACAGTATTGTGTGTCAGAGTGACTCACAAATTGCAAAGATTGCAATCAATGTGGACTGACATTTATGAATAGATGCTCTTATATAGTTATATGTACTAATCATGTAAATTTCTTTAGCTTCCAACTTTGGAGTTGCCATCAATTTGAAACATTCATGACTTACACCTCTTTGGCTAAATCAGGCCATGAAACTATGAAAGTATCACTAAAATGATGAAGAGGATGGTAGAAGTTGATTGCAGTATTGCACCATAGAACTAATTTCTTCAAAGCAAAGATTTGGGTTAATATTCAAGAACTCAGATATAAGATTTCCTAATCAGAATCTACGTTGGAACTCAAAACTGATCATAATGTTCACATCATTGCTAATATTATTAGTTCTATGAACACTACTATACGTCTATACTGTTAAACTAATCAAAATTCGTCATCTTACTCAGTTTCAATAACACAACAAGAGCTCGCATAATTGATGAATATATGATATTAAAAAAAAAAGTCAAACCCAAGAAAGCACCAACATACATACAAAAAAGGCAAACAAACCTGATATAAGGAGCTAAATACACAAGTGTATATACAGCATAGCGTCGTTTGCCCGTATCCGTCAAAGCAAAAACCCAGCTCTGTAAACATTTAAATTTCACATAATCACTCAAAAATAGATTAAAATCAAAAAGCTTAGAACAAAAATTTTAAAAAAAGGAGAAACAGAAGCGTAGAGGAAGATATTATTACCAACCAATTGAAGTAAGGGATGAAACCAATGATGGTCATAACAGCGAATCTTGCATCAGTTGAGCTCATTGCAGCATCTTCATCATCATCAGACGAAGAACCACCGGTGTCCGAGAAGAGAAGGGAATTCAACATACACGCGCCAATAGCAATCGCGAAGGGCGCGTCTTGCTGCAGTTCAGCTCTACATACCCCTCTTCTTCTCAGGTGTTTCAGCTTCTTGTGCTACAGTAAATTACAGAGTTTCCATTAAAATTGCTTCATGATATCTGTTATAAATGAATTTTTGCAGATAAACAAACAAGTGTTGAAGGAGATTGATTGAGATGATAATTTACCTGATTTAACAATTTGCTGCCATAGATGAAATTGCTGCCATAGTTGAAAGCAGGAGTGAGTTTAGGAGGAGGAAGAAGAGGAGATGAGAGAGGGAGAAAGAGAGGGATCATTTGCTTGGTTTTTGGGAACCGACTGCCTAGTTCGGCGAGGGTTTTGCTGTCATTTTTTATTTTCGAAGGTTGCCGGAAAAAATAGTACGGACTAAAGACTACAAATAAATGATCATACTCTATGATTTGGAAATGTCCTAAAATTGTACTTCATGTGTTTTTATTAGTTACTCTCTCAAATTCTTGCAACAATTATGTTTTTAAAACTATTCACAATTTATATTTTAATTGTAATTTATTACTTATGCATAAAGAAAATATAATCATATGAAGTCTTGTTGGATTCGTCAAAACTTGCATTTTTTATTATTTGGTGTTCATATTTTTTTTATTAATACATAATTAGAGATATTAATCCTCAAAGTTTTATTTCGCCATACGTGAAAATGCATTTGTTGCAAGATCTTGAAAACAGAGGAAGTATTTCTATGAATTTTATCTTTACATTGTTCTTTGCTTCTTAGCATATAACAAAATTGAAAAATAGGGAACTGATTCATTAGAATTTTTAGGCCCTAAAAATTATGGAAATAATTATCAAGTCCCCCTTAAAAAAATGGTTTTTTTTAAATTCTTGTGCTGCCAATCAAATAAATTTCAATCAGGTAAATAAACTCCAATGAATTATATAAATTTCTATGTGAATTAAAACAAACAAAGCCTTAATTTTCTAAAATATTTCATTTTTTTTTTTTTTATCATTAGACATGTTTACATATAATCTCTATTATATAAGCCAAGGGGGGAGCCATGGTGTCCTCTCTATAAATGTCTTTTTTACCCCTAGCAAATTTTAGAAATTCAAATAGTATTACCATTAAAATTGGTGATGTTAATAAGGAAAGTTTTTTTTTTTAAAAAAAAGGTTTTTAAAATGAAAATATTATTAAATCTATAATTCAAAAAAATAAAATAAAAACATAAAAATTTATAATTTTGAATTCTCTACGAATAGACATCCATATTGATATAAATTTCTTAGATAAATTTTAGGGTTTTCTTCTATCGCAAAATTGATGTCAACTTATAAGAACTTTTGATTCTGATGATTTATTTAATTACCCTTTGATATTTCAAACTAAAATGTCATGCACGCATAGTGTGCACAAAAGACTAGTCTCTATTATATAAGCCAGGGGGAGCTATGGTGTCCCCCCTAGAAAAGTCTAAAATGCCCTTGCATTTTTCTAATACAAACTACATAATTAAGAAAAGTTCATACAATTTTTTTATATTTTTAAATAAAAATAATACAAAATATAGTTCAAACAATAAAATAAAAATATGTAAATTTATATTTTTAAATTCTTTACAAATTGATACCCATATTGATATATTTGTTGACATATTTTTTTTAACCTTTTAATCGATTACAATGGAAATTTGGTAGTAGAGAAAAAAAAAATATAGTGGATCAACATTTTCTTTGTCCATTTTTTATGTAAGAAATTCAATGTGCAAAAAAATTCCTTATTTTTATACTATAAAAAATTGGATGAGAACCCATATTTAAACTTTATTTCTTTGTTGATTATTTTACTATTGTATAAAAATTATATAAAAAATGTTGTCGCACATATATAACGTGCATAAAAAGCATAATATATATATATATATATATATATATATATATATATATATATATATATATATATATATATATATATAATCAATGGGGCCATGGGGGATCTATGATGTCCCCGTGAAAATAATTATATAACCTTAACTTAAAAAAATTATGAAAAAATTACCTAATTTGTGCTTCAATCAATTACAATTAACAAGTGATTCCTTAATTAATTCAATAAAAAGGCCAGGTAAACTTTGCCTTTATCATATTCAATTCTAATGTTTTGAATTAATTCAATAATATATCAATTATATACTATTCTATTCTATAAAATAAAATATGAGTTATTTTATGTAACAAATAGATTTTTTTTATGTTTTGTATAACTTTTTATTTTTTAATACAATATCTTATTATAGTTTGGCTGCCACTATTTAATATATTGCTATTATTTAATTTATTTTTTTTTTAAAATCAATCAATACTAAATTTTGTAAATCTTTACATGGTGCCCCCAAGTAAAACTTTGATTTCAGTATTCACAATAAACTATTGTTGCAAGCAGCATAAATGAATGCATAAAGAATTAAAAATTTGTTTTAGTTAATATTTTAAAGTAAATCATTGTTTCTTCCATAGTCATATGGATGTCAAGTTAGTTACAAACTTTAAATTTAGAATTGATATATTACTATCGAGTAACACTAAGTCCTAAATCTCAGCATGCATAGCGTGCACAAAAGGCTAGTTCTATTCAAAATAAAGTTAACATGTCATTTTAATTTTGGTATGTTTCTCAATTTGAAAAATTGGACACTCGTATTCTTTTTCTTATTCATTTTATAGAAAATCGTTTGTTAGACAATATGTCAATCTGACATAACTTTTAGTATGAAAAATTATGTAATTCTCATAACTGGATAACACCCTTAAAATAAAAATCATGAGTAATAATTTTGCAATGTTATCTTCTCTTTTGCTATATGTCACTAACCTTGTTGCTTTCCTCACTTCTCTATGTACTAAAACAACATGCAAATTCTAAAACTCACTTCTCATCAACCATCTCTAAATTTCAAAACATACCTTCAAATCAACTAAGAAGACCCTAGAAAGGTAACACTAGTATCAAGTGCTATGACATACTTCTATGATGCAACTAACTAGTGGAAGCCATTAACAATTACCCAACTAGTAACATGTTCCTCCTGTTATGAAGAACAGAGGATCATTCCTCCTGTTGCTGCTGCTGTGTAATGATGTTCTTGTTGCTTTACTTCCTTGTTTATGCTCAATCCCTTAATTATAGTCCCTTAAAAATTATAGTTGCTTAATACAATTTACCTACAATATAATTTTTAATTGTTAAAAATTAATTATAGTCCCTTAAAAATTCACATGAAGCCACCTAATTTACCCGGGTAGTTCTTGGAAAAAAAAATGATTGATAAATCATATCGCCTCAACAAACAGCCAATCGAGAGCCGAAATCAAAGACTACAATATAAGCTTACAATGTTTTAGAGCCTTGCTTGAATGAAAATGTCTAAAATCACTTCGAGAGGTTCATTGGGCTATGGAAGAGCCTAGGAATGGATATCAAACGTTTTCTTAAAAGTTTTAAAATCTAAAGATATGTCATAATCATTTTTAGAGGTTCCTGAGTTGGACTGTGAAAAAGCCTTAGGGCAATTATCAAGCTCTACATGCCTCTTCAATGCCTCTTCATGGAGAGACTTTGAGGAAAGACTTTCCTCAATACACTTAGGAGTTCGATCTCTTGAAATGATGGTTGACACATTACATGTATTTTACTTTTTTTTTTGGTTAAATTGGAGATGTTGTTGGAGATCTATATTTTTGTTAAGCAATTTTGGGGGAGGCTTCTTGGAAGCATTGAGGAGATTGTAAAAAATATGTCTTTTGTTTTGTTGTAATAGTATCTTAGTTTGTTTAATTTGGGAAATATGTTTATTTAATTTATATAAAGTATGTGTTTACGTGATATATATATAAAAACAATTAAAAACCATGTGTTATTTTTTTTTTCTTTTATATGATTATATGGGTAATATTAGTCCTTGAGTTAAGCCCTACTACAAATCATCTGATCCAATTTAGCCAACATAAACATTTGTAAAGGGAAAGTAAAAAAATCCTCACAAAAACCTCCACCATTGAACTACGCTATACTCTCAACCTTTGCGTTAATATTCACAAGTAGAGCTGTCAATTTTTAACCCGACCTGTAAATAGCGGGTTTCAACATTTGTTATTTTTGAATCGTTCAACCGTAATTTCAAAGCCGTTAAAACCCGCTAATTTTCCAGCTGACCCAGGGCTAAGTACTTTTCTATTATTATTTTTAAGAGGATATTTTTTATTTAATATCTATACATTAATGTTATTAAACCATTACTTTTGTATTTCTTATTTAATAATTTTTATCTATACATTAATGTTATCTTATGTAAGCATAAAAATTAATTTCATTGTTTGCCTTATATTATAGTTTAGTGATTGTAAGTTTTTTTTATTACATTAAAGACAGATGTCTGATAATACAGTTTCATTTTTTTTAGTCACTTATTTTTTTTGAATATGATTCCCAATGACACTAAGAATCTAATATGCGATTCAAGGAGGCAAAATCATACAAAAAATTAGAAAATAGTTCATCATTAACCACCCAAATAACCGACACCAAAACTTCAAATAAACATTGACATGGACCTAAAAAATAGCTCACTAAGGACTAAACATAATCTACTCAAAACACAGTAAATAAAGTGATTATGACTTGCAATCACAGTTTGCAAGATTTGGAATCCACCAAGGATATGCAAGCTCATAACAACTTTTCTCATATTTTTCATTTAACAAAAGATGATTACAATAGAGCTAAATGAGGCTATCTATAAAGGATTAGACCTAAAAAGAAAAGGTTTTAATCTAAGCCATTGATTAAGTGAGTAATCAAGGGTTGACACTAGCCTTTCATTAAATAAAAGAAAGATGAAGCAAAATAATTGAAAAATAAAGCTAAAACAACATTCCGCAACCGCGCCAAACTCTCTATCAGCGGTAGAATGAGCAAAGTTGGACAGCAGCGGTAGAATGAGCAAAGTTGGCCCGTGGTTAGAGCAACCCCGCAACCCTGGGTGACGCCCAAGCCTTGGCCATGCCGACAACTCATGCCCAGCAAACCCTTCTTGCAATCTTTGCATGTTTTCTAGCCAAGTACTTAAGGCCATAATCCCCCACGAGTACTAGGCACTCTCAAGCCTCAATACAAGTTCTAATCAACCTCAAAAATACCACTAATAACTACTTAAGAGAGTTTAATGACTTTTTACAAGCCAAAAAAATTGAAAAATAAAGCTAAAACAACGTTAAACAAGCCAAGTAATAGAGAAGAAAACAAAGTCATTGGCCATTGCGTGAGTGAAAACTTCGTTGACCGTTTGCTATCGCATCACACTATATTAAATCTTATTATTTGAAATACAAATTTAGAATTTTTGTTTAAAATTAACTTATATATAATACATTTAAAACATAAAAAATAGCATCTCTAAACTATTTTCCCATTTTACATTATTTGATTTAGAGTAAAAAATTTAAATGTAAAACTTGGGGTGAAAAGCTGAAAACCCCTTTTCCACCTTATTGAAAATATTTTCCCCCCAAGTTGAAAGAAAAACATTTTACATCACAAATGAAAGGAAAACTTTTCCAGTTCAACCAAACACTAAAAAACGCTTAAATTGAAAAATCATTTTCATTTTATATGCAACCAAACAACGAAAAAGCTTCGTAAAAATGAATTTTCCAATGTAAAAGATTTCATCTAAAAACGTTTTACACCCTACCCTACCAAACAGACATGAAAGTCAAGCGAATTAAATTGACATAACTACTATAGAGGATCAGAACACCAATAAAACTCAAATGTAATAACATCCCAGCCTGCCGGTTGTAGAGGTTACAAACCTCGGCTAAAATAGAAAAGGGGTAAACAACAAACCATATTTTACCAGAAAAATAGAACATGAAAGAACAAGAATAATCCACCATATAAAAACAATAAAAAAAAAACTTCATGATTCTCAAGTCAAAAATGTTACAAAACATGGGATGGATTGTACACAATGGTCACTCACGAATTGATTCCCAAGACCCAAAATTTCCTAATAAGGATTATTGGGAAAACATAACTACCTAGTCTCAACAGGATTCCTAAGGTAAAAAGTGTTATGTTCAATTGGGGGGAAAGCAAAACAAAAAACATGACTTTTTTTAGGATATAAAACAGATGCAAATTACTCTTATTCTAAAACCCTATAAGCATTCAATCAACCATTCATTATAATGCCGCTCACGCGATTAACGAAATAATAAATAGAATTTTGATACAAACCAATACCACCACCAGAGTCTGAAAAAGCCTATACAAACTCCTCGCAGACTGAATCTTTACAGAATCAACTTCCTGTAGATCCCTTCATAAACAATTGGATCAAGAAAAGAATTTCAGTTATCATCATTCTTTCATCATTGTCTATCACCCTTTTCCAAGAAGCCTGGGGATCTGCGAAAAAACAACTCTGAGACAGTACTTGTAATTAGCACTGGAATCAGATTGAGATCCAGAAGGGAAGAACAGCAGCTATTTCCTCATCATATTCACCAAAACAAAGTTATCAGCTTTAATGCTTTAGTTGCTCATAGCATATGCCAAAGGATAGGTTTGTGAGCTCAAGACCTACCTGAATATACACTATACTGCACTGTACAATAAACTAATGTTGTCTCCCTTGAGAACAATCATGTAACCACCTCAATTCTGTCTTCTTCTTCTTCTTCCTGGTTGGATACTGAATTCAGCTGTTGCTGCAACTAAAATGTAAGCAGGCATGAAAAATAAGATTAGGGCATTCCGTTGATAATCTGACCACATCCAGCCATTATAATTTCTTACTATTAATAAATCTTGAGATGAAGTTATATGTGCCAAGAATGAGATTCAAGTATTAAATGACTACAGGCTACAGCTAAGATTTCCCAAGGACTGAAGTGGGTAAAACCAAAAAAAAAAACTTGCAACTTGGGTAACTTCACCTATTACACATACATACACCCACCGCCACCCACATCTAACACACAAACACGGACTCCCCCCCCCCCCAAAAAAAAAAAAAAAGGCACTCACCATCGACAACCACCCCAACACAAAAATTGACACTAGACTATATGTTACTTGTGGTAAAGGAGTCATAACACATAGTTAAAGATCTTTTACAGCCACAGCCCACAGCAAACAAAGAATCTCACAGAGAAAGGTGGTTAAATAACCCCCAACTATCTATAGACAAATAGCTAGATTTTCAACTGACATTTTGTTGAATAAAATGCACTAGGCGATTAAAAAAAAATTAAAAAAACCAATGTTAGGACTCACAAGGATAGTTCACAAAAATAAATTAATTAGTAAATTGCTGGACTTATATTTTCAGTTTTTCACATTTATAGTATGAAAGTAAGGTGATGATGGCAAGAAAGTGACAGCAAGCAAGCAGTGGGATAATGCTTCTTTGGAACCTAAAACATCATAATAATTGATTCTATTTTTCAGCACACAAATCATTTCTAATAATTGTGAATAATACGATATTTCTGAACAATTAAAAAAACAAACAAACAAACAACATATTAGTTGACAAATGAGTTAAAGCTTCACATTCCAAACATCTGCTTGCATATAACATGTAACTCAGTAACACAGCATTTTCAAATCTTAGATCTAGATAAATATCACAGTAAATGAAAAAAAAAAGGTTTATTTACAGAATTTGTCTTTAAAAGTATGATTATAAATCAACTTAAATTAAAAACATGTATAAGAAACATACCAACACATATTTTTGTTTCTCAGCAACTAATTCTTCTGACAAGCTCGCCATCCTTCATTGTGTAAAAAAAAAAGGATTAAAAAACACAAGATCTTTATCCAACAAGATGAAACTAGGAGAGAAAACAATATACTTCCTCCGTTCCAAAAAAACACAACAGTTCATTTTGCACGCATTTTAAGGAAGTGATTTAAGGGTGTAAATGAGCAAATTAATCAAAATAATTTTAACACAAGTAAGAATGATATTATAGGTTACTTGTCTTAAAATTACATATATTAATTTGATCGTTTAGACCTTTAAATCTCTTCCTTAAAATGCGTGCAAATAAGTTTGTTGCGTTTTTTTGGAACGGAGGAAGTATCAAATTCACTATTTGTTTCAACAAACAATGCATTCGGACAGAAGTCACTCCACCTTGCTTGAAGGTCTGATATCTTGTTAAAAAGTAACCGTTCCCTTTCTGAAGAGACTATCTCAACCTGTACATAATAAGCTGATATTAGACACTAGCAAAGACAGACAAAGTGCAAGCATCAACTAACATGGTAAATGAAGCTGCAAAATTAAAAAAAATCAATTTGAGAATAACACAACAGTTTCAGCAATGCTCAATACATGCCATCGCGCGGGGGGGGGGGGGGAATAACCAACAATTCATTCTACTTTCAAACACGAGCATTTAGGAAATAAGTCTGTTTCAGATCAACTACTAAACCCTAATGCATCAATGTGAAAACAAAATATTTGTTGTTCTGCAAAAAAAAAAAAAAGAAGTTAAATAAGCGGAAAAACCTTGACTGCTCTAGGAACAATGTGCTACTTTTTATGAACAATATGCGATATATACAAGAGGTTATAAAAAGCATGGCATAGCACATCAATATCAACAGAAGGGGAAAAAGTGTAAGCAATTTGACTTATTTAGTTGAACATAAGATAGCCCTCACGACTTACACTTCCATTTTCTGAACTGCGAGTTTGTGGTGCTGCTGGAACCTTACCATTTTGATAGCCTACAAGAAAACAATAGGAGATTAACCAAACCTCAATCACCAACCAAACATTCGTATATGAGAAACATCAGACATACTACATACTCACCATCTGCTTCAGATGATTGCAAGCTATTTAACAAGCTTGATATCAGATCCTGATCATTAACGAGAAATAATTAGTGAGTTTCAGTCCCATTTTTCAACTTTCAAATTCATACACAAAATTTATCTACTCGGTTGCAGCAAAACAAGGACAGGGACATTGTTTTTTTGGGAATCAAGATTGAAAAAAGGTACGGCAAGAAATCAACATCTATACAATATATTAAAAAGGTGTTTCTTGCATTGTATTGTGCCACGTAAGTGCCACATAGATTCTCCAGTGTCCACATCTATACCATATTAGGCCACATAGGATTCTACGTAGGAAAAACATATGTTTTGAATCCCGATTAAAGTATAAACATTGCCTTGTATGGGTTCGATACTTGGATGGGAATCGAACCCACACCCGTTATAATGAAATGTAAACTCTTAAACATCAAACCACTTTAAGTTGTTGGTTTAATATTTAAAAGGTAAGTACAGTATAATAAAGGCTTGTAAATTAGTCTAGTTAAAACAACGTGTACATTTCAAACAAAACTACTAAGTTAACAACATAAAACTATTTTTACATATCCTCCTATCCTTGAAGAGTTTTTCAAATTATCACATCATAGTTATCCTCTATTTCAATTTGCATTAAACAAAAAATTACATAGTAGAATAATAACAAAATCAATTCCAAAGTTTATATGAAATAATATTGATAGTTATATTCGACCCGGGACATTGCCAGGGCCAAAATACTAGTTTCGATTTTAATAAATCATAATTAAGCTTGCCCAATTTTCTACTTATACTACAAGAGAGGCCATATTTAATTATGAATACTATCACTTCAAACAAAATAAAGAATTGGTGTCGGCTCAACCAAGTGGAAAAAAGAGAGTAGCGAGAAGTACTATATTATATGGAATGGAGTAGAGAATTAGGAACAATCATATGGAAAATGAGGCAAAGAGAAGAACTCAAAGGGAGTAATAAGGTAGGTGGAACATAGAATAGATAATGTAGCCCATAACAAGAAACAAAGTGCTAACTTTGCTAATAAAACACAGGGATGGGGTGGGGGTAAAAATTAGAAGATGCATATATCTAGAGGAAGGTACTCATGTTATCAACATTAGGTCAATTTGGAAGAACATTAGCAAAGGTTTTATGAACATTATTCAAATTTCATAATTAGACCAAATGAACATTCATTATCAACAATGAACATTAGTTCAATGTGAGTTGCATTTGTATGAGTACCTTCCTCTAGGTACTCATGTGTGTACCTTCTCTGAATTGGGTGAAGGCACAAATATTAAATAAAAATCGTCAAAGAAGTTGAACAAATAGAAAAGACGGCTACTTCGATGACTTTATTTACCTTTAAAAGCGCAAGTCTACTCGTGTGGTGTCGGACACGACAAGATAATTGGATACTTCATTTTTAACTAAAAACATACAACCTTTTCTCAAATTAGACGTATCTACTCAGATATATGAGTAGACACGGATAAAGTGTGGTGCCAGGTTGGACACTTTGACGCTCATATCTGAGTCGACACTTTATCCGTGTCTAGGTAACATACGATGAAGATGAAGGTAAAATATTTTGGGCAGTCTCTTACTATATAGTGCAATTTCTTTTTTTTTTCTATTTTTTTTACAATTGATCAATGAAATTGCATTATAGAGTAAGAGACTGCCCAAAATTTTTTGGGATTATTCCCATTAGTATACCTGGGAATTTGCGTATTCCCAGTGGTATACTTGAGTTTTAAAAAATCCCAGTGGTATACCTAGTTACCTACATTATTAATGGAATTCAATAACCACTTTTAAAGGTTGTTTTAGGACATTAACAACCATAAAATCGGTTTTTTCTTTTTATTTAGTCAACTGTGGTTACCCAAAAAAACTAACTATAGTTAACCTAAGTATGTTTATGGTCGAATTAGTGGTATTTAATGGCCTGAAACAACCTTTAAATGTGGTTATTGAATTTCATTATTTATTTAGGTATACCATTGGGATTTTTTAAAACTTAGGTATACCACTGGGAATACGCAAATTCTCAGGTATACCAATGGGAATAATCCATTTTTGTTTTGGGCAACTCAGCTGCCTCTCAAAAAACCTTGTTTTTCATTTTTTTAAAAATCAATCTGACATGCACTACCATCTCCCAAGCTTCCCCATTTTTTGGCTAGCTGTCCCAATAAGCCAATGGCCTTCCATTGGCAGTACTGGAATTGGGAGATGCTGCAAAAAGGAAAGAATTTGATATTTTAAAAACGTTCCCACCATTCTCTGTTCTCTCTCCTATTACCCCTTACCCCACTATCCATCCCAATTAATACCCCCACTCCCTCTCAAACACACACAAAAATAAGAAAGGAAAGAATGATTAACACTGCCATAATTCGTCCCCCAGGGATCAATTTAGAATTTTAGACTCCCTAAGCCAACCCAATAAAGCCATACCCCAACCACACAGCATCACCACCACAGACCTATCTACATCAGCAATATTTGCCATCAGGGTAGACAAGGGAATGTGTAGATAACAGAAGGAGGGGTGGAACAGCAAAGAACAGGTAATTCAAGCTAAGATGCAATGAAGATTTCAATACAATAAACTGCCTTAGTAATAGGCTTTACCATAAATAAACATAAGCGGATAAATTTAAATTATGTGAAGATGAACCCCATACACAGCTTGAAATCTAGGGGGGTGAGCATCCAAAATTCAACTCTACAAAAAGTAAACAGAGAAGATTCGGTTCATCCTTTACCTGCTGAATTGCAGTCTGTTGAAATAGATTTTGAAGGTGAGGCAAAAGAAGCGATGCAGACACATTAGAACTGCTTGCGTCTCTAGTTGGTTGACAGGTTACCTGACCATACCAAAGCAAATATCCAGTGTAATGAACAATGCAGGCACAACATTCTCTGAGAAGAGTTGTTAACTTTAAAGGTCCGTTATATCAAGCTTCAGTATTTAAAAAGGCATACTACTGTATGAAAATTGCATTTCCAATAGCTCAAAACCCACAAAAAAAGGGAAAAAAAAAACAGAGGAAATACTAATGGGAATTATCCGAACTTTTGCCATTTTTCTCAATTTCAACTTACAATTATCAAGTACAATCCAAACTTAGCTTTCACCCTTACATTCTTATTTTGCCCCATAACACTTGGTGACTGGCTTAAGGACAACACTGGAACACTGGGTTTAGGATAAATTTTATTTTCCACGACAAGTTTATCTGTTACACTCCCCACTACACTATGCAAGTTTATCTTTCGTCTAAACGTTTACTCATCTTCATCCATCAAGACAACATGAGACGCCAGAAATAACATAATGAAAGTGTGATA
Source organism: Salicornia ramosissima (assembly GCA_951394345.1). NCBI lineage: Eukaryota > Viridiplantae > Streptophyta > Magnoliopsida > Caryophyllales > Amaranthaceae > Salicornia > Salicornia ramosissima. The sequence continues at coordinate 6,246,983 of OX596238.1, read as the reverse complement.
TCAAGATGATGGATCGAGGGAGGAGAGCAAAAACGAGGTCGCAGCATTTGGGGGGGCGGAGAGAGAAAATTAAGGTTCAAAAAATCACCGATAAGAATGGGACATGTATTACAAATTTACAATCAGCTCGTAAGCAAGTTACTAGCAAATTAACAATTTAAGGATTGCTTGATTGCTTTGAGCAGATGACCCCTAAAGTTAGGATTAACTCAAAGTTTTTTTTTTTTTTGAGGAAAACCTCAATTTTAAGATCATTACAAGAACAGAGAAAGTTTGATTATTGTCGTCAATTTTTTTCCCATAAAAACAAAGGCATTATCTATAGAATTCCACATTTATTGCTTTGTGCAAGAAAAAGTGATTTTTTTAACACATACTCGGCACCAGAGAGTAAATCTTAATATCATTGCTGACAGAGAAACTGTTCTGCTATTTTATCTTTCATCAAAACCTCTAAAAACCAGAACAAGTACAGGGATTATAATTGAGAATATAAAAGAATTCAATGATACAAAGATGTGATACATACAGTTTGCTTTGAGTCAGAAATCCAATCACCAACACTGGCTGACTTCCTCAGAGGTGAACCCTAGATTCATATGACGAAAAAGATCAGACAGTCATGACACCGGTGACATAATTCTTACCAAGCAGACATTCAGTGACCTAACTTTACCTGTGAAGACCTCCGAGCTGTAGATGGTGTCATTTCCTAAAATTGGCATGTGTTAGTAGCAAGAAAATCAAATGAAACTGCATATTATCAGTAAGAAGCCCTTACCTTCACAACATCTAAACTCTCTGATGTTACAGAGAAGCGACCCTTGATTTGAACCAAATTAGCCTTTGACTTATCTTCTAGAGATTCTCTGTATCCTAAAGCCACAACAAGTTCAAGTAACTTAGTGTCATTTTGGCAGGCAATAGCACAGGCCAAATATGCAACCAGAATGCTTTTCCTGGAAAAAAAAAATTAAAGCATGCTTAAAAATATTACACTACCTCCTGAAGGTTTAATTGGTGCTGACAGACTGTTTGCTGAAGCTCGTGTAGGTAACATCAATGGGCCACTAAAGCTTGGCATCCTACGAGATTCACGGTTACTTTTCTCTGCCACAGATTGGCTTTCATTGTCTGACCTGTTGATCAAAAACCAATATACTGGAGTTCATGAAAGTATGAATACCATTGGAATAAAAACTCATGAATGTAAGGTGCACAAATAGGGACGGAGGGAGTAGTATTCAACATCATCACATCTCTGTGAATAAAAATAATGTCTATGGAGCTTTCCTAGGCTGTAGGTAGAAGAGTGCCCCAAACACCTTCCCCCCAACACACAAAAAAAGATATACACACAACATACCCCAAAGAAAATTGGCAAGGTAAAAATTCCAATAGAGTTCCTTGGGCATCAATGATATGCTATTTGCATAGTATAATAAGTTTCAATATATGATATGTACACAATTACTTCCACAAACAAAGTTCGGATATCAGGATGAAAACAATACCACTAAATGACTAAATTAAATCTTGGGAGTTGGACAATCCAAAACCAATTACCCCTAGGCCCTAGTTGACATTGTTTCCCTGAACACTGTCAGTTTATTGTATAATATCTAAGCAAGGCTTAAGATTAACATGAACACACAAATCAAATCAAAAGATGTGTTTCTGCAATTCTGCATCAAGTTGAAGCAGTACTTCAACTAAATTCTAAACAAACTCTTTTTTAATCCTGCTTACATGCTATTTTCCAAATGCATTTGATCAACTATATACGGTGAAATATGACACCAAAAAACTAAAATGAACCTTTCACAGGCGCGACTTTTTTCTGTAGATGCATGTCCAAGTACCATTCCAGGAACAAGTGGCCCACTCTGACTTTGACGACCTTTCGTTGCAGGAGACTTCGCCTTCACTTGTGCTGCCTCAGTCTCACAAGCAGGTGCTGACAGCTCAAGATCTTCTCCTTCTTTCTCAGGATCATTTTTCCCATGACTGTAACAATCTAACAACTCAGTTCCAGTTCTGCTTTTACTGCTACCTTCAGTTGGCATAATGACCTCATCAACATTACCTTGTTCTCTGCAATGAAGCGTTTTCAAATAATATGAGAAACTTTATATGCATAATAATTAAGATAATTCCATCCTACATAATTCCATTACCCAAGGACCTGCCAAGAGGGCAGTGCCCCTCCATGATCTGACTACAGTAAGAAATGCTTTCAGCTCTTACAAATTTTTTATTCAATTCTGAAATTATCTGATTTTCTTACTCCTCAGAACCCAAATTTCACGACGAGACACATGCAGCCTCTTTTATGGTTCTGCCAACCATGTCCTGATGCAAAATAGATGCTCGGACAGGAATTTTCTCTCAGCACCTGTCTCAAATCAACTACCATAGAAAATTTCATTTTGTCCAAGTTACATTGACTTCACCAAAATATGGCATTCCAATCCTGGAAACCCCCAATAAATAGAATCACTTGCCTGTTTCCCCTCTAAAAATACAATATCCTCATATGTCAACCATCCTAGATATTACCCTCAAATAAATGATTAAGGGCTTATAGGAATCAATTACGCTATAAACAATAACAAAATAATAACAGCACAGATGTAGCATATTACAACTAAAAGCAAGTTCTAGTACTATTGCTTTTTCTCTATAGTCTATACACAAATAACCATCAACATTTAAAGGTTTACTAATCCAACTTTATATTTCCAATATGATAGTACAACAACGGAACCCTAAAACAGGTTGATTCAAACTAACGAACTTATATATTGAAATAAAATTATAAACGATTTTCCACCACATGCCCCAGGTAATAACAAAAATTCATGAGATAAATGCACCATCCAAATACCCCTTACATTTAAAAATAATAATGCCAGATTAGTGTTCTTTTTTTTTTTTGTCATATAATTTCATATAATTTTTCGGAAAAATTGCCGAAAATGAGCCAACTTTTGCCCCATCTGCCACGTTTAAGCCAAACTTTTCAAAATTACCTTATCATCATTTAAGACAACTTTAGGTTAGGTTACATGCAACTTGTTGTATAGGTTGAAAAAATATTCTGATACATTTTTCCTTTATTTTTCTTAATTTTTCTCTCAACTCTTTCTTATCTCTTCCCTCTTTCTCTCTCTTACTTCCACTTCCTTCATTCACCAGGACCTCCACTCCACCACTACCATTAAGATATTGTCGTTGCCTACCGCCACGGCGCCACCAACTGCTTTTGATCTCCTCATGCTTCCTATTTCATCCTGGTCCCTCTCTCGCTCCTCCATTACCGCCCTCTTGCTTTTTCCTCTGTTTTTCTTTGATTTATGGGTAGCAATTTCGGGTTTGTGGATTGTTGGGGTGGTGATGCAAGTGGTGGGGTGGTGGTTTAAGTGGTGGGGTTGATGGGATTTAGTGTGTATGGGTCGTGCTATATGGGTGGGATTTATGTTGGTGAGATTTAAATGGTGGAGTTGGATTAGTGACGGGTTTGGATGGTGGTTATGGCTTTAGATTAGTGATTGGGTTTGGTTATGGTGATTGTAGGAAGAAAAATAAGATGTTTGGGTGATGTGGCTGCGCAGCGGTGGAAGAGGGCTAAGAGCGAGGAGAGAGGTGGTGGTCACAGGGAGGTGAGGATGGGATTGAGTTGTGGTGATGTTGGGTTAGTGGTGGGGTTCAGTTGTGGTGGGGTTTGGTTATGGGAAGAGAACAAAGAGGGGTGAGTAGTGTGGTGGCGGTGGAATAGGAAGGCAGCAGGAAGAGTGAGAAGATAGGCGGTGGTCACGGTGATGGAGTAGAGGATTGGTGTTCAGTTTAATCAAAACAATTATAATTATTCATGATTAATTAAAATTAATCATAATTCATTGCAACCTGTGTTAGCAAGTAAACTGCACTTAGTAACGTAAATTCGGCTTAATGGTAATAAGTTTGAATTAAATCTGAAATTTGAGAAGGTTAATTTAAATGTGACGGATGGGGCAAAGGTTGGCTTATTTTTGGCAATTTTTCCTAAATTTTTTTTCATCAAATCACGCCATCTCCAATACAGTACTACTACACTGAACATAACTTTTGGCTTAAACTGAAAATATCAAAAATTAATTAAAAAACTAATGCTATTACTCATAAAAGGGCATATGGCATAATTTTATAGAACAAGGAACATATGGTACACTCATGAAGCAATAAGGACACCGCATGAAATTTTTATATTACACAAGGATACCTAGTGAAAAAACTCAAAATTCATACAGTAAAAGCAGTATTCTCTTATTTTTGGGTGCTCGCATAAAACCTGAATGATATACTTGTAGATAATTTCAATCATTATGACACACCTGTGAACAGAATCACTTGTGAGAATTGATTTTCCTGACACAGATCCACCATCTGCTGCATCCTGATAAGTGACAGAAACACATAAGATAAGGATCCAATTCTGGTAAAACATTCTAAACATCTCACATTAATATCACCTTACTGCTAGCAGCAGATTTTACACTTTCATCAGCCTCCTTAATTTCTGCCAAATCATCATCATCTTGCACCTAAGAGAGAAATGGCAAAAAGCTATAAATCAGTCTTAAGGTTAAGTATAAAATATCTTGAAAAGAAAATAAACATTTTTATTTTAATAATCAAGGACTAGATGCAAATTAGATTCAAGAGAATAGGCTTGTTCTCCTATTATTGGTCTTGTCAGATGTTATGGTGAAATCGATCAGCGTTGACAGTAGAGCATTAACAACCCCGCCAAAAAATAAATACTTACCAGCGCTGCCTGTGCTTTCAAGTCCTCAATATCAAAGTTCCAAGCACTAACACCTCTCTTGTACTCATTCTGGTGCAAAAAAGTGCAAAAAAAATATATATATATATATGCATGACATATAAGATACTGAAAAATAGAGAAATTTTAACTTTCATTTTGTTAATTCAAATCTTTTCCATACATAAAGATGGATGAGATGCTTGATACCAAATTCACAGGCAACATACCTATTGCTGAAATCTAAAAATTATCGAAACAGATGCCATACCTGTGATATAGCCTCTTGTTCTGCTGAAGGCATTCTCTTAAGAGCAAGTTGAGCAGCATCTTTAAGCTGCAATTTTAAACAAGCCAAAATAAACTACTATATCATATAAACTGAGATCCAAAAGGCCAATACAGTAGAGCCAAGATCTGACAAGTTGACCTGCAGGGCTTTCACACGATCCCAGAGCGGGGGCAAGTCTGCCAACAGTTTCTTCACAGAAAGCTCAGGCGGCTTGGCATGTTTAAAGAAAGAATGTTTTAGTAGCTTCTCAGCAGTGGGCCGCTTTGATTGATCTTTCACCAGACACATTGCAACCATTTCTTTAAAAGACTGATAAACAGCTAGAAAAAAATCTAATTAGATGACTATATTAACAATGAACAAACAAAAGCAATATTGACTAAAAAAATGATATGGAGGATGCCAAGATCCAACAATTATATTAAAACAATAAAGGAAAAAACTATTATGACTAAACACAGTACAAACAACAGCCTAAAGTGTGCACTAGAGTAACAAAGTAATATAAAAAAGACATGAGACATGAGTGCTAAGAAGTGCATTATATCATAGGCCACGGTTTACAATCTACAAGGAAAGAGCAAAGAGGATAAACGATATGAGTATATAGGTTCACAAACTTCTTTTAAAAAAAGGTATGTTCGTCTACCAGTTTCCTCCACAAGACCATCACGACTTTCAGAAGAAATAATAATTAAGGTAATTGATATGTGAAAAAAAAATAACCTTTGAAAACTTTTTGTCACGGTCATAGTCAAGTCCCGGTGGAGCATTCTGTATAGTCATTAGCAGAACCTACAGATGAAATCAACCAACGGAAAGAAGTCAAAAATTATGAATAACTTTCAGTTTGTATTTCAAACTTCAAATACTAAGGGACAAAGATACCTTCATTGGAGGATATTTTGAGAAGGGTGCATGACCGTGAGCTAACTCTAGTGCAGTAATTCCAAATGACCACATGTCAGCCCTGAACAAGCATAGTGAACTCAGAAACATGTCTGATTCATAATATTTTTAGGGGATATTTGGTTCATAATAAAGAAAGGCAATGGAATCAAGAAAGGGAAACCAAAGAAACTAAAAACCCCAAAATTCCTTTTTATGTTTGGGTAAGATCTGAAATGGAATACTAAGCCCATTTTGCTTGATTTTAATCAGAGCTCTCCAATATCCATTCTATGTTCTCTATGGCTCCATTAGCTAGAAGCTTCATCCTTTCTCCGACTGAAAAACTGTCCAGTTTCCAAAAAAAAAAGTTCTTATTGATAATATTTGACCACTAAAACCCTAGATCTATAGTTATTAGTTATCATGATTGAAAATGAATATATAAAGCCATAATTCTTTCATGGTTAATGATTTTCTTTATTTTTTAAGGATTGTTGGGGGAAAGGTAGTTGCTCAAGATTTGCTGCCATCATTGTTTCTATCGACAGTAGTTACAGTTTGGATTTGTTTCTGCAGTATTGTTGGTAGCACTTTGGTCCTTGGTTGGTGATGTCTTGAAGGTGTTCTTGGCAGCGGCATCAGAAGTTTGGAAGTTGCCAGTATCAGGGTCAGGGGTGATCCCAGTGAAAGTTTTGTGGGTGACGAGTGGCAGTTGAGAACGACATTTGTGATGGCGGTCAAGAGTGATGACAGTGATGAGGTAGAAGAATGGAGATTTCAAGAGTCCCAAGGTGGGGATGGGAATGACAAAACAAAATAAATGAGGAAAACTCTATAAAATAAAATTATGGAACGGGAAGAATAAAACACAAAACAAATACCCGGTAAGGAGTCAGGGGTCCAAGACTCTAAGTTCCCTTTTCCTTTCCTAATTAGTTATTAGCCCCAACCAAACAACACCTTAATGTTCGCATCTCAAATATAGATACATATACAAATTAACTCAATCATAACATCAGCAGTTTAAAGTAAAAAGTAGCTAGCAACAAGCAAAGCAGTCCCCAGCCCCCAGAACAGTACTTTGAGGCCCGTCCTGACTAACTCAATGGATGAAAAGATAAAGTACATCTCAGTGTTACATAATTTGCGTTTTAATTCACTTCTATAATTTGTAGTTCGCCCATGCTGGGCCAAAAATAGCCTAAAACTGATCAAAACATTTTTCCAGATCACAATTCACAGGCAAACCAGGCAATACTATTCTACTCTGCAAGATCGTACTTAGACGCTTTACATTAGAATAGAATGAGCTCAATGGAAGAAATAAATAAAATGCAGATTTATGCAGTGTGTGTCACTTGTACAAAAAACAATGATTCGTTTGCCCGTTCTATATTCTTGTGACCATTGAAAGACTAATATGAATGATACAGCTCGGATGATAATCAATCATTCTGGACACCATGTAAACCTAAGGTAAAATATTAATAAAACTATAGGATGTTTTGTTGAAAAATTGTGGGGCATAATTTACCCTTTGATATCCTCTCCTATAACGTATTCATTTCTACCATCCTTTCATCTCCACATAATTGTGTAAATGGTGAGCCAATGCTCACTTCATTCTTGAACTCCTTCCTCCTTTCTAATCCAGTTTATAGTTAAGCAAAGACTAATTAATTGCTCGACAAAAGTACATAAGACCCAAAACAAAATCCCCATAAGCTTTAAGGAAAGCTGATATGCTGGTTGCTATAGAATGTTCACAGCTGACAAAGATAATCCATACAAAAATTTCTAGAAAAAGACCTACTTGAAGTTATATCCACTTCCTGGTTGCAACACCTCAGGAGCCATCCTGGACAAATGAAAAAGAAAAAAAAAAAAACCAAATAGTTACAACATGGCCCCAAACTGGAAAAAATTAACCAAAAAACGTTCAAAGACGACAATTAGCAATACGTAAAAACATATTCTGCAAACTGAACTCACCAGCAAGGAGTTCCAACAAATGTATTCCGTGACCGTTGCCTATCACCACTGTCAAACATGCAAGCAGAAACACCGAAATCAGCAACTTTCACGAGTCCATTAGTATCAAGTAAGATGTTTCCAGCCTGCAAAAAAATAATTAAAGCAATCAGTTTGATCTAAGGCTTCTATGTGCATACTCTGTGTTACCCAAACTCTTCGTTTAATCTCAAATACTGAAATACCCATAACCCATCTCAGTCTTTCGACATTATGATATAGATATGGACACTTCGACAAATCATTTTTAGGCAAAAATGAAGGAAAATAGTCACTAATAGTTCATTCTATTTCCTGATTGAGGTTGAGTAACATAGTGCATCATACAATGATTTGTGAATACAAGTAATATAACCTTAACATCACGATGGATATGTCCATGTCGATGAAGGTACTCCAAAGCCTTCAGAGTTTCTTTCAGGATGGAACATATTGCAGGTTCCTCAAACCCATCAGGGTACGCTGTTTTCATCAAGTGCAGGCATGAACCTTCAGCCATGAATGGCATAACAACCCAAAGATTACGCTCCACAACAAATGAACAATAAGCTCTGACTAAATTTGGATGGTCAATCAAACTCATCATTTGTGCCTCCCTCCTGATGTCATCCTGCACAAGAACAACATATCTAAAACTAAGTGATAGTAGCACATAAAATCTCTCAACTTTGGGTGCCTGAATTTCAATTGAGAAGAAAAACACATGCCGTTCACAACACCATTTTTCCAAAGGCGGTTATAGTTAATTAACTCTTAAGACTGTAGAAGTACAGCAAAAAGAGCCTTCACTTCCACTTGTTTCTTTAACAAGACATTAGAATCACAGTGGGTCTCTATGAAATTGACAACCTAATAGGGTAAGGAGGTACATATCTTACCTCATCGTGTGAGCCTTGTTCATTGTATAGGAATGATGCTCTAATATTACATGCCAATTATTTCATCAGACTTGCATTCTAAAACCTACTAGAGATTCCTAGACATTTAGGATCTATATTACAATGCTCTCTAAATCATAGTAGAGTCGTCTCTGGTGCAGTGGTGCCATATCATTATTGGTGGCGAATAACTAAAACATCAAAAATGACAAGGTTTATCACTTTATCAAATTTGCACCAATCTCTATTATTCTAAAAAATTATTTAGTGAAACTTTCACATGCATTCTAATTTATAATTATTTGAAAAACTAGCTTAATCAATATTCAATCAATCAAACCCTTAAATGATTCAATAAAACAAAATCAATAGTCATTCATCTAAGCCCTTAATAAATTCAATCAATTAATTTAATTTTCTAAATCAGAAAATTGGCAAATTAGTAATTTTTATTAAAAAAAAATCCTCAATCAATCAACAAATTCCCTATAATTGACCCCCAATATTCATCAATTTTCTCATCCATAATTCCTAAAAATCTTCTCATAAGTCCATCAATTTCACTTGATGGGTAAATAAATGCCCAAATTCTCTTCTTCTATTCCAGTAGCAAGCCTCTCTCCTTTTTTAAAATTCAAATATCGTGTTTGCAACAATTTTTTTTCCTCTCCAGTTAGTCGGAGATGCCTCTTATCCCCTATGAAACACTATGTTGTAAGATATCACTATTGTCATCAATTACTATAATCACCTATTCACCTTCAACTCGCTTTATCCATACATTTTTTCGATTCAAGTTTTTTTCACTTCCAATGCTATAAATTACATTTTAAATTACTACCTCTATTTCAAATAATGTGAAGCAATTTTCATAAAAGGATGCTTCAAATAATTTACAACAATTGGATTCTTACAACTTTTATTAAGTTTTTTACGGCAAAATTACACTATTAACCTTACCTTATAAAACTAAATATCATTATATACAATAATCTAAAATAATTAAACCAATTAAGCTAAAATAATCCAATGTACACTAACCAATAGGAGTGTTCACAAACGGTCTCTAGTGGAAAAAGTAGTCCGCTGCTTGATTTATTTCACAGTAGCAATGCTTAGTTGTATAATTATTGAATTTTAATAAATCTCTTTCAATATCTTGGATAATATTAAAAATTTCCAAAGGAATTCTCCAAGTACCTTTTAGAGCGTTGATAATAGCTAAGCTATTGCCTTCTATTACTAAATTTTCTATGTTCACCAATATAGCACTTTTTCTACCTTCTCCGAATGCATAAGCTTCAACAAATAAGATAGAGGCACTATTATGTAGAGTTTTTGTGTCTAAGATTATTGATAGAGTATATAACATATTCATGAGCCTCAACTATCAGCTTAAGCTTTTGGTTGAGATGGCCGCTTAACCAAAAGCTTAAGCTGATAGTTGAGGCCCGGGAATATGTTATATACTCTGTCAATTATAATATCACCATTATGATCCCTTATTATGAATCCTAAAGTCAAGGAGGAAGAATTAATCATCCATCACGGTTGAGCTTAGCGCAATTCATTGGAGAAGGTGTCCAATAGAGGTTTTCCTCTTTTTTTTTTGTGAAGGTTAAAGTGGGTTGATTTCTTAATAAAAGATCATTTGGTAAAAGTATAATGACGGCACAATTTTAATTAAGGAGAATTCTCCAATCAATTAAGCAGATAATGGTTCTTCTAAGGTCAAACAATTCCAAAGAGTACTAGTAACAGAGATAAACTATTCGGTGCACCTTTTGCACATGGTGGAGGAACCAGAGAAGGTACAAAAACTAAACAGGTTCACACTGAAAAACAAAATGAAAAAGCTCCTTGCATGCAATCGAAATTCACGAAAGCAGAAAACAATCATCTGCTGGATTTTCCAACTAAATAATGGTAAAATTACCGTCAACATTCATATCAGCCGTTCAATTGAAAACATTGCATTATAAAATTCAATTGCAAAATATCAGGCCAAAATCAGATCAATTATACAGTCCAGAAAAGGCATAACAGATCATGCAAAAACACCAGAATTAACAACTGAATACAACATTGAACAACACAAAAATTAAGCAACGAAAAATAGCATCCCTAAAAAAGAATCAAAGAAAATACAGGATCAAAACACCAATAAAAAGCGACGAATTTTGGAAATAAATAAATAAAAGAGAACTAACGAAATTGCTATTGCATCGATCAAGATCCAAGCACTTGATAGCGACGACCTCTTCATAGGGAATATAGATCGCTCTAAAAACGGTCGCGCTTGCGCCAAATCCAATTTCTTCGAGAAGCCTGTAGTCGGTTGCGTGCACCGAATAGCTCCGTGGAGCATTACCAGACCTCCCCATGCCCTAAAACCGCTCTGAAAACCACTCAATTTCCAGCTCCAAATACCACTAGTGGATTTCTAGACCACAAATAAAGCTATTTTATGTTCTAGCCTCCAACTGATGAATATCTTCAAAATACAGTAGATTCTGGGGTTTGTTATTAACTTAGCACCACCACCACCTACCTTTTTACTGATATTTATATTTTTGTAAAAAAGAAAAAATAAATAAATAAATAAGGAATTCTCTTTTTTTTTTCTTTTTTTTTTGGCAGCTTTTTCCTTTTTGCAAGTTTATACGAGGGAGGTACTTGTATACAATACGGATGCGTTGACTGAAAATTGAGCTAATCCAACGGCCAGGGAGGAGCTGTTTTTGACGTGTCCAAGGGAGAACCGTTGATTTATTCTAAAGCACGTGAACGCCGGTTTTGGGAAGACTTCATTTTTTTATTTTTTTAAAAAAAAAATTGGGGTGCACTAGGTTTTGGAGTCAGTCTGTCACTCGATCCAATTTAAACGACAAAAGAAGATGATAAATTGGTGTTTATCAGACTTTAGCCTAGTTTGATTCACATTATTTAATCACCTTATTACTTATTTAAAACTAGTTTTTTATGCATACAATGCGTGTGATTTTAAAATTTGTTAATAATACATTTTGGCAATAAAATTAATAAGTTCTCACATAATTGTAACAAAAAATATATATATATATATATTTTTTAAATTTAATCTATTTGCTTCTTTTCGCTCTTATATTGCAAGTTGAGTAAATAATTTCTCGAAAAGATTTATTATTTATTATAAATAAATTGTGATTACTTGTTTTAAATAAGGCTATTCATGATTTCAAAATCAAATATCGTTATAGAAGATTTTGGTAGACAAAATTGTCCCCAACTTGATTAACAATAAGGGTAGTATGGTAATCCACTTGGACACGCGACGTCGGTCACCTCACCCCTTCCTTTATATAATAGATAGATATTAGATTAGATCATATAATTTAAGTTGATGTTTTTAAATTTTAGATATCTTTAATTCCATAATAAAAAAAAAAATATTAAAATCACATATTAAAATGGAATTCATTAATACAAATAAAATTAGATCTTAATATACATATGCTGTAAAAGTTTAGTTAAATCAGAAAATAAATTCAGATCATATAAGTAAATATAAATATAATAATATAAATATATCATGGTATAAAATTTTAATATTTTGGCATGATATCATGGTATATTTTATTTTTTTTGGGTGTATCCACCCGATTCATCCTTTTTGGGCTAATCCGGATTCGGAGCGCGTCCCGGGGTTAAGGTTTTAAACTCCTCCTAACGTGTTTGCGGGGGATCGAGCCGTGATTCTCCCTACCAAGTCTAGCCCCTGGCACCACATGTATCAAAAACTCATTACTCCGTTTTGGGACGACTTGGGGAGCAACTAGCAAGCAAGGAGTATCTTTTATATTTTGGCATGATATATCATGGTATATAATAATATGAATAAAAATCAACATAAACTCAGCAGGGATTTTTCTGGGTGATTTTGGCCCATAAATATATATTTTTTTTTAAAAAGTTGCCTGAAATGTTAACTTTGGAAAGTGCTTACACTGTATTTGTGATTTTGTGAAAAGGATATTGAAGGTGTGTGAGCCATGCCACTATTATATGTTTCAAAAAACTTATAATTGCAAAGTTTGATCCCTTCAAAGAGTGCTTTTTAATTTTTTTGGGACAAACTTCAAAGAGTTATCAGAGTGGTGCGAACTGTGATTATCTCACAACAAAAGTGACATGTTGGGAAAAAAAATTGTATATACACAAAATTGAGTTATAGTTGTGAATTAGGAATTATAAAGTTATCCCTTGCCAAAATATATATATATATATATATATATATATATATATAGGAATAGGATCATGTGAAAACTAAAGTGTAGGTTGAAAACTAAAAACTAGAAATCATATCCATTGATTTAACCTAGTTTGATCTAATCCGTTGATATGATTTTAATAATATTTATATAAAAAACTCCGTGTCTTTCAAACTCGCGTAAAGAAAAATTGCAATTTGCAATCCTCTCTCTCCTCCATTAAAGCTTTGAGCTCTAGTTCTCCATCTTCAATCTTCTCCTGCAATCATTATCTTCTTCGTCAGGTAACATCATCTTCCTCGTCATGTTTTCTTCGTCACTTATCATCTTTTTGCTCAATTGGATTTTGATTTCGACCTTCATTAAATTTTAGGTTTTTTTGAGTTTTTTTTTTGTCGACTGATTTTTGATACATATTCTTTTAGTTTTTTTAATTCTGATTATTAATCTTAGTTTTAGGTTTGTATTTTTTTTTTCTCAACTGCTTGTTGATTTCGAGTTCTGATCTTTTATGGTCGAATTATTTTAGGTTATTTTTTTGTAACTTCTTTTAGCCTTTTGAATTCTAATTATCAATCTGAGTTTTAGGTTTGTATATTTTTTCTCAACTGCTTAGCTTGTTGATTTTGAGGTATGATCTTTTATGTTTGAATATATATATTTGGTTTAGGTTATGTCTCATTATTCATCTACAAATCATCTAAACATCTTAGATTAATGTAGCATGTGAGATGTTTAAGGAAACAAGAGTTATGACTGTGTTGATTCATAGCTCTAAATTGTCACTTCATTTCTAGTCAGCTATTTTGATTCATATCATGGTTGTTGCAACAGAGTTTAATTGGTTGAGCTGAAAATTTAGGATAAAATTGGAAGCTTGTTATTTACCTTAATTGGAGGTAAATGAATGTGAGTTTCATTCGATTCTAGGTATTTTTTGTTGTTCTCTTTTCTTGTTTGATTTTCATTCGATCAGTTTTTTTTGTTTTCTGTTGGCATTTGATCAGTCTTTTGTTTGAAGATTTGGTGAATGTGAGGTTGCTTCATTCTTACAAGAGTTTATGCAGAAGTAACAAGCCATTCGGTCAGCCAATACCTCACAGTGGTGACAGAAATGTACCGCTTTAGATTATAATGTACCCCTTTATTTTCTAATGTGCCCCTTAATGTGACAGCAATATAATAGTTCAAGACATTTTGAGAAAGAAAAAAAAAATAACCTTATTCCACATTTTTTCCTTTAACTCCAACAAGTATCGAGTATCACACTATTGCTAATTAATAGAGAGTAACTATGTTAAGAAAGCAAATATTCTAGGTAGCAAAAATTACAAAGGTGGCAGAAATGTATCCCTTTAGATTATAATGTACCCCTTTATTTTATAATGTGCCCCTTAATTTAACAGCAATATAATAATTCAAAACATGTTATGTCATTCAACATTTTTTTTCTTTAACTTCAACAAGTATCGAGTATCACACTATTGCTAATTAATAGAGAGTAACTATTCACCAATAACATATAAACAAGATCAAATTCAGCATTCGGTGGCTACACTAATGGTAATTCATGATAATTGATGATGCATATATGGTGTTTGATAAAATGTCTAAGAGAAATGTTTGTTCTTAGTTTGGTGTTTTTATGAGCATACATATTATAATTAAATATCACATTTTAATTTGAGAGGATACATATTAATTTAAGATCATCCATTGTTTCATCCTTGAAGGATGAACACAATAACTTTGGATTGGTAACATGCACCCTCTTAACTTAACATGTACCCTTGTAATTAAAAATGTACCCTTTTATATCTTTGTAAGTGATAATGAATAATTAGGGGTATATACTGTTTGGTGTCATGTGTGATTACTATCATAAACCTATTAGCTCAATTGGTAGAGCATTTGTGTAATCACACAAAAGATGTAGGTTCAAATCCTACATAAGTTGATATATAGCATCAGGATATTATTGAATTACATGTACCCTTTTATATTTATATGTACCACTTGTTTTGTAAAATGTACCATATTAGTTTTCAATCATTTTAGATGATTTCATTGTAATGCTACTTGCGAACCTCCTCTAATGTTATATGTATCCCTTTTATCTTATATGTACCTTTAGAATATATTCCTTAATCTTTGCTTCTTATTTCTCCTACACTATGTACCCTTTTTATCTTGTATGCACCCCTTTAATCTTGTATGTACCCCTTTCACTAATTTTTTTAAAACAATTTTCAACCATTGATCTAAATCTAACGGCGTATATCAATAGTTTTTAGTTTTCAACTTAAGCTAGGTTTTTAGCAGATCCTGACTATATATATATATATATATTGATGAAAAAAGTAACTATTAATACAATTCTTTCAAAAAAAAAAAAGAAAATTATTAATACAATTGAAATAATTTTAGAATTTCCCGATGATATAACATTAAATATAAAAAAATAAAAATGGGCTTTTAGAAAGCTTGTACCTAGCATCAAAAAAGAAAGCTTGTACCTTATCAATTTTTTAACTTCTACACATTTTAAACCTTATTTTTTTTTTTTTTAAATAATGAAACCATTTGATTCAAATTAACAATATTCTCTCTCATTTTTTTTAAAATAAACACAATAATTTTTTTTGCCAAGTGTGATCTTTTTAAGACATTTATTTTTTAACCCTTTTTTTTCCTTATAATATTAATTATAGCCCTTTTGATTACCTTCTCATCAATTATCATATATTTTGTGCATTAATTTGAATTCAACTTGAGAATTCTCATAGTGATTATTGGTTAATTTAGTGTAAATTAAACATTAAAAAAATAAAAAAATAATAGAATTATATATCATTTTCTAAAACTTTTTTTTTTTAATTTTTGTTCTAAAAAATAACACGTGCCTTGCACGGACTCAAAACTAGTTCAACTTTAATCATAAACAACTTTTTGTCTTTCTTCCCATGTCAATAAACCAAATATTAGGTCCATTTAATATACCTTGTCTATTAAATTTCTACTACAACCAAAAAGTAAAATTTTATATCACAAACTATATTAATATGCGTGTCTAATTGTAGAGATTTCAAATATATAAATTATGGTGTTTTATATTATTTTTTGAATTATAAAAAGTTATAATATTTTCATTTTAAAAAATAAAAAACTTTCCTTAATAGTTTTATTTTAATAGTAATGTTACTTGAATTTTTAGAAATTACAAAATGACAAACTTTTCCAGGGAGGACACCAAGGCTCCCCTTTCTTATATAATAGAGATTATTGTACTTCCTTCCATTTTTTCACAAAATATTTTAATCTTGTTTTAAAGAAAGAAGTTCAAAATATTTTACCTTTTGTTATTTCAAAATAATTCCATCATTTTTCTTTCAATTGCTCAATATATTTATCTTGTATTGCATATTCAACTTGCCTTAATTGGCCTATAGTCAACTTGCAATTTTTGCTCAATTCCATCTTCTTCAAAACAATATCTACTTTCCATCATTTTTTTTATGTCTTCTGGTTCATTCTCTTTTTCAGTTTTCATAAGAAAAATTTTCAATTTCTTGTAAGGTTGCCATATCAACATTTTTTTCAGCCAGGCGTGATTTTTTTACATGGCAAGGTATAATAAGTCCCATCACACGGATCTTGACATAGATGAAATACCGGTCTGACATTATCGGGAGAGGATCGATCTCACGACACAAAGATCACGAGGCAGAGTTGTATCCACTAATCCAACTCGCTTTCCTCAGTGGTTTGTTTTAGTTCTAGTTATAATATACTTCCCCGTTTTCAAAAAGGTTGCAACAAACTAGTATTTTTTCGTTTGAAAACGGATGAAGTAGAGTACTCAATATCCCCTTTGCTACTTATCACATACGCATTATTTTTCATTTATAAAAGAAAGGTCCTTTTGTGATTCCAAAGAGTAAGAATTTGACAAGGTCACAACTCACAAGCATCATCAATGCTATATGACTTTGGCAATTACAAAATACACTCAAACTTTTCCAATATTCTTAAGCTACAATTTGGTGATATTTGACCAATTTAATTTGACACTAATGCATTATTTATTTTTTTTCTATTTTAATTTTTGAATATATTGGTATTGAAAACTCATATACTTATTGAAAATTGCTAAATAATTTGATTATAATCATGAACTCCAATTATATTTAGGAATAATTACTTTTATAGGTACCAAGTATGACCGATTCAAATTTGTAGGTACCAACTATGGATTATTCTCCTGCAGCTCCAATTATGAGACTCATTTACATTAAAAGGTCAACATGACCTACAATTTGCTAAACAGGTTAATTTCTACTTAAACCTTAATTAACCTATTTAAACTTTTTAAAAAAATATTTTTAAAATTTAAAAAAAAAATCTGAATTTTTATTTTTTTAAAATCAGAAAAAAAAAATGAAAAAAAACCCTTAGTAAACAAAGGGGAAGGGTTTGGGGGTGGCAGCTGGGCGTTTTTGAGGGCGGCGATGAGGCAGTTGTTGTGGGGTTGGGGTTGGAGTGGGTCGATTTGGGGTGTGGGTCTGCTGGGAGGAGGTTATCGGGAGAGGGGGTGGCTCACCGAGGCTGGGCTGGGTGGGTGGGGGTGGTTTGACGATGTGGTGGAGGGGGTGGTTAGGGTTTTGAGGGAGGGGGTTTCGGGGGTGGGAGGTTACGTGGGAGGGGGTTCAAGGGTTAGCGGGTGACGTGGGAAGGGTTTTCGGCGCCGGGGGAGGGTCAGGAAGGGGGATTTTGAGGGTAGGGGTGTCGGGGTGGGGTGGGAAGGAGAGGAGGGTGGTCGTTTCAGGGTTGGTAAGATCGGGGGTGGGCTGTGCCGATGGGGGAGGGGAGGGGGTGGTTGGGCGGGCTGGGCTGGGGTGGTGGGGGAGGGGAGGGGGTGGGGCTGGGCTGGGGTGGTAGGGGAGGGGAGGAGGTGTGCATGGCTGGGTTAGTTGGGCAGTTTTTGATTTTTTGTTTTTGCTGTTTTTTTTCTTAAAAAAATTGATTTTTTAAGTAAAATATTAAGTTAATTTATTAATTAATTTAAATATTAAGTTAATTAATTTAGTTAATGACGAATGAAAAGATGACACGTGTACATTTAACCTATACAACAGGTTAATTCAGGTTATGACCCATTTGTTGCAACAACACATAATAGTTGGAGCTGCAAGAGAATAATCTATAGTTCATACCTATAGATTTGAAATAGTCATAGTTGGTATCTATTAAAGTAATTTTTCCTTATATTTATATCCCAAGTGCTAAGTATTTTTTATTTTTTTTTGGAAGGGAAGTGCTAAGTAAGTTTGTTGTAAAGAGTACTGGCTTTTTTTTCTTAATTTTTTTGAAACAACGTAAAGAGTAATGGGCTTGATAAAAAACTCTGTCTTTAATTTATATCCCAAGCACAATAAAAAGAGATACAGAGTATGATAAATAAATTGATAATAGTGACAGAATATAATCATGAAAGTTTATACTATATTCGTTTCTTTTTAAATGCAATGATTTGACATATTTTTTTCTCTATTTTATGTCAAATCGTTGCGTTAAAAAAAAAACGGTTGTAGTACATCTTACAAGCATGTTAAATAGATAGTCGTGGATGAAAAATATAGAGACCATCCCCTCAAAAAAGTATTAAAAAAATATAGAGACCATAATCTATATATATGATCCGTAATAAACTACTCCGAATAATTTATATTCGCAATATCTTTAATTCCGTTTTACCAAAAAATTATAAAAAATAGATCAAAATAAATTACACATTGAGACGATTTAAAACAGATCCCAATTGACTATGTTTGTTTATCTGTATAAAACACAAAAATATATGAGTGATTATTAATAGTGTGAAAATTGTCAATGTTGCAATTAATATGGAGCGGATGAAATATAATATTTCAGTTTAATAATTTGACAAAAATGGGTATATATATAATTTGTTCATAGATTTGGGCCACTTTAGATGGGCCATGGGTGCCACCACGTGCGGCCCTGGTTTGTGTTGTTAAAGAATGTTACATCCATTTTACGATCATAGATAATGTTGTATATCTCTCAAAGGATTTTCCAAACATTTCTAATAGTATTGCTAGTAGAGATATTATCTCCTTCAATTATGACATTCATACTTCATCCGTTAAAAAAAAAAACGCAGCAGTCAACATTTTGCACTATTCACATTATATACTTTGACCAAGTTTTGAACTTTATAAATAATAAAAAATATAGTCAAGTGAGATCTTATTAGATTCATCTTGTAAAATACTATCTCAATATCAACTTTTTATAATTTTTAATTATTTATAATTATAGTTATTAAGGGTCAAAGTAATATCTCGGCATGCGTGAAATGTTGACTATTGCATTTTTTTTTGGAACGTAGAAAATATATTAAATGAAATTGCTCCTTTAATTCATTCTCTAAGAGCTAGAGCTGATGGATTGGTTTAGATCATACTAAATCATTTATCTTTCATGGTTTCTAACAATAAATCCTATAGTAGCAGAAGTGTTAGACTCCCCTACCCCATCCCAAATTTTAGTAACTTTAATATCTTTAACTTAGCATTAGTAAAAATTTGTTTTTTTTTTTATACTTCCTCCGTTTCGAAAAAAACGCAACAATTTCTATATTTGGATGTTTCAAAATAAATGCAACAATTTTAATCTTCCATTTTGTAAGTTTTTTCTTTCTATCTCTCACATCATCACATACCCCACTTTCTCTCTCTATCCCTTTTACTCTCACAACAAAAAATTACCTAAGAGTCCGTATCAACCCAATTGTTGCGTTTTTTTTTAAACGGAGGAAGTATATTATTATAGTTTTTGTCGGGACAAATCCAAAGGCACCCCACACGATTTGGTTGATTTTCAGTTCATGGTGTTAGTACTCCACTACTCCGTATCATTTAATGAAGTATTGTGAAATAGCTCCATCTCCACTTCTACACATGAGGTTAGCGGTTCAAAACTTCAAATCATGAAATCTATGATGGAAATTTGGGGCGCACGTGGAAGTTTTGATGGACCTGAATGATTTTATGTGATGGACTTGTATTTTCATTGGTTGTAATTTATTGCTTACAACATATTGTTTTTCTTGAGAGCTCATGTCTCTCATTTTTACTCTAACTTGGTAGAACCCTTGTTTCTACCCTTTATTACTATTTTTTGGGAGCTCTCTTAATTTTCTCTCATTTTGGCTCTTTTCTACTTGGCTCACATATTACATATTTATATTAGTTACATACATAATTCTAGAATATTCTAAACTAATCCAATACTAGAGAATTCTACTAATTAATCTAATATCTCTAGATTTTTCTATTCTTCAATTTCTACAACATTTTACTAGATTTTTCTAGAACATATCATATTATGCATGTCTCAACTAGAATTTTCTAGATTAATCTCTAACACTCCCCCTTAATCTTGAAAATTCTTGTACTTCAAAATTTTTCTGTTGATGCACTTGTCATCAACGATCTTCGAACTTGATTCTTGAAGCTTGTTTATTCTCGTTCTTATTGGCGCCCATGTCACCAACCATCTCGGTCTTCTTTTGTCTTCCTTGCACATTGTTGATCTTCAACAATTTTGTTGGTACCTTTTTTACCAACTTCCTCCCCCTTAACAATTTTTTTTTTCATTTTTCTTTTAATCGGTACTCATGTTCCTAATTCTTATTTATGTCATCTCTTATGACATCTCCCAAATTTCTTCTTTTTGTTGTTAATGTTGGTATTCTTATAATCAACCATCACTGCTAATGCTCATGTCATTAGCAAACACCCTTTTTTCTCATTTTTGTTTTCAATTTTCGGTGCTCATGTCACCGACCATTTCCCAAATATTTCTCTTGATTTTTTTTTTCTTTTTCTCTTCTTTTTTTTTTTTTAATTTTGGTGCTTATGTCACCAATTAGTCGTGCTAATGTTGTTGTCATTAGCAAACTCCAAAAATTTTCTCTTCTTCCTTCACTCACTCCTTTTTTTCTTCTTCTTAGTAGTGCTCATGGCACCGACCCACTCCGCTAATGCCTTTGTCATTAGCATCCTCTAATATTTTCTTCTTTCTGTCATTTTTTTTTTCTTAATGGTGCTTGTGTCACCAACATGCTCTGCTAATGCTCTTGTCATTAGCATCCTTTAAATTTTTTTCTTCTTTTGATTCGATCTCCATCTTTTGGCCATCACATTTTGGCTCTGATACCATAATGGAAATTTGGGGCACAAGCGGAAGTTTTGATGGACCTGAATGATTTTGTATGATGGACTTGTATTTTCATTGATTGTAATTTATTGCTTACAACATATTGTTTTTCTTGAGAGCTCATGTCTCTCATTTTTACTCTAACTTGGTAGAACCCTTGTTTCTACCCTTTATTACTATTTTTTGGGAGCTCTCTTAATTTTCTCTCATTTTGGCTCTTTTCTACTTGGCTCACATATTACATATTTATATTAGTTACATACATAATTCTAGAATATTCTAAACTAATCCAATACTAGAGAATTCTACTAATTAATCTAATATCTCTAGATTTTTCTATTCTTCAATTTCTACAACATTTTACTAGATTTTTCTAGAACATATCATATTATGCATGACTCAACTAGAATTTTCTAGATTAATCTCTAACAATCTAAGAATCAAACAATACTTTTAGAAGCTTTCTTACCAAATCTATATTTTAAAAAAAAAGGATGTTTCATTAATGTGTATGAATCACAAGAGATGTAGAATCTTGTGCTATAGGTCTATAACTATAAGCATAACTCTTGGTCATGTACTTGTGATGTTGCTTGTATCTTACAATTTTCCTTGAGTAATTATCTGTGAAACTGGTGCTAACTACTAGGACGGAGGCTTTGTTTGGTTCACATGTAAAATAATTCATGGGAAAGAATCTCCCTTGCAAATTTCCTATGAATTAAACCAAATTATTTTGGTTAAACACAGTAGGAAATTCAACTCAACAAGAGGGAATTGGTGACTATGGTGAGTTATTCCTCATGGTTTGTTTGGAATTGCAATTTTCCTTTGTTTGGTTCCCATGGAAATTTATAATTCATGAGAAAGAATTTCCCTTGCAAGTTTCCTATGAATTAAACCAAATTATTTGGTTAAACACTATAGGAAATTCAACACAACAAGGGGGAGTTGGTGACTATAGTGAGTGATTCCCCATGGTTTGTTTGGAATTGCAATTTCGCATGCTTGCCCTATTTTCCTCCAACTAAACAACAGTACAACACCATTTTAGTATATCCTAGGAAAATTTATTTCCCTCCAATGTCCAATCAAACAACACCTAAAGCACAATCAAGCCACTTCATAAAGCGCAAGCTTCTAACCTGAGCCTAGTAAAGCTCAACTAAAGTAAGCTTGGCTCGGCTCATATTCTACAGGCTTGAAAGTTGAAACACTACAGGTTAACTCGGTCAAACACAAGCCTAGCAGGCTCACTCAAAGCCTAATGCCTGGCTTCGTTATTTTGACATGGATGCAATCAACAGTATTGTTCCAGCAAAGACAAATACTGCACACATGAATAATTTGTTGTGTAGAAAAGCTTTAAATTAGATCTAAAAATATACACATTGAAAAAAAGGAGTATCAATCAGCATAGTGTACCCAATTTTATTTTATTGTTTTTAATAAAAGAGGGCAACGAAAAAGAAATGCAACTTACAATAACTGATCAGTATGCCTCAATCTCATCTCAAGCAACCGAACATTGAACTCCCCATCGCTAATCTTCAGCATATTGCTAAGTGACATGGAAAACCCATGTTCCATTAGCTGCCTATGCCGCGGCTTTATCTTCCCCTCCAAACTAAACGAAAAATACTGTGGAAACTTCTGAATCTCCTTTAATTCCATCTTCATTTCCTTCAAAAAATATTCAACTTTGGGCTTTAAATTATTCTCAATGCTATAAGTCAACAACCCAGGTGACCTCAAGACCATAGTAACAACCTCAAAATCAGAAAATCCTAAACTCCTCAAAAACTCCAGTTTAGGTACCAAGGTTTTCTCAGCGCTGGAAACCAACAAAACGCTGGTATGGCAATCAATCTTATGCCTGCCCATGAACCCTAATCTCTGCAAGAATAAAAAGGTGGGGCGCAATTGAAAATCAACACTAGAAACAAGCAATCTGGGGCACCGGATAATGGACTTGCCAACATCAGGGAAAGGGATTTCAACTTCATTGAGGAGGAAATCAAAAATTGGGTATAGATGGAGGTGAGGATCAGAGGTGAGGAGTTGTGGGTACATGTCCAAAATCCGACCAAGAGCAGATCGAGGGATCCCGAAGGAAGAGAGGCAGGTTTCGACAGATTTTAAACTTTGAAGAGAGGAAGAGCGAAATTGGGGGTTTTTGTGGAGGGCTTTTACGGGGTTGACGTTTAGGGATTCAAGGTATAGGAGTTTGCGACGGAATTGCAGGCCAGAGTCACTGGTGGTAGAAGTTGAAGGGAGAGAAAGTGAGGGGGTACTTAGAAGTGGTTTAAGGGGAGAAATATAGGGGAAGATGAACTGAGGCTGGGGAGGCTGGGAGAGGGAAGTAAGTGTTAGCTGTGTTATCATCTTTAGGATGTGCCCCCTTGAGCTGAAAACTCTGCTAACATCCTGTTAGTAACCTGTTGTAACAATATATGCACAACCAAGAGTTGAAGCTCATTAAAAAGAAACTAGAAAAAAAAAAAACACTTATCCTAAATGGCTAAACATAGCATTATCAATGGAAATAATTTATAAACATCTTATAACATACTCCATCCGTTTCACTTTGTTTGTTACACTTTTAACCAATTTTCTCTCACAAAAAGATTCCAAACATAACAAAAAAAGGGAGTACAATGAAAGAGGTAGAAAATAGAATTTAACTAATGAAATTCTACATAAAACTGACAACAATCATTAAATTCCATTATTGTACAGAGATTCGCAACAACAAAAGAGAATAAATAACAAAACATATCTGATATATTTTACTCGACAAAGCAAAACAAACAGCATAAAAAACTGTCTAGCATCAATGTGCATGACTGTATCAGTGTATGACTAGATTGCTTGTATTAGTTCTTCACACAAACAGATATATCGGAATTCTGGATTTCAACAAAGTAAATAGATGCTGGTGAACTATGCTAATGATGCATAAGGCTATGCAGCACAAGTAAATTTAATAGCCATCTCCCATATCCCAGACATCCACATATCGGGGACGATACATGTACTTTACTTGATAATGTCTTGTATTCAACTGAAGTTCCACCTTTGCGTGGTTTATTCAACAATAATCAATACCATCTACAAAAGTTATCTTCTACAACTCTAATCATGACTTCCCAAAGCAATCCAACATATCCTTGAGACCTTGACAAACACTACCAAAAGTAGTCTGCAACATCCATTTCTTGATGTTTATATCAGTGCCACATAATTCCCTAAACTCCTTGCTAATTGCAAATCGAGAAAAGCGAATTATGGTCGGTTTCGGGCTATTTTTGGCTTATTTTGGGAGAACCGTGAATTTATAGAAGCGAACTAAAAGACAAATTATACAAAAATGATTCTTGCGTGTGATCCTACGTGTTTTCCAAGGAGGCAATAATGGCCTAATGGGTGCTCTACTTACAGCTCATATATGTGAAGCACTTGTTCAATTCTCCATATTAACCAAAAATAAGAAAAAAAAATAGAGTGCCTAAATAGTGTGCTTAAAGCAATTTGCCGTGTTCCTATTCCTAAAACATGGTAAGGAAGGATCGGGTCTCACCATCGATTCGGAGTATCAAATTGCATAAATGAGACAGTGTATTGTTGGAATAGGCACCATGGTTCAAATTTCTATCATCTACTAAACAATAAGAACAAGTTTCACATGCATACACTCAAATCCTAATACAGTACATCATTTACAGTTTATTTTTCTGTCTGTGAATCTGTTACCAAGAATTTCGCCAGTCCAGTTTAAATAGAAGATTAACTACATTGATTAGAACCTAATACTCTAACCCAAACTGCAAATTACTACCAATACATTGCATTCAACAACTGCAAAATTAACCAGACATTTCAATCAATAATTGAAAATTTGTTTGACGGACTATTGTGTAACTATAGTAGATCATCAAAAATTAGTTTTACTACTAAGAATTTCAGTCTGCAGTACACAACATTACCAACAACTATTCAATGAACTCCAAGCATATTCCGAGACCTAAATTCATGTACAATTAACAAATTTCAAGAGTTGGTAATTCTAGAAATAAAAAATTCAAATGAGTATAGAAGAGAGAAGCGGACTTGCCTGCCGGAAACTTGCCGATTTTGGAGAGCCCAAGCAGGAAGATTGAGAGACCCTGAACTTACCAGCAGATGCTTAAGGATTTGAGCAACGACCAAGTCAACGTTGGTCTTCATATTTCCCTTTATTTTATTTCCTTAAGAATTGAGCTTAAATGGTTCGATTGAGGGTTCGTTTAGCGCAAATTATTACATGGTCCCGAGACCATGTACCTCTCTGATTCCGGTGCAGTATTTTTTTTGTTGAAAATGAATATGGTAGTGTATTGAAATGAACATTATAGTGTATATAAATAAATATTGTATTGAAATGAATATTTTAGTGTATTGAAATGAATATTGTAATGTATTGAATACATTACAATATATAAATGAATATTCTTTGTTGGAAATGAATATTTTAGTGTATTAAAATAAATATTAATTACAATATATGAATGAATATACTTTCAGCATTGTTTTTATATAGAAATGTATATTGTTTGTTGGAAATGTATATTGCAGTATGTTGAAATGAATAGTGCAGTGTATTCAAATGAATATTATTGAGAAATGTATATGCAGTATTGAGAAATGTATATGCAGTATTGAGAAATGAATATGTAGTATAATGAAATGTATATTGTAGTGTATTGAAATGAATATTGAAGTGTATTGAAATGTATATGTTTTTTTAGATTCTATTCTGTTTTTTTATATATGAATCAATATTGTTTAATGGTAATGATTATTGTAGTGTATTGAAATGAATATGCTAGTGTATTGAAATAAAAATATTGAAGTGTATTGAATTGAATATGAATCATAAAGTGGATTCAGCATTGTTTTTATATAGGAATTTATATTGTTTGTTGGAAATGCATATTGCAATGTATTGAAATAAATAGTGTAGTATATTCAAATGAATATTATTGAGAAATGTATATGTAGTATTGAGAAATGAATATGCAGTATTGACAAATGAATATGCAATATTGAGAAATGTATATGCATTATTATTGAGAAATGTATATGCATTATTATTGAGAAATGTATATGCAATATTGAGAAATGTATATCGCAGGAGCACAATGAAGAATGTGGTCCCGGGAGCACGATATAACGATTGTTCGTTTAATACTCCCTCGTAACATATTAATAGCAACGATTTGACATAAAGTAGAGTGAAAAAAATGTCAAATCGTTGTCATTAATATGTTACGGAGGAAGTAGAAAGTAAAATGTATCATGAAAATTGTTTTTTCATTTTATATTGTTAGGTTTGAACTAAAATACTAAAAAGTAAAATTATTAATTTTGAAAATTATTTTCCACCCTATTGAAAATATTTCTCCAAATTGGAAGGAAAATATTTTACATCATAATTGGAAGGAAGACATTTTTCGTCACAATTGAAACAATTCATTTTTGGTTCAACCAAGGTCCCTAGCTACCACGTCTCGTGAATTCAAGGAAGTTCCTATAGTTATAGTCGGTGAGCGGGTTCGATGCTTACCCCAGTATTATGCTGGGATATTTCCCCTTCCCCTTTGGGTTAGTAACCATGTACCAGTCAACGAATTGGTAGTTTCTTTACATAATAAAAAAAACAATGTAAAATGCTTAAAATGGATATATATATATATATATATATCTTTTTTAGGTGCAACCAAACAACGAAAAACCTTGGTGAAAATAAATTTTCCAATGTAAAGCGTTTTCCATGGAAAATCATTTTCATCTGAACATATTTTACACCCAACCAAACGGACCTTACGTCATTTTCAATTTTTAATCGTATTGGGCTTGTTTACTTCAACTTAAATTCAGTTCAATTCAGCTCAGTTCAGTTCAATTTAGCTCTATTAAGTTAAGTTCAGTTCAGTTCAGCTCTATTAAGTTCAGTTCAGCTCAGCTCTCAATTTCCTTCTCTTATTTAATATTACTTTCAGTTTTATTCAGTTCGGTTTAGTTCAATTCAGTTCAGTTTAGTTCAATTCAATTATATTCAGCTAAAGTAAACGAGCCCTTAATCTTCTATATTATATTAGGAAAATTTGTTAGAAGACATTATAATTTTTTTTTTTTTGTCAAAAAGCACCTTTTTTTTTTGTAAGAAGCCAGTTTTTTCGGTTTTTTTTATTTATTTATTTTTTACAAAGAACCACCTTTGGTTAAATTTCGGGTTTTGATTTTGGGTTATTTTTTGTGTGGTGGTTTAGGGGAGGAAAAAAGGACGGAGACGGCTTGGGGAGGTACGAAGGGGTTAGCCGAAAATAAATGCTTATTGAGCATCCATTATCTAAAATAAGCGCATAATTAATATTCTTATATTATTTCTATAGACAAATATTTATGGGAAAATAAATGCTACTCCCTCCATTTTTTAATAGATGTAACATATTAATTTTGGACATTTGTCGAGACACAACTTTGACAAAAAAAAATTGTGTAATTGTAAAATTATACAAAAAAATATATACCGAGATGAATCAAACAAGATCTCACTTGCATATAGTTTAACTTATGTATAAATAGCAATTAGTAGTCATAGTGTGTTGGAGGAATAGTGGCCAAAATCAATATGTTACATTTAAAAAAAATGAATGGAGTATTTTTCAATTCTCATACCCATGTTTAGTTTATCTTTATAAACTGGTTCACTTACTGTTATGGTATATTCTTTTATTTTTCATTTTTCTATATTTTGATCACCACTAAAACACATTCTTGAGTTTGATCCTAATTAAATCTATACCATGTTTAGGGGTCTATTGTGCGCACGCTCTTTTTCTCCATGTTTATTTTTCCTATTAATTAATCACTTTAATTCTTCATCTTCTTCAATCCTAGTTGGATCATAAATTTTGGTCTGGATAGGTTCTCTTATATTTCTAGGAAATGAATTCATGTCTACTCAAGCTATCTATGACTTCGAATGCTTAAGTTTCTTTGCATTCAAGGAGTGGATTTACTCCACTATGAAGGCTTCGCCTATTACCAATATAATTGACTTGTTTGTTACGGTAGAGTTCATGAAAAATTCTTCCCATTTTTAGGTTTACTTGAATGGGACTTCTTTTCTTTTTGGATCCTCCACCTTGTTCATACTTCCATGCATTATGAGTTTGTAAATTATTTTGCAATAAATTTTAACTCAAAAACTATAAACTTTTACAATAAATTTACAACATTTTATATAACTAATTTTTTTTTTTTGAAGAGGGACATAGCTAGTTAACCTTTATATAAAAAGATATTTTATTATATTAAAAAGGTACTTTTTTTTAATAATAAACCATTATTTTATATCTCGTCATATCGTGAAATAATTGTCAAATAGGTAACTTGCTTAATCAATAATTGATTGATAACAAATTGATTTGATAATCAAACATTAATCCATCCGACCCAACTTTAGCCAACACACGCATCTGTAAGGAGGATAATAAGGAATCCTCGCAAATGCGTGCGGTGAGAATCGAACCCAGGATCTCGTGCCTGGAATTCTAAAGCCCTAACCACTGGGTTATGACTTCATTCTCCCTTGCACTTTTTATTTGTAAGAAAGGTATCCGTAGTATTTTTTGCTAGTATAAGAATATAAACCTTTATACCATACATTTTTGTTCAATTGTCATTTTATACAATGATAGTTTTGTTTAATATTAGGTTGCTCGTTACATTTCTATATTTTTAAGTATCTTTGATAAAATGGGTTGCGTCTACCGTCCTAGAATAAGACTTTGAGAGGAAAAGTTGAATAGTATAAAGAGAGAATTTAGAACAGATGTAAAGCATAAGAAGTTCATGTGCATTGAGCAGCGTTTAATTCAAAAAGTGTGTGGTACCTACATCCATCTTACATCCGAGAGGTATAGAATTCTAAAGGTCACTCCTTACGTAAGAATTTCTCTTAAAGATTTTCCTCAACTGCAAAAATAATCAATTGAAATAAATTAGTGACCTATTATCAGCTAATAAATTGATAGATTTTCTTACCACATAAAAATTGAGCGATGTCTAATGAAGGTTTATCTTCTATGAGCACAAGATTGAATTTTTGTCCCTATAAAAATTGACGGCCGATGTTATCTACAAACGCAACGTTGCGGAAGGAATATGGAAACCACTCTACTAGTAACTTTTTGAAATTGGTCCATATGAATATATTGATATAATGATATCTACTATCAGTATCATACACTGAGTAAGGACGACGTCTTATTGCCAATGACAACGCCCACATGATATGGAAATATGGTTTGTGGTAATCAAAGACTTGTGCTTGGCGACAAGGAAAAATAGAAATAAACAAGAGAGTTTGTACGTTACATTAGATCTGTCAAAGTTGATTTGAGATTTCAAATAATTAAACCGAGACTCAATTTCGATATGAAAGGATTATCTGATACATCATTCGAAATCTGAATACCCGATCATAATCTGATCCAAACGCCGTTTTAATTTGAAATTATCCAAATCCAAATACGTCCAATCCAAACTCGTCTGATCCGAAAATAACTGATGATCCGAACTCATCCGATCCAAAACAAATCAATTTGATAGGAATATGCTTAAAGATAAAATTCTACTTCCAATTAAGCCATATATGGAGGAACAATAAATTAATTGATAACTCAAAAGAATAACAATTATACTGATTGCACAAACACAAATATCTTTTCACCATTATCTTCGAGTTGATCTGAAACGAGCTGAAGCGATTCGGTTTGAAACAATCCTATTTAAAATGGTTCAAAACCTTAAGTCGAGACATGATCTAGTCCGAATAGTATAACGATCCAAAATAGGTCCAAATAAGAAATGACCCGATCTGATCCGAAAGTGCCTCGAAACTAAATGGTCCGATCTGAAATGATCCGGTTTGAATTCGATCGGAACGGTCTAATTGTCAGGTCTAGTCCCAACCACCGCAAAAGTCTTAACACAATGAAAAATGATGAATTCATAACAATTTTGTGACTTTATACCACACATTCACGTGGTTTATGACTTTATACCACACAAATTTTGTATACACATTCAGACATTCTATTAGCTTGTTAAAGTGGATCCTTATTTTTTGCTATTTTTCGCTCATCTTTCTCCCTTTTCTTTAATTTCTATTGCTACCGTCATTATACGTAGATGTGTAACATCTCTAAAATATTAAGTTCCTAACAATTATTGAAAAGCTACAACAAAAAAAAAGATAATATTTCCATTTTAATTTTCAAAATCCATTTAGAACATGAGTTTTCAAATCAAAATGTTACACCATAATTTAATAGATTGATTTGATACTGTGATCCAATTCTTTATATACAATTTGCAATTAATAACTAAAATCAACAAATGAAAATTGAAAAGCAATGGGGTTCGTCAACAAATTAGTGAGAGGATTTAGACTCCAATTTAATTGGTATAAGAGTTTTATAACTCTTGCACTACTTTTTGCATTTCAATAGACGTTGCCAAAAATTAATTACAACTGTTGCAGTACTTTTCACATTTCAATAGATGTTGCCAAAAATAGTTGTTATATACTCACATGGTCTCAAATTCTTAATGTCTCACTTAGGATGTTAATAATTAAGCTGATACACTCGTGAACAGCTCGCTAATAAACTCGGTCAAAACTCGTTCATATATAAATAACACAAACAAAATTTTCAAGCTTGATTAATAAACAAGCTTTACTCGAACAAGGTAGTACTCGACTCGTTAAGCTCGCGAACGGCTTGTTCAAGTTCGTTAATAATACACATTAAAAACTCGATCATATACTTCGAATTTTAAAAATATATTTATTTACAGTACTTATTATTTAGATACCATACTTTGTATTGGTTATAAATTAATTTGGAATAATCACTACAAAAACTCACATAACGAGGGCAACTTATCATGATTAAAGAGGGCAATAGGAGTATTGTTTTACTTAATGATGCCTACAAAGGCAATTATTTTTGCACTCATTGATATTAACAATGAAGGCAATATGATCATTTTGTCCTCTTAGACTTTTGAAACTTTGCCCTATTTGACAATAAATAAAGTGTTTAAATCAAGGAAAGTAAAATGTATTGCCTTTGTTGATGATCAACGAAGGCAATTTTGTTTGCCCTTTTTGAATTGAATCAAAGGACAAAACATCTAAAATTGGCTTTGAAACCTAATACAACGGGGTTACAAGGGCAACATGAGGGCAATACTAAAATTATCATTCTAACCTAAGAAGACAAATTTTGTATCAAATAGGGCAATTTTAATTGTCCTTATTGAACACATTTTTTGTAGTGAATGTCATACTATGTTTTATGCTTTTAAATTTTCATATTGTATATTAGTTATGCTTGTCAAAGGTTAAAATTAGAAATTAATAAAACAATATATACAAAGCTCATTTAAACATAGGCTCGCTTATAACTCAGCTCGAGCTCGAATACGTAAACGGGAAAGCTCAAGCCAAGCTCGAACATGAAAAAATTAAGCGAGCCAAGTTATAAGGCTAAAAAACAACAATAAAAAGCCCAATCCAGAAAGTATAGCAATAGCTACTACTATAGGTATTTTAAAACCCCATTTATGATAACTTAATTAAAATAACAAAGTAGATATCAACTAAAGAAACAAAACAACTACATATCGGCTAGGGAAACCCTAGCCTCCCACCCGAGGAACGAGGGCCTTCTGCTCAATTTTTTAGAAGTTCGGTTATGCTCGAGCTCAATTAATATTAGTCAAGTCTAGCTCGAACAGGTTACTACTCGGCTCGGCTTGTTGACATCACTAGTTTCACTAAAAGGTTGGACTTGAGGGGTTATTAGCCTCAGGCGTTCAATTTTTTTTAAATGTATTCCTAAATTTTTGTTTACCAGTGAAGCTAGAGGTGTCAAATTCAGTTATGACTCTATTCAAACATTTCAGTACATACCAATTAAGTAAAAACAGTCCAGTTTAGTTCATACTAATTTAGTTAAAACAATTATGTTCAGTTTTAGATAATTTATATGTCCAGTTCGATTAAATTCAATCGCATTTCATTTCAGATATACTTGATCAATTAAACAAGTCAATGACTCAACCCAAAATAGTTCATTAGTTCTGTACCTGAACGATTATTTTCAGTTTCAGTTTGTTTCTTATATTTTTATTTCGAATCCAATTTATTTTGAATTATATCCAATGAATTGAACAATCTAACAATTCAACCCAATATAGGTGTGTAACTCAATAGTTTTTCAATTACAACTCGATTCCTTTCAATATCTTGCAAAATTGGTGTATAACTCAATGTTCACCTAAACAATTTTGATCCAAACTGACAATTAATTAAATCATTGAATACATTATAGCGAGGACTTTCTCACTCTATTCCTATTAGCCTTGTGTGCACGCTTTGCGTGCGACGATATTTTTAATGTATCTTCAAAAATCGAAGGTTTTTGTTTGAGAATTTGAAATATTTTTTAAATTCATTCATTCACATAATCGTAAATAAACTTTCCCCTTTCATCAAGCCATTCCACAACAATGAACAAAATCGTCTATCAAATTTCTACGATAATCAAAAGGTAAAATTTTTATGTAACAAACTATATTAATATGAGTGTCTATTTATAGAGAATTCAAAAATATGAATTTTGATTATTTTATTTTATTTTTACGAATTGTATATTTTGTAATATTTTCATTTTAAAAAATTCAAAAATTGTAATAACTTTCCTAAATAAATAAGAGTGATTCTATTTGATTTTTAATAAATTTGTAAAGGGCATTATGGACTTTTTGAGGAGGGACACCATGGCTCTCCCTTGGCTTATATAATAGAGATCAAGTACCAACTAATCTCCATAATCCTCATCTCCTATAATGAAAACGCTGTTTTAAATCTTATAATAATCATCAATATCACACGATTTTACAAAACTAAATGTTTTTGGAAAATTGATTTTTTATTGTTTAATTTTTAGCAAAGCATTACAATAATTAGGAGGGAGCACATGAGACATGAGCTAAATATATCTTTGACGTAAACCAACGCACAAGAATTTATTTTATTTTTTGACGACGAGAAACTAAATTAACACACAAGAGATTCTAATGATGCAATAACCTTGTTAATTATTTATAGCTTAATATTTAATGCCATACTCCTATTATTGATGCAATAATATGTACATCCCTCACAATATTGTTGTGCCACAACAATAATTTCAAAGTGGCAAACAATATGCCACAAATGGTGGGCGTAGCATACTTTATTTGAAGGGGAAATTTCATACTCCTCACACAGAAAAGCATAGGAAAGAATAAGTACCAAACCCATAATAATATACAGATTCGAAAAGTATGTACCCAAACTAACGTGCTAGTGCTAGAAATGCCTATGCTAAAAAACGATGCTACCGTTTCTTTTTTTACTCATGGTTCAAAGTGATCATTTTTGATTTTGGATCATGGTTCGGATTATAGTTTCGCACTTAAATCGGACCATTGATAAAATATTTTGGAACTGATTTCGATTCACAGATTAACTTTGCTAGATTTATGTGTGATGACTTTTCAAAACACACTAACTAATTAAAACTGTTAAAAAGGAAGTGAATATAGTCCAACCACGTAATAAATAATTTTGAGAAACTATCAAGTGGGGTATGTTATTATTATTACTTAGGGTAAGGACAATGCGACTTTTAGTTCCAAATGAATAGTAGCGTAGTCATTATTGGTATTATGACCTATATGAGATATATGCATCATTTCAAATGAGTAATTAGCCGATTAATATTGTGGTAATAAGAATAAATTTATATGTAAATCTATAAGAAAAATCACTAAATCGGAAACCATTGCCACGATAATGTAATGTCCCCAAATTATGATTATCTTCATAAATTATTATTCTCATCCAATATTTCACACCTCAAGTAGTAATGAATGGTAAAAGAAATTGAAGGAGAAACATGTTAAAGGAATATCTCAACCAAAAGCTTAAGTTTTTGGCTGAGATGATCCTTTAACATGGTATCAGAGCCAACGTGATACAAAGGCACGGGTTCGAATATCACCTCCATCTCATTTTCAAGTGGAATTAATTATTCGCGCCGGGTATATTGGGGCTTGCGTTGCGTCCACATTTCAAGCCCAAAGG
Organism: Salicornia ramosissima; assembly: GCA_951394345.1. Lineage (NCBI taxonomy): Eukaryota > Viridiplantae > Streptophyta > Magnoliopsida > Caryophyllales > Amaranthaceae > Salicornia > Salicornia ramosissima. The sequence goes on along the minus strand of OX596238.1, from coordinate 6,212,344 downwards.
GACTTTCATGTGAGGGGGAGTGATAGAGTATATCATATTCTTGGGCCTCAACTATCAACCTAATATTTGGTTGAGATGATCCTCTAACAAAACATAAATTTATGAATGAGATTACATTACCATGTAGATTATAATCACATCCTCCTTGCCAACAATTTATAGTCAAAATTCACCGTTATTTATTACCAGCTATCAAACCAGTCGTATATATTCCGATATATATACATAATCTTTGGAGATGTCATGACCTTCTAGTATGATCAAGTTGACCAAAAATACTGTAATAAGGTGATGAGTGTGCTACATTTGATCCATTATTCTCTTAAAGCCTTATCTTGTGCTGGCCACACTCCCATTGTGACCACACGACAAAATATCTCTATTAAGGCATATAATTCCAACACCAATTTCTTGAGCGCATGGCCTGCCTGTGCAACTCTCTCCCACTCATTATTACATACTCACTTAAAAAGAAGGTTCCGAATCCAAACTCTTTACCTTTTTTTTTTTTTTTTTTTTCTTTCTTTCTTACTAACTTTAATTTATTATATCATCTAAAAGTTCATTTATAATACAACTTCACATAATCATCAAAGAACAAAGTTTATGTTCACATACATAAAAGCAAGAAAAGGTGAGATATGCATATATAGACATACCCATGTTTGATTATAGTTAGAAGCCAAAAATTCATAAACAATGATGGAGTTCTTAGAGAGAAGCTAAAACTTGTCATCTCAATTTTGATAAGGTAAGGGCTTGATCTATAAAGCTTTATTCGAAGTGTGATATGCTTAAACATATCTGGATGTATGATACATATATCCAAGGGTAATTTTGCTCATTTTATAGTTTTTTTTTGACTCATCTTAAAATTTAAAATGAGCAATAAAATATGTTGGATGGACATAGATCTACGTACATCCGGATGTATAGTAGAACAATTGCTACGCACCCCGGGTGCAAGTAGTGCTACGTGCACACAGATTTATATCTGCTCATTTAATAATCATTTTGCTTATGAAATTATTTCAGGTCGCTCAATTAGTATTTTATACTGCCCATTTTCTAAAATTGTATATTAAATGAGCAAAATAATATACCTGGATGTAGGATATAAATTCTAAACTGATGCATTATATATATATGCTAACTCTTTGATTGAAGTGTGTTTTTGTGTGTGTATGAAGAGAGGGAGATATGGTAAAAATGGAGGAGAAAAAAGAGCAAGAAAGTGAGATTGCTAAAGATGAGTCAGTAGAGGAGGAAGAAGGTGGTGCATTATCAGTATTAGAAGAGACAGAATCAATAATAACAACAAGAGTAGCACCATGGAATAAACAGATAACAGTTAGAGGAATAATAACAAGTGCAATAATTGGAGTAATATATAGCATTATTGCAATGAAGTTGAATCTAACTACTGGACTTAGTCCCAATCTCAATGTTTCTGCTGCTCTTCTTGCCTTTGTTGTGGTTCGAACTTGGAACACAATCGTCCGAAAAGCCGGGTTTTCTCCTCTTCCCTTCACTAAGCAAGAGAACACCATGATTCAAACTTGTGCTGTTGCTTGCTATAGCATCACTATTGGAGGTTTCATTCTTTCATTCATATATTTACTTACATTTTCTATTTCTTAGCTTCTTGTTTGATAGTTTGATCCTACATATACTTCATCTGTTCGTTTTTTTAATTGCAACATTTTGACTTTTATGCTGTTCAAGCACCATCTTTTGTACACACTTACAAAATCAAAATTAAGAAACTGTAATTCAATATGTGGTTGGATTAATTTCAAAGTATATTTTCAACCTATCCACTTTTTATAATTTCTAATAAGGCAAAATTGACACCACCAGGCCATACTATTTGTTATCTGCCCATATCAGTCCAAACAATTGATTATCCCAGAGTAGGCCCAACTATTATGCAAATTTGCCCAAAAACAGTCCGGTTTACCTGTTGACCTATTGTAGTCGGTAATCCACAACACGTGACTAGCACATGACTTTTAGTGGGTGTTAATTGCTAATCAAATTATTTTTAGAAAATAATTAATTGATAATCAAATCATTTTTAGAAAATAATTAATTGATAATTAAATCATTTTTAGAAAATAATTAATAATCTACAACACGTGACTAGCACATGACTTTTAGTGGGGATTACCGACTACAATAGGTCAACAGGTAAGCCAGACTGTTTTTAGCAAGTTTGTGTAATAGTTGGGCCTACTATAAGATAATCAATTGTTGGGACTGATATAGGTAGATGACAAATAATATGGACTGGTAGTGTCAATTTGGCCTTTCTAATAATATACGGAGTACTTCATTTGTTTATTTTTAAATAAATAATTTTTGCACGCATTTTAAAGAAGAAATTTACTTGCTTGCTGCGTTCGGTGTTAATTGCAATATTTTGACTTTTAAACTTACTAATGCATAATTTTGACCATTAATAACTTAAATTATACTTCCTCTATTTCTTTTCAAGTAAACGAATAAATTAATCGATATAAATTTAAGAGAACCTCAAATTTGCTTGTATTAAAATTAATTCGATTAATTTACTCGTTTACACCCTTAAATTTATTCCTAAAAATGCGTGTAAAATGATTTGTTGTATTTGAAAAGAAACGGAGGAAGTATAATTTAAGTTATTAATAGTCAAAATTATGCATTATTAAGTTTAAAAGTCAAAATATTGCAATTAAAAGTGAACAGAGCAAGCAAGTATAGTTCAACAACTTTATTATTATAATTTAGATCTTTTTGTTGATTTGTTAAATATATAGGTGGGTTTGGGTCTTACCTTTTGGGATTGAACAAGAAGACATATGAATTAGCAGGAGTTAACACAGAAGGAAACTCTCCAACAAGTTATAAAGAGCTGCAAGTTGGTTGGATGACTGCTTATCTTTTCATAGTTTGTTTTGTTGGTCTCTTTGTATTGGTCCCCCTGAGAAAGGTATTCATTGGTGCATTTATATATTTTTTTTGTGGTTTTATTGAATTAAATTAACAACTAGAGTACTACCTTAACACTTGGATAGTCTTAGGGCTCGTTTACATTAGCTGAACTGAGCTGAGCTGAATTGAACTGAACTGAATAGAAGTGTATTAATTGAACTGAATAGAGATGAAATGAACTGAACTGAATATAATCTGAAGTAAACAAGCCCTTAGTTATTACTCAGTCCAATTTTAAATGTTGGTTATATTTGTTTTTTTTTTTTAATTGGGTAAGGAAAACCGTTCTTTTTTAAGCTACATATATAAAGATAAGGGGTGTTAGTAGGTTAGGGTGGGCAACACTTTACCACTCGTCGACCTTGGTTACATTCGTTTTTTGCCCATTTTTAAACATAAATATCTTCCATTGTACTTTAAAAAAATAATAAAAGTTAATGTTTTAAAACAATGCATCCATCAGACTAAGTTTTTTTTTTTTTTTCTTAATTAAAATTTCTCTTTTATCGCACCTAATATTTCAAATATAACCAACATTCTGAAACGGGTTGAGTATTACTCCCTATATTATTGCAATTGATGACGTTGTTAGACTTATGGAATGAATTATATGCAGATATTGATAATTGATTACAATTTGGTATTTCCAACTGGTATGGCAACTGCTGTGCTCATAAATGGATTTCATTCAAGGGGTGATAAAATGGCAAAGTATGTATTATACATTCTTTCTTATTCTTAATTTTACAATGAGTTTGTACTTCTAATTTTGTATACGAACTTGGGACATATTTGATGAAAATGTATGTTGTATGTATTTGTTTCAGGAAACAAGTACGAGGATTTTTGAACTACTTTTCAATGAGTTTCTTATGGGGGTTTTTCCAATGGTTTTACACCGGTAAACAGAATTGCGGATTCATGCAGTTCCCTACCTTTGGCCTGCGAGCTTGGCGGCAAACGTAATCTTTGTACTTTATTCGCTTTTAAAGTTGATTCGGTTGTTGTTAATAAATTGTGCCAAATCATGGATTTAAAACGTAATCTTGTGAATGAAGAATCTTATAATTCCCTATGAAAATGAAAATATATTTTTAAGGCCAAGTTTGAATTTTCTTCCTATTTTCTATTATCACTATTACCATTTGTGACGGTGGTATTGGGTGGGAATAAGTATTTGTGAAAAAAATTAAATAAATTGGAGTTAAGCTAGCACCACAATTGGAATAAATATTAATTTTCATTACAAATTTACAAATAAATCCATTCCCATTACTACCCTATATGACAGACTACCAAGCGGCCATAAGGGTCTCTTTGGTAACGTAGGACGATTTTTTTTTAAAACTAAAATCTGTTTTCTGTATTTTACGTTGTTTGGTTTGAGCCGAAAAATTAAATAGAAAACTTGAGCTGAAAATTTATTTTATACCTTGTTGAAAACATTTTTCTCCAACACGATCTTTATTTACATCTTCAATCAAAGCTTAGAATTTGCTTCACTCACATTATTTCGGAGCTTCAAAGCAAATTATTCTAAAAAAAAAACACTTGATTAACAAGTTAGAATAACATATATGAGTTTGATTAAGTTAACTCATCATCAAAATATTAAATCCAACAAAATCAAATGTTGATTGTTTTGTAATGTAATAATATGGTGCAGGTTTTACTTTGATTTTAGCATGACCTATGTAGGAACAGGGATGATATGTTCTCATCTTGTGAGCATGTCTTTGATGTTTGGAGCTGTGCTGTCTTGGGGATTGATGTGGCCTCTCATTAGCAAACAGAAAGGAGATTGGTTCCCTGAAAACACACCAGAAGAAAGCATGAAAGGTTTGAATGGCTACAAGGTTATTATTTATCTCAAATCTGAACTTTCTCTTTTCACCTTCACTTATAAGTTATAACTAATTAGCTTAGCACTCAATGATAACACCACTTTATCTTAGCTTAGTTTGTCTAAAGAAAACATGTTCTTGACAGGTCTTTGTATCTATTGCTCTCATTTTCGGAGACGGCTTCTACAATTTCTTCAAAGTAATGCTAATTATCCTCATAAATGTTCATAGCAGAATGAAACAAAAGACAGCAGCCCAAAAAGCAGGTGACTTTCACACACCACAATTGCTTATCAGTCACTCGATTTTTGCAAAATTACTAAACTCAACTAAACTGAACTGAATCTGAGCTGAATCCTAGACTCTGCAGGAGCTGAACTGAACTAAATTTGCGTGTGTTTGATTCCTAGCAGAAATAAGTGGACAAGCCAAAGCTGCTGCAAGCACAGCAAAACAGAACGAGGTGTTTGTGAGGGAAGGCATACCAATGTGGATAGCAGGAAGTGGCTACTTAAGCTTCTCCATTGTAACAGTTATAACTCTCCCAATGTTATTCCCGGAAATCAAATGGTACTATGTGATCGTAGCCTATATATTAGGCCCGGCCTTAGCCTTCTGCAATGCATACGGAGCAGGACTAACAGACATGAACATGGCCTACAACTATGGAAAAGTAGCACTCTTTGTGTTAGCAGGGTTAGCTGGGAAAAAATATGGTGTGGTTGCAGGACTAGTAGGAGCCGGTGTGATCAAATCAATGGCTTTAGTTTCATGCACCTTGATGCAGGATCTAAAGACGGGGCATCTAACCCTAGCATCCCCGAGAGCAATGCTAGTAAGCCAAGCCATAGGGACGGCTATAGGGTGCTTGATCACTCCGGTTACATTCTTCTTGTTTTACAAGGCTTTCGATGTAGGAAATCCAAATGGGGAATATAAAGCGCCTTATGCGCTTATTTACAGGAACATGGCGATCTTAGGGGTGGAAGGGCTGTCAGCATTGCCAGAGCATTGTGTGCAATTGTGTTGTGGGTTTTTCGGGTTTGCAATAGGAGCGGATTTAGTAAGGGATTTGAGTCCGAATAAGATAGGAAAATGGATGCCATTGCCAATGGTAATGGCAGTGCCATTTTTAGTAGGAGGGTACTTTGCCATTGATATGTGTGTAGGGAGTTTAGTGGTGTTTGTGTGGAATAAGATTGATTCAAAGACAGCTGAGTTGATGGTTCCAGCTGTGGCTTCTGGGTTGATTTGTGGGGAAGGACTTTGGTCTCTTCCTGCTTCTTTTCTTGCTTTAGCCAATGTTAATCCTCCCATTTGCATGACATTTTTGCCAAACAATACATAGGACTATAGTTACTTCATCATGTACTCACTTGACACAGACAGTTTCTTTTTCCTTTTTTTTTTTCCTTAGCCTTTTTACTGGTTTTCATTCCTTGACTTGATTACACAACCACTCACTGATCACAATAATGAGTTCACTTTTCTAATGAATATGTGTATTTCTTTTAGAATTTCAGATTCAGCATAAGATTAGTCCAAATTTGATGTCTCATTTTGTGTGTACTACCTCCGAGTCTTCTTAGTTGCAACAAAGGGGTTTTTTTTTTTGTGAGGCATAAAAAAATTACTTCGTTGCAACTAAAAAAAATTAAAAAGAAACGGATGTAATATATTTTATTTAAATAATAAACTGATAACCTAAGGGCCCATGGCTTAAAACCAACCAATGAGTAGATGACATACAATTGGTACACATGAAATGAGGCAATAGATTAATAAGTTTTTTTTTCCCTAAAAGTGTGACAAGGGCTTAAATATAATGGTCCGGGCCAGAAAATGAAGCCCATTAGTCGGACCATGCTTAGCTTAGGCTCAAATTCCTTGCCCAAAACTCGAAAATTTAGTTCGGACTAAACGATTTTTTGGGCTATTTTTTAGGCCAGGTCTAAAAAAACTAACCAAGAAGGCTAATTTTAAGTTCCCAAAGTCCGCACAAAGAAATGAAAAATCTAGTCTGGTCAGACTCAAATTTGGACCTAATATGCATGTTCAAAACCCGTAAAAAATCAAGCCAGGCCGGGCCAACTACTTTTGACCGGGTCTTTAAACTAGTTAATTTAGTTACAAGATACCCAATGTCCCAATCAAATACTCTCTCGGCCCGTTAGGTTGTTGGTAATAGATTGTGGTAATGGTTATGAATTTATAGTGTAATTTTATTAAGGAGTTAGAAACCTTATAATCTCCATGGAAAATAAATTTTCATTCCTAAGCTTCAATTTTCTTCTCATTTTTTATTCTCATCCATTACTATTGGGAAGGGTGGTATTTGATGGGAATAGATATTTGTGAAGAAAATTAGATAAATTGAAGTTAAACCAGTTACACCATGAGAATGGATTTTGATAGAGAGTATTTTGTGAGTGAAAGATTGTGTAACTATTAATGGTGAGATCATCTCTTATTTATAGGAAATGATGTAGTGGTCTGCCGCCTGCCAGCCTGTTTAAGGCCACCATGGACACGTGTCCTCTTAGGACTGGCTAATGTCAACATGCACGTAGAGTTAGTTACAAACTTGAGTGGGTCCTTGGATGGATGCCACTTGTATGGTCATCTCCACTTTAGTTAGTTAGTTAGTTTTTTAGAGAGTGGGGTTCATGTACTTGAGTGGTGCCCTAAATGGGTGCCACGTAGGGTACTGGGGCCCGCTGCCCTAGATTCTCTTTGGTTCTTCTCTGCTAGCTGCCTATTTGGGCTGGCGTCATCTACAAGATGGCATTCTTAGTGTTAGTTGTGTGCGCGTTGGCCCCTTATTTGGCGACCTTAGTTCTTGTGGACCGGCACCTCCTGGTGACGGTATTTGTCACCTCTATACATCTTGGCAGGGACATTAGTAGGGCGGTCTTGCCGGTACACTAGTAAGCCCCATACAATATTATTATTTATTTTCCAGAAAACCTGAAAACTGTTTGATTAAAAGAATTATGAGTACGTGTATATCATAGTTTTATTTAGGATTTTTTTTATTTAACCCCCAACATGTATTGCACTTTCTAAAACAACCCCCAGGAACTTTTTTTATTTTATTTAACCCCCATTTTCTACACAAACCTTATAATTGCACCCCCAATTCCTAACTCCGTCAAGCTTGTGTCGTTATGTGGGACCCATCTCTTCCTTTTCCCTCTAATTACCCTAAACAACTCCTTCTCTCTAATTACTCTCAACCACCTCTGTAAAACCCTTTTCCCTCACTCTGTAAAAAAAACAAATCTGTGTCAAAAACTTCAAAGCAGCATAATTCGCCATTACTTCTGCAAAATTATTGAAGGAAAAATCCAAAAATGCAAGGTAATGATGGCATCGGTGATAAAGGAAAGAAGATAATGCAAGTTAAGAAAGAATTGGGTCCTAAAATGAGGTAATAAACTGAAATCGATCATATTCAATGTGTTTAGGGTAAAATGTTGTTTATTTTTGTTGTTTTCGTTGTGTTTAATCTAGCTTTTGGATAAGTTAACTTGCATAATTTGTTGGAATTTGGAGGTAAAAAAATGACGAAAATGGAACCCTTATTTTGGTTTTTTTTTTTGATGAAATTCGTTGTGCTGATAAAAAAATAGCATGTACTAAAATTGTGGATTTTGTTCAAATTGGATAATATATAGCAATTATTTTGTATAATTTTTGTGATTTTAATTTTTGTGATTTTATTTTTTTGGCCATGAATGTGTGTTTTAGGTCAGAATTGCTTCTCCTCATTCATTTAGGGGGGAAATTTCAGAATAAAAATCATAAAACAGAATATGTGGGAGGATGTTTGTACATGCAAGAGAAGTATGAATTCAGGCAAATGAATATTAAATCATTGATGGGTATTGTTCAGAATGCACAAAGTAGTTTTAGTTTAATGGTGAATGATAATTACAACATGTGGTATAGGGTGAGCGGTAAAAATTTGACTTGTGGGAAGAAGAAAATTGAGAATGATGATGACATAAATTGTTTTTACCAAAACAAAGATAATCAAAGGCTTATTATGTATGTTGTGGATGAACCAAACAATGTGACTGGTGGGCCTTTTTTTAGGCAAGCTCAATACCCCACTCAAAGGCCCAACTCATTACCAAGAAGTGTTGTGTGGCCCATGCAATCAAACATTTCCCAGCCCACTTCAAATTCAACTCCTAATGTTACAAAACCCCACAATTCACAGCCAAATCCACAACCCACTCATGTTTCTTCCTCTGTTTCTATGAAGCCAACAGAAACTCCAAAATCCTCCTCCTTACAACCCCCTATAAGAAGAAGCCCAAGGTTGTCTGAAGCTTCTCAAACTCAGTCAACCAACCGAAACCCTAATGCTACTGTTTTTTCTCCAACAAACAGTCCCTCTCAATTCACTCCTCCTGAAAAGAGATCTACTCCTAGAGTGAAGCATGTTGCAATCAAGAAGAAAGTTGCAAAGGGGAAAAACAGTAAGGTAAAGAAGGCTATAAAAAAGAAAAAAAGTTGTTAAGAATTTGTTTGAGGATTATAGTGATGGTAGTGTGCAAGAAAGTGAGGAGGAATTAAGTGATTTTGAGTTTGAGTTGGGGGAAGAGGATAGAAGGGATGATCTTGATGATGAAATATTTTTGAAAGCTAATGGGGATGGAAACCCATTGTTGAGCCAAATTGAAAAGGATCTAGCAGGTGCTAATTCAAAGGGGAAGGAAAAGGTATCTCAACCAAGTTGGGCTGATGAAGACTTCCTAGCTACTAATGTTCAGGAAGATGAAATTGACTCTGATGATGAAAGGAGTTTACAGGGTTCAGATGATGATGAAGAACAGTTTCCAATCTTCAACCCTGAGACTGAATTGAAAGGGAAAAAGTTTGTTTGCTGGTTTACAATTTAATTCAATATATGATTTGAGAAAGGCTTCTGCAACACCATAGCATACAAAATAGATATGAATATTTTTTCTTGCACAATGAATCTACTAGATTTGAAGTTTATTGTTGATATAAGTGTGATTGCAAATGGAACAGCAAGAAAGCCAAGATCATGTATTGTGTGCATAGTAGAGAGCAATTAAGGTGTCATTTTAAGATCAAAGCTGTAAAACTTGCAATGTCAGACCAATTTCAGATTAGGGCTCTACATTTGAAACATGACTGTGGGTTTTATCATTCTAATAACAAGGTCACATCTGAATATTTGGCTGAAAGGTATTTAAATGATTGGAAGATAAACCCTCAGTGGGGATTGGTGCCATTTATTAAGAAAGTGTATAGTGACACTGGGGTGACAATAAATTATCAGAAAGCTTGGCTAACAAGGAGTAGGGTGAAGCAACTATTGTATGGAGATGCTGCAGAACAATATGCTAAGGTGTACCAATATGGCTTTGCTCTTTTGAAGCACAATCCAGGTTCTACTGCCATCATTACTGTAGATAACTTAGACAACTCACCACACCCCTACTTCATGAGGATGTATGTGTGTTTTGAAGCATGCAAATCTGGTTACAAGCAAGGGTGTAGACCTATAATGGGAGTTGATGGATTTCATTTGAAAGGCCCTTATCCAGGCATGCTCCTAGCTGCAGTGAGCAAAGATGAGAATAATAATATTTTCCCAGTGGCTTGGGCAATAGTTGAAGTTGAGAACACTTCAACTTGGACTTGGTTCTTAGAATTGTTGATGAATGACATTGGACATGTTCAAGGGGATGGGTTGACTTTGATGTCAGACAGGCAAAAGGTATGAATTTATGTATGTTATTTAGTCACCTAATTTATCTATTGTGTTTCCTTTGAGCAAAGGCTTGACTAACTAAATCATTTTGTACCAAATGCTCAGGGATTGATGGAAGCAATATCAACTGTTGCCCCTAAGGCTGCTGTGAGGCATTGTGTGCGTCACATCTGGGCCAACTTCAAGAAGTAGTTCCCTGGCACAATATACAGGGAGAATGTGTGGAGGGCAGCTAAGGCCACATCACAGGTATATTTTTGAAATTGTTGTTATTTTTAAAAAAGAATCCAACCTAATTTAATGTAAATTGTGCAGCAAGATTTTGAGATGGAACTTGAGGCCATCAAATTCCTTTCTGAAGAAGCTTATGCCTACTTGGATGCATTACCAAAGGCATCATGGTCAAGACACACATTTACCACCACATCAAAGTCCAACATGGTAACTAATAATATATGTGAGACTTTTAATGCTGTGATAAGGGAAGCCAGGGACAAACCAGTGATCACTTGTTTGGAGTGGATAAGGAGGTATGTAATGAAAAGACATGCTGAAAAATGGGATGGTGTTCAATCTTACAATGGGAGGTTCATGCCTTACATAGGTAAGGTTTTGGGGTACATAATGGAAGGTGCTAAGAGCTGCTATGCTATACACTCAAGGATAGATGAGTGGGAGGTTGACTGTCTTAATGACAGGCTAACTGTCAACCTGAGAACCAAGACATGCAGTTGCAACCATTTTATGTTGACTGGGATCCCATGTAAACATGCATGGTCTTGCATTATGGGGAAAAGGGAAAGACCTAAGGATTATGTTGATGAATACTACACAAAAGAGAGGTACTTAAAAGCATATTCATCACATATAAGACCAATGCCTGGCTTCAAACACTGGGAACCATGCTCCATGCCTGAACCACTCCCACCACCATATAAAAACATGCCTGGAAGACCAAGTCTAAAGAAGAGAAGAAAAGAAGCAGGTGAGGAAGAAGAAGGCAAGGCTAAAAAACTGAAAAAGGTTGGAGGGCCACAAAAATGTTCAAACTGTACGGAAGTTGGCCACAAAGCCAACAAGTGTGCTAGAGTAGCAGCAGCAAAAGCTCCACCTAAAGAGGGAGGAAGACCAATATCCAATGATCCTTGGTCTGTTGCAAATAGGAAGAAAAAAGAGGCTAAAGCAAAGGTATTAATTTTGCATCACTTTATTCCTTATTATGTATATACATTCAATAATTACATAATGGATTATTTACACATTTTATGAATGGCAGATGAAATATGTCCCTCCCACTGCTAAGGAGACAACACCTGCAAACTTGACTCCTTCTCAATCAAGCTTGAAGGGAAGCAACATACCCTCCACCTCCAACACAAACCCTGGTCCTCAGAAAGCGAAGCGAACAAAGTTGCAAGTGAAGCCATCAAAGAAGAAAGCTAGAAGCTTGTCTGAATATTTGTTAAACAATTAATCTTTGATGTTCGATATTATGTTATTTGAATTTGGTTTCTTTTTTTTATTTAGATGTTTTAGGTGTGTCTAAATGCTAAACATTTTGTCATTTTGTTAGAATCAAAGAAGAAAGCTTGTATTTTGTTAGAATCATTTTGTCAGCATATCATAAATGCTAAACATTTCGCTTTTATTGTAATATGTTAGTAATGACTATGGTTTAGTATGAAATGCAAAAAAAATAAAAAATAGTTACTTTTCCATTAGCGAATACATAAATTACATTGTCTTGTGCCCAAAAACTTTCTCCTACAACACAATGTAACAACTGCTAAATTAACTACTTCTACCTATTACATGACTTGCTAATTCATCACATTCTAACAACAACTTCACCATCATCTTCTACCTACTTAATCATGAAAAAATATAAACAAGCAACAACTACACCAACAACAAATCCAGTCAATAATCCTAAAAATTCAAAAAAAAATTCATTGAAGATCTACTCTTAATCTTCTTCACTTTGACGAGTTCATATTCAACCATTTTCCTCATGTTTTCATTCTTTGATAATTCACTCTTGAAGAAAGCCACTTCATGGTTCAATAACCTTTTCTCCAACACCAGTTCATTTATCACCTCCTTCTGCCACTCTTCCATCTTCTTGTCGTGCCATCCAAAAAACCCACAACCATCTCTCCCATTATGGAAATCGGCAAATGCGCACGAATAGAATCTCCTACCAGGATTGTCAGCAATCCAAGACTTCATAACTTTTGCAAGCATCCACATTTACACCTTGTTGCCATCCTACAAATTTAACAAAATTTACAAAAGAGAGACCAATTCAAATAAGAATTACACAAATCAGTAAAGAAACAAACCCCAATTACACAACTAACAACATCCTTAACCTAAAATAACCCCTAATCAAATCAGAAAACCCCACAATTAATAATTAAGCAGGATAATTTTAAAAACCCTAGAAACGAATTTGCATCTCAAATCATTGAATAACCCCAAATTACAAACCCTAAATTAGGAGAATTGTAATGCATTACCTGATTCTCTTCAAATGCTTTCTTCCTGTTTCAATTTTTTGGTTCAAGATGTGTTATGGAAGAGCTCAATTTTTTCTCCTTTTTTTGGGGCTGTTTCTAAATGAAGTTGCTCTTGTTGCAATTAAATAGGCAGTTAATTGTAGAGGGAAAAGGAACAGGTGGGTCCCACATAACGACACAAGCTTGACGGAGTTAGGAATTGGGGGTGCAATTATAAGGTTTGTGTAGAAAATGGGGGTTAAATAAAATAAAAAAAGTTCGTGGGGGTTGTTTTAGAAAGTGCAATACATGTTGGGGGTTAAATAAAAAAAATCCTTTTATTTAATTGCAGAATCATGTAAGTAGAGGCTAGCTAGCAATCAACTTGTACAATGATTTATGTAGGTAGCAGCTAGGTAAAAGTCAAGCTTAATTAAGTCAAGTGAAATAGTATGAAAATGATCGAAAGTGTGATTAGATTCTGTCTCTTAGTTTTTGATATTATTCACAAGTTCAACAAGTTGATAATATATAGCCGGAGAAATTGAAAACCAAACATATCACGTCGTTGTATATATATATGCCAATATACCTATCCATAAGAAGATAAGATTCTCTACATTTGATCGTGTTGACTGTTGATTGCTATGAGATTATAGCCCCGCCCTAGTTGAGGACCAAATTTAAAGGTCTAGAGATAGAGGACTGAGTAATATAATGTATACCGTATTGAACATCGTTACAATATTTACATCGTATTTTCGTAGGAAAAAAAATTATATGTAAGGCGAATGAGGAAGAGAGTGATGCCAAAGCGGCAAGATGGAAGAACAACACGTGGAATCTTCTATAATAATAACTATTACTAAAATATGCCACTGCTGACATCATCGATTGACACATGTCATTCTCTTATGAATTTTTTTCCCTCCAAAACAAATAATGACATCACAATTTTTTTTTTCAATTTTATATCCATTCACAACCTTCAAAATTTAATAAATGTTATTCCCTCCCAAAGAAATTATGACAATCATTAATTATTTAATTTTTTTTATCCTCATACAAGTTTCAAAATTCAATAAATGTTTCATTAAAAAATTAATGAGAATATAAGTACATATTTTTTCAACACATTTGATGAACACTGGAAAATATTACTTAAATCCTGCAATGCACGAATCTAAAACCTACACTACACCTTTTAAGAACAAAAACCTCTTAAGTCTTAACCTCTTGAGGGAATAAGATTTTTTATGATTTCACATTTTTTTTTATTTTAACAAAAAAATCATTATATAAAATAATAGAATAATAAAAAGTTAATATTAAATAATGATAAATTAAAACGTAAAAAAGTTATCAATAATATAAATTAAATTTACTAATTATTTTATTCAAATCGTGCATCACACGGGAGCTAACCTAGTTCCTAATTAAAGTATAAAAAAAAACTCAAACCATTGGAATAAGTAAATTACCGGTGTAAAATAAAATATTTTCAATATAAATTTATTTATTTATTTTGCAAAATATTATATAATAGAAAACACAATTGTAAAATAAGTTTTTATTGTTTACTACTCCGTAACATTTAAGAAAAATGATAGACAATAGGTGATGGTCTATAGATGGTGGGGGTTAGTGTTGGAAAATAGGTAACAACGAGGATTAGGAAAAAAAAGCAATAGAGTAAAATATCGAAAAAGTAGGAATAAAAGATAAAAATATTTAAAACGGTGATTTAATTTTTTATTAACTTCGAATTTTAAAAAAATATATATTATTTAAAACTCCGATTAATAGACACTGAAACAAAAGTTAGTATAACATCCTTAACAATAAGTTTTTAAAGTTGAGGTCCTTAACAATAACTTTTGTTAAAGTTGAAGTCCTTATAATATGCTTAACTCGATATTTATCCGTCATCACTTACTCAATCAGATACGTTTTTCCTTAGTCGGAAAACAACCGTCAAATTAGGGATTTGTTCGGCATTAGTTTTTTTTGGAATTTTGTATTTCAAAACCATGTTATTTAAACCATAAAAAATTATTCAAACTTAAAATAATTTATTACTTATTACTTCCTCTGTCCTTTTTTGCAACAATTAATTTTTCACATCTCCCAATATTTTTAGATAAATATAACAAAAAAATATAGAAATTGTATATTAAAAAAAATATACATCGAGTTGAATAAAAAAAATTCCTATTTGACTATGTTTTCTTATATGTATAAAATTAGGTAGAGTCAAAGTTGTCGGTGGACAATAATGTTGTGAAAAAGGGAGACTAAAAAGTGCAATTTGTTTTTGGTTTTTCTAAGCTATGTCATTGAGTTTTTTGTTTTTCTAAGTGTTTGTGCAGTTGTGTCCATGCTTTTTCAAACTTCTAAAATATGCCATCAATTTAGGTTTTTTAATGCTCACTTCGATCCGTTAAAATGAGATTATTTCATGAAATAATATCCTTTTAACGGATTCATTAACAATGGGTTAATAGAGTGGACGCTATTAATTAAAAAACATAAGTTTGAGGCATAGCTTAGAAATGACACAATTTAGAAAAGCTAAAAAAACTTAGGGCATAACTTAGAATTTTTTTTTTGTTCAAAATTTAATTCAAAAAAAAAAAAAAAAACAATGGTAGGGTTTGCCAAAGTTTCATTTCGATTTTCATTTCTACTTACTAGGAGGAAGATATTGGGTGGATTTAGACGATTTCAAAGGAATTATTGTTTTGAGCCCTATTTTTGAGTTGAAAAGTTCTCTTTATTTATTTTGTTCATTTAATTTCGAAACAATAGTAAATGAACCAAAATCCTTTGAATAAAAAATGCAAATCAAGCAAATTAAATTAAATTAAAACATTGATTAAAGTTTAGCCAAAAATGAATCGAATGCAAAACCCTCATAATTGTGGTATTACAAACCATTCCATATATACAAATATAGCACCTTAATTTGACCTGATGTTACTAATCACACCATAAACCTCCTCATTTCCATAAAAAAAAAAAAGAAGATAAAATCAAATCATAAACCTAATTAATTAATCAATCAATTATCTGGTAATGGCGGAAGTGATGAGGGAGATAGAGAGGAATGAAGAAGAAGAGAATTGGGAAATGGAAATTCCGGCATGGAATAAGCAGATAACGATAAGAGGTTTAATAGCGAGTGCAGTAATTGGGGTTATATATTGTGTTATTACAATGAGATTAAGCCTTACAACTGGTTTAAGTATGAATTTGAATGTATCAGTGGCACTTTTGGCATTCATATTTCTTCAATCATGGAGTAAGATCTTTCAGAAGTTGTCTTTCTCCTCTGTTCCTTTCACTAAACAGGAGAATACCATGATTCAGACTTGTGCTGTTGCCTGCTATAGCATTGCCATTTCAGGTCTCTCTCTCTCTCTTAATGTTAAACAATTATAAAAAAAATGTCTAATAATCTATGATTTGTAAAGTGTAACAAGTTTTCAGAAACCAATTGGAGTAGGGTTTTCATTGCACTAATGTTGTTTGTTCCTCATTTGGTATTACTTTTCAATTTTTTAATGTTTGAAACGGCTGTACTTTTTTTTTCATAAGTCCAGATTATTTGTTTCATTTGTTTTCTTAAACCTATGGATTCACATGTAAAAGAACATATATATATCATTATGGTCCTGTTTCGGAGTTAACGGTTAGCTGTTAGAGGTTAGCAGATTGAATTAGCTGCTTTGACTAATTGTCTGTGATAGATGATTTGACTAACTGATTATATTAGCTGGTGTTTGATAAATAAGGGTTAGCTGTTAGATGTTTCAGAGTAAAAAGAACCAAAAAGTTATAAGCTCTTCCAAAAAGCTGCTCATATAAGCTTTTTGAAAAAGAGTTTTTCAACCCAAAACTCTCTTCCAAACCTCTAACTATCAAACACCCAAATTTAGCTTTTTGAGTTGGACAAACCTGTCTTTGCTCTCAAACTTCTCATTTTCCCTCTATAAATCCAGTAGTGATTTTATTAATGTTGCTGTAGTTTTTTATTAATGTTCTGATGATGTAGTTTTTTGTCTTGTTCTGCTGGCCACTATGTTTTGTTGTATTTGGTGGGCTGATGTCAGTCCTTTATGTTGTGGCCCATGATCCTAGGAAGATCAGGGTCCTTTCTCTTTAGGGTAAAAGGTGTCATATATAAGACACTCCTAGCACAAAAGGCAGGAGCAAGAAATATACACAAAGAAGGAGAACAAAATGAAAAATGAGTTTTGAAATGAATCAATGAATGAAAAATCTGAATGAATGAAAGTATGAAGTTCTTTGCAAGCAAATGTTTATACCCTCAAACCTCTAACTCCCAAACACCCCTTATATAACAACAATAAATAACATTACCTTAAAATTACGCCACTACAATAAAATAACAACATTACCGTCAGTGTAAAATCATGTGGAATGTTTAAAGATCTTCTAATTTTGCACAGTAAGTCTCCCGTTAGTGTAAAATCATAACTTTTTATAGAAAGATTAACTGATTAGGTAAAGAGTTAAATATTTCATAGTAAAAAAGTTGCAATTGTTTTGGTTAAAAATTACGTTAGGACATCAGACAGTCTCATGACAGAAATGCTAAATATTGAAAACAAGAAATTAAAAGTGCAAATCAAATAGTGAGCTTAGATGTGGGAAATTTTGATGAAGGTGGGTTTGGGTCGTATCTGTTGGCACTGAACAAGAAGACGTACGAGCTTGCCGGAGTGAACACGCCGGGGAACTCGGCCAGAAGTCACAAGGAACTTGAGCTTGGATGGGTCATTGCTTATAACTTTCTTGTCTGCTCTGCTGGCCTTTTTGTTTTGATCCCACTTCGTAAGGTACATACAATGTATCATTATCAATTTATCATACATTAATACAGTACTCCCTCCTCCGTCACGCATTATTGGCGGCAATTGAAAATAAACTAGTTTTAACCTCGTGCCTTGCACGGAATTTTGTTTGACTTATAAATTGATTATATAAGGAAAAAATTACAATGTTTTACCATATATATGTAAGAAACATCTATTTATATACACCAAAATGTATATTAATTAAAAAATAAAGAAATTGGACATGCATGTAAATAAGAGTTTGTACTCCTTAAATAAGAGTTTAAAAGTATGCATTTACTATTAAATTAAGATATGGAAAAAATTTAGGAATTAAAAAAAAAAGGCAAAGTAAGGAAGTAGTTAAAGAGATTAGAAAGGTGATTAGGTAATTTATCATTAAATTTCTTTTTTTAAAAATTATAAATTCAATATGTTTTGAAAGAATGTCACGTGGATTAACAAATCTTGTTTTAAATATTCGGTATAGATTATAAATTATAGATAAATATTAAATAATAGTAGTTTAATATAGCGTAGTGTAAAATATGATTGAAGAACATAACTAAGAGGATAAATAATTTGCAATGATACGCTATATAAGATGATAACCAAAAATATTCAAGAGAAATCAAAGTAGTGGCAAGATAATTTGTAGTAGTGGTAGCAACCTTGAATTACATAATAACCAAATAAATAGTAATTAATTGGTGATGGAAGATCAATAGATTAAATATTGCCCGGGCAATGCCCCAGGTCGCTAACTAACAAACCTATACATATATATAATTCTTTGTTAGATAACATTTTGTTAGATATTTCTCCATTATATTTTCATCAATTATAATTTATATATTTTGGTACTTCACAATAATTAATGACATAAATTAGTAATGATCTGTCATTAATTTCAATAATTGGATTTATAAGTTGAGATGACTTTAACCTCAATAATGCAAGAATAGTGATCTTAATGAAGACCTAAATTTACAAAAAGAATAACAACTTGTAATGATTTTTACTCTATTTTTTTTATTAAAGAATGATAATCGGTAAGTACTTGGAGTAAAAAGGTAAAAAAAAAAAAGAGTTATATGAGTTTAGGTAAGGAAGTAATGTAAATAATCATGAAGATATTGAGTTGTATTTATATCACCTTAATAATAGTAGTAGTACCAAAAGTGACAATTTATGTTGAGAAAGTGGAGTAAAGGCAAATTAAGGAGAATAAGAAAAATTTATTGTATTAAAAAAAAGGAAATTAAATAGGAGTTTTTAAGGAATGACACATGGACAATAGAGTTCCTGTTTTAAATATTTAAGTATAAATATCTCTCACAAATAATATCAAATGTTTTCAATAATACATGACGGAAGGAGTACTAATTACCTTTTGCCTTATTCTACTCCCACAAAGTTCTATTCCCTCTATCCCTTGTTGTTTGCACCATAGTTTTAATTCAATTTTATTTTAACTTTGACCACGAATTCACATTGATTGTAAAATAAAACATTATCATGTAGGGTTTCATTTGATTCTTCATATTTTATAATTTTTATTTGAATACCATCTCCGTCTAAAAATATGTGCAACAAGTGTTTTTACACGCATTTTAAGGTTGAGATTAAAATATGTAAATGAAGTCATTAGAAAGAAGAGTGGAACTATGACTTATTGATACTCTAATCTCAACCTTAAATTGCGTGCAATTTTTTTTAAAATTTAATTTGAAACGAAGTTAGTATGTAAACCTAATCCTATAATGTTTATTATTACACAATTAGGGATATTAGCCTTGAATGCCGCGTAAAAGTAAATGGTGTAAACACTTACAGACCGGATGATTGGTTATAATATTGTATTTATTTCTTTCTTTTTAACAGTTAACACACTTAATTCCATTAGTTAGTAAATGGTGATAATGATTTTTCTGCCTAAAAAGTTCAATCTTTATGGCTTGTAGATATTGATAGTAGGTTACAACTTGCCTTTCCCTACTGGCTTGGCAACTGCTGTTCTGATCAATGGATTTCATTCAAAGGGAGATAAACTAGCAAGGTACGACCCACTCCTCCCCTACCAAAAACAAAACCGTCTCCATTTTGGTACTCACCATTAGTTGGTTGTTCTTAAACTTAGTTCAATTAAATTAAGATTTAACTACATTATTGATTGATCATCCTAAAAACGGATAAAAAGTGGGTGCCATTTGTTTTTTTTTTTTTTCCAACTTTATGTCATAAATACTACGATAGTGTCTTGCTAAGTTAAAAATTCTGGATCCGTCGCTGATCATGCCTCCTGATGAAAGGTTCCACGCCTTCATGGTGTACATTTTGGTTTATGAAATGTTTAGAAATTGGTTGCAGGGAGCGGGTAAGAGGATTCTTGAAGTACTTTTCAATGAGCTTTCTATGGGGTTTCTTCCAGTGGTTTTTCAATGGAAAATCAGGAGACTGTGGATTCAGCCAGTTCCCAACTTTCGGTCTTCAAGCTTGGAAACAATCGTACCTTATTTCTTCCCTTCTTAATACTTCCTCCATTTTCAAATTCTTACAACGGATGCATTTTCACATAGCCGAGACAAAACTTTTAAGATTAATATCTCTAATTATGTGTTTGTAAAAATACAATTGTTGTAAGAATTTGAAAACAGAGGAAGTAAATAAATTATGGATTCATGGTTTATTTGCTGAATAAACAAATAAATAAATAAATGGTGTTGCAGATTTTACTTCGACTTCAGTCTGACATATGTGGGCACAGGAATGATATGTTCTCATCTTGTAAGTCTGTCTTTGCTGTTGGGAGCTGTAATCTCATGGGGAATTATGTGGCCTGTCATCCGTGAACTTAAAGGAGATTGGTTCCCTGCAGATTTACCAGGTTACAGCATGCAAGGTCTCAACGGCTACAAGGTAAATCAATCTGTAATCTTCCTCACAAGCCCCTTATAATAACAACTCTGTTACTCGCTCTGTTCCATTTTGTTGTTTTTGTTTTGATAAATGTGTACATTCAATACATACATATGGCCGTTAGTATCTTTAGTTACATATTCGTAGAAATTATAAGAATTTAATATTCATTAAGTACTAATTGAAACGAATCAAACAGACCTCCCATGATTATGTTTTTGTTTCTTATGGGTTCAAAAATTTGGAAAATTTCATTGAGTTTAAATCGTTGTAACATTTCAAGAAGGAACAAGACCTCACATGCTATTCTTTTTTCAGGTATTTATTTCCATTGCTCTCATTCTTGGTGATGGGTTATACATCTTCATCAAAATAATTTGTATCATCATAAAAAACTTTCACGACAGAGGAGAAAACAAAATCATCAATGCAGGTGATTTATTTTCCCTAAAGAATGTATTGTGTCAAATTTTCTAAAGACATCTGTAGAAAAAAAGTAACCTTATTCTAACACTGGTTAAATTTATTTCCATTGCAGATGATAATAATCAGATAAAAGCTCCTATTCTTCAAAAACAGAACGAGGTTTTTGTAAAGGAAACAATTCCAATGTGGATCACATTTGCTGGCTACATCCCCCTCTCAATCATCTCCACGATTTTGATTCCCATCATGTTTCCCCAGATTAAATGGTACTACGTCATAGTAGCATACATTCTATCTCCCATTCTATCTTTTGCCAATGCTTATGGAGCGGGCTTAACCGATCAGAACATAGCATACAACTACGGGAAAGTGGCCATATTTATCCTCGCTGCCCTCGCAGGGGAAGACAACGGGGTGGTAACAGGGCTCGTTGGCAGTGGCATCATTAAGTCAGTTGCCTTTGTTTCATGCAGCCTAATGCAAGATTTCAAAACTGGCCATATGACCCTATCGTCCCCCCGCTCAATGCTGCTTAGCCAAGCAGTTGGCACCGCTATTGGATGCATTGCAGCCTCTCTCATCTTTTCCCTGTTTTACCACGCGTTTGATGTGGGAAACCCTACCGGAGAATATAAAGCACCTTATGCCCTAATCTACAGAAACATGGCGATTCTAGGGGTTGAGGGATTCTCTGCACTTCCCCGACATTGCTTGGAGCTTTGCTATGCGTTTTTCGCACTTGCACTAGTACTTAACCTGCTGAGGGATCTACTTCCGTCAAAGATTGGGAAATTTATGCCACTTCCAATGGTTATGGCTGTACCATTTTTGGTGGGGGGTTACTTTGCCATTGATATGTGTGTGGGAAGCTTGATAGTCTTTGGTTGGCACAGACTTAACCCGAAGACGGCGGGATTCATGATTCCTGTTGTTGCTTCAGGTTTTATTTGTGGGGAAGGGCTTTGGAGCCTCCCTGCTTCCCTTCTAGCTTTAGCTAAAGTTTACCCTCCAATTTGCATGAAATTTTTGGCATCCTAACAGTTTATATGACATTCTATTTTTTCTCCACATTGTATTTTCTTTATAGTTTGTCAAAACATATACATATGACAAGGTACACAAGAACAGGATTGCCGAACTAACATTGTCAGGTTTTTTTTTTTTTAATTATTATTCTCATTGGTATATCTGTGAATTTGCGTATTTTCAGTGGTATACTTAAATAAATAATGGAATTCAATAACCACTTTTAAAGGTTATTTCAGATTTTCAGGCCATTAAATATCACTAATTCGACCATAAACATACTTAGGTCAATTGTAGTTAGTTTTTTTGGATAATCACAGTTGACTAAATAAAATAAAATAAAAAAAACCAAATTCTTGGTTGTTAATGTCCTAAGACAACCTTTAAAGTTGTTATTTAATTCTGTTAGTAATGTAGGTATAGCTCTGGAATTTTTTAAAACTTAAATATACCACTGAAAATACACAAATTCTCAGTCATACTAATGAGAATAATCCTTTTTTTTTTGGGAGGAGGTGGGGGATGTTGACGAAGAATAATCCCCCAACCCAGGTAGAGGCAAATACATTTATCTGATGTGATCCCATTGCAAGGTATGAGATTTGAACCCCACATTGTGAATGTGAATTTATGTAGGGCTATAGGCTCTCCTTTCTTTGAGCTAGCTTTTGAAAAGGCTCTCTTATGGTCCTGTATCATTTCCCACTGTGCCAAACACTTAGGGCTCAGTTCAGTTAATCAGTTCAGTTATGGTTTGACCCAAACGGTTTGGTTGACTTCAGTTCAGTTGACTTCAGTTGATCTTTCCCAAAATAACCAATTTGGTTTTAACTTTATCAGTTTCAGTTCCAACTCATTGCAGTTATTTTTATTTTCAATTCAAATCAGTTCCGTTATGATTGGTCTTCGGTTTTGTCCATACGATTTCAGTTGTTGTCAGTTCATTGTGAACGGTTGATATAACAATTCCGATTGTATTCAATTTACGTTATGGTTGATCTTTAATTTTACCTATACGATTTCAGTTGTTATCAATTCATTGTGAACGGTTGATATAACAATTCCCGTTGTATTTAGTTTACGTTATGGTTGTTCTTCGGTTTTAGCCGTGCTATTCAATTGTTGTTAGTTCATTATGAACGGTTGATATATCGGTTCTAAATGTATTCAGTTTATGATATAATAAAAATAATATTCGGCCGACTTTTTCGGCGACGATTTTCAGGCCGAGTATTTCGACGACGGTTTTCGGGACGACTTTTCTGACGACGATTTTCGGGATGACTTTTCCGGCGACGTTTTTCGGGACGACTTTTCCGATGACAATTTTCGGACTGACTTTTCCGATGGTGATTATTCCGCTTAACAATTTTATTTAACTATACTCCCTCCGTAACGAATTACTTGCAACAATTTCCAATTTTAGGTGTAAGAAAATACTTGCAACAATTTTTTCCAATTTCATTTTATTCTATTTTTGGCAAAAAAAAACAACACAATACCCAATTACTTTTCTCTCTCTTACTTTTATCATCATACCATATAATACTCCATTTACTTTTCCTTCTCTTACTTTTATCATTATACATTTATACCACTTAATACCCCCACTTTTCTTATTTTGCCTAGGAGAATGTGCTAATGCAAATGTTACAATTAAATTGTTACGGAGGGAGTATATTATAAATAATCGTTCAGTGAAAAGAACAATTTTATTAAATAAAGTTTAATTTGATACAAATAGATTTTGCCTAATTCCAGTTTAGTGTAGAGCGAATTTCATTTAACCAACGGTTTAAAACAGTTTTTTTGGCTCAATTTGGTTCAATCAACCAACAACTTAAAACTATTTATAAGTCATTTTGGTTTAATTGATCAATAGTTAATTGCAGTTCTGTTAACTAACAAAATCAAACATTTTATAAGTCATTTCGGTTCAATTGGTCAACAGTTTAAAACAGTTCAATTAACTAACAAAACCATATAGGTTGCAGTTAATCTCAGTTCAGTTATGATTCAATTATGGTTAGTTAAAAACAGTTTTATGTAGTTAACATTTTCATTTTAGTTGATTTCAGTTCATGATTCAGTTCAATTTCAGTTCAGTTGAATGCAGTTCATTTTGTTTCAGTTGGACTTTCAGTTATCAGTCATTTGGTTATTGGTTCATTTCACTTCAATTCATTCAGTTCAGTTCACGTTAGGTTAACAGTTAAACCAACAGTTTCTAACCAAATTGACAGCTCTACAAACATTTGAGGATACTATTGTTTACGAGTTTACGATGCATCTAGTAGTCCTAAACGATAAGAATGAGAGAATTTTGGCCCATAGTTTTGCCTTTAAATAACCACTTTACCTTTCTTTGAGCAATTGAACTAACGGATAAAACTGGAAAAAAAACCTCAATATATATTAGGTGAGGATAACCTCAATATGGTTTATTAAAAACCAAATAGTTATTTTTAAAAGTGCAAACTTATATGTAGTTTTTAACAAATTTTTGGGCGCCAAAAACTTATTTCTTTACGTCCTCAGCATAAAAAA